>OX419640.1:8149849-9435849 GCA_948473465.1 Lithophane ornitopus | reverse complement strand
AACCTTTGATATCTTTCGAATAGAATGTCCGAATTGAATAATTCTAAAAGTTATATATAGGTATTGAAGGCAGTCTTAAACATGAAGTAATTTATTTTGATAAGGATTAATACCAAGATACAAATAAAGAGCCTTTTCTAGCGGCGTCATTTCAATTAAATTTTCAAAATAAAAGAACTCTTATTGTGGCATAACTATACTAGTTAGACATGTGCTGTCGCGACACTTTTTGTAAATAAGAATGTGTTCTGCAAATTCGTAGTACATTATTTTATTCTATCCTCAAAAGTTTTCGCAGCGCACGCGATGTAAAGAATATTTTAGCTTTTTTGCACCTTGGGTTACATTATTGGAGTTTTAGTAAGGATCCCTAATCTTTTCTAGCAATAAATATAGCCTATGTTACTCAAGGTGAATGTAGCTTTCTAATAGTGAAAGAATTTTTGAAATCGGCGTAGTAGTTTTTGAGTTTATTCGTTACAAACATACACACAAAAATACATAAATACAAATCTTTCCTCTTTATAATATTAGTGTAGATTAGAGTCATTTTTGAATACGAGTTCCGACGTGAAACTAACGCAGCGGAAACAGCTCGCAATATCAATGTTGTGTTTGGAGAGGATACGGCTAATGAACGCACCATGCGTTTTTGCTTTATTCGCTTTAATGGAAACTTCGATTTGAAGAATGAACCCCGAGAAAGACCAGCTTCTAAGGTAAATAACGATGAATTAGATGCGATGGTAGAAGCCGCACCATATCAAACTACCAAGAAACTAGCGACACAGTTTGTTGTTAGCTTAAGCATATCCAAAATAATGACCAATTTGCATCAATCGGTGAGACAAAAAGCTTGCAAAATAGGTGCCTCATGATTTGACTAATCTGCAGAGAGAACCGCGTGATGAAGCTTGCCTTACCTACCTTGTTGAACCTGTAGAAATGAAGGAGTTTCAATACAAAATGCCTTCACTCAGTTTGTTGAGTCCAGGTCCCCAGAGTTCTACCGCAAAGGCATGAATGACTTTCCCAGGAGATGGCAGAAATGGACAATGGGGAAAATACTTTGATTAAATAAATATATTTTATCTCAGAAAAAAAATGGTTTCTGTTGTTCAGTACAAAACGGCAAATTCATATTTAAACCCCTAATAATAATATGTTCCCCTAATATGTTCTAATATCTCATATTATGTTCTCGCTGCTGAGGTGAAAAGTTGTATGTGTTACACGAGACCAAAGTTATTTGCATCTCGTGCCTTTGAATCCCTCGCTGTGCTCAGGATTCTAACCTAGAATCAACACTCGCACCAAAAAACAACTTTGCTCTCTTGTTGCACAAATAACTATTAATTTCGGAAGTCGGTGGCAAAAACGAAAATTGAAAAGCACTGACTTCCGAAATTAAAGATTTTATTTTTCACTTTTTAGTTGCGGTACCTACCCCACACAAATTCGAATACCACTAGCTGATATACATAACAGTGAAGGAGTAAATGAATACATCGTCTAGATAAACTAACTGGGTAAAATACGTAATATTGAAGCTAACTCAAAAACTACGCAAGCAAAGTTAATCAAATTAATATGGGACCACCTCGGAAGCATGACCTACCATACAAAAAAAGAATCACCAAAATCGATTCATAATTGGCGGAGTAACCGAGTAACAAACATTAAAAAAAAAAAAAAAACTTACAGACAAATTAAGAACCTCCTCCTTTTTGTAGAAGTCGGTTAAAAACAGAGAAATCTCGATGTTTTGTCAAGTCCTAAAATCAGTGCGAAGTAGGAGCGCAGATTAAAATATATGAAAATCAGTAAGTTTTAATTATTACTCCAGTTAATAAACAAGTTAATACGCTAGTACTTTAAATATCAATGCATAAAATAAAGCGATGTTTTCTCAAGTCATAATAATTAATAACCGTGCAAAGCAGGGGCTGGTCGCTACGTAGCGTTGCCGGGGAGTAACATTCCGCCAATACCTACTTTATTTAGGTACTTATTTAAAGTTTAGAAGTAATAGGAGCGATTAACAATGTGCCGTTTAAATGTTTTAAAAACGTTTGTCAGTAGTTTCAAATGTATGCTAAAGTTTCGTGCGTTTATCACATTTCAGCTTAGAGTATATATGTTATGGACCAAGTGATATATACGGGCATTTTTCATAATGCCCGCGCATTATGAATAATCACAAGCTACTTAGGGCAAAATAATAAATTATAATTTGAACTTCCTTATTTATCACATTGCCTCGTCATTATAAATATTGCCCTGTGGTCTTTGGGCAATCTGATAATACACAGGTATTTTTCACGGGGTGTGGGCTTGCATTTCGGAGCCGCGCCCGCTCCAGTCCGACCAGTCAGTTTTAACAACAGTTTAACATTTAATTATGGTAAAGTCATCATAGGTCAGCAGAGTGTCTATGAATGGAAATATTTTATTTGATTTTAAATATTGATTCTGAAATGAAGAGATCCGTAGGAGAACCAAGGTAACCGACATGTCCGAAGTATTGGCAAACTTAAGTGGCAGAATGCCAACTTTCAAGTAGAGCTCAATTAAAATGAGTGAGTGTATTGAAGAGTGCTCAGTGAGTGAGTGTTTTTTTACTTTATCTTTAATGTGATGTAACCTAACTTAACTGTTTCCTTTTACAAAAGCGATTCGCTTCTGGCACATCGCAGTTCGCTGCCGCGGCACGCTCGCTTCGCTCACTCGACTCGTGGGTTGTTAGTCATACTCTAACCTAACCTAACATAATTATCGTAACCTAAGATTGAAATGTTTGACAAATGATAAATGTCCCAAACGTTTTGTGTTAGTATAATAATCAGCATTACAATAATTCTACCAAATGAAACGTTGTCATCAATGATTGTTGTCCTACAAAAATTTGCTAATCGTTAGTTGTCAAAGTGAAACATCGGCGAAACGTTGGTTGGCAAGTGATAATCTGCCAAACAATTTTTGGCAAAAAGGCAGGATACCAGGCCTATGTCCAACAGTGGACGTCTTTCGGCTGAAATGATGATTGTTTCTACGTTTGAAATTAAAATAATAGTATTAAAATCTGGTTTTAATTATACTGCCCCATAGGTGACTAGCATTATAAAAAATGCCCGGTCAATTTGATTATTTCAATAGTTGTTATCACATTGCCCTCTCATAAAGGGCATTTTTCAAACTGCCCGGGCATTTTTCATAATGTCTTAATAATAACTTGGTCCATAACATATATAACTGGAGAAGCCTTACCGTGTGTTTGCACTGGCGAAACATTTGCGACAAAACATGTTGAAATCTCTATCTTCTGTCAATGTTCCATACATAGAGATATAAATAGTATAGAGTGCGCATATTGCACTAATCGCTTAGTGCAGATCGTAGACAAGTGAGCTATAGATACTTATATTGATAGGTGTATGACAGAAAAAATATCGATATATCGATTTTTTTTGGCGATATTTTTTATTTCAATATATCGATATAAAATATCAAGTATCGAAAATTTATCAAAAACGATATATTTTTTCCAATAATATATTTTTTCTAATAGCAACACCGTTGTTGCCACTGAGTAAAATCGCTGGAATACAGAGCCGTAAAAAGTTTTATTTTTTTAATTATCAATTAAAGTTCGTTTTTTTTTTGAAAATTTCAAAATTTCATTTTTTGGCACTTCTTGCATCCCTAGGATGTGCAATGACGTGCCAATCGGCAATGAGCTATCGATAAGCTGTGAGTGTGATCGTTATATTGTAGGTTGTGTTTAGTCATAATTATATTTATAGATATTATTTTATTTATTAAACTCACTCAGTTCTTTTAGTTTTACACGAGTATTCTTGGTGATTATTCTGTTTTTTACTAAATTTACATAGAATAAACAAACTAAGAAAATATAGACATACAAATATAGACTCAATTAAATGAATAATCCATTTTAATATTTTATTTTTGATTTAATTTTACTTTTTTTGTAATTATTCAAAATCAATTAAGCAGTTTAGATGTGATATCGTACTGTTCAGTTACTGGGTTGTAGAGGTCAGATAGGCAGTCGCTCCATGTAAAATACTGGTATTCAGCTGCATCCGGTTAGACTGGAAGCCAACCCCAACCTAGTTGGGAAAAGGCTAGGCAGATGATGAGATGTGATATCGTAACTTTCCATACTTTACGTTTACGCTATAATATTTTCGCATTACAAATATTAGAAAGTAGATCGTACAAAATTCACATTAAAATTATTTATAACAAAATAAAGATTATAAGATTTTGAGTATTCAAACATAAATACATTATGTAGTTCTCCTAGCAAACATTTAAAACATATTTTAAATATCGACTACAGCGTTGGTCGCGTCAACTCGCGTCACATCACTACAGTCTCACGCGGTCTCCGACTATATATAGTTATCTATGTCACGCGGGGCGCTCCCCGCGTGACACAGATAACTGGTGCGTGGGCGGGCCTGTGCGTGCCCGCCTCTCACGTACCCTTCACCCCCGCGATACGTGATTTGTTTTCATAAAAATAAGTATAAAAATCAATTTACCGATTAAATGTAATATTGGATTTCAGTTTTGTGTATTTCCTAGTATGGTTTTTGCAAGATCAAACTGTACATTAGACCATTTTAATGCGTAAATATTTAAAAAATCTCTTGAGGAGCGCACACTGCTAGCACTCAACCACGACTACTAGCGCTCGCGGCGGGAATGTCACGTTGATCTAACCCATGTCTTCTGATCATAGTTTGATGCGCGCACTCTATACTAAATTATATCTTTATGGTTCCATATAATTTTTGACAGGAACTAGAGATTTAAACATGTTTTTAACCGACTTCTTCAAAAAGGAGGAGGTTCTCAATTCATCTGTATGTTTTTTTTTTTTTTAATATTTGTTACTCGGTTACTCCGCCAATTATGAATCGATTTTGGTGATTCTTTTTTTTTATGGTAGGTCATGCTTCCGAGGTGGTCCTATATTAATTTGATTAACTTTGCTTGCGTAGTTTTTGAGTTAGCTTCAATATTACATATTTTACCCAGTTAGTTTATCTAAACGATGTATTCATTTACTCCTTCACTGTTATTTATATCAGCTAGTGGTATTCGAATTTGTGTGGGGAAGGTACCGCAACTAAAACGTGAAAAATTTTTTTTTTTTTTTTTTGTATGTTACGCGATTACTCCACCAATTATGAATGGATTTTGATGATTCTTTTTTTGTTTGGTAGATCATGCTTCAGAGGTGGTCCCATATAAATTTTATCAACTTTGCTTGCGTAGTTTTTGAGTTAGCTTTAATAATTACGTATTTTTCCCACTTAGTGTATGTAGACGATATATTGTTTGACTCCGTCACTGTTATTTACATAGCAGGTAGTGGTAATCGAATTTGTGTGGGGTAGGTACTGCAACTAAAAAGTGAAAAATAAAAACTTTTTACAAAAAAAAAACAACCGACTTCCAAAAAACACCAAAAAAGTGAAAAATAACTTTAATTTCGGAAGTCGGTGGCAAAAAACGAAAATTGAAAAGCAAAGACACCGACTTCCGAAATTAAAGTTATTTTTCACTTTTTTCGTGTTTTTTGGAAGTCGGTTGTTTTTTTTTTGGTTGAAATGTTTCGCCAGTGCAAACGCCCGGTTAAGAACACTTCCCCTCTGTCAAAGTCCAAAAAATCATGGTCCAGCACGGTCATAAAAACTACTTTCAAATCGATTCCAATAACAATCGTTAATCGTTTTCGAGACGCGCGGAGCTCCGTCAAAATGTCTGACTGTGCTGTTAAATTCTATAAAAAGCGTTCAAATACGTAAAACTTAGGTAAATAACTGAATAACGTTCCATATTTAAGTATTTCTTTTATAACATTTAGTCATGTTTTTATTGAAATTCAAAATCCTAACCTCATAATACATTTCGATTTTTAATTCGATTCAACATAAAACATGGCATGAATCGAGTATTTTTCTCGCATTGCTTTTATGACGTCACCGAGTCACTTTTTATGTTCGTAAAGATCAAAATATTTTTCTTTTGCATTACGAAAATGTAACGACAAATCAGCAAAATTTTCATGCACTTGAGAAGCGATTATGTCCTTTAGTAAAAATGAAAGCGAGACTACCGTAGGGTTGAGTTCACGTTTGAAACCAAAATTGACATGTGGATAATTTCATAATAAGAATTAAGTTCTTAGTATTTTTTTGTTGTTTATTTCTTTAAATGATTCAATTCAATGTTTTATATTTCCATTCAAAAGGTTTTTTTTTTTTTAATGAACCTATTTTATATATTGGGATTATTACAAGTTTAGATAATTTTTATTGAATTATACCTAGTTATATTTTCTTTTTATTAAAATGTCAGTAACTATTTTAAGCATAAGCTGTTTTATTTCATGGATCCAAGTCAAATTCCGAATAAATATCGATATCGATAAAAACAAAAATCGATGGTACCGACTTCTCTTTCCGGGCGAGCAGTCTATTGTTTATTTTTCCTAGAAGCTATTCGGGGCGAGCATTTCATTGTTTATTTTTCCTATAAGCTACCGCGCCCCCCGCCATTCCGCTAAAAGTGACAGCCTTTTTTTTTCAGAATATTAAGCTTACCGTGCGTTTGCATTGGCGAAACATATCAGCAAAACGTGTTTTTAAAATCTCTAGTTCCTGTCAAAAATTGTATGGAACATTGACAGAAGATAGAGATTTCAACATGTTTTGTCGCAAATGTTTCGCCGGTGCAAACACACGGTTATGCGTTCTTCAGTGTTATATACTCTAAGCATTGCAGCGATTTTAGCCAGAGTGTGTTCGAATACGAACCTTATCACTGAAACTACGCAGACATATTATAACAAACTTATAAGGTTTTCACCAGTTTATAATACAATGGTGCCGATTCTGTTGTTCACAAACTAGACTAAAGGATATTGACCGATTTGGACCAAATGCTGCCCAGACATGGGAGTGCTTCCAAATGGTTCCTTGCATCAAATTATACCTACATAAAAAAAAAAAAGAAAAATCGGTCCCAGGGTTAAAAAGTTATTGCCTGAGAGAGGTTAATGTTTTATTTACTTAATTATTGGAAATCTATAAGATCCTCGTTGAGTTTGAACTCATTGACTTTATTTTGACAAGTGCTATAGCCTCACATGTATCCAGGGTCCAGGGTCTGATGATGGAGTTGGAGGGTGCACGGGCACTGCTCAACTAAACCAGATACCCCGTCGTATGTGGTTTCATTGGATACGTATAAAAGTCCTATTACACTTGGTGGTGTCCAGGGTCTGATGATGGAGCTAGAAGGTGGCCATAGGCACTCTTCAACCAAACAAGATAGCGCCATCGTGTTTGGACTCGTTGGCTTTGTCTTTACAAGTACCTAGTATAGCTCAGGGTTGTATCCAGGGTCTGATGATAGAGCCGGAAGGTACCCATAGGAACTCCTCAACCAAACAAGATGGCGCCATCGTGTTTGGACTCGTTGGCTTTGTCTTGACAAGTACCTAGTACCTATAGCCCAGGGTTGTATCCAGGGCCTGTGATAGAGCCGGAAGGTAGCCATAGGAACTCCTCTACCAAACAAGATAGCACAATCGTGTTTGGAATCGCTGGCTTACTCTTGACAAGTACCTTGTATAGCCCAAGGTTGTATCTAGGGTCTGATGATGGAGCCGGAAGGTACCCATAGGAGCTCCTCAACTACTCCTCCTCCTCCGCCATTGGTTGGTTGGAATTCATTAATAAAAAATACTCAACAAAAAATAGTTTTTCTCAAAACTCCTCGGATATATTTTGTTGAGCTTTGTTTTACAGACTAGTAATAATAAGTCCGAGGAACATAATGCACTATGTGTCCATTCTGGGCAGCACTTGGCCCAACTTCTATTTATGGATGGTCAGTAAAAAATATCTAACATGTAAATAATAATGTGTTGTTTAACATAATTACTGCCTTTATTTAATAAAATGCGCCATCGGTTGGTGGGTATTCATTCACCACTAGCTGTGCCCCCCGGTTTCACCCGCGTAGATGTCGATCCCGTGGGAATATAGGGATAAAACGTATCCTATGTCCTAATCCAGGTCATGTCTACCCGTGTGCTCATCCTCTCCTCTCTAAAGTAGGGAACGTCGCGGAGGCGCGGCGCCGGCTTCGAACGGTTCGCGTATTGCAGTTTTATACTCGTGATATCTTCGAAATTAAATGTCCGATTCGAATGAATTAAAAAGTATTTTACTGCTACATAAATACCCTTGATGCTATAACTATTTATTTGAATAAGAATTAATATTATGTCGATAAAACTTCTTCGCAAATAATGCATTGACTTAGAAAAAATTTGATTACCATAAAAAAGGTTATAGTGAGTCAATCTTAAAAGATAGACATATGCTGTCGCGGACTTTTTTCTAGAACTTTTAAAGAGGAACAATTCCATCATACATAATATTTGTGTAACTTAAACCGTTTACGCAACGGAAGCTCTCAAAAAGGAATGATTTTTCCCGTTTAAGCAACATTTTTTATGTATGCTCGGCTCCTATTGGTCGTAGTGTGATGTTATATAGCCTATAGCCTTCCTCAATAAATGGACTATCCAACACAAAAAGAATTTTTCAATTGCAACCAGTAATTCCTGAGATTAGCGCGTTCAAACAAACTCTTCAGCTTTATAATATTAGTATAGATTAAAAAATACTCAACAAAAAATAGTTTTTCTCAAAACTCCTCGGATAGATTTTATTGAGCTTTGGTTTACACATTAGTATAAGCCCAAGGAACATAATGCACTATGTGTCCATTCTGGGCAGCACTTGGTCGAACTCCCATATATGGATGGTCAATGTCCTTTAAGTTCAGTGCATTTTTTTCTTTATATTTCATTAAGAAAAGGACAGAAGAAAAATTTTTGTTTAGTCCTGTCCCGTGTGTACATGCATTTGCCCGGATAAATGATGCTTTTCATTAAAACTACGCTGACATACATAACACTTTTAAGGTTTTTCATCCGTGTGTACATGCATATGCCCTGATAAATGATGCTTTTCATTAAAACTCCGCTGACATACATCACACTTATAAGGTTTTTCACCAGTGTGAATTCGAATATGTCTTTTTAAATTACATATTTGACGAAAACGACGCTCACATCTATCACATTTGAAAGGTTTTTCGCCAGTGTGTATTCGAATATGTCTAATTAAAACACAATTATCACTAAAACTACGCTGACATACAACACACTTATAAGGTTTTTCAGCAGTGTGTATTCGGATATGTGTTTTTAAATTAATCTTTTCACTAAAACTGCGCTGACATACATCACACTTAAAATGTTTTTCATCAGTGTGTATACGAATATGATTTGTTAAAGAACCCTTTACACTAAAACTACGCTGACATACACACATGACACACTTGTAAGGTTTTTCACCCGTGTGTACACGAATATGTTTTGTTAAACTACCCTTATCACTAAAACTACGCTGACATACATCACACTTATAAGGTTTTTCCCCAGTGTGTATTCCAATATGAGTTGACAAACTACCCTTGCGACTAAAACTTCGCTGACATACATCACACTTATAAGGTTTTTCACCAGTGTGTACACGAATATGATTTTTTAAATTAGTCTTTTCACTAAAACTACGCTGACATACATCACACTTGTAATGTTTTTCACCAGTGTGAATACTAATATGTTGTGTTAAATGACTATTTTTACTAAAACTGCGCTGACATACATCACACTTGTAAGGTTTTTCACCAGTGTGTGTATGCATATGATTTGATAAAATATTTTTTTCACAAAAACTGCGCTGACATACATCACACTTATGAGGTTTTTTACCCGCGTGTATAGGCATATGTCTTGATAAATGATGCTTTTTATTAAAACTACGCTGACATACATCACACTTATAAGGGTTTTCACCCGTGTGTATACGTATATGATTAGTTAAAGTACGCTTTTCAGTGAAACTACGCTGACATACATTACACTTATAAGGTTTTTCACCCGTATGTACACTAATATGTTGTTTTAAAGTACCCTTTAAACTAAAACTACGCTGACATACATCACACTTATAAGGTTTTTCACCAGTGTGTATACGAATATGTTTTGTTAAAATAATATTTTTACTAAAATTACGCTGACACACATTACACTTGTAAGGTTTTTTATCTATTTGTGTACTAGCATGTTGTTTAATCTTTTTTACTGGATTAAAGCTACGCTGATCACATTTGTAAGGCTCTTTGAAATAAGTGACAGGTTTTGACGTACGTTTTGGAGATATACGGATAACATTCGAGCCTGATTTTTCGTTTCTCGTTTGCTCGGCTGTCATTGCGTCTTCTAGTTTAATTCTTCGTGTGTCTAGTTTTGGTTTCTTCGCAACAGTCACCGCTGTAATTATAAAATCTTTTAATTACAAAGTTGGAGAGAAAATTTTAATTTTTGCATGAATCGCACTAGGACCGAAGAGGACGAATTTTTGGTGACATTTGATCACTAGAGACATGAAGTACAGAATTGCAATAAAATCGACATAATGTTCTGTTCTAAACCGTTCCGATCAGACTCAAAGTTAATTAGCTTGCAGGGTTTGTTTAAAATTTGAATGCCTTTACGCAATTGCGTAACACATTTCCGTTTTGAATGCGAGCCTTAAATGTAGGAAATTTCATTAGCAATCACTTGCCATTATTATGAAGCCATCGAGAGGCTCAGAAGTTATCGCAGGAGGGACAAACAAAAGTTAGACCACGTTTCAAATCAAATCATTTATTCCTTTGCAAATGGGTAAATTTGTACATCGGTGTTGTTGTAAGGTAAGTTGTCTATGCTTTGCCGTCGCATGGACATGCAAATCATATCCTACTATCCTACTTCCTACTAATGTTATAAATGTGAAAGTTTGTTACTGAATCAAGCAAAAACGGCTGAATGGATTTGAATGAAATTTGACAAACAGATAGTTTATAACCTGGATTAACACATAGTATACTTTTTATCCCGATATTCCCACGGGATCGAGACTTGCGCCGGTGAAACCGCGGGGTGCAGCTAGTATTTAATCATTTTAAAGTAACATTATAAATATCATCATTACAAATATCTTCTTATTCCCATTTTACAAATTTTGTCAGAGCATTTGAGTCACAATAAATACAAGTTAAGTAAGTATATACTGGGTGTTAGGGTAGACACCGTTATCCTTGAAACCAGTGGTTTGGTGTCATCTATAATATACTTTTTCTATGGGACCAAACTTGAAATCGCGAAAAAAAAATCTGCTGTTCCATACATTTGTGTTCACTTAAATCGTCAAAATGTATGGAACAGCAGATTTTTTTTTGACAACCCTTACACCCTGTATAAGTACAAGTTTCAGGTTATTGGTTTGTCCCACCAGCAATTCCAAAATTCTATGGATTACATTGCTCGTTTTTCTCTTTTCAGCTGTGTCTTCGCAGTCGGGTTTTTTGGTTTTACAAAATATTTTTTTTTATTTTGAGGTTTTTGTTTTTTTTTATCATTTCTCATTTAAAATTAATTTATTCATTTTGATAGGTACCCTACTCAATATAAAAAAATTATAAATAAATGTTATTCTTTCTTTCTTGTAGGTAGGTATGTATGTAGGTAGGTAGGTACGCCGTCTATAAGTACTCATCGCCACCCGTGTGAAGCCGTGTGAAGTCTTATAATAAAACAGAAGAGTTTGTTTGTTTGATCGCGCTTATCTCTGGAACCACAAGTCAGATTTGAAACAAATATCAATATTTTGTATTTGATAGCCCTATTCTTGATTCAGGCTACTTAACATCACGCTGCGACTCTTAGGAGCTGGACACAATAAAAAGAAAACGAAGTAATAGCGCGGGCGGACGATGCGATGCGACGCGGTGGGCCGAGGGCCAAAATTTCACGCGGACGAAGTCGTGGGCAGAAGTTAATCTTTAAGTAATACAATTAGTTAGTTCATTCTTTTATTTTATTTAAGTATACATATACATACCAACATTTAACTAAAAAATCTCGATGTTTTGTTAAGTCGTAAAATCCGTGTGAAGTAAGAGCGGATCGCTAGTCCTAACTTATAACTATAATTAATTACTAGTAACTAATACATCTATTAACTAATTTTAACTGTAATATTATAAATGCGAAAGTGAGTATGTTTGTTACGCTTACACGTTAAAATCGCTGAACGAATTTCGATCAAAATCAAAATCAAAATATTTTATTTCACATAAACCTACATGGGCACTTATGAAACGTCAGAAGCTAGGTGCATGGTTCCAATTGGTCGTTTCCTATGGAGAAGAGCCGGCAAGAAACTCCACGGTTACTCTTTTAAAAATAATTGGCTTTTACAATATTTTCAAATTACAGTGTCGATAAAATTGGGCACATGGGTAGACCATGACCTGGAATAAAACATAGGATACTTTTTATCCCGATACTTCGCCGGTGAAACCGCGGGGCGCAGCTAAAACTTTATAAAGCTTAATGCAAAAAAACAGAGAAAACTTGATGTTTTTGTCAAGTCGTAACGTCCCAGCGAAGTAGGAGCACCCGCTCCTCTCTCTCTCTCTACTACTCTCTCTACTCTCTCTACTACTTTAAATATCAATGCATAAAACAAAGCGATATTTTGTCAAGTCGTAATAACCGTGCGAAGCCCCCTGCTTCACACGGTTATTATGGTCGCTACGTAGCGTTGCTAGAAAGTAACAGTCCGCCAATACTTTATTTAGGTATTAATTAAGGAGCGATTAACAATGTGCCTTTTAAAGGTTTAAAAATGTTTGTCAGGGGGGTTAACACAACAGTCACTTTGGCAGAATCATAAAAGGAAAATACTATGAATCATCGTAAAATGTCACAAACTGGCATAATATGATCTGCGTGCGATTCATATTACGAAATAATACATCTATTCGACAGTTTTCTATTTAGATTCGTATAATGGTCCACACATAATGAATTGCTTTTGTGTCAAATTAGAGGAATTGCTAATGACAGCTAGGATTCAGGAAATGAACTGTTTTTAGAGGAATTGCTAATGTGGCCGGTTTAGGCCCCCTGTAGTAAAATGCATGCTAAAGTTTCGAGCGTTTATCACATTTCAGCGATTTTAGCCAGAGTGTGTTCGAATAAGAACTTTATCACTGAAACTACGCCGACATATTATAACAAACTTATAAGGTTTTCACCAGTGTGTATTACAACATAACTTTTCAAATTACAGAATTGGCTAAAACTACACTCACGTACGTTTTGGTTTTTCACAAGTGTGAATACGCATATGTCTTGATAAATCATATTTTTGAGTAAAACTACGCTGACATACATCACACTTTTAAGGTTTTTCGCTAGTGTGTATTCGTATATGATTTTTTAACATTGTCCTTCCACTAAAACTACGCTCACATATATCACATTTGAAACGTTTTTCACCGGTGTGTATTCGGGTATGTGTTCTTAAACTCCACTTCAGACTAAATGCACTTTGACATACATCACACTTAAAAGGTTTTTCACCAGTGTGTATACGCATATGATTTGATAAATTAAATTTTTCACAAAAACTACGCTGACATACATCACACTTATGAGGTTTTTTACCCGTGTGTATAGGCATATGTCTTGATAAATGATGCTTTTTATTAAAACTACGCTGACATACATCACACTTATAAGGTTTTGCAGCAGTGTGTGTTAGGATATGTGCTGTTAAATTACTCTTTCCACTAAAACTGCGCTGACATACATCACACTTATAAGGTTTTTCACCCGTGTGTATACGAATATGTTTTGTTAAACTAGGATTTTTACTAAAACTACGCTGACATACATCACACTTGTAAGGTTTTTCACCCGTGTGTATACGAATATGTTTTGTTAAACTACCCTTTTCACTAAAATTACGCTGACATACATCACACTTATAAGGTTTCTCACCAGTGTGTATACGAATATGTTGTGTTAAATGACTATTTTTACTAAAACTACGTTGACATACATCACACTTGTAAGGTTTTTCACCAGTGTGTGTACGCATATGATCTGATAAAATAAATTTTTCACAAAAACTGCGCTGACATACATCACACTTATGAGGTTTTTTACCCGTGTGTATAGGCATATGTCTTGATAAATTATGCTTTTTATTAAAACTACGCTGACATACATCACACTTATAAGATTTTGAAGCAGTGTGTATTAGGATATGTGCTGTTAAATTACTCTTTCCACTAAAACTGCGCTGACATATATCACACTTATAAGGTTTTTCACCCGTGTGTATACGAATATGTTTTGTTAAACTAGGATTTTTACTAAAACTACGCTGACATATATCACACTTGTAAGGTTTTTCACCCGTGTGTACACGAATATGTTTTGCTAAACTACCCTTATCACTAAAACTACGCTGACATACATCACACTCATAAGGTTTTTCACCAGTGTGTATACGAATATGATTTGTTAAAGTACGCTTTTCACTAAAACTACGCTGACATACATTACACTTATAAGGTTTTTCACCTAATTGTGTACTAGTATGTTGTTTTATCTTGTTTACTGGATTAAAGCTACGCTGATCACATTTGTAAGGCTCTTTGAAATAAGTGACAGGTTTTGACGTAGGTTTTGGAGATATACGGATAACATTCGAGCCTGATTTTTCGTTTTTCGTTTGCTCGGCTGTCATTGCGGCTTCTAGTTTAGTTCTTCGTGTGTCTAGTTTTGGTTTCTTCGCAACAGTCGCCGCTGTAATGATAAAATCTTATAAGTACAATGTTGGTGAGAAACATTACATGCGGATGGCATGAATCGCACTAGCACCGAAGAGGACGAATTTTTGGTGACATTTGATTACAAGAGACACGAAATACAGAATTGTAATAAAATCGACTGTTCCGAACTTTTCCGATCAGACTTAAAGTTACAGGGTTTGTTTAAATTTTGAAAGCCTCTACGCAATTGCGTAACACATTTTCTTTTTTGAATGTGAGCCTTAAATGTAGGAAATTCCACTAGCAATCGCTTACGATTATTATAAAGCTACCGAGAGACTCTTAGAAATCACCGAGAAACTCTTAGAAATTATTGCAGGCGGGACAAACAAAACTTCGACTATGTTTCAGGTTATTGGTTTGTCCTGCCTGCAATTCCAAAATTCTATGTGAAGTTTCTTTCGTACACTCAATAGACATTTTTTCAACACACTTGCTTGTAAGGTGGCTCTTATTGAACCGCTTTATAATGTAGTTCTGTTCAGCTGTTCATAATGCAGTCTTTAATAGACGCGTGCTTTTTACTTTATATTACCGCACTAGTGCGGTAATGTGCAACACGGATAACTATTTACTAGTCGGCGATAAGCGCTTTTTAAATCTCACCTAAGAGACTTCATGTCTTTTTATTACCCGACTAAGGCGAAGAAAAAAGGAGGGTTATGATTTTGACCGGTATGTATGTATTTATGTATGTATGTCTGTATGTATGTATGTTAATCTGTTCCCACATATGTTCTAAACGACTTATCACAATTTGCCGAATGAGGTATAGTTGGAAGCGTCTCGATCGTCCGCTGGTTATAGGCTATGTGACGTCACATTAAATTAAAAATGGCGCCCTCTAGAGGACATAAAGTCAGGAACTAAAAAAAAAAATTGTTTAATCGTACCATGTTGGGTATCAAATGAAAAGGCTTAATGAGCACATTTCAAAAATATATATATTATAACCCCAAAAGAATTAAAAAAAAATTAAAGTAATAAAAACGAAAACCCAACTACGACTAAAAAGGTATAAACAAGAGACCACAGACAGAATCTGAAAAATCCGGAGTCACACGTAATATGTTTGATTTATGCCCTAACACGTGTGACTCCGGATTTTTAATTTGTCTCTGTGGTCTCTTGTTTATACCTTTTTAGTCGTAGTTGGGTTTTAGTACCTATTCTTCCTATTTTTTTTTTTTAATTAACTTATAATTTCATCAAACTACATATGTAAACCTAATTCACATATTTAAAACATTTAATGTTATTTTTTATATATATAGGTAGTTTAGTTAATTAAATCTTCTAAAACTCTTGTAAGTATATCCAGTGTATTAGCCATTTATGCGCCCGGTGCGAGCTGCTATAACCGCGCCCTTGAAATATTTTCTAATCATAACCAGTTCTGACAATAAAATGGATTTTCTATAAAAATAAATAATAGGTAGTGTTTGTGGCCCTGGTCTGGTCATATCTACACCCCTCCAGGGTCTGCGCCATGCGTATGCCTGGACACCGCTACGGCACTGAGTATATCTAACGGACACTTCACTTTATATACCTGAATTTGAGCCTCCTTTATTAGGAAGGAGCACTAGTGTTTACGTATATGTTTTCTTAAAGTACCCTTTTCACTAAAACAACGCTCACATATATCACATTTAAAAGGTTTTTCACCGGTGTGTATTCGGATATGTGTTGTTAAATTATACTTACGTCTAAAACTACGTTGACATAAATCACACTTATAAGGTTTTTCACCTGTGTGTATAAGTAAATGTGTTGATAAATGACACTTTTTATTAAAAGTACGCTGACATACATCACACTTATAAGGTTTTTCACCAGTGTGTATACGAATATGTCTTGATAATATATTTCTTGTACCAAAACTACGCTGACATACATCACACTCATAATTTTTTTCACCCGTGTGTGTACGCATATGTCCTGATAAATGCCACTTTTTATTAAAAGTACGCTGACATACATCACACTTGTAAGGTTTTTCACCGGTGTGTACTCGGGTATGTGTTATTAAACTCCACTTCTGACTAAAACCACGTTGACATACATCACACTTATAAAGTTTTTCACCAGTGTGTCTTCGAATATGTTTTGATAAATAACACTTTTGACTAAAACTGCGCTGACATATATCACACTTATAAAGATTTTCACCATTGTGTTTTCGAATATGTTTTGATAAATAACACTTTTGTCGAAAACTACGCTTACATACTTCACACTTGTAAGGTTTTTCACCAGTGTGTACACTAATATGATTAGTTAAATAATCCTTTATACGAAAACTACGCTGACATACATCACATTTATAAGGTTTTTCACCAGTGTGTATACGAATATGATTTGTTAAAGTACCCTTTTCACTAAACCTACGCTGACATACATCACACTTGTAAGGTTTTTCACCAGTGTGTATACTAATATGATTTGTTAAATAATCCTTTATACGAAAACTACGCTGACATACATCACACTTGTAAGGTTTTTCACCTGTGTGTATACGAATATGATTTGTTAAAGTACACTTTTCACTAAAACTACGCTCACATATATCACATTTGAAAGGTTTCTCACCGGTGTGTATATGCATATGTGTTGATAAATGATCCTTTCGAATAAAACTGCGCTGACATACATCACACTTATAAGGTTTTTCGCCAGTGTGCATTCGAATATGATTTGTTAAAGTTGTTTTTCCGCCAAAATTACGCTTACATATATCACATTTGAAAGGTTTTTCACCGGTGTGTATTCGGGTATGTGTTATTAAACTCCACTTCTGACTAAAACCACGTTGACATACATCACACTTATAAAGTTTTTCACCAGTGTGTACACGCATATGTTTTGATAAATTAAATTTTTCACTAAAACTGCGCTGACATACATCACACTTATGAGGTTTTTTACCCGTGTGTATAGGCATATGTCTTGATAAATGATGCTTTCTATTAAAACTACGCTGACATACATCACACTTATAAGGTTTTTCAGCCGTGTGTATTCGGATATGTGTTGTTAAATTACTCTTTCCACTAAAACTACACTGACATATATCACACTTGTAAGGTTTTTCACCAATTTGTGTACGAGTAGGTTGTATATTTGTTTTTACTCTATTATAACTACGCTGATCACATTTGTAAGGCTCTTTGAAATAAGTGTCAAGCTTGGATGTAAGGTTTTGAGATATCTGGATAACTTTTGAGCCTAATTTTTCTTTTTTCGTTTGCTCGGCTGTCATTGCGTCTTCTCGTTCTGTTCTTCGTGTGTCTAGTTTTGGTTTCTTCACAACAGTCGCCCCTGTGATTATAATTATGGTACGTTCAATATTGGAAGCAGACTAAAACGCACACGAACCAAAATAATAACGGATTTCATGGTGTGGGGTAGGTACCACAACTAAAGTGAAAATTAAAACTTTTTATTAAAAAAAAAACAACCGACTTCCAAAAAAACACTAAAAAGTGAAAAATTACCTTCATTTGGAAGTCGGTGGCAAAAAACGAAAATTTCGAAATTAAAGTTATTTTTCACTTTTTTGTATTTTTCTGGAAGTCAGTTGTTTTTTTTTGTAATTAGATCCATTTGTTCAAATTTAATCAGATACTTTTCGTACTGACTGCAGACATCACACGGCCACCTCACTGCGGCGTGATATCGCGGAATGTAGGTATGTATATTCATAAGTACGTACATTCGGCGATGTAGGTGTACACACGGCTAACACATCAAGCTATACATTTCCAGTTAATGCTGATCTCGCATCGTATAGAATTTCCGTACAATGCGAGGTCAGCTTATACTGGAAATGTATAGCTTGATGTGTAGCCGAATCCCGATTTCGCGTCCTACTTTTCAGGTATTCTTTTCGCTTTTTCAAAATTAATTTTGATTGATTTGCGATCTGTTCTTATAGAGCGTGTAAAAAAACCCTGTCAAATCCGTGAGAATGTTGTTAAGAATCATACTGAGAGTCTATTTAGGAATGTTATTTTTTTTTGAAAAAATAAAAATAGAGTGGGTCGCATTTTTTTTCAATCGGGAATTATAACGTGTTATTAGAACATGGGGCGCGAGCTGCCGCGGCAAGCCGGTGTCTACAAGTACTTACATAACATCATGTTCCTACCTCTGCAGTTTGCAAATTTATAATGAAATTGGGATAATATTGGTAAAAAAAAAAACAAGACATATTGAGATCCTCCTCCTTTTTGTAGAAGTCTGCTAAAAGACGAAAACATGGCGCAGCGGACCCGGCTTTATGCTCGTGAATGAGTCCAGCTTCTGGTACCTGGTTGTCTTGCTGGCCACGGTTTTGATATTGTTATCAGATATTAACAGTTTATTTATTTACTACGATGGTCCTATACCCCATTTGAAATAAGATTAGACATTAAAACAAACCCTTTTACAGTCCGTTCAACCGATTTTTGACTTCTATACCGTAAGCATAAGGATAGCATTAAAAGCAAAAAAAGTTACACAATACCAACTATCTACTGCGGCTGCCATTTGTCATGCCACCAACGCAATAGAATTCAAAATCGGTTGAACAGAATGTAAAAAAGGCTTATCTATACGTCTAATCTTATTTCAAATGGAGTATAGTTTATCATTTGTGACCTCGAGTTAAAGTCCAATGAATAGAATTCAACATTGCTCATGTATGAATTTATGTACGCCCATTAGGTAAAACTAGTGCCGATTCTGTTGTTCACAATCTAAACTAAATTTAAGTTCAGTGAATCTTTTTCTTTCTATTTCATTAAGAAAAGGACAGAAGATAAATTTTAGTTTAGTCCTGTCAAACTGTCACTACTCCTTAAAAGTTTACACGCGATTAAAAACTTGCCTACTAAAATTACGTCAATTTACATCAGGCGCTGATTAATTTGACAGGACTAAAATAAAATTTATCTTCTGTCCTTTTCATAATGAAATAGAAAGGAAAACACGCACTGAACTTAAATTTAGTTTAATTTGTGAACAAGGGAATCGGTACCACTAACCACATCCTATCAGGTGAACCATTGGCCTGTTTGTTAACTAAATAATACTTACTTGTCGTCTCACTGGCTCTTCGTTTCTTCTTAGATACTTCTTGTTCTTCTTCCACTTCAGTTTTAAACAAAACTAAAGGCACGTCATCTTCTGAATCAGATTCAGAGTGGTTTGGTCGTATATCTGCTAAGTCTAGACAGCTATTGTCTAAATTTTCCAGTTCTAGCTCTGTAAGTAAATAAAAACAGTCTAAGTATTACTCGCTTACTATTAAGACGAAGATGTATACGAATGGCCTTGAGTGGCTGGCTTGCATGTTCTATGCTGAGCCCACGCAACGCGTCATGCGTCTAGCCAGTAATAGGATTCGCGTATAAAGGAGCGCTGTCCCAAACTAGACGCATTATTAATTTATTGTACATATTGCTAATGTTTTATTAAAATACGTAGTGTATTAAAAGATAAATTATTAAACTATCCTGAAAATAGTGAAGATTGCAGAAAGATATTATGCTGTATAGTTTTTGCGTGACTGTCAATTTTTAACCGCGTTAGAGATAACTTTACAAATTAATTATAAACATTAGAACCAGCAATACAACTCTCTAAGTTCATGTAAGTGCATAGAATAAAAAATATCATAAAATCGTCAGTCATGATTCTAATGTTTATAATTCTGTAAACCCATATTTGTTACGGGCGCAAATAATATTTAGATCAACACACAACCTGATACTGGCCTGCAAATTGTAAAAAAACGTAAGAAAATTTGAATTTCGTGGGCTACCCTAGCGCATCCACCTTAATATAAACATAATCTAAAATATTCACAGATTAAGTTAGTAAGGAAATGCTCGTTTAGACGTGATCTATAAACAGTATAAAAATCATTAAAAGTCGGTTATCGTTGCATTTATTTTATATCCAAAACATTTTATGATCAATATAAAATAAATAGACTATCTTTAATTTATTTTGAGATACCTATTATTAATTGACAGTATGATTTTTGTTTTTAAAAACATACCGTCACTTTGATGTTCCTCCTTTGGCACAATAATATCATCTAGTCCCTCACAAACAGCTGGTGATTCTTCTTTGATAGCAATGTTTTCTGTTTGAACAACATCAACTATATTAATGTTCTCTGTTGGTGATTTAATAAACCCATTGTAAAACTCAAAGTGGTCCTGGTTTATTAAAGGATTGGGCTGTGAAAAGATAATTATAGTATTAGGAAAATATGCTGGTGATCACAGTCCCACGAACACAAATCAAATCATAAAAGAAAAATAGAAGAAATGCCTTATGTATACTTTTTTACTCATATGTATCATGTATGTATGTATTTTACTGTGTATAAATAATAAAAGATTAAAATAATAAAAACTAAAACCCAAATACGACTAAAAAGGTATAAACAAGACACCGCAGACAGACAAATTAAAAATCCGGAGTCACACGTGTTATAGATAGTGATTTATAGTCATAAATCGTACAGATTACGTGTGACTCCGGATTTTTAATTTATTTAAAAATATTTTTTTCGATTAAACAATTTTTTTTTTTAGTTCCTGACTTTATGACCTTTAGAGGGCGCCATTTTTAATGTAATGTGACGTCACATTAGCCTATAACCAGCGGACGATCAAAACGCTTCCAACGATACGTCATTTGTCAAATTGTGATGAGTGATTTAGAAGATATGAGGGAACAGATGAACATACATACATACTGGTCAAAATTATAACCCTCCTTTTTCTTCACCGTAGTCGGGTAAAAATAAATAAATGAAAATTCCATGGATTTACATTTGACCGTCGCGCGTCGCTATCGGCATTAACACCCTCGAACACCATGAAAACGATACCCACGGCGATTTCGCAGCCGCCATCTTGGACTTACATTTTAACGTCACTATCGGCTTTAGCACCCTCAAAAACTATGAAAACGATACCCAGGATGAAAAAAAGTAATATTTTTGCAGCCACTATCTTGCATTTACATTTTAACCTCACTGACGGTTTTAGCACCCTCGAAAACTATGAAAACGATACCCAGGATGAAAAATAATAATATTTTTGAAGCCACTATCTTGCATTTACATTTTAATCTCACTGACGGTTTTAGCACCCTCGAAAACTATGAAAACGATACACAGTAAGAAAAAAAAAAAAAATTTTTGCAGCCACTATCTTGCATTTACATTTTAACCTCACTGACGGTTTTAGCACCCTCGAAAACTATGAAAACGATACCCAGGATGAAAAAAATTAATATTTTTGCAGCCACTATCTTGCATTTACATTTTAACCTCACTGACGGTTTTAGCACCCTCGAAAACTATGAAAACGATACCCAGGATGAAAAAAATTAATTTTTTTGCAGCCACTATCTTGCATTTACATTTTAACCTCACTGACGGTTTTAGCACCCTCGAAAACTATGAAAACGATACCCAGGATGAAAAAAAAAAAATTTTTGCAGCCACTATCTTGCATTTACATTTTAACCTCACTGACGGTTTTAGCACCCTCGAAAACTATGAAAACGACACCCATAACGAAAATTGTGAAAATGGCGCTTCAAGCCGCCATTGTGACAGCTCAGGGTCCACGGTAATCCGCCACCGCAGGCCGGGTCTGTTCGGGAGAGGGAGACCTTCGTTCCAAAAAAAACTTAATTCCATTCAATAACTGCTAATACAGCATGTCGGCGCGAGCATGTCGGTGACGCGAAACCATTCATACCAAAAATCACTCAATGCGACTAAAGAAGAATTTACTTTAAAAAAAATACAGACGATCATTATAACCTCCTCCGTTTTGAAGTGGGTAAAAAATTAGAAATTTTAAGAATAAATGGCTGTTATATATGTAATAATACCTCACCTCATAATCTTTATTTATGATCTGAGCGAACAGCTCTTCGGCTACCAGACATTTTCTCAGTAATTGGTAGCATTGCTTTATTTTAGCGCAGCAGAAGAAACAAGCGAGCATCGGTCTACGGTCTTCAGTTACAAACTGCAAAAAGAAATGGTCTTTTAATATTTTGTTTTTTATTTATTATATAAATAAGTAATGATATATACTCCCACCCCACTACACTCCAATAATGATATATTGTAATACTGTCCAAGCTCCAAGTCCAAGCCAAAAGTAGATAAGTGTTCAGTATTGCTTTTTGCATGCATCTTCTGATATAGAGAAGGCATGTTCAGAGCATTGATTTCAATTCCAATTATTTATTTTAAGATCTTGCCAGCCTAATTACTTTTCTCAAACATGTTTGCAAATTCGAGCATTATTTTGACAACCTTCTTCGTGATAAATCGATGAAAATCCATATTTGTCGTGTTTAGCTGTCAAATAAATTACAATGAAAACATGAAAACTCATACTGGCATGTTATTTAAAAATGGAACGAACTTTTCATTTAAACACATAGTAACCAAAGAGGTAACATATCAAAGATTTTATTTAAATTTCGATTTACCTTCCAAATAGAGGTTTAAATTAGAGAAAAAACAAAACTTATTGGCGCGTGAAAATTATCGTTGTCAGTCATTGATTCTGGAATAATTTATAATTAATTTACTCAATTTGAATTTCCGCGCATTATTTGAGAAAAGTACTTATATAAGCTTTGGCCGCATCAATCATTAATGGACTCACGTATGTGTGCCTTGGCTTCGCCTCGGCTCACATTTTCACGATCGTCCAACAATATGCCACTTGCAGGCCGCGACAGTAATGTACTATAACACACTTACAAACAAATCTATAGTATATTACTGTCGCGGCCAGCAAAAAGGGGATTGATGGACGATAGACGCGTGTTTATCGCTCGATAATGACGCAAGCGTTATTGCGATATCTGTTTTCAGTACATTTTGTATTATGACGGCCACGAAGTTACACACTGCTGCGATAATACCGCCGCAAAAGGAGCAGGATGCGCGTTTTCTCCGTCCTGGGATATTGCGATATGTGTTCCTAGAACATTTTGTATTAGGACGGATGCGATCTACACACACTGCGTTATTATCGCACAATAAAACACGCCTATGGTGGAGAACACATTACAAATATTGCACGATAAAAACGCAGCTGTGTGCAAGGAATCGGGACGCATTATCGCAATAACGATTGCGTTATTATCGCGCGATAAAAACGCGCCGGTAGGGGACGGGCTTTAAAATCTTTTTAATAATGTATTAAATTATCAACTTACTGGAATATCTGTCAGCCTCTCATATAGTTCCTGCCAGTTTCTGTTGACCACTACATACATGCGGACATTCTCCACTAAACATATCCTACACATTGGCAGCTTTTCCATCTTTCAACTCAAAAAGTATGACTTATTTGAAAACCACAGTTGCATTAAAACTGGCGTGACTTGTCTATGTTATTACTTATTACAATTTCTTCTGGTAATTTGAGCGTGTAAACAAAACCAAAAGGAGTATATCAGTAGCCGCGCAGGTCTAGAAAGTTTTGACGAATTTTATCTTAACGTCATTCATAGGATTTTTTTTCCTTCTTAGCCGATGTTTTCTATTCTGCCAACGTCATCTGGTGTCAACGCAGCAAGGTGAGCCGTCGAACTTACTTCGTTATCAAGTTATTTGTAGTAGCTGAAAGGAAAACACAATGTTTGTTAATAAAATAGTTTTTTGAAGTGAAAACTTTTTTAGGCGCGCTGAGCACTTTTTGGGAGAACAAAAATCAAGGAACACGCGCCATCGTCACGCTTGAAGTGATTTGTTTTTTAGCGCCATCTACCGTCTACCGTTTGAATTAAGAAAAAGAATAAGAATTGAAAAACTGAAGGTTTCGTCTGTGCAATTATGGACGAAGTTATCTTGACGAATAACTATCGGAGACATATTTTGAAGGACGGCACAGTTGACGTGTGTCGGGCATGCCACCGTCCGGGTGAGTCCATCAGACATATTATCTCTGGTTGTTCTCGTCTAGCTAACGGCGAGTATTTGCACAGGCATAACCAAGTGGCCAGGATAATTCACCAGCAACTTGCCTTGAAATATAAACTTGTGGACTCTGAGGTACCGTACTACAAGTATGTGCCCGACCCAGTTCTCGAAAATGACCATGTCACGTTTTTGACAGGACTATTGTTGCCAATAAACCTGATATAGTAGTGATAGACCGATTAGCGCGCCGCGCAATGATAGTCGATGTTACCATCCCACATGACGTGAACCTCGTGAAAGCCGAGAAAGAGAAACAAATAAAATGTCTCGACTTAGCACACGAGGTTGTCGACATGTGGAATGTGAGCTCGGCTATCATTATGCCGAATGTCGTAACGGCCAATGGCCTGATAGCCGAAAGCCTCGACCAACATCTCTTGAGGCTCTCGTTAGGCGGTTGGATCAAGGTCCTGATTCAGAAGGCAGTACTCCTTGATACGGCTCGCATTGTGAGGAGGTTCCTGTCTCTGCAGCCCTAACCACCGGTAGCTTGGACCCTGCTCCCGACACCGGCGGACTTCTATTTTTTATATTTTTAAATGTTTTTCCTCACGTTCTTTTTATTTTATTTTAATAAAAATGTAAATAGATAAGAATGAAAATAAATAAACGAAGAATAAGAATAATTTATTGGTCCATTCTTACAAAGTAAATTTAAAAAATAATAACATTGCATGCTTACTGTAACTAGAACATTTAATTTGAAATTACGTTGAGGTTACGCATTGTTGCTTAGTTTTCACTTCTATCGGCAGCCCCCAAAGACTGTTCCGCATGTTTTTTAAGGTTCGTATAATTCTGTGTTTAACTCTATTATTATTCTTTTATTTCATAAAGTTACATAAAATTACATTTTTAAATATTAGAATATAAAAATTTAAAAACATTTAAATATATAAAAAATAGTAGCCCACTGGTATCGGGAACAGGGTCCAAGCTACCGGCGGTCAGGGCTCCAGAGAGAGAAACCTTCTAACAATACGGGTCGAGTCCAGAAGTACCGCTTTCTGAATCAAGCCCTTAATCCAGCTGCCTAACGAGAGCCTCCGTAGATGTTGGTCGAGGCTCTTGGCAATTAAGCCATTGGCTGATACGACTATCGGCACAATGATCGCAGTAACTCTATTATTTTTTTATTTATCATTTTTTACAATGTTTATAAAAATCTTTACTCAATAACTATGCCCCGCAAAATCGTTTTCACGGTTTGTCTGTGGGAACAGAATTAACCATATTACCGAACAAATTGGTAACGACACATATAGTGACACTTTAAGGGACTGCGCATTCTATGATGTCATTGGTCATTGGTCATGGGACCAACCCTCATCATTATGAACAACTTTCACTACAGTACCAACAGAACTTTAGGGGTATGAGGAACAAGGTGTAAAGTTCACTCATCCACTATAGAAAAGGGAGGATCCTCCGACCAGACGGGTGTTGTGTCTGGTGGGCAACTGCCCAACGATTGATCTTGGGTTCTCGTATATATGTCCACTGCACGGTAAACTTTAATTGCGCGATGCAGGATTTATGTGACGTCTGTCTGACGTCAGGTCTTTGATGCGTAGTTCGCATGTGGCGATGTAGATACCGCCACAGAACAAATAAGGAAAAAATATCAGCTGTTACCTACATTTATGTTCGCAGAATTTATTTCATAATTATTTTTACAAATTTTAAATAAAATGTACAATCTAAAACTAACATTATGTAAAATATTTTAACATTTTAACTAGATAAGCTCATGTTCGCTTATCTAGTTAAAATGTAGGGAACAGGGGGCCTAAAACGGCCACATTAGCAATTCCTCTAAAAGCATTTCATTTCCTGAATTTCCAGCTGTCATTAGCAATTCCTCTAATTTGACACAAAAGGAATTCTTAGTGTGTGGACCATTTTAAGAATCTCCATAGAAAAAAACTTTTTAGTTGTGGTACCTACCCCACACAAATCCGACTACCACTACCAGCTATGTAAATAACAGTGAAGGAGTCAAACAGGATATCGTCTAGATAAACTAAGCGGGAAAAATACGTAATATTGAAGCTAACTCAAAAACTACGCAAGCAAAGTTAATAAAATTTATATGGGACCACCTCGGAAGCATGACCTACCAAACAAAAAAAGAATCATCAAAATCGATTCATAATTGGCGGAGTAATCGCGTAACAAACATACAAAAAAAAAAAAAAAACATGCAGACGAATTGAGAACCTCCTCCTTTTTGAAGAAGTCGGTTAAAAATGTCAAACAGATGAATTATTTCGTAATATGAATCGCACGCAAATCATAATTATTATGATTGTCGATTTGTGACATTTTACGATGATTCATAATATTTTCCTGCTTATTATGATTCTGCCAAAGTGACTGTTAAAAGCCCACTGAACAGCAGCGTTTCTTTTTTTTTCGTATTTTAAGGTCGTGTAATTCATATTACGAAATAATTCATCAGTTTGACAATTTTCTATAGAGATTCGTTAAATGGTCCACACATTATGTTAAATTAGAGAAATTGCAAATGTGGCCGGTTTAGGCCCCCAGTACCTAGTACCCAGTAACTACAGTACCTACTACTGTAGTTATTAATTAAGTAATATTTATGTAGATAAACACGTGGAAGGTAATTACAATAAACAAAAGAACGAATTTCTTAGAATCTTCGTCACTAATGATGCCGACGGCCGAGGTAAATATGTACAAGACAATAAAGCAATAAAATAACAAACAGGAGAGCGGACACAGCTGCAGTTCTTATTAACCCGTCGTATGCCGTAATTACAGACACAATTAAAAATCCATTGTTTCTCAACGTTCGGCATACCAAAGGTTAATCTCGGTAACTTAGAAAGTAGGTACCGTTTATTGCTTAAGGACCAGCGCTCACTTGGTGAGGCGCAGCGCAGCGCGGTTGTCACTGCCAAACAAATACCGGTCTTGCAGCAGTTGAAATAAAGTTGAGAATAAATAAACCTCCATTAGCTCGAGAGTGTATCTAAGCGGAAAAAGGTGCGCGTTTCAGGTTATTTATTTTCGACTTTATTTTAAGGCTTGCAACGTTGATATTTGTTTGGCAGTGACAACCGCACTGCGCTGCGCATTGCCAGATGTGCGCCAGCCCTAGGAGCCGTGCGCTGTTTGGCTCAAAAACAGCACTTTTTGACCCAGTACCATCTAAGATTATTTTAAAACATTATTGATTACTAATAATTTTAGGAAATATTGTTGTATAAATACTAATAAGTAAGGATATTTTTAGATTAGTATAGTATTTGTGAATTTTATCAAGATAACCGAACTGACATTTTCATAGGTACTAGTTAAGTATCTTTATAGAATTCACAAATACTCAATTAATTTAAAAAATTCTTACTAAGTATTTATACAATAAATATTTTCTTTACATAATCAGCCTATAATGTTCCCACTGCTGGGACACAGGCCTCCTTTCTGTGAGAGGGAGCGGGCCGTAATCTACCGGGTCCAGTGCGGGTTGGTACCTAGATGTCATATCTTCGAATTTTTGGTTCTAGGACATTCCGGTTTCCTCACGATGTTTTCCTTCACCGTTTTGAGAGCAGTGGCGATGAAATAATTAACACAAAGTAAAGCGTCTATCAGGGTTCGAACCTAGGACCGACAACTCGTAAGTCGTGGCCGTTACCACTGGACGTGGCTCACTGTTTTTGAGCCAAACAGCGTACGGATGGCGTAAACGCTATTATACAATAAACGGTACTTTCCAAGTTGCCGAGAATAAGAACTGCAGCTGTGTACGTTCTAGATAGATAGTTTTAACCTGGATTAACACATAGGATACTTTTTATCCCGATATTCCCACGGGATCTAGCAGCTAGTACTGTATACATAAACAGTGTGAAATTAAATAATGGGCATCCTAATGGGTGTCCTTGTACTCATCATAATGAACAACTTTCACTATGGGACCAACACTAAAATCACGAAAAAGAAATCAGGTGTTCCCTACATTTTGACTAGATACGCGAACATAAATGTAGGGAACAGTCGAAGTTTTTCGAAATTTTTTTAGTTAGGAGGTATCAGAAGTTCACGGACGATATACGTATAGTGTCTCATTGTATGGACATGTAAACCAACAAAAGTCAAGTACACAATTTCGACAGTTAGTCGTTAAATGGAATTTACACTGTATAGATAGATATGTTTTTAAAACAACAAAAATGGACATATTATTATGCCCTATTATATATTATTTACAAAGTTATTAATATACATTACCTACATTTTGACAACATTTACATATTTTTAATTCAATAATCCCCAAACATCATCTAATACACCAAAATAATATAACAGTTTTTTAAATTAAAACATTGGCGGTTAAGATCTTTTTGTTAAATTATGAAAAAGAGTTTCCAACCGCGATGAAAGGAATAATTGTTTGTTGAGGGTGGCATAATCAGTTTGTGATTCAACTCTACAACGTGTTTTTTTTTCTCATGTCAAAGAAACAACTGGCAATTTTTTTTTTCCTTTTTCGTACAAAAATAATTCGACAAAATCACGATTATTTACGTAAAACACTCCCGTACGAGAAAAAAAAAAAATATTCTGACTATTTTTGTTTTGTTAAAAAAACAAATTGTTTTTTTTATCAGTTGATTCTTTGACATAATGTTCTCATTAATACCCTAGAGTTATGGGAAATAAAAAACACGGTATATAAATAAAACTTTGTGTAAAAGCTCTAATTATTTTGGCAATAGTAGGTAGGATACTTACCGGTAATTACCACACTGCAGTAACTTCCACTTCTATGCTAAAGTATTCTATTCTATTTCGATAAATTACCTACACTTCATATAACTTCAACTTTTCATTAATCACTCTAGAAAAACACTACGTTTTTCGATCGCCGATTTCGATTGACTGCACCACAAGACTACACACCCTGGCAGTCAAAGTTGAACTGTCTGACTATCTGTCAGTCACATAAAAAGTCTGGCGCCTTGCTCAGAGCCACAGACCTGACGGATGTAGACAACCACAGACTACATTATGATAGACTTACAACAAACAAATATGGCGTCGATTGAACAGGCGACAAAGGGGAAAGGGACGAAGGGTAGTTGTCATTTCGGAAGAATGCACACATAGACAAGCATTATTTGTTCCGAGCGTGCTTAGAGCTAATGCCGGCCACATACATACCGTTTCGAAATATATAAATATTGTCAAAAGTTTAGGCCGGCCACATAGCTACATACGGAATTCCGTCGAAATATCGAATCGGAATTTCGAAGGTGGCAAATCCATACAAAATCAAAGACCTAGTCGCACACGTACAGAAGTTCTCCGTTCGAAGTTTTGTCCGATTGGAAATATTTCGAAACGGAATTTGTATGGATTTTCTACTTTTGCTAAAATCGGCTTTCAAAGACAATGAAATGGAATTAATAGTTAAAAATAGGTAACTGACAAAAAACATTTTTTTACCCATTTTATCGTTCCTAAAGAGAAAAATTCATACCTCGAATACTAGGAAAAATCGCGGAACACATGGTCCCTCGAACAAGGAGTAAATTTTTTATATGTTTTGTCTTTGAATGTTTCGCCAGTACCTACAAACGCAAGGTTGGGTAGTGTTGTAGCATATTCGTATTGGTCATACAGCAGTGGAGCCAACATTACGGTTTAAAAACTATTTGATGAAACGCACTAGTCCAAGAATTTGACAACTAGCTGTCACTTTCCTTAACTATTGTTTTTGTAAACAAGCGATTTCTGCTTAAATTAATGCCCCGATGCACAGCTTTTCATCTGCAAATTATGGGGATTGATTTTCAAATAATTTCAGAAACCATTAATCAATCAATGAACTTTTTTTTTTTTCTTGATTCATGATGATCTTTATTAATGATAATGTGTCACCATTGATGTTAACTAAAGTGGGTGATAGACGTGCGTACTTATTGTACGCGGTCTTTAAGTTCGCGACATTACTCAGCTCGCCGCCGGTGACACACGTGAAGCTTGCTCAAAATGTAAAAAATAAAGTAAATAAAAAATAAAAAATAAAAATTAAGACACCACAGACAGACAAATTAAAAATCCGGAGTCACACGTAATCTGTTCGATTTATGGCCCTAACACGTGTGACTCCGGATTTTTTATTTGTCTGTCTGTGGGGTCTTGTTTATACCATTTTAGTTGATTGACTTTTCCTGTCGTAGTTGGGTTTTAGTTTTTAATTTTTTTGTGTTTATTATATATATATATTTGAAATGTGCTAATTCAGCCCTTTGATTTGATACCTAACATGGTATGATTAAAAAATATTTGTTTTTTAATTCATGACTTTATGTCCACTAGAGAGCGTTTTTAATTTAATGTGACGTCACATAGCCTATAACCAGCGGACGATCAAGACGCTTCCAACGATACCTCATTTGTCAAACTGTGATAAGTCGTTTAGAAGATATGAGGGAACAGATGAACATACATACCGGTCAAAATCATAACCCTCCTTTTTCTTCGCCGTAGTCGGGTAAAAATTGGCTCGCTGCTCGCGGCGATTACAGACGGGCGAGTAAGCTCGCCGAGCCATAAGTACACGTACTCGCACGTCTATCACCCTTTTACCCGACTACGGCGAAGCAAAAAGGAGGGTTATGATTTTGACCGGTATGTATTTATGTATGTATGTATGTATATATGTATGTATGTATGTTCATCTGTTCCCCCATATCTTCTAAACCACTCATCACAATTCGTCAAGTGAGGTATCGTTAGAAGCGTCTTGATCGTCCGCTGGTTATAGGCTATGTGACGTCACATAAAATTAAAAATGGCGCCCTCTAGAGGACATAAAGTCAGGAACTTAAAAAAAAAAATGTTTATTCGTACCATGTTGGGTATCAAATGAAAGGGCTTAATGAGCACATTTTAAAAATATATATATTATAACCCCAAAAGAATAAAAAAATATTTAAAGTAATAAAAACTAAAACCCAACTACGACTAAAAAGGTATAAACAAGACACCACAGACAGACAAATTAAAAATCCGGAGTCACACGTAATCTGTTCGATTAATGCCCTAACACGTGTGACTCCGGATTTTTAATTTGTCTGTCTGTGGTGTCTTATTGTTTATACCTTTTTAGTCGTAGTTGGGTTTTAGTTTTTATTACTTTATATGTACAAAAGTCGTTATTCGATCGAATCAGCGAGCTACGAGCCCAACAAAAGTCAGTTCAAAAGCAGTATCCACACGTTTAAAGTGATAGTTTCGAGGTTTGGCAAGTGTGTGGAACTGGCATAAGGCTTGAACTGGCCGGCACCGCCACGGGCAAGGCCCGGCTCTTTGCCGTTTCCAACTAAGTACGCCCGGCACCGGTCCGGCTTTTTAACTATGGTTTTGGAAGCGAAGAGGTGTTATATATGGAACATATACATATGGAATGGAATGAGCGTTCCGAATTCAGTTGTGCAGTGAATACAGACCATAGATATATAAATAACTAGCTGCGTCCCGCGGTTTTACTCGCGTAAGTCTCGAACCCACGGGAATATCGAGATAAAAAGTATCCTTTGTCCTATTCCAGGTCATGGTCTACCCATGCCCTAATTTCATCCAAATCAGTTCAGCCGTTTTAGCGTAAAAGCGTAACAAATAAACTCACATTCGCATTTATAATTTTAGTTAGGGTAGTTAGGATTCTAAACTTGCGACAATCTAAGAAGCCCGTTTTGACGTTTCTCATCATACATGCCGCGATAACTTTGTATGAACGTCTACGTAAGAGATCGTAAAATCAAATTCATAATCCTAATTAATTACTATGTTATCCATACACTATAACAATGAGTATCATTCGAAAGCACCAACTTTCACTTTATATTGGAAAAATGCACTCAAAAACACGAATTAACCGTCGATTAATATTCTGACAGGACGTTATTTTAATGTCATGTCTTTGGGTTCGTTGCTATGGCAACGGTAGTGTTGTGAAGATTTTAACCCGTTTTTTGACCGAATAAAATCGATGTTCTGAAAAATCGATACTTTTACAAACATTACATTTACAAAAGAGAGTAACATGACAAATAAAATCTGATCACATATATTTTATTATTAGCTTTCTTTTGATCTTTAATATGTCATTAAAGGAAATAGTTAAAGTTTATTGTTATATTTTCTGACTCGGCTATTATGAGATTTTGGTGTTATCGTGTAAACTCGTCAACATGTCTGAAAGAGGTGCGACGATCTTCGAGGGTGTTTGGTAGCAGCTGGATGAGTTACCGAGAATCGAGCTGTATGCCGTGCAATTGGAGAGGTCCAGTAGTAGACTGCTGTAGGCTGATGATGAGAATAATGACGTGTGATAACGATAAGACTCGAGAATCAGTTTGAAGTAATGTATATAAATTGTCGATTACAAACTCTAAGTATGATAAATCGATATGTCTCGAGAATCGGTTTTTAAAACAACCGATTTTTTTTCCCCATCACTACTAACAGTATTTTGATAGGTGTCAATAATGTGTGCGATAATGCAGCAACATGGTCTACGTCGTAGCAGTGCGAGCTATGTTGCGTTGCCGTTGTTGTAGCGATAATGCCGTAGCAATATGAAGGCTGTAGCAGTGCAAGCTACGCCGTAACCAAGCGAGCCGTAGCCCGTAGCAACATGAAGGCTACGTTCGCGTCGTTACACTGCTACGCCGTAACCAAGCGAGCCGTAAACCGTAGCAACATGACTGCTACGTCGTAGCAGTGCAAGCTACGCCGCCGTAACCAAGTGAGCCGTAGCCCGTAGCAACATGAATGCTACGTCGTAGCAGTGCAAGCTACGCCGCCGTAACCAAGCGAGCCGTAGCCAGTAGCAACATGAATGCTACGTCGTAGCAGTGCAAGCCACGCCGCCGTAACCAAGCGAGCCGTAGCACGTAGTAACATGAATGCTACGTCGTAGCAGTGCAAGCTACGCCGCCGTAACCAAGCGAGCCGTAGCCAGTAGCAACATGAATGCTACGTCGTAGCAGTGCAAGCTACGCCGCCGTAACCAAGCGAGCCGTAGCACGTAGCAACATGAATGCTACGTCGTAGCAGTGCAAGCTACGCCACCGTAACCAAGCGAGCCGTAGCCCGTAGTTAGTAGTTTTTAAATGGTTGTAATTGTTTGCGTGTAAGCGTGTATGCACAGAGCAGAGGTGTAGTTTTAGCATGCTTCACTGAATTCGCAGCGCTCTGTCTTGAGTTTTTTATTTGGCCTGAGGCAGCGGGATTTGTCATTGCGATGTCAAAAAACGTTTTCTAGGAAAACACACCAACTTACTTTTTAAATAACGTTTCAGTGACGTCATTCACCGGTTAATTGCAGACGCTATGTGGCGGCCACCGCTCTTCCATAAAACCTTAGCAAGAAAATTTGAATTTCGCGGGCTGTCATTATTGAAGGCAGAGAACGAACGAGAACGATTCATTCAGTTGCCAGGACAATAAAAAGAACTATATTTTCAACAGCAACCTTTACCGAAGGTTCAATCTTCGTAGTAGAGATTGGTTGTAACAGAAACACGATATCTGTTATCACTGTTACAAAAAATAACAGATCCAAATATCTGTTATTAAATAACAGCCTGTTATTTTTGTACGGATGATAAATACGTATTTAAATCTCAATTGAATATCTTCTTTATTTCTATTCGTTTAATGTCGAAAATTGTATCCGTAGTTTTAACAGTAACAGTCTTGACGAACTGTTATTTTAAGTAACAGGTATTTTTTATTGTTAGGAACATTTGTTATTTTTTAATATCAGAATCTGTTATTTCTATCTGTTACGATAAATACGCCTCACTCCTTCTTCGTAAGTTCATTCAAATATCGATCGCTTTAGTGCGCAGACTCCCAACGTATTATAACATTCCATTAGTGAACCCGTCAAGTCGGAAACAGAACATTTTATACTTACAGAAAAAATAATTAAATAAAACAATAAATTTACGGTGCCAACAGACTGCCCTAAAAAAGCATCGTTCGTTTTTTAAATCGTAGTCGAAAATGTCGTGCGTTCATCCGTAATTTTTTTTTACAAAAAAAAAACATCGCAATTTGTCTTTTTCTAAAAACATTTTGGTGGGTTATTGGATTTGAATTTAGAAGTTTTGCAAATTAGTTAAAACGGCGTCGTTAAGGAGTATTGGTAATTTTAAACAAATGTATAATACGGCTCGTGCCGCTGAAAAAAGTGCTTTTAAGCTCGAGTGCACGGAATCTGAAGATCACTTTCATTGCATATCGCTGCCACCCGATATAAAAACACGAAAATGTCTCTGCCCCGAGAGTTCCACTTCAGCCAAGTAAGTTTTTTTTATTATTATCTTGTTTATTTTTCTAACACATTTATATGAAAATGTACCTACTAACATAGTTCTTAAGTCTTTCTACTAACAATATTATGGGCCAAGTATGTCTGAAATAAAAGAATTTTATTTTATTTTTTTATATACATTATATTTTTAAATATGAAAAAAATACCTAATAATAAAAAAAACAAGAAAAGAAAACCAGTATCAGAAACCAAAGCAAAGGAATTAAAATTATAATGCCTGTTATGTCAACAACTTTTAGGCGCAATTTCAATTAGCTTCTTTTTTTTTTAAACACCAAACATTTTGCTTTTTAATTGAAAGCAAAGTGCAAAGGTAATGCTACAGACATCCTATTATGTCAAATGCATTTTCTGCGTCACTCATTGGTGCATTATTGTAGGTACTATCGGCCAAACTTCCGCATGCTCACCTTAAAGGCGATAATCGCATAGCACGACTCACGACTCGATCGCACAATGCACGAGTTTTGACCAATAGGGTGCACAAAGCGTATTTTAGTGGTGTTCGTATTAGTATAACCATGTATAGAATGTGTGACACTCACACTAGGAGCGTACTATGCTCACTTGTTTCTGATAAGAGACGAGTTTTTAATGGGCACGGCCAGCGCGGCGTGAGCTCTTTGTTATTGAATTGAATTGTTATTTTATTATTGCCAAGAATTAATTCTAGTACTCACATCTTCTGTTTGTTTGGTTTAGAAAATGTATTATTGGTATTGCAGTATTTACAAAAATAATTTGTAATAACAAATATGTCAAACTACAATTTATATGTATTAATCCACTTTAATATTTTCCTCTCTCTATCGGGTCTATAGATATAGGTTATTTATGAACACTTTCACTGCCTCTCCAATTTTCACCATATCCTATGTGATGCCGCATGCCGCAGCGACCGCACCATACGTATAGGTGCGTTGACCGGCACTGCATGAAGGTATCAAATGTTTATATTGAAATTTTTTGTGTTTAATCGACTTTATTAAAAGTAAATAACTATCTAAATTTCTATGTGTTTGTTTATACTTGGGCAATTTGGGAATACTTGGAAATTACAGTAATATTTGAACCAATACTCTGCGCAGTTCATGCAATGTTATCAGAGCTTTTTGTTTATAGCTGCCGCAAGGCCGCAAGCCGCACAACTCTTGCAACTGCAATAAAAATAAGTTCATTATCTAAGTTCCATTGTTATTTAGTGGGAATGTCTGGAAATTCGGTTAAACAATAGAGGACGGCTTAATACAACGGCCATACGTTTTTTTATTACCTTAGGATTATCTCAAATGTTTTGCAGTTGTTCCTTGTATTTGGTTTAATACTTTTAACAGTAGGTAATTGTAATATTCGTTTCATCCATTAAAATAATACAGGGTGAAATTGAATTCATGGGCATCCTTTTAAGGGGTCATTGTACTCGTCATTATGAACAACTTCTACTATGAGACCATACCTGAAATCGCGAAAAAAAAAACAGCTGTTCCCTACATTTATGTTTGCATAACTCGACAAAATGTAGGGTACAGCAATTTTTTTTTCTCGATTATTGGTTTGTTCCCATAGTCAAAGTTGTTCATAATGACGAGTACAATGACCGCTTAAGAGGATACCCATGAATTAAATTTCATGCTGTATAACGAGATTTAACGAACAAGGTATCGTTGCAATTAAAATGCCCAGGCATGCCGTGCAGGATGAGCACTTTAAAACTGGATTATAATCAAACCAACACTTTACTCTTTTATAATTCATGCTCTAGTCAAAGTTTGACAATTCATGATTTTAAGCGAAATCAACGCTACAGGCGCGTTACCGGCATTGCATGTCAAGTTTTTTTTTTGACAAATATAACAATGATTCAGTTCCTACGCCACTTTAAAATTCAGAAGCTTATCAAGTAATTAAACTAAACTATAATTTGTGCCTTGGCAGCAGTGAGAGTGAAAGGATTGAAATAAAATGTTGGGTACTAGTGAAATATATATTTTTAGTTTGTGTTCATTTAACATTATGCAGGATTAAAGATTTATTTAGGTTGATATTTAAATCTTATCTGTATAAAAAAAAGATGTATAGTAAGTTCTTTTTGTTTGAAACTGTCGGCTGTAATCTCAGTGTGAAAAAATAAACAGTTAGTTAAAATCTACTTGAGAACAATTTTAAGGATTTGCTGTTGTAGAGAAAAAAAAACAATATAAGTAATTTAATTTATTTTTAATAGACATTTTCAAAACATTAAAGATTCATCCAGAAATTAACATATTATAACAAAAAATTACACAGAAATTATCATCAAAATGCAAAATATTATAAGTGAAAAGATTCTTACTCATAATATAATTTTATAACTGTATTTATCTACACTTATATCGTAAAGTTCAAAATATCAAATCAACACAACAATGACAAACAGACAACACAACAACAACAGGCAAAAAGCCTGTCAGTAAATAAGATTAGGAGAATATTGCTCGTGCAGTTCTAATGAAATTGAAAAGTTTTAAGATTAGTACAATTTAAGAACCTTAATCATTTTTATAATTTGCAATAATTACATTACACTACAGACTAGGTTTATCTAGCAAATGAGATCAATTATTTATGAGGTGGACGGATATGATGACACTACTGAATATGTAAAATAACAAACTAACGAGATCGGGGCTTATGGCAACATTGACTGTAAATAAAACAACAAATCCACCAATAAAGGCAACATGACACTAAATTGACACCAATAATTATACAAGAAGACTTCAAAATCGTTGGCAATATTTTAAACTATGACTACGGTCTACAGTCTACCCTGTGACATTAATCAACGAAATAATATAATACAAATTGGAATAATAAAAGTAAACTTAATCAAAATAGCTATACAGGGTTATTTGTAAGCCGCCGGAGTCGCGGGTTGTTCGAAAGAGATACCATGGCCCTGGCACAGGCAACTGAAGGAACACGGGTGGGTTTTAGTCAGTAAAAGTCTGACACGACCTTCCGCTCCGCCCAGAGCGGGAGAAGTCATTTGATGATAAAACACTAATAAGCTCGTAGGACTATAATACTAACATCATAAATAACAACTTTTGTTGTATGACTTTTAATAATTCATAAAAAAATAATTTCATAATACAATTAAAAATATTTATTTTCATCGCTCTAAATTTGAACAACTCTACGCGGTACCAAAATATGTAAGTAGTTAAATAAACAAACAGTGCGTTGCGAATGCAGGGTCGTAGCGGTACTTACTAAAAAATACAGATCTAAAAAGTGTTATTACAAATATTACAACAAAAACTTGAAAGTTTACTTTTGGTATTCTAAAAAGTCATAGATCAAAAGTGGTTGTTTATGATGTTACTAATATAGTCCTACCAGGTGTTAGAAAAATAACCCTGTATAATGTAATTATACAGTATGTTAATTAACGAAAGGCGTTCCCGCTAACCCGCAATAGTCCATACATGCTAAAATTAATATTACCATAAAAATTCGCGAAAAAAAATCTGCTGTTCCCTACATTTATGTTCGCATACCTAGCTTGTCAAAATGTAGGGAGCAGCTGATTTTTTTTTCGCGAATTTTTATGGTAATATTAATTTTAGCATGTATAGACTATTGCGGGTTAACGGGAACGCCTTTCGTTAATTAACATAGTGCATGTTAAAAATTATACTAAATTAATATTTCGTCGCTGCTCCTCCCGCATCTATCACAGCATCGCAACGGCTACGCATGGACCTAGCCAGGACTTCGCACAAATTCGAACCTCTGAATGTGTCCCAAACTTGTTCGCAATGTGTGACAAGTGCTTCCTTCGTTCTTTCTGCTCTACTATCCCATCTCTGGACCATTAAACCCCACAAATTTTCAATGGGGTTTAAGTCTGGCGATCGGGAGGGCCATGGCACTGTTTTAATTTGTGGTTGCCCTCCTAACCACTCTTGAACAACCCGCGCACGGTGTATCGGGCAATTGTCCTGGAAAAAATAAAATTCTGGCACGTCCAGTTGTGGATACACCGTGCGCACTGTGGGTACCATGATGGTTTGTAGCACCTCTAAATACGTTTGGCCGTTTGCCCTCCCTGGTATAAAAGCGAGCTCGCCTGGTCCAGCAGCACTCATCCAGCCCCACATGTTCACTACAATTCTTCCCGATTCTGCATTTGGGTTCACATTTCGAGGTTCGTATCTTGTGTTATCTACACGCCATAAATTCCGACGACCTTGTTGGCTAGACCTAAAGCACTTTTCATCAGAAAATATGGCGTAAGAGAAATCGAAGTCCCTGTAGTCACGAGCGAATCGCACGCGAGCAGCTTTTTGTTCCTGCGTCAAAATAATTTTTTTTGCGGGACGTCTGTGATGGACTCCAGCTCGATGCAACTCGTTTCTAATAGTTTGCATCGAAACTTCGTATTCTTGTGCGAAACTGCGAGTGGGTGTGAACGGGTTCTCTTCATACGTGGCTATCATATTATTTAACTCGTTTTCGTTTATAGCCCGGGGTCGAGGTGCACGAACGCGTTCTGTTGTTTCTCCTTCTTCATATCTTCGCACCCAGCGGCGCACCGTTGTTCTCTAACGAAAAAAAAAAAAAAACAATCAGCATCGATTTTTAACATAATATAGGAACTAAGTATAATAATACACTACAAAACTCTTATTCAAAAGGCACAACTAGTACACTATAAATAAAAATTATAAGTATTGAAATACTTAAGGTGTGCATTTTGGTTGACTTCATTATAAATAAACTCTAACTTTTCTATAACTAATTTAAGTAGTTATAACATTCATAACTATGTTTTAAAATACAAGTTGTAAATGCAATAACTGAAAACCTCTTAAGGGTCCATACATTTTGACGAGTTATGCGAACATAAATGTAGGGAACAGCTGTTTTTTTTTCGCGATTTCAGGTTTGGTCCCGTAGTAAAAGTTGTTCATAATGATTAGTACAATGACCCCTTAAGAGGTTTTCAGATATTGCAATTTACACCTCGTATACCTATGAGTAAGAAAAATGGCATAGCGTAAATTCCAACATTGTATGAAACTGTCCCAAGCAAATTTGTGCTTTATCTCTACTATTTAAAAGTGTTTATCCCGCGCGGGCTGGCAACGTGGCATTTCTAAAGGTTTTTCGTGGTTAAATACCAACGATCTAGTGCTTTGCCGAAAAAATAGTAAGTACTTGCTATTTTATCGGCCAGCCAAGCACTAGATCGTTAGTATTTAAAAGTATGTGTGCTATTTTTTTAAAGTTATTTTGGTAAGTATTTACGAGCACTACTAACAAAAATTTACATATTGTCAATTACTTTCCATCTGCAGTATTATGATAAAATAAATGTTAAAAATAATTATAAAATACAATTATCTTGTGCTTGGGCGAAAAAAATTGTAGTTTGAAATATAATGATCAAGCCTCTAGAAATGCGACGAATGCGCTCTGGTTTTTCTAATTAAAATGCGGCAACGACGCTGTGAGATAAGGCACCATTGTTTAGGTTGTTTTGGTTTAGGATTTATTATCGGGTCATAAAAGGCTCCAACAACGTCTTTGAAAGCAAAAATAAATAAAAAGAACAAACTTATTTGAATGCATTACTATAAGTAGGTAATAGTATCTTATGAGACTTTAAAAAAGAATCTAAAATTATAATATTAGTTAGTCCATTTACAATAAGATTAGACATTTAAACAAACGTGTTTTACAGGATTTTTACTTCTATTCCGTAGGACAAGGGATGGCATTAAAGGCAAAGAAGTGATTATAATACCAACTGTTTACTGCAGCTGCCTTTTGTTATGCCGCAATAGACTTCAAAATCGGTTGAACGGACTGTAAAAATGTTTTTTTTAAATGTCTTAGCTTATTGTAAATGGATTATAGGAAGTTAGAATTTGTTTTTAAATTGCAATATAAGGAAAAATGCAAACTATGAAATAATAATATTACTATCACTTTATTTATTTCTATATCTCTCCCTCTATCTGAATACAAAAACATAACTTACTTGCATGTTCAACTCCACTGCTATTTGGGATATATTTAACCCTTGTCTATGCAAAACAATAATTTGATTCCTTTCTTCCTGAATCAGGTTTCGGGTCGTCATGGTTGCACCACGTTAGTCACAGCCCACACAGTCCAGGATACAAGCTAGGGTCAGATGAGGCTTTCGATCACAGTCCGGTATACAAGCAGAGGTCACAGTTAGGCAGGCAATCAGTCCGATAGAAATAAACGGGTCGGAAAATGAAATGGCGATAGGAATTTAAGGGAAGCGTCAACAATTAGCGAGAGCAAATTGGCACTGCCGCGCTCTAGCTAATGTTTGTTATTTTATGTTACTCGCTCATTACTCACACAAATGCATATTGTCTCTAATTGGGGGAAACTAGGAAGGGGTGTGGTTTGTCACTAGCTGCGCTCTCGCAGGAATATTTTCTTAAGTGAGCATGCTTATCTTTGTCCGATAGTACGTGATGACCTAATTCTCAGGCCATTGCTCCCTGCGCTATGGTCCACCTAAAAGCTTTAGATTTATGAACAGAGTGGTGTTTTAATAGTGATAAAATGTTCCTATCTCGCGGAAAATATAGGCATAATTTTATTGTTAAATTCCTTCGCGGTCTATTTCAAACTGCTGCGCCTCGCAGTTTCACTCGCATAAATCTCGATCCTGTTGGAATTTCATTCACATCTATTCAGCTGTTTTAGCGTAAAAACAACCATACAAAAAAATCAAATGTTTTTCTTTATGTTAGGTTAGGTTTCGTTGAAATTGGGTCATGCCTTGTTTTTGTCGTGCCTGATGCTAGAAACTTCTCGGGCGGCTGTTGCATCATGGACGTTACGGAAATGGAGGAAATTTATAGATCACAATAAACACTAAAAAAAAAAACAACCGACGGCCTTCGGAAGTCGGTGGCTACTTACTACGTACTTCCGAAATTAAAGTTATGTTGTGATTTTCAGTGTGATTTATGGTAGGTAGTTTTTTTTGGCGTAAAAAAAAAAAAAAACACTTTTTAGTTGCGGTACCTACCCCACACTAATTTTTATACCTGCTATGTAAATAACAGTGACGGAGTCAAATAAAATATCATCTACATAGATTATGTGGGAAAAAATACGTTATATTGAAGCTAACTCAAAAACTACGCAAGCAAAGTTAATAAAATCATGACCTAACAACCAAAATTGGAATCATCGAAATCGATACATAATTGGCGGAGTAATTGCGTAACAACACAAAAAAAAAACACACACGAATTGAGAACCTCCTCCTTTTTAACCGACTTCTTCAAAAAGGAGGAGGTTCTCAATTCGTCTGAATGTTTTTTTTTTTTTTGTGTGAATGTTTGTTACCCGATTACTCCGCCAATTATGAATCGATTTTGATGATTCTTTTTTTGTATGGTAGGTCATGCTTCCGAGGTGGTCCCATATAAATTTTATTAACTTTGCTTGGGTAGTTTTTGAGTTAGCGTCAATATTACGTATTTTTCCCACTTAGTTTATCTAGACGGTGTTTTCATTTACTCCTTCACTGTTATTTTCATCAGCTAGAAGTGGTATTCGAATTTGTGTGGGGTAGGTACCACTACTAAAAAGTGAAAAATAAAAACTTTAATTTCGGAAGTCGGTGGCAAAAAACGAAAATTGAAAAGCAAAGACACCGACTTCCGAACTTAAAGTTATTTTTCAGTTTTGAATGTTTTTTTTTTTTGGAATTCGTTTTTTTTTTATATTGAAGAAATCGGTTAAAAAAGAGAGTTGGACATTATAACTAATGGCGACTGTGACCTCTGACTTTGGTTGGACATTTCATAGGATAGGATAGGAAACGCCGACATCATCTAGTTTTAAAAATATGATCGACGTGCAAAAGTTTATGGACAATAGTACATTGTGATACAAGTGTGCAGTATTGGACATTACACTTGAGGCGCGATAAGATAGCCGAGTCGAGTGTAATGATCAATGCACACGTGTTTCATACGACGTTTTTCAACACACTTGCGAGGAAAAATACTAAAACCCAACTACGACTAAAAAGGTATAAACAAGAGACCACAGACAGGAGTGAACGAGTCACACGTAAAAATCCGGAGTCACACGTGTTAGGGCATAAATCAAACATATTACGTGTGACTCCGGATTTTTAATTTGTCTGTCTGTGGTCTCTTGTTTATACCTTTTTAGTCGTAGTTGGGTTTTAGTTTTTATTACTTTAATTTTTTTTAAATTATTTTGGGGTTATAATATATATATTTTTGAAATGTGCTCATTAAGCCCTTTCATTTGATACCCAACAAGGTACTTTTTTTTTTTTTTCTAGTTCCTCACTTTACGTCCTCTAGAGGGCGCCATTTTTAATTTAATGTGACGTCACATAGCCTATAACCAGCGGACGATCAAGACGCTTCCAACGATACCTCATTTTTCAAATTATGATGAGTCGTTTACAAGATATGAGGGAACAGATGAACATACATACATACATACCGGTCAAAATCATAACCCTCCTTTTTTCTTCGCCGTAGTCGGGTAAAAACAGACTTGTTGTAATAACATATGCTACAATAATGTAATTAGTTATAGGGATAATACATTTAGATTTATTAAGGGACATAAATTCACTGACAGACAACGCACTATCTAACCCGCTTGGTTCAGAAGCATGAAATTTTGTCGAAAAAATGTGTTAGAAAGTAATTATATGAAACATGGAAGTTCGTAATTTTTGCTAAAGGCGATGAGAAATCGTATCGGGCAAATGGCTTATCATTATTTAACTACACGCGGGCGAAGTCGCCAGCGACTTCGCCCGCGTGGTTGTCGATAAAAAGTAGCCTATGTCCTTCCCCGGGATGCCATCTATCTCCTTGCCTATCCCGTTTGGTACTCCTTACGATTTCCGTTCATACATGTGCCATAGGGATATTGTTATGGGATTATTATCATATTTTAAGTGAAATAAATATACGATGCTGTTTTTAATTAGTTGGTTAATTTTTACTGACGCGTTGAGATCAAAACTGAACTGTCAATTGGCTTTGACCGCTCGCCGCGTACCAAGATGTCATCTAACGTTATTACATTGGTTGCGTTATAAGTCCAGTGATCGTAAAAAGTTGAGCTAAAATACCTAAAGTTCGAAAAAGTACTTAGACATAGTGGAGACGCCTTACGACTAAATCGTTTTTAGGGACAAATGTCCCGAAAAAAAGTTATATAATTATTAAAGCTGGTATGTAAATTACATTAGTGCCTCCGAAAGCATGTTAATCCGCTGGTCCCGGCTGTCATTTGTGGATCTTTGACAGTCGTTACGAGTCGTCAGAAGCCCGAAAGTCTGACAACCAGTCTTACCAAGGGGTATCGTATTACCCAGTTACTGGGTTGTGGAGGTCAGATAGGCAGTCGCTCCATGTAAAATACTGGTATTTAGCAGCATCCGGTTACGCTGGAAGCCGACCCCAACAGGGAAAAGGCTAGGCAGATGATGAATATAGTTATAGGTATATTATTATAGTATGGAAGTATGGATAATATCTCCAATAGAGGCTACATAGTTACATGACATGCTTTTTTACAAATACAGGGACTAAAACAAGCGTGCAATTCCATTTTAGGAAACCACATCATTGACATATGATCTAGGCAGGTATAAAAAGTTTGAGAAGGACGCTAAAATCAAAATCCATAATTATATACGAAAATCACAAAAGGATAAAAAAACGAAAAGCGAAACAAATAAGTAGATAGATGCTGCGAGAAGTCGTGTGTTTGAATATAAAACCTTTTTTTGATGGATAGTTACGTCTGTTTTTCTAAATCTCGTAGACTAATTTGACAGGTGCAAACGTCAAACTCTAAATTGAAAAACAAAACAATCACTTGAAATGACAAATAAGTCCACGAGATTAAAAAACAGATTTTGTACCTAACCGTTGTGAGTGGAAACGCTCTGGAAGGTCATAATAATGGTGACCTTATTGGTAATATTCTTCAGAAAGGTCACGGGCGTAGTACTCGCAACCGGCTGCGTGCGTATGCAAAAGGAGTATGTATGTATGTAACGATCGTAGCTGGTGGCGTTCTGTAGTTTCTGCCTACCCCCGTGGGAAGAAGGTGTGAGTTTATGTGTAACGAACCGCTGTAGGTATTTCGATAGCAATTGCGTCGCAGACAATGGCGCAGGCTGAGTCACTTTCTGCCTGTGCAGTCGTAGGTATTTGTAATGCAACATTTCACAACTCTACTTATTGGCAAGCAGGTGATATCACCCGACTACGGCGAAGCAAAAAGGAGAGTTATGATTTTGACCGGTATGTATAAATGTTCATGTGTTCCCTCATAACTCAAACTCAAACTCAAAGCATTTATTTCAATTAAACCATTTACAGGCACTTTTGAACTGTCAAGGAGTCAGTCACTCAGAAATATGAAGCTAGTTGCCCATTCCAAAGCGTAGTAGGTACCTATGGAGAAGAACGGGCAAGAAACTCCATGGACACTCTTTTAAATCAAAATATTGTTACAATATAATGGTTACATCATTCATCTTGAAATTATACATGTGAGAACAATGTAGAAAGCACGTTAAAAGCGTCCGCAATAATAAAATAAGAACAATTCAAAAATTAAAATAAGCAATGGCAGCTACGAAATGACCAGTCACAACTGACGGCGTCCGTTCACGAACATGACGCATGGATCAGCACCATTCAGCTCAAACATTTTGAAGGGAGCTAAATGATCCAACACATACGCCACCATCAGCGAGACATTTGAGTGAGCATGACATTCCCAGCTGCCAGGGCACATTCAAGTCAATGAAAGACAAATTACCCGGTAAATGGTAGCTCTATAGTATATAGTACTCACACCTGTGCAATTATATAATACAAAGGAGAGATTGAGTTTATACAATGCAAAGATCTTACAATCTTCAGCAGCTCCAACAGTATTTTCGAATGTTAATTAGTTAGTTGTGGTTGTGGAGCAGGACCAGCATTAAGCCAAGCATTTTTATCAGAGATGTAATCCTCCAACTTATAATATGCCTGCCTACATAGTGTGCGTTTTATACAAGATTTGAATTTCGTCTCATTCAGTTGACGTATATGGGGAGCGATTTTATTGTAACATTTTAAACAGTACCCCATGAAAGATGAGTCTACTTTAGCCAGTCTGAAACCTGGTTGAACTAATAGGTCCCTATTTCTAGTACTATAATTATGTTGTGTTTTCCCTCATAACTTCTAAACTACTGATCATAATTTGACAAATGGGATGAGGTATCGTTGAAAGCGTCTTGATCGTCCGCTAGTTACTATGTACATTAAATTGAATAAAGCGCCCTCTAGAGGACATAAAGTCATGAAAAAAAAAAAAAAAAATGTGATGCCATGTTGGTTTTCAAATGAAAGGGGTTTACTAGCACATTTCAAAAAACATATTTATTATAACCCCAAAAAAAATTAAATAAAAAGAAAGAATCTTTTTTGTCGTAGTTGGGTTTTAGTTATATAACTTAAACTAAAACCCAACTACGACAAAAAGGTTCCACGCGGACGAAGCAAAAAGCATACCGTGTGCGAGCGCCTGTAGTCTCCTTTTTCCGACACCAACAAAAAGCGATGCCGTTAATCTTTGCGGAAATCTCGCTTCAAAACCATGGCCTACGGTAACACGGTGTTAACTGGGTCAGTACGTATTGCTTATTTGCTCCGACTAACGACATGCACTGACCGCGTTTATACTCACGGCCATAAGTTCAATTACCGCATATATATCACGACCTTGCGCCTTTGCTCAGTCTGAAATGGTAAACCATAACAAACGTAGTGAAATAGAGAACTAACATGAACAACAGAACAATGGCCACTGACTGGACAGGTCCACTTATGGCCGATTCCTATAATTTACGGACCGTTATTGGTTAAAATTAAGCTTGTATCTTTACCAATAATTAAGCGATGACCTCATAGCTTTGTACAGCAGACCCTCTCATATAGAAGTAGCGAAGCGCGTAAGTAGAGTTTCTTGCCCGTTCTTCTCCATAGGAACCTACTACGCTTTGGAATGGGCAACTAGCTTCATTTTTTTTTGACTGACCGACCCCTTGACAATTCAAAAGTACCTGTAATTGGTTTATTTGAAATAAAGCTTTGAGTTTGAGTTTGAGTTTGAGTAGCTATCACAGGTAAAAATTAGCTTATTAGCTTAGCTTAGCTATATAAATGCCCAGTTTGGAGATAAAAAAGCTACCATTGGTAAGCAACACTATTCGTTTTTGTTTATAGGAACTGAGCATTAATCAGTGTGGTTTTTTTTTTCTAAAGATCCTCTCTGACACCAATCTACAAGGTCCTCATATGATCTGACCAAGATTATGTCTGAACTTTAAAAGACACTGTAACCTTGCTCCATGTAAAATACTGATTTCAGCTACATCCGGTTAGACTGAAAGCCGACGTTGGGGTCAACGTAGTTGGGAAAAGGCTAGGCAGATTGATTGATTTTGTGACCTCTGAGTTTGTTTCGGCCTTTCTTCTCACAGTAGTCGAATAGGAAACGACAGTTCTAAAAAAATCATTAAATATTGTAAATCTTGAAAAAACTCTCTCTCTCTCTTGAGCGCGTTTCTCTTTCTCTCTCTCTCTCTCTTGTCTCAGGACATCTATAGGTACTCACGTTTGAGTACCGAGAGTCCCATGTTGGGCACCATTTGGACTGCATCCGGTTCGACTGTAAGCCGACTCCAACATAGTTGGGAAAAGGTTAGGCAGATTGATTGATTTTGTGATCTCTGAGTTTGTTTCGGCCTTTCTTCTCACAGTAGTCGAATAGGAAACGACAGTTCTGGAAAAATCATTAAATTTTGTTAATCTTGAAAAAACTCTCTATCTCTAGAGAGCGTCTCTCTCTCTCTTGTCTCAGGACATCTATAGGTACTCACGTTTGAGTACCGAGAGTCCCATGTTGGGCGCCATTTGGACTAGTGACGCCCAACAAGCACACATCAACTTTTTGTACACATACTTTAACTCGTCACTCCAGAACCTTTCAGCGCCATCGGCCATTTATTCGACGAGCAATGTGCCCTACCCACAGCCACTTAAATAAAAACTTTGCCGCTACCATTATTTTTATGACAGCCAGTCACTAAGGCCGATAAGTGGCGGTCACCGCTTTTCTAGGAAACCGTGGCGTCTACCTTTGACAGTGAGGGCTGATTTCATCAAAGTCAGATATCTTTTATCCGTGGAATAAAATTGTCGTCTGTCAGTTTTCGTATGGAAAAACTGTCCAAAATTCATCATTTATTCGCAGGATAAGACTTATACTCGGTATAAAAGTTTGGTGAAATTCGCCCTGAAATATAATGAAATGTCTTTCGTTCTTCTTTCTAAATGAAATTAAACTGTTTATCCTGTAAATAGGATTTTGGAATCACTTTTACACGTCATATTAAAAATAAGCTAGATAAGGTCGGCGTTTCCTATCTGACTACTCTGTGAAGAAAGGCCGAAACAAACTCAGAAGTTGCAGTCGCTTTTAAATTCCAGACTTCTTGGTCAAGCCATATTTTACATAATCAGCCTATAATGTTCCCACTGCTGGGACACAGGCCTCCTCTCTGTGAGAGGGAGCGGGCCGTAATCTACCACGCGGGCTCAGTGCGGGTTGGTAGATGTCACATGTCTTCTCATTTTTGGTTCTTGTACATGCCGGTTTCCTCACGATGTTTTCCTTCACCGTTTTGAGAGCAATGTCGATGAAATAATTTACACAAAGTAAAGCGCCTCTCAGGGAACGAACCTACGACCTACAACTCGTAAGTCGTGGCCGTTACCACTGGGCCACCACTGCTCTCAGGCAATGGATTACTGCTCTTAGGCAATATCCTTCAAAAAATTCTGATTGTGATGTAATTAGAGTGCAGGGTTCTCCGATGACAAATCAATCGGTATCAACCTTCATTTGATGTCGCTATTCTGGCGACCTTGCTCAAGTCACGACATGACTTTACTGGGTAGAGGCAGTTAGGTTTTTATTGGCATCATTTAACATAGCTTTTTGAAACGAACTACCTACTGTAAAATGAGCAAATTATTACTCGACTGCCCCAGAAGGAGGGTAATGTTTTTCGAGAGTATAGGAGCGTATTGTTTTTAGAGAGTATGTATGTATGTATGTTTGTTTGTATGTATATCTATTTCTTAGGCACGCTCTGTGTGACGGCTTGATAGATTTTAACATAATTACGTGGAGGTGTCGTCTTAATTGTGGGAGTGACATAGGCTATATTTTTTTTATATATTTCATCTGCAAATACAAAAAAGAAAACGGAGCGGAAGGTTTTTTTAAAAATAAATTATCTACAACAATATTGGTATCAAATAAAAGCAAAATATATATATTAATAAAATGAAAAGCTTGAAATAAAACAAATTATTAAAAAAACAAAAAACCCAACTGCAAAAACTTATAACCGAAAAGAGAAAAACAAGCATTGAACTTTGTTTTTTATATGGTATTGCAGGCGGGGACAAACAAAAGTTACAACATATTGCAGGTTATTGGTTTGTCACTGTTTTGTGTTTATTGGTTTACAGCTCATTTTTATTCTTTCCGCGTTGTTACATAATGCGCGTCTTAAATTAGCTGGCTGAACTTTACTGATGTTGATGGGTTTTCATATCTGAGTCAATCAATCAATCAACTCAGCCTATCGCAGTCCATTGCTGGACATAAGCCTCTCCCAGGCTGCGCCACAACACCCTGTCCTCCGCCCTCTGCCTCCACTCTGTCCTAGCTACCTTTTTAAGGGTGCCGGTCCATCTAGTTGGGAGCGTCCCACACTACGCGTGCCGATACGCAGTCTCCATGACTCGTCTGCTCCGCCGCCCATCGGTCCTTCGACAAACATGGCCAACCCACTACCACTCAGCTTGCTTACTCTACAAGTTATGTCGGTAACTCCGGTGCTTTTATGGATAATTTCAATTCTGATCTAATGAGTAATGACGACAAAAAAAAAAACCTTAGCTTACTGACACCATAATTGTCTAATAAACTTGCATTGATAACACGTAGTCACTTACGACCTTCAAACGCTATAGAATTATAGATCGTTCAGTGAATGTTTGTTTACGGCGATGTACAGTCACGGACTTTAATTGATGATCCACTTGACCCTGTTCGTATTTTAATCGTGTAATGCAAATTGGGTTTATTCGGATCTACTCGTACATCCAGACACGGAAAGTCATATGTCTTCGTATTAGAAGAAGAAAATTATATTTCTTAACTTTACCGGTTGGCTAAACTTGAGAGCCAGTACTACAAACTTGACAGCAGAGTGACTACCCAAAGTTAACCAATTGCAGGTTTAGCAACCGTAACCTAGCGACAATTGTTTTACCGTAGCCATAGTAACGTACGGAGAAATTATAATAATAGTCATTTCGACAAGTTCGAAAGTAACGTCTCTGAAATCAACATTTCAACTGTCACTGTCTTCGGTTAAGTTTTAAGAAGTCGAGTTAATGAGCTCTGATTCAAAGGAGGTCAGTATCAAATAGATTGGATAAACGTAACGCAACATTGTATTTATTTATCATTGAGAACTTATTAGTCAACCTCTACGAATAAGACTATTTCCGATTATTAGTAATTTGTCATCTTGTTTACGAGCATGCTCGTTTCGTTTGAGTTCGTGTTTAATCGTGTAATGTCGTGAATGTTTGAAATTGCAAAATTGAAAAGTTTGAAAATGGCTCATCAATTAAAGTCCGTGACTGTACCTACCTAAAAAAAAGAAGCAATGCCAGATAAATTAATTACGTGATAGATTTTGATCAGGTTTTCACCATCGTTTGGAGAATGTATTCTGGAAGGTTTATGTGTATAATACGTTAATATTAAAGTTACCTACATATAACTAAAAAATTACGATGTTTTGTCTATAAAACCTTGCGAAGCAGGAGTGGGTCCCTAGTAATATACATAAATATTAGATAAGCATAAAAGTGAGAGTCAGTCGCCGCCCCCAAGGGGGAGTCCACGGTATGAGCAAGTCAAAGTTGCAAGAAGTCGCTAGTACTTAAGAGCGTTGATTCTGAAAGTTGGCAACGTCGCAATAACTGTCAAATATTTACCTGTTTTAATTGTTTTGGCAATATTACTGTATGGAACTATGATATTAATAATGAATTGCAATTATAACACTGAATTTAAGTTGTAACCGGTTTTTGGTGTAAAAAAGGCATTTGGAAAGTTTCCAAATCCTTTTTTTACATCTAAAACTAAATATTCGGTGTTACGATATTATTTATTGCATTTCATAATCAATATTTTAGTCCACTAGTTAGCCATATTTCATATTTCCATACAGTAATATTGCCAAATTAATCAAAACAGCGAAATATTATATTTGCGACGTTGCCAACTTTCAGAATAAGTCATAAGTAATAAGTCAGTGTGTGAGTTAATGTAATCACAGCAAGGAATAATGTCATAATTAAAAAAAAATACATTTAAATTACCCACCAGTTACATTTTGTCTATGACTAACCATAGACTAGCGTTTTTCATTCTTCCTTGTTTTAGTAGCGCTGTCTGCCCGTCTGTCGGATCGATCGCGAGGTCATCGGTCCCGTGGTACGTGTGTGAAGCTAAACCACAGAATATAAGTCATGTCGGCTGCTTTAAAATGTAACAACTTCTATACATACATGACTAACATAACATCACGCCTGTAATCCCCAAAGGGTTAGGCAGAGGCGTACCTATAGTACACCCACATTTCTCCAAACATTGCGCTCCTTTGCAACCCTACCTATATTTTTGTTGCTGTATTTGCAACCCTACCGCTAAAACCCTACCTTAGAAATAAAATCGATAAGTGTTCATTGCATGCTATCATGAAAAACTTGGTTTGGAACGTACTTAATATCGTTGGCAAAGACTTTTAAATATTCAAATTTAGAATGCTAAAGATAACAGTTTTTATTTTTGCTGCGTAAAATACAATAGACGTAGATATATTTAGTAACCAATTCCGCTTGACTATTCTTCAAGAGTCCTAAAAAACCCTGTAAGAAATCGACACGTGTTTCACCTCTCAACGAGGCATCCTCAGGATGACGATTGACCAATTGCAAACCAGAACGCGACGTGTTACCACACCGAGCGCTGGACGCAAAGTGAAAGTCTTTGCGTACTAAATATATCTACGTCTATTGTATTTTATAATGGATTTCCGCAAAGTCACGCCTGAATCAATTAACTATTTTGCTGCGTTGCAAAAGAACCAGTATGCAGCGACACATCGCCTGCTGCTGCCTGCAGTCTGCACCTTTAATTATTTTATGTACTTATAGTACTAGTTAAAATTTATAAGATACTAGCTACCGCACGAGGCTTCGCCCGCGCGGTATGTCAAAAGAAAGTACCTATGTCCTTCCCCAGGGTGTCATCTATCTCCTTGCCACATTTTGTCGTTCAGTGGTTTAGGCGTGAAAAGGTAACTTACAGACAGACAGTTACTTTCGAATTTATTATATTAGTATGGATGGCTGATATAGGGGCGTCGATGAGGGGCTTGCCTAGGGCCCTCTTTAATCCGCCTCTGGGCTACGGATTTGTACCATAATAGAGAAGTATGGAAAAAAATAGTATGTTGCGCTAACCACTAATAAATACATTGGGATATGAGTAAGATATAAAAACTTTAGACAAAAAAAAAAAACATCCGACTTCGGAAGTCGGTAGCGAAAAACGAAAGATGTAATCCAAAGACACCGACTTCCGAAATTAAAGTTATTAAGTGTTTTTTTTGGAAGTCGGTTATTTTTTTTTTTTTTTTAAAGTTACCATATAAACGAAATAAGAACCTCCTTCTTTTTGAGGTCTGTTAAAAAGCTGATAAATCCTCCTTGTAGCCATAAGTATTTATCTACTTAACTTACCTAGATGATATCATTACGGATATACCCCATTTGAAATAAGATAAGACATTAAAACAAACCCTTTTACAGTCCGTTCAACCGATTTTGACTTCTGTACCGTAGGCATAAGGATAGCTTTAAAAGCAAAAAAAGTTACACAATACCAACTATCTACTGCGGCTGCCATTTGTCATGCCACCAACGCAATAGAATTCAAAATCGGTTGAACGGAATGTAAAAAAGGCTTATCTGTACGTCTAATCTTATTTCAAATGGAGTATAGTAGAGTCGTATAAGTATTACATACCCGTTCACATCCACATTCGCTTTACACACACACTTTTATTTATTTTATTTAAATTTATTATTCATTGTTACCACAATCAAACTCAAAAATACGCAACTGAAACCTTGAAAAAAAGTAGGGTTTTTTTTTCTCGTTTGCCAATCTCTCGACAAGGAACTAATTGATTAGAGGAAAATTATGATTCATTTCATTCACTCACTCATTCATGAACAATAAACGCATTACTGTGCGAAACATAATGCCTTGTGACCTGCGCTTGTGACGGCTTGTGACCTTTACAACTTGAATGAAGACTTCTTTCATTGCGTAACCTTTTCATAATCTTAGGGCCTTTTCCACAATCAACCAGCAGCAACCCACGCTCTATCTGCCGGATTAAAATTAGCCAGAACTTACCCGGAGGTTGTGAAACTGGCATGGCAATATACACAATTTTGACAATTTGACAAACTGTTACTTATACTTGAATATCATTGTTATGAAATTAGGTATAAGATACCTACCAAATCATTTAACAGTACTCAATCATTACATATTTAACTCAATGTAGAGGGAAAATATAAAGATGAGCTCCATTGATTAAGGCGCTGACAACAGGCAAGCAGTAAAAGTAGGCTTGACGTGCAAGGAAATTGAAAATTTTCATCATATTTTCGTCATTTTGTGAACCGTTTTGGATGATTCTTTTTTGTTTGAACGGAAAAAATACGTAATTTAATCAAATTTATATGGGACCACCTCTGAAGCAAAACCTACAAAAAAAAAAAAAAAACTTCAAAATCGATTCATAATTGGAGGAGTAATCGCATATCAAACACACAAAAAAAACAATATACAGATGAATTGAGAAACTCCTCCTTTTTGAAGAAGTCGGTTAAAAAAAGAAACAACCGACTTCCAAAAAAAAAAGCATTAATTTAAAAATCGATGTAGTAAAACCAATATTAACGAGAGCTTTGCTCTGCGACCAGTTTTTTAAGGAAATTACACGATATCATCCATCATAGTCATTATTTCGTAAATTTCGCGTCATGATATTAATAACTAGCTGCGCCCCTGAGCCGCTGGTTACACCCGCGTAAGTCTCGATCCATGGAAACGGTGGCGTCGGGATAAAAACTTTTTACAAAAAAAAACACTAAAAAGTGAAAAATAACTTTAATTTCGGAAGTCGTCGTCTTTGGTTTTCAATTTTCGTTTTTTGCCACCGACTTCCGAAATTAAAGTAATTTTTCACATTTTAGTGTTTTTTTTTGGAAGTGTTGTTTTTTTTTTTGTAAAATTTTATATTTCCCACTTTTTAGTTGTGGTACCTACCCCACGCAAATTCGAATACCACTCACACAATGGATAGATATAAACTATCGAAAAATAATACCACCTATAAAAAATATCGATCTAAAAAATCATTTATACCATTCCCCCTCTAAAAAGCTTATTTTATTCACTGAAAACAGTGAATAAAAAGCCCTTTTAGTCACTGTTTTGGTGTTTGAATTTATAACACATCAACATATTCGAACTCCATCTCAATGCTGTACAACCTCCTTGCGAAAAAATACTCGATACAAACTCCGATGTGATTGGTTGACATTTTCGACAAGGAGTTTAGCATTAGAATAAAAACTCACAAAGTTTAGTTTTACTTCATAATAAATCGATTGAAAATGCATTCAAGTGATGAAGAAGATGTGTTAACACCCGAGTTTATGAAAGAGAGGGCGGTCGATATAGTAGAACACTTGCTACCCAACAAATCATGGCTGGTTTACATCAAAGCCTACGATGAGTTTTGCAGATGGAAAAATGAAAATCAAATTTCTGGAACATTTTCAGAGTCTGTTTTCCTAACTTATTTTAATGAGTCGTCGAAGAAAAAGAAGTATCGACATTTTGGAATATGTATTCTATGCTACGGTGTACTATAAAAACAAGGCATAACATTAACATAATAACATACTCGATGTTCTTTTTCTCGTAGTCATGGTATAAAGTATAGTATGCAACTCGTGAATAAAACGGATATATATCGAGGGCCATGAATCACTCGCGTCGCTCAGGATTCTAACACTTGAATCAATCAATCATCATGAATCAATCGTTAGGATCCTTCACTTGCTCATGATGCATCTATGGCCCTCGTTTTAAATCCGTCCTTTATTCACTAATTGCTTATTATACTATTTTTATATTTATATTATTTCACCGCAGTATTCATTCAGTGGTACATGGTGTAGAAATATTAGCAGTGTGACCACGAGTCCGCACCCCAGGAAAATCATTCTTGTTTGTCACACTGGTGTTAAAACCTGGTGTGACCACGAGCCCGCACCGGAAATTTCACGCGTAGTAAGTCGCGGGCAGAAGCTAGTAACTATGATCATCACACTTACAGCCGATAGACGTCCACTGCTGGACATAGGCCTCCTCAAGCACCGCTATTTCGACCGGTTCTGTGCTTCTCGCATCCAGCGCATTCCCGCGGCCTTCACCAGGTCATCGGTCCACTTTGTGGGGGCACTTCCAACGCTACGTCTTCCGGTACGCGGTCGCCACTCCAGAACCTTTCGGCCCATCGGCCATCTGAAGGCCAATTCTCTACCATAAAAAACGTTCACATTCAAGTAGCAATCTGTCAAACTTGTCAAAAAATTATAAAACAAATAAATCCCTATCTATGTATTTTTCCATCGAAGGTCATATTTGATGAATGTTCGTTTACCCTCAATAGAAGACAAGACTTAAGGGGCCGGCGGAGCATCGGTCGCAACTAAAAATCGAGTGCTACAAATGTTGCGCTAGTGTGCCTGTCGGATTGATACCCACAGCTATCGTGAACTGTCCGACCACGCACAGATTGGCATTGACATGACATTTGCTTGACGCGATAGCACTACTAGCTATTGAAAATTTGTGATAAATTTGGATATGTTCCGTAATACCTAAAATAATGACTGAAAACTTAAGGTTTATTTATATTTTTTATCTTCATAATATAAGCTATGTTTCTGCTGAAACAATATTAAAAATATTGTTTGTTTATAACGCAGAAAAATCAATATGAAAACATGTCATTTACGCTGTAAAAATGTGCGAAATTCAATTGGCTTAAAATTAATTTTAGGTAAGTTATTTGGACCTAGATAAATACCGTCTAAATCCGAATATGGTGGAAATACGCTCAAATTGCAAATGATTTAGGTTATGGAAAATTCATCGGTCGCCGCATTCTTAATTTGATGAACTTCGAACACAGCGGTCCCAGATCGATATGGCGGCATTATCTGATGGTACCTAATTATGTTTCGAATGTTTTACAATATTATACTATGCAGTATAACCTATCACTGAATCGTGGCTTTAACAGCGACACCGGTCGATCGATCAAGGTTAAGCTACTCTTACCAAGGTCGATTCTTGGATGGGTGACCATTCAATACTTACCAAGCCCCCTCCGTGCTTCGGAAAGCACGTTAAGTCCTCGGTGCCTGGAAATCGTGGATGGGCAGTCTTCTGACTGCCCATCCGCGATTTCCGAAAGTCTGACAAAGTTTTGGTAATCGGCCCTAATTTATTTTAAAACGATTGTAGATACCTCCACGTCTACTACTACCTTTGCATGCACCAAATTGTCTATAGTCCGCGCGCGATTGCTAGTCACCGCCTGCTATGTGAGCGGTGAGACGAGGAAGTAGATAAGGCTGCTCAGTCTGCCAATTTTGTCAATGGCGCCCTCCCCCGACTCGTTCTAATGCTCGCTACCGTAAACAGCAAACGGTTTATTATTAAAGGCGTACCCTACCTCAAATTGCTTAGCATGATCCTCCGTTATGTCGAAAATACTGCAGCATTAATTTTGAAACAAATATACGTTCAAGTTGAGGATTGATGCTAGGTATCTACTATGTATGTCATTCTCACTTAAATGTCTCGCTGATGGTGGCACGTGTGTTGGATCATTCGGTTCCCTACAAAATGGTTGAGCTGGATGGTGTTGATCCACATGTCATGTTCGTGAACGGGCGCTGTCAGTTGAGACTGGTCACCTCTTATTTGCCAGAGCTTATTTTTAATCTTAAATTTTGAATTGCTTTTGATTCTTTTTTTGTTTTACATTGTTCTCACATATAGAAGCAACATGAATACTGTACCCAGGATTTTGTAATATCTATATCCATTTTTAAAAGAGTGTCCTTGGAGTTTCTTGCCCGTTCTTCTCCATAGAGATCTACGTTTTGGAATGGGCAACTAGCTTCAACTCTCTGACTAACTGACCGACTCTTTGACAATTCAAAAGTGCCTGTAAATGGTTTAATTGAAATAAATGCTTTGAGTTTAAGTTTGAGTTTGACGACAACACATCATCATCTCATCATCTACCTAGCCTGCTTTTCCCAACTATGTTGGGGTCGGCTTCCAGTCTAACCGGATGCAGCTGAATATCAGTATTTTAGATACAGGACCTACCCCTTGGCAAGACTGGTTGTCAGACTTTCGTGCTTTTGTTTGACGAAAACACGATAAAATTGACTCGATAAAAAAAAAACAAAGTTACCTCTAAACCGAACTATAAAGCACTGGTATTCAAAAAATATTTTAAATTAGATCAAGAAACTTTGCATAATAACTGAACTAACTATAAAGCAGGTATTATGTTTTTTTTTAATTACCGTTATTTTCACCTTAAAAAGCAATTACCTAAACTATTCGAGGGTTGGAGCTGCCAGCACCGTCTGGCTCTCACTCAGGCCGCGAGTAGTATGGTGCGGGCCCTTAATCCTTCATGACAGTGCCCTTCCTTTTGTATTGATTGGATCGGACTTCGGCGGTATTCTTGGAAAATTAATCTTTTATTGATTGGGTGGGAGGAGCTCGTGGCTAAGTAATAACAGCCGCACGGGTCGATTCATCATTTTAAGCTAAGATTGCCGGGATTGGTCCGTTCACTTAAAACTTGTTTTCGCAAAAAATAAAAGTTATAAAATTAAAAGGGGAAGGTTTTTTAGTTGACATTTTTGTCATAGTTGGGCTATGACAAAAATGTTTCTATTTGCAGATGAAATATATATACAAATATAGCATATGTCACTCTCACAATTAAAACGAACCTAACGACACCTTGTATGCATAGTATCCATCAAGCCGTTTAGGCTACAGAGCGTGCCAAAGAAATAGACATACATACATACTCTCGAAAAACATTACCGTCTTTCTGGGGCAGTCGGGTAAAAAGATATAAACAAGACATTACAGACACAAATTAAAAATCCGGAGTCACACGTGTTGGGCATAAATCAAACAGATTACGTGTGACTCCGGCGTTTTAATTTGTCTGTCTGTGATATCTTGTTTTATCTTTTTACCCGACTACGGCGAAGCAAAAAGGAGGGATTTTGACAGGTATGTAGGTAAGTATCTATGTTCATGTGTTCCCTCATATCTTCTAAACTTCTCGTCACAATTGGACAAATGAGGTATCGTTAGAAGCGTCTTGATCGTCCGCTGGTTAAAGATGATGTCCTATTAAATTGAATATGGCGCCCTCTAGAGGACATAAAGTCATGAACCAAAAATAATATATTTTGTGAGGCCGTGGTTGGTATCAAGAGAAAGGTCATTAAAAAAAAAAAAATTATACAGGGTGTCCCGTAAATAATGGATCAAACATAACGGGTAGGTAGCTTACCTCATTGCCAACAACTAATTTGAACAGTTAAAAAAGAACCGGTAAGGTAAGGTTTTGTTGGCTTGCTGCACGCTTTGGTATTGACTGTAAGTGCAGCAAGCAATTGTTGTTAAATAAATTAATTAATAATAAATTAATAACCAAGATATTATTTCTTCGATTTTTACCATTTTCTCTAACAGCATTCAGTGTTTTAATGCTGTTGCTGCAAATGATATCTTGGTTACCTTACCGGTTTTTTTTTAACTGTTCAAATTAATTGTTGGCAATGAGGTAAGCTACCTACCCGTTACGTTTGATCCATTATTTACGGGACACCCTGTATAATATATAATTTCATTTATTGCGGATCACACATAACAAAACATACTATCCATACAGTATTAGTAACAGAGACTTAGTAACAGTATTAGTAACGAAACTATGTTAGTAAAAAAAAAACTTACAAAACTAACCTAACCGACTAGGTACTAATAACTACTTGGCTCAACACATGTTGGCACGTGCCTCCGCATCCAGTGCCTAATAAAGGGGCAGTCCACCTTGTCGCACAATTTTTTTTAACCCCAAACAAATTTAAAATCCGGATTCACACGTATCTGTTTGATTTATGTCCTAACACGTGTTCACACAATGATCACAATGGCGGGCAGAACTAGTGACTGTCGGCTTCTTTTCATACCCGTTTACTATTAGGTAGTGTTACGATCTGGGCGCCTAAACCGGCCACATTAGCAATTCCTCTAAAAAGCAGTTCATTTCCTGAATCCCAGCTGTCATTAGCAATTCCTCTAATTTGATATAAAAGCAATTCTTTGTGGACCATTTTACGAATCTCCAAAGAAAACTGTCAAACAGATGAATTATTTCGTAATATTAATCGCACGCAGATCATATTATGAATTGAGGCACACAATTATTGTTTTAAAAACATTAAGTATTTTTATTATATATTTTGTTATGTGTATTTTGTGTTTCATGAACTGTGTCCAATGTGGATGGGTGACCATTTCCACATATCGAGACTCCTCCGTGCCTCGGAAAGCATTTGTGGATCTTTGACAGTCGTTACGGGTCGTCAGAAGTTCGAAAGTCTGACAACTAGTCTAACTAAGGGGTATCGTATTACCCAGTTACTGGGTTGTGGAGGTCAGATAGGCAGTCGCTCCATGTAAAATACTGGTATTCAGCTGCATCCGGTTAGACTGGAAGCCGACCCCAACATAGTTGGGAAAAGGCTAGGCAGATTGATTGAACTGTGTCCAAATAAACGTTATCCTTTCTTTCTTTCTTTATTCTTTTAATTGTCCGTTTGTGACATTTTTACGATGATTCATAATATTTTCATATTATGATTCTACTAAAGTGACTGTTTTAAGCCCCGTGTAAGCTGTATTTTCTTTCGCAGGAGCTGTCGAAGCTTGACACCCAGGTGCTCGGCTCTTCAGCACCGCCGACATCAACTGCTCTGTCATGTTCCATCGACTTGCCAACGGATGTCATCTCAGAGGTACGTAAGACATTTATTCCCTTATAATAACAAACACTACAAAATATACAATGGGCGGCCTTATCGCTATCCGCGATCTCTTCCAGGCAACCTTGGAATGGACAGTGATTTGCCTGGACATAAAATGGGGCTGTCGTAGGTGCAAATAATAAGTATACAATATACTAAAATAGATACACATTCACATACAAAGGTATATACATACATACGAAATAACACAAACATCACAAAAATATACCAGTAAAGGCTGAAAAGGCACCCCAACGATCTGGCTATCGCACTGAAAACAACAAGTTACAGGAAGGGATGCGCTAAAGTAGCCCGCGAAATTAAAAATTTCTTACGTGTTTTGCAATTTGCAGGTCAGTATCAGGTTGTGTGTTGAACTAAATATGATTCGCGACCGTAACAAATATGGATTTACAGAATTATAAAAATTAGAATCAGCAATACAACTCTATAAATTCATATTTCATGAAATCATGACATTTGGCACTTTTATGAACTTGAGAAGTTGTATTGCTGATTCTAATGCTTATAATTCTGTAAATCCATATTTGTTACGGTCGCGAATCATATTTTAATAAACATACAACCTGACACTGACCTGCAAATTGCAAAAGACGTAAGAAAATTTGAATTTCGCGCGCTACCCTGAAGCTTTCACCTTAAGGGGTTAAATTTTGTATGAATGAATGTTTGTATGGAAGTTCGACATTTTTGCCGATGGGAAATCCCTTCACACGGCTTGTACTGAAGAAACCTCTTCGTTCCAGGCTGTGCTGTCCCCGGAAAAGGCGGGCTCGCTGCTATCGGTGCAGTCTGCGCCCACGGAGCAGCGCGAGCGACCAGCCAGCTTGCTGCTCGAGCTGCCACTAGCCACGGTAAGCATCTTCATGCTCAAAACTCAAAAAAAAAACTCAAAGCATTTATCTAACTAATATTATAAACGCGAAAGTTTGTAAGTATGGATGGATGGATGTTTGTTACTCTTTCACGTAAAAACTACTGAATGGATTTGGATGAAATTTGGCAAACAGATAGTTTATAACCTGGATTAACACATAGGATACTTTTTATCCCGATATTCCCACGGGATCGAGACTTACGCGGGTGAAACCGCGGGGTGCAGCTAGTTTCAAATAAACCAATTACATGCACTTTTGAATTGTCAAGGGGTCGGTCAGTCAGAAAGGTTACATCATTCATGTTGAAATTATACATATGAAGGACAGTGTAGAAAAAGGAGCACATTCAAAAATACATTCATACGAATTGAGAACCTCCTCCTTTTTGAAGAAGTCGGTTAAAAAGCGTCCGTAATTAAAAGTAAAAAAAAACAAAACAATTCAAAAATAAAAGTAAGCCATGGCAGCTAAGAGATGACCACTTGCTACAGGCGGCGCCCGTTGACGAACATGACGCATGGATCAGCACCATTCAGCTCAACCATTTTGAAGGGAACTTAATGATCCAACACACACGCCACCACCAGCGAGACATTTGAGTGAGCATGGCATACTCTCAGCCGCCAGGGCACATTCAAGTCTATGAAAGACGTACCTAGTAAATGGTAGCTTTAAAGTAGGTATAAGTACATATTGCTCACATAATGTGCTATGCAAGTATACATTACTAGGAGATTGAATTTATACAATGTAAAGATAGTTTTTACAATCTTCAGCAGCTCCAACAATATTTTTAAATGCTAAGCCAGCGCTGAGCCAAGCATTTTTGTCAGCGATACAATTTATAATATGCTTGGCGGTATGCCTCCTTCTAGAACCTTGTTGATCCCGTTAAAAGCTGATTATATCACTACTCTCATCACCACACAAGCCTCTCGTGCAGGCACGCTTTAGAAGAAACTTTACTTCTGACGCATTTAAAAAGTTTACTTCTTTTCACAATTTGAAACTATTGTTTGGAGGTGGTGACGTGTCGCGCTCTGAGTTGCGTTCCATGTTACATGACTCATGCATGCATGACCAACGTTACGGCTACAATAATTCTCGAAAATACTGATACATCTAAATTTATTTACAAAGTTAAATAACTTGATTTTTTGTATAATTTAGCTCACGAATTCCACGATACAAAATTCATTGAATAAGGAATTTTTATTACTGTCAACTATATCTGATGCATTTATTTGCATGTGTTTGTGCATATTTTGATGACTTATTTCATGTCACAGCAAGTAGGCGCCTATCTATCCGCCATGTCCCCAACGGAGCAGGAGGAGGACTCTCTGCTGACGCTGTCGTCGGTGACGGCGCGGCCTCTGCTAGCGGCCTCCAGGAAACTGCGGCCCGCGCCTGACTCCTCGGCAGAGTAAGTAGAAGCGTCACTCGAGCATGACCACTGCTATCTCTAGGAGAACACCCTGCTGACGCTGCCATCCGAGGCCTCCAGGTAACTGCGGCTCGTGCCCGACTCCTTGGCAGAGTAAGTAGTAGCGTCACTCAAGTAAGACATCTGCTATATCTACGAGGATTCACTGCTGACGCTACCGTCCAAGGCCTCCAAGTAACTGCCGTCCGCGCCCGACTCATCAGTAGAAGGCCATGCCACGAGTCACCGCGACATAACTTACGGAACGATAGTTTAGCGTGTATAAGCGACTAAGGGCACCGGGTTCGGACTTCGCGTTAGGGCGTCGCTGGAGGAGGGCAGAAACATAGAGATGGGTTGTAACAGGTTAAACACAATTCCTGTTATCACTGTTACTGTTAAAAAAAAAATAACAGATCGAAATATCTGTTATTAAATAACAGCCTGTTATTTTTGTACGGACGATAAATACGTATTATAATCTCAATTGAATATCTTCTTTATTTCTTTTCGCTTAAAGTCGAAAATCGTATCGGAATTTTTAACAGTAACAGCCGCGGTAACAGTCTTGAGGATCTGTTATTTTAAGTAGGTAACAGATATGTTTTATCGTTAGGAACAATTATTGTTATATCTGTTATTTTTTAATATCTGTTACGATAAATACGCCTCACTCCTAAAGGGACAGGCTGATTTGTAGCTGATTTGTGGCTGGGGTACTTACTGTGAAAGTGGCCTTATAACCTACTTATAACCCAAAATCTCCACAGGAGCACCGCCCCGCCGGACGGCGGCTACGGCTGGGTGGTGGTGTTCGGTGCCTTCATGGTGCAGTTCTGGGTGGCCGGCCTGTTCAAGTCGTACGGGGTGCTGTACGTGGAGATCATGGAAACGTTCCCGGACTCGTCCGAGTCCGTGGCGTCTTGGATACCGGCTGCGCTCTCTACGCTATGTCTGGCTCTCGGTAAGAAAAATATACCTACATATATGTTAAGGACCAAATGTTATCTCCCTAGCACCATACCTAGATACTACTCGTAATTGTTTTTTACGGTGAAAATAATGGTAATTAAAATAGTTATTTGTTATGCAAGGCTGCAAAGTTGTTTTTTCGCGCGAGTACCTGTATTGAAACCTGAGCAAGCGAAGGATTCTAGGATTGAACCATGAACGAAGCGAATGGTTCAAATATAGTATCCTGAGCGTTGCGAAGGTTTCAAAGGTACGAGACCCAGAAAAACTTTGCTGCCGAGCGAAACACACAACTTTTCACCTCACTACAGCGAGGAACATGCTAGGTGTCTCCAAGCATTGAACAAAAATATTGTACCTAAGCTTTTATGTACTTTTCGCGCAATTTTTCCGGAAGAAAGCTCAATTCGGCATTATGTACCGCTTGTTAGTGCAAGCGGTACATAATGCTCTACACTGCTAAACAAACCCAAATGGTGGAAAGTGAATTGAATATACAGAAGAAAATTATATAAAGTTTTTTTATGTGAAAACTTCTTTAGGCGCGTTGAGCGATTTTTTTCGTGCTTGCCAGTGCGTTTATTCCTAAAATGAGGTTGGCGCTCTGACATAAAATAAGTATTGATGCAATACTAGTCGACCCGGTGGTATAGAAAATTGTTGAATAGAAAGGTTCGAATTTTAAAAACTCTTTCCACGCTAGCGGGGAATATGCTCTTTTCCACGCAGATTTTGAATGACAAACAGAATCTTTCCGAGCTTGTGAGGTGAAATATATATATATAAGACCTGCTTTATAGTTAGTTCAGTTATTAAGCAAAGTTTCATGATCTAATTTGAAGTGTTTTTTTAATACCAGCGATTTATAGTTCGGTTTATATAGTTTAGCGGTTTATAGAGGTAACATTGGATTTTTTTTCTATAGAGAAAATTATATGTAATTTTTTTTTCGCCAAACAGGACCTAGCATCAATCCTCAACTTTAACATAAGTATATTTATTTCAAAATTAATATTGCAGTATTTTCGGCATAACGGAGGATCATGCTAAGCAATTTGAGGTAGGGCACGACCAAGTTACTGTAATTAATGGTAATTTTTTTGGGTGTTTATTGTAATTTGAAATTTCTAATAATTTTAATAGACACTCGAATGTTATAAATTGAAAGGTGACTAACAAAAACTTTTTACAAAAAAAAACCGACTTCCAAAAAAAACACTCAAAACTGAAAAATAACTTTAATTTCGGAAGTCGGTGTCTTTGCTTTTCAATTTTCTTTTTTGCCACAAATTCGAATACCACTAGCTGATATAAATAACAGTGAAGGAGTAAATGAATACATCGTCTAGATAAACTAAGTGGGTAAAATACGTAATATTGAAGCTAACTCAAAAACTACGAAAGCAAAGTTAATCAAATTAATATGGGACCACCTCGGAAGCATGACCTACCATACAAAAAAAGAATCATCAAAATCGATTCATAATTAGCGGAGTAATCGCGTAACACACACAAAAAAAAAACACACACGAATTGAGAACCACCTCCTTTTTGAAGAAATCGGTTAAAAAGGTTGGGACGCCCTTGAAGGACTTATTAATAGTGACCTTATTAGTGACGTACTTCAGAAAGGTCGGGTGCGTAGTACTCATAACCGGCGTGCGTGTATCACCAGATGTGTAAACGTCATCGTAGCAAAAGCAGTATGTAAGGATCGTAGCAGGTAGTTCTGTAGTTTCTGCTTACCACCATGAGACGTAGAGGCCCAGAGGCCCTAGACAAAGTGACATTCTATCAACGATAACGATGATAGAAAAGGCACAAAATGTATAGGACTGACATAAGCTATCGAAAAGCTTATCGTCGTTGATAGTCCAATTCCGCGTAACTAACATTGTTAAATACCGCGGATGTACACTTTCGCAAATTTTAAAGGAGGGTCAAAAAACAGAAGTTCACAAAAACGAATCGGCTGAATTTTGATATGATTAAGGGGAACGAAAGGGTTCTAGACTCAAGTTCGTTCAAAATTCGGCCGATTAGATTTTGTGCTTCTGTTTTTTGACCCTCCTTTAAAATTTAAGTGTACATCCGCGGTATTTAACAATGTTAGTTACGCGGAATTGGACTATCAACGACGTTATGTCAATCTTGTTGAAAGTCGTTGTAGAAATACGAAACGCTTTCGAAGCGATTGTCACTTGTCTATGTCCTCAGTATGTCATATGTTTCTTCCAGCGCCGCTCTCATCAGCGCTTTGTGAGAAGTACTCGTGCCGCCTCGTCGTGTTCATCGGAGGCCTGTTCTGCGCCACCGGACTCGCTCTCTCGTTCTTCAGCAAAGGGTTGTTGCATCTCCTGCTGAGCTTTGGAGTCATGACTGGTAAGTCACCTGAACAACAACCTACACTTCTTCATTGTCGTGTCGTTGGCTGTATAGTGAATTAGATTTTGCTGGCACATATCTTCGCTAATTCCACGGCGGATGTTCAAGGAAATCTCCAAACGGCTGTTTGACAATGACATTTTGAGCAAGCTTCACGTGTGTCACCGACAGCGAGCCGAGTAAGGTACCTTAAAAACCGCACGACTATCCCACTTTAGGGTTATTAGTTACATCACTAATACAGTCAGTGGCTATAAATATGGCTCCTAAACACGAATTTGCAAACAAACTAAACGAAGATTTTTCAATGAAAACATATTATGCCAAGTAGCTTCTGCAGTTGTACGAAATTATTTTCCTTCTTGTTTTAATTTATATTTTTCTTCCAGGAATCGGTGGAGGTCTCTCTACAACTCCTGGCATTGTGATAGTCTCCCAGTACTTCGATAAACACAGGTGAATATTCAAAAAACCCGGCCAAGTGCGTGTCAGACTATCACGCACTGCTAAGGGTTCCGACTGCAGAACCCCAACCCGTCTGAAAATTAAATCTATCTCTAGCTGTTCCCTACATATACTCGTATTTATGTTCGCATAGCTCGTCAAAATGTAGGGAACAGCTGATTTAATTTTCGCGATTTCAGGATTGGTCCCATAGTGAGTGTTTTTCATAATGATAAGTACAATGACCCCTTAAGTGGATGCCCATGAATCCAATAAAATTTCACCCTGTATTCTATACAGGGTGGAAGGGTAAACACCGTTGTCACTCAAACCATGGGTAGTTGACTTAAATATAACAATAAATGACCGTGTAACAATAAAAAAAAACGTTATTTTCATTAAAAGATTTTAAAAAGTTTCTATCCGACACCGGTGTAGCTAGCGAAACAGCTGACTGACTGAGAGAGGGGTCGCGCTCGCGGCCAGTCAGCATCCCCCCACCCGTGTTGAGACGCAAGTTTTGCCCTAGCGCCCTAGGGTGAAAGGGTGAAGAAATACTATTGTGGTAAAATGTAGATTTTCTTTTTTTTTTTTTAATTTGACATTTTCCATTGATTTTACGTTCTATAAATGAAACCAAACCACTGGTTTCAAGGATAACGGTGTTTACCCTAACAACTTGTATAATATATTCTGTGTGAAGTATACACAGACAGGTTTATGCCTCCAGAACAACCGGAGAGACCTAAAATCTAAAAAGTTCATTACCTACTTCGAAGTCATTCTAAATATTGTCATCTCTTTCTAGGGCATTAGCTAATGGAATATGTGTGAGCGGAACGGCGGCTGGTAGCTTCGTGTTCCCGATGCTTATTGAAAAACTTGTGGATATGTACGGACTGCATGGAACTGTACTATTATTGGGTAAGTTATAAGAAAAATCAGCCAAGTGCGAGTCGGACTCGCGCACGAAGGTTTCCGTACCATTATCTATAAAAACGGCAATAAAATCACGTTTGGTGTATGGGAGCCCCCTAAATATTTATTTTATTCTGTTTTTTAGTATTTGTTGTTATAGCGGCAACAGAAATACATCATCTGTGAAAATTTCAATTGTCTAACTATCACGGTTCATGAGATACAGCCTGGTGACAGACGGACAGACAAATAGACGGACAGACAGACAGATAGACAGATAGACAGACAGACAGACAGACAGCGGAGCCATCAATCAATCAAAATATTTTATTTCACATAAATTTAATTGGGAATAGGGTCCCGTTTTACCCTTTGGGTACGGAACCCTAAAAAAAGGTAAGGACAGTAAGGTACTGCCTCGTTGCTCTAGTGGTCGCAAGCGCTACTGCTGAGCATGAGGTCCTGGGATCGATTCCCGGGTCGGGCAAATTGTTATTGGGTTTGTTTATCAGGTTTTTTTCAGTAACAGCCCGGATTCAGAATTGGTGTGTGTACTATAGGTACACCTCTGTCTATCCCTTCGGGGATTACAGGCGTGATGTTATGTGAAAAGTCTAATAAAATCCTTTTTTCCAATTGCTGTTATTTTCATTGCAACGAATATCAACTTTACATTAGTGTATATAATATTAAGTTGATTTCAGAATGACTCGTTCTATTGAAAAAAACACAAAAATATTTGAAGTTGCAGCGGAAACTGACCTTTATGCGTCCATATTATAGTGGTTTTTCCAAAAACATTTTTTTTTACATGTTTCGAAACTAAAAACGGGGCAGTCTTTGGGAACTGCCTATAAAAGTGAGAACTAAGCAACAATGCGTAACCTCAACGTAATTCAAACGGTAGACGGTAGATGGCGCTAAAAAAAACAAATCACCCCAAGCGTGACGATGACGCGAGTTCCATGATTTTTGTTCACCCAAAAAGTGCTAACGCGCCTAAAGAAGTTTTCACTTCAGAAATCACGAACGTAGTATACAGGGTGTTAGGGTAGACACCGTTATCCTTGAAACTAGTGGTTTGGTGTCATCTATAATATACTTTTTCTATGGAACCAACCTTGAAATTGCGAAAAAAAAATCTGCCGTTCCATACATTTGTGTTCACTTAAATCAACAAAATGTATGGAACAGCTGTTTTTTTTGTTGCGATTTCAATGTTGATCTCATAGAAAAAGTATATTATAGATGACACCATACCACTACTTTCAAGGATAACGGTGTCTACCCTAACACCCTGTATGTGTGTGTGGCCGGCAGGGGGCGGCATGCTGCACGTGTGCGTGTCGGCGACGCTGTACCGCGCGGCGCCCGCCAGCTTCAACAGCTCGGCGCTGGGCGACAGGACGCCCGCCACCACCACCACCACGGAGCACACCACACTGCTGCACGACATACAAGAAGGTCTACAACTGGCACTGTCAATACCTAATACCAGCCTAAACTGACATGTGAACGCGACGATCGCATATATTTCTTTGCATGCTGTCTATCGCATAAGGATGAGCTAAGATAGCCCGCGAAATTCAAATTTTCTTACGTTTTTTGCAATTTGCTGGTACACACAACTCCATAAGTTCATATAAGTGCCAAATGTCATGATTTCATGAAATAGTTATTCAATGCACTTACATGAACTTAGAGAGATGTATTGCTGATTCTAATGTTTATAATTCTGTAAGTCCATGTTTGTTACGGTCGCGAATAATATTTAGATCAACATACAACCTGATACTGACTTGCAAAGTGAAAAAAATTAAAGAAAATTTTGAATTTCGCGGCCTACCTCAGCGCATTCCTCTAAATATTGTGCACTTTTTTTTTTTGAGTGTGGTACGTCATCAAATCACTGCTTCCGCTCTGGGCGGAGCGGAAGGGCGTGTCAGACTTGTACTGACTAAAACCCACCCGTGTTCCTTCAGTTGCCTATTGCCAAGGGTCCCGGTATCCCTTTCGGACTTTCCCCCATTTAGAAATTTCCCGTAAACTATTGTGCACTTAGCTTGTATGTTAGCTTGTGATTGTAATAGTAGATAGGCCAATAAATAAATATTCGCGCAACGATTGCTTTTACATAAGAACTAGGAAGCGGGCAAAGGGCTCGTGTACCTGTCTATGTGTTTTTGTGATCGCAGAAAGCGATATGGCCGCCCGTTGTATGTTTTGTAGTATTCATAGTTATTTGTGCAACAAGAGAGCAAAGTTGTTTTTTGGTGCGAGTGTTGATTTTGAATCCCGAGTAAGCGAATGATTTTAGGTTAGAAGCCGGAGCACAGAGAGGGATTCAAAGACACGAGAAGCTAATAACTTTAGTCTCGTGTAACACATACAACTTTTCACCTCAGCAGCGAGAACATATTAAATAATTAGAATATATTAGGGGAACATAATTATTAGGGGTTTAAATAAGAATTTGCCGTTTTGTAAAGAAAAAAAATTTTTTTTTCTTTCGGAGGTAAATATATTTATTTAATCAAAGTATTTTCCCCATAGTCTACACATTTCTTCCATCTCATGGGAAGGTCATTTATGCCTTTGCGGTAGAACTCTGGGGACCTGGACTCAACAAACTGAGTGACGGCAAGCGCTGAGGTAAGACAAGCTTCAACACGCGGTTCTCTCTGCAGATTAGTCAAATCATGGGGCACCTATTTTGCAAGCTTTTTGTCTCACCGATTGATGCAAATTGGTCATTATTTTGGATATGCTTAAGCTAACATCAAACCGTGCCGCTAGTTCCTTGGTAGTTTGATATGGAGCGGCTTCTACCATCGCATCTAATTAATTGCTATTTACCTTAGAAGCTGGTCTTTCTCGGGGTTCATTCTTCAAATCGAAGTTTCCACTACGAAAGCGATTATACCAAAAACGCAAACACAACATTGATATTGCGAGCTGTTTCACGTCGGAGCTCGTATTCAAAAATTACTCTAATTTTCAATAAATTACAGTACGACACAACTCACATGTAGCATCGGCAAAATTCGTAAAACCGATCACAAAAAAAAAATACTTATTACATATAAAACCTGTATGTGTATCCGAACGTTTTATTGTTTGTTTCTTTTTTGGTTCTACTAGATAACGAAATTAAAATCGAACTTCGAATCGACTTGTTTCTATCTCTCGCTTTTTTCGTATCGAAGTAAAAGTGACAGAACAAAGTGAAATTCAAATATTTCAATTTTTGTGAGTAGACCCATGACACGTACTCGGCATTTAGAAAAAAAAAAAAAAAAAAGTTACTTTGTCTCACGCTCGCAGCAAAATTGAATTTTGCTCACTGTCTGTTTGAGGTGCTGAGGTGAAAATGTATTTATACCATTCCCCCTGTAAAAAGCTTATTTTATTCACTGAAAACAGTGAATAAAAAGCACTTTTAGTCACTGTTTTTGTGTTTGAATTTAGAACACATCAATATATTCGAACTCCATCTCAATGCTGTACAACCTCTTTGCGAAAAAATACTCGATACAAACTCCGATGTGATTGGTTGACAATTTCGACAAGGAGTTTAGCATTAGAATAAAAACTGTTTTGTGTTCTTTGCTGTCATTAGTAAATTGGAGCTATTTTTAACCGACTTCTTCAAAAAGGAGGAGGTTCTCAATTCGTCTGTAAGTTTTTTTTTTTTTTTTGTGTTTTTGTTACCCGATTTCTCCACCAATTATGAATCGATTCGAATTCGATTATTATTTTTTTGTATGGTAGGTCATGCTTCCGAGGTGGTCCCATATTAATATGATTAACTTTGCTTGCGTAGTTTTTGAGTTAGCTTCAATGTTACGTATTTTACCCACTTAGTTTATCTAGACGATGTATTCATTTACTCCTTCACTGTTATTTATATCAGCTAGTGGTATTCGAATTTGTGTAGGGTAGGTACCGCAACTAAAAAGTGAAAAATAAAAACTTTTTAGTCGGTTTTTTTTTTGTAAAAAGTTTTTATTTTTCACTTTTTTAAATACTGTAAGTTGTATGAACACAAAGTTTAGTGTTACTTCATAATAAATAGATTAAAAATGCATTCAAGTGATGAAGAAGATGTGTTAACACCCGAGTTTATGAAAGAGAGGGCGGCCGATATAGTAGAAAACTTGCTACCCAACAAATCACGGCTGGTTTACATCAAAGCCTACGATGAGTTTTGCAAATGGAAAAATTAAAATCAAGCTTCTGGAACATTTTCAGAGTCTGTTTTCATAACTTATTATAATGAGTTGTCGAAGAAAAAGAAGTCATCGACATTTTGGAGTACGTATTCTATGCTACGGTGTACTATAAAAACAAGGCATAACATTGACATAACATACTCGAAGTTGCAAGTTCTTTTTCTCGTAGTCATGGTATAAAGTATAGTATGCAACTCTTGAATAAAACGGATTTATATCGAGGACCATGAATCACTCGTGTTGCTCAGGATTCTAACATAATCATCATGAATCACTCCCTACGGTCGTGATTCAATCGTTAGAATCCTTCGCTTGCTCGTGATGCATCTATGGCCCTCGCTTTAAATCCGTCCTTTATTCACTAATTGCATAATATACTATTATTTTTGCCATGTATTTTCTGGTGTAAAATAAAGTCAACTCTCCCACAGACCAAGGCATCATGTTCAAGTCAGACTCTTCCAAAGACAACCGTCTGCAGAGCCTATTCCAGCCGGAAAACGAGATGACCCTCAACCAGAAGAACCTACTCCTCAACGAGGATGCCAAGAGGAGCAGCTTGATCACTGAGATCATGCATCCCAGTTTGATTGAGGTATTTAATCTAATCACACATATTATAAAAAACTTTTTACAATATGTGACAAAAAGACACTAACTAAAAAGTGAAAAATAACGTTAATTTCGGAAGTCGGTGTATTTGCTTTTCAGTTTTCGTTTTTTGCCACCGACTTCCGAAATTGAAGTTACTTTTCACCGATTTTCATGCTGTTTTCACCAATGGATAGAGTGGTCTTCGAAGAAGGTTTTAGTTTATAATAACCGACATCCACGCGGGCGAAGTCGCGGGCATCACTTACTAGCAGTTTGCCCGCGACTTCGTCCGTGTGGATTTAGTACTTTCCTCTGTAAACTTCAACAACCCCTCCACCCCCTTTGAAAGAAGTTTTCTAAAATGAATATTTACGTTCTTTAGATTTATTTATGATCAGTCAGTCAGGAGATCAGTTAGGAGCAGATTTTTTTTAAACACCGAAACACGTACTTTTTTATTTTAAGTATTAGTGCCGTACCAAGTTTCAAGTTTATTAACCAAATGAATATAAGATTTTTCATATAACTTTTATCCCCTCTTTTCACCCTCTTAAAGGTCGAATTTCCAAAAACCCTTTCATATTGGATGCTTCCGTCATAATGACTATCTGTGTGCCAAATTTCAACCCAATCCGTTCAGTGGTTTGATCTGTGATAAAGACTACCCCTTTTCACCCCGTTAGTGGTAGATTTTTGAAATCTACTATACAAACTTTGACACCCCTAATCCTCGTTTGAGGGGTAATTTAAAAAAACTAAAAATGAATAACATTACTATTTACTTAGATATGTATTCGTGGGAAGTTTAAAGTCTATTAACTGAAGGAATAAGATTTTTCCCCGCTTTTCACCCCCGTATAGGTCGAATTTCCAAAAACCCTGTCTTAGTGGACGTTCTAATAATTATCTGTGTGCCAAATTTCAGCCCAATCCGTTCAGTGGTTTGAGCTGTGATACGCCTTTTCACTCCGTTAGGGGAAATTTTTTGAAAATCCCTGTTACACATTATTCTTTATTTTTGGTTTTAACTATAAATGCTAAATTTCGAGTAAATCGGAGCGCGCGTTAAAATTCTCCTATACAAACTTTGACACCCCCCAATCCCCGTTTAGGGGGTAGTTTAGAAAAACGAAAGATGAAAAACTTTATAATTTACTTAGATACATATTCGTGCCAAGTTTCCAGTCTATTAACTCAAGGAAAGAGATTTTTCATTAAAAAAAAATCCCCCCTTTTCACCCCTTTAAAGGTCGAATTTCTAAAAACCCTTTCTTGGTTGATGCCTACGTCCTACTAACGATCTGTGTGCCAAATTTCAGCCCAATCCGTTCAGTGGATTGAGCTGTGATATAAATTACCCTTTTTAACTCTGATAGGGGAATTTTTTTGAAAAACTCTGATACACATTATTTTTTATTTTTGGTTTTAGCTATAAAAACCGATTTATCGAGCTTTCGGTATGCTATTGTAAAGCTTATGTCAATCTTGTTGAAAGTCGTTGTAGAAATACGAAGCGCTTTGGAAGTGATTTTCACTTGTCCCTTGCCCTCGGAACAGATAAAAAATACGACCTGTAGAGGAGTACCAACAAACTGATGACACACGAAAGAATAAGGTCATCCAATGAAAAAACATTATCAACATCACCAATATTTTGAGTGCCACGTAATTTATGCAGGATAGTTGAAACTGACCGATGACGTTCCGCCACTGTTGGGTCCAAGATATACTTCTTAGCATCTTGTTGCCAGACTTGAAGCAGTGACGCCAATTGTTGCTTCACAGGTCGCCCGTCAACAACAGCATTCAGATTCTGAAGACTCTGAGGGTCTCGATGTCTTGGGAGTCGTGGGTGAGTGAGACCACTTATATAAAAGATTTGTACTGTACTATAGATTTGTTGACCATTTTATATTTTGTTAAGTTCCTGGTTACCTGGTTACTCGTGTAACCAGGTAACCGTGGGTACCCGGGTAACCAGATAACCAGGAACTGGCAACTGGCAAATGGCAGATTTTTTTTTTCAACATAGGAAGCACTGGATTAGACCTTTGTTTCAATTCGATTGAGATTGTGATTGATCGTGTATTACGTACTTACCTACGCTGCAGATCTATCCAATAACTGGGTAACACGATACCCCTTGGTAAGACTGGTTGTCAGACTTTCGTGCGTCTGACGACCCGTAACGACTGTCAAAGATCCACGAATGACAGCCGGGATCAACGGCTTAACGTGCTTTCCGAGGCACGGAGGAGTCTCGGTATGTAAAGATGGTCATCCATCCAGGGACCAACTCGGTAAGTGTAGCTTAACCTGATGGATCGACCCGTGCGGCTGTTGTTATTTAGACATCCTCATGTATGTAAGTATATATATAATATGAATTAATCATGTAAGTAGTATGAATTTCTTTCCCAGGTTTGCCTAAAGAGGTTGTTCGTCTTCGCCTGCGACCCACTCGCTCGTCTTCCATCCTACACTCTGTTGAAGACCTGTCCACCGACAGTACCTGCGTCTATAAGGCGAGGAGGAACCTTAGCAGGTACATCTGTTTGTCTTTTTAGCTATATTATAACGGCGGTCATGAAAGTCTGTAGTTTTCACCAGTATTTGACATTAAAGTGCCATAAAACGCTCTGTATACAGCCGTTGTTGTGTAACCGTTCACCGCTCTCTTAGGAAACCAAGTCGTCTCAAGGAAGAAGAAAGCCGATTTGATTAACACTAAACGTGCGCAGACGTACCAACAATAAACCTTTTAATAAGTCGCCTTCAACCGATTGGGTAATCGAAGGCGCTTTTTTGACAGCTTAATGTCAAATATTGACGAAAATCACAGATTTTCATGACCACCCTACTATTTTAGAATTACAGGGGGAATGCCACCCTGACAGGGTTGCGGAATAGCCCGAAAGGGATACCGGGACCCTGGCAACAGGCAACTGAAGGAACACGGGTGGGTTTTAGTCAGTAAGAGTCTGACACGCCCTTCCGCTCCGCCCAGAGCGGGAGAAGTCATATGATGATTTCCCACCCAAAAAAAAAAAAAAAAAAAGGGGGAAGGCCACGAAATTATAAAAATATTTGCAAAATACGTAGGTATACTCCATTTGAAACAAGGCCTTCAATTGGATACCCATATTGTAAATAATTGAAGATTTTTTTAATTTTTTTACATTTGAAAATGGAGCCATACTGCCACCATATTGTTTTTTTTTTTTTAAACATGGCCTATGTCCCTCGGGATAATGTAAGGATTCTAACGATACCCCATACACGAATCCGATCAGGCATTTTAAAGTTATGGTGGAATAAAAAAACTCACATACATACATACGTGAACCCTGAAAACATTACACTCCTTTTTGGGCAGTCGTGTAATAAGATTAGACATTCAAATTAACGTTTTTTTACAGTCTATTGCGTTGGTGGCATGACAAGTGCCGGCTGCAGTAGACAGTTGGTATTGTGTAACCTTTTTTGCTTTTAATGCCATCCTTATGCCTACAGTATAGAAGTCAAAATCGGTTGAACGGACTGTAAATAAGGTTTATTTAAATGTCTAATCTTATTTCAAGTGGAGTATTTAAAGATTTTTTAAATTTCGCGGTTTCACAATTAGTTTCAAATTCTCAATTCAGAAACTGTGTGTTGGATTGCCTCTAAAATGTTCAAGTCAACTCTAAAAATCAACTTTCAAGACGCGCGGGGGCGGGGTTTACAACCCAGAAAAAAAATCTTTAGCATATTGTCTATGTCAAAGTCGCTACTTAAAACTAATCAATAATCATTTAAATTGACATCAAAGCTAAAATAAAAATAATTAATTAGTCAAGTAATAATGTCTCTCCCCAGCAAATCCCTGTACATCCGTCCGCCTCCAAGCCGACTGATTCCGAGCAAGCTGGCGGAACCAATCGTCATCAAGCAGGAAGAAGTTCAGAAAGAAGACGTGCAGGTGGAGAAGAAGCGCTCGGGATGTGTCGAGGTCATCTCTAGGTGAGTATTGCGTTTCTAACCGACTTCTTCAAAAAGGAGGAGGTTCTCAATTCGTCTGCATGTTTTTTTTTTGTTTGTTACTCTATTACTTCGCCAATTGTGAATCGATTTTAATGATTCTTTTTTTGTTTGGTAGGTCATGCTGCCGAGGTGGTCCCATATAAATTTTATTAACATTGCTTGCGTAGTTTTTGAGTTAGCTTCAATATTACGTATTTTTAACCGACTTCTTCAAAAAGGAGGAGGTTCTCAATTCGTCTGTTTTTTTTTAATTTATTTTTTGTATTATTGTTACGCGATTACTCCGCCAATTATGAATCGATTTTGATGATTCTTTTTTTGTTTGGTAGCTCATGCTTCCGAGGTGGTCCCATATAAATTTTATTAACTTTGCTTGCGTAATTTTTGAGTTAGCTTCAATATTACGTATTTTACCCAGTTAGTTTATCTAGACGATGTATTCATTTACTCCTTCACTGTTATTTACATAGCAGGTAGTGGTATTCGGATTTGTGTGGGGTAGGTACCACAACTAAAAAGAGAAAAATAAAAACTTTTTACAAAAATAAAAACAACCGACTTCCAAAAAAAACACTCAAAACTGAAAAATTACTTTCATTTCGGAAGTCGGTGGCAAAAAACGAAAATTGAAAAGCAAAGACACCGACTTCCGAAATTAAAGTAATTTTTCAGTTTTGAGTGTTTTTTTTTGGAAGTCGTATTTTTTTTTTTGAGACCATATATTTATAATATGCCCCGCGTCGAATGCTAGTCTTCGTAGAGATCCAAGATTATTATCGTAGGCACCGAGCGCAACTGCTAACCATGAGGCTCGATCCCCAGGTCAATAATATTGGGTTTTCCATCAGGAATTTCCCAGTAGTACGCCGGAGTCTGGATTTGTCCCCAGTTGATGGCACTAGGCTCGCCCCCTATTACATGGGACTTAAACATAACTGGCGAAATGAGGGTGTAGTAGGTACAACTCTGCCAGGCGCGGTCCGAGAGGAGGGGGGTCCTGGGGTCATGACCCCCATAAAATCATTCAAGCTATCGAGACTAAAAACTACTACTAACTAAAAACTGGTACTTGAGCTACAGTGACCCCTATGGGCAACAACAAAAAGTTTTTAGAGTACTTATCAATTAGGTAACCATTTCCCTAAAAATATTCCTCGGCACCAATGGTGACCACAAAACTTTTTACAAAAAAAAACCGACTTCGGTTTTTTTTTTGTAAAAAGTTTTTATTTTTCACTTTTTAGTTGTGGTACCTACCCCACACAAATTTGAATACCACTAGCTGATGTAAATAACAGTGAAGGAGTAAATGAAAACATCGTCTAGATAAACTAAGTGGGAAAAATTCGTAATATTGAAGCTAACTCAAAAACTACGCAAGCAAAGTTAATAAAATTTGTATGGGACCACCTCGGAAGCATGCCCTACCAAACAAAAAAAAATCATCAAAATCGATTCATAATTGGCGGAGAAATCGGGTAACAAACACACAAAAAAAAAAAAAAAAACATACAGTCGAATTGAGAACCTCCTCCTTTTTGAAGAAGTCGGTTAAAAATCTTTGGCTGCGACCGTGCCTGACCTGTGCCTAACCCATCAAGGATTACAGTCGTTTGTTTATGATTCTAATATTGTACTCCGTACTCTCCAGGTACTTAGACGTGTCCCTGCTGAAGTCCTGGCGCTTCGGTCTGCTGTGCGCGTCGGTCGCGCTCATGTCGTGCGGCTCACCGTACGCCTTGTACTATCTGCCGGCGTACACCGTCGCTGCGGGCCACAGTAAATCTGCTGCCGGTATGTATTGTCTCGACGTCCTTCACAATTCAAAAGTTCCTGTCGTTGGTTTATTTGAAATAAATGCTTTGAGTTTTTTGAGTTTGAGTTCGATTCAGCAGCATGACCCTAAACAATGACCACAATCCACAAGTCATATTCGGCTTTTATTCGGCGTTTGCCAATCGGCAAACTTCGTTCGGCATCTACCTTCGTCAACTAAGTTCGGGTCGGCTCAGCATGCGAGCGAGTTTTTCCCGAACATTTGTGTATCTACATCATTAATTAATTAGACTTAAAAAATACAATAGACGTAGATATATTTAGTAACCTATTCCGCTTGACTATTCTTCAAGAGTCCTAAAAAACCTTGTAAGAAATCGACACGTGTTTCACCTCTCAACGAGGCATCCTCAGGATGACGATTGACCAATTGCAAACCAGAACGCGACGTGTTACCACACCGAGCGCTGGACGCAAAGTGAACACGGTGTGGTAACACGTCGCGTTCTGGTTTGCAATTGGTCAATCGTCATCCTGTGGATGCCTCGTTGAGAGGTGAAACACGTGCTGATTCTCAGCCTAGTTTGAATAAATTACTTTTGATTTTGATTTTGTGCAGCACCTAACAACAAACTATGTACTCAAACCTTATTTACTTTTAAGGAATGCTTTTTAAGCTTCTTAATAATTCACACTTTTTTAAAATAAATGAGCCTGTTTTTACATTTCTGGCCTTTAGTCACAGTTGGTCGACCAAATGGGTTAGGTTAGGCTAGAACTATGGCCAAACGGGCGCGAGCCGAGCGAGCGAAGCGAGCGGGGCCACAACAGTGGTCAGCAAGCGCTTTATCTAAGTTCGTCGCAGTTGCTTGGCTATTTATTAGTTTTAGAACTTCAAAAAAGGAATTATTTTAGGTTCACATAAACTTTTTACAAAAAAAAAAACAACCAACTTTTTAAAACATTTTGTTTTCCACTTTTTAGTTGTGGTACCTACCCCACACAAATTCGAATACCACTACCTGCTATGTAAATAAAAGTGACGGAGTCAAATGGAACATCGTCTACATAAACCAAGTGGGAAAAAATACGTAATATTGAAGCTAACTCAAAAACTACGCAAGAAAAGTTAATAAAACCCATAAGGGACCACCAAAAATTAATTAATAATTGGTGGAGTAATAGCGTAATAAACACACACAAAAAAAAAACATACAGACGGAATGAGAACCTTCTCCTTTTAGAAATCGGTTAAAAAAGAGGCACATTCATTATATTAGTCTTCAATAATATTTTGAGAAAAGCAAAGTGGAAAATCTCTAATAACTTCTTCGATAAAATACATGCCTTCTAACTCCAGGTCACCTGGTAGCCATCAGCGCCGTGCTGGACCTGTGCGGGCGCCTGGGCCTGGGCTGGCTCTGCGACCTGCACCTGTTCTGCAGGAGAAAGGCGTACATTGTCAGGTAAGTTTTAACTACTTATTTAGGATCTCCATCAAATGACACACACGTGATACATCTGCTTCATTTCGTGTGGTTAGTTACAAACTAGAGGCCCTAGACAAAGTGACATTCTGTCAGCGATAACGATGATGGAAAAGGCAAAAATGTACAGGACTGACATAAGCTATCGAAAAGCTTATGTCAATCCTGTTGAAAGTCGTTGTAGAAATATGAAACGTTTTCGGAGCGATTGTCACTTGTCTAGGCCCTCTGGTGTCAGAATTTTAAAGCCACCCATGGGCTTCTGACTTGGTTTCACATGCCATCGAGAAATATCTCTCAGGCATGCCTAACATACACGAAATATACAGTATGTTAACTAACAAAGGGCGTTCCGCAATAGAATAGCGTCCATACATGCTAAAGTCTGACAGCCAGTCTTACGACTGGTTGTCAGACTTTCGAGCTTCTGACGACTGTCAAAGATCCCCGAATCACAGCCGACACCAACCAACAGCTTAACGTGCTTTCCGAGGCACGGAGGAGTCTCTGTATGTAAAGATGGTCACTCATCATCATAGATATAAGAAAGAAGGATCTACCCGTGCGGCTGTTATTACTTAGCCACGAGCTCCTCACACCTCACTCACTCACTCATTTTGTCACTTTTGACACCTGTCAAAAACACCTTGTCTTTTTTGTCATCTGTGATATTGGTGAAAATGAACGATTTTGAAAGCATATTGGTATCATACACAATAATCGACTATTTAATACGATATCTGATATAGAACACTACAAAGGGCGTCAAGTCTATACAGACTTGACGCCCTTTGTAGTTTTCCATTTGTAGAAAAAAACTAAAATCAAATCAATCAAAATCAAAATATTTTATTTCACATAAACCTACATGGGCACTTATGAAACGTCAGAAGCTAGGTGCACGGTTCCAATTGGCCGTTTCCTATGGAGAAGAGCCGGCAAGAAACTCCACGGTTACTCTTTTAAAAATAATTGGCTTTTACAATATTTTTAAATTACAGTGTTAGTACGCATGGGAAGACAATGTAGGCCTTTCAACAAGTAAGTACCAGGTACTTAACAAAATAGATGTTCAGCAAATCTACAGTCCAATAAGCCTACAAAGTTCTCACATTCACAAAATAGAAAATAATCTATATAAAAGACAAACAATAAAAATAAAAAATAAACCTATTTCAGCCAAATGACGTGATTGCTATTACAACTAAATGCACTGATTCAGATACCTGAATCAGTGCTTTTAGTCTACTTCCAGCATTTATCATGTACAAAGAAATCAAGTAGCCTATGGTGCATCTATTCGATGCTCAGGTCAACAATAAGCATCAAAAATAATATACAAATTAATACATACACCAAATTACTGGCATTTTTAAAAAGGAATCGGATTGATATCGTCCTATCGTCGCACACAGGCGAAAAATCGATAAAACATGGCAGAAATCTATTTGTATCTTTTTTATTTAGCTTATTATTAATTATTATCAGTAATACATAGTATATTGAAAAAATTATGCTATTTTGTTTATTAAATAGACAGGGTGATAAATAAAACGCTAAATGATTAAAAGAAACAAAAATATTCATTTAAATATTAATTAATTAAAATAATAAATGCAATTAATAATAAAAATGCATTCTAAATGTAATTCATAAACATTCATCACTCAAGTTTTCTGTGTACACGTTTATTAATTTGCGTAAAACACTTTTTACATCATTCGATATTTCTCCCATTTTTAACACCCCGTGTGTTGGCGGCCATTTTGTTTTAATGACCCCTATCTGTGTAGGCGGTGTCTGTGGAGAGGCCCGTTAAGGGTGCCGGATCAATATAAAAAAATATATCTTCACAGATTCGTATTGGAGCTGTATATAATGTTTATGCCGTTGAAATTGTTATGAAATAAGCTAACTAATTAAAATGGATACGTACAGTTTTGCATTGTAATGAATTGTTAATTCTAATTAAAGTTAGGGAAGGGGGAAAGTTAGGGGGGTTTTTCCATTTTCCGAAAAAAAATATTTATTTAGGAAAATATTTTTTTTTAAATGTTTTTATCTTATTAGCATACAAATAAACTATATAATACTAATAAATAACAAAAAACACACCATGCCATATATTTTTTTCATACTACAATCTTGCGACCCTCTAGGGGCCTCTCAACAGACAGGGAATTTGCGTCGGTTGTATTTTTTAATTTCAAGATTATGCTAATTTGTTACGATAATAATTATGTTAATTAAATGCTTAATAACAATAATACGATACGTAAATTGATACGTAGTAACAACAGTTTGCTATAATTAGCGTATTTAGTATTCTCACATTATTATCAAGTGAAAACGTACGCACCGGGCGTGCAAAATGGCTAACTTGTTGGATGAAATTACTATTTCTGTCCTAAATCTCTATCTATTACACTTTATATGCAATAAAACACATTACTTACTTACCCAAGCATGTTGTACAGCCAGAAATTTGTCACGAAACTCACAAACACTCACAAAAACACATTTTAAAAATCAGGCAGCGACCATTTAACGCGCGTGCGTAAACTGGACTGGCGGGGCGATCTTGTTCAATGCAGTACGCGTCGTCCGTTCATTTTAAATACTTGACAGAGATAAGTATAACTGTCTTTTTTTGTTTCCTAGACTCTGTGCAAGTTAGAGCAAGATAAGAACAGTTTTTATAAGTAAATTGACGTCAAAATTGGCGCGAGTGATAATCGACCCCGAGAGGGTCACCCAACACACGACCTTTTTTTCGACAGCTACCCTGAATGGGTCACTCCAACAGACGAGGGGTAGCATTTTCCACCTTTTTTTTAAAGGAATTGATTTTTTTCTGAGTTGTTTCGTGAAGTAGATTCTCTGTAGTACCCAATGAGAGTCATCTTGCTTATGCAAATCTCTTCACAGTTTGATCCTTGTAAAAAAGAAAATATTATTGCTTACATTTTTAATATTTTCAAAATAGCGATTGACTTGAAATGAAGTGGAAAATTAATTAGAAATACAATTAAAATCCAGCTTATTAATACATATTATTAAAGTTCCTTACCTCCAGGAGTAGAATCCATCATTCAAGTTAAAATAACCACCAAAAACTTTAACAAAAAAATTGTTTGAAGTCGCAGCTTAAAACACGCAAAACACCGCCGTTTAACAAGTCATACTTTGGATAAAAATATTGTGTAATTGTGGGTATTTACACGTAGTTTGCTTGCATACATAGGTAGCAATAGTCATTGAGATGATATCTAAACAATGAAAACCGGTTTCGGACACAATTTATATTTTGGATTTCTGCCAACAATTATGCATTTTTCGCCTGTGTGCGTCGTAATAAATACTTGGATTCTAGTACTAATGCTTTTTATTGTCTCGTAGATGGTGTGAAAAGTAGAGTATTCTCCTCGGGGATAAAGGTGCCTTCGTCTTGGGTGAACTTGAATCCCACGCTGCACTCAGGATTCTTGTCTTAGCTCCCTCGCTTTGCTCGGGAGTTAACTCTAAAATCCCTCGCTCCGCTCGGGAGTTACCGCTAGAATCCTTCGTTTTGCTCGGGCTTCAATACGGTGCCCGCTACATAAGACACTACTTTATCCCCTTAGTGCATAATCTACTATTGTACAAGTATTCGAATGTATAATTCTTTCAATATACAGCGTGCCGCTGTAATGGTGACATTAATTTAACACACGTATACGATTTCGGTTATTCATTTTATAAAAATATTTAAATTTCATTAAACGTTATTATTTATTGGTTTATTTACAATTTTCTAAATTACCATCCTGGAGCAACCTGTACTTAAAGAACTGTAGCGAAGAGGTCATTTGCCGGAGTCACGGATCATTATGCAAATAGAAGGAAAGCCGCGCAATTTCTTAGAAATTATGCCGACAAAGAATGGGACCGATAGAACGTAAGCCAGCTGGTACTGTTAGGTAGCTTCATGAATGAGTCTTTTACACAGAGGGATCTCAATTTTGGCTATGTTTTTATTGCACGACTGCCCAAAAAGGAGTGTAATTATTTAATTTGTTTGATTTAAAATTTTCAATTGACCAATTATTTTATTTTATTATAATTTTTGTGACTACTGGCCACTACACTACACACACTACCCGTGTGTTAAATTTATGTCGCCATTGTAACGGCACGTTGTATATGGTGACGATGAAATGTAAATTATTAAGCGTTTATGAATTGATTATTATTTTCAGTATTCTAGTGGCTGGAATTGCTGTCCTGACGCTACCTAGCCTCAAGTCCTGGTGGGCATTAGCCATCGCCTCTGGTGAGTTTTGGCATTATTTCTTACTAGCTGTTGCCCGTGACTTTGTCTACGATCCAGGATGAAAAGTAGCCTATATCCTTCTTCAGGTCAAGGTTTACTCATGTGCCAAATTTCATCGAAATCAGGTCAGCCGTTTTAGCGTGAAAAGGTTACAAACAAACTAACTTTCGCATTTATATTACTACTAGCTGCGCACCGCGGTTTCACCCGCGTAAGTCTCGATCCCGTGGCCATATCAGGATAAAAACTATCCTATGTCTTATTCCAGGTCATGGTCTAACCCTGTGCCAAATTTCATCCAAATCTGTTCAGCCCTTTTAGCGTGAAAGCTTAACAAACAAACTCACTTTCGCATTTTTCATACTAGCTTCCACCCGCGGCTTCGCCCACGCGGTATGTCGATAAAAAGTACCCTATGTCCTTCCCCAGGGTGCCATCTATGTCCTCGAGAAATTTTATCGAAATCTGTTCAGTGGTTTAGGCGTGAAAAAGTAACATACAGACAGACAGACAGAGTTACTTTCGAATTTATAATATTAGTATGGATTGTTAGGATATAGGTAGGAAGGTATAGGATATAAGTTAGGATTTTTTTTTTTGAGGCTGGGAAAACATCGAATGACGCCCTCCGCTCTGGGCGGAGCGGGAGGGCGTGTCAGACTTCTGACTAAAACCCACCCGTGTTCCTTCAGTTGCCTATTGCCAAGGTCCCGGTATCCCTTTCGGACTTTCCCGCAACCCTGGCAGAAGATGATAATGTTAGAATTCGTTTTAATATTTCCAGGTGCGTATGGTTTATGTCTTGGTTGCTGGTTTCTCCTGGTGCCCGTGCTGCTCGCTGACGCCTTCGGGACTGCTCGCATCGCCTCGTCTTACGGACTGGTCAGAATGTTCCAGAGTCTTGCCGCAGTCTCCGTACCACCTACAGCTGGTGAGTGGAGGCCATTTTATCTCCTAAGCGTTAAAATCAAAATCAAAAGTCATTTATTCAAACTAGGCTGAGAATCAGCACTTTTCGAACGTCAAAATTACATAAGACAGTTCCTAGTTCATAGCACCGTACCGCCTTTCGCCTTCCCGCGCCGTCAAACAGGCGTCAACCTAACTTAAGCACGTAACCAAAGCGGACCAGCAGCTCCGATACGTCGACTCGGCTACAGCTAGGTGACGCCGCGCTTACGGGCGGCTCGCCGACCGCTTGTTGAGCTGGCTGGCACCAGATCAGTTTGAATGGCCACGGGTGGGGTGAGAGGGGCAAGGCCGTAAGCGCGGGGACCGCTGGTTGACCACGCGCCACACCGCGGTTCGTGAGCTTGTCCCGAGGTGAATCGTTTACGTTACGATTCCGATTATTGTGCTTTTGAGTAGGGACTTTCATACAAAGGTTGATACGGTTTCGATCCGTTTCCGAGTTGCTATGTATGCTAAGACTTTTAAACGCCCACCCTTCTTTTAAAGAATCGTATATTATCCCTGTATGCATGCACAATGCAAGCGCACCCAAGGACAACCCCCGATTGGTGCAGGACTATATTGCAGAGCATGGAAGCAAAACATATTGGGCTATGGGTTTGGGTGGCTATAGTGGACTGGTGACCTAGATCTATGGCAGGACTATGTCCCCTACCTGACCTATTGTTGTTATCATTTTCAGGTTTCCTCCGCGATGTGACAGGCGGGTACTCCTGGTGTTTCTACGGCATGGGCTCATGTATGGTCCTAGGTTCGATACCGGTCCTAGCATTCCATCTGAGCACCAAAAACGAAGACTCCGACTCTTCCGTCGACTGAAGAGATTAATCAAATCTTAGTATTCAGCTAAAGAAAACGGTAAATGTGAAAAAAATGGTGTAAAAAAATATTTTGGGGTGTTAACTGTTAAAATACCTTGTATGGGGTCAAAATAATTGTTTTTGAAGGTCAATAATGTTGATGTAGGTAATTTTCGGGGGCAAAGTCTTGTTGGTAATCATTCTCGATCTAAATTGTGATAGTGTGTCTGTAATCTTGTTATCTATGTATCTATATGTGTATGTACAATTTTCAGCGAAAATTTTTTCACAACGCGTTTAAATAACCGTTCTTTGTAGAGCGACGTCTCTCTCATATTTGTGTGACGGTCTCTTTCTAGCTCAATGTGTCATACTAACGCCCGGGTGTCATTTTAATCCCAAGTGTAATCTTTTAGTGACTTTTATCATTGGTGGTCGTGGTCGAAAATCTTAAACTTCAAATTAACAAATCACTATGGGTGGGCCAAAAATACTGCCCTGCGGTACCCATAGACATTATTTCTGTGTTGTTTATTGTAGATAGAATCACAAAAATGGTTGCAAAAGAGTAGAGGAATGTATGGGTATACATATACCTAAACAAAATCGTAAATAATATTTTTTTAGGGTACTTCACCTACACTTGAAGTAGGGATGTAATGTTGCAAGAAATCAGGAGGATAATTTGAAAGAAAACAAATCTGTTTTGTTGATGTTTACGTTAGCAAGCCACTAGATTTTAAACATAGTTTTTATGTACTATAGATGTCGAGTTTTAGCATGACATTAGAGATCATTGACACACTATTTTCCCATTTTCTAGCATTTTTTATTAAAAAATCTGCTAAAAAGTCCGTTATTGTCCTGAATCAGTATCTATACCTCATTTGAAATATGATTAGAAATTTAAACAAACCTTTTTACAGTCCGTTCAACCGATTTTGACTTCAACAAAAAATGTTGAAATCTCTATTTTCTGTCTATGTTCCATAATTTTTTTGACAGGAACTAGACACTTCAATATGTTTTGTGGTGAATGTTTCGCCAGTGCAAACGCACAGTAACGAAAAGCCATGCGTATAGTTTATTTTTTGGTTTCTTACAGAGAGATATTAGGGAAAGGGCAATAGCCGCTATTATCGCGCTAAAACGCGACAACTATATGCTAAATTAGCCAGTAAGGACTAACAAGTTTAGCCTAGGACAGGGGTCGGCCACCTTTGAATCGGAAGAGTCAAAAATTTAAATTTACAAAATTTCAAAGGCGATATAGAGCCAAAAAAAAATCTTGCTAACAATAAATAGTACTTGCATACCTAAATAAAGTTTTTTGATTAAAAAAAACTAATATATTTATTCATTTATAAGGAGTTTTTTTTCACAACAAATTAGATACTATAAATATGGTATTATTAGATAATCACTTATTATTGAAGTAAAAAATTAAAACAATTAAAAATTTACTTACAACACTAACTTTTACTTCAATATCAAACAATTGAGCAAACAAATTCAATGGGAGCGATGGCTTTGCATGGTTATTCAAGTAGAAAATTCGCCTAATCCTCGTTAATCGATTCAGAACGATTTTTTAATGTTTTGTTTTTTATAAAAGAAATAATATTTGCGTATGGAACTAAAGAGCCGCAGCTTCACATCCAAAGAGAGATGTGGCTCGCGAGCCGCAGGTTTCCGACCCCTGGTCTAGGACGAAATAGATTGTTCTAGAATCGATTACAAAAACCCAGTTTTTTTCTAGAATCTAGCCTTCTCTCGTATCGGAATGAACTAAAAAGAAGTTGTAGGTGTAAGTGGACTTCTAGAAAACCAGAAGAGCGGTGGCCGCTACTTAACGGCCGCAGTGACAGCTGTCAAGAAAATGATGGCAGCGAGGTTTGACTTAACGATGTCAAAAAAGGTCTCCATATCGTGCTTTTCGAGGCACGGAGGAGTCTCGGTATGGGAAATGCAACTTACTTTCATAAATAACATTTCAGTGACGTCATTCACCGGTTATTGCAGACGCTATGTGGCGGCCACCGCTCTTCTTAACTGTTCACCGCTTTCTTAGGGAACCAAAGCTTTACATTTTAATTTAGTGTTGCCACTCAAAAAGGCTATTTTAAACCTTTTTAACTTCGAATAAACTGATATCACCATACATATTCATCATAGTAGCTAGATTTCATAATTATTGTGTTATAAAGTAGGGGGTTCATAGTTATTCTGCTTAAATAATGTCAAATGTAGAAGGCAATTTAGTAAATAAAACTACTTTAAAGTGCGAAAACGAAAGAATACTTGTTTAAAAAAAAATAACTAGATGCGACCGTAAACAAGGAATACTTTCAATTAATTTCCCGCCATTTAGCTGTATCAACATAATACGATAGGGGCATGGAATTAGTATGTACTAGGTTACAAGAATGGCATGGTTATTTTTATTTTACCGGAGCCTTTGTCTTCAAGAGCGTAGATAATCCTAATAATGACCGATTGCAAAAAATAAAATATTCTGACAGTTATGTACTTTCAAGAATGCTGCCAGCCTTTTGTGTTAAGAAATTAATACATCATTTGGAACAGTAGATATAAAATCTTTTCCTATGCAATTTAAGTATTTTACACGGTTCTACGAGTACATTGTTGTTGTTTGTAATAATGAATGAAGCTGGTTTTATTTTGATGACGAACTCGTCATTGATTGGGATGAAAAATAAGTTGAGAATTAAATAAAAGAGTTTTTAATGTGAAAACTTGAGGCGCGTTGAGCGATTTTTGGAAGGGGAAACTTGACTGAGAAAGTGAGAAAGCGAGAAAGCTCGGAGTGAGAAAACCAGACATGATTTTAACATACAAATGTTATAATGATATTTTAATTTTGATACTACAATTAATTTGAATATTAACAAAAAAAACACTGGTATTTCATAGTTTTAAGATTTCACTTCTGTCGGCTGTCCCCATGACTGCCTACGTATTTTTTTATTACTGCTGAGGGAGAGACATTATAGATATGTCTGAGCGGCAAGAGCGTGGTAGAAACACGCGGCGTTTGCTGGACACATTTCTGCCGCGCTCTAGTGTGGACTAAATCAACGAATGTTTGCGCGGCAGTACTGCGCGGCATATCCGAGACACGCCGCGCACTTCAGTTGGCATGAAAGCGGTTGCGTGTGTCAAAGCTCTGCTTATAATTCGTCCAAACACAATTACTGACGAATGTTTGCTAGAAATGTTTGTGCGTGGAAGGCGGAAGCGTTCGCGCGCGGCAGTCGTCCAATCACAGCGCGGCAGCCTCGCACGTTTGCTGCTCAATGTTTGGACACACCTTAAAAACGTAGAAATAATAAGATGTACTGTTTGTTATGCAGGCCACATATGATGCGACAAACTTGCGCAAAATTAGACTTGCACAAGTATACATTAATGTATGTGGGATGAATTAGCACAAGTATCCGAGCCACTCGGTGTCACGCCGACTTGTGCAAGTCTAAACTTACGCAAGTTTATCGTAACGTGTATGGCTCCCATTATGATTTGAAAGATAAATAGGTATCGCTGTTGCTTTGAGTATTGTAAAAGTTTAGAAAAACAAGGTAAGTATATTATACAGTAGGCCACACATATTCCCATCCATTATTTGAGGTTGAAAAATTACTAACAGGAAATATTTAATGGATCCTCTAAAAACTTGTTGGCCATCTAATGATGGAAACTTTTTTAAATTAATGAACCTCTAAAAACTTTTTGCGCTTCTAATGATGCACATTTATTTGTACAAATACGAATACTTCTTCAAGAATGTCAAAGTCGAGAGTCAATAAGTCACCTCTAGGCAAGCGTGCTCTATCGTCAACCACATCATCGCTTGCCATCAGGGGGCCAAGTCTACTAATTTGACAAAAAAAAAACATTTGTTTTTTATACAAACGTGTCAGTGGGTGGTGTCACAATGATCAGTTTTTGACAGATTTTGTATGGCATATCTGTCAAAAACTGATAAAGTAGTAGACTTGGCCCCCAGGTTAGATGGTGGTCAAACGCGAGCCTATGAATAATAATTTAAAAAAACATAATTGATATATCAATATCCTCTCTAATTTCGGTACTCGGTCATTACTTAGGGCGGATTTCACCAATGAAACTGGACATGATCAGTTTAAAAATACTCCATTCAAGACCTGTCAGTGTCATTATTGTTAGGGAAAATAGACACTGACAGCTCTTGAAGGGAGTTTAAACCTCCAACTGTCACTAACGAGACACTATATTTTTACTAGCTGCGCCCCGCGGTTTCATCCGCGTAAGGCCCAATCCAGGATTAGATAGCGGCATTCTAAAGACCAATTAAAAGTTGAGCGGATAAACTGTTCGCGTTCAGTTTCTTAGGTGAAATTGGCACTTAAAATATCAGTGGAACGTTGTCAGTCTAAAATATGACAGATTGAGAACATCTCAACGGGGAAGGTAACTGTCAAACTGGCGCTGTCATAGCTCCCAAGGCAAGCTAATGTTTTAAGGCGTGAGGTGGTTTTATTTTATTTTTGCTAAAACAACTTATAATTCTGTTCCTAAATACTCCGAAATTGGAGCCACCATTTTCTGAAAGACTAGAATAAATTAGAAGTTTGTGACTTTAAAGCTAATCGTTGTGTTTTTTTTTTTTTTATAAACATTGCGTTATTTTTTCCGACATCGGAAACATTTTGAAGAAAGTGTATAACTAAGTGAAATCAATATGATTGATTTAAAATATTGAATTCACCGAAAATAATGAAATAGGGAAATAAAACCAAACTCATGAATGTTCTCGCGAAATGGAATGTATAGACGAAATGTCACGTCTATTGGTCGTACGGACCGAGCATTTTGACCGACCTTCCCCATTCATTTTTGTTATGCTAGTCAGCATTGACATATATACAGGGTGTTTGGCAGAACGTTGAACATATGAAAATGGTGGATAGGTGGGGTCATCTGCTACTTATTCAGCACTAAATTTTTTTTTTTGGGTGGGAAATCATCATATTACTTCTCCCGCTCTGGGCGGAGCGGAAGGGCGTGTCAGACTCTTACTGACTAAAACCCACCCGTGTTCCTTCGGTTGCCTGTTGCCAGGGTCCCGGTATCCCTTTCGGACTATTCCGCAACCCTGGCAGGCATCGGTCCTAACGGACCCCGTCAGGTGTGCTGACATCTCTTTGAGGCGCGCGTGGAACACGACGCGCCATCGACCCGGGCCTGGTCCTTATCGGACGGCGAGCTACCCATTGCTCGCCGTCCGCAAGCCCGCGCCTATGGTGGCCGGGAATCCGCCTGGGATTCCCGACGCCCAGGGTGTCTCCAGCGGCGGCGATTAGGGGCGTGAGGGCGCAGGCTTTGCCTCTCCCTCACGCGTTCCGCCTCCTCCTTCGCGAGCATCACTGCTTCGCAGAAGGAGGTGACCGCCTCCCATGCCCTCTCGCTCCGTACCATGACCTGGACCAGGGCCGGACGCGAGAGGTCAGTGCGGCCAATCGCCTCCACGAGGACACGGCGGTGCTCCGCCCAAGCAGGGCACACCTCCACCGTATGCTCCACCGTGTCCTCCGGACGATCCGCACAGTGGTGACACCCGGGCGTTTCCTCTCGCCTAATCCTGCACAGGTACCTCCCGAAGCTGCCATGTCCGGTGAGGACCTGCGTCAGGCGGAAGGTGAGGACGCCGTGGCGCCTCTCCAGCCACTCCTCAAAGAGGGGACTTATCGCCGCAATTGTGGCGTGCCCAGCACTGGGTTGCGACAATCGCACTCTCCATGCCGCCATGAGATCTTGCCGGAGCTCTGTCCGCTGTGCCACGATTTCTCGCGGCAGCGGAGTTACGCCCCGGCGCTTCATCTCCTCGCGCCACTCCCAAATGTGCGCGAGGACCTTCGCCTCCAGATCCCATGGCGGTAATCCGGCAAGGAGGCTCGCCGCCTCACGAGAGACCGTGCGGTATCCCCGGGCCAGCCGAATGGCCATGACCCTTTGGGACGCGTTCAACCGGCGGGCTGGCCGCAGCCTAATGGAACGCGCCCACACCGGTGCCCCGTAAAGGGCCATGGACCGCACGACCCCCGCGTAGAGCCTCCGGCAGGAGGCGTTTGGCCCCCCAAGATTGGGCAGGAGCCGCCCCAAGGCGGCCCCGGCCCGGTCCAGCCTGGGAGCCAAACGACGGAAGTGCTCCACGAAGTTCCACCGGCTGTCGAGGACGAGTCCTAGATACTTCATCGTCGACTCGACGCCGATGTGAACCCCTCCTACCGAATTTATTTGGCCCTGCTCCCCTGGATATTTATTTTATTTTATTTTTTCTTTCTTCTATTTTCACCACTTTCTCAACTTTAAAGTATAATTTTTAAATGTAAATGGGTAAAACAGGCAAGATTTTTTTATTTATTTTTTAAATTACCCTTTAAAGTTGAGAAACTGGTGAAACTAGAAGAAAGCAAAAACATATTTTTTTTAATATCCAGGGGGCCATGGCCAAATAAATTAGGGCTGAGTAAGTAGCAGATGACCCCACCTATCCACCATTTTCGTATGTTCAACGTTCTGCCAAACACCCTGTATATTACTGCGTAATCAATGCTAGTCAATATATGTAATATACTATATTATATAGTAAGTAAATGATTGATATTTTTTCAGTGATGTCTCTGAGTACGGCATTAGAGGGTTTTTTAGGGGGAAAGTCGAACGACGCCACGGTCCACCTATTAAGTGACCTGCTGTGAAATAAATGTATTAAAAATTCTGTGATTAAGAGAAAATGGAGGTTTACATACCTCCTTTTCTCAGTGTGTTGAAGTCATTGTCACTAAGTGACAAGAATGGGTCTGCCGGTTTATTCTGTAAAAAAAATATCGTGTAAACTTAGGTGAAGTGAGCTGTCATTACACGATACTATGGATTGACACTATTGACAGCTCACTTCACCTAAGTTTTCACGATGACATTTCTGAATAACTTGGCAGATTGTGTGAGAGAAATGATGATAAAGGTAGTTCCAACGCGTTCAACATCCGTCCGCAATGCCGTGCACGGTGGTGCTTAAACTACGATTTCCTAGAAGAGAGGTTCCGTCATGAAAATCTGTCATTATCACCAGTATTTGGACAGCCGTTTTATTGTATGAATTGTATGACCGTTCACCGCTTCCTTATGGTCCTTATAGAAACCAAAGCTTTACACCCGGTATCTGGAACGAAAATCCATAACAAATTGCAGCGGGTGATTCCATAACATTTTTCTGGTGTACAATAAAGTATACCTATATAAATAAATAAATAAATTGCGTGTGATGTGATATCACACGAGGGTATCACTGATGCCCCGTGCCTCTAAACTCTCTCCAGTCGTGTCAAATTCCCATCCCATCGGACTATGAGCGTGACGGTAGAGTGCGCAGGCACGGCGCACCCGTGCCTGCGCACTCACTTGTGCACTATAATATCTCCCCAATAGATGGCTAGTCTCCGCTGAGATTGGCTCATATGGCTGAAATTCGATCTGGAGAACTATTATTATGATTATTCTAGCGTATGGCACTTGTGCGCTACGTTATTAAAAACTTGTAGGTCGTAGGTCGTCCAATGATCACCGCAATAGGACGAATATTTGCACGACATCGCGGAAGCATATTGAACGTTTTGACGGTCGTACTTACCTTAAAATATTTATTTATTTTAGCTGTATTAGAAATAGTGTGAGCCTTTTATTTTAAATTAAGTAATATGATTACAACATAACTGAATTTAGTTTTGAGCAAAGATTTAAATGGTTAGATTTGCCCTCACCAAACTTAGGTCACGAGAAAAAGTGACCATACCGAGAAGAGTGAGCTCACAATCCCGAATAGAATGATAGACATGATTTTCAGTATGAGTGAGCGCTAATACTATTCCAGTATCATTGTCGTTGTAACCGAAACGTGACCATCTTTTGACGTGAGCGGGCGAATCTAACAATTTAAGTCTTAGGTTTCGAGCATAAAACTTGTATTTAAACTCAAAGAGGTTTATTCATACAATTTGGATAAAACTGAATTTATTGCAATTTGATAACAGCCAGTGTTGATACAGTAGTGTACATAACAATATTAAAAAACTGCAATATTTGAAGACTAGGTAATTTCTTTCCTATTATTTGCAGGCAATGCATAGAAAACCATTGTTGAAATAATTTTGCCACTGTGCAGGTTACACACGTAACATTATACTTGCGCCACAGATATTATAATATTACGCAAAGAACTTGTACCAGTATTTAGTAACTTGCACAAGTATACTTGTCACGCATACTTGTACAAGTAGGTACGTATATCATTACGTGTGTGGCCTTCATTAGAATGCTTTCCACATCGTAATATTTAATTAAGCGTAGAATAACGAGAAAAGTATATTTTTGTTATTGAAAAACGGTAGTTTGAAAGATTGAAGTAAATGTTTTTAATCAGCACTTAATTAATCTTTTATCTATTATTCATATAAATGAATAAAAATGAAATGCTATAAGCGCATCACTTGAAAAAAAAATAGCCAAATCGGTCAATTTAGCTATTTTTTGTATTAAAATATTCGTAATAATCCGATTAAGGTTTCTATGGTAAGAAAAAATGTTTAGCGGTGCGTAGGATACACCTTCTTTCCAATTTTCATCGATATACGCCAAAAGACTTCAAGTGAAATTACTGTGTAGCATCCGGTTGGACATGACGAAATTATAAGGGTACCGTTTTTGTCATTTGGCTACGGAACCCAAAAATTGTTTAGATCATTTGGGCCGGAGGCTATCAAAAAATGCAGTTGATTAAACTGATATTTCTTTTATTTCTTAATTCATTTGAATAAATGTTTTTCTTTAGGTTCGTTTCCAATTATGGCCTTTTCAATTATTAATTTATTATTGTAAGGCGTTCATTCATACCTTTCAAAATATTTGTTACTCATCATAACTAAGTAGCTAGGTATCACAACAAATTCATTGTGTTTTTTAATGTTAATTTACTTAGATGCTAAAAAAGGCATTAAATACAAAGATGGTTTTACTTTTATTTAATTGTGTAGCTGTGTATAAGTACCATTTAAATTATTGTAAATATGGTGCTTGCAAGTAAAGTTACATACTTGCGCAAATAAACGCTGTACCAAAATCTTCCTTGCATTCCTAGTCGAAATGTATCTAAGCACTTAATAAATTATTCTGAAACATTGTATTGTATTTTAACGATATTTTGTAACATTTCTTTCAGAGGGGTTACCATCCGCGCTTAATTAAGTAAGTATTCCAATAATTTTGTCATTAAATTGTCAGGTCTTAAAAACTATCAAGTTGTGACCCATAAAATTTCGATGAATTGCTTGTCCTCTCTGATTTAAATGTTCGAATAAAAAACTATGAATAGAAAAAACAAAAATATCCGTAGTGTAACGTGGTAAACAATAATATCATCATTCTAGAGTTAAAGAGTTGTCGACAGTCGTTTTTTATTTCTATTATAAGCACATGTTGACTTTGAGCAAATTGTACCTACGTGTCTGCAAGTACTTGCAGAAAAATAATTTAATTATACAATAATTATGTTGATAGTAGGTGGAAAAATTATTTGATATCCCGCTGAACACAAATCGTTTACGTTGTTATAATTATTTGTTTAGACAAAACCGAGCGCATATAAAAAAAAAAAAAATATTCTGCATAAGCTCGCCCGTTCCATGGGACTTAAATATAACTGGCGAAATATGGTTGTACTATAGGTACACCGCTGCCTAACCCTTCGGGGAATATGTTATGTTAAATAAACTGCAATAAAAATGTAACTAGCAACTTCTAAAATCACGAACTTTATCTATTACCGCTTAACAGTACTACTTGTTTTTAGACAGCACTACAAGATGGCGCCACAAAGTCCACACGTATCATAGATCATCCGATCAAAATATACATATTCAATGAGTTTTTGATCTATTTTAATAAAAATAAATAAATGTAACCTATTCTAATTGATGTGTTCAGACACTTACAGGTAATTCCTCGTCATGTGGGGCAGAGAAGTAAAAAAAGTTCTTAAAAGTAATCGAGATGATTATGAAGGCAATATAGTCAAGTTGATGACATAGCACATTTTTTTTTTTTGAGTAGTTGAATGTTCGAAGTTTGAAAGAACAGTAAAGTTATTACTAATACTAGCCAAAGTGAAAAGATGTTTAGATCTTTGTTGTTGATTGTAGTTATTTCTAAGCTCTATAGTCTATGGAAGCATCTGTCATTAATTAATAATGGCGCCAATTTTTGTTGAAGGTATTCTTGGCAGTGGTTAATTAAAAAAGATTTTTCAATGTAAAGTACTACAATCTGTTTTCAATTAGTTTATTCACTCTCTTGAAGATATTATCAAAATGAATGCCAGTAATTGATGAAGAATGATCCTGTGTGTCAGTCTCTTTTTATAGGCTCGTTGCGCTTACCTCCGGGTTGTTTATGTATGTACGAAAATATAGTTTTTTTACTTCTCTGTCCAAGCTCAAAGAAATAGATTGTAAACTTTACAAAGAGAATTGATTGAAGGGGTGTTTGCGAAGAATTTTTAATTCGTGATTAAATCTGTTTTTTTCTATTCATGAAACTGGCGATGGCGGTACTATGCCAATTACGGCTACACTTAAAAAAAAAATACCGGGCAGTGTTACTTATTGGGCTATGTCGAATTTCTCAGCAGCAATAGGCTCGCCCTCTAATAAGGGTACATGGGACTTATCCTTACTTCCATACTAATATTATAAATTCGAAAGTAACTCTGTCTGTCTGTCGCACTTTCACGCCAGAACTACTAAACCGATTTAAATGAAATTTGGTACACAGATAGTCTAAAGCCTGAGAAAGGACATAGGCTACTTTTTGTCGACATACAACGCGGGCCAAGCCGCGGGCGGAGGCTAGTGATTTCATAATTTGCAAAATATAGATATACCTTCTATAGGTACAGTACCTCTGCCCACCCTGTGGGAAAACAGGGAAAACAAGGCCTGAAGTTTTGTTATCTACACTAATATTATAGAGAGTTAATGATTTGAATGTACTGATTTAAAACTTCTTTCACGAGTGGAATGCTATATTATTGTGTAATAGAGTATTACTATAGAAAAATAAATATTACATCGTACAAAGTGAAGCTGGGCGTTTCATACGCGCTGTAGGAGTATTGCGTAGTTTTCAACGCCGTTTGATGAGTTTTGCTTCTGTGCGGAGTCATGTATCTAACAATATCACACTAACATGTTCTTTAAAACTTATGAGAGGTGATTGTAGGCACAATGCTGCTGTTTCTTTGTATAATAAATTACATAAAAAGTAAAATGGATGTAAGGAAGTGTGACTTATAATAGATATGCACAAAAAGTCACGTAATTGTATGTTTTAACAAATAAATTGTAGATAATACTAATAATTATCTAAATCTAGGTATATCTAATAGCATTAACTGTTATTTTCAAAAGTGATAAATACTATTGGATTTGAATAAGGATTATCGATTTAATCACGGATTGAAAAACAAAATTGTAATGGCGTGTAAAAATAATGCTTCAACAAACAGCTTTGTGTAAATTATTACGGTAAAAAGCAATCAAAACTTTGTGACTATGGCAGTGGTTTTACATTCTAAAATAGCCTTTAGTTTATTCACCAAAATCGTATCTATCTAATTTTAATAAAAAAGGGAAAAGAATTATCCTAGCACAGTACTGCCATAGTGACTTAGCGGCGTTTCACAGAACTAACATAACGACTGCAGTGTGTAGCTTGTAAGAAAATTGTATTATTGTCTGTGGTCACTTTTAAAATCATTTTTCAATATTACGTTTTGACTTAGTGTTGTTTTAATAAATAAAAAATAGAATTTTAAAAATATTATATTTAATCAATTAATTTGTTTGAAAGTAATGTATTTTAATGTGAGGGTAACATTGAAATTTTTTTTGCAATTTTTTCATACGTACTTGCACAAGAATTTTACCTATGAATAGCGACATCTATAATTAAAATATGTAACCATTTTGAAATCCCAAGAATGTTTTTAAAAGTGATCTAATTAAAAACTATCATTCAAATGAAAAATGAAATAAACTGATAGTTAATAAGTGTACTTAATTAGTGTTTTATTTATAATTTTTCAATCTTCATCTGCCTTTTCCCAAGCTATGTTGGGGTCGCCGCCGATGACCAGTCTAAAGGTGGCCGCCACTAACGGCCGCAGTGTCGGCTGTCATGAAAAGGATGGCAGCGGGTTTTGACAGTGTCAAAAAACGATCTCTAATACAAATACAACGTTTCAGTACCGGTAATTCGCCGGTAAATTGTCGACAATATGTGGGCGGCCACCGCTCTTCTAAGTAACCGTAGCTTTACCGGCTGCAGTTGAATACTAGTGTTTACATGGAGTGACTATCTGATCTCCACAACCCATTACTGGGTAACCGATACTGATACCGAGACGATAACATTGGTAAGACTGCTTGTCAGACATTCAGGCTTCTGACAACCCGTTATTGCTTTCCGGAGGCCCAAGATCCCTTCGTGCTAAGCTGATGTCAGTCGCGTGTGCGTATACAGGGTATTAGAAATAATCAGCTGTTCCATACATTTGTGTTCTCTTAAATCGTCAAAATGTATGGAACAGCTGATTTTTTTTTGCGATTTCAAAGTTGGTCCCATAGAAAAAGTATATTATAGATGACACCAAACCACTAGTTTCAAGGATAACGGTGTCTACCCTAACACCCAGTATACAACATTAGTTTTTGTTTATGCTAACCCCGAAAAGGGGTCATTGTACTCATCATTTTGAACAACTTTTTCTATGGGACCAACTTTGAAATCGCAAAAAAAAAACGAACAGCTGTTCCATAAATTTTGTCGATTTAAGTGACAAGTGTCAGTGTAAGTGTCAAATATGTATGGAACACCTGTTTTTTTTTGTTACCGTCAGGATGGCTGGACCAAACGAGATATCTACATGAGACCATGTGCAATATTTAATACCTATTTGCTACTATTTACTACCTTTATTGAAATATTTGCTACCTTTGCGCAAAATAATGCATTAATTTCGAACAAATTTGATTACCATAAAAAAGAATATAGTGAGTCAGTCAATCTTAAAAGATAGACATATGCTGTCGCGGACTATTTTTTAGAACTTTTAAGGAGGAACAATTCCATAATACATGATATTTGCGTAACTTAAACCGTTTACGCAACGCACGCAACGGAAGCTCTCAAAAAGGAATAATTTTTCCCGTTTTTGCAACATTTTTCATTTATGCTCAGCTCCTATTAGTCGTAGCCTGATGTATAGCCTATAGCCTTCCTCGATAAATGGACTATCCAACACTAAAATAATTTATCAATTCCAACCAGTAGTTCCTAAGATTAGCGCGTTCAAACAAACAAACTCTTCAGCTTTATAATATTAGTATAGATATGTAGGGATTATCATTATTATAGAAAGTCTATCGGACGCTACATAATTGCCGAGCCGATTCTTGGCATTGTCCTTTTTAACCCCCGACTGAAAAAGAGGGGTCTTATAAGTTTAACGTGTGTATCTGAGTATCTGTGTATCTGTGTATCTGTGTATCTGTGTGTCTGTCTGTTCCATCGTAGCTGCCAAACCGCTGAACCGATTTAGATTTTTTTTGTTTTGTTTGAAAGGTGACTTGATCGAGAGTGTTCTTAGCTATTATTCAAGAAAATCGGTTCAGCCATTTGAAGATTATCAGCTCTTTTCTAGTTGATGAATGGATGTGAGCATCTTTCACAGGTCTAATCGAATGGAAATTTAGAATTCTGTTACTTCAATGATATTAGAAGAATATAGTATGTAATACCTTGAACTGATGCTGCAGCATCACCTGGATGCAGGATACCCAACTCCCTCACCAACTTACAGCAGAGGTATCGTGTTTGGGCTCATTGGAAAGGTCTCAAAAAATAGGTTACAGATGGATGGTGATCAGGGTCTGATGATGGAGTAGGAAAGAGAAATGAGACTAAATTAGAAACTAGCTTCACTGTGGCAAAAGTACGTACAGCTACGCAGATATCGGCGAGCCGCGGGTTGATCATAGCGTTTCTACTAGTAATATAATATGAAATTTAAAAAGCTGGAAATAAGGTTAAATTAAAAATTTAAAAAACCCCCGACAAAAACAAAGCATTTAAAAAGTAAACAAATAATAATTAACAATTTGCCCTTTAAGTTTAATATAAAAGTTGTAGGTAATATTTTGATCCAAGCGTCGCTCGTCGCGTCGGGTGACGGCTCATGAAAATAGGAAATTAACAGCAGCTATCCTTTCTACAATAGCATATATTCATTATTCCTAGTGTATGTTGGCGTTTTCATTAGCCGTCCCCCGACGCGGCGACACTTGGATCAAAATATTACCTACAACTTTTATATTAAACTTAAAGGGCCAATACATAATTATTATTTGTTTACTTTTTAAATGCTTTGTTTTTGTCGGGGGTTTTTTAAATTTTTAATTTAATTTATATTTATTTTTATTCATTCACATTAATGAACGTAAAAATAATGTCGAATATCTTGCTGTTTCTATATTTTTGACAGCCTTCCAAATACACAGGAGAGTCCAGATGCAACCAGAAACAATAGGGATATCCAAAAACAAGTTGTACATAAGGCACTAAGTGCCTGCAAAAACATTGTTAGCAATTATTCTGAGAAGAAAAAATAATTTATGTACAGGCGTTTAAATGGCTTTTATTATTAACTTTTTATAAGAGCTTCTTAAAGTTGTGTAAAAAATATATGATAAGGTAGCAAATAGGTAGTAAATATTTACATTGACAACGCAGTTAATACAATGCTAAAACTATGAGAACTTGGAAGTGGTCAGCCAACCTGACGTCAGAATGGCTGACCACTTTATTTCCTTGATATATTTCTTAACGCAAAGGTAGCAAATATTTCAATAAAGGTAGTAAATAGTAGCAAATAGGTATTAAATATTGCACATGGTCCCATGTAGATATCTCGTTTGGTCCAGCCATCCTGACGGTAACTTTTTTTTTCTATACATTGTGTTCTATATAACACCAAAATGCGACGCTGACGTCCGCAGCGCGTACTACATTACGCGACTGACGCCAGCGTAGGAGGAATTCAAGGCTAGAATAAAAGACCTTTATAACTCAGTAACATTATAATTAGATACAATTCCATAATTTTAACACAATCGTCATTTTTTTTAAAGATATTGTTTTCCCACTGATGGGAATTATATTTTTGGTGTGCGTTCATAAGACCAGAGGATGGAAGAACAGAGGAGAACACATAATTTGCGTTGCTTATGTGTGCTGAAGGTAAGTAATATATAGGTAGGCGGCAAAACTGTATACTATACTGCCTTCGTGTGAACGCCACACATGTTGTTAGTGCATGCAAGAAGCTGTGTGTGGCTGGGCCTAAACAGCATTAATCGGTTACCGCTCGCTATGCACCCTCCAGCCCCAGCCTACACGCCCTTCTAGGTGAACATTTTCGGGGCAAAGTCCTAAAATTGGGCGATGGGCAGAAACTAGGCGAGTCGGATCTTTTTGGTTTTATATCCATGTGAATTATCTTCGATTGGGACAACTGCCTTGAGTTACTTCTATCACTGTTTGGGATCACGAACACGGGCGGAAAGTTTGAGTTACCTGAAACAAAAGAAAACAACTTCTTTTCTGCATTTAAAATTCCTATTACGAAATGTTTCCCAGTTATGGGAATTATTAAAGTAAAGCTACGGTTTAGTAGAAGAGCGGTGGCTGACAGACATAGCGTCCGCAATTTACCGGTGAATGATGACATCATTACGTCGGCGAAACGATAAGTATGAGAGTAAGTTCGTGTGTGTTCCTAGAGAGCGATTTTTGACACGGTAATGTCAAACCCCGCTGCCGTCATTTTCATAACAGCCGTCACTGTGGCCGTTATGTGGGGGCCACCGCTCTTCTAGGAAATCGTAGCTTTATTCCTACTGACGGAACCTTGTATTTAATTTTTGATTCAACCTTTTGCAATTGCAAAATACGGATTATATTCCCAAAGATGAGAAAAAATAATTTAATCCGTTGTTTATTACTACTGTGTTTGTACACACGGTTACACATCAAGCTATACATTTCCAGTATGCTGATCTCGCATTGTATAGGATTTCCGTACAATGCGAGGTCAGCTTGTACTGGAAATGTGTAGCTTGATATACCACTTTGAAAAGACGAACAATTTCTAAAGGAGGACTAGTAGAGTCAATATCCTGCAAAACTTCGTTCAGGTAAGGCAGGGCATGACCGTACTTACCAAGAAACATAATACACTCACCGTTTGTGTGGTACATACACAAAACTTTAAAAAAAAACTAAGAATACAGTTCCGTCTTATTATAACGGCCGTCCTCCAGCCGTCATGAAAATCTGTCAATTTCATCAATAGGTGTCAAAAAACTTTACTTTACTTTACTTTACTTGGACAGCAGCTGTGTGACTTTTCACCGCTTTCATAAGAAACCAAGGCATCAGGCGAAATGGGTTTATCTTACCTAAAGTCGGTTAATTTGACATTTCAAGTGAGTGCTGTTCGTTTTTTCAATTTGGAGTTTGACATTTGCACCTCTCAAATTAGTCTACGAGACGCTAGGGTGGCCCGCGAAATTCAAATTTTCTTACGTTTTTTGCAATTTGCAGGTCAGTATCAGGTTGTATGTTGATCTAAATATTATTAGCGGCCGTAACAAATATGGATTTACAGAATTATAAACATTAGAATCAGCAATACAACTCTCAGTTCATGTAAATGTATTGAATGAAAATTTCATGAAATCGTCAGTCAATACACTTACATGAACTTAGAGAGTTGTAAGTTGTGTAATAATAATATTTAGATGAACATACAACCTGATACTGACCTGCAAATTGCAAAAAACGTAAGAAGATTTGAATTTTGCGGGCCACCCTAGCGCATCAACCTTAAAAAACAGACTCTCTAAAGTGGGTGATAGACGTGCGTACATATTATAGTACGCGGTCTTTAAGTCGACCTTACTCGGCTCGCCGTCGGTGACACACGTGAAGCTTGCTCAAAATTTCATTGTTGGATCACCGACGAACTTATTTAAAGTCCGCGTACTTAGCATGACAGACGGGCGAGTAAGCTCGCCGAGCCATAAGTACGCGGACTTGCTCGCACGTCTATCATCCCCTTTTGCCCTTCTGGAGAAACAGGTATAAAACGGTTTTTTTTGTAATCCTTAATGAGACCATGTACTAAATAAAATATAATTTGAAAAATAAGTACAAACTTTTTTTTTTTTCTTGTTTCTTCGGAGCTAGGTTTACATTCTTTTTGCTAATAAGAACTTGCGGCACCTTGATCACGTGTTGTTTACTTTGGTTGACTGTGGGCTTGATTTGTTTATCTGGCAATGGCATCCTCTTTGGTAATCTATCTATATTTGGAATTAACGGTCTGTAAAAAAAGACATATAATACTTATATTTAATCAAATCTCTAATAATTTAAATTTTACGCTCCTAAAAATATTATTGAACACACTAATGATTGCGCCTCTTTTGTTGAACCTCTAATAATTCCTATTTCGGGTCCTAAAAATATACTTAATAGCCAAGTAATTGCGGCAAACATGGATGATGGCCACTGCCGCGGCACCGCTCGATTCGCTCGCTCGGCTTGCTCGGCTCGCACGCTTTTGGTCATAGCTTTCACCTAACCTAAGTGTCATGACTCGCGGATCTTTAATTTGTCTGTCTGTGATGACATCTTTTTAGTTGACTTTTTTGTAGTTGGGTTTTAGTTTTATAACTTTTATTTTTTAGCGTACCTCAAAAGGAAAAAACGGATCCCTTATAGATCACTCATGTGTCTATCTGTCTGTCTGTCCGTCTGTCACAGCCAATTTGCTCCGAATTCAATGGACGGATTAAGTTGTTTGGTACACATAAACGTATTTCTGTGACCCAAGGACGATTTGTAACTAAAATAAATGAATTTTGAATATGGGGTTACCACTTTTGGGGGGCCAAGAAGAAAATTAAAAAAAAAAAAACCAAACTGCACCGTGTGACTTAACAAATGAAAGGGAATTTTGCGAGGATTTCATATAAGTACATTTTTTTATAATTTATAAATAAATAGATAGTATTTTTAAAGGTATTTAAGAAAATTTATGAAAATTGACCAATTATCTCCGAAAGTACTGAGCCTAAAATATTGAAAAAAATATAAGTAGAAAACTTTTTACAAAAAAAAAGTAAAAAGTTTTTAGTTTTCACTTTTTAGTTGCGGTACCTACCCGACACAAATTCTAATACCACTAGCTGATGTAAATAACAGTGAAGGAGTAAATGAAAACATCGTCTAGATAAACTAAGTGGGAAAAATACGTAATATTGAAGCTAAGTCAAAAACTACACAAGCAAAGTTAATAAAATTTATATGGGACCACCTCGGAAGCATGACCTACCATACACAAAAAGAATCTTCAAAATCGATTCATAATTGGCGGAGAAACCGAGTAACAAACATACAAAAAAAAAAAAACATACAGACGAATTGAGAACTTCCTCCTTTTTGAAGAAGTCGGTTAAAAATTGTTCTATACTTATAGATTACAGGAAAACATATAAGAAGTCTATGGTCTTAAAAAAAACATGGTTAAATCATCCCAACTACGGAACCCTCCATTGTGCGTGGTCCGACACGCACTTGGCTGGTTTTTGAAGTGATAACTTCTTTAGGCGCGTTGAGCACTTTTTGGATGAACAAAAATCATGGAACTCGCGTCATCGTCACCGAACGCTTGAAGAAATGAATGAATGTTAGGTACTTAGTATTCACTTCTATCGGTAGGTAGTCCCTGGCCAAGATTATGTCTGGACTTTAAAAGAGACTGTGACCTCTGAGTTTGTTTCGGCCTTTCTTCTCAGAGTAGTCAGATAGGAAACGCCGACCTCATCTAGCTTATTTTTAATATTGTTTTAATATGACGTGTAAAACTGATTCCATTAACCTATTTACAGAATAAACAATTTCATTTCATTTCCCCAAAGACTGTCCCGTTTTTAGGGTTCCGTAGTCAACAAGGAACCCTTATAGTTTCGCCATGTCCGTCTGTCTGTCTGTCTGTCCGTCTGTCTGTCCGTCTGTCTGTCCGCGGCTTAGCTCAGAGACTGTTAGTGCTAGGAAGAGTAATAGTTAGGGTACCTCCTCGGTAATAATTTTTAGATTACCTCCCCTACACGTAAAATGCGTATGGTTTTTTTTTTTTTCGTCAATCCCAATATGTTGGGTATCGTTGGAAAGGCCGTTTAAAAATAATGGGAGTTTGTAAAAACCATTTTTGGATTCAGGGATCCCTTTGCGAAATATTAAACTTTAAAGTGCTAATGAGACAAGTGTCCCCCCCCCCCCCTGCCAGGTAATGGTTGGTTTTGGATATGTGAAAAAATTCACGGCAGTAGTATATATAACGAAATTAAAAGGAAAACTATCACCGCCACGTAGGCTCCACAAGTTACCGAGTAATAATCGACCAACTTAAATTTGCAGTTGTAAAAACATGTTCTCCCATAAATTCTCATTCATTCACATACAATGTTAAGTTTGTTGGATAAATTCATCGCAACTACGGAACCCTTGATTGTGCGTGGTTCGACATGCACTTGGCTGGTTTTTATCTTACTTATTGTCTCACATGGAGATTATTTAAATGCAAAAGCTGGTAAGTATGTATTATTAACCTGGGTGCAGACCCTCGTCGATTGCGGAAGACACCATACTTGAGGTGCGGTGCCGTCGGGTCGGGCCTGTCAGAAAACTGCTGACTCCACGCTCGGGGGGACTGCAATGGTCTGTTAGATCTGTGGAAGAGACTGAACGAGATCTTATCAGTAAGTACTTTGACTGGCTTTTATCAGACCGCGGACGAGACCAAAAGAATGGCTATGTTTTTTTTTTTTGAATGGGGTTATTTTTAGTTTCTTTGTTTTGTAATACTGGATGTTAGGGTGAACACCGTCCGCTGGAGACACCCTGGGCGTCGGGAATCCCAGGCGGATTCCCGGCCACCATAGGCGCGGGCTTGCGGACGGCGAGCAATGGGTAGCTCGCCGTCCGATAAAGACCAGGCCCAGGTCGATGCCGCGTCGGGTTCCACGCGCGCCTCAAAGAGATGTCAGCACACCTGACGGGGTCCGTTAGGACCAATGCCTGCCAGGGTTGCGGAATAGTCCGAAAGGGATACCGGGACCCTGGCAACAGGCAACTGAAGGAACACGGGTGGGTTTTAGTCAGTAAGAGTCTGACACGCCCTTCCGCTCCGCCCAGAGCGGGAGAAGTCATATGATGATTAACCACCCAAAAAAAAAAAAAGGGTAAACACCGTTATCCTTGAAACCAGTGGTTTGGTGTCATAATTTATAGAACGTAAAATCAATGGTTTTTTTTTTTTCTTTTTTTTTAAATTATATTTTACCACTCGAGTATTTCACCCTTTCACCTATGCGCTAGGGCAACGAACTTTCGTCTCAACACGGGTGGATCGCAGGACGTGACCAGACCGGCCGCGAGCGCAACCCCTCCCTCAGTCAGTCAGCTGTTCCACTTGCGAGCACGGTGTCGGATATAAACTTTTTTAAATCTTTTGATGAAAATAACGTTTTTTTATGTTGTTACTCGGTCATTTATTTTTATATTTAAATCGACTACCCATGGTTTGAGCGACAACGGTGTTCACCCTTACACCCTGTATAACCTAAAACATAGGTATATGTAATATAGCTGCGCCCCGCGGTTTCACCCGCGTAAGTCTCGATCTCGTGGGATTATCGGGATAAAAAGTATCCTATGTCCTATTTGCAGGTTATGGTCTACCCATGTCCAAATTTCATTCAAATCCGTTACCGTGAAACCGCAACAACTAACAAACAAACAAACTCACTTTCGCATTTATAATATTACTAGCTGCTCCCCGCGGTTTCATTCGCATAAGTCTCGATTCCGTGGGAATAACGGGATAAAACGTATCCTATATCCTATTCCGGGTCATGGTCTACCCCTTTGCCAACATTCATCCAAATCCGTTCAGACGTTTTAGCGTGAAAGCGTAAAAAATAAACAAACAGACTCACTTTCGCACTTATATTATTAAGTTAGGATTATCTTGCATATTATTGTATACAATCAAGTTTTTCTAACTAAACAGACAGCTGTGCTGCTGGGCCGTTTGTTGCGCCACTTCTTCTTCCCAGCTAAAGCACTAGGAACTGGTGAAAGGTGGGTGTTTTGGGGGACTATCTTAAGTAAATTTGATGTTCTAAAAGTGCAGATTCCTAGCCTAACTATGCGTTTGCACCAGAAAACATTCAACATGTAGATGTTTCGAAACTTGTCACATGAAACAAATCTCATTAGGTACTTGTTTTGTGGAACTTGCGTTCGCACTGTACGAAACATAATTAAGTCTTAATTATGACAGATCTGAAGATTTGTTGTAAACTGCGTTCGCACTGTCTAGATAAACGTTTCCACGTTTGTGAAATACAAAATGTGTGGACTATAAAAACCAACCAAAGTGTCAAAACAAATCTTACAACATGTTACTAGATTCATACAGATACATTTTGATATGAAATTGGTTTGTAAAGACATGTGGCGAAACATGTCGAGTGATATGAAACGTCAAACATGTTTCGCGTCAATAAGTTGCGTGACAATGTGAACGCGAGTCGATACATTGACAGAAAACAGAGATTTCAATATGTTTTTATGTGAATGTTTCGCCAGTGTAATCGCACGGTTATACTACTATAACTTTTGATGTTATTTTGATGGCATGGAAACAAGTCGACGGCCCTTGGTAATCGCCGCCTATGGACATTTAAAATCTCACCGTACCTGTTAAAATCTCACCGTAAAACTTACGTGAAGTGACTTTGAAGTGAACTGTCACCTGCACCTAAGGGTCCTATCATACTGTCGGTTTACGAGCGAGTTATCAGCTAGGCGATTGTACAACGCGCTCGATGCGTGTGCGTAGCGAGCACGCCACGTGTGCGCAACGTGTTCGTTTCATTTGCGTAACGAGGTCGATTGACAATTTGATCATTAATAGAACTAGAAATAATTGTCCAACTGACAGCTGTCAGGCACGCTTTCTCGACGGCTGGAGTGTTATGGCAAAAGCTTCAGGGTAGCCCGCGAAATTCAAATTTTCTTACGTTTTTTGCAATTTGCAGGTCAGTGTTAGGTTGTATGTTGATTAAAATATGATTCGCGACCGTAACAAAAATGGTTTTGAAGAATTATAATCATTAGACTCAGAAATACAACTCCTTAAGTTCATATAAGTGCCAAATGTCATGATATCATGAAATAGTGAATGCACTTACTTGGATAATTGTATTGCTGATTCTAATGATTATAATTCTATATAACGTAAGAAACTTTGAATTTCGCGGGCTACCTTAGCGCATCCCCCTTAACCTAGACTTCTACCTAACCCTGCGAACAATACAGGTAAGATGATAAGTTATTCACCGACCTAGTACTTCTGCCAACGCTGTTCTTCATCAATACTGGTAAGACATCAGGATTCCAAGACTGGGAGTATGGAGCAGGGTATGTTATTTGACTGGAATTAATTTAACAAGAAATTAATATACCTACAAAGCGTGAAATTCTACCTCTTGGCGTGCCATCTGCCGAGCCTTTTCCCAACTATGTTGAGGTGAGCTTCCAGTCTAACCGGATGCAGCTGAATACTATTACCTATTTTACATGGAGCAACTGCCTATCTGTCTTCTACAACCCAGTTAATGGGTAATACAATATAATTATATACCTTTGGTAACACAGCTACACATCAAGCTATACATTTCCAGTATAAGCTGACCTCGCGTTGCACGGGGTTTCCGTACTATGCGAGATCATCGTAGGTGTAGTTTGATTGTAAATGTATGCGTGTGACCATGTCAGGCGCGGTCGCAGCCCAAAATTGGGGGGGGTGGGGGGGTCACCATTGGTGCCGAGGAATATTTTTAGCGAAATGGTTACCTATTGATAAGTACTCTAGAGTAACTTTTTCTTTGTATATGCCCATCAAACTCAAACTCAAACTCAAAGCATTTATTTCAATTAAACCATTTACAGGCACTTCTGAATTGTCAAGGAGTCAGTCAGTCAGAAATATGAAGCTAGTTGCCCATTCCAAAGCGTAGTAGGTACCTATGGAGAAGAACGGGCAAGAAACTCCATGGACACTCTTTTAAATCAAAATATTGTTACAATATAATGGTTACATTATTCATGTTGAAATTATACATGTGAGAACAATGTAGAAAGCACGTTAAAAGCGTCCGCAATTATAAAATAAGCACAATTCAAAAATTAAAATAAGCCATGGCAGCTAAGAAATGACCAGTCACAACTGACGGCGCCCATTCACGAACATGACGCATGGATCAGCACCATTTAGCTCAACCATTTTGAAGGGAGCTAAATGATCCAACACATCGGGGTTTTTAGTTACCTACAGTTTTTAGTTAGTAAATACTTTGGGGGGTCAAGACCCCCAGGACCGTGCCTGGAGCATGGATGCACAGAGCGGAGGTGTAGTTTTGGCATGTTTCACTGCTCTACGTTGTACGCAGCACAATGTTTTGGTTTTTTATTTTGTCTGAGGGAGCCTTCGAGGGAGCGTCTTCGCGTTTGTAAGTTTTCCTACCACCAACGGAAATAAGATAGAAGGCTTGAAACTATGTAAATGGCAGGAAAATGTACATGATTATGCACTGAGATCTGTTATTTTAAAATCATATATGAAAGATAAAGTTTAAAAAAAAGACTAATCGTGTCGCAGTTTTACATTATTTTAGGTAGGTACTCACAAGGATTTCCGCTTCTTACCGTACGTACGTTTAGTTTCTGTTTTTTCCATTTTTATCTGTATTTTATTTGTTTGTTAATAATTTCATCTCAGAATTTAACCCAAATTATTATACCTAAAAAATTAAATAATTTATTTCGTCTTAGATGACAAGATCGAAAAGATGTCGCGAAACCATAGACTCTGGAACAAGGAACATAATTATACTCACTTATGGCGAGCTCTGGAATTATATAATTTATAGCAAAGACTGCAAAGAGTTTGGAATCTCTCTTTAGTAGAAATGTTTTTTTAAATTCCCGCGTAGTGACACTTATACGTACCGTTTTGAAATCACTTGTTTCAACTATAATATTTGGTCATGATGAAGAAAACAATTTATTACAACACTTAATTTATTACAGATATAATTATAGTTACTTTTGTAAACATTTACCTACAGTTTTGATTAAAATAAATATCAACACAAAAGCGCAGTTCAGTATTTCTGAACGTTGAATAAATAAAGACAGCTAGACAGTTTTCCTGGAAATGCCACTTAGGGTTGCCAACGTATAAACCTTACCTGTATTATTGTCATGATCATGACTGACACGACACAACAGGTAGGTAAACGAAAGGTTTGTGAATAAAAAAAGACACGAAATTAAATTATTTTTTACTGACTATTTCATGAATTCGTCGTTCAATGCACTTACATGAACTTAGAGAGTTGTATTGCTGTTTCTAATGTTTTTATTTCTGTAAATCCATATTTGTTACGGTCGCTAATAATATTTAGATCAACATACAACCTGATACTGACCTGCAAATTGCAAAAAATGTAAGAAAATTTGCATTTCGCGGGCTACCCTACCTAGCGCATCCCCTTAACAGACATGGGAGATTTTTGAAATACACTTCTTATTTTTATAATCGTAAAGCGATCTGGAAATAAACATAACCTTTTACAATAGCATGGAAAAAATTGAATTAAATATCCAAAATTAATCAATTTTTATCATGATATTATTGTTTTTGTCATGCTCAGTGCCATATTATTATTTTAAGGCCTCCTAACTGTGGCACAGTAAGACCTAACATAAAACTGACAAAGGTCAGGCAAATAAATTATTTTGTCTTTATAACTGGACTTCAAAATAATACTAAATTACAATTTATAGCTATTTTTATATTGGTTAGTTTTAGTTTAGGCGCCAACTAACCCTGATGTATTTGTCATTAAGTTTATTATAGAATAGGTTCTTGAGTATTCAATTGCATTTCTAAAAACAAAATATTATTGCAAGTGAACCATATTGTCGTCATCAAATGAATACTTAGGGAGTTTTTAATATTTATTATGGTATCACTCGAACTGTCAACCAACCCAGCGCGGATGGTGGGGGGGCGGTATGTTTTTGCATGAGTTTCCTTGAAGTTCATTTTTTTGTCATCAGTTTTTTGTCTCCCTCGTTCTGTTACCGGTGTACAATTTTACATAAGAATAATGTTAAACAACAACCACATATGTTTGATGTGACCACAAAAATAATATAAAAGTGATTTATCACGAGATATTTTGATACGGGAAATGTAAGTAAATACGTGTACCTAAAATTAAAATTGTTTATGGAAGTGTGCGCTGCGTTGTGTATTCGTATTCGTGTTCAATGTGTGCGTCAAAATTTCTTGGAATTAGCTCAGGGCGTTCAATACAGGTAAACTGTCGGGTCAACTCACCCCTGGAATTGCATAGCTATGAAAAAGTTGTTAGTGCTACTGGCATTTTGGAAAGGTGTCCTTTGCCTAGTTTTTGCTAGACCGTCTTAAAAGTGCAAGTTGTCAATTTGCGCAGTGGGAAAAAGTTTTGAAACACATTGTGTGATAAAATGTGCTTGTAAAAGGTGATGTTTGAGTAAGTGTGGATTTATTGTTCTTCGAAAGTGTTTTTCATTCAGTGCACTATGTACAATATCCTGACAGTGTAATTTATTTGTTAAATATCACAACTTGGAACAATATGTTTTGTTAGACCATTACATCTAAATTCTTGATTATTCCTTGCCTCTTTGAAAAAATAATAGGTACTTAAAACTCCAATTTCAGTGATATAATAAAAGCCTGACTGATTTAATTTTTATTACAATAGTTACGAACTACTAACCGAGATTTCTTAGATAAATATTAACGTATTATACACATAAACCTTCCGGAATAAATTCCCTAAACGATGGTGAAAACCTCATCAAAATCTGTTGCGTGGTTTAGAAGAACAAAGCGGACATATAGACAAACACGAAAAGCGACTTTATTTTGAAATTCATAGGGCCACTTGATCTTGGCTTGCTTGATTTTCAGTAGTAGTCAGAATATGGGCAGTGATTATGGATTTTTTTTCCATTAGAAGGTTATTTCAGTTAGAAGAACGTTCCAAACTGAACGGATAGCTGTGCTGCTGATGACGTGTGCCACTTTAACAAACCTGCTGAACTATTCTGTAAAAATCTCACTGTGAAAACGTAGGTGAAGTGAGCTTAAAGTGATCCATCACTCCACCTGACGCTAGGGATTGACAGCTTACTTCACCTAAGCTTTCATGGTGAGGTGTTCTGTGTTCTATGTTATGGGGTTTGGTTTCCGCACTTAGTCCTTAACCTTTGGTATGTCGGAACGTAGATCTCGTTGAGACACAATGGATTTTTAATTGTGTCTGTAATTACGACATACGACGGGTTAAGGTAGACCATTGTCACGGTGAGGTGTTTACAGAATAGACTGGCTGGAGTGTCTTGACCAATCATGGTGATCAACGCTCGTGGCTTCTCTGTATGAGAATAGGCCTTTGCCCTGTAGTGGGACAATAATAGACCAGTATTATTATAAATTAATATATCGACTGTGAACTGGTAACCGGTACTATCTCAATTTTGACAACTTTACAGGAGAATGAAAAATCGATAACTATATAATAGAACCAAGTAGTACTATCTCTCAGTAATTCCAATCAGTCATGTCATCATGTCCGTACACATTTGGCGAGATAATATTAAATGCTTGCATTAACTGCGTGTCGAAGTTAGTACAAGTTGAATGAAGCCGATTCTGGCACCAAATTTAGATGTGTCTGAGATAGGATTTCTTGCAACGCTGTGGAGTATGAAAAAGTAATAAAAAGTGAAATCTTCCAAAAATAGGCCTGGTTGCCGGATCACAGTCTATAATCAGTGGCGTGCCTAGGGGTCAAAATCAGGGCAAACAGACAGGTTTTTTATGATAAAAAAAAATAGCCAAGTGAGCAATTTACGGATTTTCTATGTTGTTCATGGTAACACCATTATTATATAGTGTTATTTTTTTAATTTTATTGATAGGCTTAATTTTGAAAGCAAGCCGGGCTTTTGGGCTTGTATGGAAGGAACGCCACTGTCTATAATTGTATTTATAAAAAAGGGCACATTTACAATAAGTAACTTAACAATTAAAATAGAGCACAGTTGCTTATTTGCCTGAAATAGGTTGAACCTGTGCTTCAGGCTAGGAAGTGCAATACTTAATGGTATAAATTAACTATTATCTATCTGCCTAGCCTTTTCCCAACTATATTAAGGTCGGCTTCCAGTCTAACCAGATGCAGCTGAATACCAGTATTTTACATGGAGCAACTGCCTATCTGACCTCCACAACCCAGTAACTGGGTAATACGATAACCCTTGGTAAGACTGGTTGTCAGATTTTCACGCTTCTGACGACCCGTAATGACTGTCAAAGATCACCGAATGACAGCCAGGACCAACAGTTTAACGTGCTTTCCGAGGCACTGACGAGTCTCGATGTGTAAAGATCAACCCCGGCAAGCGTAGCTTAACCTGACGCATTGATACATGCAGCTGTTATTACTTAGCCACGAGCTATAAATTAATGGTATAATGTATAATGGTATAAATTAACAATGGGTAAAAAGTAAATAGGCAGCAATGTCCACTAACTGTAGAGGCTGTCTGCTCATTTGCCATCCAATCTATACATCAGTATCTAATCATCATCATACAGTCAGTGTCTGTATCTATGTGCACCTACTTTGTTCTAGACTACACAATCTATTTTGTCCACTGTCATGGTCTACGCATGTGCCAAATGCCCGGGAACTTACTACCGGGATTAACAGTTTTGTGTTTTAATAATCCAGGTTATAGACTATCTGTGTGCCAAATTTCATCCAAATTCGTTTAGCCGTTTATCCGCCAATCTGAATAATAATTCCAGATAAACAGAAAAAAAATCTCCGTTAGTATTTTATTATATGATGTATACATACATTATGTATATGTATTGATATACATCGATCTTGTCTCATGTAAATTACTTCAATTATTTTGTAGTTATATATGTATATGATACATTGAAGCGGATATATGAATCCATGAATAAATTATATCATGATCATGCTGCAAGTATGAATTAAATATTACACGTAGATAAACATAATATTATAATTAACTAGCAACCAGCCCTTTCTTCGCCCGTTTCTACGACTTGACACAACTTCCAATATTATAAATGCGAAAGTGAGTTTGTTTGTTTGTTACGCTGTCACGCTAAAACAGCTGCACGGATTTGGATGAAATTTGGCATATAGGTAGACCATGACCTGGGATAGGACATAGGATACGTTTTACCTCAATATTCCCGCTGGATCGAGACTTACGCGGGTGAAACCGCAGGGCGAAGCTAGTATTCTATAAAAGTATAAAACAATTGCTGTCCGCGGCTTCGCTCGCGTGGACCCTTAATTCTTTTTCACTTCTTTAAAGTAAAAGCCTCAGTTACTCCATATAACATCAGCTGTCTGCCAGTGAAAGTCCCTTCAAAAGCGGTCCAGCAGTTTCGGAGACAAAAAAAAATTCAGTTCCATATGTATAATAATTTTATATTTTAAATAATAATACTTATATATGGATATAGTAAAAAGCAGTTATTTTTAAATAACAAACAAACATTTCAATATCATTTATTTGTATAGATAATATTGATGGCGGTTAAATGCACTCAAATGTCAAGTCTGTATAAATAAATTAATAGACCTTTACTAGTTGTCACGCTTGATTGAACATAACTCAGCAAAAAAACTTGAGTAAGTAATTGTGCCACTTAACAGACTATTACAAAAGGTCGGCTGCATACAGTTCTCCTAACAGAACAGACAGCTGTGCTGCTGGACAGTTTGTTGCGCCCGCGCCACTTCTTCCCAGCTAAAGCACTAGGAAGTGGTGAAGGGAGGGCGTTTTGGGAAACTGTTTTATGTCATTTTGAAGTTCAAAAAGACTTTATAAAAAAAAAAACCGACTTCCAAAAAAAACACTCAAAACTGGACTTTTTTCGGAGGTCGGTTTTTTTTTTTTTTGGAAAATGTTTTCAGTTTTCGTTTTATGCTACTGACTTCCGAAATGGTTGTTTTTTTTATTTTTATAAAGTTTTTTTTTTTCTTGGGAAAAGGCTAGGCAGATTGATTCAAGTATGAATGTGAACAACTGACTCAGTTGATGAACAAACCATGAACAATAATTTGAATCTGTAGATACCTATTTTTTTTTGTTTGTTACAGATAACGAAGCACACGAGGCGATTGATATCAACACTTGGCAAATAAAACTGGTGAGTTATCCGTTACCAGAATACCCGCGATTTTTCAAGGTGTTTTTTTTTAAATTTTTAGTACATAATGCTTTATGGCACCTCCTTAGTTCATGAGTTATTCGATTATCAATCAATACTTGGCCTCGTTCTTAAGGGGGCGGCGTGAAAATTGATTCGCTGTTACAATGTATAATAGAAGATGTGAGCAAGGTACAGTTCGATTCAAACTTAAAGGCGCGGGCCCACCGCGGCGCATTTTAGCTGCGTGTATTAATTTGTTTGACATCGTGGGTCTACATTTCCACTGAAGTACACGAATATGACCAACGACTATGTATAGCGTGGCACGGCGCACGGAGGGGTACGCACGTGCCACTGCAATCCACGCACACGGGCTTCACTGCGATAAGTGAGCTGTACATAGTCGTGGGTCATATTCGTGTACTCCAATGGAAACGTAGACCCACGTCGACAGCGTTGAGCTATGTAACCGCCTATTCGAGCAAGCCACGCATGTATCAATCAAGACGTCAATTCATGCGTAGCCTCTCCGTGGGTTGCAGTGGACACAACCACATACATTTTCTTACAAAGCGAAGCTTAATACACGTGCGTAGCCTCTCCGTGCACCGCGGTGGGCCCGCGCCTTAATGGCGGCTCGGAACATGAGGCGAGTCACTGCGCAGTAACAATTTCAAGTTGCAGCGGGGGTGAGGGGCGGGGTACTGCGCAGTGAGTAGCTAACTTCGGAACCGCCATTAATTTTGAATCGAAATAATATTGTGTTTAAAAAAAAGTGTATTCAGAAGGGTTCTGTTTTCATCCTGTTCCTAATGCCAGTGTATCCTAATCCATATAATATTATTCGAAAGTAACTCTGTATGTCTATCTGTCTGTATGTTACCTTTTCACGCCTAAACCACTGAAAGGATTTCGATAAAATTTGGCAAGGACATAGATGGCATACCGGGGAAGGACATAGGCTACTTTTTATCGACATACCACGCGGGCGAAGCCGCGGGCGGAAGCTAGTCCTAACTATATAATATAAAAAATGCGAAAGTGAATATGTTTGTTACGCTTTCATGGTAAAACGGCTGAACGTATTTGGATGAACTTTGGCACAGGGGTAGACCATGACCTGGAATAGGACCCGATATTCCCACGGGATCGAGACTTACGCGGATGAAACCGCGGGGCGCAGCTAGTAATTTAATAATTATGCCTGCAGGATCTATATAGGTATTAAGTTCTGTTTACAGTTTTATTTTAATTTCTGCTTGAGTACTTATAGTTTTAATTGTTTTTACCCGACTGCCCCAGAAGGAGGGTAATTGTTGGTTTATTGGCGCGTGCTAGCAGACAAACTTATGGCTAATAATTTAAGTTTTTGTGTTTCGTGATGTTAATTGCATTGTTTTTTTTTTACTATTGTATAGAATCAAGTTTTTCTAACTGAACAGACAGCTGTGCTGCTGAGCAGTTTGTTGCGCCACGTCTTCCCAGCTAGTGATGGATTAATTAGCATTCGCATTCATTGTTAGCAAGTGAATTATAATTTAGCAAATGAAATGTAGTTGCGCAATTCTGTGAAATGCTAAGCGAATTTATTCGTAATTTTTCATACTATTATACGTCAGAGCGTCGACGCACGCAGCGGTAGATATACTTAAATAGATAATACACGCCAATATTAACGCAATAAATACACGCCAGGAGACGTCCTAAGGCGAACGCACTTTTTAATTCACATATTAACAAAATTCACATACTTCATTATTATCAATTATCGTCATTTTAGCTATTAGCAATTAGCATAGCAACAGCCATTATCATGCTAAGACTCAAGAATTCACAAATTAATGCAAAATCGCATTAATTGCTTTTACTATTCCCAGCTAAAGCACTAGGAATTAGCGGGCGCGCCATTTGAACGTCAAAATGACATATGAATATGACAGTCCTGTCATATGTCATTTTGACGTTCTAAAAAAGCTGATTCTCAGATTTGAATAAATGACTTTTGATTTTGATTGCATCTTGTTACAGATTCAAGATGTCTCTCTGGGCTAGAGCTCAGCAGCTTCCACCCGAGAGCCTTCAGAAGGTAAGATGTTCCTCTATCCATGCTAGTATTAGTTGCCATCGACCAAACTTCATTTGATTGCCCACAATCCATAGTATTGTATCTATGGGTACCAGGAAACATAATATTACACATTCGGTAGGTACTTTTTTTTTTTTTTTTTGTGGTTGGCAAATCATCAAATGACTTTGATATTCTCCCCCTTTGGAATTCTCCCGCTCTGCGCGGAGCGGAAGGGCGTGTCAGACTTTTACTGACTCCAGTTGACTTTTACTGAACCCACCCGTGTTCCTTCAGTTGCCTGTTGCCAGGGTCCCGGTATCCCTTTCGGACTATTCCGCAACCCTGGCAGGCATTGGGTAGGTACTTAATTGTAGCTTAACATTGATACAGTATTATGGAACACAGAATGAAGATAAAAAACTATTTACAAAAAAAAAAACAAACAACTTCCAAAAAATCTTCAAATTACAAAAAAAAAACGACTTCCAAAAAAGCACTAAAAAGGGAAAAATAACTTTTTAAAAAGCAATAGAAACATACCTAAATTACAAAGAAAAAACCGTCTTCAAAATACACTAAAAAGGGAAAAATTAGTTTTAATTTCGGCAGTCGGTGGACAAAACGAAAATTGAAAACCAAAGACACCGACTTCCGAAATTAAAACTTATTTTTCCCTTTTTAGTGTATTTTGAAGACGGTTTTTTCTTTGTAATTTAGGTATGTTTCTATTGCTTTGTTTTCCACTAAATACGATGCTTAACGTATTGATTGCTTTCAACAGGTACGGACCATCTACGGGGATCATTTCCCCATTGAGGTGCGCCATTGCCTCGCGCCGTGGATCGAGAGTCGCATATGGTAAGTGAATACGTGACCTGAATGTAAAGCTGAATTGTTTGATGAATCAATGATTGTTCTTCGAACTCTTAAGTCCAGGAGGAAAATGACAGAATGATTGTTTATTAGGGTTCGGTACCCGGACGATGCCAAACGGAACCCTATGTTCTATGTTACGGGTTCGGTTTCCGCACTTAGTTCCTTTATGCGTGTTTGCTTAAGAGGAAATAGGGTCGGTCCCCTCCCCATACAAACGCTCTCGTCTGTTTTCTCTCTGGTTTATGACCTTAGAGCAATGATTTTTTTAAGTAAAATAAATTTCAACTAGTTCTATGCCCATAGGTTTTCCGTTGATGTTATATTATCTGTAGAACCCTCAGAAAATGCTCAAAATTGCCTGTTTAGACCGCTGTCATCCGACCCCTACTGAACAAAGAAAAACATAAGGGCACAGTAAATATCCTTCTTCTTCAATTTATAAAATATCTTTCAAATTGGTCCAATATTGGAGGAGGAAATCCAAATCCAATACGAGAGCTGAACCTCGAATTATGACTTTTTGTATGGAGAAAAGAGCGACCCTATTTCCTCTTAACGGGAACGCCCTTCGTTACATAATATAGTGTATACTGTACACGGGACCGTACTACCGAGATTAAAAAGTACCCAATGTCCTTCCTTACCGTGGGTAAAGGACATATTAGGATACTTTACCTTTTAAGTTACTTTTCGGTCACGTTAGATAATGATCTGCAGGGTATCTTATAGCAGTATTATTTTTTATGTTACTCCAGTGTGAGACAGAGATGGAGCTATACAGAACGCCTAGCTCCATCTCTTTCCCACACTCAAGTAAGATTAAAGTGAAGTCCCCTGGAAAAAACAACAAGTTTTCTTTGTAGTTGATTCGACTTGATTGACTACTAGCTCTTTCCTGCGGCTTCGCCCATGCTGACAAAAAGATTTTATGCTTATATTATGCTTCATACTTATTTCCTTTAAAGGGTTGATAGACGTGCGAGCAAGTCCGCGTACTTATGGCTCGGCGAGCTTACTCGCCCGCTAAGTACGTGGACTTTAAAACCGCCGAGTAAGTTCGTCGGCTATCCAACAGGTTTGAAATTTTGCTCGTAACCCGCCTTGTCTCGTCGTCTGTCAGCGCCGCGAGCCGCCAATTTGACAATGATATTTTGAGCAAGCTTCACGTGTGTCACCGATGGCGAGCCGAGTAAAGTCGCGAACTTAAAAACCGCCTACTTTAAGGTCGATGCGCTAGGGTGGCCCGCGAAATTCAAATTTTCTTACGTTTTCAGGTTGTATGTTGATCTAAATATTATTAGCGGCCGTAACAAATATGGATTTACAGAATTATAAACATTAGAATCAGCAATACAACTCTCTAAGTTCATGTAAGTGTATTGAATGAAAATTTCATGAAATCGTCAGTCAACAGATCAACATACAACCTGATACTGACCTGCAAATTGCAAAAAACGTAAGAAAATTTGAATTTCCCGGGCCACCCTAGCGCATCAACCTTAAGTACGCACGTCTATCACCCACTTTACGCAACTAAGTCGTCGGTATCCGAGTATCCGACCGCACTACTATCCGACCCATCACTTAACTTCAGGACAACTGCCTCCAACAGGACTGCAGAGCCGGATGAACAGCAGCGGTTCTTCGTGGACGAGTTAGTGCAGGAGATCCAAGCGCACGCCGACCTCATGCTGTCTCCTGACATGTTTGTGACCAAAATGAAGCTGCTGGACGCGGCCAAGAACTTCCACATGCAATACAGGTGAGTGTGTCTCGTAGATAGTACAGAGCCCCTAGACAAAGTGACATTCTATCAGCGATAACGATGATAGAAATGGCAAAAATGTATAGGACTGACATAAGCTATCCAAAAGCTTATGTCAAAATCTTTGCCTAGATACGAGACGCTTCCGAAGCGATTGTCACTTGTCTAGGTCCTATGGTGACCAGTGCCGGGAGGGGCAGGGGGTAACACCGGCGGCATTCAGCTCCTTACTTTGAATCATATTCCACCGGAAATATTATCAGGATTTAAAAAAAAACATTTTTTCAGTTATTATTCCTTTATTTGAGCAGTGATCGCCCAGTGGTAAAGGCCACGACTTACGAGTTGTCGGTCGTAGGTTCGAACCCCGACTGGCGCTTTACTTTATGTAAATTATTTCATCGCCACTGCTCTCAAAACGGTGAAGCAAAACATCGTGAGGAAACCGGCATGTCCTAGAACCAAAAATTCGAAGACATGTGACATCTACCAACCCGCACTGGGCCCGCGTGGTGGATTACGGCCCGCTCCCTCTCACAGAGAGGAGGCCTGTGTCCCAGCAGTGGAAACATTAGGCTGATTATTATTATATTCCTTTATTTCAATGTAAAATTACATTATCTGTACGCAGCACTCCATTTATGTAAGTAAAACAACTAAATTTAAAAAAACAGCAATGGATTTCAAAATACTATAGCGAACGACGCGTGAAGCTCAGAATTTACATTGATAAATCACGTGGCGCGGGCGCGCCCCCCCCAACACGGGGAGTGCGGCTACGTTATGCGCCGATAACGTTCGTGAAATAATTTCATGTACCGTCTTAGTATGATATGCTGAATTCATCCCATCAGTTTGCGGAGGGCTGTCCCTTACAACCTGAAGTTTTTTAATGTCAGTTACAATGTATTCATTTAATTTTGATATTAATTCAAAAAGGCTGCATTTAACCACAAACGATGATTAATTAAGACGGAAACTATGAATGGATCATTAGTTTAGTTGAAAAACTATTGTGTCATAACTATTTTAGATTTTTCCTTATGTTCAATTAATATACACAAATTCTATTGAGGTAAAGAGTTCAATGGCCTTATTTGATCCCGTATCAGAATCTATACAACATTATTTTTTATTTATGCTAAACCCGAAAAGGGGTCATTGTACTCATCATTTTGAACAACTTTTTCTATGGGAACAACACTGAAATCGCGAAAAAAAAATGAAGTGAATACAAATGTATGGAACAGCTGATTTTTTTTTCGCGATTTCAGTGTTTGTCCCATAGAAAAAGTTGTTCAAAATGATGAGTACAATGACCCCTTTTCGGGTTTAGCATAAAGAAAAAATTATGTTGTATAGATCCAACCGTAGGAGCTCGTGGCTAAGTAATAACAGCCGCACAGGTCGACCCATCAGGTTAAGGTACGCTTGCCAGGGTCGGTCCGTAGATGGGATCCGTGGATCTTTACATACCGAGACTCCTCCGTGCCTCGGAAAGCACGTTACGCCGTTGGTCCCGGCTGTCATTCGTAGATCATTGACAGTCGTTACAGGTCGTCAGAAGCCCGAAAGTCTGACAACCAGTCTTACCCAGGGGTATCGTAATATCCAGTTACTGGGTTGTGGAGGTCAGATAGGCAGTCGCTCCATGTAATCAACCGACAGCTTTAGTGTTGGCGCAGACAGGTCACAAAAATCTATTGTTGTATGTTTGTCTGTCACAGCCACGCTCCTCATGAACTGTACGCGTACATGCGTCGCTCGCTGGCTCTCGAGATGGATGTGATCCAGAATGCAATGGGCACCCCCTACGTGGCCCAACCACAGACGGAGAGAAAGTACAGCGAGGTAAATATATTTTTCTTCCAACTACGTAGTAATGTTATCATTAATCACTACAAAACCGATCACAAAGGACATAGTTCTTGCTTACAACCAAAACAGTGCAGTAAAGCTGTATGAAATTTCATTATTGCACTGTTTTTTCATGAATGCACTGTTTTTAGGGTTCCATACCCAAAGGGTAAAACGGGACCCTGTTACTAAGGCTCGTCTCTCCGGCTCTGTCTGTCTGAGTTGACTTGACCTGACTTCTCCTAGTCTGAGTGAGTGAGTGAGTTGCGTTGCGTTGCGTAACTTTGTTTGTTTTCATTAACTTGAGTAGGTATATCATCTTTTTTTTTCTTTTTTTTTATCACGGTTACATTGGTAGTTGAAAGAAAAGTAGATTACGCACCTCGCTAAAGTGAGTAAATTAATTCACTCGTGTTAATTTAGTGCCCTCGCTTGAACCCTCGTGCATTAATGACTCACTTTGTGCTCGATGTAATAATATACTATTATTTCAAATATTTTTCCAATATTCTATCTTGGTAATTTTTTTTTTTTTTTCTCGTTGGTACAGTTCGATTCAAACTTAATCCCGGCTCGGAACATGAGGCGAGTCGCTGCGCAGTAACAATTTCATGTGTCAGCGGGGCTGAGTGGTGGGGAACTCAAATAACTTCTCCCGCTCTGGGCGAAGCGGGAGGGCGTGTCAGACTTTTACTGACTAAAACTCACCCGTGTTCCTTCAGTTGCCTTTTGCAAAGGGTCCCGGTATCCCTTTCGGACTTTCCCGCAACCCTCCGATTAAGCTGACATCTCTTTGAGGCGCGCGTGGAACACAACGCGCCATCGACCCGGGCCTGGTCCTTATCGGACGGCGAGCCACCCATTGCTCGCCGTCCGCAAGCCCGCGCCTATGGTGGCCGGGAATCCGCCTGGGATTCCCGACGCCCAGGGTGTCTCCAGCGGCGGTGGTTAGGGGCGTGAGGGCGCGAACTTTGCTTCTCCCTCACGCGTTCCGCCTCCTCCTTCGCGAGCATTAGGTTTAGGTTAGGGGCGTGAGGGCGCATACTTTGCCTGAGTGGTGGGATACTGCGCAGTGAGTAGCTAATTTCCGAGCCGCTATTAAGTTTGAATCGAACTGTAGATTAAAACGTTTTAAGTTCAATCAATCAATCCTAACGTCCTAATCCTATCCTAACTAATATTATAAATGCGAAAGTGACTCTGTTTATTTTTTGTTACGCTTTCACGCTAAAACGGCTGAACGGATTTAGATGAAAGGCACATGGGTAGAGCATGACCTGTAATAGGACATAGCATACTTTTTATCCTGATATTCCCACGGGATCGAGACTTACGCGGGTGAAACCTTGGGGCAATAAATTTCATCTAAATCCGTTCAGCCGTTTTAGCGTGAAAGCGTAACAAATACACCCACTTTCGCATTTATAATATTAGTTATTAGGGATTCTGTTATAATCTCCATGGTTAGTACTGAATTTGTTGATAACAAACAGTAGTTCATATTATTTTGTTATCAGCGTGTTATCAGTTATGGTGTTATCAAAATACGGTCGGCGTCAAAACACACCTACATTTATAAAATAAGAAGTTGCCCACGTGATGAACACACACCGTTTTAAAAAAAAATATGCTAAATTGTTACGGAAAAATTGCAAAAAAAAAAACAACCGGCTTCCAAAAAAACACTAAAAAGTAAAAAATTACTTTAATTTCGAAAGTTCGTTTTTTGCCCACCGACTTCCGAAATTAAAGTTATTTTTCACTTCCGCATTTAAAATATTTTGCTTGTTACGTTTTCACGCTAAAACGGCTGAACGGATTTGGATGAAGTTTGGCACATGGGTAAACCATGACCTGGAGAAGACATAGGATACCTTTCATCCCGATATTTTCTCGGGATCGAGACTTATTCGAGTCAAACTGCGGGGCGCAACTAGTATTAAATAGAATGTTGGGGATGCCAACATGGTGTATTTTTTTTAAGAGTTCGTGGATGGGCAAATTCGAAACCTTCGTCTTAGGCTGCCATCAGACGGACTGCATTCTTGCAGTTTGAATGCAGTTTAGTACAGTTAATTGATACAGGCGTGATTTTGCGGAAATCCATTATAAAATACAATAGACGTAGATATATTTAGTCACGCAAATTTTGCGTCCAGCGCTCGGTGTGGTAACACGTTGCGTTCTGGTTTGCAATTGGTCAATCGTCATCCTGAGGATGCCTCGTGTCGATTTCTTACAGGGTTTTTTATGACTCTTGAAGAATAGTCAAGCGGAATAGGTTACTAAATATATCTACGTATTTGTATATTTTTTTTTACAGTTTAGTACGACTGCAATACTCGTAATGTACTGGTAACTGCATTCAAACTGCAAATTTGCAGTTGGAGTGCAGTTGAAACAGTTGACATGCAGTCCGTCTGATGGCCTTACAGCAGTCGTTCAGCTGAATTAAGATGATGATGGTGCATAAATATTAATAATTATCTTCGGTCACAGCTTATAACGGGTCTGCAGACCGTGCGTCAGAAGGTAAACATCGTGGGCGAGGAGATTCGTACGCTGCAGGCTAACATCGAGTCCTTCTCACTGCAGTACCACGAATGCTTGAAGAACAAAGGTAACTACAGTACTCAATTCATTTATTAATTTTGTGAACATAGGGTAAATTATACCCTGCCAGGGTTGTGAATAGTCCGAAAGGGATACCGGGACCCTGGCAACAGGCAACTGAAGGAACACGGGTGGGTTTTAGTCAGTAAGAGTCTGACACGCCCTTCCGCTCCGCCCAGAGCGGGAGAAGTCATATGATGATTTCCCAAGCCAAAAAAAAAAAAAAAGGGTAAATTATACAGATGTGTTACAAAGAAATGTTGGTCCATACTACGTCCCACCAGAAGGCGTACAAACTGATTGAAGTAATAATATAAAAATGTAGCACTAATAGAATGAAAATAAAAATATAAAGTTAAGGTAAGTTCATGTCACAGTTTCATGCCACACTGGCTAATAATCTCAATTTCTTAAACAATACCTAATAAATAAAGTTTAAATAAAAAATAATTAGGGCAACATTTTAATTAATCAGACAGTTCTAATATTTAGTTTTAGTTCAGTTTAATATGCCTTGTCATTTAATAATTTAAAAACGCTTATGTTTGAACTCATTCATACTGTTGCTATACAGTTTTGGGACCATTGCATATATACTATTGTATAGAAATTTGGTTTTGTGCGCAACGGGTGCATCTTATTTGAGCGTCATTTACTTTCGACAGATTTAAATAAATACATGTTGTTTTTTACAAAGATACAGGCTTCATAGACATAAAGTGATGGAATAATCAATATTTTTAAATTTTGGAATGTCTCTCGGCCAACTTCGTGTTTCGTCAGTCATCGGATTTCTATCAGTTGCCTTGCACTTGGTGAAGACCGGACGCTCTCAATCGACTTGGAATTATATAGAGTTGTTAATACTCTTTTAACTTAAGAGCGTTTATTCTGAAAGTTGGCAACGTCGCAAATAACTGTCAAATATTTACCTGTTTTGATTATTTTGGCAATATTTACCCGACTTCGGCGAAGAAAAAAGGGGGGTTATGATTTTGACCGGTATGTATGTATGTATGTATGTTCATCTGTTCCCTCCTATCTTCTAAACCACTCATCACAATTTGACAAATGATGTATCGTTGGAAGCGTTTTGATCGTCCGCTGGTTATAGGCTATGTGACGTCACATTAAATTAAAAATATATAATTATATTATAACCCCAAAACAATTTTAAAAAATTAAAGTAATAAAAACTAAAACCCAACTCCGACTAAAAAGTTATAAACAAGACAACGCAGACAGACAAATTAAAAATCCGGAGTCACACGTAATCCGTTCGATTTATGCCCTAACACGTGTGACTCCGGATTTTTAATTTGTCTGTCTGCGGTGTCTTGTTTATAACTTTTTAGTCGTAGTTGGGTTTAAGTTTTATTAATTTAATTTTTACTGTATGGAAATATGAAATATGGCTAGACAACTGTCTAAAATATTGATTATGAATTGCAATTATAACACTGAATTTAAATTGTAACCGGTTTTAAGTGTAAAAATACTTTTTACAAAAAAAAAACCGACGATGTATTCATTTACTCCTTCACTGTTATTTACATCAGATAGTGGTGTCCGAATTTGTGTGGGGTAGGCACCACAACTAAAAAGGGAAAAATAAAAACTTTTTACAAAAAAAAAACCGACTTCCAAAAAAAAACACTCAAAACTGAAAAATAACTTTAATTTCGGAAGTCGGTGTCTTTGCTTTTCAATTCTCGTTTTTTGCCACCGACTTTCGAAATTAAAGTTATTTTTCAGTTTTGAGTGTTTTTTTTTGGAGGTCGGTTTTTTTTTTTTTGTAGAAATTTTTATTTTTTCCTTTTTAGTTGTGGTATCTACCCCACACAAATTCGGATACCACTATCTGATGTAAATAACAGTGAAGGAGTAAATGAATACATCGTCTAGATAAACTATGTGGGTAAAATACGTAATATTGAAGCTGACTCAGCAAGCAAAGTTAATCAAATTTATATGGGACCACCTCGGAAGCATGACCTACCATACAAAAAAAGAATTATCAAAATCGATTCATAATTAGCGGAGTAATCGCGTAACAAACTTACAAAAAAAAAAAAAACATACATACGAATTAAGAACCTCCTCCTTTTTGAAGAAGTCGGTTAAAAAGGCATTTGGAAAGTTTCCAAATCCTTTTTATACATCTTAAACTAAATATTGTTTGTTACGATATTATTTATTGCATTTCATAATCAATATTTTAGTCCACTAGTTAGCCATATTTCATATTTCCATACAGTAATATTGCCAAATTAATCAAAACAGCGAAATATTTGACATCTATTTGCGACGTTGCCAACTTTCAGAATACACGCTCTTAATGAAATTTATTTTATAAATTAGAGGAAATAGTTTAAGGAAAATAGATCTATATAAGGTGTATCTCATACACGAAATCTCTTAATGGGTCATTGTACTCATCATTATGAACAACTGTCACTATGGGAAATAACATTAAATCGCGAAAAAAATCTACTGTTCCCTATATTTTGACGAGCTATGCGAACATAAATGTAGGGAACAGCTGATTTTATTTTGGCCAAACCTAGCACCGCGCGCGCTCATTGGTCAAATCAAATAGCGCGCGCTTCCCCGGCTTCCTGTTACGCACTTCCGTCCCTTTTCATGTAATCACTCCCACAGATTCCACTCCAGCAGAAAAGTGAGAGGAGAGATGTTACACATTTACAAAAAAGTGGATATATCTCTTTTGAATATTACAATGTTACCTTTTGTCCACCAGGTCACATGAACTATCTCCAGCAATCCATGACGAACGAACGCCGCGACCTGGTAGCGTGTCTCCGCGTTCAGATCGAAGAGACAGAGAGGAAGCTTAACGCTTTGGTAAGATAACTTTTCACCCACTTCAATAAAGAGCGTATTTTATGTGTAAGGGGTATGAGGAACAGGGTGTAAAGTTCACTCATCCTCTACAGAAAAGGGAGGATCCTCCGACCAGACGGGTGTTGCGTCTGGCGGGCAACTGTCCAACGATTGATATCTGAATCTTGTATATATGTCCATTGCACGGTAAACTCTAATTGCGCGATGCAGGATTTATGTGAGGTCAGGATTTTTGTGTGACGTCAGGTCTTTGATGCGTAGTTGCATGTGGCGATGTAGATACCGCCACATATGCATGTTTGTATGTTCCATACTTAAATGTAATGCCTATAAAAGTGCGCTGTTGGATTTTCGTCGCTCGACTCAGCGCCGAGAGTTGAATATCATATATAATAACCGCAGACAGACAGATTCAAAATCCGGAGTCACACGTGTTAGGGCATACATCGAACAGATTACGTGTGAATCCGGATTTTTAATTTGTCTGTCTGCGGTGTCTTGTTTATACCTTTTTAGTCGTAGTTGGGTTTTAGTTTTTATTACTTAATTTTTTTAAATATGTTTTTGAGGTTACGATGTATATATTTTTGAAATGTGCTCTTTAAGCCCTTTTATTTGATACCCAACAGCTACGATTAAACACAATTTTTTTTTTCGTTCCTGACTTTTTGTCCACTAGAGGGCGCCATTTTTTATTTAATGTGACGTCACATAGCCTATAACCAGCGGACGATCAAGATGCTTCCAACGATACCTCATTTGTCAAACAGTGATGAGTGGTTCAGAAGATAGGATGGAACAGATGAACATACATATATACATACATACCGGTTAAAATCATAACCCTTCTTTTTGCTTCGCCTTAGTCGGGTAAAAACAGTGCGAAGCAGGAACGGGTCGCTAGTTGTGTATAAATTATGTTTTTTTGTTGTCCAGGTGGCACAAATAAGCCAATCTCAGATGGAGCTGGTCGACCACATGAAGGAGAACATCGCCAACCTGCGCCAGCTGCAGAGCCAGGTGTTGGACGAGGAGCTCATCAAGTGAGTACAGACCATGTTGGTGATGTTGGCAGGCACTGGTGACCAGTAGAATAGCGAAACACACAACTTTTCACCTCACTACAGCGAGGAAATGCTAGGAGTCTCCATGCAATGAACGCTTGTATGTACTTTTCGCGCAATTTTTCCGGAAGAAAGCTCAATTCGGCATTATCGTATCGCTTGCACTAACTCAGCACGTTTGTTTAGCAGTGCTTAGTCTTTCCACTCACTTTCCATCATTTGGGTTTCCAAATGATGGAAAGTGAATTGAATATACAGAAGAATATTGAATAAAGTTTTTTGAAGTAAAAACTTCTTTAGGCGCGTTGAGCGATTTTTTTTCGTGCTGGCCAGTGTGATTATTCTAAAAATGAGGTTGGCACACTGACATGCAATAAGTATTCATGCATTATCAGTGGACCCGGCGACATAGAAAACTATTGAATAGAAAGGTTTGAATCTTAAAAACTCTTTCCACGCTAGCGGATAAAATGCACTTTTGCACGCAGATTTCGAATGACAACACAGGAGCTTTCCGAGCTTGTGAGGTGAAAAAAACTATATTTATACCATTCCCCCTCTAAAAAGCTTATTTTATTCACTGAAAACAGTGAATAAAATACACTTTTAGTCACTGTTTTGGTGTTTGAATTTAGAACACATCAATATATTCGAACTCCATGTCAATGCTGTACAACCTCCTTGCGAAAAAATACTCGATACAAACTCAGATGTGATTGGTTGACATTTTCGTCAAGGAGTTTAGCATTAGAATAAAAACTGTTTTGTGTTCTTTGCTGTCATTAGTAAATTGGCGCTATTTAAAATACTGTAAGTTGTATGAACACAAAGTGTTACTTCATAATAAATCGATTGAAAATGCATTCAAGTGATGAAGAAGATGTGTTAACACCCGAGTTTATGAAAGAGAGGGCGGCCGATATAGTAGAAAACTTGCTACCCAACAAATCATGGCTGGTTTACATCAAAGCCTACGATGAGTTTTGCAAATGGAAAAATGAAAATCAAGCTTCTGGTTCTTCTTCTTTTCGTAACTTATTTTAATTAATTGTCGAAGAAAAAGAAGTCACCGACATTTTTGGAGTACGTATTCTATGCTACGGTGTACTATAAAACCAAGTCATAACATTGACATAATAACATACTCGAAGTTGCAAGTTCTTTATCTCGTAGTTATGGTATAAAGTATAGTATGCAACGCTTGAATAAAACAGATTTATACCGAGGGCCATGAATCACTCGCTATGCTCGTGATTCAATCAATCGTTAGAATCCTTCACTTGCTCGTGATGCATCTATAGCTCTCGCTTTAAATCCGTCCTTTATTCACTAATTGCATAATATACTATTTGTCCCCAGATGGAAACGTGAGCAGCAACTGAGCGGTAACGGCGTGCCGATGCAGTCGAACCTGAACACGATCCAGGAGTGGTGCGAGCTGCTGGCCGACCTCATCTGGCTGACGCGCCAGCAGGTCAACAACGTGGCGCGCATCAACACCAAGACCATCGTGGAGCTGCGCCAGCCGCACCTGGCCGAGATGCTGGACGAGATGAGCAAGCAGGTACCACTTTTGAGTTTGCTCAATGTTTGCGACCAATTTTTGTTGATAAAGGCAAATGTTGGTGGGTTAATATAGGTTACAGCTTTTGTGGTAGGTCAATATTTCTTGGCCAATGTTGGCGACCAATGCTTGTTGATAAAGGCAAATGTTGGTGGGTTAATATAGGTACCGCTTTTGAGTTAGGTCAATTTTTGGTGGCCAATGTTGGCGCCCAGTGTTTGTTGATATAGGCCAATTTTTGTTGATAAAGGCAAATGTTGGTGGGTTAATATAGGTTAAGTACAGCTTTTGAGTTAGGTCAATTTTTGGTGGCCGATATTGGCGACCAATGTTTGTTGTTCAAGGCCAATTTTGCCGACCAATGTTTGTTGATAACGGCCAATGCTGGTGGATTAATTTTCTTAGGTGTCAAAATCAACCGATCGATTTTGTTAGGGTAGCCGCCTATTAAGTATGAATCGAACTGTACGAGAAGTCCAAGCGCGCGCACAATGTATTATTTTTTTGGTTGTTGAACAGGTTACCGGGTTGCTGTCGACCCTGGTGACCTCTACCTTCGTGATTGAAAAGCAACCGCCCCAGGTTATGAAGACCAACACACGGTAAGATAATTAGTTCATGATTTACAGAAATTAGTTAATGTTTTACAGAAATTAGTTAATGATTTACAGAAATTATTTAATGATTTACAGAAATTAGTTAATGATTTACAGAAATTAGTTAATGATTTACAGAAATTTGTTAATGGTTTACAGTTTCTGTATGATAAGAAGAAATTCCTCCTAAAAACTACGCCAAAAAGTAAATCATAGGGGGTTTATTTATAAATGTTGCTTAAATGTAAGTAATGATTAGCGACTGTATAACCATACATTTTTGACGTTTTAACGTCACTTAACTTTAAGCAACGTTTATAAATAAAGTCCCCAGAGACATACTCGTAGTAGTGGTATGTATCGTATAAATTATATCGTAAAACATATAATATTACAGCGACTATGATGTGTAACATCTCACACAAATCCACACACATACTAATATTAGGTCTTTACCTATGAAATTGCCGTTCTGCAGTACTGGCCATTTCAAATCAAAATAATTTTTGTTTGGCTAAGAATTCTAATTTCAAATTAATTTTATTTTAAAAACATGGATTTTTTTTTCCAAAAGTAGTCATTTCTTTATTGATTAGTGTTACATTTTCATCGCATTTCAATCTTTTTCGTCATCATGGATACGTTAAAAATTCGAGTAATTATGGAATATGAGTACCGTCGTGGCAGCAACGCGGCACAAGCGGCACGCAACATCAACGACGTTTACGGAGCTAACACTACAAACCAACGCACCACCTGTTATTGGTTTGCTCGCTTCAGTTCTGGAAATTTCGACCTGAAAAATGAACCTCGCGGTCGTCCGAAGACTTTGGTCGACAATGACGAATTAAAGGCGATTGTGGAAGCTGATGATACACAATCTACGGCTGAATTAGCAGCAGCTTTCGACGTTAGCGTCAAAAAAATTTTGGTCCATTTGCGTCAAATTGGCAAGGTAAAAAAGCTTGACAAATGGGTGCCCCACGAACCCAATGATCGCCAGCGCGAAGTACGCGTCGAGACGTGCCTTGCACTGCTCAACAGACACACAAATGAAGGAATTTTGAACCGCATTGTTACCTGCGATGAAAAATGGATTCTGTTTGATAACCGCAAGCGCTCAGCAAGTTGGTTGGATCCTGGTTCAGCACCTAAACAATGCCCTAATCGAAAACTTACCCCTAGAAAAGTGATGGTCACTGTTTGGTGGTCTAGCGCCGGTGTGATTCATCACAGCTTCTTACCAAATGGGGTGAGCATTACTGCAGATGTGTACTGTGAAGAACTGAACACAATGATGGAGAAGCTGGCGCATCTCCAACCAGCATTGGTCAATCGCTCGTCTCCGCTGCTCCTGCACGACAACGCGCGACCTCATACTGCACAGCAGACGGTCTCCAAGTTGCAAGAACTGGGGTTGGAAGCTCTCCGTCATCCGCCCTACTCACCAGACCTTGCGCCTACAGACTACTACTTTTTCCAGAATTTGGATAACTTCTTGGCGGGAAAAAAATTCAATACCCGAGAGGCAGTATAAAATGCCTTTGAAGAATGTGTTGCCTCCCGTCCAGCTGATTTCTTTAAGAAGGGCATCAATAAACTGCCACTGCGATGGCAAAGATGCATTGATTTGATTGCATGGGTGATTACTTCGATTAATACAAATAAAAAATTCATGAAAAAAATTCGTTTAAATTTTTTCATACAAAACGGCAATTTCATAGGTAAAGACCTATTATTATAAATTCGAAAGTAACTCGTGTTTGTCTGTCTGTATGTTAACTTTTCGACAAAATTAATGGCAACGAGATAGATGGCATCCTGGGGAAGGACATAGGCTACTTTGTATCGACATACCACGCGGGCGAAGCCGCGGGTGGAAGCTAGTATACACATAAACCTTCCGGAATAAATTCCCTAAATGATGGTGAAAACCTCATCAAAATTCATATTTATTTCAAAGTAGAATTTGTTTTGTTTTGTTTAAAGATTTTTTTTTAAAAGTTATCTGTGTGATTTTGTTTTTAATTTTTATCTTAAAATAATATTAGTATGTTTCTTTTTTAATTTGTGGAAGCTTGTAAATGGCAATTGTAAGCGCTACTGTACATAACATACTTTAAAGATTGTAAGCTTTCTGAAGAATAAATAAATAAAATAAAAACTGTCGCGTGGTTTAAAAGAACAACGCGGACATACAGACAAACACGAAAAGTGAATTTAATTTTTAATTATACAGGATGTAAGGGTAAACACCGTTGTCATTCGAACCATGGGTAGTTGACTTAAATATAAAAATAAATGACCGAACACAACAAAAAAAAAACGTTATTTTCATTAAAAGATTTTAAAAAGTGCTCGCTAGCGAAATAGCTGACTGACTGAGGGTGGGGTCGCGCTCGCGGCCGGTCAGGTCACGTCCCGCACCCCGCCCGTGTTGAGACGCAAGTTCGTTGCCCTAGCGCATAGGGCAACGAACTTGCGCCAAATGTGACAAATGTTGATTTAAAAAAAACTTTTTACAAAAAAAAAACCGACTTCCAAAAGTTTTTATTTTTCACTTTTTAGTAGTGGTACCTACCCCACACAAATTCGAATATCACTAGCTGATGTAAATAACAGTGAAGAAGTAAATGAAAACATCGTCTAGATAAACTAATTGGGAAAAATTCGTAATATTGACGCTAACTCAAAAACTACGCAAGCAAAGTTAATAAAATTTATATGGGACCACCTCGGAAGCATGACCTACCAAACCAAAAAAAGAATCATCAAAATCGATTCATAATTGGCGGAGTAATCAGGTAACAAACATACAGTCGAATTGAGAACCTCCTCCTTTTTGAAGAAGTCGGTTAAAAAAAGTGTTGTAATTTTCCATTGATTTTACGTTCTATAAATGAAACCAAACCACTGGTTGCCATGATAACGGTGTTCACCCTAACACCTTGTATAGTGAAAGTGTTACTGTTAATAAACGAATGAAACATTTGTGTTACCCTCGCAGCTTCACGGCTACTGTCCGGTTACTGGTTGGGGGTCAGCTCAACGTGTACATGACGCCTCCCAGAGTTAGCGTGAGTATGACACATCTACTTTCCACATCATATTTTAACTTTCAACGTAATTGTACAACCCGTGCGCATTAACATGTCACCTAGCTCAATGACGTTTGTACCTCCCCCCGCTTCCCGCACGGCGACGGCGGGGCGCCGCGCGGGTAGCGGAGGGAGGATTGAGTTCTGAGCCAGATGCCATGTTAATGCACACGGGTTTTACTGACCCCGCGTGTATATTTAAAAAACCCTCTGTATGTCGGATGAGGAACCACGCGAGATACCATTCTACAACTTCTTTGGTCCATTTTTAGGGTTCCGTACCTAAAGGGTAAAACGGGACCTATTACTAAGACTCCGCTGTCTGTCCGTCTGTCACCAGGCTGTATCTCATGAACCGTGATAGTTAGACAGTTGAAATTGTCACAGATGATGTATTTCTGTTGCCGCTATAACAACAAATACAGAAAAAAAAAATATTTAAGGGATACAATGTTACTATATGTAACTTCAGACCAAATAAAAATCCAAGACAGAGCGGTGCGAACAATGCAGTGAAGCATGCCAAAACTACACCACCGCTCTGTGCATACACGCTCAAACGCACACATTTACAACCATTCACAATCAAACTACACCAAAATATGTGCACACGTGTTTACGAAACCGGGCTCACGTCACTGTTGACAGCGCTCCCTCTGTCTTGATTTTTTATTTGGTCTGAGTATGTAACTATACCAAAAGAACGCTCGATGAGCTACGCGTTCAATATAATAATATTTTTAGGATGCTGTTGGGACTGCCACGATGGTGCAGCGCACTATAAGTGGCAACAGCATTCTAATAACTTTGGCGGAGAGTATCGACTCTCCGATTATACAAAGTTTTGTGAAAAGGACAATCATTAAGCATTAATTTGGGGGTGTCCTTTTCACAATACTATATTCTTCCCTATTGTATTGTAACTACTAACACTATACCCCATTTGAAATAAGATTAGACATTAAAACAAACCCTTTTACAGTCCGTTCAACCGATTTTGACTTCTATACCTTAGGCATAAGGATAGCATTAAAAGCAATACACAATACCAACTATCTACTGCGGCTGCCATTTGTCATGCCACCAACGCAATAGAATTCAAAATCGGTTGAACGGAATGTAAAAAAGGCTTATCTATACGTCTAATCTTATTTCAAATGGAGTATAGTAATGTTATATTATTGTTTACTAACACGATGGATCATTGTTGTCCAAATAATAAAGATCTTGGATCTTAAATTAATCATGCTCCTCTCCATTCCTCTTTGACATACACACAGCTTGTGTTAAAAAACATGGCATTTTAATAAATAAACATCATTCGCAGGTCGTAATAATATCAGAGCAACAAGCCCAGTTGCTCCTCAAAAGCGAGACCCAAGCCGGTAAAGGAAAGCAGCCGGTCGAGTGTGGGGACATCCTCAACAACACCGGCACCATGGAGTACCAGCCGACCAGTCGCCAGCTCAGCGTGAGCTTCCGGTGAGTACACTCAACTGGGGATTCATAAAATAGACAGAAAAATCACTATACAGGGTGTAAGGGACAGAAAAATTACTATAAAGGGTGTAAGGTACCTATGGAGAAGAATGGACAAGAAAGGCAACGGACACTCTTTTAAATAAAAAAAAATTGATACAAAAAATTGGTTAAGTATTAGGTCTTTACCTATGAAATTGCCGTTCTGCAGTACTGGCCATTTCAAATCAAAATAATTTTTGTTTGGCTAAGAATTCTAATTTCAAATTAATTTTATTTTAAAAACATGGATTTTTTTTTCCAAAAGTAGTCATTTCTTTATTGATTAGTGTTACATTTTCATCGCATTTCAATCTTTTTCGTCATCATGGATACGTTAAAAATTCGAGTAATTATGGAATATGAGTACCGTCGTGGCAGCAACGCGGCACAAGCGGCACGCAACATCAACGACGTTTACGGAGCTAACACTACAAACCAACGCACCACCTGTTATTGGTTTGCTCGCTTCCGTTCTGGAAATTTCGACCTGAAAAATGAACCTCGCGGTCGTCCGAAGACTTTGGTCGACAATGACGAATTAAAGGCGATTGTGGAAGCTGATGATACACAATCTACGGCTGAATTAGCAGCAGCTTTCGACGTTAGCGTCAAAACAATATTGGTCCATTTGCGTCAAATTGGCAAGGTAAAAAAGCTTGACAAATGGGTGCCCCACAAACTCAATGATCGCCAGCGCGAAGTACGCGTCGAGACGTGCCTTGCACTGCTCAACAGACACACAAATGAAGGAATTTTGAACCGCATTGTTACCTGCGATGAAAAATGGATTCTGTTTGATAACCGCAAGCGCTCAGCAAGTTGGTTGGATCCTGGTTCAGCACCTAAACAATGCCCTAAACGAAAACTTACCCCTAGAAAAGTGATGGTCACAGTTTGGTGGTCTAGCGCCGGTGTGATTCATCACAGCTTCTTACCAAACGGGGTGAGCATTACTGCAGATGTGTACTGTGAAGAACTGAACACAATGATGGAGAAGCTGGCGCATCTCCAACCAGCATTGGTCAATCACTCGTCTCCGCTGCTCCTGCACGACAACGCGCGACCTCATACTGCACAGCAGACGGTCTCCAAGTTGCAAGAACTGGGGTTGGAAGCTCTCCGTCATCCGCCCTACTCACCAGACCTTGCGCCTACAGACTACTACTTTTTCCAGAATTTGGATAACTTCTTGGCGGGAAAAAAATTCAATACCCGAGAGGCAGTACAAAATGCCTTTGAAGAATTTGTTGCCTCCCGTCCAGCTGATTTCTTTAAGAAGGGCATCAATAAACTGCCACTGCGATGGCAAAGATGCATTGATTGCATGGGTGATTACTTCGATTAATACAAATAAAAAATTCATGAAAAAAATTCGTTTAAATTTTTTCATACAAAACGGCAATTTCATAGGTAAAGACCTATTACATCATTCATGTTGAAATTATACATGTGAGAACAATGTATAAAGCACGTTAAAAGCGTCCGCAATTATAACATTACAACAATTAAAATAAGCCATGGCAGCTAAGAGATGACCAGTCACAACTGACGGCGCCCGTTCACGAACATGACGCATAGAATGGGGATTCATAAAAACAACAGAAAAATTACTGTATATGCAGGAAATCGTGTTTTAGTGAGTTGTCAATAGTAGTGATTGAAATATGAGAACGTATCGTAAAAGCTAGAAAAATATTTTTCCGACATTCAATCTGCCTAGCCTTTTCTCAACTATGTGGAGGTCGGCTTCCAGTCTAACCGGATGCAGCTGAATACTAGTATTTTACATCGAGCGACTATCTGACCTCCACAACCCAGTAACGGGGTAACACGATACCCCTTGGTAAGACTGGTTGTCAGACTTTCGGGCTTCTGACGATCCGTAACGACTGTCAAAGATCCTCGAATGACAGCCGGGACCAACGGCTTAACGTGCTTTCCGAGGCACGGAGGAGTCTCGGTATGTAAAGATGCTCACTCATCCACGAACCAACCCCGGCAAGCGTAGCTTAACCTGATGGATCGACCCGTGCGGCTGTTATTACTTAGCCACGAGCTCCTCTATTTTTCTACATTAACATCTTAATAAAGAGTATTCTATCTATATACATTTGGTGTGTATTTTCATATCTATTCGTTAACATTTTAATCATTATAATAACAAAAAATGTAAAAAATTACTTTAATTTCGGAAGTCGGTGTCTTTGCTTTTCAATTTCCGTTATTTGCCACCGACTTCCGAAATTAAAGTAATTTTTTACATTTTTAGTGTTTTTTTTGAAAGCCGGTTGTTTTTTTTTTGTATTTTTTTTTTATTTTTCACTTTTTAGTTGTGGTACCTACCCCACACAAATCCGTATACCACTACCTGCTATGTAAATAACAGTGAAGGAGCCAAACACGATATCGTCCAGATAAACTAAGTGGGAAAAAAACGAATTTCATCAAATCTTTTTTTTTTTAACTATCTATTAAAAATAAATATTTGCCACCAGGAATATGCAACTGCGCAAGATCAAACGCGCTGAGAAGAAAGGCACCGAGAGCGTCATGGACGAGAAGCTAACGCTACTGTTCCAATCGCAGTTCAACGTGGGAGGAGGCGAGCTGGTGTTCCAAGTAAGTTGTGGTTAATTCAATGTTGTTTAAAAAATATACAGGGTGTTAGCGTAGACACCGTTATCCTTGAAACTAGTGGTTTGGTGTCATCTATAATATACTTTTTCTATGGGACCAACTTTGAAATCGCAAAAATGAAATCAGCTGTTCCAAACATTTTGTCGATTTAAGTGAACACAAATGTATGGAACAGCAGTTTTTTTTTTCGCGATTTCAAGGTTGGTCCCATAGAAAAAGTATATTATAGATGACACCAAACCACTAGTTTCAAGGATAACGGTGTCTACCCTAACACCCAGTATACAACAATAAATGAACACACTGGCAATACTAATGCTTAGGAGTATTTTGGAACTATCAAATAAATCCTAACATCGAAATTAAAATAGTCATTTTTTCAAACAAACTAAATAGTAGTGATGGGCCGACTATGGGGTTTGTCGATCTTTGACTAGCTATCGTAACTAAACTATTGGATATATTTGATTATTTTTTTGTATGTAGACCGAGAACGTCATTAGATATACGCAGTTTTATTTTTTGTCTTATTGTCGTCTCCACCTTGTATATAAAATGCGTGCGGACCACGCACAATGTAGAGTTCCATAGTTGGGATGAATTTATCCCAAGAACAAACTTAAAATTGTAGTTGAAAAACATGTTATCCCATACATTCCAACTACAAATGTAAGTTTGTACGCACAATATTAAGAGATTTGCCATGTAATTTCTCTTTTCTTTTCTCTTTGCCATGTAATTTCTCCTTTATTTTCTTCTTCATGCAATTTCTTTAATTCCTGTTTTCCTTTTTTATCATTTTTTCAGTTACTATTCCTTTATTTCAATGTAAAACTACATTCTCTGTACGCAGCACTCCATTTACGTAAATAAAACAGCTAAAATTAAAAAAACAGCAATGGATGTTAAAATACTATAACGAACGACGCGTGAAGCTCAGAATTTACATTGATAAATCACGTGACGCGAGCGCGCCCCCCGCCACGAGGAGTGCGGCTACGTGTGTTGTGCCACGATCGTGAAATAATTTCATGTACCGTCTTAGTTTGATATGCTGAATTCATCCCATCAGTTTGCGGCTAATAAAAAAACCAGCAATGGATGTTAAAATACTCAAGCGCGGACACGGGGAGCGCAGCTACGTGTGTTGTGCCACGGTAACGATACATTGCGCGTAAGGTAATAAAACAAATCAGGTTTATTGGATTCCCATAACGTTCCTGAAATAATTTCATGTACCGGTCGTCTTATTATGCTGAATTCATCCCATCAGTCTGTGGAGGGCTGTCCCTTACACCCTGTATGGTGTTCAATTATTGATTTTGTGATTTTTTCTAACTAAACAGACAGCTGTGCTGCTGGGGAGTTTGTTCCGCCACTTCTTCTTCCCAGCTAAAGCACTAGGAAGTGGTGAAGGGTGGGCGTTTCGACTGTCTTATGTAATTTTGACGTTCGAAAACTGCTGATTCTCAGCCTAGTTTGAATAAATGACTTTTGATTTTGAATAATGTTTTTAGGAGCGCAAAATAGGAATTATTAGAGGTTCGATAATAGACTGGCTATTTATGATAATGAGTAATCCTTAGGTGTGGACGCTGTCGCTGCCCGTGGTGGTGATAGTGCACGGCAACCAGGAGCCGCACGGCTGGGCCACCGTCACGTGGGACAACGCCTTCAGCCCGCCCGGCCGCGTGCCCTTCGCGGTGCCCGACAAGGTCAGTCGCTATATAAAGTGTGGGGACGGAAAATCTGCTTTGTATACACTGGGGTAAAGCTGATATTTGTTCATCTGGAACTAACAGTTTTTTTTACAATTTTGCAAACAACTATCAACTTTACTGTCGTGTAAATAAAGTTGATTTTGGGTTTGTCGCTCACGTTGTCTTTTGAAGCGCAGAGCGAGTAAACCCATCTATCTCATTACAAAACAAGTCTTTACTTTCGTCCAAGCTTAAACCTTTCAGAATATTATAACTACCATTGAAACGGGTTTTTTAGACGGAAGAATAGAAAAAATGACTACCATAGAAACGGGTTTGTAGACGGAAGAATAGACAAAATGACAGATAAACAATGACTACTATAGAAACGGGTTTGTAGACGGAAGAATAGACAAAATGACAGATAAACAATGACTACCATAGAAACAGGTTTTGTCGACGGGAGAATAGACAAAATGACACATAAACAATGACTACTATAGAAACGGGTTTGTAGACGGAAGAATAGACAAAATGACAGATAAACAATGACTAGCATAGAAACGGGTTTGTAGACGGAAGAATAGGCAAAGTGACAGATAAACTATGACAACCATAGAAACGGGTTTGTAGACGGAAGAATAGACAAAATGACAGATAAACAATGACTACCATAGAAACGGGTTTGTAGACGGAAGAATAGACAAAATGACAGATAAACAATGTCTACCATAGAAACGGGTATTGTAGACGGAAGAATAGACAAAATGACTACCATATTTATCTGTTATTTTGTCTATGCTTCAGTCGATAAAAACCCGTTTCTATGGTGTTCATGCTACGCGTGCTGGAAATCAAAAAACATCATGTTCAGCAGTACTGCTTGCCACCATTGCGAAATTGAACTTTGATTAAAATCATTTTCTTTTATATTTAGAACTTTACCGTCTTCGGAATAAAGTTCGAAATTAGAAAATGACTAGATGGTCTGAAGTTAAATCTTGTTTTGTAATGAGGCCGAAAGAGTATATTATGAAAAGGTAAGACGTGGACAAATGAACTTGCAAAAGTTTACATGAAACTAAACAGAATGAGTTTTTTTTTATTAGGGATCGCTATGGTCCGTAGGTGCCATGTAAAAGGTTAGTTTACCGTTAATTTGTATCGTATTTTTTTTATTTTCAAAACTGTTTTTGGTAACAACTGTGGCGGTATCTACATCGCCACAAGCGAACTACGCATCAAAGACCTGACGTCATATAAATCCTGCATCGCGCAATTATAGTTTACCGTGCAGTGGACATATATACAAGAACCCAACATCAACCGTTGGGCAGTTGCCCGCCAGACACAACACCCGTCTGGTTGGAGGATCCTCCCTTTTCTATGGTGGATGAGTGAACTTTACACCCTGTTGCTTATCACCCCTACACAACCAAGTTCTGAGAAATATGTCCTAGATTAAGAGGAAATAGGGTCGGACTTTTCTCCATACAAAAAATCATAATTCGAGGTTCGGCTCTCGTCTATTTCCTCCTCGAATATTGGACCAATTTGAAAGATATTTTATAAATTGAATAAGAAGGATATTTACTGTGTCCCTATTTTTTTTCTTTTTTATTAATATTTGTCAAATTTGTACAATAGGCCTCTGATGACAGCGGTCTAAACAGGCAATTTTGGGCATTTTCTGAGGGTTCTAGTGCTTCTACAGATAATGTATCATCAAAACGGAAAATATGGGCATAGAACTAGTCGGTATTTATTTGACTGTAAAAAATCATTGCTCTTAGGTCATAAACCAAAGAGAAAACAGGCGAGAGCGTTTGTATGGAGAGGGGACCGACCCTATTTCCTCTTAAGGGGGATGCGCTAGGAAATTTCATGAAATCGTCTTTCAATGCACTCACATGAACTTAGAGAGTTGTATTGCTGATTCTAATGTTTATAATTCTGTAAATCCATATTTGTTACGGCCGCTAATAATATTTAGATCAACATACAACCTAATACTGACATAAAAATTGCAAAAAACGTAAGAAAGTTTGAATTTTGCGGGCTACCCTAGCGCATCCACCTTAACGTATATTTTTCCCGCCACCGCAAACTACACAGATTTGGATATTTTTTGTTTAAGTCAAGCATACTATTACCGTTTGCCTGTTGTCAGCGCCTTAACTGATCATGCTGACCGTTAAAACGTTGGGCGAAACGGACAAAGGGATCCCTAATTTAAAAAAAACTCATTTCTGACACGTTAAAACTGCAATATAAAGCACATGCCCCTGCCCCGCACTGTCGCACGTGCTCAGTCCCTAATACCTTGCACATCACTGCACCAAGTGAACGAACTAATTGAACGTCATGAATGAATGATTTTATAAATGAGTACAGCATGTTTCAGAAATGTGAGGACATATTTAATGGTTAATTCATTCAGGCGTGAATTTGCGCCTGCCAGGGTTGCGGAATAGTCCGAAAGGGATACCGGGACCCTGGCAACAGGCAACTGAAGGAACACGGGTGGGTTTTAGTCAGTAAGAGTCTGACACGCCCTTCCGCTCCGCCCAGAGCGGGAGAAGTCATTTGATGATTTCCCAACCAAAAAAAAAAAAAAAAATAAGGCGTAGATATCATGGCGATCTATGAATAATAATTTAAGAACTTTATTTACTACCTATGTTACACAAATAAAAAATGATTGATTGTAATATTTAGTAACCTATTCCGCTTTAATATACTTCAAGAGTCATGAAAATTCCTCAGCGCTCGGTGTGGCAACACGTCGTGTTCTGGTTTGCGACTGGTCAATCGTCATCCTGAGGATGCCTCGTTGAGAGGTGAAACACGTGTCGGTTTCTTACAGGGTTTTTCATGACTCTTTGAAGAATAGAAAAGCGGAATAGTTTACTAAATATGTTATTTAATTATTTAACCATTTATGTACACACATAACAAACAGACAAGGAGAAAATAACGTACAAAGGTGATGCTTATATCTCCGTCTATTGTATTTTATATTGAAGGCTGTGGTACAGACCACCACACTGAACAACGTAATCGTAATCGGGAATAAATTATCAAATGTCCCATACAAAACTTCAATACCTACTCTACTATCATAATTTAATGCGTATATAAAATTTCGTGTCTGCACTGTTTACCGCTGAGAAGTTTCCTCGTCTGAAGCCAATTCCGGGTACAGCAGTCAGGTCATGGTAGACTTTAGAACGGACTATCATAATTAAATTTCGTATCCGTACCGTAGACAGTTGTAGAGTTCCTCCGTCTAGAGCCAATCCTGAGTGTAGAATCAGGTCATGCTTCATAAAAAAAAATGCATTGTCATCGGAACTGAACCAACTTGTAAAATTTCAACTCCGTAGGATAACAGGAAGTGGTTTTAATTCAGCTTGCAAGATTTGACTTATATATACTAACAAGGCAAGTTAAATTATGGGACGGCTGATCATGTTTTCCCAACTACGGTGTTGGTCCCATGTTGTTCAGTTTGATGGTCTGTACCACACCCTACTGAAACAATATGCCGAAGTTGTGTAAGGGGCGTGTAACCGTACGTAAACTACGCGCTTAGATGTGAAGTTGCGGACACCACGCCGTTATACAATAGAAGGGTGTGTAAGGGAGAGTACACACATATTCGGTTCGGCATGATTCGGCACAGCCGGGCGGCAAAGTCGGGGGTTTTTGTTTTTATTGTTTTACTAGTTCCCATAGGAATATCGGGATAAAAAGTATTGAATGTCCTTATCCGAGTCATGGTCTACCCATGAGCCAAATTTCATCCAAATCCGTTCCACCGTTTTAGCGTGAAAGAGTAACAAACAAATAAACTCATTTTCGCATTTAAAATCATTGTTACGATAATATTACACGGGGTGTAAGGGTAAACACAGTTGTCACTTAAACTATGGGTAGTTGACTATATAAAAATAAATGAACGAACACAACAAAAAAAAAAACGTTATTTTCATTAAAAGATTTTAAAAAGTTTCTATCCGACACCGTGCTCGCTAGCGAAATGACTAACTATGGGGGTCGCGCTCGCGGCTTGTCAGGTCACGTCCCGCACCCCGCCCGTGTTGAGACGCAAGTTCGTTGCCCTAGCGCATAGGGCAACGAACTTGCGTCTCTTGTGGTAAAATGTAGATTCAAAAATAAAATAAAACATGTTATAATTTTCCATTGATTTTACGTTCCATATAAATGAAACCAAACCACTGCTTGCAAGGATAACGGTGTTTACCCTAACACCGTGTATAGTTAGGATTTCCTGTGCGTGTCCCCAATAAAATATTTCTGTTTCTTTCTTTTCAAAATCAAAATATATTAAGCCTCTCCCCGGTAACTAGCTATCGACTATTTTCTCGCTTAAGAAAAGTATAAAAGATTAGTCCCGTGTCAGTAAAAGAGATGCAATTGCATATATTAATAGTTGATCGCTGACCACAATCACGAGAACTCTGTCAAACAAACAACTCGTTTGTACTCGCTAGCTCTACTCGCTTCTCACTAATCGCCGGCGGTGAGACCGTGAGACAGGTACCTTAGATATATGTTTAGGAAAAAACCCCTCGACTTTACTTGAATTTAGTCGAGCCGACCCGAACATGATTAAGGGTAGATGCCGATCTAAGTTAGCCGATCGGCACGAACTGAAGTGTGTAAAAATTGCTTCGGGTCGGCTTTGTTGTTCAAGAGATACTCCCGAATCGAATGTGGCGACCCGATCATGTGTGTAACCCCTTAAAATGGTGAAGGAAGAAGTATAAGAACCGCTTACATCAAAAATAATAAAAAATTAAAAAATAACATCGTTCTGTTTCGATCAATCGTTTGAAAATGACAGACAGAATTATTTTATAAATACGTTAAGCGTTAAATTCATTTAAGCTAGGGCACAGATTAATACAGATGCTTCACTCCGGAAATTCATTTTAATAACAAAAAAGTTAAATTTAAAATTTAAAAAACCCCCGACAAAAACAAAGCATTTAAAAAGTAAAAAAATAATATGTATTGGCCCTTTAAGTTTAATATAAAAGTTGTAGGTAATATTTTGATCCAAGCGTCGTCGCGTCGGACGGCTAATGAAAACGCCAACATACACTAGGAATAATGAATATATGCTATTGTAGAAAGGATAGCTGCTGTTAATTTCCTATTTTCATGAGCCGTCCCCCGACGCGACGACGCTTGGATCAAAATATTACCTACAACTTTTATATTAAACTTAAAGGGCCAATACATATTATTTTTTTACTTTTTAAATGCTTTGTTTTTGTCGGGGGTTTTTTAAATTTTAAATTTAACTTTTATTTCCAGCTTTTTAAATTTCATATTATATTACTAGTAGAAACGCTACGATCAATACGCGGCTCGCCGAAATCTGCGTAGCTGTACGTACTTTTACCACAGTGAAGCTAGTTACTAATTTAGTCTCATTTCTCTTTCCTACTCTATCATCAGACACTGATCACCATCCATCTGTAACCTATTTTTTGAGACCTTTCCAATGAGCCCAAACACGATACCTCTGCTGTAAGTTGGTGAGGGAGTTGGGTATCCTGCATCCAGGTGATGCTGCAGCATCAGTTCCAGGTTACTATATTCTTCTAATTCATCATTGAAGTAACAGAATTCTAAATTTCCAATCGATTAGACCTGCGAAAGATGCTCACATCCATTCATCAACTAGAAAAGAGCTGATAATCTTCAAACGGCTGAACCGATTTTCTTGAATCATAGCTAAGAACACTCTCGATCAAGTCACCTTTCAAACAAAACAAAAAAAAACAAAATCGGTTCAGCCGTTTGGCAGCTACGATGGAACAGACAGACACACAGATACACAGATACACAGACACACAGATACACAGATACACAGATACACAGATACACACGTTAAACTTATAACACCCCTCTTTTTCAGTCGGGGTTTAAAAATAAATAGAAACATCCGAATTGGTTATCAATTCTTCCTTTTAGAAGTCGGTTAAAAAGCGACTCTTGCTGCGACACAATAAAGTGCAATTCAGGTTGCGCAGCGCTAATTACCTACAGTTATATTCACCTATACTCCATCTGAAATAAGATTAGACATTTAAATAAACCTTTTCTACAGTCCGTTCAACCTATTTTGACCACAACCTTCAATACCGTAGGCGTAAGGATGGCATTAAAAGCAAAAAAGTGGTTACAATACCAACTGTTTCCTGCAGCTGCCATTTTTCATGCTACCAACACAATAGAAGTCAAAATCGTTTGAACGGACTGTAAAAAAGGTTTATTCTAATGTCTAATCTTATTTCAAATGGAGTATAGAAGTTGCCTCTCTATCGCGTTACTCTGGTATCTTCTGACTACGTTACGCTCACTGAATTGGCCCGACAAGACGAGCCCGTTGCGTACTTGTAGCTTTATACCTAAAATGCGCAGTGTGCCTTCTGTATTATGCTGTGGCTAAAGTTTCCTAAGACTGCGGTTACACCACACTGTCCTGCAAATTACAAAAAACGTAAGAAAATTTGAATTTCGCGGGCCACCCTAGCGCATCCTCCTTAAGGGGGATGCGCTAAGGTAGTCCGCGGACTTTAAAACCGCCGAGTAAGTTCGTCGGCGATCCAACAATTACACTTTGAGCAAGCTTCACGTGTGTCACCGCCGAGTAAGGTCGCGAACTTAAAAACCGCGTATTAAGGTTGATGCGCTAGGGTAGCCCGCGAAATTCAAATTTTCTAACGTTTTTTTTTTCAATTTGCAGGTCAGTATCAGGTTGTATGTTGATCTAAATATTATTAGCGGCCGTAACAAATATGGATTTACAGAATTATAAACATTAGAATCAGCAATACAACTCTCTAAGTTCATGTAAGTGTATTGACAGACGATTGAAATTTTCATTCAATACACTTACATGAACTTAGAGAGTTGTATTGGTGATTCTAATGTTTATAATTCTGTAAATCCATATTTGTTACGGCCGCTATAATATTTAGATCAACATACAATCTGATACCGACCTGCAAATTGAAAAAAACTTAAGAAAATTTGAAATTCGCGGGCCACCCTAGCGCGTCAACCTTAAGGTGTCAAAAAACGCTCTGTATTTGGACAGCTGTTATTGTGTGATCGTTAGACGCTTTCTTAGAAAACCAACGCTTTACTCATTTGTGATGTAAGCGGTTCTAAGCCCAGATTCGCACGGACTATTTAATTACACTAGATTTTGAACTCTCGGTATTGACCCGAGCTTTGAGAATCCAACAAAGCTCGTCAAGAAAACACATTGTTCTATTTTTAACTCCAACGCTAAGCAGAGCGTTGAAAATCGAATGCGCAAAAATCGCTGGTGCGTATCTCCATGTGACGAGAAAAGAAATGGGTTTTGTCGACGGAAGAATAGACAAAATGACAGATTGCGATTTATCTGTCATTTTGTCTATTCTTCCGTCGACAAACCCCGTTTCTAAGGTGGTCTTGCTACGCGTGCTGGGTTCTAGAGTGTGACAGGTACAGGGTGTTTGAATAATTATAGGTTCCGTATTTTTATTTATCTATTAAAATTCTGTTGTTTGACCTTATTCCCTACTTCCCGGATGCAGACGCCGTTCCACTTGATCCGGGTGAGTGCTTGATACGGCCTTCAGGGCGGAGACGGAACTTATGAGAAATATTTATCAATGTTTTAAATAATACAGGGTGTAAGGGACAGCCCTCCGCAAATTAACAGGGGGCATTTAGCTCCTTATTTTGAATCATATTCCACCGGAAATTTTCTCAGGAACGTTTTCATTTTCTTAATCGGGTTTCAGTTAAAATTCCTTTATTTCAATGTGTAAATAAAACAGCTAAAATAAAAAAACAGCAATGGATGATGAAAATACTCGAGCGCGCCCCCCCCCCCGACACAAGGAGTGTGTCTTAGTATGATATGCTGAATTCATCCCATCAGTCTGCTGAGGGCTGTCCCTTACACCCTGTATAACCATCGTAATTTATAAAAGGGGGACGTTTACAATATAGTGAATTGATTCAGGCGTGACTTTGCGGAAATCCATTATAAAATACAATAGACGTAGATATATTTAGTAACCTATTCCGCTTGACTATTCTTCAAGAGTCCTAAAAAACCCTGTAAGAAATCGACACGTGTTTCACCTCTCAACGAGGCATCCTCAGGATGACGATTGACCAATTGCAAACCAGAACTCGACGTGTTACCACACCGAGCGCTGGACGCAAAGTTCTTTGCGTCCAGCGCTCGTTTGCAATTGGTCAATCGTCATCCTGAGGATGCCTCGTTGAGAGGTGAAACACGTGTCAGTTCTTACAGGGTTTTTTAGGACTCTTGAAGAATAGTCAAGCGGAATAGGTTACTAAATATATCTACGTCTATTGTACGTTTACAATAAATATCTTATCATTTAAAATAGAGCAACATCAGCCTATAACGTTCCCACTGCTGGGACGCAGGCTCGGAATACTGGTATTGAGCTGCATCCGGTTAGACTGGAAGCCGACCCCAACATAGTTGGGAAAAAGGCTAGGCAGATGGTTTTTCTTTTGCTGGGACCCAGTGCGGGTTGGTAGATGTCACATGTCTTCGAATTTTTAGGTTCTAGGTCATGCTGATTTCCCCGCGATATTTTCCTGAAGTAAATTACACAAAGTAAAGTGTTTCCACTTGGTCACCACTGCTGTGTTAAAATAAAGCACAGTTGATTATTAACCTGAACTAGGTACCTGTGCTTCAGACTATGAAGTGCATAAATATTTCAGGCGAAAGCGTCAGGGTAGCCCACGAAATTCAAATATTCTTAAGTTTTTTGCAATTTGCAGGTAATTGCAAAAAAATCAGTTCCCTGTTTATCAAAACTTACAAGACTTGTATAAATAAATGTCATTATTTAGTTCACAAGTACTTATATTTTGTCATTCGTGATTTTGTTTATCAAAAAATTATTTGTAAGTACAGCTTGTAGAAAATCCTAACAAATCCTGAGTGTCCGGCGACTCTCTATTCCGTCTTACAAGTTTACAAGTGTCGTGCTTAGTACCGCAATAAAAGTTAAATTCGATTTTCTTTTTTTAAACGTGTTCAAAAGAGAGAGATGGCCTGAAGCCCGTGTCCCAGCAGTGGAAACATTAAGGCTGATTATGAATATGGAGATGAGCTATGAATTTAACGAAAATTGACATTCTAGGTAACTTGTGAACGTGTAGACTTGTAACTTTTGATAAACAGGGTCCAGGTCGTTTACATTGATATAATTCGCGGCCGTATCAAATAATTATTTATAAAATTATAATCATGAAAATCAACAATACAACTCTATAAGTCCATGTTATCCTATTCAATCAATCTGCCCGCCTTGCCCAACTATGTTGTGGTCGGCTTCCAGTCTAACCGGATGCAGCAGAATACCAGTATTTACATGGAGCGACTGCCTATCTGACCTCCCACAACCCAGTAACTGGGTAATACGATACGTCATGGTTATACTGGTTGTAATGTTATCCTATTGAATGACTATTTCATTAAATCATGACATTTAAGAACTGTTCTAACTTAAGGAGTTGTATTGCTGATTCTAATAATTATAATTCTGCAAATGGTAGCGAATCATATTTTAATCAACATACAACCTGATACTGACCTGCAAATTGCAAAAAACGCAAGAAAATTTGAATTTCGCGAGCTATCTTACCGCGTCCCCTTTAAAATAATGTAATAAGTTAACAAAACCGCCAGACATTTTCTCATAAGTTCGGTTTCCGCCCTCAAGTCTTGTATCAAAAGCTCACTCTCAATTTTCATTGTCCAAAGGTGACATGGGGTCAGCTCGCAGAGACGCTCCGCATCAAGTTCTGTTCGGCCACCGGAGGGGATCTGTCTGAGGATAACTTACGATTCCTAGCTGAGAAGATCTTCAGGTAAAACCTTTAGTCTTGAGTGTTTTCAGGGTTTCAGGAAGGTCGAAACCCTGAGAGGATTCTGATGAGTTGGGTGAACAGCTTTTATAGTCAAGTGACTGGTTTAAGAAAAAAAATTCTTATCAGTTCTATACAATTTTGTCTATATAAAATGTAATAGAACTACTTACCGACTTAAATTAATAATAATAATTATGTACAAGTATATAAAGAAAGGGGGGAAAATTATTAAAGGACATCAAAAAATTCGTCTGCATCGCTGTCAACAGGAAAAGTGCCCAAAAGGCTGGCGGCATTGCCACGTTGAATGGCAATGCTGATTCTTTGGTCAAAAAATAGGCCAGCCCTTTGGTCACGTGAAGAGTCGACCAACCACTTGGCAATGTCTTGAAAAACCCAGTGGGCACTCGGACCCCATGGCCCTAGGGTTTCAACCCCAAACGGCTTGAACATATACGTCCCGATAAGATTGGAGTATTTGAACCGTTTGAGGTTTTAAGAAATTATTTTTTTTTACCGACTTCAACAATCGTAAAAGATTCTCAGTTCGTCGGAATCTTTTTATTTTATGTGTCTGTTCCCCGATTACTCGAAGACGGCTGGACTAAATTATTTTCTTGTTTGAAAGCTTATACTTCCTAGGTCCCATTTAAATTGTATTATTAAGCTCTTAAGGTGGACCATTGTGCATAACGCTATGCCTCTCTCTCTGAAAAAGTTCTGATAGAAAGACACTTATAGCTCAACAACTCACTTCAGCTCAACAACACACACAGAGCTCCTATCGGCTGTTAGACTTATGCTATTTGTAATACGCTGTCCCCACCACCTGCCTGCCTCTCCACACTATGCAGCTCAACGCTATACCTGTCTCTTAGACAAAGATCTGATAGAAAGACACTTATAGCTCAACACCTCACTTAGCTCAACAACTCACTTCAGCTCAACAACACACACAGAGCTCCTATCGGCTGTTGGACTTATGCTATATGTAATATGAAGTATATGCGCTGTCCCCAGGACCTGCCTGCCTCTCAACACGATGGAGCTCAACGCTATGCCCGTGTCCTGGACACAGTTCTGTAAGGATGCTCTTCCGGAGAGGAACTTCACGTTCTGGGAGTGGTTCTACATGGTTGTGAAAGTGACCAGGGATTATTTGAGGACGCTGTGGTGCGATCAGTAAGTATTAAAACCTATTTGATCTTCTTATGATCATCGTCTTTTTAGGGTTCCGTAGTCAAGAAACCCTTATAGTTTCGCCATGTCCGTCTATTTTTAACCCCCGACTGAAAAAGAGGGGTGTTATAAGTTTAACGTGTGTATCTGTGTATCTGTGTGTCTGTCTGTTCCATCGTAGCTGCCAAACGGCTGAACCGATTTTGTTTTTTTTGGTTTTGTTTGAAAGGTGACTTGATCGAGAGTGTTCTTAGCTATGATTCAAGAAAATCGGTTCAGCCGTTTGAAGATTATCAGCTCTTTTCTAGTTGATGAATGGATGTTAGCATCTTTCGCAGGTCTAATCGATTGGAAATTTAGAATTCTGTTACTTCAATGATATTAGAAGAATATAGTAACCTGGAACTGATGCTGCAGCATCACCTGGATGCAGGATACCCAACTCCCTCACCAACTTACAGCAGAGGTATCGTGTTTGGGCTCATTGGAAAGGTCTCAAAAAATAGGTTACAGATGGATGGTGATCAGGGTCTGATGATAGAGTAGGAAAGAGAAATGAGACTAAATTAGTAACTAACTTCACTGTGGCAAAAGTACGTACAGCTACGCAGATATCGGCGAGCCGCGTGTTGATCGTAGCGTTTCTACTAGTAATATAATATGAAATTTAAAAAGCTGGAAATAAAAGTTAAATTTAAAATTTAAAAAACCCCCGACAAAAACAAAGCATTTAAAAAGTAAAAAAATAATATGTATTGGCCCTTTAAGTTTAATATAAAAGTTGTAGGTAATATTTATATTAAATTTTATATTAAACTTAAAGGGCCAATACATATTATTTTTTTACTTTTTAAATGCTTTGTTTTTGTCGGGGGTTTTTAAATTTTAAATTTAACTTTTTACCGATCTTCTTTAAACTTTGTCTTTTTAGGGTTCCGTCCTATAACTAAGACTCCGCCGTCTGTCTGTCTGTCCGTCTGTCACCAGGCTGTATCTTATGAACCGTGATAGTTAGACAGTTGAAATTTTCTCAGGAAAATCTTAAATTTTTTAATCGTTTTTTCAGTTACTATTCCTATATTTCAATGTAAAATTACATGTTCTGTACGCAGCACTCCATTTATGTAAAAAAACAGCAATGGATACTAAAATACTATAGTGAACGACGCGTGAAGCTCAGAATTTACATTGATAAATCACGAGGCGCGAGCGCGCTCCCCGCCACGCGGAGTCAGACTACGTGTGTTGTGCCACGGTAACGATTAATTCCGTGTGAGGTAATAAAACAAATCAGGTTTATTGGATTCCCATAACGTTCCTGAAATAATTTCATGTACCGGTCGTCTTAGTATGATATGCTGAATTCATCCCATCAGTCTGTGGAGGGCTGTCCCTTAACACCCTGTATATGTATGTGTTTATATTGCAGCTTGATCATGGGCTTCATACAAAAGAAGCAGGCGGAGGAGATGCTATCAAAGTGTCCGTCGGGCACCTTTTTGCTGCGATTCTCTGATTCTGAGCTCGGAGGTATCACCATAGCCTGGGTTGGCGGTAAGTGCTGATTTTTAGAGTGACTGATTGTAGAGTTTCTTGTGATTTTAGAGTGGCTATTTCTTTGTTTTTTTTTTTTAAGTTAATGTTTTATCGTGGGGAAACCGGCATGTCCTTCAACCAAAAATTCGAAAGTATGTGACATCTACTAACCCGCACTGGGCCCGCGTGGTGGACCAGCCCTCTCTCTCGGAAAAGGAGGCTAAAGTCCCAGAAGTTGGAATATTATAGGTTGATTATGGTTACATTAATTTTCTCTACACAAGTAAGTGTAGAGAAAATTAATGTTTTATGTTGACTACGCATCAAAAACCTGACGTCACACAAAATCCTGCATCGCGCAATTAGAGGTTACCGGGCAATCGACATATATAGATAAGATCCCGACATCAATCGTTGGGCAGTTGCCCGCCAGACACAACACCCGTCTGGTCGGAGGATCCTCCCTTTTCTATCGAGGATGAGTGAACTTAACACCCTCTAAATAATTATTCTCTTCCAGAGGGTAACGAGGTGTTCAGCCTGCAACCGTTCACGTCGCGCGACCTGATGCTGCGCTCCCTCGCAGACCGCGTGCTGGACCTCACCCAGCTTCAGTTCCTGTACCCCAACATCGCTAAAGATGACGTGTTCTCCAAGTACTATACTAAACCCGGTGAGTTTATTTCTTTATTGGTTTATGTGCAATCGTTGCACTATTCAACCATTTCATACGAGCTAAGAGCATAATATTACGCTGTAGTCACACAAAACAAATATTATCCTATCCTAACTAATATTATCAATGTGAAAGTTTGAGTGTTTGTTACTCAATCACACAAAAACGGCTGAATGGATTTGGATTAAATTTGGCAAACAGATAGTTTATAACCTGTATTAACATATATGATACTTTTTATCCCGATATTCCCACGGGATCGAGACTTACACGGGTGAAACCACGGGGCGCAGCTAGTTTTTATTATAAATGCGAAAGTGAGTTTGTTATTTTCGGTTCCACGCTAAAACGGCTGAACGGATTTGGATGAAATTTGGCACATGGGTAGACCATGACCTGGAGAAGGACATAGGATACTTTTTCTTCTGATATTCCCACGGGATCGATACTTATGCGGGTGATACCGCGGGATGCAGCTAGTATTAAATAACAAAAAATTGTTTCTCAGTAGCAGCCCGGAGTCTCGATTTGTGCCCGGTTCATTGCAATAGGCTCACCGCAAGGGATTTTGGGGCGATTTGTAAATGTGTGTGTACATAGGTACACCTCTGCCTACCCCTTTGGGGATTACAGGCGTGATGTTATATTAAATCCTGAGTTTCTGCGAACAGAGAACGAAATGCTGAAGAACGGCTACGTGAAGCCGGTGCTGGTGACGACGCTGCCGCCCTACATGTCGTCGTCGCCGGCCTACGCGCACTCGCCCGACTCGCACCGCAACACGCCCAGCGTTCAGAGCAGGTTAGTCACGTTTTAGACTCAAAAACCAGTCACTCTCAAAAATTTAGTAAAAAACCACGCGCTCTAAAATTTTGAGTAGAAATTAAAAACAGCTCGCTCTAAAATGTTGAGTTTGTGGTTTTTTGATGGAGAGTGATAATAGGTTAACCCTTTTAGGTTTTAAAATAGCCAAAGTACTTACTAAGTAACGTTTGAAGATCTCACAAAATTTCTGTAGACAATAATAAAATTGGTAGTTCTAGATTTTTGTTTCTTTCCTTGTTTTTTTTTTTTGTTATTTTTTTTATTTATAATTTTATTTTTTCTTTCCATAGGTACATGATTGATTTTTGAAAGTAATTTTTAATATTTTCTTGGGTGCCGAACTGAAGTGAAATATAATTAGTATTAATAATTTTAGTTTATTCGTTTTAATTTTAATTTAATAGTCACATCCTGTTTTTTATATATTTTTTATTATTTTTAAGTTTTTACTGCAATTATTTTTTGTAACGAATATTCTAAGGTCTACTATTTTTTTTATTGTAGTCTAGGAATTATTTTAATTTTAAGTGCACTCAAAATTTTTATATGTGGCCTGTACGGATCTTGGCCTATGTTTGAAAGTTAATTAATCCATTTTAAAGCATCTTATAAAATAAAAATAAAAACTTTAAATTAACTAAAACATACAATGTGGAGACGTTAATACGACAATAAATGAAAACACTGACGATACTAATGCAGTATTAGAGTTTATTTTCAAAACTTGACTATTCCAATTCCAACAGAACATTTTTTTTTTTTTTTTTTGCGCCCCCTGGTCTTCTCTTTGATATGCAATGGCCTCTGTAGCCCCATGAACCATGAGGCTCCAGGGGCTAGTGCAAATCCTTCATTCGATTTATCGAGTCTGGTTAAGCCACGCTGGGGTCGGTGCATTTCATTCACAACATTGAAAGTTACGTACAGCGAAAACGTGATTGATCCAGTGCAAAAGTTGGTTAAAACGTGATTGATCCAGCGCAAAATTTTGTTAAAACGTGATTGATACAATAGAAAAAAAAAACGCATGATTGCATCAAAAGTAGTTTAATCCACTACGAAATTCATTACTAAAAATACTATTTTCTCAAATTCTGAAAAAAAAAAATATGTGGAAATATCAAGTTTTGAAAAGAACCTCGTCATTTAGGAACTATCACATAAAACCGAATATCGAAATTTAATAAATATTTTTTCCAACAAACTAAATAGTAGTGATGGGTTTTGCCAATTTTTGACAAGCTATAGTGACAAAACTATTGTGTATTGTACCTATGCAGACTAGGATCGTCATTAGATATACAAAGTTTAATTTATTGTCGTCTCCACCTTGTACGTGGTGCTAAAAACCTATCGTTTGACAATTTACAAAAAAGGCCAGGCCTTATAAAGGCCACTCTTTACAAAAGCCTTTTAAAAATGAGGCTAAAAATTCTACATAATCATCCGTTTGCCGGGCTTAGCCTTGGCCTCACTGAGGCGAATCCCGCGGGATGCGGGACGTGACTGCTGCTAAAATCATAGACGTCTTTCCATGATTTGAATGATGTCCTCATAGGCCCTCTAATCAACCCTAGTTTGGAATAGACAATGTTGACTCTATCACCGGCCGCCGAGGCGTTTCCCTGCTCTATGGTTTCAAACCTTTATCTACAGGGTGAAATTTTATTCGTTTTAATCCTCTTACTCATCATTATGAACAACTCTCACTATGGAACCAAAAATGAAATCGCGAAAAAAAACAGCTGTTCCCCACATTTATGTTCGTATAGCTCGTCAAAATAGCAGACGAGCAGTTGATTTTTTTTTCGCGACATCAGATGAGGATTAATACGAATAATATTTCAGCCTGCTTAACATCTTTGTTTTTTGTTTTTAGCTGCGGAACAACAATTCTTCAACTGTAATCGGAACGATTTTGTACTAGTTTATTTAAAAACCATGACTCGAAGTTTTTGATTCTTAGGTTAGGTGCAATATCGAAAATTAAAGTTTAAAAAAAAATTTTTTTTTTTTCTTTATTTTGGATCGCAATTTGGGCAAGGCTGTTTCTTTTTTAAAAATCACGGTATATTTATACAGCATGGCAAAAACCATAGGATTTTTTTTTTGTATATTTCGTGGCACTAAATTAAAGATCTTTTTGTGGCAATTTCTTATGGACGGTCAGATGATTGTCACTTTTAAAATATTTATTATATTTTCCCACTGCTGGCCAAAACGACCGTGACTTACGAGTTGTAGTTCGTAGGTTCGAACCCACACAGGTTTCAAACACACAGGCTCTCAAAACGGTGAAGGAAAACATTACATGTGACTTTTTCAATCCATATGAATTGAAAAAGTACTTGACTGGATTTGAACCCATAACCTCGTGCATGAGACACTAACCACTGGGCCATCAGTCCATCAAGCCATCGTTGCAATATTGAGTTTCTGTTTTTATTATTTTTTCTGTTTTTTGCCAAACTGTAATTTTTATTTTACTCTGACCATCCGGTATTGCCTGTGTGGTTTATTTAAGATTAGAGTATAATTAATAAATTATAATTTAAAAAATAAACTTGTGCCAAGTTTGAATTAGATTGCGATCCAAAATAAAAACTTTTAAAGGTGCGTCCAGATGCGCGTTGTCTGGACGCACCTTAATGTGCAATGCAAATTGGCATAAAAAAAAAAACAGTATTATGAATTCGATATAGTTTCTACGGTATTCGCATTTATTTTAATTAATATTAATGTAAGTGTTTCGTCTATATCAGTATTCTTTTAAACCCAACTTCGAAAAGATAGGTTCTTTTATTGATAAGTTTGCCTGGCGGAATTTGTGGAAATGTATTTATATCGGATTATTGCTTAAGATTTTTATTCCAAATCAGAGCTTTTATTCCAAAATTAAAACGAACAAAATATTTAATTTTTCGAAAGATTTAGTTATCATTTCGTATTATTTTGCGGCTTAAATGCATATATTATACAATTAAGATAAAAAAATATATATTTTAAAATTATGGATTTGCTGAAATATATATTTTCCTATTCAATTAGAATAATGCCAAAATAACAGTGCACTCGGAGACTTTCACTTAAAACGAAATCGTTTTTCATTAACTTTTAAATTACCAGCATTTGTGTTGTCAATAAAAATATATTTTTAATCTCTTTTAAATTTGTCTGACAGCGATCCAAGTGTCAATTTAATAAGTACTTTATTAAATATTGTAAGAGGAATTTAGAACAGTCGCACTTCAATTATTCGTATTTTGATAAAACTTAAATATTGTATACAATATACAAGCTAACACTAAAATATATACAGGTGGCCTATTTTTAGGCCAAAGAATCATCATTGCCATCCTACAGGGCAATGCTGCCAGCGTTTTGGGCACATTCCCCATTGACAACGATGCGGACGTAATTTTTGATGCCCAAAGCTCTTCACTTTTTTATATATACTTGTATGTAATATATATTTTAGTGTTAGTGTCAATTAAAGGTGTCTGAGGCGCACACGCTTGTACCACAAATCGCTAAATACGTTTCGAGTACTTTCGAGATAAACGTAATATTTTAAATCATCATTCCGTCGTTTTCAAAGGATGGAAAGGTACGGAACGGTGTTTTCAATTCGTCTGTCATACATAAGATACTTTAAATTGTCGTTCAGTATTTTTAATAAAAACATATCACATGTTTTCGACCAAATTGAAAAGTTAGGATTCAGGGTTATTTAAACGAATTTAAAAAAGTTTTTCAGTATAAAAAAAACACGTTAGCTTTTTAAATTTATTACATACCGCATCTGTTTAGAAGGTAAACAGCTAGTTATCCAGTAACAATCTCACCGTGAAGTCATTGGTGAAGTAAGCTGTCATTCCACCTTATGATATGGACACTATTGACAGTTCACTTCACCTGAGTTTTCACGGTGAGTGTTTTATAATAGGCTAGATTCAAATTAATAATAATCACCAAAATATTTCAGCAAAATATTGTATTTTTATAAACAATTAATTTAAGTTTATTTTTTTAAATATTGGAATTTACAAAGGGTCGGCGCCTGTATGTGAGATCATTTTAATAATACAGCTTGGAAACTATTATAAAGACGTACCGCTTAATTGAGATAGTGCCTGAGGTAGCTGTGCGATATAGGAGGACGAGTGACGTGTCGCGAGAGCTCAATAATTCGCGGATGTATCCAGTAAAAAAAAAAAAAAACAAACGTCATTCATTTAAACTATTCTGAGAAACAGCACTTTTTAAACGTCAAAATGACATAAGACAGTCCCCTAAAACACCCACCTTTCATCACTTCCTAGTGCTTTAGCTGGGAAGAAGAAGTGGCGCAACAAACTGCCCAGCAGCACAGCTGTCTGTTCAGTTAGGAGAACTTGATTCTATACAATAATATGCAAAGTAATGTTGACATCACGAAACATAATTAAATAATTTGTGCGCTGACGGGTGTCAACAACCCCTCCCGCACCGCGCACCTACCCCAGGCACCGTCTCAGTAAAGCATCCTGTATGTAAATATTGCTTTTTTTATATTTATTATATATCAATGTTGGGGATAACTTTTATCGTTGATTATTAAATAATATATTAAAGAATGTCCCATTTATATTTAATAAATAAATAAAATGTACTTACCTATTGGCAATTATTACATTATATTTGAATATAATTATTTATAGATATATGGAATATTGGCATATTATTATCATTGTTACATGGAGTGCAATTAAAAATTGTCTATTGAAGGCAGAATAAATAATAAATCTAAAGGTGTCGTGGGACACTCGGGTAGAAAGAAGTTCCTTTCACTGAATGTTAATAACATAGTCACAATGATACAAATTAACAACATTTGAGAGTAATTCAATGAAAAAGAGCAAAATGGTGGCCCAGTAGCAACGGCCCCAACTTACGAGTCGTAGTTTGTAGGTTCGAAACCAGCCAGGCGCTTTACTTTGTGTAAATAATTACATCACCACTGCTCTCAAAACGGTGAAGGAACACATCGTGAGGAAACCGGCATGTCGTAGAACCAAAAAAACCCGCACCCTGCGTGGTGGATTACGGCCCACTCCCTCTCACAGAGAGGAGGCCTGTGTCCCAGCAGTGGGAACATTATAGGCTGATTATGCTAAGCTAACAAAAAAAAACAAACATTGTATAGCAAAAGTGTCGTGACGGTCCAATCCTGCTCTCATTCGCCAACTGTGCGGCAAATGACGTGTGTAAGGAACTTCGTTCCAAAAGCTGTAGTATAGTTTGTGCACTCTGAAATGACGCGCCTCACTAAGAAAAAGGAAAAAATCACGTACGTATTTGTACGTACTTTGTACGTATTTTTCTGTTCCTTTCTTGTCTGTATTTATATGTGTGTGCATAAATGGTTAAATAAATAAAGAAAGAAAATAAATTTATTTGGCCCAGGCAAGGCACACAATATTCACACAAAAAACAATGAACAGAATAAAAATTTGTGCGCCACACGGCTACCGCATTTTCCGTTCAAGCCACGGCGCCGTGTACGTAAAGCGCGGTAGTGGGCGCGTCATTTCAAAGTGAGCTATAACACAAATGTAGCAACAAGAATACTTGCCCTTAAAAAAAAAAGGTAATATTGGAAGAAAAATTACAATAAAATTTAATATTGCTTACAGTCTCAGAAAAAAACATCACTCCAGACAAAAAATTTTATCTAAAAAATATATATTACTTAGTCACAAATAATTTAATATATTTACAAAAAAAAAAAACATCAGCGTCAATGTTATGCCGTCCTTCTCTATGTATTGTTTTGAAAATTCTATTTCTATATTAAAAAATATATTCTCATAAAGCGACTGATATTTCCTAAAAAAATCTATCTTTCTTCTATTTTTTGATCTTGGAGATTGATCAACATTTTTCGATTGACCAGAAAACTACAGGATGTATTAGAAAAGTGTGGTTATATAGGTGTGGTACAGAACAACTTTCTCAATGGAAACAACATCGTTATCACGAAAAAAAATTCAACTGTCCCATACAAAAATTAAATACCTACTCGACCTAAATGTATAGGACGGCAGATTATTATTTCGCGGTTACGATATTGGTCCCATGAAGAAAGTTGCTCAATTTAACCCTTAAATATGATGTGGTCATATTTAAGGGTTAAATTGAGCAACTTCCTTTCCTTTCTAATACACGCTGTATAGATGGAATTATGTGTTTTTTTGCATACCACAAATAGAAATCCGTTGATCAGTCTTTGAGGTTGATTACTTATTATATAAAAATATATTTATAATAAAAAAACTCTCCTTAACTAACCTGGGGTCCATAAAATTGCATTTTTAATTTTCCTCTTTTTTACATAAATAATTTCTTTTGAAATTTAGTTATAAGTAGTTTAGCTTAATATTGTTTTTAATTAAGTAGGTATGTGTGGGAGGTGGTAAATATATTTATATTTTTTGTTAAATTTTTACCACATTTGCCCCAATAAATAAGTTAGTTATAAGTCTCGATAATGTTACTTACTTAATCATTCTTATTTTGATTTATTCAAAATACTGCTCATGATACAGTAAAAAAAGAAAAATAAAACATAAAAAACATTGTGATTAATTCTGATTAGTATTTTTGTTTGTATAAATTCGGTGCTAATTTTCTTAAATTAATTTTATATTTTATTCTTATTTTAAGTACAGTTTTATAAAACATGACATTTTATTTAAGTTATAAAATAAGTTAGTGCTTTTTTTATTGTTTGAACACGAGGCACCCGTGTTCGAAAACTAAAACTTTTTTATTTAGTTGTGAACAGCTTAAAAATAATAATAAAAAAATAGTCTAAGACTACGTCATATGGTCTATCTATCGCTAAGCACACAAGTTTCTTGGAATCGGAAACTAAATATATCTTTTCCGCAACTCAATTCGAGAAAATTTGATGATTAATCAATATCTGGTATCCTTTGCCCGCATAGATGACCAGTCTCTGCTGAGATTGGCCGCCATGGCCGAAATTCGGTCTGGAGGACCTTATACCTGGAGGATCTTATAAAAATAAGATCATTTTTAACAGTTATAAATACAACGATGAATTTTTAATGAAATAAAGATGGCGCGCTTTTCAAACTGACAGCTGTCACTTAAACGTCAAGCAACCAAATAAACGAATAGGCTAGATATATTGAATGTTGTAATTATAAGTATTAAATCGGTCAATTATTGATACAAATTGAAAATGTGCGCCGACGTGCCGAAGGAATTTTTGACAAAAAAAAAACAAATTTTTAGTACTTATTAAGTTTTGACCAAAATTACTAGAATATTTTTTTTTTCTTTACTCGGAAAGTCCTTCGGATAAAAACGTTGGCATGTTAATTTTCCGATCGGTTGGTTAAATAGTTAATAAAATTAACGAATTTATGTGAAAAATATCTTAAATGGATGTGACTATTATCTCTAGTTAGGTGTAATTTGATAGAAAAAAAAAATTAAAAAATTGTCGGCTCCACACATTTTACCTTAATAAATAAGGGACCGCTCAAATAACCAATAAATCCCCTTTACTTATCAACTTCCCTTATTTTTCTTAAATTGTCATTTCAATTTCGCATTTAACTTGGCCCACGATCCTAAGATTGAAATCGTTAGATGCGCCGTACCACGTCAAAATATGGTCGCGTTTCTATTTAATTTTGACATGTCATATGTCTTTGACATGTCATATGCTGCTATGGAAACGCGATACGCGGATGTGTTTAATTTTGTCAGTCGTACTCTTCGCCCGACCGACATAAGTACGATGAGGGCCAATCTAACGAAAATCTTTGCCACGATCTGAACATGTATTCCTTCGTGTAAGCGTTTTCACTTTCTATCACAATATAGTGGAACTACATCAAATCAAAAGTCATTTATTCGAACTAGGCTGAGAATCGGCACTTTTTGAACGTAAAAATTCCTAGTACTTTAGTTGTGAAGAAGTATTTACGCAACAAACTGCCTGCTGTGCAGTTGCGTAACTACTTCTGCAGAGTTCTTTTAAGTTAGTTGTCTCAAAATTCTATTACAATAAAAGTAGTTACACTAAGAATAAGCTGTCCAAATAATTTGGAAAGTGAAAAAAAAAACGATTGTAGTTCAACACCCAGGCTCTCTAAATGTATGTGTGGGGCTAGGCATCCCAGCTTTGGTTAGTCAAAACTTCAAATCTTTATAGGTTTTGACTAAAGCAGCATTTATATTTTGTGAAAAAAAAAACAAAATTGTTTATAAATTATTCTTTTTTCAAATTTTAATCAGTATTTTTAGTGAGCTGCTTATTTATACGTGAGTTTATAGAAATAGGTTTTAATTCGAATCTTATTAGATGCGAAGTTTTGATGCACCAAAGTAATTTTTATCTTTACATGACGATGTTACGATGTTGGGCGCATGTATGTATGTTTTGAATTGATGTATTTGTAATATTATATGTGACAAAAAATAATACAAGATTTTTATTTTCTTATTGAGAAAAAATGTCTGAATTCACGTTTAAAATATTTAAAAAGAAATTAAAGTCAAATTATCAATCGATGTTTGCAAAAAAAAGATTTTCAAAGACATTTTTTCTTAATAGCGAACCCATCGCGAAAATGCAACACAGACGGTCGTTTTTTTTGTTTTATTCCTTTTTTTTTAATAATGAAAACATTTTATTTTACCGTACCATAGACTACAACTGCGTCTATCTTGTCTGTGCTGCCTTTTTGGCGACGGTTGTAGGTTTTTTATTATTTTATTTTTTAACGACCGTCTTCCTCTTAATAACGTGTTGCATTTTCTCTTTCTTTCCCGATTACCTGATTGGTGGATGCTGAACAACAACACAACAAAATACACTTAAACAAACAACAACAAAAAAACAATAATGACACAAACAAATGACCACCTCTGGACTCAAACGGAAAAATAATCACCACTCGACAATCCCCGGCCCACAATAATCACCACAGCTACTTCAGCGCGGCCACGCCTGCGCAAACTGACAGTTTCATGGACAGTGAGCTGTTCGAGCAGATTCGAGCCTTCGAGCCGGATGGAATGGACGAGTTTGACATCTATAGTAACATGAGCATGAAGTAAGGTGAGTTGTGCGTTGATCACCATTTGAAAATGGTGATAAATCAGAACTGTCAGAAATCTTAGGAGGAACGGGAAGCCTTTGTCTACCAGCGAGACACTATCCTACTTCCTACTAATATTATAAATGTGAAAATTTGTGTGTTTGGATGTTTGTTACTCAATCACGCAAACACGGCTGAACGGATTTGAATGAAATTTGGCTAATAGATAGTTTATAACCTGGATTAACACATAGAATACTTTTTATCCCGATATTCCGACAGGATTGAGACTTACTCGGGTGAAACCGCGGGGCGCAGCTAGTAAGTCATAAAAAGAAGTTCAATTATGAGGGGTTTATTTATAAACGTTGCTTAAAGTTAAGTGACGTTCAAACATCAAAAATGTATGGTGATTACTTAACTTTAAAAGAAACGTTTATAAATAAACCCCTAAATGTATAGTCTTACATGGACCTCTATGAACATAGCAAAAAAGAAAAAATTAAAAAGCATTTTAATTTTTTTTTTTAAACGATCAAAAAAGTAAAAAATTCGTTTTTTAGCAGGGTAGACTTTGGTTTTTTAATTTTTAATTATTTATTAAAAGAGTAAGAGTGGAGTTTCTTCCCAGCTCTCTTCTCCATAGGAAACGACCAATTGGAACCGTGCACCTAGCTTCTCACGTTTCACAAGTGCCCGTGTAGGTTTATGTGAAATAAAATATTTTGATTTTGAATATTTCATTACAATTTTGACACTGACAGCGCACTGCTGAACGCGTTGAGGGGGCCAAGTCTACTAATTTAGAAACGTGTCAGTGGTTTCACAATGATGAGTTTTTGACAGATTTGCCATACAAAATGTGTCAAAAACTAATCATTGTGAGACCAGAGACCACTGACACGTTTGTAAATTAGTAGACTTGGCCCCCTGATCTATTGGTGAAATCCGCACTTTATTGTTTTTAACGTTTTTTTTTTTTTCTTTTTTTACAGGTGACGAAATTAAAAACGAAAATTTTACCTTTTTTTTTAGTTAATAAGAATAGCTTTAGACGAGTCAATTTTTAAAATAAAATATTGTATTTGGTACTCCTTACGATTTCCGTTCATACATGTGCCATAGGGATATTGTTATGGGATTATTATCATATTTTAAGTGAAATAAATATACGACGCTGTTTTTAATTAGTTGGTTAATTTTCACTGACGCGTTGAGATCAAAACTGAACTGTCAGTTGGCTTTGACCGCTCGCCGCGTACCAAGATGTCATCTAACGTTATTACATTGGTTACGTTATAAGTCCAGTGATCGTAAAAAGGTGAGCTAAAATACCTAAAGTTCGAAAAAGTACTTAGACATAGTGGAGACGCCTTACGACTAAATCGTTTTTTGGGACAAATGTCCCGAAAAAAAGTTATATAATTATTAAAGCTGGTATGTAAATTACATTCGTGCCTCCGAAAGCACGTTAAACCGCTGGTCCCGGCTATCATTTGTGGATCTTTGACAGTCGTTACGAGTCGTCAGAAGCCCGAAAGTCTGACAACCAGTCTAACCAAGGGGTATCGTATTACCCAGTTACTGGGTTGTGGAGGTCAGATAGGCAGTCGCTCCATGTAAAATACTGGTATTCAGCTGCTAGACTGGAAGCTGACCCTATTATAGTTGGGAAAAGGCTAGGCAGATTGATGTAAATTACATTAGCTTCCGCGCTTACTTACATCGTTCAAACGAAGATAAGGAGATCAACTTTATTTTTTGAAAACAATAAATCGTGCATACTCTTTTTTAGGGTTCCGTACCCAAAGTGTAAAACGGGAGCCTATTACTAAGGCTCCGCTGTGTGTCTGTCGGTCTGTCTGTCTGCTTGTCTGTCTGTCAGTTTGTCACCAGGTCATAAACCGTGATAGTTAGAAGTTTTTTAAACAGAAACAGGAATTCGATCGTTGTTTTATACTTTATTAATTTCGGTGATATTTTAGTCGTAAGGAAGTCTCCATTTTTTGTCTCTGTTCTTTGAACTTTAGGTAGATTAACTCACCCTTTTCCGATCACTGCTTATAACTGTTATAATGGGGTGCTAACATTTTGTTTTTTGCATTCTGTTTTATTTTAATTCTGTATGAATTATCAAATGAAAACTTAATCTGTCTGAGGTGCTATTTCGAGTACATCTATGTACATACTGTTTATCTGTTCGTTGACATGAGTTCTACTGGACAGCTATTAAATTGAGTAACATATTTTCGTAAACGATTAAGATTAATCTGTTTCATTTTGACAGTTCAACAACATTCATTGCGTTATTTACGTTGTTGAGCAGATTTTTTTGTCGAATTTATGAAGTAATGTATTAGCAATCTATTTCAAAACGATTCAGATTGTGATTGATCGTGTATTAAGGTGGATGTTCCGATCGTATGTGTGTGTAAAAGACTGTATATTCAATGGCAGATTTTATTTTTCACCTTTATGTCTAATTGGGTGGATTTTGAGGCATTATTATGACCAATTTCAATAAAGCGTAATGGCGGATTAGCGCTTGAATTACTCCTACGACTTAGTAATGCTCCAATTTGACATAAAACAAAATAAACCAAAAATGCTGACTTCAGCGCCATCTAGCGGGAAAATGGCCGGGAACAGACCGTATGTTCCGCCTTAAGCAATTAGGGTGCAGATTTAGGTACGATTTACACCTTTAAGAGATTACAAAAAAATACCTTATAAGCAGGAGGGCGTGAGAGCACTAGCTTTTCTAAAAGTCGCCCGCCCATCCTGTGTTTGATTTCCAGGGGAAGCCCCCTTTGTGGTGGAAGTGGAAAACGGTCTCTTTAGCAGAATCATAATTATAAAAATATTATGAATCATCGTAAAATATCACCAACTGACAATTTCATAACATGATCTGCGTGTAATTCATATAGCGAAGTAGGTAATTCATCTGTTTGACAGTTTTCTATGGAGATTCGTAAAATGGTCCACAAATTATGAAATGCTTTTATGTCAAATTAGAGGAATTGCTTATGACAGTTTTTTTTTTTTGTGGTTGGGCAATCATCAAATGACTTCTCCCGCTCTGGGCGGAGCGGAAGGGCGTGTCAGACTTTTACTGACTTAAACCCACCCGTGTTCCTTCAGTTGCCTGTTGCCAGGGTCCCGGTATCTCTTTCGGACTATCCCGCAACCCTGGCTGGTGCTTATGACAGCTGGGATACAGAAAATGAACTGCTTTAAGAGGAATTGCCAATGTGGCCGGTTTAGGCCCCCAGGTCGAGATAGGTAGATATATAGAATACTCTTTATTATGTACACCATAAAAAAATACAGATATAAATGTAGAAATTTAACATAGGGTGACACAGTGGGCGGTCTTATCGCTAAAAGCGATCTTTTACAGACAACCTTTGTCGAGTAAAGTGGTATTGGTGTTTATCTGGACTAGACTCGCCCTCGCTGGGACACAGCTGGCGAAATGTGGGCGTACTATAGGTACACCTCTTTCTAACCCTCCGCAGTTATGTTATGTGTTCTATCACAAATAACTGTGAACTTTTCGCCGTCTTATTAAAACTAGCGTTGTATATATTTTAGTAATTCGTACCTTTTTATTAAATACATTATAGAAGCTTTTTTAATTTAACGTTTTAAATAAATACCAATCGTTTATAATTTTTATTTTATTTTATATGTTCTATAAAAATAGATTTTTTTTAAATTGAAATCAATGTCTTCGCATTTTTTTAAGTAAGTTTTTTTTAATGTTTTGTATAAAACTATGTACTTATTTTAACATATTTTTAAATTCTGCTAAGCTTTGGTTTCTTAGGAAAGTGGTTCCGTCATATTATGACGGCCGTTATGACATCTGTCATTTTCATCAGTATTTGACATTAAGTTGTCAAGAAACGCTCTATTGTGTGACAGTTCACTGCTTTCTAAGGAAACCAAAGCTTTGGATATTAAATCGCTTTTACTGTGTGTAGAGAATATTAATATACACAAATAATGTTTATTGTATTGTGTATCAATCATTTATTTTTAATGTTATAAGGCCTTAAATGCAATTTGAATTATTAATGTTTACTTGTTTAACGCTTAAGAAAGGTGTCATAAACAGTGCCATTTACACATTTGATTTGAAATACATAACGTTGACAGGTGTCATGGGACAGTCGGTTGGAACGAAGCTCGTTTCGCTGTCTATTATAATTTAATTTGTATAATATAAAATGAATTATGTATTGAAATTATATTTACAATAGTTTACGTGTACACATTTTATCACAGATTATAAGATCAGTAAACTCGCATCATAATGTACTATAGCAAGCACATAGCATAGCTATTAACTACCATTCGAGGAAAGCTATTTCGTCACTAATTATCCAGTTATACATTACAGTAATTGTAAATATCAATTGGAGATTTTATGGAACTAATATATATATCCATATTTTAACTAACACACAACCTAACACTGACCTGCTACTGCAAAAAAACGTAAGAAAATATGAATTTTGGGTAGCACACCTTTTTAAAATGAGGATCGTACGAGGCACTCTTTTTACAAAGTGTGCTAGCACACTGCTACCACGAATGAGGCTAGGCTGCGGAGGCTTGTGAGCACGAACGTGCTGTGAGTGTGTCAGTGAGTCGCGTGACTCACCGAGTCACCGCGCGAGTCGCGTGTGTGCTGTGTGGTGTTTAGTGAGTAGTGACGACAACGCGACATGACATGACACACATTAGAGTAGGTAGGCACACGCGCGGTGAGTTCTGTGTTGTGTGTTTGTGCTAGCAACAGTGAACGAAGACATCAATGATCAAAATACAAAAACGAGTGACTCGGTCGACAGACTGCTTTCGGTCAAAACTCAAAGGTACAAAATGTTCTGTGTGTAGCTAATCTGTGCCAGTGAGGTGTGTGCTAGCACATCAACATAAAATGAGTGAGCGACTCTTTTCATCCAAGTGAGTAGCTACAACTGTGCTAGCACGTGTGCTGAGTTACCCAACACTAGTTACCTTGGCATCCCCCTTGAATAAAAACACGTAGAAGACAAGATGTTTGAAGACTTAGCTTGCACTGGTCCCCACATCGCATTTAGTGTTTAATGCTTTATGTAACTTTTCGGAGTATAAGAATTATCGGAGCGATTATAATTAAATTGGGTCCCCACCTATGAAATTGGCGTTTCTTTCTCACACATAGAGAACCTCGTCACTTCTATGATTTAAAATATTCATCAATTGCTTGGTATTATATCGAATAATGACCATCATAGACAATTACCAGTAGTAAAAAAACCTTATAGTATAAAAATTACTTATAGTTTTCTAAACATAAAAAATAGCTTAAAAATGACTCCTCATTTTGTTAGCAGAAATGACCACTATTTTTTTTTTAACCTAGCCATAACTTATTTTTGTCGCTTAATCTAAGTGGCATACGTTATCTTAGTTTTTAAACTTTAGTCCATAAAAGTTTTAAAACATTAGTGTTCATGGTTGTTATATAAATTAAGAAAATGTTAGTATGAAAAATGCAACTTCTTTAAAATTCCCCATACAAAACGCTGATTTCATAGGAACTAATATACAAGGTATTAGGGTAGACACCGTTATCCTTGACTCTAGGGGTTTAAAAAAAAAATCAGCTGTTCCATAAATTTTTCCGATTTAAGTGAACACAAATGTATGGAACAGCTGATTTTTTTTTAGCAATTTCAATGTTGGTCCCATAGAAAAAGTATATTATAGATGACACTAAACCACTAGTTTCAAGGATAACGGTGTCTACCCTAACACTCAGTATATAATTAATAATAATTATTATTACACAACATTCATACCTTCACGATTCTAATCCCTGAAGGGATAGGCAGAGGCTGCCTCGTTGATCTAGTGGTCGCAAGCGCTACTGCTGAGCATGAGGTCCACGGGCTCGATTCCCAGGTCGAGCAAAGTGTTATCGGGAATTTCTGAGAAGCAGTCGGAGTCAGGACTTGTCCCCGGTTGATGGCAATAGGCTCGCCCCCTATTACATGGGACTTAAACATAACTGGCGAAATGTGGGTGTATACTATACGTACACATCTTTTTTTTTTTTTTTGACGGTGGGATTCATCAAATGACTTCTCTCGCTCTAGGCGGAGCGGTTGGGCGTGTCAGACTTTTACAGACTAAAACCCACCCGTGTTCCTTCAGTTGCCTGTTGCCAGGGTCCCGGTATCAGGTACACCTCTGCCTTACACTTCGAGGATTACAGGCGTGATGTTATGTTATTATAATAATAATATATATCGACCCTAAAAGTGTGAAGTTTCATGTAAAAATCGTCCTTGTGTCATTTAAATTCGGCTTTAATGTTACTTTATGTTTGAATGTTGTCAATTGTGATATGTGTGGCCTTACCGTTCAAAATTTAGAATAAATGGATTTTACAGCGTGTTATCAGACATATTGGTTTTATCTACTTAACGTAACTTTGTAAAGTTGCGGTTTCGCTCGCGGTTCCGTCGTATTATAACGGTCGTAATAAAAACCTGTCATTTTCACCAGTATTTGACACACATTAACGGCTGTCCAAATACAGGGCGTTTTTGACAGCTTAAATGTCAAAAATGCGCTGTATTTGGACAGCCGTTATTGTGTATCCGTTTATCGCTTTCTTTGGAAACCAAAGTTTAAGCAGCAAGATGGCGTATATCAATCATATAATGATGAATGCGCGTCTATGATCTTACGCCTCCTTAGATAACAGGCCTTAGGCTGAGTCCTGAGTGACGGCGCACCGCACAGGCGGATTGCGGAGCGGATTTAGCAGACGGGGCATCCTGAGTGACGGCGCACCGCCGTTATTTGTTGCACCACCGTTGCCATAGCAACGAACCGAAAGCCATGACATTGTAATAACGTCCTGTCAGAATATTAATCAACGATGAATTCGTGTTTTTGAGTGCATTTTTCCAATATAAAGTCAAACTTGGTGCTTTCGAATGATACAAATTGTTACAGTGTATGGATTACATAGTAATTAATGAGGATTATGAATTTTTGATTTTTCGATATCTTACTTATACGTTCATACAAAGTTATCGCGGCATGTATGATGAGAAACTTCAAATGCGCCGTGAAATGCGCGCGCCCGCTCGCACTCCGGACAAGTTCGAACATCTCGAACATTTGTTTTATCCGCCGTTCCGCCTGCGCGATGCGCCGTCACTCGGGACTCAGCCTTAGACCGGTTCTGCACTGCATCCGATCCGAATACGAATTCAATCCGAGTGTGGATTGTGCTAAATTCGGACGAACAGAGTTTGGATCGTTTGCGCATCATTATGCAAATACTTAATATTATGGCTACTTCCGAGTCCGACCGACATTTCTCGGATTCGTAAAGATGCAGTGCTGAACCATGTCATTCAATTTCAAAATTTACATAATATGTATTACGTACTGTGCTATACAGGGTGTTAGGGTAAACACCGTTATCCTTGAAACCTGTGGTTTGGTGTCATTTATAGAACGTGAAATCAATGGAAAATTACGTCTTTTTTTTAAATTCCATTGTACCACTCGAGTATTTCACCGTTTCACCTATGCGCTACAAGGGTGGGGGTCGCGGGACGTGACCTGGCCGGCCGCGAGAGCGACCCCTCCCTCAGTCAGTCAGCTGTTTTGCTTGCGAGCACGGTGTCGGACAGAAACTTTTAAAATCTTTTAATGAAAATAAAGTCTTTTTTTTGTTGTTACCCGGTCATTTATTTTTATATTTAAGTCAACTACCCATGGTTTGAGTGACAGCGGTGATCACCCTTACACCCTGTATTAGAGTCAAACTTAACGAATTTGAATGTCGTGTCTTCGATGTAGAGCCAAGTGTCGGCGAATATTAATTAAATTAGCTTCACCGAATTCTTTTTTCGGTAATATGCTGCTGCTGACAAAAACTCGATTGTCCGCGTTTCGTATTATAGAGTTATGAAACTTGAACGATGCTCAAACGGCGCGAGTGAATAGCATCGGCGTACTGTCTAACCGGATGCAGCTAATACCAGTATTTTACATGGAGCGATTGCCGATCTGACCTCCACAACCCAGTTACTGGGTAATACGATACCTCTTGATAAGACTGGTTATAGATCTTTGGCAGTCGTGACGGGTAAGTTTGTCATCTTACCGAGGGGTATCGACCATGTTAGCCAGAAAATGGGTTGTGGAGGTCAGATAGACAGTCGATCCTTGTAAAATACTGGTGTTCAGCTGCATCCGGTTAGACTGGAAGCCCCCACATAGATGGGAATAGGCTAGGTAGATGATAATTTGAGCATCGTTCTAAAATACGGGCGTAAGATAGAAATTTACTGTTTCTAATAGAAATATTCGAGATTTTTAAATACGTAGTAATTTTATTACAAGCCTTTAATTGGTTTAATTTAAGCATTTAATTCTAGTTAAAAATACTTTTATGGATGTGGATTGTGGTGCTTCAAAATATGCAGGGTGTTAGGGTAGACACCGTTATCCTTGAAACTAGTGGTTTGGTGTCATTTATAATAAACATTTTCTATGGGACCAACTTTGAAATCGCAAAAAAAAAATCAGCTGTTCCATACATTTTGTCGATTTAAGTGAACACAAATGTATGGAACAAGTGATTTTTTTTCGCGATTTCAAGGTTGGTCCCATAGTAAAAGTATATTATAGATGACCCCAAACCACTAGTTTCAAGGATAACGGTGTCTACCCTAACATCCAGTATTTGTATGTACTATACACCCTTATTCAGAAACGGCTAATATATCTAATGGTGTTACAGGTTAGGTTATTGTCAAGAGTACTTTATTACATTGGGTAGAGTGGGGATGGGTGGCTAGAGTGAGTTTCATCAAATCGTCGCAAATTTTAAAGGCGGGTCAAAAAACAGAAGTTCACAAAATCTAATCGACCGAATTTTGAACGAACCTGAGTCTAGGACCCTTTCGTTCCTCAATCATATCAAAATTCAGCCGATTAGTTTCGAAAGTGTACATCCGCGGTATTTAACAATGTTAGTTAAGCGGAATTGGACTATCAACGACGAAATAGTTCCTATGCCGTAATTTTGGCTCCACTGTTGTAAGACCAATACGAATACGCTACGAACCTTCGGCGCTACCTAATAGGTTCGTTTTTACTGTTCCGTACCCAAAGGGTAAAACGGGACCCTATTACTAAGACTCCGCTGTCCGTCTGTTTGTCTGTCTGTCGGTCTGTCAACAGGCTGTATCTTATGAACCATGATAGTAGGTACGACAGTTGAAATTTTCACAGATGATGTATTTCTGTTGCCGCTATAACAACTAATACTAAAAAACAGAATAACCGTTGGTGCCGGCTGTCATTTGTGGATGTTTGACAGTCGTCAGAAGCCCGAAAGTCTGACAACCAGTCTTACCAAGGGCTATCGTATTACCCAGTTACTGGGTTGTGGAGGTCAGATAGGCAGTCGCTCCATGTAAAATACTGGTATTCAGCTGCATCCGGTTAGACTGGAAGCCGACCCCAACATAGGTGGGAAAAGGCTAGGCAGATGATGACAAAAAAACAGAATAAAATAAATACATATTTAAGGGGGCTCCCATACAAAGGACGTGTTTTTTTTTTTTGCCGTTTTTATAGATAATGGTACGGAACCCTTCGTGCGCGAGTCCGACTCGCACTTGGCCGGTTTTTTAAATTTAACAGTGGAGCCAACATTACGGCAAAGGTACAATTTGATGACACGCACTCTAGTTAAAAGTTACACCAACATTCGATTATCAAAAACGGCACAATGTCACACTATTAGAAGACATGCAAGTGACAGCATGTCATCATTTTCGGGAGTGACAAAGAGCCAAGATGATATGCAACTTGCGGAGCGCTTAAAACCTATTTGCCTCTTTTTACTTATAATTATGTAAATCTAAGTATGTATTATTATTGATTGTAATAGTGAAATCGTGTGTTGGTTTCTACGGTGCGTTTAATGCGTTAAAACGAGGTGGTGAGGCTAAGAACTCACGGAGCGGTTTTCACCCGCGCACGCCACGTTTGCGGGCCCGCGGCTTCTGTAGGATGTAGATTTTTAGGGGTATTAGGAACAGGGTGTAAAGTTCACTCATACTCCATAGAAAAGGGAGGATCCTCCGACCAGACGGGTGTTATGTCTGGCGGGCAACTGCCCAACGATTGATGTTGGGTTCTTCTATATATGTCCACTGCACGATAAACTTTAATTGCGCGATGCAGGATTTATGTGACGTCTGTCTGTCGTCAGGTCTTTGATGCGTAGTTCGCATGTGGTGATGTAGATACCGCCACAGATTTATATGCAAAAAGAAAGAGCACATTTCACGACGCGTTTTACACCCGCAGCGCGCGCGGTTTTTTGCGGGTTTCGCGGCACCGGAGGGCAGCAGTCACCCGCCGCCTTGGCGGGTTGCGCCCGCACGCTCTGCGATCGCTTGGCGGGCGACCGCTTTAGCCGGCAGGGCAGGGGGTACAGAAATCCGACGCCATTTTGCACAACCGCCCGTCTGGTCGTCTTGCAATCATCGCCCGCCAAGTTTGCGGGCGATAATTGCAACCGACGCGGTTGCAATTATTGCCCGCAAACTTGGCGCGTGACCGCGCAAATCACCGGTCTCCGAGTTTAGAAATAAAACCGCAGTTCCACCACCGCGGCGGGCACGGGACAAAACCGCTCCGTGAGTTCTTAGCCTGAGAGCAGTGAGACGCCATTGACTAAATTGACAGATTGAGTTAGCTTGGTCTTTATCCTCTCCAATGTCACGCCCGCGCGGGCGTTTCTCGCGCGTGTCAGGGCCCTTCTGGGTGGTCTGTTACTCGATACCCGAATGGGACCACTTGAGATTATAACTACGATACGTGTTAAGTTTTGTATCGGAGATGTTTACATAACATATTTCGTTAGGTTATCTACCTCCCCGTCTCACCGCTCACATATCAGGCGGTGACTAAAGTCCGGTCGCGAAGCAGAAAGAATTTCGTACAATGACCCCTCATTACTCGCGCTCAAATGTATTGCCGTCGTGCTCACACATTAGAAGGACCGCCTTTATCGCGAGCGCGACGGCAATACATTTGAGCGCGAGCGATAGAGTTAAGTAATGAGGGGTCACTGTACGAAATTCTTTCTGCTTCGCGACCGGACTTTAGCAGTCCCGCGCGAACTGTACCCATCGGCCCGGACACGCCGCGCCGGCAGCGGCGCTGACGATGAGATAAAATTATAAGTTTTATAAACCGAGCTTGCCGTACCTACAGTCGACTACCACGTCAAATCTAGCCTATAACGCCATCTGTAGAACTAATACGTATGCTTATGTCTTGGCAAATTATATTCTCTAAGCTCGATTCTGCTATATTACCGATAAAATATTACCATTAGGGCGAAAACCCGCGAAAATCAAATTTTCTAAATACGATTCGCGGCCGTATAAAATATTTATTCATAGAATATAATACTATTTATATTTTACTGTCGCGTATCATATTTAATTAAATTCAACCTGTCACTGACCTGCAAAGTGCAAAAAACTTAAGAAAATTTGAATTTCGCGGACTACCTTATTGCATCCCCCATGCATGAAAGTTGAGTTTTATCGGTGCTATAGAATAATTTAAACTTAATCATAAGCTTTATTGTGGTTATATTTCACTGTAGAATCTATGTTTAGAAACAAATATAATGATTGTTGAATAATCTTGTTTTATTTGATTTTCCTATTCGCTTGACGGCGCAGCAAGTGGCGCTACCTCGTTTTATTCCGAAGTAACTGGAATCACTGAAAAGGTTGGATATGAGTGCAACCTACTAGAGTCCCATCATATAAATACCATGAGTTTAGTTGTTGAGAGTGAATAGCTACACTCGCGACAATCTAAGAAGTCCGTTTTGACGTTTCGTTCTCGTACGAGTACATGTAATGTTAAGCCTTGAGAATCAGTTTTTATCAATGTAGATAAGTCGTAAATTACAAACTCTAAGTATGTTCAATCGATATGTCTCGAGAATCAGTTTTTAAGAAACAATTTTTTTTTTCATCACTACACGTAGTATTTTGATAGCTGTCAAAACGGACTTCTTAGATTGTCGCGAGTCTAAGCTGAAAATGACTGGCCCGAGACTGCCCGAAAGGGTCACTTTGTTGGCATCCGACTGCAAATACCAAAATGTTAAACCTCATTGAAATCATTGTTCTTTATAATTATAGTAATTTTGAAGAGTGCCTGTACAGTCCGCGCCACCACTGAAGTCAGGCGGAAAATTGTGTATTTTTTTTTTTTTATGCACTTTGATGCTATGTTATAGACACTAGCGCCGCGTCTATCGGTCATGAGTGATTGCGCGGACTATACAGGCACCCTTCAAAATTACTATAAAACACCAAAGATGTCAATCGATGTATATCCCTGTTACGGGAGTTGAAGACGAGTTCTTAACGTCAACCTGGATGACCACACCTTTACCCGAGTTAAAAAACTACTGGAAAAGGCATGTACGGCAGCCTCGCAGCCCCCTTTGGATCCAAAGCCAAGCTGCATGTGCTGGAACTTGTTTTTTTTTATTTCTCCGCATATATTATTTGGCCTCTATTCCTACACCCAACGGCAATGGGACGAATGCCGCCGTCCCTATTGCGCAGGATGTGTGTGTGAACTGAGGGAACAAACTGGGAATCACAAAAAAAAAATCCTATGATTTAGTAGTAGTCCTAAAACAATTGTAGAACGAATATGGGAATTTTAAATCAATATATTAAAAACTACAGCCCTTAAAGTGTGGTCCCTCAGTTCTCACAGACCATCAGCCAAATCTCGTATAAAAAAGAAAAAAAAATGCCTAGTAATCAACACTAGGCATATTTTTTTTTTTTCTTATTCATTTTGTGGTGACACTACTCTATCTATTTTCATAGGATTACTAAAATAATATTATCTCAGGTAAGAGGAAAGCAATGCACAATTTTAGCATTCTATTATTTAGTAGAAAGTTTTTATTAAAAGTTAAGTGCACTAGACTTTCCGATAATCCTATCGTCAAGCAGGTAGCACACGCACTTGTGTCAGTGGAGGTGAGGATTGAGGGACCAGTATTAATAATCGATATCTTCAAATTGCGTCGATATTTCTGCTCCATTTCTTTTTTACAAAATGTATTAAGACTTTTACTAAAACTTTATGTCGAAAAATAACGGTTTTATTTATTTAAAATGGGTAATATTCACTAAAATATTTATCTATGTTGTGTGGACTGAGGGACCACAGTTTTGTCGTTATATTTTGTTTGTCTTTAATGCTTTTGTGGTTTGTATTTAGTAAATATCTTTACAAAATCTTTACTAAATGTCTGTAATCACAAACCCTTAATTTTCGAGATAATATCCGAGATTTGGCTGATGGTCTGTGAGAACTGAGGGACCACACTTTAAGGGCTGTAGTTTTTAATATATTGATTTACAAATTCCCAGATTCGTTTTACAATTGTTTTAGGACTACTACTAAATCATAGGCCTTTTTTTTGCGATTCCCAGTTTGGTCCCTCAGTTCACACACACATTGCGCAGGGCACCTTCATTGGCCCCGTACAAGACATCAACGACGGTATCATTCACACCACGCGGCGGGAGTAATTAGAACCGTAAGCTCTTTCAAAATAACGTGTTTACTTACTGTTTGATTATAAACTAGCTATACGACTACATCAATATAGTGCTCTGTGGACTACATGCTCCGTAGCCAGTTATGCAGTTATGACATGAAATAATGCCTATACTTACTTTCAGTCTCTGTGAAGCTTTTTACTTTTCATAGCTTAGCTCTCGCCAAAACAAATAAATGTGTAGATCAATATAAATTTAAAAATATGAATTATTCATGATGTGGTACTAATAAACTAATTCCTATGATAATCTGCAAAAAGTACTCGTTTAGCCGGGGTTGCGGGAAAGTCCGAAAGGGATACCGGGACCTTGGCAACAGGCAACTGAAGGAACACGGGTGGGTTTTAGTCAGTAAAAGTCTGACACGCCCTTCCGCTCCGCCCAGAGCGGGAGCGATCATTTGACGATTTACCCCTCCACCCTCAAAAAAAAAAAGCTCTCCGGCTGGCGGCAGCCGTCCAGGTATTAGGTATATAGTGCTCTGTGGAAGTGTTTACTGTTTACTACTAGATAAAGACGAAATAATAATAAACAAATCGTTATTTTGACGCAACGCAATAGTTTAATATAAAGTTGAACTAAATAACATAAGTGGTCTAGGTTCTTTTTTGAGATAAAAGATGGAAAAACTGCCAATGTGTAGGATATGTTTAGTGCAGAATGTCCGCGAGAGCTCGTGGCTAAGTAATAACAGCCGCACGGGTCGATCCATCAGGTTAAGCTACGCTTGCCGGGGTTGGTCCGTGGATGGGTGACCATTTTCACATATCGAGACTCCTCCGTGCCTCGGAAAGCACGTTTAGCCGTTGGTAGGTAGAGGTATTGTATTACCCAGTTCCTGGGTTGTGGAGGTTAGATAGACAGTCGCTCCATGTAAAATACTGGTATTCAGCTGCATCCGGTTAGACTGGAAGCCGACCCCAACATAGTTGGGAAAAGGCTAGGCAGATTGATTTTGATTTTGTCCGCATGTATGTAGTGGTCAACAGAAACTGGCAGGAACTATATGAGAAGCTGACTGATATTCCAGTAAGTTATGTATGCAATGCCTCTCTGCATGAACTTAGAAAAAAGAAAGTAGTAATCTTTCGGCCATCTCCTTTGGCGGGCAGTCTGCAACCTCGCCTGGCATGGACACTGAGGCCAGTACATTTGGAACGCTACCACCATTCTGGAGCCCGACAGCTGTCAGGTCTCTGAAACAGAATTGGGTAAGTTGTGTGATAGGAATTTCTATGGCTATGTAGACAGGTTCTCGGTTTATCAGGGGGCTTAAAACAGTCACTTTATGAATCATCGTAAAATGTCACAATCTGACAATTCATAATATGATCTGCGTGCGATTAATATTACGAAACAATTCATCTGTTTGACAGTTTTCTATAGAAATTCGTAAAATGGTCCACATTATGAATTGCTTTTGTGTCAAATTAGAGGAATTGCTAACGACAGCTGGAAATTTAGGAAATGAAATCCTTTTACAGGAATTGCTAATGTGACCGTTTTAGGCCCTCTGATGTGTTGAAAATTATCTTACCTTCCATGTTACTGAGGCTGCATATTCTGTTGTTCCTGATACACGGCTCTTGAATCAGTGCAATGGTTCTGGGCTTTACCTCCAGCGCCCTGCATAAGCTGGCCGTGGCATTCTGGCTATGCTGGAGGTTGGTTTGGATGACGTTGAGGGGCGATGACGACGATGAGGAGGAGTTAGTCGGAGAGGGATCCATCGGACAGTCTCTCTCCTCTCTTTACATGTCGTCATGTCGTCCGCCTGGCGACGAGGCGAGCAAGCGATCGCTCCAAACAGGTGATTCGGGCGGTATAGTGTCAGCGTCATCAGCCATTGCCGCTCGGGCCATGACCTCCTCGAGTTGGTCATTGTCCGAGTCGATCGTCGGTATTAACGTCGGTAGTGCGGTCTGTCTGTCCGTGCTGTCGGTCTGGACGTCAGAGGGTTGGGTCATGGGCCAGAAGCGTACGTATATCGACCCGAGCAGGTATGATATACGTCGTTCCCGATCCCGGACCTTTACGGCTTCCTCCGGTGGGATACCCAGGGTCAAATAAGTCCCAGAGTTATCGCCACCGACGGAAGTCGCCCTGTACAGTGACCACTTGGCAATGTCATACCAGGTATTCTGACGGATCAGAATACCTTGGAGTCTGGCCACGTCACCTCTGTACCGAGGGACAAATAGCGAGATTCTGACACGCGTAGGCACGTCAGATTGTCTCAGTACCGTGAGTGTCAGATCAGTGTTCGGCAGTCGGATTGAGGGTACATTCTGGGTCAGCCAGGTCAGGGCATAGTCGTCTTCACACCACATCTGCACGGTGCCTTCCGCAACCCGTGGGTATCCGCGGAAGGCAGGAAGTGGCGTTGTCAAGTCAGCGTCCATGAGTAATTTTTCTAGGCCCGCCTTTATATAGTCGGCCTCTTCTTTCGTTAAGTCTCTAGAAGAGGCGGGGAGGCAGATTGCTATGGCCAGCCGCGCAGGAATGTCCTTCGTGGCCCGCGCGTAGGTCCTCTGTTCGCCTTGGGCGGAGTGGATCCTCACCCGTTTGGCGTCCCCCTGGACCGTGCTTGGCGAAGCCATGTCATCAGGGCGCTTCCTCTTCGCCGGCCTTGTACCAATTGGTCCAGGCTGCGGCTTGGTGGTGCCTGGCTGGGTATTTTTTGGCAGCGCCGGGTGTGAGGTTCCACCTGGCTTGCCCCTAGTATGCATAGGACGAGGTCGGTCGTGGGGTTCGTCTGTGTTCTGGGGTCGGCTGTCGGTCCTGGCAGACTCTGACACGTGCGGAGGCTTTTCGCGCTGAGTTGCCCCTACGCAAGAAGGACCCCACACGCGCGGTTCCGCGTCCCGCCGCTTAGCGCGCTGAGTTTCCCCTTCGCGCTGCCGCGGCCGCTCGCGTGCATCCGGCCCTTTTTCGCGCTGGGTTTCCCCTTCGCGGACTTGTGGCCGGTCGCGCACCTCCCCTTCGGCTTCCGATCGCGCATCGCGCTGGCTGGTGCCTTCGCTGCGGATACTGCGCTTTCGGTCGCGTATTCTCTTTTTCCGGGCCAGGATTTTTTCGCGCTTTGTCAGCGGGCGTACTTCACCGCTGGCAACCGGAAGAGTGTTTGAGCTGCCAGGTCCGTCATCTTTCCCCGTCCCGGTCTGTCTGTGGTGGTCTTGGTGTGTATTCGGGTTAGTCACGCTATTCCGCACGATTCTCTGTTGCCAGAGGCTCGTGGGAGGTATGGTTCGTGCGGTGGGTGTTGCCGCGTTAGTCGCAGCCGAAGTCATGGGTATGGGCGCGTTAATCGCTGCCTGTGATATAGGCGCTAGGTCAGCAGCCGGCCGCGCTGAAAAGCGCGGCATTAAATTTTCAACATTGCAGTTAGGGCCCCCTCCCATAATACGATGGGGGCTAACCGCCGGAGCGGTGTGGGATTCCCCGGCTTGGCCGGGACCCACCTGGGTAGTTTTTTCACTGACCTGCATTTTCACATATTTTTTTTGGGTTTGGGGAATCGAGGTTATCCTTCCTCTGGGACCGACGGGATAAAGGGATAGGAGGGAAGGCATTTGGTGGATGGAGGGTTTGGGTTCTGGGAGGTCACCCTAGGTCTGGGAGTTGGCCTAGGGATTTTAGGATAGACGGGATATGTATCGATAGGGAGGGATGGCAAGGTTAGGGGATGAGTACACACGGCTTCACACCAAACCGCGCACCTCCAGCACAAACCGACCCCGCACTGTACGGGAATCAAGTACAAAGCGAGATCAGCACAAACCGGAAGTGCGCAGCCCGATTCGCAGCCGTGTGTAGGAAAACATAGGAAAGGGGTATGGGTTACCCTAGGCCTGGGATTTGGCTTTCGGGAACTTCTCTTGTCCGGGATCTTTTAGAAGATGCTCCTGGTGCAGGATCGCCCACCAACGGTCAATGTAACCGTTGGAGGTCGCTCCCACTGCCGGAGTTGGGCTACCCGCAACCTGCCCACCCGCTCGGTTGCATGAGAAGAAGTGCCTGACAGACGGGGTCGCCCCACCCCGTATGTACGTATACATTCGCGTTGGAGCGATCCAGGCTCCCCCGAGTATAGCCCAATCAACGGGACTTATGTAACCCGAAAAATTCACCCGTCTATGAAATTGCGCATGTGATGAAGTTAAGTAATACAGAGCAGGGATGTTGCGGACATCCACATCCGCAGCCGCGGAGCTTCCGCATCGATTTGGACATCCGCATCCGCAATAATTAATGCGGATGTTTATGCGGATGCGGATGTAGCACAGGTCGCGACAAGAAAGATGAGCGGGGCCGGCGACTGGCGCGTGCAGTATGCGAACGAAACCTAAGCTCCTATTGGTCAAAGAGCACTTCTCATTGACCAATAGCACGCAGATTTTTATCGACACCACCAGCCAGTGTTCGTAGCGAACAATTGTTCAGTAGCGCGGGTTTAATATTAATTTATTTATTTTGGTTAGCCAACAATTGTTTACACAATACATTTTAAATAATTTGGTTAATGGAGTAGGTACAAGTATAAGTGCAACAATTACTTACAGGCTAACACGACATGCACCATTATTGGTTTTACATAACTAATGCTATAAAGCCAAAAAAAAGATATTTATAATAATAGATAATCAATCATTTTTGCTCATTCATGCGCAACAATATCTAATAGTAACAAAAATAACATTCTAAATAATACAACAATAAAAAAAAAAAAAAAAATATGAACCGCTGCGTAACTTTTATTTCTTTCTAACTTCTACTAGACTTGACTCCGAAAAGGCGGCCATATTACTTTTTATTTCTCAATTTTTTTACTTCACTTACTAAATGTGTAATAAAAAAATACTATCTTCTTCTTTATTACTTACCACCCACACAAATAAAAAAAAAAAAATCCGCATCCGCGAATGTGAGCCTCCAAATATCCGCATCCGCGGATGTGAAAAATTCTGCATCCGCAACAGCCCTGATACAGAGTACAGATGTACAATAATACAACAAATTTTGTTACGAGAAGTTACTTTTTTTTATCGTTATTTAGTTATACTAAGCCCTCTTCGTCATTCTAAATTCAGGCTCCTAGCTTTATCCACAACGAAGCTACAGGAGGTCGAAAATATCCTGAATGGCTTCGAGAAAAGATGGCTGTACCCTTGTGTTTGTTTTGCTCGACTTGGTCGGAAGTCTCCATACAATAATTTCCTCATTGATTGAACTATTGAGTCATTATTTTATTTCCATGGCTAACGTTGTTGAGGCACGAAATGTATATACCAAAGGCTGTTTATATTTTCTGAAGATCCCACTAATCATGACAACTAATGCATGGTGAGCTATCTTTTTCTTCCTGTGTTCATCGTCAACAAATCCAGTTATACCGTCTCGTCTCTTTCCAGAAAGTGAATCAAAGAAAATCTAATCGAAAGTGCTACTTCATCAAAAAGTAGAATTCATAATTTGTCATTATCCTTCATTTTCTCCAGTTTAAGTTACGCTTGCCGGGGTTGGTCTGTGGATGGGTGACCATCTTCACATACCGAGGCTTCTCCGTGCCTCATAAAGCACGTTCAGCCGTTGGTCCCGGCTGTCATTCGTAGATCTTAGACAGTCGTTACGGGTCGTCAGAATCCCGAAAGTCTGACAACCAGTCTTACCAAAGGTATCTTATTGCCCAGTTAATGGGTTGTGGAGGTCAGATAGGCAGTCGCTCCATGTAAAATACTGGTATTCAGCTGCAACCGGTTAAACTGGAAGCCGATCCCAACATAGTTGGGAAATGGCAGATTGATTGATCCTTCATTTTATCCACTTAGCTCGTTAGCTGCCGAAACAAATCTTCGTTCCTGGATCGATTGCTTCTTTTTTAATCATACGACTTAGCGTTATAGGTGAAGGCAAATCAAAAGATCTGCTAAGCCAGCCATATGATTTAGGACCCTGCTGGTATAGGGCTAGGGCCATAAATAATTCATTTTTTGTAAATCGTCTCCCCAATTTCTTCTTCCCAGCTTCTCTGAATTGAAGGAGGGTAAACATTCTGGCCACAGAAGAAAAACCTATCATGGCCTTTTGAAAAGAGGTATTTTGAGACAATATTATGGTTGATGCGGTCGAGACGCGCGAATGAAAATTTCATGAAATCGTCAGTCAATACACTTACATGAACTTAGAGAGTTGTATTGCTGATGCTAATGTACATAATTCTGTAAATCCATATTTGTTACGGCCGCTAATAATATTTAGATCAACATACAACCTGATACTGACCTGCAAATTGCAAAAAACGTAAGAAAATTTGAATTTCGCGGGCTACCCTAGCGCATCCACCTTAATTCCTTTTTTAGCTTTGCTGCCATAGTGACTTTACGTTTTTGAAGTCTTTTTATTTTGTTATTCAATGAAACCACTTCAGAAGTCCTCTTCAATTTACCTGAAAAAAGTAAAATTAAAATCAGAAAAACCTCTGATAAAAACAAAGCGTTAAACGTTTTTTTTTTACTTGTGAACACTCTCAAGTCACCTTTCAAACAAAACCAAAAAAAACTAAATCGGTTCAGCCATTTGGCAGCTACGATAGCGCAGATGGACACACAGATACTCACGTTAAACTTATAACACCCCTCTTTTTCCGTCGGGGGTTAAAAATATTTGTGAACATTTAAGTGACAGTCTAAAATTCAGGGTGTCATACTGAGCACTCTGTGGAATTAGTTTCATTATCATTAGATATCAATACCCATCACATCTGTCAAATTTATCCAAGTAAATTTTGATACCGATCTGCCCGTGATCCCATCTTCCCAGAGCTATTGGGATGAGCCGCTGAGCAGGTTGGTATGGAATGACCTTATTAATACGTCTACCAATACTGCGGAACGTGCCCGCCTGCTGGCTGTGGATGAGTGGGAGTCGGGCCTCTGGCTTCGGACGCTACCGTCACCCAACATAGGCACCAGGGGCGAAGGCTCCATATAAGCCCATTCCTATCGGCTTCCCTTCTGACATTCGGAACAAAACCACTCTATCGTCATTGAAAATTGACACAATTGAATTAAATCACACTATCAAATTAAAACTATACAAAACGCCTACATTCAATGTTTTGACTTAGTTGTCTCCCAACAGCAAAAAAAAATCTCTAGAATAACTCGGTGCCTCGATCGCCTTTTCGATCATTCATAAATCAAGGCGTCATGACGTCACTTTGGTCACGTGACACCCCGGTTTCGTATGGGCCTTAGCAAGCCGGCGTAGATCGAGTTATGGTACATACAGCGATCGAAAATTGCGTGCGGGTGAACGAGATGGGGCGATATCGGTTCGTTGAATTTCGTAATGCGTTCGGCTCGGAGTTCGGACAGGACACTACGCTAGACATTGTGTGGTTGATGTTTGACGTAATCGCATTATAACATTTTATTTTGTTTACACTAGCAGTTAATTTGCTCTGCTTCTCCGATTCTAGTAGTTTATGGAATAAAGGGGGTTTTACAGATATTAATAATCTGACGAATTCATCTAAAAAGCATGTTCAGACTGAAAAACATTTTCGTAGCTGTTTGGAGTTACATGAGTTCGGGACTAGTAGGATAGAATTATTTTTCGCTAATTCGCATGAAGCTCATAATAGAAAAGTAGATCGAAATAGGAATTTAATGAAACGGTTTATTGACACCGTTATTCTGGCAGGGAAACAAGAAGTAGGCAATTTTTGCTCCGGGTTACCTCTCCCAAAAAATCAGCCTTCCCCACTGATAGGCACTATGCTGGGTGACACCACATTCCGGCTCGCTACCTGTCTGTCTGCGCCTGGGCGCTCTTTGCGTGGCTCCGCATCGCTGTCAATGCGGTGAAGGTGTCGAAAGCCTCGGTCACCATGGCCTATCCTGCAGTAAGAGCGCAAGCCGGATAGCACGGCACGCCACCATCTATGACATCATCCGTCGTGCTCTTGTCACCGCCGGAGTGCCAGCCGTTTTAGAACCCAATGGCTTTGCATGCGATGATGGAAAGAGACCAGCCGTGACAGAGGTCTCACAATGATGAATGAGGTGTGAATGAGTTTTTGACACATTTTGTATGGCAAATCTGTTAAAAACTCATCATTGTGAGACCATTGACGTTTGTAAATTAGTAGACTTGGCCCCCAGACGGAATGACCATAATGCATTGGAAAGTTGGTATGCCTTTGGAGTGGGCTGCAACGTGTGGCGAAACCCTTGCACCATACCATCTTCCTAGCACGGCGGGCTGTGCTGGGGCTGCTGCTGCAGGTGCGGAAAACTTCAAATGGCGCAAATACTCCAATCTCATTGGGTCTTATATGTTCGAGCCGTTTGGGGTTGAAATCCTAGGGCCATGGGGTCCGAGTGCTCACTTAGTCTATCAAGACATCGCCAAGCGGTTGGTCGACTCGTCACGTGACCTGACCTATTCTTCGGCCTAAGAATTAGCATTGCCATACAACGTGGCAATGCTGCCAGCCTTTTGGGCTTTTTTCATGCAGACGAATTTTTATGCCAATAGTAATTATCTACCCCCTTTTTTATATACTTTTACATAGGTATTCTTTTATTTCTTTTTTTTTTAATACATATTCCTAAATTTTTTACATATTTTGATTTAAACAAATTAAAAATATAAAAAATAGTAGCCCATCGGCGTCTGGATCAAGGTCCAAGCTGCCGGTGGTCAGGGCTCTAGAGAGAGGAACCTCCTTACTATGCGTGCCGTGTCCAGGAGTACTGCATTCTGAATGCATAGCCCTGGTCCCAACCGCGCAATGAGAGCCTCCTGAGATGTTGGTCGAGGCTCTTCGCTATAAGCCATTGACCATAACGATTATCAGTACAATGATTGCAGAGTCCACGTCGCATATTATTTTAGTGTTAGATGTATATGATTGAATTATTGTAATAAAGAATTTAATACTCTTTAAAAAAAAAAAAACTAACCAAAAAAGAAAAGTAAATCATTGTATAGCCTGTACCAACATGAAAAGAAGTTCAAAATGGAGTTCCCCCCAAAGAAATGTAGATTTAAATCTGTTAACTGGAAGGTCCACAGTTCCAGACATTTAATGGAACAGTGAATTGGATTTCAGATTGGACTTGTTTCATCTGACCGACGAAACAAGCAATCTGAAATCCAAGTCAATGTAAGTCAAGTTTGACAGGCCAAAGAGGCACTCCCAGGCCTAGCTCCCAGGCTCCTGCCTTAACTGGCCATGGGTCTTTTAATAAACACCTCTTTGTCATAGGAGTCACAGACAGTCCGCTTTGAAGGGCCTACATGGAGGACTACGAGGCAGCAGCTCATGTGCTACTACACTGCCCGGTGGTTGCCACATACAGGGCAGTTACTTAGTACTTCGTTAACCCAGGTACCCTACGTGAGACTGTCAGTAACACCAAGGCGTTGCTGGCCTTCTTGGAGGAGCTGGGGTGGATCGAATAAGCGATTTCCCACCCGTACGCAAAGTACGCGCTTTGACGTGGAGTTGCGGATACCAGCCCGTATTACTTATTACCTATAACATACGTTACAGGTAATAAGTAATAGCCACCTGGCACAGTTCGTATTTTAGCCGTGTAATGCAAATCGGATTTATTCGGTTCCCGACACGGAAAGTCATAATGTCTTCGTATTAGTAGAAGAAAATTATATTTAATAACTTTACCGGTTGGCTAACCTGAGAGCCAGAACTACAAACTTGACAGCAGAGTGACTACCCAAAGTCAACCAATTGCAGGTCTAGGAACAGTAACCTAGCAACGATTGTTGATAGTTACGTTAGCGTACGGAGAAATAATAATAGTCATTTCGACAACTTCGAAATTAACATCTCTGACATCGACATTTCAACTGACTTCAGATAACTTTTCAGAATAATCGAGTTAATGAGCTCTGATTCAAAGGAGGTCAGTATCAAATAGATTGGATAAACTTAATGCAACATTTTATTTATTTTTATAATTGAGAACTTATTTTCACAATTTTAGTCTCAAAGTAACGACAAATTAGCATTAGGATTAAGTTATATATTATAAATCTCATATTTTGTTGTGTAAACTCAAATTTTGTTTTTATGGTTTGTTTTAAACCAAAAATTATGTTGTTTTGTACGCCATAAATGGCAAAACATGCAGATCTACCTGTTATTTAAGACCTCGCACATATTATTTGATGTATACACTCATGTTTTACAATAAAATATATTCTATTCTATTCTATTCTATTAGTCAAACTCTATGGATAAGACTATTTCCGATTATAAGTAATTTATTTGTCATCTTGTTTACGAGCGTGCGGTTTGAGTTCGTGTTTAATCGTGTAATCTCGTGAATGTATGAAACTGTAAAATTGAAACGTTTGAAGGTGGCTCATCAATTAAAGTCCGTGACTGTACATAAGTCAAGTTTGAATAACAATATACTTACGCCTTGGCAATGAAGTCACGGGTTTGGGTGTTGATCGAGCATGTTGATCAAACCATCCTGATGTCAATGGTAAATAGATGTTCTCAGTCGATGCTGATGGTTGAGCGATAAATGTTGATGGTTGAGTGGTTGATGATGATGGTTGAGTGATTGATATTGATGGTTGAGTGGTTGATGATGATGGTTGAGTGATTGATATTGATGGTTGAGTGGTTGATGATGATGGTTGAGTGATTGATTTTTTGGTTTAGCGATAAATGTTGATGGTAGGGTGGTTGATGATGATGGTTGAGTGGTTGATGATGATAGTTGAGCGGTTGATATTGATGGTTGAGTGGTTGATGATGATGGTTGAGTGGTTGATGATGATAGTTGAGCGGTTGATATTGATGGTTGAGTGGTTGATGATGATGGTTGAGTGGTTGATGATGATGGTTGAGTGATTGATTTTGATGGTTTAGCGATAAATGTTGATGGTTGGGTGGTTGATGATGATGGTTGACTGATTGATGATGATGCTTGAGCGGTTGATATTGATGGTTGAGTGGTTGATGATGATGGTTGAGTGATTGATTTTGATGGTTTAGCGATAAATGTTGATGGTTAGGTGGTTGATGATGATGGTGGAGTGATTGATGATGATGGTTGAGTGGTTGATTTTGATGGTTTAGCGATAAATGTTGATGGTTGGGTGGTTGATGATGATAGTGGAGTGATTGATGATGATGGTTGAGCGGTTGATATTGATGGTTGAGTGGTTGATGATGATGGTTGAGTGGTTGATGATGATAGTTGAGCGGTTGATAATGATGATTGAGCGGTTGATGTTGATGGTGGAACTTGAGAGTAATCCAGGTTGGATGTTTCTTGCAAAGGATTTCGAAAACCTGTAAGGCATAAAAAGCCACCTTCTTTCTTCATGTATATCAAAAACATACTATCATGCCTGTATTTCCCATAAGGGTAGGCAAAGGTGTAATTTTTTAACATTCAGTTCAATACCTTGTAATAAAAAAATGACTATAAAAGAAGAAAATATTATGATTACCTCGCAAGTTTAATATAGGTACCGCATTTGGGCTGAGTCTCTTACTCAGGTGCGGTCCTTTTCATCAAAATGTGAATGGCATATTCTATATCTATCAAAAATAGTTTCATCTTCTATCAAATGAAGGTCACCACCACCCATAATTTAAATCGGTTTGGATCCTTCTTTGGGTGAGGACATACATGCAGGATTACATTATCTGCTATCCCTGTAAAAAATAATTGTTAGACTATATTAGCCAGACTACTTATTAGTCACGAGTATTTGATGCGTGTATAGACTATACTCCATTTGAAATAAGATTAGATTATTAGACTTTTAAATAAACCTTTTTTTAAAGTCCGGTCAACCGATTTTGACTTCTATTGGTAGCACTAGCATGAGAAATGGCAGCTGCAGTAGACAGTTGGTACTGGTGCCGATTCTGTTGTTCACAAACTAAACTAAATTTAAGGTCAGTGCATCTTTTTCTTTCTATTTCATTAAGAAAAGGACAGACGATAAATTTTAGTTTAGTTCTGTAAAACTATCACTATTCCATAGAAGTTTAGCGCTGATTAATTTGACAGGACTTAACTTTAGTTTAGTTTGTGAACAACAGAATCGGCACCATTGTGTAACCTTTTTTGCGTGTAATATTCTTATGCCTACGGTATAGAAGTCAAAATCAGTTGAACGGACTGTAAAAAGGTTTGTTTAAAGGCTAATTTTATTTCAAATGGAGTTTAGCTAGATATCAATCACTTAACTTTTCGAAACTGTTCCAGAAATGTAATTTTTGTCATTTACCCATGTCTTGTATAGGACAAAAATTAACTACCTAATAATAATACATTGATTGTAATTTATAAATGCACTTACGGGTTTTACTGCAGGCAAAACATCGTTTCATAGGCATGGTCGACAAAATCTAATTCACAAAGAAAAACAATAGGCGAAGCGGTACAATTTCCCTCAGTTCGAGTTCGAATCTCATTCAGACTCATTCGGATCGGAATTCGGAATTAGGAATCTGTCAACAAAAACCATCAAAATTTTTGACAAGTTTGACAGATTGCGACTTGAAATTGAAAGTTGAATACGAACCACAGACAGAGCACTTGATTTGATGTGTACGTTTTGGAATTTAATGGCCGGGTCCTCATTATTCTCAGCCAGAGTTAGTCGATAATAGCGGTAATATCGGAATCCAAGTAAAGGCCAAAGAGAAACAACGTAACAAGCCAGGTCGTCTTTCGTTTTCTTGAAATTCACCTACAATCTCGGAAGAAAATAAATAAATGTGAGCACCGCGCAAGCCGACGCAAGCTTTTATCTATTTAATCTGTGGCTTTTATTGATTTATTCTCAAAAATCAAAAATATGTTCGTACTGTTCGTAAAAGTCGTGTAAACAATAAATGTTCTTATGTTCGTAGAACCAGTGTTCTACGTAAATTCTCGTGCAAGTTGAACTAAATTTTAAGTGATACATTTTGAGTTAGTCCATTGCCGGCTCAGACCAACGAAAAAAGTTTGTCGGAAAGATGGAGAAATTGCCGATGTGTAGGATATGTTTAGTGGCGAATGTTCGCATTCTAGTGGTCAACAAGAACTTACATCAAGTATATGAGAAGCTGACTGATATTCCAGTAAGTTCATTCTTATATTTAAGAAGTAAATTATGTAAATGCCTCTCATTCACGAGGATATGAACTTTCGGTCAGATGGCTTTTGTAACCGAAAGTTCCTGTGACGTCTTAGGTAAAAACTCGGCAAATGGATATTTTACTGACATCAGTCAGTGAAATAAAAACAACCCTGATAAGTGGTGAGGAAACATGGACTTAAAATAAATAAACATATAACATACTTAATAATCCCCTGATAATGTCCTACATCGCACTTTTACACTTTTTATTTGTTTCTTTATTAATTTTTTTATCTGTTGTAAGTATATTGTTTGCCTTTTAGTCTGTGATAAATAAATGTATTTACTCTTATGCAACTGGCTCGTGGATAAGTTATAACAGCGGCACGGGTCGATCCATCAGGTTAAGCTACACTTCCCGGGTTTGGTCCGTGGATGGGCTACCATTTTCACACACATATCGAGACTCCTCCGTGTTTCCGAAAGCACGTTAAGCCGTTGGTCCCGGCTGTCATTTGTGGATCTTTGACAGTCATTATGGGTCATAAGAAGCTCGAAAGTCTGACAACCAGTCTAACCAGTCAAACCAAGCTGAGTTCACCCGCTGCTTGGCGTAGCCCTCTCTTTTCTCTTGCCAATTCCCACACTCCCATGCCAATCTCATCAAGGTTATGCCAGCGATAGCAAAAATGTCATAGAAAGCATTAGTAACTACCAACTGTTGGCTACACAATAATTAAAGTAACATTGGAAATATGCGGGCAATTCCCTTATTTTTGAAAACATTCACATTGCCATCTCATGTGCAATCTGTCAAAAAAACCATGAATTTACAAACATTTTTGACAAGTTTGACAGATAGTGACTTGAATGTTAACGTTTTTAAGTAAGAGAATTGTCCCTCTGTTCTTCATGTGAACAAAATAGTGTAAGTCAAGTTTTGTTGCAGTTTGTAACTAAAGACAGAAGACCGATGCTCGCTTGTTTCTTCTGCTGCGCTAAACTGAAGCAATGCTACCGATTAATGAGACAATCTCTGGAAGCCGAAAAGCTGTTTGCTCAGATGATGAATGAGGATTATGAGGTAAGGTCAACAATTATTAAGAAAGTATTATATATAAGGACACACAATTATTCTTATAACTTTTAATTATTCCAGTATAATGTGGAAGTGATTCCTCTCAAGCTCATCCCTATCGTGTCTGGATTTCAGTTGTCCTTTGATGCACATATTATTAAATCCTAATCTACTTTGGCATAACAAGTCAGGCAAAACTTGTAAAACATAAAAAATAGTGAAAAATAGCTTTAATAAAAGGTTTTTTAGTATACCAAAATGGGAATTATTTGGTTTTCAATGAAATACATGCCCTTAGCAATGTGCAATAAAGTCTTACTTAATATAATAATTTAATTATATATTTACAGCCCAATCCTTTAATAAACCAAGACCACTCACAGTTTTACAGTGGGTTTATTAAATCTCCAACAGAGAACATAAGTATAGTTGATGTTGTTCAAACAGAAAACATTGCTATCAAAGAAGAATTACCAGCTGTTTGTGAGGGACTAGATGATATTATTGAGCCAAAGGAGGAACAACAAAGTGACGGTATGTTTTTAACAAAAATTATATCATATAATAAATTAAAGACATAATCTACGTATAATAATATTAAATCTCCAACAGCTAACATAAGTATAATTGATGAATGTCAAACAGAGGACATTGCTATCAAAGAAGAATTACCAGCTGTTTGTGAGGGACTAGATGATATTATTGAGCCAAAGGAGGAACATCAAAGTGACGGTATGTTTTATGAACAGTAAATAATATAATCAGTAAATGACATCTAAAAATAACTTTAATATACAGGGTGTAAGGGTGAACACCGTTGTCACTCAAACCATGGGTAGTTGACTTAAATATAAAAATAAATGCACGAGTAACAACAAAAAAAAGGTTATTTTCATTTAAAAAAATTAAATTCCGACACCGTGCTCGCAAGTGAAACAGCTGACTGACTGAGGGAGGGGTCGCGCTCGCGGCCTTTCAGGTCACGTCCTGAGACCCCCAACCGTGTTGGGACGCAAGTTCGTTGCCCTAGCGCATAGGTTAAAGGGTAAATACTTGAGTGGTAAAATGTAATTAAAAAAAAAAGAAATAAAAGACTTAATTTTCCATTGATTTTACGTTCTATAAATGACACCAAACCACTGGTTTCAAAGATAACGGTATTTACCCTAACACCCTGTATAATTCAATGATCAAAAAAATGTTTTGCAACATTCCAAATTGTTGTGAAATAAAACAAATATTTAAGTACCAGTATTACAAGATTCTTGGAGGAGCTCGTGGCTAAGTAATAACAGCCGCTCGGGTCGATCCCTCAGGTTAAGCTACGCTTGCCGGAGTTGGTCCGTGGATGGGTAACCATTTACACATATCGAGACTCCTCCGTGCCTCGGAAAGCACATTAAGCCGTTGGTCCCGGCTGTCATATGTGGATCTTTGACAGTCGTTACGAGTCGTCAGAAGCCCGAAAGTCTGACAACCAGTCTAACCAAGGGGTATCGTATTACCGAGTTACTGGGTTGTGGAGGTCAGATAGGAAGTCGCTCCATGTAAAATACTGGTATTCAGCTGCATCCGGTTAGACTGGAAGCTGACCCCAACATAGTTGGGAAAAGGCTAGGCAGATTTTTATTAGAAGATTCTTGGCTATTTGTAGTAATACTAGTTTCTGTGTCTACTTACAGAGCAACCGGAAAATTTAGACAATAGCTTAGATGTACCAGATATACGACCACACCATTCTGAATTTTTAGAAGTGGATGTACCTTTGTTAGAGTTTGAAATTGAAGTGGAAGAAGAACAAGAAGTATATAAGAACAAACGAAGAGCCAGTGAGACGGCAAGTAAGTATTAGTTAGTTAATGTATAGGTAAGCAAACAGGCCAATGGTTCACCTGACAGGAAGTTGTTTGCGTGGATCGTCCGTCATAGAGCGCGCTCTCCAGAGTTATTATTAACTAGCTGCGCCCCGCGGTTTCACCCGCGTAAGTCTCGATCCCGTGGGAATATCGGGATATAAAGAATCCTATGTCCTATTCCAGGTCACGGTCTACCCCTGTGCCAAATTTCATCCAAATCCGTTCTGCCGTTTTAGCGTGAAAGCGTAACAAACAAACTGACTTTCGCATCACTACATATTATAAAACAAAGTCCGCCGCCGCGTCTGTCTGTCTGTTCGCGATAAACTCTATAATTACTGCACCGATTTTTCTGCTGTTTTGGACTCCATTGGATAGAGTGGTTCTCGAGGAAGGTTTTAGTATAAATTGTCAAGCGGGCATCAGCTAGTTTATAATATACTTCTCATCAGAAAAATCGAAACATCTTGCAAGTTTATGTTTTGTAAGGATTATCAGAAAAATGTGTATATTTAGAAACTCGAAACCATAAAAACGGAAGTGTTTCGATTTTTCTGATGAGAAGTAAATTATAGTTGGTATTATCGTCAATGATTTTTCAATTACAATGGAATGTCATACCTACTTATTGACACATTAATAATTATTGCTTGAATAACATTATCAGATTGCCACTTTTTACAACAATAAGGAATATGCATGTATTTTATTTTTATTCGATACTTTACATCGCCAAATAATAGTTTTAAAAAATTCGGCGGAAAAAAAGCAATGTAAAGTAATTCAAAAACAAGTTAAATATAGCCAACCGACCCAGGCTTTATAAACGCCCTCCATTTGGCGCGCTTCGTGTGGTGACGCCACAGTCTATGACAACAAACAAACAAGTGTCAAGTGCTGCTGACGTTAGGTTGAAGTATTGTGCTCTGCTTCAATTTGAATTATACTGTTTTCTAGTTTCGACTAATATCGTCACGGAACCAAGTTCCTCTATAGAACAATCCAAAAAACCGCCATACAAGTACTGCATTGTGCCTACGTGCAGAAATACAATAAGAAATGCACCCGACAAAGTTTTTTTTTTTGTCCCGAGGGGTGCGGACATAAGAAGAAAGTGGTGTAAAATTATGAAAAGAGATATGGTATCTCCGTCAACTTGTTTACATTGTTGCGAAGATCACTTTGACGTAAGTATTTCAAGTCGTTCTCTAAACATTTCTTCTATTTTTAACCGACTTCTTCAAAAAGGAGGAGGTTCTCAATTCGTCTGTATGTATGTTACGCGATTACTCCGCCAATTATGAATCGATTTTGATGATTATTTTTTGTTTGCTGCATCCGGTTATACTGGAAGCCGACCCCAACATAGTTGGGAAAAAGCTAGGCAGATAGCATCTTTTTGAAATTTGACTCCGTCACTGTTATTTACATAGCAGGTAGTGGTATTCGAATTTGTGTGGGGTGGGTACCACAGCTAAAAAGTAAAAAAATAAAAACTTTTTTCACACACCAACTTCCGAAATTGAAGTTATTTTTCACTTTTTTAGTGTTTCTTTTTGGAAGTCAGTTGTTTTTTTTTTTTATAGCACATTCTATTTCCTATTCATTTCACAATTTAATTTATTATGTTTGTGTTTTCAGATAGAAAAAGATACAGATAATTATATTATGTATAAAATATTGCATTTGCAAGAAAAACGAAAGACCACATTAAGACTAAAGAAAGGTATCCTTCCTCACAAATTTTAATGTCAAAGGAATACTGAGTCGCAGCCACCACAAGTGGAAAAAGGTTTTTTAACTTTTTTAAATACACGCCATCTAGTGTTCAATATTTGTAAACGTAGGCAATACGTGTGTGTTTGTAAAAGACTGTATGTTGAATGGCAGATGTTATTTTGCACCTTTGTGTCTGATTGGGTGGTTTTTGAGGCATTATTATGACCAAGTTCAATAAAGCGTAATGGCCGAGTATCGCAAGTATTACTTCCACGACTTAGTAATGCTCCAATTTCACATAAAACAAAATATTGAATTCAGCGCCATCTATCGGGAAATGGCCTGGAACAGACCGTATGTTCCACCGGAGAAAATATTTAGAAATGATAGAAAGTGCTGTATCCGCGCCTCCTGCTAAACATAATGTCAGTGTTAGTGACTCATCATCAGAAAATGATTTAGAAGCAGGTACCAGTTCTTCTGCATCTCACATGTACAAAAAAGATACTGATAACAAAAAATCATGTGAAGCTGGTTGCAACACTTCCTTATGTATGTTGACAAGGCCATTCAAGTTAAAGTGCAGTGTTTTTGTAATCTCTTGAATTAATTAATTATAATAAAAATGAAAATGGCTATTTATAAAATACTTTTATTCCAAAATTCCAAATCCAAAACGTTGGTGGCTTCCAAGATGGTTCCGTTCACAGACAACCTAGATAAGCCACAATCAGTGTTGCCAACTTAAATCTAAATATACTACAAATAGTAAAATATATTATAGGAGTAAAAGTGACAATGTTAATTTGTATCAATTGTGTGCAAAGACAAAAAGTACCGCAGTATCTCCGCTCCCTATTTCAACTAAAACAATATCAACATCTCCTTTGAAAATAGATCAGGCACCTGGGTCTGTTTATCAAAAGTTACAAGTCTACACGTTCACAAGTTACCTAGAATGTTAATTTTCGTTAAATTCATAGCTCATCTCCATATTCATAAGCAGCCTTAATGTTCCCACTGCTGGGACACGGGCATCACGTCATCTCTCTCTTTTGATGACATTTAAAAAAAGAAAATTGAATTTAAACATTTATTGCGGTACTAAGCACGACACCTGTAAACTTTTAAGACGGAATAGAGAGTCGCCGGACACTCTCAGGATTTGCCATGACTTTCTACAAGTTGTAACTTACAAAGAATTTTTTGACAAACAAAATCTAGAATTAAAGTGTAAAAATATAAGTACTTGTGAACTAAATAATGACATTTGGTAATACAAGGCTTGTAAGTTTTGATAAACAGGGCACGGGCAGGTGTTAAAAGAAAAAACGACTTCTAAACTCCTCATCATAATTTGACAAATGATGTATCGTTGGAAGCGTCTTGATCGTCCGCTGCTTATAGGCTAAGTGACTTCACATTAAATTTAATAAGGCGCCCTCTAGAGGACATGGCCATGATTAAAAAATAAAAAAATTTGCCGTAGAGAGAAAATGGTGCCTACAAAACACATTGACATTTTAATTGTTATCATAAACTGACGTCACATTCCCTCTGACCAATAGCGACGCTTTTCAAGTATTTGAATTTCTCACAGATTTTCGGCACGTATTTAAAATTAATGTTTCGCTCAAAAAAAAAAATTTTGATGGACGCATAAATCTAAAGTAAAATGGTTTATTACAAAAATACTTGACCCATATTTGTAACACATGCATATTCCTTAATACTACAATTTTTGTATGTCATGTCAGTGATAAGGTGGATTGTTCAATGCCACCAGACATTCTTCCTCTTCTGTCCATATTTAGATTCGTGTGCATGTCAATCTTCTTCCAACATTGTACTTACCAGATTTATAATCACAGGGACGACCGTTGCGAAGAAACCAAAACTAGACACACGAAGAACAAAACTTGAAGATGTAATAACAGCCGAGCGGACGAAAAAAGAAAAATCCGACTCGAAAGTTATCCGGATAAATCAAAAAAGTACATCCAAACCTGGCACTCATTTCAAAGAGCCTTACAAATGTGATCAGCGTAGCTTCAATCCAGTAGAAAAGATTATACAACATACTCGTACACAAACTGATGAAAAGCCTTACAAGTGTGATGTATGTCAGCATAGTTTTAGTAAAAAGTGTAATTTAACAAATCATATTCGTAAACACACTGGTGAAAAACCCTATAAGTGTGACGTATGTCAGCGTAGTTTTAGTGTAAAAAGTAATTTATCACAACATAATATTCGAAAACACACTGGCGAGAAACCTTATAAGTGTGACGTTTGTCAGCTTAGTTTTAGTCGAAATTGTGATTTAACACAACATATTCGAATACACACTGGTGAAAAACCTTATAAGTGTGATGTATGTCAGCGTAGTTTTAGTCAAAGGCGTAGTTTATCAGTACATATTCGTATACACACTGGTGAAAAACCTTATAAGTGTGATCTATGTCAACGTAGTTTTAGTCAAAAGTGTTATTTAACACAACATATTCGGGTACACACTGGTGAAAAACCTTATAAGTGTAATGTATGTCAAAGTAGTTTTAATTACAAAAATAATTTAACTCAACATATTCGTATACACACTGGTGAAAAACCTTATAAGTGCGATCTATGTCTACGTACTTTTAGTAATAAGAGTCATTTAACAGAACATATTCGTATACACACTGGTGAAAAACCTTATAAGTGTGATATATGTCAAAGTAGTTTTAGTTACAAGAGTCATTTAAATCAACATATTCGTATACACACAGGTGAAAAACCTTATAAGTGTGATGTATGTCAGTGTAGTTTTAGAGCAAAAAGTAATTTATCACAACATTATATTCGAAAACACACTAATGAAAAACCTGATATGGCGGCGGCGATAGTTTGAACGAGTTATTTTATAGAAGCTTAAAATAGTAGTTTGAGATTTGAGCGTCAGCTGCTCCAGGAATGAGGGAGTCAAAAGTTAAAAGCCCCCTTGGGCGACTGACCGTCATTCTGATGATTATAGAATAACCAGCCACCGGTCCTGCTTCGCACGGTTTTACGACTTTTTAACATGAACGTATTATACACATAAGCCTTCCGGAATAAATTCTCTAAACGAATACGCCCCCCCCCCGTCCTCGATGAAGTGCCAGCCCGCGCCGAAGCTGAGCCTATAGCTTTAACTTCCCTTGTTAATAATAATTACCCACCATTGATCCAGCCTGTCCCATCTTGCTGTCCTCCCCCGCACCCCACACTGGAGGCTTCAAGTTAGTTTAGTAGCTTAAGGCAGCAACTTGAAAGCCCGGATAAAGTAGTCACGACCTCAGAGGTCAACTACGAGTTCATCATTTCAGCCGACAGACGTCCACTGCTGCATATAGGTCCAAGCACCGCCACTGCGACCGGTTCTGTGCTTCTCGCATACCAATAACGATAGGCGAATTTTAAAAAAAAGTTAAGGAACTAAAACCCAACTACGGCAAAAAGTCAACTAAAAAGTTATAAACAAGACATCACAGACAGACAAATTCATAATCCGGAGTCACGTGTTAGGGATTAATCAAACAGGTTATGTGTGAACGTGCTAATTAAGCCCTTTCATTTGATGCCCATAATGGACTACTTAATATAAAATAAAAAGTTCATGACTTTATGTCCTCTAGAGGGCGCCATATTCAATTTAATGTGACACACGCCACATAACCTATAACCAGCGGACGATCAAGACGCTTCCAACGATACCACATTTGTTAAATTTTGATGAGTAGTTTAGAAGATATGAGGGAACAAATGAACACATACATAAATACCGGTCAAAATCATAACCCTCCTTTTTGCTTCGCCGCTTTTACTTTTACCCGCTAGATGGCGCTAACACCACTGACTTTATATTACTATGTGATCATTCATAAAACTTAAAACGAAATATTCGGAAGTTTTCAAATTAATTAATTATATAATACCTACTATTATACAATTTGAAAACTTCCGAATATTTATTTGCTTCTACTTAGTTGAAAGTGTAATACCCACTACACTACACTGAATCAGGGTCACTAAACTCTTATAAATATCGAAACCTTGGATATCTTAATAGCTTGGTGTAGTAGGTAGGTGTATGTAGTTATATAATATATATCCGTAATCTGTAAATAAAACTCTAAACTAACAAGACTTTGAAATGCAAGAAAAAAAATGAAATGCTGGACTCACGTAGATTTTTAAGTTAGTTTTTATGGCATCTAATAAATGTCTGATGTTGGAGCACAATACCTAATTGTACCTAAAGATAAATATAACTGTAAACAAAAGCACGGACCTTCATGTCTGTGGATTTATTAGTAAGGCAGGAGTTTGGTTTTAGCCGGTAAGAGTCCGGCACGACCCAGACTGGTTCGTCTGTGATATGGACGACCATGAGGATTTCCAACTCCTGCCAAAAAGCAAAAAAAATAGCTTGGTGGGTAATATCTTGGAGTGGCTGTACCTACCCCTATCTAGGGTTGGCTTACTCCCTTACTCTTACTCCTCCTACTCTAAGCCTTTAAGGCATTAGGGACCCAGATTCAGTGTACTTACGTAATTTAAGTTTTTGTATTCGGTTTAGCAAGGGCGGATCCAGGATTTATTTCGGGATGTATTTAATAGCACTTTAAATTAAGTGAAAATAGCTATAAAATTGTATATCAGCTCTTAATAATAATAATACGTCTATAATTTTATGTTATGACTATAAAAATAATGGTTTGCACTATAACTGTGTCGAAAACCAACTCCGAAATCGGTTAGTTTCTGTCAGACTTTTACTGACTAAAACCCACCCGTGTTCCTTCAGTTGCCTGTTGCCGAGCAGATCCTATGCCTTCGTCCTGGATCTGCTCTTGCGGTTTAGGTGTGAAAGTATTAGAGAGGTAAATACATAGGTAGATACTAAGATGAGTTTATAAAATAGTTTACCATAGGTAGTATATAAGGATTTTGTACTGGGCTTGCGCAGCCCATCATAATGTTTTGATCAATAAATAAACTATATATAAAAATGTTTATAATGATTATTGCTAGTTTTGCCAATAGATGTGAAAACCAGACTAATGTTATCAATTTACAATTTATTTTTTATTATTCTTGCTACTTATAATTAATTCATAAATTTGAAAAAAACACGGTAATTACAAAGTTTTCACTTCTGTCGGCAATCCCCATGATTGCCTATTTTTTTAAATCCGGCTTTAAGCATAATATCCACACAATCCATTCGTGCGGGTACGCGTGACGGCTGGCGCATGCGCCGAGTTTGTGGCGGGGGTGCGACCAGGGCCGTAGCCAGGAATTCATTTCGGGGGGGGGGTTATTGCAAACTTTTTTTTAAATAAATTAAGTACCTATTTCTGATTTCAGAGAGGGTAGAAAAAATAGTAAATTCAGATTTAAAAAAAAAGAGTAAATTCCTCTTTTTCGGAAATCTTAAAAATATGATTGCGAGCGAAGCGAGCTCGAAATTTTCAGCGTCCAGCTTCGAATAAGTTAGGCTTTTCTTTCTCTTTGACCGATCATACAGAAATAGAAGTAAGTTTATCGACTTAATATGCACAAAAGTTTGAGAAGGATGATGCAGAAAAGGATGCAAGAGCGAGCGAAGCGAGCTCGAAAATGTTCACACCCCGCCTGGGAGAGGCTGGAGGAGGTTAGAACATCTCAGAGAATGCTGAAGTTGCAGGAATTTATTCAATACAAAGTCGATAAAAATACAGTATTTAAGCATACTTTTACTAGTATTGTAGATTATAAAGTACGCCTATGCGAAATAGATGCAATTATCTGTATAAGGAGGTACCCTAGGGGGTCGATCTCTGGATTGAGATTCTGGTTTCTCGCATTTCGGGGGGGGTTTGAACACCCAAAACCCCCCCCCTGCCTACGGCCCTGGGTGCGACCACTTCGCGGGTGGCCGGGCCCGGCGCCGTCGCATCGGCTCACCCAATGTGCACTTTAGGAGTATTATTGTTCTGTGGACAGTCTGCTCATGCGCACGCGCTATCGTGTCACCGCGTCGAGTCGCTTAACGTCGCATGCGCACATGCACCGCACCTCACACGCCACACGTATGTCGTACCTATCGATCATGATGTCAGACTTCACTAACCGCCAGTTTTACGAGATCTTGCGAGTGTATTGTGGTGAAAAGTTAAGAGCAGCAGAATATATGCGAAGGAAAGCATACCTCGTAAGTCTGGACCCCGAATCTCGCACGAGTGTTTGGCAGACCTCGACTGGCGGTCGAACTCGAAGAAACCATGTCTGATTTCGTTGAGCGAGATCAAATTTTTACCCGACTACGGCGAAGAAAACAGGAGTGTTATGATTTTGACCTGTATGTATGTATGAAAGTATGTATGTATGTTCATCTGTTCCCTCATATCTTCTAAACGACTCATCACAATTTGACAAATGTGGTATCGTTGGAAGCGTCTTGATCGTTCGCTGGTTAAATCAAATCCGGAGTCACAAGTAATCTGTCCGATTTATGGCCTAACACGTGTGACTCCGGGTTTTTAATTTGTCTGTCTGTGGTGTCTTGTTTATACCATTTTAGTTGATTGACTTGTCTTGTCGTAGTTGGGTTTTAGTTTTTTTTACTTTAATTTTTTTAATGTTGGTCTGGCAGATTGAGACTATGCGGCCTACCCAAATGTCCTTTCGTTCATCTTTCGTCGAGGTTCTGAGTTGAGCTGCACGATTACTGACAAATGCTTGCACTGACTGGACAGGTCCACTCAAATCTGTTATGGGCCTTTCCTTAAAAGACCATTTTAGACCCATCTATCTGTTTTATTGCTTCTCGTTAAAAGATCATTTCAGAGCCATCTGTTAATTTTTTTTGGAGCTTCAGCTTTTTTTCTTTTACACACGGCTACGCATCAAGCTATACATTTCCAGTTTATGCTGATCTCGCATTGCATAAGATTTCCGCGTACATTGCGAGGTCAGCTTATACTGGAAATGTATAGCTTGATGTGTAGCCGTGTGTACTGACAGAATGCCATTGAAATTTCGTTAGATGGCGTTGCATTGTTAGGAGCTTAGGGTCAGTTCACACTGACACGTTACGCAAAGCGCACTTTTTTATGATCCAATACAATGGTGCCGATTCTGTTGTTCACAAACTAAACTAAATTTAAGTTTAGTGCATCTTTTTCTTTCTATTTCACTATGAAAAGGACAGAAGATGAATTTTAGTGTAGTCCGTCAAATTAATCAGCGCCTGACGTAAATTGACGTAATTTTAGGAGGCAAGTTTTTAATCTCGTCTAAACATATAAGAGTAGTGACAGTTTGACAGGACTAAACTAAAATTTATCTTCTGTCCTTTTCTTAATGAAATAGAAAGAAAAAGATGCACTGAACTTAAATTTAGTTTAGTTTGTGAACAACAGAATCGGCACCAATTTACTATGGTACACGCGTTGCGCAGCACCGCGCATCTTAGCGTACTTTGACACGTGTCAACGCTCGCACTGAAATTGTGAAATAAAAAAACTTATGTTCTTCACAAAAAACCTTTTCGTGAAGAACATAAATTTAAAAATTGTTAAGAAGTGCGCGCAGCGTCGCGTCGCTTCACTTCGCGGTTTGTACTGATCCTTAGTAAAGATTCTGCGGTTGAAATCACTTTTTTTGTATGTTATTTGCGTTTCCTTTGTTCAGGATTAACAATTTTCCCGTCTCTTTCTATTCCAAATCAGACCACCATCGATCTAAGTATAATCACACCATTGAGACCATTTAAATGAGCCCAAACACGATACCTTTGCTGTAAGTTGGTGAGGGAGTTGGGTATCCTGCAAATTCCAGGTGATGCTGCAGCATCAGTTCAGTTCAAGGTTTTCTAATATCATTGAAGTAACAGAATGTCAAATATCGACTCGATCAGGGGGCCTAAAACGGCCACATTAGCAATTCCTCTAAAAGCGATTAATTTCCTGAATTTCCAGCTGTCATTAGCAATTCCTCTATTTTGACACAAAAGCAATTCATAATGTGTGGACCACTTTACGAATCTCCATAGAAAACTGTCAAACAGATGAATTATCTATTCTATACATAAAATAAATCTGTAGACGAGGCGTTTCTGTACAATGAAAACAAAAAAAAAAACGTATGTGGAGTGTCCAAGAATAACCAACAGATGCCATTTCTACCATTTTTGGAATTTTTGTCTGTTTGTCTGTTCGTTTGTTTGATTGTTCCAGTATCACGTAAAAAGTACGAAATCAATATGGTTAACTTATACACTCAAATATTGTGTGTAACTCGATGTTTCATTTAGTCTTTGTTTCATCGCAATCGCTTCAAAATATCAAAAGATATAAGAGTTTAAAGTATTCAAGAAGAAATTTTCATTAGGTACGTAATGTAGATAAACATAACGACATCTATTGTCGTAAAATGACACTAGCGTAAAATCAGGTAGGTTTGTGAGAACGTGTGTCACACACGATCATAATCATCATATGTTCACATACTTCGCGCGGAAACATAACGCGATACATTGTGAATTCACCCAATCTAAAGTTTAGTTAATTCAAGTTTTCCAAATCTATTGTTTGGTAGTAGTGCCATAGGTGGCGCTATCTATCTTTTAAATCATGATACAAATATTAATCATGAAAAAATGGTGACAAATTTTAATTTCTTAAAAATTGTAGATTCTTACATCGAGCAAAAAGTGAGTAATTAAGGCACGAATGCGCTTACTAAATAAACACGAGTAATCTACTTTTCTTTCAACTACCAATGTACCTGCTGCGATAAAATATACCTGCTCAAGGTTAACTCAACTCAACCCAAATCAAGTTAGGTCAAGTTCAGGTCAAGTCAGGACAAGTCAGGTCAAGTCAAGTCAAGTCAGTCATGGAACCCTACGTCTTTTCTACATAGCTTACAGAGTGTTCGAACGTTTTCCCATATAATAGGTCTTTACCTATGAAATTGCCGTTTTGTATGAAAAAATTTAAACGAAATTCTTTCATGAATTTTTTATTTGTATTAATCGAAGTAATCACCCATGCAATCAATGCATCTTTGCCATCGCAGTGGCAGTTTATTGATGCCCTTCTTAAAGAAATCAGCTGGACGGGAGGCAACAAATTCTTCAAAGGCATTTTGTACTGCCTCTCGGGTATTGAATTTTTTTCCCGCCAAGAAGTTATCCAAATTCTGGAAAAAGTAGTAGTCTGTAGGCGCAAGGTCTGGTGAGTAGGGCGGATGACGGAGAGCTTCCAACCCCAGTTCTTGCAACTTGGAGACCGTCTGCTGTGCAGTATGAGGTCGCGCGTTGTCGTGCAGGAGCAGCGGAGACGAGCGATTGACCAATGCTGGTTGGAGATGCGCCAGCTTCTCCATCATTGTGTTCAGTTCTTCACAGTACACATCTGCAGTAATGCTCACCCCGTTTGGTAAGAAGCTGTGATGAATCACACCGGCGCTAGACCACCAAACAGTGACCATCACTTTTCTAGGGGTAAGTTTTCGTTTAGGGCATTGTTTAGGTGCTGAACCAGGATCCAACCAACTTGCTGAGCGCTTGCGGTTATCAAAAAGAATCCATTTTTCATCGCAGGTAACAATGCGGTTCAAAATTCCTTCATTTGTGTGTCTGTTGAGCAGTGCAAGGCACGTCTCGACGCGTACTTCGCGCTGGCGATCATTGAGTTCGTGGGGCACCCATTTGTCAAGCTTTTTTACCTTGCCAATTTGACGCAAATGGACCAATATTGTTTTGACGCTAACGTCGAAAGCTGCTGCTAATTCAGCCGTAGATTGTGTATCATCAGCTTCCACAATCGCCTTTAATTCGTCATTGTCGACCAAAGTCTTCGGACGACCGCGAGGTTCATTTTTCAGGTCGAAATTTCCAGAACGGAAGCGAGCAAACCAATAACAGGTGGTGCGTTGGTTTGTAGTGTTAGCTCCGTAAACGTCGTTGATGTTGCGTGCCGCTTGTGCCGCGTTGCTGCCACGACGGTACTCATATTCCATAATTACTCGAATTTTTAACGTATCCATGATGACGAAAAAGATTGAAATGCGATGAAAATGTAACACTAATCAATAAAGAAATGACTACTTTTGGAAAAAAAAATCCATGTTTTTAAAATAAAATTAATTTGAAATTAGAATTCTTAGCCAAACAAAAATTATTTTGATTTGAAATGGCCAGTACTGCAGAACGGCAATTTCATAGGTAAAGACCTAATATTTTGACAGTATCACTTCGTGCTCGATAGATGGCGTTGTTCATTTAACGTCATTTTCTGAATCGCGGTGTTAAGAGTCTCCGTAGAAGAATGACTTTCGCCGAATTCATAATTATCGAACATTTGGCTCATTTTGAATTGAACACATAATCCATACTAATCGATGCTTAAAACTATAAATTCGATAGTAACTCTTAGATTTTAAATAAATTTTAAAAAAATAATTAAAAATAAAATTTGGAGAGATAGATGGCATCCCGGCGAAGAACATAGGCAATTATTTTCTTAAAAACAAATTTAAGGGGGGGGGGGATATAGGGGATGAAAGTTTTTTGGGAAACCTATCATTTTTAGAGTTCCGTAGTCAACAAGGAAGCTTTATAGTTTCGCCATGTCCGTCTGTCTGTCTGTCTGTCCGCGACTTAGCTCAAAAACTTTTATTCGACCAACTTACATGTGCAGTTGCAAAAACCCAAACATTCTGTATGCGAGAACAAGTTTTTTAACACTTTGAGGGACAGTAAACGCCCATAGACGTAATAACAATAAAACTTTGCGAAAGTTTGTTTGATAAAATAATTCATCCCAACTACGGAACCCTTCATTGTGCATGGTTCGACACGCACTTGGCCGGTTTTTTTTTAAGTTAGGGCTGTGAAAATTTATGCTTTTTGTAACTAACAAAGAGTTACGTTTTTCTAAAATCATCCCTCATGAGGGTAAAAACCTTTCTTTACCCTCTTGATTTTAAAATTCACATGTAAGTACTTATTATTGACATTTTTGCGGGACTCTTCAAGAGCGTTAAGGGATTGAGAATATAGTCATAGTCCGTATCTTGAGAATCTGTCCACTCAATCAAAAGTTATTACTACTTGGCTCTTGGCTTGGAACGAAGAGTTTGAGTTTACCAGTGAGTACTTACTCGATAGATGGCGTTGTGCAAATGATGCAATTTTCTTAAGCGGGATGCGCCGGTAGCCCGCGAAATTCAAATCTTAAGTTTTTTGCAATTTGCAAGTAAGTGTCAGGCAGGTTGTATGTTAAAATGAAATTGTTTATTCTGTAAATAGGTTATTGGAATCACTTTTACACGTCGTAATAATATCAAAAAATTGTAAAATTAAGCTAGATGAGGTCGGCGTTTCCTATCTGACTACTCTGAGAAGAAAGGCCGAAACCAACTCACAGTCTCTTTTAAAGTCCGGACATACCTAGGTCAGATATTGGCATATTGGTCAGGCCCTATGAGGGCCATGTAGATTAGAGTCTGAAATGGTCTTTTGAGGAATGAACCACACAGATTTGAGTGAACCTGTCCTGTCACTACAAGCATTTGTCAGTAATAGTGGAGCTCAGCTCAGAACTTAAGGAGCTCAACGACTCGACGAACAATACCAAAGAAAGGACACTTGTGTAGGCCGCATCAAGTTCTCAAATTGCCAGACCATTGTTAAAACTAACTGAGAACGAAAAAATATAAGAATAAAAACAAAATAAACATCCACATAGTCCTCACATTCACAATAATACAAAGCAATTTCACTTTACAAAGCAATCATGTCATTTTGTCAATATCCTACATATAATATTCAATAATGTGAATTTGTATATAAAACTGGTAGGTATATTTTGATGATTTTCACTTATTCAAAATGTCACAATGCCAAAATAACAAAATGTTAGCAGAGCGAGCAGCTCAATCCCATGCTTTTTGTCTTCTAAATAATCTGAAATTGTATAGTACCCTTTTTTACAAATTTTGGTTTTAATACAGCTTTTAAATTGTTTAATGGGTAAGTTTCGAATGTCAATATGATTAAAATATGATTCGCGATCGTAGCAAATAGTAGCTTTACAGAATAATAACCATTAGATACAGGAATACAACTCCTGCCATATTAGTTAGATTAGATAAATAAATATTTGAAACAACTGCGACTCATTATTTAGGTCAACATAAAACTTGATACTGACCTGTAAAAAGCAAAATCATAAGAAAATTTGAATATCGCAGGCTCCCCCAAAGCTTTCGCCTTAGTTTCCATCGTCCATACAATATGCCATAGTTTTTTCATTAATCTTTATACAATATTTTTTCATTAATCTTTCCGACAGTTTCATACTGCTGTCCATACTATCCACACTATCACCACAATATAGATATGGACTACCACTAATATATAAAGTTACTGGCTGTCTCATGTCTGTTACTTTTACGCCGTAACGCCTAGGTCGCCTAGACAGACCACGTGGGTTATGGGACATAGGATACTTTTATCCCGGTAGCACATTCCCGTGGGATAATTTCCGACATCCACGCGGGCGAAGCCGCGGGCAAAAGCTAGTTTCGTAATATGAATCGCACGCAGATCATATTATGAATTGTCAGTTTGTGACATTTTAGGATGATTCATTATATTTTCCTATTATGATTCTGCCAAAGTGACTGTTTTAAGCCCACAGACCTGTGGAAAGTGGTCATATTCATTCATCAATTAGAAAAGAGCTGATAATCTTCAAGCGGCTGAACAAATTATCTTGAATCATAGTTAAGAATAGTCTCGATCAAGTCACCGATGAAACGAAAAAAAAAAACTTATTCGGTTCAGGTGTACTACCGATCGCCGATTGTATCTGACTGTCATAACAATAAAATAAAATAACTGACTGATTGATCGCCAACTGTTCACACCACGGCGTTATTAGCTGTAAGTACTCGTTTCTCGGCGGTGGGAAGGTGCCATAATGTTGACCAAAATCTATAATAAAGGTGTGTCCAAACATAAAGCGTGAATGCTGCGCGCGAACCCTTCTGGCTTCTACCTTTTTTTTTTTTTTTTTTTTTTGGGTGGGAAATCATCAAATGACTTCTCCCGCTCTGGGCGGAGCGGAAGGGCGTGTCAGACTCTTACTGACTAAAACCCACCCGTGTTCCTTCAGTTGCCTGTTGCCAGGGTCCCAGTGGCAGGCATCGGTCCTAATGAACCCCGTCAGGCTCTGGCTTCTACCTGCCGCGCTCAATTTTTTTTACCTATACTCCATTTGAAATCAGCTTAGATATTTAAACAAACCTTTATACAGTCCGTTCAACCGAATTTGACTTCTATACCGTAGGCATAAGGATGGCATTAAAAGAAAAAAAGGTCACAATACCAACTGTCTACTGCAGCTGCCATTTGTCATGCCACCAACGCAATAGAAGGCAAAATCGGTTGAACGGACTGTAAAAAGGGTATATTTAAATGTCCTAATCTTATTTCACATGGAGTATAACTAGAGCGCGGCAGAAATGTGTCCTGCTTTCCTGCAAACGCCGCTTGTTGCCGCCGCGCTCTTGCCGCTCAATGTTTAAACACACCTTTACACTCAGATCAATGAACTGTGTGAATGTCTCAATGACGATATTCCAAATTTTCTGGCTGGAGTAACGCATATCCATTAAAATACAAAAGAAAAAGTACACAAGACAACGTGGAATCATTTAATAATACCCAATAGTTTTAAAGTTATGTGTGTTTATTACATTTTTAGGGTTTCCGACAGTGTGAGTTCCAACTTTCTCACTAAAACTACACTTGCAAGATCACACTGAGCAAGAAAATATTCTAATCTGAAATTGTAAGTACAAACTATTCAATATTTATCGTTATAGAACTTTACACGTTACATAAAAGCACTCTTTACTAGAACACCGCTGACACATCACATATAGAAGGATTTTCACCATGTTTTGTTAAATCATATCTGATTAAAAGTAAAACTACGCCGACATTAATCACACTTATAGGGTTTTTTACCTGTGTGAATTAGAATATCTCTTTTTATATGCCAAATGTACAAAAACTACACTCAAATAAATCACATTTGAAAGGTTTTTCACCACTGTGTCTAGGAATATGTTTTGTTAAATCACTGTTTTGAATGAAATAATGAGGACATAATATCACACTTTTTAGGTTTTTCACATATGTGTCATACGAATATGATTTGTTAAATTACGCTTTTCAAGAAAACTACGTTGACATACATTACACTTATAAGGTTTTTCACCAGTGTGTATACGAATATGTCTTGTTAAATGACCCTTTTGAATAAAATTACGTTGACATACATTACACTTATAAGGTTTTTCACCAGTGTGTATTCGATTATGTTTTGTTAAATCAAACTTTTGACTAAAACTACGCTGACACATATCACACTTATAAGGTTTTTCACCAGTGTGAATTCGATTATGTTTTGTTAAATCACACTTTTGGTTAAAACTACGCTGACATACTTCACACTTATAAGGTTTTTTACCAGTGTGTATACGAATATGTTTTGTTAAAGTACTCTTTTGAATGAAATTATGTTGACATATGTCACACTTATATGGTTTTTCTTGTTTGGTTTGCTCGGCTATAATTGCATCTTCTAGATTTGTTCTTCGTGTGTCTAGTTTTGGTTTCTTCGCAACGGTCGTCCCTGTGATTATAAATTAAACTGATAAGTACAATTTTGGAAGAAGATTGACATGCACACGTATCTAAATCAGCGGTTCTCAAAATTTTTGGCCATGGAATCTTTATGGACATGGAAATATTTGACGGAGCCCTAAAATAATCAAAAAATGCGTTTCATGGAACTCCATTTTACTCGGACTTCACTTTTTCCCACTAGGGCTGGCATTGTTTTTTTGTTTCTGGATAGGTATAATTTAGTAAACTTAAAGGCCAGACGAATTGTTTTAGAGACCATGTTTTTATTTGACCTATGCAACCATTCATATGACTGCATTGGTATTAGTAATTAGATTTGTTACGTAGTACCTAGAACTACCATAAGCCGTGGTGTGCGCGCGAGACCACTTTTTGCTATAACATCAACTCGTACGAATGCTGGTTTGCGCGCACCCCTACGTCGCATTACTGCCCAATTTAATAATGTTTTCAGCAATATTGATATCTTCGCTTTACATGCTGAGAAATTCCGTAGCCTAATCCACACAGAAATTTAAACCCACTCATTTGTTTTATCAACAAAATTATTTCTTTTTTGTATTTGAATTCCTTTTTAGTTTTAGTTAAATGTTTTAAGCACGTTATTTACAATTATATTATATAAGTATTAATTGCAACCGCACTATGTAACATTAAAAAATACTCTTTTTTATAATCTGTGGAAAATGTCGTGGGTTATACACTTGCTCAATTTGTATGAACTGTTTGTATATTATTGTAGTGTGTAACTGTTTATTTTCCTAAATAAATAAAATAAAAATAAAATAAATAATTGTTGGATTATGGCGAAAATAAAAACAGTTTTAATAAGAAAAGAAGACTTTTTTTAAGAAGTCGGTTATATATAGGAATTATTTGTACGAGCCTAATCTCGTACAAATAATTCCTATATATAACCGACTAACGATAAGATTCTGAAGCAGCTAAAATACCACAAAGCAATATCGTCTACAGTTGGACACATGTCACATATGCCATAGGCTTTTCGCGGAACCCCCACAGAGGCTTTGCGGAGGGCTCCGCGGAGCACACTTTGAGTATGGCTGATCTAAATAATAGCGGATTGCATGCTTCATACTAGGGCCGAAAAGGAAGAATATCTGGTGACTTTGAATAATACACTTTATCGCAAGAGACATTACATACAAAATTGTACTAACATCGACGCATGGTCTGTTCCAAAAGTATGTGATCAAAGTGTAAACAAACCCTGTTCAGAGGAATTAGTAAAACATTCATTTCCAATAATTGTTGCAAAAAGTTAAAAATGTAATTACGTGAATCAAAACATGAAAAATTTAAGGATCTTCCATATACTTCAGAACATCTTTGGTGATTTTATGAAGTATACTGACTCAATTTCGTAATGATACATAAAAAGTCACATATTTTTTTCTTCATCTATGATATTTATTGCATAATTCAGCATATCTATGACAATTTTCCAAGAATAATGTCACAATTTGTCTTAAGACATTCACACGCATTCATATTCATAACGATATAGTCGTAACTAGAATTCGGCCATTATTTAACGAAAAGAAGCAGTTTAACAAAACATAGAATAAAGATATACAATGGTGCCGATTCTCTTGTACACCGAACTAAACTATCACTAAAATTCCTTACTTTTGACTATGGGAATCTTGGAGCTATTCAGCCAAATAAATTTTCTAAATTTAAAACTTATTTTGACACAACTAAAATCCAATTTGACAACCGCGCGCCTCCACTTAGTACTTGTTTTCCCTACCCCGTGTTTTTTTTTTAGAGCCAGTGGCGCGCATGCTCGGCAGCTTCGACGTGTTTATAATGGAATTTTTCAGTTTTTGTACGGAAAATAAAGAAAAAAAAAATGACCAACATGTTGAGAATTAGGGGTTTAACGGACTCCTTAAGGGGGTCGAAATTTTCATTATTTTTGCGATAGGACACACCGTTTTCGAGATATAAGCAAAAGAAAATAAAAAAATACAGTACTGTTTTTTGTAACTGAAGTCGAGGTGTTGGTTTGAATTTTAGTTCATGACATCTAATTTTATTCCACACATTTTTAATCGCGATTAAATGTAGTCAGATTTAGTTAGAGGATTATAGATATAGGACAAAATTTTAGGTTAAATCGTCAAATTCAGGATAGTATTTTCACTAAACTAATCTCAGTGCCATCAACAGCAATTAGTGCTGTCAAACTAAATTATAGTTAAGTTGTGTCATTTATAGTCTATTTCAGAATGAGTTTGATCGTTTGACAGGACTAAACTAAATTTTAGTGATTTTTAGTTTAGTTTAGAGAATTTTGTGACAAGAGAATCGGCACCATTGTCTTACTATGTGTACTTATATTTAACATAAAAGTATTGTGCTAATTTAAGACACTCTAGTTAAGCTTGGCATGTAACTGTATTTTGTCCCTAACAAATAAATAAAATAAAAATATTCATATAGAAAATTGAAAGTTAATACGTAGTTCCATTGTAAATAAAATAAACATTTTTCAAAGAAAATGAAAAAAACTTAATTATCTCTATACTATCTTGAAACTTTCATAAACTCTCTAACTAACTGTAATAATTACTGTGATAATTAATTTTTAATAAAATTTTGATTTAATTTGACTATTAACACAGCTAGTTCCCACACTAATACTACCGTCTGTTCCATACCTACCGTTTGTTTGATTAACTTCTCAACTGTCACGTGATACCCCATAGGTATCATGAACGAAAACGCCCCAACTGTCGATGGCACCTATGGGGTATCATGCGACAATTGTTGCCATTGGTCGATGAATTTTGTCGTTTATTTGCACTTGCAACACGATCTGGCTGTATCATTCGAATAATCGATTAATAGTTTACTGATTTTAGTAACAATTTCTTGGTAACACCACTAAAAACGGAACGAAAACTTAACAAACAAAATCTATCTGTGGTCGTGTGACGCGCGACGCCATATTGGCAAAATTCGTCAAGTGTCAAGTGTTGTTTACGTTTGTTCGCAACAGAATAAAAGAAGAAAACGGTGAGTAATCTTATAAGAATTTTATACAGAATTACTGAGAAATAAGTGTGGATTTCGTATTGAGTGTTAGTTTATCGGAAAGTGATAAATATTTCAGTGAACAAGTAACGAAAGTTTTGTAGTAAACAATTTTGACGCTGTCGCCGCCGTGTTTAGTAATGTATTTACAATAAATATTCTTGTATACTGTTTGAAATACACATAAGTATCTAGCAAAATAATCTACGAACATAATTTGGCTAATAGCTACTGGTATTATTGCGAATTGTTATCGTAATCGTATTTCCAATTCGGCGATTCCCCCGTACCATGACACAGCGCTCATAGTAGGCGGGGCCAGTAAAAAGTACTATCTGCAAAAAGAATCCAACTAGAATTTTTTGTTCCAATAAGAAAGAAAGAAAGAAAAAAAGAAAGATTACATTTTATTATTTCTTGCAGTTTACATAACTGACATGTGTAAGAAAAATAAATGTCGAAGTTATTGTTTTTTTTTTTTACCGACTTGAAAAAAGGTGAATGTCCTCAAAAAGTATGAATGTTTTTTTAGGATCATGGTATTTTCCTAGGCCATTAATTTGGTAAATGATTGTTTTATGATATTTTCAGCATGGCGAGGCTGTCCTCGACCTCAAGGTCACGAGTGTGACCCCCGCTCCGTGCAAAAGGGCCCCAGACAGCGCCGCCCGTCGCGCTATCATCATGGGGTTCCTTGACGCTACCCCGCGCTCCGATCTGTCCCCATCCCCACCGCGCACCACGGTAAGTATTTTCAGTATAGCATATTACTATATATATTTATTTAGTTTCAGTGGAATAATTTGTATTTCTTGTCTTTTCAGCCACCCTCATGCTGTCCCGGTTCTAGCGACCCGTCGATACGTGTGTACCTACTACTCTTTGGAATGGGCAACTAGCTTCATCTTTCTAAGTGAACGACTCCTTGACAGTTGAAAAGTGCCTGTAACTGGTTTATTTGAAATAAATGCTTTGATTATGAGTTTTGTTTTATTTTGTTATAATATATTTCTTGAAAGCAAAATGTGTTTTATTTCAAACTTTTCCTAGCTTTCCGTAAGTAGGTATCCCACATTGAAGAGCTTCCCACACACGAAGAGCTAGGAAAAGTTGTACTAAAAACCGACTACCATTGATGGAGGAGTAAAAATAAACAATAATTACCTCCACTTATTTCGTTGTCTGTCTGTATGCCAGTCTCTAAAGACCCTTCCTCGACCGTAACAGTAGTTTTGCACGTATGCCGTGCATTAGATATTCTTTTTTACTATGCGTTTGCACTGGTGAAACATTCACAACAAAACATGTTGAAATCTCTAGTTGCTGTCAAAAATTGTATAGAACATTGAGAGAAAATAGAGATTTCAACATGTTTTGTTGTGAATTTTCCGCCAGTGCAAACGCAGTTATGCACCTATGCGGTGCATTAGACATTCCCTCTAGTCTTATGCACCTATGCGGTATCATGTGATATTCTCGTGACAGTAATGCAAATAAAAAACAAATACAACGCTATCAACAGTGACGTGAGGCCGGTTTCGTAAACATGCGTGCACTTACTGAGGTGTACTTTAATTGTAAGTGTGAGCGTGTGTGCACAGAGGGAAGTAGTTTTGGCTTGTTCGCAGCGAATGTCTTGCTTTTTTATTCGCATTACTGTTACGAGAATGTCATATGATACCGCATAGGTGCATAAGACTAGAGGGAATGTCTAATGCACCGCATAGGTGCATAACTGCGGTGCATTAGATATTCTAAAAACCGACTACCTACTATTGATACAAGAATTAAAAATTCAAAAAGGCAAACTTTCATGATGAATAAACACAATAATTACCTCCACATACTTCGTTATCGCAAAAAATGCGATTACAAACTTACATTTGCAGCTGGAGAATTGACCGTGACGTATGTCGATGTATGGGAGAACATATTTTTCAACTACAAAGTTAAGTTTGTTTTTGGGTTAATTTCATCCCTACTACGGAATCCTTCATTGTAGGTGGTCTGACACGCACTCGGCCGGTTTTTATTGTTTAGGCATAATCGGACTATAATGTTCCCACTGCTGGGACACAGGTCCTCCTGTCCGTGAGAGAGAATGGGTGGGGTGGTAAATGGATTTAGGTACCTACCTACATAATAAGGAAAGATAGAATAATCATTTATGTAATGCTTTGTCCATAATAATTGTTACACAGCTGTTAGTAAATAAGTGTACCTAGTTACAAATAATGATGAATCATTATTTTCAAAGAAATCGAAATAATAATAATAATTGGGATATCTCAAACCAAAAATTTTTTTCGTGTGTTTTTTTGAACAGGTCATTATTATTGTAATAGAACACAAATATTGAGATAATAAAGAGTAATATTATGTCATCTAATAAAATTTAAAGTAACATAATAAACAGACTAAAGGAACAATAATTTATAATAAAATAATATCGTACTTGAAAATTATAACATACAAATATTCGCGGTCTTTTTACTCTGACGCGCTGACGGTACCCCACGGCTCCCGCGAACCAGTATAAACCAGTTTTCGGGCCGGCTCTGCGCGCGTCGCTGCGTAATGGCCGCGGAGTATTTACGTTGTGTAAACAAAAAGTTTCTTATCGCAAAGATCGTGTTACAAGTGGAATGAGGTGCTGTGATCGTGTTTATGATTAGGCCTGTACATTGTGCTAACGTTTTCAAGTGTTTGTGACGTGAGTGAATGTGTGTATTAGTGATATTGATAAATAGTTTCTAGATTAGGCGAGTGAAAATAAGAAAAAAGAAAAATTATCTCATCACAGCAAGTTCACGTAAGTACATACTGTTTATTTGGTAGTTTAGTTCTATGATATAACTCATAACGAAGTTAGGAAGGTATAATTTATGGTGTGCAAATTACTGCTTGGTGATGAAATCACCATTTTTAGGAAGGCCTACCCAAAAATAAAAAGAAACTTGAGACTAGGTCGACGGGATTTGCATTTTTAGGTAAACCTAGGCATGCGCACTAGGGGTTAATTAAATAGTATAATTATTATACTAATAAAATTTTAGTTAACGTAACTGAGCCTATTGCATTTAGACAAAAAAAACGACTTATTCATAACACTTCTTTCATTAACACAAAAAGGGAAACATAATTATGTTTTTAAAGTCTCAGACCAAATAAAAAACCAAGACAGAGCGCTGCGATCAATACAGTGAAGCATGCCAAAACTACACCTAAGCTCTTTGCCTACACACTCACACGCACACATTTACAACCATTTACAATTAAACTACGCCTCACTAAGTGCACAGTCACTGTTGACATCGCTGTCTTGGTTTTTTATTTAGTCCCGAGTGTACAGTATGAGATCAAATTACTGTTAAATCATAACGGCATAACGTGCTTTCCGAGGCATGGAGGAGTCTCGGTATGTAAAGATGGTCACCCATACACGGACCAACCTGTGCAAGCGTAGCTTAGCCTGATGGATCGACCCGTGCGGCTGTTATTATTTAGCAAATTGTAAAAGTTTAATTTAGAAACGTAATAAAATGGCATGGCATTGCAGCTCGCAGATCGTATACTGATACTATACAATTGTCTGTCATTTTATTGAAGTGAAAACTTGAGCACTTTTTGGGTAAACAAAAATCATGGAACTCGCATCATCGTCACGCTTGCTTCTCTTTTTGGTGTAGTTCATATTTAATTTTCAACATTTGTTTTTCTTATTCAGTTGCATTAGTATAGTTTGCAGTCTTCACAATGATCTTTCTTAGGTTGAAAGAATTACATATTATTATATTCGTAACGGAAAATATTGTAATACGCATAATAGTTTCCGAATGGTACGCCCGAAGGCCTACAATCAGCAACACAAGCTCGATGTAAATCAGCTACCGTTTCACTGCCATCTGTACTGTATGTTCGCTTAGTATTTGCACGACAGTAACGGCTTTCAATACTTCGAATTGAATCCAAGTGCTTGCGTATGTCATCTTTTATGACCGGATCTAGATGAACGTGGGTGTTTACCTCGACGATCCTCCTCCAAAATACCAGTGTCAGAGGTCTTCTGTATTACAGTCTTAATAACTCGATCGTTGATATCCAAGGTAGCCTTAAAAAAACTTTTGCAGACTCTAACTTTTTTATCTCCCACAGTTAAATTAAATGAGAAATTGTACCCTCTGTTACTATTATGTACTTTGTATACATATCGCGGTTTAATTACTGAAATATGTCGCATGATGAATTCTCGCTGCCGATGCAAATCACCCATGTCCCAATAATTCTCAAAAATACTTTGTCTCTGTAATTCTGTGATGTTCTCTTTACATTTGAATTTACATTTTTCACCACATGCAGTTTTGAGTCGTCTTTCAGGATATATTTTATTCTTGTAAGTCACATATGATTTACCATGATTTCTCAAAACTTTTGCTTTCACCGTTCTCCAGTTCATGGGATTAGCTTTCCGTTTGCGACCAATTTTTTTATAGCTTTCTTTATCATGTGATGTTGTGTCTACTGAGACAGGTTCTATTGATGACGTAGCGCAACAGCTACCCTCAGAAATGGTTTGGTTAGATACTAGTGTATTAATTTCAATTATAGGCGACTGCGTGACATTTTCACCCTGAGGTATTATGGCTCGAACGTTCGAAGTAGACGATGTATTGGTTATAGTCGAAATGTTATCCGCAATACAATCTGCACTGTACGAAATAGAGTCTCTGTTTTTTGCAGTGGGGAAGATATCTGTTTCTGTATCTGAACTGTCTGACGAGTCTGACGAAGAGCTTAAACTGGATGAACTTGGTGGAATATATTTTACTATTTCGGATGCACTTGTGTGATTATAATTATAAATACAAGTGTGGGGCTCAATGGGTGTAATCATTGAAATGGGACTTGAAATCATGCGATCGACAATTTCATTTACTTTTGTTAGTTTTTTTCTTTTGCGATTCTCTTTTTGGGACGAATAATCATAATGATTAGAATCCTCCTCTAAAATACCAGTGTTAGAGGTCGTCTGTATTACAGTCCTAATAAATCGATCGTTAATATCCAAGGTAGCCTTAAAAAAAGTTTTGCAGACTCTAACTTTTTTATCTCCCACAGTTAAATTAAATGAGAAATTGTTCCCTCTGTTACTATTATGTACTTAGTATGTATATCGCGGTTTAATTACTGAAATATGTCGCATGATGAATTCTCGCTGCCGATACAAATCACCCATATCCCAATAATTCTCAAAAATACTTTGTCTCTGTAATTCTGTGATGTTCTCTTTACATTTGAATTTACATTTTTCACCACATGCAGTTTTGAGTCGTCTTTCAGGATATATTTTATTCTTGTAAGTCACATATGATTTACCATGATTTCTCAAAACTTTTGCTTTCACCGTTCTCCAGTTCATGGGATTAGCTTTCCGTTTGCGACCAATTTTTTTATAGCTTTCTTTATCATGTGATGTTGTGTCTACTGAGACAGGTTCTATTGATGACGTAGCGCAACAGCTACCCTCAGAAATGGTTTGGTTAGATACTAGTGTATTAATTTCAATTATAGGCGACTGCGTGACATTTTCACCCTGAGGTATTATGGCTCGAACGTTCGAAGTAGGCGATGTATTGGTTATAGTCGAAATGTTATCCGCAATACAATCTGAACTGTACGAAATAGAGTCTCTGTTTTTTGCAGTGGGGAAGATTTCTGTTTCTGTATCTGAACTGTCTGACGAGTCTGAAGAAGAGCTTAAACTGGATGAACTTGGTGGAATATATTTTACTATTTCGGATGCACTTGTGTGATTATAATTATAAATACAAGTGTGAGGCTCAATGGGTGTAATCATTGAAATGGGACTTGAAATCATGCGATCGACAATTTCTTTCACTTTTTTTTTTTTGCGATTCTCTTTTTGGGACGAATATTCATAATGATTAGAATCTGAATAAGAATTCATAGAATTTACGTAGTTAGGGTCCTTAACATTGTCATCGGAGGAATAATCCTGTTTATTGCCGCAATCCGCAAACTTGTTATCTTGACACGGTAAAGAAGATAGTATTTCGCGTTCTAAAAAATTTTCTTCATTTTCTTCACTTTGTTCGTATTTGACCTGTAATGAAAATTAGTCATTGAAATATAATATACAAAATTTTAATGAAATCGTACCATCGCAGATTTTATCAAGCCATCCCAATTCCGGATAGTAAGATTCGAAATACTCCATCCTTAAAATATATATAACTTGGGGTCCATCCTTTTCCCAACTATGTTGGAGTCGGTTTCCAGTCTAACCGGATGCAGCTGAATACCAGTATTTTACATGGAGCGAATGCCTATCTGACCTCAACCCAGTAACTGGGTTATACAATACCCCTTGACAGTTACGGGTCGGAGACAGGTTGTCTCCGACCCGTAACGACAGTCAAAGATACACGAATGACAGCCGGGACCAACAACTTAACGTGCTTTCCGAGGCACGGAGGAGTCTTGGTATGTAAAGATGGTCACCCATCCACGGACCAATCCCAACAAGCATTACTATAAATAATATAACTTAGGTTATATCAAAAAAATACTTACAAAATCTTCTTCTATCCCTTTAGTTTTTATATGATTACTGATGTTCTGAAACATTTGCAGCGTTCGTCGATATGCCACTGAAATAGTAAAGCATATTCAAAGTCGATAGGTGCTTTTATTATCTCTGCTTATTGCATAAAACAAACCATTCAGCGTTTACTTATTGTCATGTATTTTGTGAGATATTTTATATAAGTAGGTAAAAAGCAAACACTAGTAAAAAAACCTAAATTTTTCACAACTAAGAATAATAATCATGCCAAGTTACATAAAAGATCAAAATCAAACCACAATGAGTACGATTTTTTTCTGGAATAGGGTTTATAAGTTAAAACTTGATATTGTCAGATACAGTCTTATTCAAAAAAACATAAAAAAAAACATCATATTACCTTTTAAACAGTCTTATTTAGAATAGTGACAAATTCATCTATTTTTTATTATTTTGTATCAAATACGGTTTTTTTATAATTTTTATTACTACATCACACTCATACTTACTTTTTCTGGAATAAGGTTACAAAACAAATTGCGATAGCAAAATTTTATCACTTTTTTATAGAATAGTGAATCAACACAAAATAATACACTACACTGGATAAAATGAAGCACACTTTCGTGGTATTACTTCGTGATAAGACTCTTTCACGGAGAAAAAACGTCCTTTCGCCTCAAGATTCATGTCTCAAATGATGAAACAGTCAAAGAGACATGATGACCAAAATCCACCAATGGCTTAGTCTTTTCGTGACGCCACAGTCGCAAAAGTTGTTATACCAATATGATCTTTACTGAGTATAGAATATGGAATATATTATTCTTCGTCGCATGGTCTAAATAACTGGAAATTTTAGTATCTTTTAATAATACAGTATTCTTCCAAACCAGCGATATTGCGATCGCGCGGGCAAATTCGGGCAGCTAGAATGATGTTCCTCATAAAATAGATGGATGTACCACCATTTTAAACTAAATCAAGACCCGGCCAGTTGAATCCAAAATTTTGCAGCTCTTGATAAAATTACAATAATAGAAAAAAATACTCAGAAAAATAGGTTGGCGTAGCCGCGTGGCACCCACATAGAACGAAAAGTAAATATAAATAAATGCGTTCTTGGAATTCCATAACTGACAAAATAATTAGCAATTCTTAGAAATCACTGAACACAAACACCGCACGAATGAGACACCGATAAGTAGCGTGCAACAACAATGAGATGCGTTCACTTTCAAGGTCGATAAATAAGTGATAATTGACTCGGATATCGCGACGTCCCCGTCAGGGGGCGAGGCGAGCGGGGTCGGGGCTACTCGGGGTAATTGAAATACATAGCCCTGATATTTATACCCCTAGGCAGGTTTGGTCGTAATGATGACATCTTGCTATATTTATTGTCAATTCACCAATGAGGGTTACCTATAAATTAATTAACTAATGCTTACTTGTCGTCTCCCTGGCTCTTCCTTTCTTCTTAGATACTGCTTGTTCCTCCTCTTTAGGTTTAAACTCCATTAAAGGTACATCCTCTTCTGAATCTGATTCAGAATAGTATAGTTGTTTATCTGCTAAATCTATAAAACTATTGTCAATTTTTTCCGGTTCTAGCTCTGTAAGTAAACACAGAAAAGAGTATTACTACAAACAGTCAAGAGTATTCCTTTTTTTTTTAATGTTTTTATTTTCCTTACAAGAGTATTTTCTTTTTTTTTTCATTGTTTTATTTCACAACATAATGTGGTTAATTTGAAACTAAACACTGACCAAAATTTGTTGTGTTGCAAAAAAAAATTGTATCTTTACATATCTTTAATTTATTTTCAGATACTTATCATTTACGGAACACACATTTACTAGCTGTTGCCAACGACTCCGTCTGCCGTCTGATACAGGATGAAAAGCGTTCCTGAAAGCGCTACAAACAAATTTTCGCATTTATACTATTAGTTAGGATAGTTCAGTTTATATTCTGTTCATAAAACATACCATCACTTTGATGTTCCTCCTTTGGCTCAATAATATCATCTAGTCCTTCACAAACAGCTGGTAATTCTTCTTTGATAGCAATGTCTTCTGTTTGACATTCATCAACTATACTTATGTTCTCAGTTGGAGATTTAATAAACCCACCACAAAACTCAAAGTGGTCTTGGTTTATTAAAGTATTGGGCTGTAAAACGATAATTATAGTATTAGGTAAAACTGTGATCACCAGCATATTTGGGGCACAAATTTTTTTCATTATACTAAAGTTACTTCGCCTCCACAGGTGAGTATACTTAAGTAGATCCAAAGTACCCTGGAGGCTCAGCCATGCTTGATGCTACCAATCTCACTGACCACTGCACAAGCTTTTGTTGCAGAGCTTGCGCGGACATGATAAAGGTCCGTTATCAAACTGCCACATACAAGCTTCAAACAGAAGTTGTAGCAGTAAAATGCAGTAAGGCATTAAGTCCGCCTCTATACAGTATTTTTTTTTTACTTGTGCATAAAGTTTTAATAAATAAATAAAATGTGCAGGATTTCACACGTGCTAATCGTACACACCTACATTTGACAATAGCCTGACATAGTACAGTCGAGTTCATTAAGGTTGACGCGCTAGGGTGGCCCGCGAAATTCAAATTTTCTTACGTTTTTTGCAATTTGCAGGTCAGTATCAGGTTGTATGTTGATCTAAATATTATTAGCGGCAGTGTATTGACTGACATACACTTACATGAACTTAGAGAGTTGTAGTGCTGATTCTAATGTTTATAATTCTGTAAATCCATATTTGTTACGGCCGCTAATAATATTTAGATCACCATACAACCTGATACTGACCTGCAAATTGCAAAAAACGTAAGAAAATTTGAATTTCGCGGGCCACCCTAGCGCATCTACCTTAATATATTGGCCCTTTCAGGCTTCAAAAATATATGAACGTCAAAAAACTTCATAATATTGTAACACCTTTAAGCATCATTAAATTGTGGTCAAGATTTAGATTCATTAATATGTGACTGCTTTTTTTCAGTAACATGTGTAGCCAAAGGCACATATATATGAACCACTTTAAGATCATAGTATCTGAACTGTATCTATAATTATCTGAACTGTGTGTACTGAATGTAGGATTCACAATTATGTATGTGGATACATAATTGTGAATACAAGAATACCTGAGCAAGTTAATGTAATTAAAATTCAACCTTATTACTACGTCATAAAGATGATCTTACTAGCAATCTTAAAATTTCATTGTCAAGGAGTTTGCAACATTATTTATCACTGGCTAGTTAACTTCAAATGACGTTATGTTTTTCTATTAAAATGATAACTGACGCACATGTCATTCAACGATTTGATAAAATCCTACGATTTACGATACAATATAAACTAGATCTTATTAGTTCGAGCAAATAATTGACTTTACCATGCATGTAGAGATAATTAAGAAGCTTAGCCTGCTCAGATATTTTTAAAGCCAATACAGTTTAGATATATTTTTGAAAAGGGTGATCACATATGATTGCCTCATTCACAGCATATATTATTGAACCGTTCACATAAGGACATATTTTTGATCTATAGGTTCTATAGAATTTATTGAGCTTTCCAACGCTCACAATATTTTGAATCCTTGACAGTGCCAATATATTAATGAACTCGACTGTACATCACAGTACATATAAATGTTCAACACACAATGGTACGGTTGGTGTGAAATCCAAGTTTCACTGTTGATTCACATATCATTAATTTGATGTAAAAAATTATCATGGCATATTCTTGGGTGCGTCTCATATCATATAAAGTGAGTTACACCAACGGTCGATATAATTTCTTCAGATATAACATTTATACACTCTAAAACTTATTTCGTATAATGTTATTGGATATAACGTTTATTTAATCGAAAATCATTAGGCCTATCGTTTAAAATATATAATATTGATACCATTTTTATGGTTAACACCCCGATTCAAAGCAATCCGTCTCGAATGGGTTATATTAGGTTAGAAGGTTAAGGCTGGAGCGGAGCGGAGTGCCAGCTCCCCTCTATGTTGGTGAATCATTTGGGTTAGGTTTGGTTAGAACCTTACAACAGTGACCATTGACGCGCGAAGGCGAACGAGTGAAGCGAGCGTGCTGCGGGAGAGGCGTGACAGAAACGAATCGCTGCAAAACCGACTCCACGTAGTCTTGTCTGCCCTACCCCTAGAGTGTTATTTAAAATCGCGTAGGCGCGGAGGGGCGAGACGGCCTGCGAGCTGAGGAGTAGGTGGTTTCAACACTCGCCGCCGCGGCTGAGGGTAGCCGGCAAAGCCGGCCAGCAAGCCGAAGCCGTAGTGGTGAGCGTGAAACACATCTGCGACGATAAGCTCACATGGGACCGGCGGAGCCCCGCAGCTCCGGAGCCGTGACAGAAACCATGCCTGCTGCATGTTGCATGCTTGCTTGCATGCTGCATGTTGCTTGCTTGCTTGCATGCTGCATATGGCATGATTGCTTGCATGCTGCATGTTGCTTGCTTGATTGCATGCTGCATGTTGCATGTTTGCTTGCATGCTGCATGTATGGTGTATGCTTGCATGCCTGTCTCATGCATGCAGTATGCTTGTTTGCATGTTTTTTTCAGGGAAATAAAAACCACATATGTTTTTTACTAGGCGTTTTATAATATTAGACCAAATAAGTTTTATGTCTTTTGAGTGGTATATCAAACGATTTTATATTCAATATATGTTATGCTTATAAAAATTAGGTACTTTAAAATTATATCAATCGTTTATGATATTAACTGATCATTATATCAAATAAAATTATAGATTCAGGTGTTATATCTTGTAAATATTAGAGATTTTGTAATTATATCATATATTACTTACCCCATATTCTTACTTATACTAATTATTGTCATGTATAAAATGAATTCTGCAAAAAATTGTGGCCACATATTTTTTTACAATGCAAGTGAATAAACCACAAATATGTTGTTTATTCACTTGCAATCACTAGACCAACAAAGACGTTAAAGTATTATTATGCCATTCAAAGTTTTGCCTGACTTGTTATGCCAAAGTAGATTTGGATTTAAAAATATGTGAATCAAAGGGCAACTGAAATCCAGACACGATAGGTATGAGCTTGAGAGGAATCACTTCCACATTGTACTGGAATTAAAGTTATAAGAATAATTGTGTGTTGAAGAATATCTCACCTCATAATCCTCATTTATCATCTGAGCAAACAGCTTTTCAGCTTCCAGAGATTGTCTCATTAATCGGTAGCATTGCTTCAGTTTAGCGCAGCAGAAGAAACAAGCGAGCATCGGTCTTCTGTCTTCAGTTACAAACTGCAACAAAACTTGTCTTACACTATTTTGTTCACATGGAGAACAGAGGGACAATTCTCTTGCTTATAAACGTTAACATTCAAGTCACTATCTGTCAAACTTGTCAAAAATGTTGGTAAATTCATGGTTTTTTTTACAGATTGCGAACGAGATGCAAATTTGAATGTTCTTAAAAATAAGGGAATTGCCTGTATATTTCCAATTTTACTTTAATCATTGTGTAGCCAACAGTTGGTAGTAATGTTTTCTACAACATTTTTGTCATCACAGGCATAATCTGGATGAGGCTGGCTCAGGAGTATGGGGATTGGCACAAGAATGCCAAGCAGTGGGTGAAATGGAGTTGTAGATGACAATGATCCAGAATGCTTTCTATATGCGTCATACAGAGAAAGAATGGGAATGATGGCCCTTAAAGACCACTCTTGCTCAAGGCAGATCGGCATCTAATATGGCTTTGTTCAGTAATCATCATCTTCCTGCCCTTATCTCATGTTACTTGGGGTCGGCGCAACACGTTTTCTTTTTCCATTCTCCCCTGTCAGCCGTCACGCTATCATTTACTCCTTTCTCTTTCATATCATTCCTCACACGATCCATTCATCTTTTCTTTGGCCTTCCTCTCCCGCTCCATCCATCAACATTAATATTCATCACTTTTTTAGTCACATGCGTTTCGTCGGCTTTGTTCAGTAATAAAGATTGTTAATATTATAATATTTATTTTAAGTCTGTTGTTAATGATTTCTATTAGAAATTAAGTTTGAAACCGGTTAGACGGCCACACAGAGCACTAAATATATAATACTGGGTCGGCTAGCTGACCGAAAGATCATCAGAATTTAAATTGTCGTCTATGAGCCGCATTTAGAACCAATCGTATACCTACTTATTTTAGCTCTTATAAAACTATGAACTTACTGGAATATCAGTCAGTTTCTCATATACTTGATGTAAGTTCTTGTTGACCACTAGAATGCGAACATTCGCCACTAAACATATCCTACACATCGGCAGCTTCTCCATCTTTTATCAGAAAAAATATCACATATATTTAATTCAACTTAGCACGGATATTTACGAACGAAGAACAGTGAACAAGTGAGCCGGAGAGCGAGAGAACTTTAGATCACAAAGCATTATATATTATGAATTTATATCTAATAAATGACTCGTAGGTAGTTGAGATAGTCCTGGTAGTTCAAAGGATTTAGTTTATTTTCTTTATTTCATTTTACACATATAAATTATATTTTTTAAATTAGTTTTATTATTATTTAGTTGACATAACAACAACATTTACCCATCCACAGACCACAGTGGTGGACCACAGATTGACTAAGTTTTCAGTACAGTATAGTTTAATGTACTCTTTTTTTTTGTACCACATACCCACAGACTAGCTGTGGTCGAAATCGAGTATTTTTTTATGACAGCAGGTAATTTTGTTTTGACCGGCCATTGTTGTTTACATTTTTGGTAAAAGTTAAGCCAGTACCTACTTAGTCTGTGGCCACTGTGGCCAGTAGGTACCTACCTACCTACATGGTTTTGGTTTGACATCTCTGAGTTCATGAGTTCTGTGTCTGTGGTTCTGTGTTTGACATAAAACTGATCTCGCGTTGAACAAGTGTCTGTTTTGTGTATTATTTTGTGGAATAAGGCCTTAAAAGTCTAGCACTTCAGACTTGCTCCGCTCCGACTGCTGGCCTGTCTTACTGAGGTCCACACAGATACTTATTGCACACGGCATCAAGGAATACCTTTGCCTCATAAAAACTGCTCATGGTATTCAATGTTTACAAGATTTAAAGAAGAAGTGGTATTCATATTTTTTGCCAGTAATAACTCGGCAGTGTTTTAGTTATGTCGATGGAAAAACTGAAAAAGTGTAGAATATGTTTAGTGGAGAATGTTCGGATGTATGTGGTCGCCAACAAGAACCTGCAGGAAATATATGAAAAGCTGACTGATGTCCCAGTAAGTACAGTACTTATGTAAAAAATAAAGACCTAATAGTTTCATCTAAGTCAATAGACATCCACTGCTGGACGCCCCTAAGATGACCCACTGACCCAGGTCCCTGTCTACCTGTGTCTGTGAGAGGCCTACACATTCTGTGCTGCTGTTGCTCCAGAACTTATTAACCCAACCCTTTGGACTGTGTAACAATATATTTATTGTTTGTTTTCAAAATAAACAAATAGTAATGAGTATTTTTGTTGCAGTTTGTAACCGAAGACAGTAGACCGATGCTCGCTTGTTTCCTCTGCTGCTCTAAACTGAAGCAATGCTACCAATTGCAGAGAAAATGTCTGGAAGCCGAGAAGCTGTTCGCTCAGATGTTGAATGGAGACTTTGAGGTGAGGTTTGGTTTTCACTTTGAGGTAGTTCTTATTATAATTTTAGTTTAACATGGAACGTGACCCTCCTGTCTAGATGATATTGTGTGTGAATTTTAGGTTTTTCATTTTGATATACATAACTGCTTTTGACAAATGCTGTTTGCAATGATACATTTTAAGTAGCGGTGTGGTAACAGTTGCAGTACTGTCGCATCTAGAGACCCAGCTATAAATACATAGCTCCTGCAGAGGTTAGTGAGGGTGAGGTTGGTAGCGCCACCAACTGTCCGGGTTGCGCTGGACCTACCTTAGTCGTATCACTTGTGAAGGCTCTTCTGGCTAACTATATTAATGATAAAAGTTTGTGCTCATAGTGAATGGTCAGTATGACTCTATGAGCACAAACTTGGAAAAGTTTGAAACCATGTTTTTTAACTGTCATAATCACAGAATTATAAGCATAATTGACCTATTAGGGTAAACAACTAAAACAACTTTTTACAGACTAAACCTCTGATAAACCAAGACCCGTTAGAGTTATTCAGTGGATTTAATATAACTCCAACAGTGCACATAAGTATAGTTGATGAATGTCAAACAGAAGATATTGCTATCAAAGAAGAATTACCAGCTGTTTTTGAAGGACTAGATGATATTATTGAGCCAAAGGAGGAACAACAAAGTGATGGTATGTTTTTAAGAACAAAATAAAATAAAATAAAATCTTTTGAACTAACAAACTTCAAAGTTTTTGTAATGTTTAGTCTAATTCAACTTGACAGTAACCACATTATTTTGTGAAATAAAACAACTATTTATAACATACAAGTAATAATCTTGACTGTTTGTTTACTTACAGAGCTAGAACCGGACAATTTAGACATTAGCTGTCGAGATGTAGCAGATATAACACCACATCATTCTGAATCAGATTTAGAAGATGATGTACCTTTAATGGAGTTTAAAATTGAAGTGGAAGAAGAACAAGTATATAAGAATAAACAAAGAGCCACGGAAACGAATAGTAAGTATTAGTTAGTTAATCTATAGGTCAGCAAACTGGCCAATGGTTCACCTGACAGGAAGTAGTTAGCGTTACACTTCCTTCCACAGTCGCTTACAAGTGTAATGTTGAATTCTTTATATAACTGACGCCGACATGGCCATCATCAGGGATTTTAATTGTGATAACACGAAAAATTTGTCGAAATTTGTCGCTAGATATCAGAATTAGTTGGTCAGTGGTTCAAAAGTTATAAGAGTTTTAGGTGGCCGATCTGGGGGGCGCCTACCCCAGCTTGTCCCATTTGTATCTCAAAAGATAGAGCACCTAAACTTAGACCCGACTAAATCTGTGACGTGGTGACTGATTCCGACTAATTAGCGACTAAATTTGGAACAAAAGACCCAGTGCAAGGTGCCCAGTGACCGACTTATTCTGATATTTGGCGACTAATTTCGAGTAATAAGCGAAATTTTTGTGTTTTCAAAATTAAAACCCGTTGTGGTGGCCAGTGGCCAGTGTCACGAGTTCTACATAGGACTAAGTATGTAATCTAGGACTATCGTAATTAAATCAATAAATTAAATTTCTGATAACGATAGCGAAACCATGGCTATATTTTGTCCCCCGATCCCGACTCTACCGCAAGCAGTTACAACTTATCGTTAATTCGTTAGAATCCTTAAATTAAAAAAAAACATCCCGAGTGACACAGGCCATAAAAAATTAATATGGGGCAGTATGGCTCCATTATCAAATACACAATTATAGAATATTTCAAAACTATAATAATTTATTGGCATAAATTTTACTTATGTAGGGTTTACATGCAATACAAACATGTTGTCATCTTTGGCTGCAAACGATTTAATCAGACTTTAGTAACACTGCGAATGTCTAAATGAGTGAATGGTTTGAGTTATTATTAGAATTATTTCATCATCACATAATTAGGATATTAATTTAAAAAAAAAAAAACATTAACACAACGCCAACTATTGCCTAATAGCGGTAAACAAAAATGTACCTAAACTACCAAAAAAATTAAACTTGGCACTAAAATGTGTAAAATAAAAATAAATAATTTAAAAAAACTGCTAAAAAACGAACTAAAAAGTAAAAATCAAGTTGATAAAATTGTCATTGCAGTCGGGGGACCACTTAGATTAAAAACTGTTCCACAGAACGGTCCCCCGACTGCAATGACAATTTTATCAACTTGATTTTTACTTTTTTTGTTAGTTTTTTAGCAGGGCAGTCATGTTTTTTAATTTAATTCGTGTACATATCAGTCTACTTCTAACATTGTACTTACCAAATTTATAATCACAGGGTCGGATGTGGCGAAGAAACTAAAACTAGACGCACGAAGAACAAAACTAAAAGATGGAAGAACAGCCGAGCAAACGAGAAGAGAAACAGACTCGACAGTTATCCAGATAACCCAAAAACGTACGTCCGAACTTGGCACTTATTTCAAAGAGCCTTACAAATATGATCAGCGTTGTTTAAATCCGGTAAAAAAGAATATACAACAAACTCGAACACAACGTGGTGAAGCACCATTCAAGTGTGATATATGTCAGCGTAGTTTTAGTGAAAAGAGATATTTATCAAAACATAAGCACATACACACTGGTGAAAAACCCTATAAATGTGACGTGTGTCAGCATAGTTTCATTGAAAAGAGTGCTTTAACGAATCATATTCGTGTACACACTGGTGAAAAACCTTTCAAATGTGATATATGTCAGTGTAGTTTTCGTCAAACTGGTACTTTAAAAACTCATATTCGTTTACACACTGGAGAAAAAGCTTATAAATGTGACTTATGTCAGCATAGTTTTAATCAAAAGGCTGCTTTAACAAATCATATTCGTATACACACTGGTGAAAAACCTTTCACATGTGATATATGTCAGTGTAGTTTTCGTCAAAGTAGTCATTTAACAACTCATATTCGTCAACACACTGGTGAAAAACCTTATAAGTGTGATGTATGTCAACGTAGTTTTAGTCAAAAGTTTGATTTAACAAAACATAATCGAATACACACTGGTGAAAAACCCTATAAATGTGAAGCATGTCAGCGTAGTTTTAATCAAAAGAGTGCTTTAACAAAACATATTCGTTTACACACTGGTGAAAAACCATATAAGTGTGATGTATGTCAGCTGAGTTTTCGTGAAAAGCGCGCTTTAACAAAACATGTTTCTATACACACTGGTGAAATACCTTTTAAACGTGTGAGCGTAGTTTCAGCCAATTCTGTAATTTAAAAAATCATATTCTTATGCTCACTGGTCAAAATCTTTATCAGTGTGATGTACGTCAGTGTAGTATAAGTGATAAGGTTCATTTAAGAAATCATATTTGTACACATTCTGCCAAAAACCCTCTCAAATTTGATTACCACACACAACTTTAAAACTTTTGGCTATTATTAAACGACATAAACGGTACATTGTTACTCGCACGTTTTTTTTTCTATACTTTAAAGGAGGACCGGATAAAATGGTCCGCATGACCAATAGCAACTACACAAAAACATAATGTCATTAGATAGGTATTTTAAGATAATGCAATAACTACTATCGCGGCTCATTTCAAATCGCTGTGTGAAAAAAGGCATAGCATTGTTTCGTGGGACTAACCTGGAGGGCAGATAACGTAACGTAATAACATTTGCAAATGATAACACAATGGAATGGTACCATCGAGCTGGTCTGATGATGAACCTGGACACTAGATAACAGATCTCTTTAATGGCTACTAGTAAAACCATCGAACGTGGGCTCATTAGATGTGTCTTAACGAGTCTTGTTCATTTCACCTGATTCTTCGAACATTGTACTTACCAGATTTTATAATCACAGGGGCGACCGTTGCGAAGAAACCAAAATTAGACACACGAAGAACAAAACTAGAAGATGCAATAACAGCCGAGAGAACGACAAAAGAAAAACCAGACTCGATAGTTATTCGGACAAGTCAAAAACGTACGTCCAAACCTGGCACTTATTTAGAGCCTTACAAATGTGATCAGCGAAGAGTTAATCGAGTAAAAAAAATTATTCAACAGACTCGTACACAAATGAGTGAAAAACCTTACAAGTGTGATGTATGTCAGCATAGTTTTACTTTAAAGTGTAGTTTAACAGAACATAAGCGTATACACACTGGTGATAAACCTTATATGTGTGATGTATGTCCGCGTAGTTTTAATAAAATTTATAGTTTATTAAGACATATGCATATACACACGGGTGAAAAACCGTATATATGTGATGTATGTCAGCGTAGTTTTAATCAAAAGAGTACTTTAACAAAGCATGTTCGTTTACACACTGGCGAAAAACCATATAAATGTGACACATGCCAGCGTAGTTTTAGTCGAAAGAATAGTTTAACAACACATGTTCGTCAACACACTGGTGAAAAACCATATAAGTGTGATGTATGTCAGCGTAGTTTTAATCAAAAGGGTAATTTATCAAAACATATGCTTAAACACACGGGTGAAAAACCTTTTATGTGTGATGTATGTCAGCGTAGTTTTAGTCATAAGTTTGATTTAACAACACATAATCGAATACACACTGGTGAAAAACCTTTCAAATGTGATATATGTCAGTGTAGTTTTCGTCAAAGTAGTCATTTAACAACTCATATTCGTCAACACACTGGTGAAAAACCTTATAAGTGTGATGTATGTCAACGTAATTTTAATAGAAAGGATAATTTAACAAAACATGTTTGTATAAACACTAGTGAAAAACCTTTTAAACGTGTGAGGGTGGTTTCAGGCAATTCTGTAATTTAAAAAATCATATTCTTATGCTCACTGGTCAAAATCCTTATCAGTGTGATGTATGTCAGTGTAGTATAAGTGATAAGGTTCATTCAAGAAATCACCTTGTGGCGAACACCCTCTCAAATGTGATAACGAGACCCTTGAATAGTTAATCACTTCTAGTGGTCATAGTTTTACAATTTGCAAATGTATGCATTCCGATGATAACACAATGGAATGGTACCATCGAGCTGGTCTGATAATGAACCTGGACACTAGATAACAGATCTCTTTAATGGCTACTAGTAAAACCATCGAACGTGGGTTCATTAGATGTGTCTTAACGAGTCTTGTTCATTTCACCTGATTCTTCGAACATTGCACTAACCAGATTTTATCATCACAGGGGCCACTGTTGCGAAGGAACCAAAACTAGACACACGAAGAACAAAACTAGAAGATGCAATAACAGCCGAGAGAACGACAAAAGAAAAACCAGACTCGATAGTTATTCGGACAACTCAAATACGTACGTCCAAACCTGGCACTTATTTAGAGCCTTACAAATGTGATCAGCGAAGTTTTAAACGAGTAAAAAAACATATTCAACAGACTCGTACACAAATTAGTGAAAAACCTTTCAAGTGTGATGTATGTCAGCGTAGTTTTAGTAGAAAGTGTGGTTTAACAGAACATAATCGCATACACACCGGTGAAAAACCTTATATGTGTAAAGTATGTCCGCGTAGTTTTAATAAAATAAATCATTTATCAAGACATATGCATATACACACGGGTGAAAAACCTTTTATGTGTGATGTATGTCAGCGTACTTTTAGTCGAAAGGGTGTTTTATTAAATCATATTCGTATACACACTGGTGAAAAACCTTTCAAATGTGATATATGTCAGTGTAGTTTTCGTCAAAATAGTCATTTAACAACTCATATTCGTCAACACACGGGTGAAAAACCTTACAAGTGTGATTTATGTCAGCGTAATTTTAGCCAAAAGTTAGATTTAACAAAACATAATCGAATACACACTGGTGAAAAACCCTATAAATGTGAAGCATGTCAGCGTAGTTTTAATCAAAAGAGTGCTTTAACAAAACATATTCGTTTACACACTGGTGAAAAACCATATAAGTGCAGTAGCGTGCCTAGGGTTCTAAATTAGGGCAAGCCCACAGACTATATACGATTAAAAAAAAAAAAAAAACAGCCAAGTGAGCGATTTACGGATTTTCTTTGTTGTTCATGATAACACCATTATTATAAGTAAGCGCCATCTATATTAACGAATGCGCGTTACCACACCGATTAGGACCTTTTCACCATAATAAATTCTTTCGCTTGTCACCAAAATTATTCAATCATAAGCCGCTAGATGGCCCCCAAATTATCGATTTGTTGTTCTTTTACCGTAAAACTAAGTACCTATGCACTTAGTTTTATGAATTATAATGTCGATTGAAAATGTTAAATGAGATATTACATTAGGTACCTATATAACATTTTATAATTAATCATAATGACAATAGCCAACTCTAATCTTTATTTCAAAACACCTAGTTACGAAGAATATCTTCGATAAGAAAATTATTGTGTTTTATGATCTTGATGAGATGTAATAATAATAAGATGGTTTGTTTTTCAGTGGTTTACCGAAACTACAATTGCCATACAAACAACACTATACAAATTTTGATGTATTTCATGCCACCAGCTACCTAAGTTTGTCATACTCATCAACATAATAAACAATCGAATGCCAATTTCAATTATATTCTTCAACTGACAAAAATACTTGTTTTTTTTCCAAATTTTATTAGGTACATTCATTTGGGGTTGATTACGGTGAAGTAAAGAGAGAGTTACACTGCCAGAAAACTCAATGTAGATACTTACCTTTTCGAACACAGTTTCCGAATTCACATTTTGATGATAAAAATAACACTGTACTTACTAAGACACACACACTTACGAATTACAGCCGCAATAACTATCAAATCATTTTAAATAGTAAAACTAATTCATTATCTCAGCACTTGGAAATAAAATACTGATCTCAAATTATTAATTTCAAAACAATAACAAATCGAGTCGTGTCGCGGACTTGCAACTCACTTTACGCGGGTCAACATCGCGGCTAGTGCATTTGCGCGAACTTAACTCTAAAAAAGCCCGGCTTTTCATTTCATACAAATCTGCGTATAAGTACTTACCAATATATCAACAAATGTAAACGTTTCTATAGCAATTTGTAGGCGAAAACTGCTAGACAAAGAAAGGTAAGGCAAGCCCCATTGAAAGCCGACGAGTGTGAGCGAGAAGGCGCATTTGAATGCATTGTAGTGGCGCGTAGGTTTGGCAACAAAGCGCGGTATTAAAAATTGTATTCTTATGAATGATTGAGTTCAATGAGTGCGTAGATCTGGCACCCTTGCGCAGTGCGCGCGGCAGATAGAGCGGGGATTTCGAAATTTGATTATTCCTATGACATGAATGATTGAGTTCGAGATTATTGACTGTTTTTTTTAATTTATTTTTTATTGGTAGGCTTACGTTTGTTCTTGTGAATAATGATTTTTGAATATGAAAGTACCGCCCCTGGGTAATACCATTATTATATAGTGTTATTTTTTATTGATAGGCTTAATTTTGAAGGCAAGCCGGGCTTTTGGGCTTCTATGGAAGGAACGCCACTGTATAAGTGTGATGTATGTCAGCTGAGTTTTCGTGAAAAGCGCGCTTTAACAAAACATATTTGTATACACACTGGTGAAAAACCTTTTAAACGTGTGAATATACTTTCAGCCAATTCTGTAATTTAAACAATCATAATTATGTTCACTGGTCAAAATCTTTCTTTTTTATCATGTTCATTTCACCTGATTCTTCGAACATTGTACTTTGTAATCACAGGGGCGACCGTTGCGAAGAAACAACAGTTAGACACACGAAGAACAAAACTAGAAGCAACTAGGACAGGTGAGAGAACGGAAAACGAAATATCAGACTCGAAAGTTATCCGGACATCTCAAAAATGTACGTCCAAACCTGGCACTTATTTAGAGCGTTACAAATGTGATAAGCGAAGAGTTAATCGAGTAAAAAAAATTATTCAACAGACTCGTACACAAATTGGTGAAAAACCTTACACGTGTGATGTATGTCGGCGTAGTTTTAGTAAAAAGTGTGATTTAACAAAACATAATCGTATACACACTGCCGAAAACCTTACATGTGTGACGTATGTCAACGTAGTTTTAGTGAAAAAGGTGTTCTAATTAAACATATTCGTGTGCACACTGGCGAAAAACCTTTCAAATGTGATAAATGTGAGCGTAGTTTTCGTCAATTATGTCATTTAAAAAGACATTCTAATTCACACTGGTGAAAAACCATATAAGTGTGATGTCTGTCAGCGTAGTTTTAATCAAAGCAGTGCTTTAACAAAACATATTCGTATACACACTGATGAAAAACATTCCAAACGTACCAGGTGAGCGTAGTTTTAAACAATTCTGTATTTTAAAGGACGGGCGCACATCTGGCGAGGCGCATCGCAGCGCGCCACTGCCAAACAAATATTGACCCTGCTTCAATTAAAATAAAGTTGAAAATAAAATTCCATTAGCTCTAGAGCGCGTCTAAGCGGAAAGATGTGCGTTTCACAGGTTATTTATTCTCAACTTTATTTTTAGATACGCAACGTTTATATTTGTTTTACAGTGAAAAATGCTCTGCGCTGCGCGCCGCCATATGTGCGCCGCGACGGCCCAATATGTTGTATTCTTATGTACACCGGTGAATAACCTGTTAATGTGTTGTATGTCAGCGTAGTTTTAGTGATAAGGATCATTTATGGTGAATGCGTCAGGGTACCCCGAGAAATGTATTTTGCAATTTACATGTCAGTATCTGGATATCTCAGTGTCAGGTTGTATGACGATCTAAAGGACATCATTCATTTTGGGCTAAATTATGAAAGTGCCGGCCAAACAAAAAAAAAATGATATATTCCGTTAGAACATGTGATTCTCTTCACTTTTGCCTATCAGACCAAATCTGTGGGGCAATTCCCTGCGCTGTTATACGATTTTGAAAAATACTGTTACCAGTATGCTTTAGTTAAAATAATTAATAGTTATCTAATTAAAGTAATAGCTTGTGGTAATAAAAAATAAAGAGAAAAACGTACTCTTAAGGAATAATGGTTTTTAGTTTTTTGTTTGGCACAAATAAAATCTTTCACAAAATAGCCCAAAAATGTATGGACGTTGAATGATCCCATTTGATTCGCGGCTGTTTCAAACGTTTATTTATAGAATTATAATCATAAAAATCATCAATACAACTATCCAAGGTCATTTATTCCTATTGAATTACTATTTCATGAAATAATTATATTTTACGCATATTCTAACATAATTAGTTGTGGTGCTGATTCTAATGATTATAATTCGGTAAAGCCAAGGTCGCGATATCATATTTTAATCAACATACAACCTGACACTGACTTGAAAATTGCAAAAAACGTAAGAAAATTTGAATTACGCTGGCTACCGTAACGCATCCCTTAGAATTATTTATTTGTACATACATACCTACTTAAAATATTTGGTAGTGCGCTATGTTTTGTGTTTTAACGTATAAATTATAAATTATTAAAAACTATTAAATAAGTATTTAATAGTGAATATTATTAAGATATTATTATTTGAGTAATTGTATGAACTCATGCATTATAAGTAATTAAATTTTATTTTAATTCAGAGTCAATTTCATTTCATATAGTCAGTTTAATTCAAAAGATTATGTTTGGAAGAAACTCATCTAGAGTATATCCTCTTGAAAGTAGTCGAGAGTGTAATAATCTATGCACACGCGTTTCATACGACGTTTTTCAACACAGTTGCCAGGAAAAAAACAGATTTGTGTTGAACTTAAAGCTACAATAACGTAAATATAGAGATGATAGATTTACAAAGTTTAACTGTGCTTTGTTGCCGGTTGGTGACAATACTTTAAATTATGTATTCTTGATAATAATTAACCACACAACAAAAACAATACTAAATATTTATGAAAAATGGCGCGCTGGTTTTGTTTTCCATAGGTGTAAATAAAGGCTCTGGCAAAACCGTTAGACAGCCTATACAAAAAATATGATATGAATAAGAAAAAAAAATTTGCAAAATACTTTTTAGTTTATCTAATCGTACCATGGCGGAGTCAAATCTACTTCTTATTATTTTTAATAATGATTGTAACCACACAACAAAAAATAATTAATGGAAAATGGCGGCTGGTTTTGTTTTTTCCGCTAGCGATTCGCACGCGGGTGTAAATAAAGGCACTGATAATATCGCTGAACAGCCTATATAATAATACATAATACACAAATGGGGTTAGGGTAGTGAACAATATAGACTGAAATTGCCACAGACGATATAAACCCTTATATAATAGTACAGATAGAGTTTTATTCCGCGCGAACGCAGTGGCACACGGGCAGGCCAGTGCGGTTCGTCGGGGCGGGTCAAGTGGCCAGCGCGCGTATCACCGTGGAAAAAAGTGAAGTCTCTGCTCGGGTGTAAATAGAGAATGCTCATTAATTTATTAGTAGTAGATAGTTCATACTAATTCAATGTATAGTTTCCCACTGACGCGATGACGTTTAGTTATGGTAAAAAACAAACCTTATTTTTGGGATTATTTGTACCATTACTAAACACCTTGGTTTTATTCGCTGATTCGTTAGCAAAGTATGCCACATCAAATCCGGCTGATCGAAAGCACTACGTTGCTAAAACTACGATTCGCGTAATGGTGCCAAGCCCAAGTTATTCCACTTGAGGTTCGTGGGCAAACATATGGAGGAACACCTCAAAACCCAAGGGGGTTTACTACGCAGCCATACAGCCCGACATCCATCGGAAACTTTGGTTTTTCAAATGCCCAAAATTGTCCAAAAGAACTGTTTCGTCACTTTGTAGACTGAGACTTGGACATTGTTATAGCCCAGTGTTCCTGAACAAGATCCATGTTCGGGACAATATTCTATGTGAGTGCGGTCTTGCGGAGGGTACTTTGGATCATATATTTTTCTCCTGCTATTTGAACACTAATTCCTTCGATTTCTACCGAAAAATTTCCAAATATAACATTCCTGTCCCAACTAACTTCTATTCCCTTCTATATCCCACTTCTCTCCCAAAATCATCCAAATTTTAGCCACCTTTCTAAATAATAATAATTTAAAATTTTAACTGGTGCGTAAACTATCTAAATAGAGTCTGACCAACGAAAGCTGTCCACGAATTATTATCAGTAATTCTGTTGAATATTTTATTTCACTTCTAAATATATTAGAACATGTCTAATAAAATAATATAAATATCGTCGCTGTCATTCCAAAAAGTCCTACGTAAAAAAACAAAAAATCCGCCTGCAAAAACGCATAACATAAAAGAGAAAAACAAGCATTAAAATCTGTAGAGTTTTGGTATTACAGGCGGGGAACAAACAAAAGTCACACCATATTTCAGGTTATTGGTTATTTTTTCTTGGACAGCTTTCTTTGGTCAGACTCTATGTATTATATTTTGTATATTTTTGTTTTATAGTTTCATATTTATTTTTGTAAATTAGATTCTTAGACTTTTTGTTGGTCTGAGATTAGAATGTTTTTAATAACCCTTGTTTTCGCCCTTGTAGCTACTAACATTTATCTACCCACCTATTACAAAGTCGAACGGCCTGCTGCTCTGCGCTGCCATCTCAACGTGACGAGCTTACTCGCCCGGGTGTCACGCATGCTAAGTACGCGGTTTTTAAAACCGGCGAGTAAGTTCGTCGGCGATCCAAAAGGTTTGAATGCTCGTAGCCCGCCATGACTCGTCGTCTGTCACCGCCGCGAGCCGCGAGCCAATTTGACAATGAAATTTTGAGCAAGCTTCACGTGTGTCACCGATGGCGAGCCGAGTAAGGTCGCGAACTTAAAGACCGCGTACTTTAAGTACGCACGTCTATCACCCACTTAACGTTTTATGACATCATAATTTGACCATCTACATTACAGCCCTATGAACTCTTGAGTAGCTATTTAATCTGTGTCTTGAGTATTATTGTTGTTCTGTCAAAAAAAAGCGTATTGGAATATTTGGAACGGAATCTAATCCAAATCAAACACAGAGCATGAGAGCACTCTACATTACTGGTAATCAAATTAAATAGTACAAAGTAAACGTAAATGGAATTGTGGTAAGGCCCTAGAACTTAGAAGTCTAGCAGAGCTAGCAGTATCTCTTCAGACTTGCTCCGCTCCTTCTGCTGGCTGGTCTTACTGAGGTCCACACAGATACTTATTGCACACGGCATCAATAATAATAAAAGGACTACCTTTACCTCTTAAAAACTGCTCATGGTATTCATATTTTTTTGCCAGTAATTTAAACTCAGCAGTGTTTTAGTTATGTCGATGGAAAAACTTAAAAAGTGTAGAATATGTTTAGTGGAGAATGTTCGGATGTATGTGGTTGTCAACAAGAACCTGCAGGAGATATATGAAAAGCTGACTGATGTCCCAGTAAGTACAGTACTTATGTAAAAATTGAAGACCGAATAGTTTCATCTAAGTCAATAGACGTCCACTGCTGGATAAAGGCGTCCCTCAAGTCCAAGAGTCGCCACATCAACCTGTCCTGTGCATCCAGCAGGTTCCTACCAGGTCACCTGTCCACCTGTCTGTGAGAGGCCTACACATTCTGTGCTGTTGATGCTCCAGAACTTTTTGACCCAACACTTTGTACTGTGTAACAATATATTTATTGTTTGTTTTCAAAATAAACAAATAGTTAATGAGTAGTTTTATTGCAGTTTGTAACTGAAGACAGTAGACCAATGCTCGCTTGTTTTCTCTGCTGCGCTAAACTGAAGCAATGCTACCGATTGCAGAGAAATTGTCTGGCAGCCGAGGAGCTGTTCGCTCAGATGTTGAATGGAGAATATGAGGTGCGGTTTGATTTTCACGTTGAGTTCTTATTATAATTTTAGTTTAATGTGGACGTGACCCTCCTGTTAAGATAATATTGTGTGTGAATTTGAGGTTCTTAATTTTGATATACTTAACTGCGTTTGACAAATGCTGTTTGCAATGTTACATTTCAAATACTGTTACTTCTGTACGAAACTTGTAAAGTAAGTAGCGGTGTGGCAACAGTTGCAGTCCCGTCACATCTAGATACCCAGCTATACATACATAGCTCCTGCAGTGGTTAGGGAGGGTGAGGTTGGTAGCGCCACTAACTGTGCAGGGTGCGCTGGACCTACCTGAGTCTCATCACTTGTGAAGGCTCTTCTGGCAAACCACATTAATGATAAAAGTTTGTGCTCATAGTGACTCTGATTATGAGCATAATTGACCTTATACTGTAAACAACTAAAACAACTTTTTAACCGACTTCTTCAGAAAGGAGGAGGTTCTCAATTCGTAGGTTTTTTTTTTTTTTTTTTTGTATGTTTGTTACGCGATTACTCCGCCAATTATGAATCGATTTTGATGATTCTTTTTTTGTTTGGTAGGTCATGCTTCCGAGGTGGTCCCATATAAATTTTATTAACTTTGCTTGCGTAATTTTTGAGTTAGCTTCAATATTACGTATTTTTCCTGCTTAGTTTTTCTAGACGATATCCTGTTTGACTCCTTCACTGTTATTTAAATAGCAGGTAGTGGTATTCGGATTTGTGTGGGGTAGGTACCACAACTAAAAAGTGAAAAATAAAAACTTTTTACAAAAAAAAAAACAACCGACTTCCAAAAAAAACACTAAAAAAGTGTAAAATAACTTTAATTTCGGAAGTCGGTGGCAAAAAACGGAAATTGAAAAGCAAAGACACCGACTTCCGAAATTAAAGTTATTTTATACTTTTTTTGTGTTTTTTTTGGAAGTCGGTTGTTTTTTTTTGTAATTCAAAATAAAAATATTTTATTTAACATAAACCTACCACTTATGAAACAGAAGCTAGGTTCCAATTGGTTGTTTCCTATGGAGAAGAGCCGGCATGAAACTCCACGGTTACTCTTTTAAACATTACAGTGTTAATAGGTAGGGAAGGACAGTGTAAGTGTAGTGTAAGTGTAGTGTGCCTTTCAACAAGTACCAGGTAGGCACTTAACAAATTAGAAAATGTTCAACAAATCTACAGTCCACTAAGCCTACAATGTTCTTACATTCACAATTTCACATGATAGAAAAGAATCTATATCTATCGTGTCATCATCATCATCAGCCTATAGCAGTCCACTGCTGGACATAGGCCTCTCCAATTGCACGCCATTCAGCTCGATTCTCGGCAGCTCTCATCCAGCTGCTACCAGCCACCCTGCGAAGATCGTCGCTCCACCTAGCCTGAGGGCGTCCTACCTTACGTTTGCCGATTCGCGGTCTCCACTCAAGAACACGTCTACCCCAACGGTCATCGGTTCTACGGCTAATATGGCCGGCCCATTGCCACTTCAGCTTGCTTATTCTATGACCTATGTCAACAACTTTGGTTCTCTGCCGGATTACCTCATTCCGGATTCTAAATGATAAATGATTTATTTCTGTAAGTAGGTTTGTACAAACACTTTTACACGTCAAACACATTTTTAAAACTAGATGAGGTCGGCGTTTCCTATCTGACTACTCTGAGAAGAAAGGCTGAAACAAACTCAGAGGTCACAGTCTCTTTTAAAGTCCAGACATAATCTTGGTCAGATCATGTGAAGACCATGTAGATTGGTGTCTGAAATGGTCTTTTGAGGAAAGAATCACACAGATTGAGTGGACCTGACCAGTCAGTGCACGCATTTGTCAGTGATCGTGCAGCTCAACTCAGAATTTAAGGAGCTCAACGATTTGACGAACAATACCAAAAACAGGACATTTGGCTAGGCCGCATAAATTACTCAAACTGCCAGACCATGATTAATTAAAACTAAGGAAAAATAAATAATAAAAGAAAAGAATGATCCACATAGTCTTCACATTCACAATAATTAAAATAATATAATACTTTACAAAGTAAATAATTCATGTCATTGTAGGTATACATAAAATGTCAATGTGAATATAAAATCCAGAAATAATCTTGGTCAGATCATTTGAGGACCATGTAGATTTGTCTGAGATGGTCTTTTGAGGAAAGAACCATACAGATTTGAGTGGACCTGTCCAGTCAGTGCACGCATTTGTCAGTCATCGTGTAGCTCAACTCAGAACTTAAGGAGCTCAACGACTCGACGAACAATACCAAAGAAAGGACATTTGGGTAGGCCGCCTGTAGTACTCAAACTGCCAGATAAATAAAATATATAATCCACATAGTCCTGAAATTCACAATAATTAAAATAATAATAATATTATACTTCACAAAGTAAATATTCATGTCACTATATATGTATATAATAAAATACAAAGTTATCAAAAATAACAAAATTCAATAAGTAAATTTAAAAAAAAATTGGAGCAGCTCAATCCCAAGCCTTTTTGTCCTCAATGTAATCTTTAGTGGTATAAAACGCTTTTTGGCACAACTTACTTTTAATAAATGTTTTGAATTTATTAAGGCTAAGATCTTGTACGTGGCTTGGAAGCTTATTGTAAAAGCGACATCTGAACGAGCCACCTATTTTCTTGAGCCTAGTTGTAGGTACAACAAATTTGTCTTTGTTCCTAGTATTAATATTATGGATATCACTGTATTTTTAAACAATTTTATATTTTTATGGGCATGTAAAAGATTTTCAAAAATATACTGAGAAGGCACTGTCATTATATTTATCTCCTTAAATTTCTCTCTGAGAGAGTGTCTCGGACTTAATTTATAAATTGATCGAACAGCTCTTTTTTGAAAAACAAAGATAGTCTGAATGTCGGCGGCATTTCCCCACAATAGAATACCGTACGACATTACACTATGAAAATAGCTAAAGTACCCTAAACGGGCTGTCTCTATGTCAGTTAAATTACGAATTTTTCTAACAGCATATGCCGCGGAGCTTAGTTTTTTTGACAATTTATCTATATGTGGGCCCCACTGAAGCTTAGCATCTAAAGTTAAGCCTAAGAATATTGTGCTATCTTCAGGATTCAATTCTTCGCCCTTTATCAACACATTAGTTTTCACCTGCCTAACGTGAGGTAGCGTAAACTTAATGCATTTGGTTTTTTTTTCATTAAGGAGTAAATTGTTAACATTAAACCAGTGAACTACTTTTGAGATCGCGCTATTTACATCGTCAGTAACCAGCTGCTGACGTTTAAGTTTAAACAAAAGTGAAGTGTCATCCGCAAACAACACTATTTCATGATTATCCTTTATGAGGTAAGGCAAGTCATTAATATAAATAAGAAACAAGAAAGAACCAAGAATCGAGCCCTGTGGGACCCCCATTGTTACTATATATCCGGGAGATCTTTTCCCATTAACGTCAACGCTCTGAATCCTATTACTCAAGTATGAAGTAAGAAGATCCAGAGCGGTGTTCCGGATTCCGTAGTGGCGGAGTTTCCTGATTAACGTTTCATGAACAACGCAATCGAATGCCTTAGACAAGTCACAAAAGATGCCCAAGGCATCGCATTTATCTTCTCATGCATTATAAATATGTCCTAAAAGTTCAACACCGGCATCAGTAGTTGAACGACCCCTTGTGAATCCGAACTGTTTGCTATGTAACAATTTATGTCTATTAAAAAATCTTTGCAATTGCTCTAAAATTAACTTCTCAAAAATTTTACTAAAGGTAGGTAGTACTGAAATAGGTCTATAATTTGTGGGGTCTGATGTACTACCTGATTTAAACAAAGGTATTATTTTACTATTTTTCATAAGGTCAGGAAACTCCCCACAGTCGATACAATTATTAAAGATAGGTGCTACGATGTCAATAATAGACTTAACTACTTCTACAGAATTACCCCACAGATCTGTAGTCTTTTTTACATTTAAAGTGTGAAAGGTTTTAATTAAGTCTCTACAGGTAATATGTTCAAAAAGAAATTCCGAATCGCAAAAATTAACATTTTCCTTAAGCAAAGACTCAGCAACAGAAGGTGATGAGTTTAGGGATTTAGTAGTTGAAACGGGAATATCTGAAAAGAAATTCTCAAAGGCCTCGGCGACTTGTGAGTCTGATTTTATTATTTTGTCATTAATAGACAGGCTGTAGTCAGTATTTCGGTTACTAGACCTACCCGTTTCACTATTAATAATATTCCAAGTCGTTTTAATTACATTACTACTGTTTTTAATCTTCGAACTCAAATAACGCGACTTGGCCATACAACAAACTTTTTTAAATTATTTGGAATAATTTTTAACATATAAATTAAATTCAGCAGTGCAGTGTTTACATATGTCCTTTCATTATACAGCTCATACAGCCGTGTTCTACTTTTATGAATACCAATCGTAGCCCAATCACTGAAAGATACATTACTATTAACCGATATAGTCTTGGGAATAAAGGTGGAACTAAAATTTTTACAGTATATATTAAAAAAATCATCATAAAGATGATTAGGGTCAGCTTGAATTGACAAAATCGTTAATTTATTAATTAGTTTTTCTTTAAAAACTTCCAAGTGACTTGCAGTTTTGGGGTTAAATGTGATATCCTTCTTAGCCACTTTGTTGTTTTGGATTGGGATAGTAACCCTTTGCCCGCAATGATCAGAATCGGGTAAATTTATAATTTCTTTGTGGCTTGGTATAACATCCGTATAAATATTATCTAGGCATGTGGCACTAGTAGGGGTTATTCTTGTGGGCTCCAAAAATAGGTTTACAAGATTGTAGGACTGAAACAAACTTATTATTTTACTACAAGAACCTGAATTTTCTAATAAATTAACATTAAAATCACCGCAAGTGATAATTGACTTATTTGAGTCACAAATCTTGTGTAACACTTCATCCATTACCTTTTCAAAACAGTCATATAATCCTGAAGGGGGTCTGTACACACTTAATACAATAAACTGCTCCAATTCTATACAGGCTATTTCAACTGTCCGCTCAACAGATAAGCTCACAATATCCTTACGGTCTTTAAATTTCAGCTGGTTACTTACTAAGATTAATGAGCCACCATGTATTGCATTTACTCTGTTGAACGAACTACCATGAACTACCTGGTGATGATCAAAATTGAACAAGAACTGGTGGCTTTTAAGCCAATGTTCTGTTATACAAAGAATATCAATACTGTTAAAATTCATAAATAATTCTACTTCTAAATCTTTGTTCATAAATCCTTGAATGTTTTGATGCACCAGGTTGATACTATTTATTGATTTTAAACTTTTATTTGATTTTATTTTGAAAACTGTACATTATTGCTAGAGGTTGCCTCTGTTGTCTGAATGTCTAATTTAAATTATTATCAATGTCAATGTTGGATACCAAATTATTGGCTGAATGATTAAACATGTCACAGCATTGCTCAATAGAAGCAATTTGTTTAGCCAAATTCTTGGCTGTAATAGAAAAGTAATATGATAGCGACACAGCTATCTGTCTTTTACAATACTTTGAAAGATAGTATTTATCCACAAAAAATCTATCTTTTGTCAAACAAAAATAATTACCAACATAATTGTTAGTGTCAATTAAATGGAATAAATTATTATTATAAATCAAATTGTGTAATGTCATATTAATTACAGATCTAAAGTTGTTTTCTTCCTGTGGCAAACTTTGGCTGTAAGGGAACGTGAACATCACAATTTTTCTTAAACTAAGGTTGCACAAAGATCTATAATATTGGAGTAATTCTCCTTTGTTCACATTACCCCTACTACCAACAAATATTATTAATATAGTATCCTGGTTAAAATTGCATTTTATAACTTTTTTCATTATGTCAAATAGAGTACAACCAGGCGTACAGTAGTTAATTATTGAGTGTCCCGGATATTTATTTAACAACAAGTGACCTAGATCCTTTCCAATTTCATCACAAAATAATACTATTTCTTTATTTACACTCTGTCTATGGCGAGCTATGGAACGAGCTATGTTTGGAGTATCCTTCTCCAAACATAGCTCGTTCCATAGCTCGCTGAGCGACCTTGAATTTATGGACCAGCCGTACCGTGAGTGTCCACGTTTCGGCTCCGTAAGTCATGACAGGCAGGACGCACTGGTTGAAGATTTTAGTCTTTAGGCCCTGCGGAATACTCGACGAGAAGACTCGACGGATCTTCCCAAAAGCGGCCCAGCCCAGCTGAATTCTTCTGTTAGCTTCCTTCTCAAAGTTGTTCTTACCAAACTGCAGAGTTTGCCCGAGGTAAACGTATTCACGAACAACTTCGAGAGCACTGCCATTGACAGCAATCGGTCCCGGACTAACGTGGACGTTGAACATAACTTGGGTTTTGTCCAAGTTCATCCGGAGACCAATGCGTACAGAAGAATCAACTAGGCCGTTCAGCATCTGTTGCAAGTCATGCAGCGACTCAGCCATTATGACGATGTCATCTGCAAATCTTAAGTGTGAGATGTACTCGCCATTGATGTTAATGCCGCGTCCTTCCCAGTTCAGCGTCTTAAACATATCCTCCAATGCGTTAGAGAACAATTTCGGGGAAATTACGTCCCCTTGTCTCACGCCTCGACGCAGAGGGATATGTTCAGTTTGCTGGTTCTGAGTTTGGACGGTCATTGTCGCGTTTTCATAAAGACCTCTCAGCACTTGGATGTATCGCCAGTCAACTTGGCATCGCTGCAGAGACTCCAATACAGACCAGGTCTCGATAGAGTCAAAAGCCTTCTCATAGTCCACAAAAGCAAGACAGGGGCCGATTATACTCTTCGGACTTCTGTATAATTTGCCGCACTGTGTGGATGTGGTCTATGGTACTGTATCCTCCTCGAAACCCGGCCTGCTCTGGCGGCTGAAACTCGTCGAGTCTTCGCGCTAGACGATTCATGACGACTCTTGAAAACAACTTATATACGTGGCTTAGGAGCGAAATGGGTCTATAATTCTTTAAAAGGATCTTATCACCCTTTTTAAAGAAGAGAACGACCACGCTCTTTCGCCACGCTTCTGGAGTTCTCCCAGAGAACAAGACAGAGTTGAAAAGCTCCCGAAGCTCCTTCAGTACAGGACTTCCTCCCGCTTTCAGGAGCTCAGTCGTAATCCCGTCCTCACCAGGGGCTTTTCCATTTTTAAGCTGTTTAAGAGCCGCCTCGATTTCATCTTGGCTGACTTCTGGCAGGTCTTCCGTGAAATGGCGGGTTAAGGTAGCTCTGGAATCCTCATTTCCGGGATCAGGTCGAGATGCATGCGATGCGTATTTTGTTTTAGATCTTATAAATGCATTTCTATGTCTGTCTTGGCGTCTTATTCCTAGCAGGCTTCTCTCTATTGCTCTTTGGAAATGGTCTAGCATGTCTCTATGATATTTTGTGAGTGCCCATGTTTCACAGCCATATGTCATGCAGGGTAGGATGCAGGTGTTGAATACTCTTTGCTTTACATAGAAAAGAATCTATATAAAAGATAAATAAAAACCTATTTAAACCAAATGACATGATTGCCATTACAGACTAAACTTTTAATAAACCAGGACCACTTAGAGTTTTTCGGTGGGTTTATTAAATGTCCTACAGTGCACATAAGTATAGTTGATGAATGTCAAACCGAGGACATTGCTATCGAAGAAGAATTACCAGCTGTTTGTGAGGGACTAGATGATATTATTGAGCCCAAGGAGGAACATCAAAGTGACGGTATGTTTTTAAGAACAAAATTATTATCTTAAAATAAATGAAAGTTATCAAAAATGTTTTGAAATACATACTTCAAAGTTTTTGTAATGATTAGTTTAATTCAACTTGACAGTAACCTCATAATGTTTTCAAATAAAACAACTATTTATAATATACAAATAATAATCTTGACTGTTTGTTTACTTACAGAGCTAGAACCGGACAATTTAGAAAATAGCTGTCTAGATGTAGCAGATATAACACCATACTGTTCTGAATCTGGTTTAGAGGACGATGTACCTTTAATGGAGTTTAAAACTGAAGTGGAAGAAGAACAAGAAGTATTTAAGAATAAACGTGAAAGAGCCACAGAAACGAATAGTAAGTCAATCTGCCTAGACTTTTCCCAACTATGTTGGGGTCGGCTTCCAGTCTAACCGCATGCAGCTGAATACCAGTATTTTACATGGAGCGACTGCCTATCTAACCTCCAAAACCCAGTAACTGGGTAATACGATACTCCTTGGTAAGACTGGTTGTCAGACTTTCGGACTTCTGACGACCCGTAACGACTGTCAAAGATCCACGTTTGACAGCCGGGACCAAAGGCTAAACATGCTTTCCGAGGGACAGAGGAATCTCGGTATGTAAAGATGGTCACCCATCCACGGGTCGACCCCGGCAAGCGTAGCTTAACCTGATGGATCGACCCGTGCGGCTGTTACTACTTAGCTACGAGCTCCTCAAAACGAAAAGTAAGTACCTATTAGTTAGTTAATGTATAGGTAAGCAAACAGACCAATGGTTCACCTGACAGGAAGTATTTAGCGTTACCCAAAGGGTGTAGCTGCTTACAAGTGCAATGCTGCCCCCGATAGAAGAAAAGACGCATCTAACAGTTTTTCCGGATTTGAGTTATATACATTGCCGGAATCAGAAAAAAAAGGCGCATCTGCCTGTATTTTTAATATTTTTCTAACTCAATCCAATGCGATTTTAGCACAACAAAATAGGGCGCTTCTGTTCATTTTTTTACACCCGATTGAAAATGAAAAGACGAATTTATATGAAACTTAATTAAAAAGTCGCATTTATGTAGATAATGTCCTTATACTTTACAGTTTTTTTTTTAGTTCAGTAATATAAAAGTCGCATATTTGTCCTTATTTCTGAGAGGAAGTTAATAAGACGCAAATAAGCATTTGCGTCTAACGCGTTACTAAAAAACTGCTTTCATATTAAGCCTTTAAGAAAAAAAGACCACATCTAACCACTTGCTCCCTATTTACTTCGTAAAATTGTTTTAGCATAGGCGCATTTGCCATAAGCGTCTTAATACGTTACGTTGAATAAAAAAATACAATACGATGCTTAATAAAAAAGGCGCATGTGTGCAGAAACGTCCTTTTTTCCTAGAAATTGTGCATCGAGCGGAGACTGCGCGGGGGTGGAGCGGGGTATGTTTAGTACGGCGCCTGACCAATTTCTATGTCAGTTGCGCCCGAGTAGGTTGGAGGAGCACGACGTGTCGCGGTCGCGCAATTTTTCGCAGCGTGATTCGTCGTAACTAAGTAAGTATTTTTTATTTGAAAAGTTTGTATGTTGTTTGTGTGTGCAATTTTATTCAACCGTAGTGTGCCAAATAATAATACGAATTGTTAAAGACTTGTTTTACTTACTTCATTCGGATTTAGGTGTACGAAAATTATTTCATTCATAAACATTTTTATTAGGTTCACATTACATTTTATCATTTCTTTGAATAAGATATATAATACATTAGTGATACTTAACTGAAGTGAGCTTTTATTGAGTAATTCTTATTAAATTGTGTGTGTTTTTTGTGATCACATTTAATTTTCGTTTAATAAAAGTTAAGTTTGATGTGCGTTATATCGCTTGCAAACTCTTAACGTGCTTTTTTTGTACATTCTAACACTATTAGCTGTTGTTACAGGTAAAACTAACATGAAAATGGGTCGATGCTTTGAGTTACTTACTAAAGCTTTAGCTTCCACAAGTACGGAAAGTACAAATAGTACTGCAGTGGAAAATACAGAGCGAATTTCGCTGTATTCTATTCTCTATTTTACGACCTACACCCTTACCAAATAAGCCATGGTGAAGAATATAACCATGTCTCTACATCTGACAGTGTTCTCACGGATAAAGTCTGCGATAATACCACCACTGCAGCTAGTATCAGCAGCGGCAGCAGTTCAACAAGTTCAGTAAAAGATTTTGACTCTGATGATTCAGTTATTGATAAAGATTACATTCCACCACAAAAAAAAACCAACAATAATAGTGTTATCGACTCTGATTCAGATATTGATTTCATAGAGAACTCACAACAAAACCACATTCGCGTATCAGAGTCACCTGAACGAGAAGATTTTGAGCCCGAAAATCAGACTGACCAGGCTTCTGAAAATATAATCCAACTTACCAAGAAAGGAAGTGTACGTAAACGCAAACATTACGATACTTCATTGCGAGAGCGTATTAAAGCTAAGAAAGAGTTAAAGGCTAATACCAAGTATTGCGTTAAACCAGGTTGTGCCGAAGAATGTAAAAAAAACTGTTCTTCAAATATATCTGAGAACCAGCGAGGTATTATAAATAAGCAGTTTCGTAATTTTACGTGGAGAGAACAGTACATATACATAATTAACAACACATCTCAAACTATACCGGCCAGGCGAACAAAAAAAAATCCTAACTCAAAAGAAATTAACCGAGGAAAAACTATTACATATTTTATGTTGAATGAAAATAATGAGAAAGTAACAGTTTGCAAGATTTTTTTTTTGACAACCCTTGGGTTTGGGAAAAAAAACGACAAGGTTCTGCGAAACGCTTTAAAACAAGTGCAAGTACAAGAAATAACGGATATGCGAGGCAATAATCCTAACCCTAAAAAGATCGATAACAAGCCCATCATTGATCACATTAATTCTTTTCATCCTGCTGTATCACATTACAGAAGGGTACATGCACCCAAACGAAAATATTTACCGTCAGAATTAAATATCCGTGATATGTACAAAGACTTTTGTGAAAAAATGGGTATAACTGAGCAGTCCGCTCCCGAAGATTGTGTATCTTACGATCACTATCGACGAGTTATTAAAGAACTTAATATCTCTTTCGCAAAACTAGGTAATGAGGAGTGCGAAATATGCGAAAAATATAAATTACATAACCCTGATATTATGGAGATCCGTCATCGAAATTGCACCTTATGTAAGGAATATGAATTACATCACAGAGATACATTTTAGCACGACAGAAATACGATGAAGATAAATCTCGTCAAATGAGTATGCAAGACCAAACCAGTGACGCTATGTATTACTCTGTAGACCTAGAAAAGGTTATAATGTGCCCTCGTCTTGATGAATTCAAGGTTGCTATATTTTGCCCAAGACTGATATTATTTAACGAGAGTTTCGTACCTCTTGGAGACAAGAAATTTCGAGGCGCGAAGGACACATTTGCTTGTATCTGGCACGAAGCTATTGCTGGCAGGAAAAAAGACGACATCATAAGCTGCTTCCGAGCCTTTTTTTTGAATTATCGTGATGTCAAGCACATAACACTGTGGCTTGACAACTGTGCCGCTCAAAACAAGAACTGGAGTCTTTTTTCCTATTTATTGTATGTGATAAACTCAAGCGATGTAAATTTGGAAACTATCACTCTGAAATATTTGGAAGTAGGACACGCTTACATGTCAGCGGATGAATTTAATCACCAGGTCGAGTTGTCACTCAAAAAGAAGAAAAGAATATATGACTTCGAAGACTTCCATCACGCGGTTTCTGATACTCATCGTAAAATCACTGTGAAGAAAATGGTCGTGAGCGACTTTTATAGAATTGAAGATTGCTCTTCTTCTTACAAACTTCAAAATACGATTCCAAGAGTTTATCTGAGTAGCATGTGCGAAGTCACTTTTCGAAGGGGAATAAATACAATAGCATTCAGAAGTGATTATGATGGCATAGAAAGTGAACTGGACTTCCTGAGAGTGAAAAATATCAAAATTGGCATTCCAAGACCAGTAATAAAAACTCAATTCAGAGGAGTTAATGAAAAGCGAAAATCTGACATAATCAATCAGTTACTTTCTCTAATGCCAGAGAACCGAAGGGCGTTTTGGCTAAATTTGCCAGTTAATGATAACTCTGTCGATTTGATTAACGAATATGAGGAAGATGGTGACAAATAGGCATACAAAGCAACAGCAGCTCTTTGTGTTTGGTAGCAGTGAAACTGCATTTACATCGCTGGTTAATGTTATCTGTTTAGATTTTTTAGGTTAGACAATATTTTTCAAAAAAACTAATTTTTGTACTTATTTTTAAGATTTGTCCAAAGGATTGATAATTGTCTGTGATCTTACGTTAAAGTTAGATTTTAAGAGAATCTAGTGGCAGTTGAGACTGATTAAAAAAAAAAAAAATATATTGATTTTATAAAGTTTTTACTTTGATATTTTAGTCAAATAATTATCATAATATTGTTTGTAAACTACTTTTGAAAACTACTTGTAGTAATGGGATTATAGCCTAACAATGTTATTTTTTTAAGACGTATTTGCTATGATAAAGATATGAGAGATAATTACAATTATAGATCTGTATCTATTTAAGACTGAAGCAAACTTTGCTTAAGTTTAATACATAGTTCTGATTTCCATTATAATTTACTGTGCCATGGATAGCATTTTTGTTTATGTCAAAAGAATTTAAATAAATACTTGAATATAATCAATTGTGTTTTATTTACAAATAATAAATTAGGCTATGGCTTATAACTTATAAGATAACCACAAACCTACTATAATAGATATATTACCGTAAATAAAAGGATTATTAAATAATTTTATAAACATTTTATCTAAGCCAAGGGTTATCTACATACTTTCTAATTCTTAAGAAAAAAGGCGGAAATACCTATTTGCGCCCATTTCTGTTAAACCCATATACTAGATAGCTAAACTAAATACTTAGAAGAAAAGTACACCCACAAGCGTTTGAAATTTAAAAGATGCATCTAGCCATTTACGTCTATTCAGTTAAGTATGTAATATTTTTCTTCATTTTTTATGCTAAGTTGAAACGGTTTTTTCATTATTTTTAATATAATAATTAATAAATTCATATTATTTATTAAAACAAGTTAAAGCCTAGCCTAGTGGGAATTATTTTCAACTTTTATTATGTAAACATTTTAATTTACTCGAAGACAGCAAACAATTTCCCGTTTCATTCATTAAAACATTTTTCTCTCCGTTTTTACTTTTTGTTAGATACGTCTTTTCTTCTATCGGGGGCAGAATGTTGAATTCTAAATGTGACTGACGCCGACATGGCCATCATCATGGATTTTAATTTTGATAACACGAAAACTTAGTCGCTAATTAGTCGCCGAATATCAGAATTAGTTTGTCACTGGTTCAAAAATTATATGAGTTTATAGGTGGCCGATCTGGGGAAAGCCTACCCCTGCTCGGGTCATTTGAATCTCAAAAACTAGGGCACCTAAAATTAGATAGTCAGTGGTTCAAAAGTTATAAGAGTTTCTAGGTGGCCGATCTGGGGAGAGCCTACCCCAGCTTGGCTCATTTGAATCTCAAAAGCTAGGGCACCTAAAATTAGTTTGTCACTGGTTCAAAAATTATAAGAGTTTATAGCCTATAGGTGGCCGATCTGGGGAGAGCCTACCCCAGCTTGGCTCATTTGAATCTCAAAAACTAGGGCACCTAAAATTAGATAGTCAGTGGTTCAAAAGTTATAAGAGTTTATAGGTGGTCGATCTGGGGAGCGCCTACCCCAGCTTGTCCCATTTGAATCTCAAAAGATAGGGCACCTAAACTAAGACCCGACTAAATTTGTGACGTGGCGACTGAATCCGACTAAATTTGGGAGAAAACTTATCTTCGCTAGGTGCCCAGTGACCAACTAATTCTGATATTTGGCGACTAATTTCGACTAATTCGCGAATCTTTTAGGTTTACAAAATTAAAATCCCTGATGGTGACCAAGCCAGTGTCAGTCACACGAGTTCTATACATTTGACTAGGACCAATCAATCTGCCTGCCTTTCTCAACTATGTTGGGGTCGGCTTCCAGTCTATCCGGATGCAGCTGAATACCAGTATTTTACATGGAGCGGTCTATCTGACCACCACAACCCAGTAACTGGGTAATACGATACCCCTTGGTAAGACTGGATAAACTAGGACCATCGTAATTAAATCAATAAACTGTTAATTTCTGATAACGATAGCAAAACTATAGCCAGTAAGACACTAAGCCCACTGTTTTTGTCCCCTGATCCAGACGCTACCGCAAGCAGTGACAACTAGGGAGCATGATTATCTGACCATGATTATGTCTGGACTTTAAAAGAGACTGAGTGAGACCTCTGAGTTTGTTTCGGACTTTCTTCTCAGAGAAGTCAGATAGGAAACGCCGACCTCATCGAGTTTAAAAAAATGTGATTGACGTGTAAACGTGTTTGCACAAACCTACTTACAGAAATAAATCATTTATCATGCTCAGACAAGAATCCCTACTTCCTAACTAATATTATAATGCGAAAGTGAGTATGTTTGTTTATTAGTTTGTTACGCTTTCACGGTAAAACGGCTGAACGGATTTGGATGTATGAACGGACGGATACGGATAGGTATCTTTAGAATCCTTACATAATACCAAGTGACATAGGCCGTATTTTTTTTTTAAATAATCATTATTACGGCAGTATATCTCCATTTTCAAATGTGAAAAATAAAATAGGTATATAAGCAAAATAAGCAGTAGGTACCTTTGTACTCATATTATAATTATGTCGTATCTCTATGTATTTTACTGTGTGTACATAAATAATAAAATAAATAAAATCTTCTATTATTGACAATATGTAATTATCCAATTGAAGGCCTTGATGAGCACATTCCAAAAATATATAAGTTATTGGCATAAATTTGACATAGGTAGGGGGTGTACATGCAAAACAAACATTTCATCGTTGGCTACAAACTGCGAATGTCTAAATGAGTGAATGGTTTGGTAGATGATTGAGTTATTATTAGAATTCTTTCATCATCACACAGTATACTTAAGCAAGTACAAAAAAAAAATTGTTAAAATTAACACAACGCCAACAATTGCCTAATAGCGGTAAACAAAAATGTACCTAAACTTCCGAAAAAATAAAACTTGTCACTAAAATGTGTAAAATAAAAATAAATAATTAAAAAGATAAACTAAAAAGTAAAAAACAAGTTTATAATAGTATATTATGCAATTAGTGAATAAAGGACGGATTTAAAGCGAGGGCCATAGATGAATCACGAGCAAGTGAAGGATTCTACCGACTGAATCACGACCGTAGGGAGTGATTCACGTGTTAGAATCCTGAGTGACGCGAGTGATTCATGGCCCTCGATATAAATCTGTTTTATTCGAGAGTTGCATACTATACTTTATACCATGACTACGAGGAAAAGAAAGATTTAAGCGAAAATAGACATAACGAAGAAAAATTTCAGTTTGTAGCCTTTAAGGTAGGCTTGCAACTTCGAGTAGGTATGTTTTTATGTCAATGTTATGCCTTGTTTTTACAGTACACCGTAGCATAGAATACATACTCCATAATGTCGATGACTTATTATAAGTTAGGAAAACAGAACTCTAAAAATCTGCCAGAAGCTTGATTTTCATTTTTCCGTTTGCAAAACTTATCGTAATCGACTTTGATGTAAACCAGCCGTGATTTTTTGGGTAGCATGTTATCTACTATATCGGCCGCCCTCTCTTTCATAAACTCAGGTGTTAACACATCTTCTTCATCACTTGAATGCATTTTCAATCCATTTATTAATAAGTACCTAACACTAAACTTTGTGTTCGTACAACTAACAGTATTCAAAGTATTCAAATGGCGCCAATTTACTAATGACAGTTGAAGAATACAAAACAGTTTTTATTCTAATGCTAAACTCCTCTTTGAAAATGTCGACCAATCAAATCAGAGTTTGTATCGAGTATTTTTTCGCAAGGAGGTTGTGTAGCATTGAGATGGAGATCGAATAATTATATTGGTGTGTTCTAAATTCAAACACCAAAACAGTGACAAAAAGCTTTTTATTCACTGTTTTCAGTGAATAAAATAAGCTTTTTAGAGGAGGAATGGTATAAAATTGTCATTGCAGTCGGGGGACCTCGATTAAAAAGTGTTCCACACAATCCCCAGACTGCAATGAAAATTTATAGCAGGGCAGTCGTGTTCTTTTAATTTAATTCGTGTACATGTCAATCTACTTCTAACATTGTACTTACCATATTTATAATCACAGGGGCGGACGTGGCGAAGAGACCAAAACTAGACGCACGAAGAACAAAACGAGAAGGTGGGAGAACAGCCAAGCAAACGAGAAGAGAAACAGACTCGACAGTTATCCAGATAACCCAAAAACGTACGTCCGAACTTGGCACTTATTTCAACGAACCTTACAAATATGATCAGCGTAGTTTAAATCCATAAAAAATATATACAACATACTCGAACACAATGTGGTGAAAAACCTTTCAAATGTGATTTACAACGTGCCGCTATAATGGTGACATTAATTTATCACACGTATAAGAAATCGCGTATTCGTTTTATGAAAATATTTGAACTTCATTAAAAAATATTATTTATTGATTTATTTACAATTTTCTAAATTACCATCTTGGAGCAACCTGTACTTAAAGAGCTGTAGCGAAGAGGTCATTTGCCGGGGTCACGGATCATATATGTAGGCGAATAGAAGGAGCCGCGCAATTTCTTAAAAATTATGCCGGTAAAGCGATAGAACGTAAGCCAGCTGGTAGGTAGCTTCATGAATGAATCTTTTACACAGAGTGATCTCAATTTTGGTTGTTTTTATTGGGTATTTAGGTTTGAAAATATACATTTTTAAATTTACGAATTATTTTATTTGATTATAATTTTTATAATTACTGGCCACTAGCCCTACCCGTGTGTTAAATTAATGTCGCCATTGTAGCGGCACGTTGTATATCAGCGTAGTTTTAGTGAAAAGAGATATTTATCAAAACATAAGCACATACACACTGGTGAAAAACCCTATAAATGTGACGTGTGTCAGCATAGTTTCATTGAAAAGAGTGCTTTAACGAATCATATTCGTGTACACACTGGTGAAAAAGCTTATAAGTGTGATGTATGTCAGCATAGTTTTAATCAAAAGGCTGCTTTAACAAATCATATTCGTATACACACTGGTGAAAAACCTTTCACATGTGATACATGTCAGTATAGTTTTCTTCAAAGTAGTCATTTAACAAATCATATTCGTCAACACACTGGTGAAAAACCTTATAAGTGTGATGTATGTCAGCATAGTTTTAATCAAAACGCTGCTTTAACAAATCATATTCGAATACACACTGGTGAAAAACCTTTCACATGTGATACATGTCAGTGTAGTTCTCGGCAAAGTAGTCATTTAACAACTCATATTCGTCAACACACTGGTGAAAAACCTTATAAGTGTGTATGTCAGCGTAGTTTTAGTCAAAAGTTTGATTTAACAAAACATAATCAAATACACACTCGTGAAACCCCTATAAATGTGTCGCATGGCAGCGTAGTTTTCATCAAAAGAGTCTTTTAACAAAACATATTCGTATGTACACTGGTGAAAAGCCATATAAGTGTGATGTATGTCAGCGGAGTTTTCGTGAAAATCGTGCTTTAACAAAACATATTAGTATACACAATGGTGAAAAACCTTTTCAATGTGTGAGCATAGTTCAAGCCAATTCTGTAATTTAAAAATCGGCCAAGTGCGAGTCCGACTCGCGCACGAAGGGTTCCGTACCATTATCTATAAAACGGCAAAAAAATCATGTGTGTTGTATGGGAGCATTGGGAGCTCCCCTTAAATATTTGTTTTATTTTAATTTAATTATTTCTTTTTAAAGTGAATATATAACTAATTATTCTGTGAATATTTCAAGCGTCTACCTGTTGCCGTTATAGTTGGCTCATTAGATGTGTCTTAACGAGTCTTATTCATTTCACCTGATTCCTCGAACATTGTTATCCGGACAACTCAAATACGTACGTCCAAACCTGGCACTTATTTAAAGCCTTACAAATGTGATCAACGAAGTTTTAATCGAGTAAAAAAAATGATTCAACATACTCGTACACAAATTAGTGAAAAACCTTTCAAGTGTGATGTATGTCAGCGTAGTTTTAGAAGAAAGTGTGGTAACAGAACATAATCGCATACACACTGGTGAAAAACCTTATATGTGTGAAGTATGTCCGCGTAGTTTTAATAAAATAAATCATTTATCAAGACATTTGCTTATACACATGGGTGAAAAACCTTTCATATGTGATATATGTCAGTGTAGTTTTCGTCAAAGTAGTAATTTAACAACTCATATTCGTCAACACAGTGGTGAAAACTCTTATAAGTGTGATGTAGCATGTCAACGTAATTTTAGTAGAAAGGGTAATTAAACAAAACATGTTTGTATACACACTGGTGAACAACCTTTTAAATGTGTGAGCGTGGTTTCAACCAATTCTGTAATTTAAACAATCATATTCTTATGCTCACCGAGGAATATTTTTAGGGAAATGGTTTATTGATAAGTACGTAAATCATTCAGTCTCTCGACAGCTTGAATGATTTTGGGGGAGGTCATGACCCCCAGGACCCCCCCTCGGACCGCGCCTGGACAACCTAAGCGCCACATTGTTACTCGCAGTAGCACGTTTTACTTTAAAGGAAGACCGAATAAAATGGTCTGCATGATCAATAACAATTACACAAAACATAGTGTCATTAGATAGGTATTTTAAGATAATGCAATATCTACTATCGCGGCTCATTTCAAATCGCTCTTTGTGAAAAAAGTCATAGCAATGTGTCGTGGGACTGACCTGGAGGGTAGATAACGAGACCCTTGAATACTTAATCGTTTACAGTAGTTTTACAATTTGCAAATGCATGCATTCCGATGATGACACAATGGAATGGTACCATCGACCTGGTCTGATGATGAACCTGGACACTAGATAACAGATCTCTTTAATGGCTACTAGTAAAACCATCGAACGTGGGCTCATTAGATGTGTCTTAACGAGTCTTGTTCATGTCACCCGATTCTTCGAACATTGTACTTACCAGGTTTTATAATCACAGGGGCGACTGTTGCGAGGAAACCAAAACTAGACACACGAAGACCAAAACTAGAAGATGCCAAAACAGCCGAGCAAACGACAAAAGAAAAACCAGACTCGATAGTTATTCGGACAACTCAAAAACGTACGTCCGAACCTGGCACTTATTTAGAGCGTTACAAATGTGATCAGCGAAGAGTTAATCGATTAAAAAAAATGATTCAACAGACTCGTACACAAATTAGTGAAAAACCTTACAAGTGTGATGTATGTCAGCGTAGTTTTACTTCAAAGTGTAATTTAACAAAACATAATCGCATTCACACTGGTGAAAAACCTTATATGTGTGATGTATGTCCGCGTAGTTTTAATACAAAGCATAATTTATCAACACATATGTATATACACACGGGTGAAAAACCGTATATGTGTGATGTATGTCCGCGTAGTTTTAATAAAATGTATAGTTTATCAACACATATGCATATACACACGGGTGAAAAACCTTTTATGTGTGATGTATGTCAGCGTAGTTTTAAACAAAAGAGTACTTTAACAAACCATGTTCGTTTACACACTGGCGAAAAACCATTTAAATGTGTCGCATGTCAGCATACTTTTCATTTAAAGAGTGCTTTAACAACTCATGTTCGTTTACACACTGGTGAAAAACCATATAAGTGTGATGTATGTCAACGTAATTTTAGATTTAAAAGTGTTTTAACGAAACATAATCGAATACACACTGGTGAAAACCAGTCAGGCCGGAAGCAATTAACTAAGCCCTATAAATGTGATGTATGTCAGCGTAGTTTTAATCAAAAGAGCGCTTTAACAGTACACATTCGTATACACACTGATGAAAAACCTTTCAAATGTGATAGATGTGAGCGTAGTTTTCGTCAAATATGTAATTTAAAAAAACATATTCTAGTTCACACTGGTGAAAAACCATATAAGTGTGATTTATGTCAGCATAGTTTTAATCAAAAGGCTGCTTTAACAACTCATATTCGTCAACACACTGGTGAACAACCATATAAGTGTGATGTATGTCAGCGTAGTTTTAATCAAAAAGGTAATTTATCAAGACATATGCTTATACACACGGGTGAAAAACCTTTTATGTGTGATGTATGTCAGCGTAGTTTTAGTAATAAGTATGATTTAACAAAACATATTCGAATACACACTGGTGAAAAACCTTTCAAATGTGATATATGTCAGTGTAGTTTTCGTCAAAGTAGTACTTTAACAAGTCATATTCGTCAACACACTGGTGAAAAACCTCATAAGTGTAATGTATGTCAACTTAATTTTAGTAGAAAGGGTAATTTAAGAAAACATATTTCTATACACACTGGTGAAAAACCTTTTAAACGTGTGAGCGTGGTTTCAGCCAATTCTGTAATTTAAAAAATCATATTCTTATGCTCACTGGTCAAAATCTTTATCAGTGTACGTCAGTGTAGTATAAGTGATAAGGTTCATTCAAGAAATCAAATTCGTTCACCTTCTGGCGATTTGGTATTGTGTAATCTTTTTTGCTTTTAATGCCATCCTTATGTCTACGGTATAGAAGTCTAAATCAGTTGAACGGACTGTATAAAGGTTTTTTTGAATGTCTAATCTTATTTCAAATGGAGTATAATTGAATATAATGCATTGAATAGAATATCTTTATTTTGCATATAATCTGGTAGGCATATACAAGATCTTAAATATAAGAAGTCCCACATATTTTGTTTATTTAAACATTTCAGCATGCAAAAAATACCTAATAATAAAACTTTTTCCAAAAAAAAAAAAGATTTTTTTTTTAATTTTTAATGATATTTTAATACAAAGGTGTTACTTAATTCTAAACTCGCCAAACGTTTACGTTTGATGGCGAGAGGCGCTCTTTTATATAACAATGCACCAACCTTACGCACATAAATACTATTTATATATTAACAATGTTTTTAATTCGATTTGCTATCCAGTATAATGTTTTTTAATTTTGTCTTAAGTGATCCTCTACTAATTTTTACTTTTTCTCTTAATTGATCTAATTTGTTAAACACTTTAGGTACCAAATACTTAGATGTTCTCTTACCATAATAATTTGCAATAATAATTTTCACTTTTTAGTTGTGGTACCTACCCCTCACAAATTCGAATACACTGATGTAAATAATAGTGAAGGAGTAAATGAAAACATCGTCTAGATAAACTAAGTGGGGAAAAGATACGTAAAATTGAAGCTAACTCGTAAACGCAAGCAAAGTTAAAAAAAAATATATGGGACCACCTCGGAAGCATGACCTACCAAACAAAAAAAAGAATCATCAAAATCGATTCATAATTGGCGGACTAATGGCGTAACAAACATTAAAAAAAAAAGACATGCAGACGAATTGAGAACCTCCTCCTTTTTGAAAAAGTCGGATAAAAATAAGCGGCATCTTGTTACTCGCACGTTTACTGTTATATTTGTAGGAGGAAGGCAAGTAATACGCATGGAAGTGGCTGATGCTTTATTACACGACCCCAAAAAGGAGTGTAATGTTTTCAGGGTTCATGTATGTATGTATGTTAGTGACTTTCTTGAATCCAGCATAACGTCAACTTTAAAATGACCGAACATAATATGTTACTATACCTGCTCTTGGCCTATACTATAAGACCCGATTAAATCTGTCACTTGGCGACTGATTGCGACTAATTGGCGACAAAATATGGGAGAAAACACATCTTCGCTAGGTGCCCTAGTTTTTGACATATAAATGTGGCCCTGCTGGGGAGACTCCAGCTCGGCCACCTATAAAACCTTATATGTTTTGAACCAGTGACCGACAAATTCTGATATTTGGCGACAAATTTCGACTAATTAGCGACAATTTTTTTGTGTAATCAAAATTAAAATCCCTGATGGTGGCCATGCCAGAGTCAATGAAACTTAAAATAGCGGTTTTTTTCTGAGGTGACTTTTATACCATGCTTATCTACTACCTACGTATTCTAAATATTCAACTTCATCTCAGCTTTTTGAAGTGTGAGGCCCGCATCCTGCAAGCGCCGCAGTACCTTGTGTGATCTACCTAAATGTACTTCCCTGTGGATATTCGTTATTAGCACAACATCTAACATACACCATACAGGTTGTTAGGGTAGACACCGTTATCCTTGAAACTAGTGGTTTGGTGTCATCTATAATATACTTTTTCTATGGGACCAATTTTGAAATCGCAATAAAAAAATCAGCTGTTCCATACATTTTGTCGATTTAAGTGAACAAAAATGTATGGAACAGCTGATTTTTTTTTCTCGATTTCAAGGTTATTCCCATAGAAAAAGTATATTATAGATGACACCAAACCACGAGTTTCAAAGATAACGGTGTCTACCCTAACACCCTGTATAAATAATTAAAACAGGGCCCACCCTAAGTTAATTTAGAATTTTGTCTAAGAATAAATAATTAGGTAAGCCTTTGTGAAGCACTAAACTTTATTCTTGACATCTTTATTAATGCTTCCAGCGTAAATTTTTGCGTTGAATTCATGTGGATAGAAAGAAAAAGCTAAGTGCTTGAAAAAACAATCGTTGTACAAATTCAGTCACAAATGTTCTCGAGTCGATTCAAAGCTTTGACGTTGTCCGTCACTTACTGTCACAGCTTTTTTTTGTTTCGGTGTTAATCGTGATTACAATGCCTGGTTTTTGTCGTCATTTGGACATGGAAAGCGCAGCAAGAGCTGTTGCTATGCTTCAGGAGGGACACTCTTAGAGACGCTCTCGGTGTGTCGCGACGAGCTATCCAAAACGTGTGAGATTGCTTCTAGGAGACCGAGAGTATAATTAGGAGGCCTAGATTAGGAGGAATTAGAGCCAAAAGTTTCCAGGAAGACCGGTATGTCAAGTTAACTGCACGACGAGAGCGTACTGTAACCGCTCAGGCCTTACAAAACCGGCTGCGGCCATCTACTGGTACCAGAGTCAGTGATCAAACCATTCGTAATCATCTCTACGAAGATGGTCAACGTTCCCGAGTGCGTGATATTCGACTTAAACTAACAAGAGCCCATCGTGCAGCGCGTTTAATGTACGCTCGCGAGCATTTGAACTTGCAATGGATAACTGGAGGGCTGTACTCTTTACAGACGAATGTAAGGTCAAGTTTTTCAGTGATGACAAACGGGTCCGCGTATGGAGAAAACAAGGCGAACGTTTTACAGTACCACCATCCACGGAACAGACTGTTTTGGGGGCCCAGTGTTATGGTAGTGGTGGGAATAAGCTTGGTAGGCAAAACAGAGCGGATAATTCTGGATGAGGGTACTGTAACTGCCGCCAGTTACATTGAGCGGGTAATCCGACCTCATGTCATCCCATTTTCACAACGATTGTGACAATGCCCGCGCATATACGGCGTTTGCCACACAAAGAGCACTTTCTGAGGCCAATACCACGGTTATGCCATGGCCAGCTATGACTCCCGATCTCAAACCCATCGAGCATTTATGGGATCAATTGAAAAGAAGCCTTAAATAAAACTACAGCCATGTTAACAGTCAACAGGAGCTCATTAACGCGCTGAAACTCTGTTGGGAACGAATTCCGGAACAAAATTTTACCCATCTTATTGAAGGTGTACCGGATAGGCTCCGAGAGTGCATACAGAGAAGAGGAGGCCCCACTTTCTACTAACCATAACATTTTTCATCAAATGGTTATAGGGAATGGGCAATAGAATAAGTTTATTTTTCAAGTTAATTTCAGTTAATTTCTTAACTGCTTTGTTTGTGTAAATCGATCAAAATAAACAAATTTTACCATTGAATAAGATTAAATAATTTTTAAATCCCTACTCCAAACTTGTGTATCCATGAAAACGACTTAATAATTCATATTTTTTAAATAACAGCCCAAAAACTTGGTGGGCCCTATTTTCTTTTGAGTAGTTTATAAAACAAAATCGGGTTTGTTACAAAACTTTAGAACTGCTGGACCGATTTTGATGATCTTTGATATGTCTGCGCCCCCGAATAACAAAATAATTATTAAAACATCGGAAAAATTCATGAAAAAATAATATGAAGAAAATTCATTTTCTCATACATTCTTTAAGGAATGGCTTTTTTGATAATATCTCAGTAAATAGGTAGGTAGGTAGGTATGTATGTAAGTAGGAAGGTACCTACCTAGGTAGGGTAGGCAGGTATGTATGTAAGTAGGGTAGGCAGGTAGGTAGGTAGGTAGAGTAGTTAGGTAGGTAGGTAGGGCAGGGTAGGTCGGTAGGGTATGTAGGTAAGTTTAGGGAGGTAGGTAGGTAGGTGTAGGGAGGTAGGTAGGTAGGTGTAGGGAGGTAGGTAGGGTAGGTAGGTAGGTAGGGTAGGGTAGGTAGGTAGGTAGGGTAGGGTAGGTAGGTAGGTGCTACTTACTGCTACCCGTGCGAAGCCGGGGCGGTCTGCTAGTGTACACTAAAAGAAGGACCGGATAAAACTGTCTGCATGACCAATAAGGGCCGATTCACACCGGAATGGCAGCGACGCGACGAGGCTAACCGCGGGCAGTACCGCTGTCAAGACCTCGAGGCCTCGCGGCACCGCGGGCGTCCTTTTAGCTATGTAGGTACAGGCGCGATCGCAGGTCGCAGCTCAAGTTTTGGGGGGGGGGTCACCATAGGTCCCGAGGAATATTTTTAGGGAAATGGTTACCTATTGATAAGTACTCTAAAAACTTTTTTTTGTATATGCCCATCGGGGTCGCTGTGGCTCACAAGTACCTACAGTTTTAGTTAGTGAAGCATGTAAATCATTCAGTCTCTCGACAGCTAGAATGGTTTTGGGGAGTCATGACCCCCACGACACCCCCTCTCGGACCGCGCCTGTGTAGGTATATAGTATAAAATTATTTCACACTGAAAGGCCGCGCCCCGCTGCTGCCGGCCGCTACTTTCCTGGTGTGAATTGAGCCTAACAACCACACATGTCATTGGATAGGTATTTTAATATAATGCAATATCTACTATCGAATCCCATTTCAAATCGCTGTGTGAAAAAAGACATAGCATTGTTTCGTCGGACTGACCTGGAGGGCAGATAACGCGACCCTTGAATGTTTAATCACTTCTAGTGTTCATAGTTTTACAATTTGCAAATGTATGCATTCCGATGATAACACAATGGAATGTACCATCGAGCTGGTCTGATGATGAACCTGGACACTAGAGAACAAATCTCTTTAATGGCTACTAGTAAAACCATCGAACGTGGGCTCATTAGATGTGTCTTAACGAGTCTTGTTCATTTCACCTGATTCTTCGAACATTGTACTTACCAGATTTATAATCACAGGGGCGACTGTTGCGAAAAAACCAAAATTAGACACACGAAGAACAAAACTAGAAGATGCAAAAACAGCCGAGCAAACGACAAAAGAAAAACCAGACTCGATAGTTATTCGGACAAGTCAAATACGTACGTCCAAACCTGGCACTTATTTAGAGCCTTACAAATGTGATCAGCGAAGTTTTAATCGAGTAAAAAAAATTATTCAACATACTCGTACACAAATAAGTGAAAAACCTTACAAGTGTGATGTATGTCCGCGTTGTTTTAATACAAAGAATAATTTATCAAGACACATGCATATACACACGGGTGAAAAACCTTATATGTGTGATGGTCAGTGTAGTTTTAGAGTAAAAGGTGATTTAATTAATCATAGTCGTGTGCACACTGGCGAAAAACCTTTCAAATGTGATAGATGTGAGCGTAGTTTTCGTCAACTATATTATTTAAAAAAACATATTCTAATGCACACTGGTGAAAAACTATATAAATGTGACGCATGTCAGCGTAGTTTTAATCAAAAGAGTGCTTTAACAAAACATTCGTATACACACTGATGTAGACTTAGATGTAGCTATGTTGGCAAAATTCGTAAAACCGATCACCATCCGCACTGAGTGCGCCTTCAAAATCTCTTTTTTACTGCTTGAGGTGAAAATGATCTTTACGCAAACGCAATAACTTGTAAAGTTTCAGGCAAAAGACCAAACATTAGTAAAATTGAAATGAATGAATGCTATGCTACATCTAAGTTGTGTCGTACTGTAGGTACCTACATCGGTGAATAACCTTATCATTGTGATGTATGTCAGCGTAGTTTAGTGATAAGGATCATTTATGGCGAAAGCGTCATGTCAGGGTAGCCCGCGAAATTCTTTTCTTGCGCATTTTGCAATTTGCCGGTCGAAGGTTGATCTAAAGTTGATTCGTGGCCATATCATATATTTATTTGGGGTCGAAACGCTCGGGTCATTGGGCCCGAGTGCGCGTCTCCTTTTTAAGGAAATCTCCCACCGACTGGTCGACACGTGACCAGAGGGCTGGCTTGTTCTTTGGCCAAAGAATTAGCATTGCCATTCAACGTGGCAATACTGCCAGTCTTCTGGGCACGCTTGCGGATGACAGCGATGCGCACGAATACTTCGCCGCCTAAAGGTCCCTTTGTTTTTATATTTATTTAGTTAGTCCCTTTAGTTTTAGTTTTTTATGTAAATAGTTAGTAGTGTTCTATAAATATTGTGTACTAGCTTTTGCCCGCGGCTTCGCCCGCGTGGATGTCGGAAATTATCCCACGGGAACGTGCTACCGGGATAAAAGTATCCTATTTCCCATATCCCACGTGGTCTGACTAGGCGACCTAGGCGTTACGGCGTAAAAGTAACAGACATGAGACAGCCAGTAACTTTATATATTAGTGGTAGTCCATATCTATATTGTGTTGATAGTGTGGATAGTATGGACAGCAGTATGAAACTGTCGGAAAGATTAATGAAAAAATATTGTATAAAGATTAATGAAAAAACTATGGCATATTGTATGGACGATGGAAACTAAGGCGAAAGCTTTGGGGGAGCCTGCGATATTCAAATTTTCTTATGTTTTTTGCTTTTTACAGGTCAGTATCAAGTTTTATGTTGATCTAAATAATGAGTCGCAGTTGTTTCAAATATTTATTTATCTAATCTAACTAATATTGCAGGAGTTGTATTCCTGTATCTAATGGTTATTATTCTGTAAAGCTACTATTTGCTACGATCGCGAATCATATTTTAATCATATTGACATTCGAAACTTACCCATTAAACGATTTAAAAGCTGTATTGAAACAAAACTTTGTAAAAAAGGGTACTATACAATTTCAGATTATTTAGAAGACAAAAATCATGGGATTGAGCTGCTCGCTCTGCTAACATTTTGTCATTTTGGCATTGTGACATTTTAAATAAGTGAAAATCATTAAAATATACCTACCAGTTTTATATACAAATTCACATTATTGAATATTATATGTAGGATATTGACAAAATGACATGATTGCTTTGTAAAGTATTGTATTATTGTGAATGTGAGGACTATGTGGATGTTTATTTTGTTTTTATTATTATATTTTTTCGTTCTCAGTTAGTTTTAACAATGGTCTGGCAATTTGAGAACTTTATGCGGCCTACACAAATGTCCTTTCTTTGGTATTGTTCGTCGAGTCGTTGAGCTCCTTAAGTTCTGAGCTGAGCTCCACTATTACTGACAAATGCTTGCAGTGACAGGACAGGTTCACTCAAATGTGTGTGGTTCATTCCTCAAAAGACCATTTCAGACTCTAATCTACATGACACTCATAGGGCCTGACCAATATGCCAATATCTGACCTAGGTATGTCCGGACTTTAAAAGAGACTGAGTTTGTTTCGGCCTTTCTTCTCAGAGTAGTCAGATAGGAAACGCCGACCTCATCTAGCTTAATTTTACAATTTTTTGATATTATTACGACGTGTAAAAGTGATTCCAATAACCTATTTACAGAATAAACAATTTCATTTTAACATACAACCTGCCTGACACTTACTTGCAAATTGCAAAAAACTTAAGATTTGAATTTCGCGGGCTACCGGCGCATCCCGCTTAAGAAAATTGCATCATTTGCACAACGCCATCTATCGAGTAAGTACTCACTGGTAAACTCAAACTCTTCGTTCCAAGCCAAGAGCCAAGTAGTAATAACTTTTGATTGAGTGGACAGATTCTCAAGATACGGACTATGACTATATTATCAATCCCTTAACGCTCTTGAAGAGAGTCCCGCAAAAATATCAATAATAAGTACTTACATGTGAATTTTAAAATCAAGAGGGTAAAGAAGGGTTTTTACCCTCATGAGGGATGATTTTAGAAAAACGTAACTCTTTGTTAGTTACAAAAAGCATACATTTTCACAGCCCTAAGTTAAAAAAAAAACCGGCCAAGTGCGTGTCGAACCATGCACAATGAAGGGTTCCGTAGTTGGGATGAATTATTTTATCAAACAAACTTTCGCAAAGTTTTTTTGTTATTACGTCTATGGGCGTTTACTGTCCCTCAAAGTGTTAAAAAACTTGTTCTCGCATACAGAATGTTTGGGTTTTTGCAACTGCACATGTAAGTTGGTCGAATAAAAGTTTTTGAGCTAAGTCGCGGACAGACAGACAGACAGACGGACATGGCGAAACTATAAAGCTTCCTTGTTGACTACGGAACTCTAAAAATGATAGGTTTCCCATAAAAACTTTCGCCGGGATGCCATCTATCTCTTTACCAAATTTTATCGAGATCCGTTCAGTGGATCAGGCGTGAAAACTGTGAAAAGGTAACATACAGAATTACAGACGGACAGACAGACAGAGTTACTATCGAATTTATTCTTTTAAGCATCGATTAGTATGGATTATGTGTTCAATTAAAATTCAAAATGAGCCATATGCTCGATAATTATAAATTCGGCGAAAGTCATTCTTCTACGGAGACTCTTAACACCGTCATTCAGAAAATGACGTTAAATGAACAACGCCATCTATCGAGCACGAAGTGATACTGTCAAAATATATGGGAAAACGTTCGAACACTCTGTAAGCTATGTAGAAAAGACGTAGGGTTCCATGACTGACTTGACCTGACTTGACTTGACTTGACTTGACCTGACTTGACCTAACTTGACCTAACTTGATTTGGATTGAGTTGAGTTAACCTTGAGCAGGTATATTTTATCGCAGCAGGTACATTGGTAGTTGAAAGAAAAGTAGATTACGTACCTTGCTAAAGTGAGTAATTAATGCACTCGTGTTTATTTAGTAAGCGCATTCGTGCCTTAATTACGCACTTTTTGCTCGATGTAACAATCTACAATTTTTAAGAAATTAAAATTTATCACCATTTTTTCATGATTAATATTTGTATCATGATTTAAAAGATAGAAAGCGCCACCTATGGCACTACTACCAAACAATGGATTTGGAAAACTTGAATTAACCAAACTTTAGATTGGGTAAATTCACAATGTATCGCGTTATGTTTCCGCGCGAAGTATGTGAACATATGATGATTATGATCGTGTGTTACACAAACACGTTCTCACAAACCTACCTGATTTTACGCTAGTGTCATTTTACGACAATAGATGTCGTTACGTGTATCTACATTACGTACCTAATGAAAATTTATTCTTGAATACTTTAAACTCTTATATCTTTTGATATTTTGAAGCGATTGCGATGAAACAAAGACTAAATGAAACATCGAGTTACACACAATATTTGAGTGTATAAGTTAACCATATTGATTTCGTACTTTTTACGTGATACTGGAACAATCAAACAAACGAACAGACAAACAGACAAAAATTCCAAAAATGGTAGAAATGGCATCTGTTGGTTATTCTTGGACACTCCACATACGTTTTTTTTTTTTTTTTTCATTGTACAGAAACGCCTCGTCTACAGATTTATTATATGTATAGATATAGATAGTAATGTTAATCAATACAACTCTCCAAGTTCATAAAATCCTACTGATGACTATTTCATGAAATGATTATATTTTACGATTATTCTAACATAAGGAGTGGTGCTGATTCTAATTCTGTAAATCCATACTTGTGACGGTCGCGAATCATATTAAAATCAACATACAACCTGACACTAACCTGTAAATTGCAAAAAACGTAAGAAAATTTGAATTTCGCTGGCTGCCGTAACGCATCCCTTAGAATAAAATAGAGCGCTATGTTTGGTGTTTTTAACCGACTTCTTCAAAAAGGAGGAGGTTCTTAATTCGTCTGTATGTTTTTTTTTTTTGTATGTTTGTTACGCGATTACTCCGCCAATTATTAATCGATTTTGATGATTCTTTTTTTGTATGGTAGGTCATGCTTCCGAGGTGGTCCCATATATATTTTATTAATTTTGCTTGCGTAGTTTTTGAGTTAGCTTCAATAATACGTATTTTTCCCTATTAGTTTATCTAGACGATGTCTTCATTTACTCCTTCACTGTTATTTACATCAGCTAGTGGTATTCGAATTTGTGTGGGGTACCACAACTAAAAAGTGAAAAATAAAAACTTTTTACGTCGTTTAATTTCGGAAGTCGGTGTCTTTGCCATTCAATTTTCGTTTTTTGCCACCGACTTCCAAAATTAAAGTTATTTTTCAGTTTTGATTTTTTTTTTTGGAAGTCGGTTTTTTTGCTTGTAATTATCATACAAATGATTAATTATTAAAAACTACTAAATAAGTATTTTATTATGAAAATTATTACTATATTTATCGTCGTTTATTTATTTTGTTTCTTCTTTCTCTCGGAGCTCACCGGTATCGGGAACAGGGTCCAAGCTACCGGCGGTCAGGGCTCCAGAGAGGAACCTTCTAACAATACGGGCCGTGTCCAGGAGTACCTCTTTCTGAATCAAGCCCTTAATCCAGCTGCCCAGCGAGAGCCTCCATAGATGTTGGTCGAGGCTCTTGGCAATTAAGCCATTGCCTGATATTACGATATTAATATTAGAGTAGGTAATTGTATGAACGTGCGGGAGTTAGCTGCTCCCAAGTTCACGAAATAAAACCAAATCACTGTGATCCACAGGTGATGCAGTTAGTTAGAAACATATAATGTACACTCTTTATGTTGATACAATCACTTTAGAGACTTACAAGTCTCGAGAAAAGTTTTATAACCATCAATTTTTTAGCGCCTATCAAAACCGTAGTGACACAGACTAAATAATAAATAGTGATGTGCCACTCTCGTAGTGATGTTACCTCATTCAGGTGGCGATGTGTTAATCGCCACAAACGCATGCATTTAAATTAAATTAGTTCAGAGTCAATTTCATTTCATTAAGTCAGTATTAATATCATAATAATATGTAAGTATTATATCGGAATATTGGAAGAAACTCATCTAGAGTATTTTCACATCGTTCAAGCAGTACCTACCCGTTGTTTTTTTTTTACTTTTTTAATGAATAAATTAAATAAAATTAGTTTAATTCAAGCAACTCAACTCATATACAAACAGATTTATAAAAGGATAAAGACAGGGCTATAAAGCACAGACAACAACGAATACTCACAAGGTAACAATATGCTCCTGAGTTGAGCTGCACGATTACTGTAAAATGCGTGCACTGACTGGACAGGTCCACTCAATCTGTATGGTTCTTTCCTCAAAAGACCATTTCAGACACCAATCTACATGGTCTTCACATGATCTGACCAAGATTATGTCTGGACTTTAAAAGAGACTTTGACCTCGGAGTTTGTTTCGGCCTTTCTTCTCAGAGTAGTCAGATAGGAAACGATGACCTCGTCTAGTTTAAAAAATGTGATTGACGTGTAAAAGTTTTTGTACAAACCCACTTACAGAAACATAAATCATTTATCATTTATGTCTGCTTTAGTATTGCAAGATTTATGGGCAGTCCAGTCAGTAATGAATGGTATTTTATGGTATACATTGTATTTTATCGGGTATTGGCGCCGATTCTGTTGTTCACAAAAATAAACTAAATTTAAGTTCAGTGCATCTGTTTCTTTCTATTTCATTAAGAAAAGGACAGAAGATAAATTTTAGTTTGGTCCTGTCAAACTGTCACTATTCCATAAAAGTTTAGACGCGATTAAAATGCCTACTAAAATTACGTCAATTTACGTCAGGCGCTGATTAATTTCACGTAGTTAATTTCCACGTCTAAACTTGTATGGAGTAGGTACTGACAGTTTGACAGGACTAAACTAAAATTTATCGTCTGTCAGAAAATTTGAATTTCGGCGGGCGAATCTAAAAATGGTGTATCGAAAATAAAACTACACAAAATTCATGGAAAAAAATAATTTTATTTACACAGTAATTGCTCTTTAAGCTAATATTATATGCTATTATTGTACATCTTCATAGAAGGCATAATTATCATACATTATCAATTACTCTTATAGTGAAGTCTGAAAGTAGTCGGGGCTGTATGCGAAAACGCGTTTACATGGACTTCCCGCTCTAGAGTGTCGCCTCTAAAGCGAGCCCTAGACGATCATACGGCATGACACGCAATAGGGAATATGCATGTGATTCAAATAAGGGTCAAGTATTTTTTTTCTAAACAATATTACTTCAATATTTTAGCTCCATCAATATTTTTGAATAATATTTCTTTTTGAGAAAGAAATTAATTTTTTTAAAGTGCCAAAAAACTGTAGGTATTTCAAATATTTGAAAAGCAACGCTATTGGTCAGAGCGGATGTGACGTAACAGTCTATGACAACAATCAAAATGTCAATGTGTCTTTTTATGAGTTTTTGACATTGACTTGACATTTGTTTGTTTGTTGTCATAGACTGTGACGTCACCACCAAGCACGCCAAATGGAGGGCGTTTCAAAAGACCGAGCCGGTTGGATAATTTTAAACATTTTTATGTACTTTTTACTATTATTTGGCGATGTAAACTATCGAATAAAAATATTAAAAAAATACCTGCATATTCCCTATTGTTCCGTGAATTATCTTGCTGTATGAAGGACCTTGCATGACGGTCCATCATGCAGCATGATATTTCACTAAATTCTATGGAATTGTCAATCTACAGCCAGCACGTAGTTTGCGAATGACATGCGTTACGTGCTGTCATTCACATCAATCAATACAAATAAACGGCCATGCATGCATGAAAGCACGTAACGCATGTAATGCCGCATGATCGTCTAGACCGCTACGGATTCCTAGAAAAGCGGTGGCCGCCACATAACGGTCGCAGTGACGGCTGTCATGAACATGATGGCAGCGGGGTTGCCATAAAATGCTCTCTAGGAAAATACTCCAGCTTACTTTCTTATAAAGTTTCAATGACGTTATTCACCGGTAAATTGCGGACGCTATGTGGTGGTTACCACTCGTGTAGAACAACGCAGCACCAGGGCCAGTTTCTCGAACGAAAATTATCCTTTTCGTTCGAGCAACTGGCTGGTTCGTTCACTCTGCCTGCCCCTTGGGGATTACAAGCGTGGTGTTATGTTATAAACGGGTGTAAAACTACCCTAAACGAAGCCGAGAGCCCCTTGTTCTTCCCGTTATTTTTATATATTTTTTTGTAAACTTTGAACCTTTCGGTTACGATAATATTCGAGGTCAAAGTTGCTCTTAAGGTTATTTTTTATAAAAAAAAAAAAAAAAATGTCAATCTCATCAACATAATCAGCTTATAATGTTCCCACTGCTGGGACACAGGCCTCTCTGTGAGTGGGGGTGGGCCGTAATCCACCACGCGGGGTGCAGGTTGGTAGATGTCTTCGAATTTTTGGTTCTAGGACATGCCGGTTTCGCGATGTTTTCCTTCACCGTTTTGAGAGCAGTGGTGATGAAAGCACCTGTACAGTGGTACCCAACTGATAAGGGGCGTCGTGAATCTTCGCACAGAAAAGAAAGTATGGCCCCGAAGATTAACGAAAGAATGCTTAAAACTTACAATCAACCTTAGATCACTACTATAAGGTTCATAATACACTACAGCTGTTAGTTCCGTCTCACAAGTCACTCGCAAGTATGGCGGGGGCGGCAGCTGCCGACCAATAGCGGTACAGGAAAAAGAAGCGCGGTGCGTGGAGCGTGCCGATTGGTCAATAGCATTTCCCGCGCTTTGAAAATTCATCTTTAGGTACATCTGTAAGCCATATCAGTTGGGTACTACTGCACTGTTATTATTATTATTATTTATCTTTAAATACTCCCACGAATCCTGGAAAAGCGCACCTAGAGTCACAATATTGTGCATACGTTTCATTGCTCAAATGCTCTCTACCGTAAACAGCGAATTTTCACAAACAAAAATAAAAATCGTTTCCCAGAAATTATTTTTGCACAAAGTTACTCAAGTTTGATGTACAGAATGCTCAGAAGAAGGCTTCGTGAAGGGTCTTGTATACAATATTGTATAAATTTCTCCTAACCGTATAGGATATTCATTCACATGTAAATTCGTCTTAGATGTTGCGCTGTGGTGATGGCGTTGCACTGAGGACAAATCTTCTTAGCACGCAGTGATTGGAGCCAGCATACCTGAAAGATGCAATACTTTGTGTTAAAAATTTGCTATTTCAATTAATGTCATTGCTGAAAAGTTGCTTTAAGAACGCGGCGACGGATGAATTCTCCATACAAACGTAATAACTAAATCATTTGCAATTTGAGCATATTTCCACCATAATGTGTTGTTATTCGGATTGAGACAGTATTTATCTAGGTTCTTATATCTTTTTTTTTTCTTTCTAAAAAACCTAACTAAAATTAAGTTGTAACAAATTGAATTTCGGTCATTTTACAGCGTAAATGACAGGTTTTCATATTGTTTTTTCTGTATTATAAACAACAATATTTGTAATATTGTTACAGCAGAAACATAGCCGATATTATCAAGTTACAAATTATCGATAATTTGAAAAACATTAAGTTTTCATTCATCATTTTTGGTATTACGGAACACATCCAAAATCAGACATTTTCAATAGCTAGTAGTGCTAGCGCGTCAAGCAAATGTCATGTCAATAAAAATGTGTATGTGGTCGGACAGTTCACGGTAGCTGTGTGTATCGCTCCGACAGGCACACTAGCGCAACGTTTGTAGCACTCGATTCGTAGTTGCGTCCGATGCTCCGCCGGCCCCTTAATGCCTTCAAATAACGTTTATTTTCCGCTACAACTTCAATATTCGATAGGCAGTCGCTCCATGTAAAATAATGGTATTCAGCTGCATCCGGTTAGACTGGAAGCCGACCCCAATGTTGTGGTCGGGAGAGCGAGGATGCGTAGCGAGGAATGTCCGTAAAACTAACCAATAACAACGCTAGCTGAGCTCAAGCTATGACAGTGAATCGATGTTATTGGTTAGTTTCACACACATCCCTCGCTATGCATCCTCGCTCATCTCTGGTGGAAACGCAGCCTTACGGTGAGGGATTGAAAAGGGTCCTAAAATACCGGTAAAGACCCGGTATTTAGTGGTTACGGTACCAAGAACACTAACCGGAACCAGAAACGTAAATTGGAACCTTTAAGAACCTTTATTTTACCGGTTCTTCTTCAAAGCGACTTCGAACCAGTTGAAACGACGCCGCTCAGCGCATGACAAATGAAAATAGCTTTCTAAGATAGCGGCGAGGTACGGGGGCGAACTAAAATAAATGCTACGTCAGCCACGCGTCTTATATATCCCTTCTTTCAAGAATTTTATGGACCCGGTACTTTGGAACCTTTTTAAGAACCGAAATGTAGACCGTACCCCAAATCCGTACCGGTTTTCAAACCTTGGTTTCGATAGTACGTTTCCATGGGATAATTTCATGGCAAAAGCTAGCCTAACATATTATAATTAGTTACCTTTACCATCGACTCGAACAGAAGAAGAATAATTAAAAAAAAAATTGAACTCACCTCACAGTACACGTGCCAACATTGTATAGACACCGTTGGTGATGTATATTGTTCTAAGCATATCAGACATTTCATCTGAAACAAACAAAATCTTGCATTTATTAATTGAAGAGATGTGGCGGCATCTACATCGCCACATGCGAACTACGCATCAAGGACCTTATGTCACACAAAATCCTGCATCGCGCAATTAAAGTTTACCGCGCGATCAACATCGCGCGGTAAACTTTAATTGCGCGATGTAAGGTAAGGTAAGGTGTATCTTTTCATACACGAAATCTTAACAACACAAGCCGCCTACACACACACGACAGCCCTTCCCCTGAACTGTAAACGGCTAGCTCTGTGAGCAGGGGGGGGGCACTACATCTCGCCGAGCATCTCCGATGCTGGTCGTCCTCTGCTAGGCTTCAACTAGGTAACTAGTGGTCTAACCTGAGGCGAAGAAACTTACACTAGGTGTAAGTTTCTTTAAACCATCTCGACTTAACGCATCGACCGCGTTCGGCGCTCCAATTGGCCCGTCACCAGTGAAGGCCATTGAAGGGCCAATCGGAGCGCCGAACGCGGTCGATGCGTAAAATCAAGATAGTTTAAAGAAACTCACACTAGGGCCTCTGGTAGGGACAGACCGCCGAGATGTCGTGAAGATAGCGACGCTACTATTAGCGTCGCGACGCGCCTACGGAATAACTCATAGCAATCTAACACACGAGCGCGACCTAAACGCGCTCATTACCATCGCCGCTTAGGCATCCATAAGGAGGGGCCCATAGTTATGGGCCACAGTATAGCCTCCGCGGGCGAGGGGCGAAGCCCCGACCCCGCCAGTCACACCGCCCTGACGGGGGTGTAGCGACTTCCACACTTTTAACGAAATCTGTTTAGAGGTCATTGTAATAATCAATTATGAACATCTTTCACTACCGGAACAACAGTAAAATCGCGAAAAAAAATCTGCTGTTTTAATAGTAGCTATTATTGTGACTATATTAGTGACGTTCTTCAGAAGGGTCCGGTAGTACTCGCAACCGGCGTGCGTGGATGACAAGATGTATGAACGAAGCAGGCAAAGCATGTAAGGATCGTAGCAGGTAGCGTTCTGTAGTTTCTGCCTACCCTCATAGGAAGAAAGCGTGAGTTTATGTGTATGAGTGTGTCATAGACAGTGTTTAATATCTACCTCTCCGGCACCATTACTCTTTCTCTCCAAATCTTTGATCCTCGCTTTCAGTGCTTGAATTCTTGTCTGAAAAAAGTGAAAATTATTATTTAAAAAATTGCGCAGTTTAGGTTTTTAAAGAAGTAATCAACTTTAAAAAAACATAAAAAAGTGAAAAGTAACTTTAATTCGGAAGACGAAAGACGAAAAGCAACTTTAATTCGGAAGACGAATATAAATATCCTTCGAAATGATTCAGAATGTTATTGATAGTGTGTTACGCAATTAGGGTGCGGCCTGTCACTCGTAGATCTCAAACGAACGTATAGTCAAAAGCCCGAAAGTCTGACAACCAGTCTTACCGCATGGTATCGTGTTACCTAGTAACTGGGTTGTGGGGGTCAGATAGGCAGTCGCACCAAATAAAATAGTATTCAGCTGCATTCGGTTAGACTGGTAGCCAACCCCAACATAGTTGGGAAATGGCGAGCAGACTGATTGACTGCCTGCCCCATGGGAAGATGGCGTGAGGGTAAGTATGTATATTGTACTTACTTCGGCGCTAGCTTCAACCAATCCGTTACACTTGGTACTAGTTATTGGTGCTATCGTATCATTCTCACTATTTTGTTCATGTGTTTCGTGGCTATCAGTCTGTGCGCCTGTCTGCGTGTCTGCTGGGGCTAACTCTGCCTGAAAATTAAGTAAAACATATCTATACTAATATTATAAAGCTGAAGAGTTTGTTTGTTTGTTTGAACGCGCTAATCTCAGGAACTACTGTTTGGAATTGAAAAATTCTTTTTGTGTTGGATAGTCCATTTATCGAGGAAGGCTATATGCTATATAACATCACGCTACAACCAATAGGAGCGGAGCATAAATGAATAATGTTGCAAAAACGGGAAAAATTATTCCTTTTTAAGAGCTTCCGTTGCGTGCGCTGCGTAAACGGTTTAAGTTACGCAAATATCATGTATGATGGAATTGTTCCTCTTTAAAAGTTCTAAAAAAAAGTCCGCGACAGCATATATCTATCTTTTAAAATTGACTCACTATAACCTTTTTTATGGTAATCAAATTTTTATCAAGTTAATGCATTATTTGCGAAGGAGTTTTATCGACATAATATTAATTCTTATTCAAATAAATAGTTTTAACATCAAGGGTATTTATGTAGCAGTAAAATACTTTTTAATTCATTCGAATCGGACATTTAATTCGAAGATATCACGAGTATAAAAATGCAACACGCGAACCGTTCGACGCCGGCGCCGCGCCTCCGCGACGTTCCCTACTTAAGAGAGGAGAGGATGAGCACACGGGTAGACATGACCTGGAATAGGACATAGGATACGTTTTATCCCTATATTCCCACGGGATCGAGACCTACGCGGGTGAAACCGCGGGGCACAGCTAGTATATTATAAAACTAGCTACCGCCCGCGGCTTCGCCCACGCGGAACGTCGATAAAATTGTCCGTTCTCAGGCTCTAGACTATCTGAGTACCAAATTTCATTTAAATCAGTTCAGTAGTTTATCTTCGGCATTCTAAAGCATTCTTTCGTTTATCTTCGGGGCCATACTTTCTCTTCTGTGCGAACGAATATTCACGACGCGCCTTATGTAATGAAATTGTTTATTCTGTAAATAGGATATCAGAATCACTTTTAAACGTTATATAAAAAATAAAAAAAAATAGCTAGATGAGGTCGGCGTTCCTATCTGACTGCTCTGAGAAGAAAGGCCGAAATAAACTCAGAGGTCACAGTCTCGTCTAAGATCCAGACATAATCTTGGTCAGGTCATATGAGTACCATGTAGATGAATGTCTGAAATGGTCTTTTGAGGAAAGAACCACAACGATTTGAGTGGACCTGACCAGTCAGTGCAAGCATTTGTCAGTAACCGAGGAGCTCAATATCAGTTGGGTACCACTGTAACTATACCCCATTTGAAATAAGATTAGACATTAAAACAAACCCTTTTACAGTCCGTTCAACCAATTTTGACTTCTATACCGTAGGCATAAGGATAGCATTAAAAGCAAAAAAAGTTACACAATACCAACTATCTACTGCGGCTGTCATTTGTCATGCCACCAACGCAATAGAATTCAAAATCGGTTGAACGGAATGTAAAAAAGGCTTATCTATACGTCTAATCTTATTTCAAATGGAGTATAGTGTAATACTTACATCAGGCGCTATCCTAGAGGGTGAGTACTGCGGCGGACCGTACAGCTCAGCGTCTTCATCACCGTCGACCACCTGAAAAATGCAATGACAATAAATATTTAAAGCATGGTTTTAACCGACTTCTTCAAAAAGGAGGAGGTTCTCAATTCGTATGTATGTTATTTTTTTTTTTTTGTATGTTTGTTACGCGATTAATCCGCCAATTATGAATCGATTTTGATGATTCTTTTTTTGTTTGGTAGTTCATGCTTCCGAGGTGGTCCCATATAAATTTTATTAACTTTGCTTGCGTAATTTTTTTGAGTTAGCTTCAATATTACGTATTTTTTTCCCACTTAGTTTATCTAGACGATATCCTGTTTGACTCCTTCACTGTTATTTACATAGCAGGTAGTGGTATTCGGGTTTGTGTGGGGTAGGTACCACAACTAAAAAGAGAAAAATAAAAACTTTTTACAAAAAAAAAACAACCGACTTCCAAAAAAACACTAAAAAAGTGAAAAATAACTTTAATTTCGGAAGTCGGTGGCAAAAAACGAAAATTGAAAAGCAAAGACACCAACTTCCGAAATTAGAACCCAACACCCGCGTAGATGTCGATCCCGTGGGAATACAGGGATAAAACGGATCCTATGTCCTATTCCAGGTCATGTCTAATTGTCTACCCGCCTCTCCTCTCTAAAGTAGGGAACGTCGTGGAGGCGCGGCGCCGCGCGCCGGCCGGCGTCAACGGTTCGCGTATTGCATTTTTATACTCGTGATATCTTCGAATCGTGAATTAAAAAGTATTTTACTGCTACATAAATACCCTTGATGTTAAAACTATTTATTTGAATAAGAATTAATATGATTTTGATAAAACTCCTTCGCAAATAATGCATTAACTTTGAAAAAATTTGATTACCATAAAAAAGGTTATAGTGAGTCAATCTTAAAAGATAGACATATGCTGTCGCGGACTTTTTTTTAGAACTTTTTACGAGGAACAATTCCATCATACATGATATTTGTGTAACTTAAACCGTTTACGCAGCGCACGCACCGGAAGCTCAAAAAGGAATATTTTTTCCCGTTTTTGCAACATTTTTCATTTATGCTCCGCTCCTATTGGTCGTAGCGTGATGTTATATAGCTTATAGCTTTCCTCGATAAATGGACTATCCAACTCAGGAACACAATTCCAACCAGTAGGTTGGAATTGTGTTCCTGAGATTAGCGCGTTCAAACAAACAAACAAACTCTTCAGCTTTATAATATTAGTATAGATTTATGTACCCATAACAAAAGAACAGCCCATAAAATGTTTTACTACCTGATTAATATACCTACTTACGACCATTGATATACCCAAGACAGTATAGGGATAGAACATACACTTTCCGTACATTTTTCTTGGCCCATAATTATAGTCTAAAAGTGGAATACTACTTAGTGAATTATATACTTTATAGTACTTTTTTTTTTATTTAGCGTACAATTTCGTTCGTAGAAAGTCATGTCACCGCTAGAAAGTATGACACGGAAGGTCGGTTGACGGCGATGATGATGTTCTTATATTGTGGTGGTATTTGAGACGAATGAGACTCAAACTTAAACTCAAAGCATTTATTTCAAATAAACCAATTACAGGTACTTTTGAATTGTCAAGGGGTCGGTCAGTCAAAAAAGTTAAGCTAGTTGCCCATTCCAAAGCGTAGTAGGTTCCTATGGAGAAGAACGGGCAAGAAACTCCACGGACACTCTTTTAAATCAAAATTTTGTTACAATATATTGGTTACATCATTCATTTGAAATTAAACATGTAAGAACAATGTAAAAAAGAAAAAAAAAGAGACGTGCACGTTAAAATCGTCCGTAAAGATAAAAAACAATTAAAAAATTAAAATAAATTAAAAATAAGCCGTGGCAGCTTAGAGATGACCAGTCCCTACTGGCGGCGCCCGTTCACGAACATGACGCATGGATCAGCACCATTCAGCTCAACCATTTTGAAGGGAACTTAATGATCCAACACACACGCCACCACCAGCGAGACATTTGAGTGAGCATGACATACTCTCTGCCGCCAGGGCACATTCAAGTCTATGAAAGACGTACCTAGTAAATGGTAGCTTTAAGGTAGGTAAGTACATAGTGCTCACATATGTGCTATGAAATTATACAATACTAGGAGATTGAATTTATAAAATGTCAAGATAGTCCTTACAATCTTCAGCAGCTCCAACAATATTTTCGAATGCCAATCAATTAGTTTATGCGTCCTTGTGGAGCTGGAGCAGCGCTAAGCCAAGCATTTTTGTCAGCGATGTAATCCCCCAATTTATAATATGCTTGGCGGCATAGTGTGCGTTTTACCCAAGATTTAAATTTCGTTTCATTCAGTTGAAGTATGTGGGGAGGTATTTTATTGTAACATTTTAAACAGTACCCCATGAAGGATGAGTCTACTTTAGCCAGTCTGAAACCCGGTTGAACTAATTGGTCCCTATTTCTAGTCCTATAAGTGTGTCTTTCACCTCTTTTACTGAAAAGACTTAGATTTTTCCTTACGTACATGATGTTTTCATAGATATATTGACAAGGTACCGTCATGATGTTAATATCTTTAAACAGTTCTCTTAGAGAATCGCGCCTGCGGAGCCCATATATTGCTCTGATGGCTCTTTTCTGCAGAATAAATATAGACGATATCTGCAGCCCGTCCCCACAATAAAATACCGAAAGACATGATACTAAAGTAGCTGAAATAAACTAGCCTCGCGGTATCTACATCAGTAAATTGACGGATTTTTCTCACAGCATATGCTGAACTTAGCCGTCCTGCAAGAGATGTTAAATGAGGACCCCATTGCAGTCTTGAGTCGAGGGTGATCCCCAAGAAAACAGTTTTATCGACGAATTCTAATTTCTCCTTATCCAATACTATGTCACAATCACTACTTTTAACATTCGGTAAAGCAAATCTTATGCATTTAGATTTTTTCCCATTTAATACTAAATTATTAGCAGTGAACCAACTATGGACCTGCAGTAAGGCGTTATTTACGTCGTCCAAATTTGATGCACGTCTATTTATCTTAAAAATTAATGAAGTATCGTCAGCAAATAACACCATTTGTGGTTGGTTTTTTAATAAATGGGGTAGATCATTAATATATTATACTAGAAAGAGGAAAGGACCCAATATCAAGCCCTGTGGAACACCCATTTTTTACTTTTAAACCGATTGAATGGACACCATTTATTTGAACTTGCTGTTGTCTATCGTCTAAATAAGATTTTACTAAACTGAGCGCAAGTTTACCTAATCCGTAATGCGCAAGTTTCAAAAGTAAGGTTTCGTGATTTACGCAATCAAATGCCTTGGAGAGGTCACAAAAGATTCCTATGGCATCTTGCGCCTCCTCCCACGCTGTAAATATGTGTTTTAATAAGGTGACACCGGCGTCAGTCGTACAACGTCCTTTGGTGAAACCATATTGCTGATCGTGTAAGATTTGGTTGGTGTTAAAATGATTAAGCATTTGATTTAGCATTACCTTTTCGAACACCTTGCTGAATACCGGCAACACGGATACTGGTCTATAATTTTTGGTGTCTTTACTGTTCCCAGATTTAAAAAGAGGTACAACTTTACTAAATTTCATTAAGAGACGAAAAAGAAGTAGAAAACGAAGACAACATTGACACAATACGGGTTTATTTTCGACTAGCGATATTAACGCGCAAGCGTCCACGTCCATTTTGCACGAGCACTGACACCGAATGAGACTAGCGACGCGAGGAAGGGCGGGGCGGAGGGGGTCTCGTCTTCAGTCTTGACGCAAGTTCGTTCACACTCATCCGAACCGGGCGTTTTGACTGATCGTCGCAGTATTGTAAATATGTGAGCACCATGTATCTAAATATGTTTGTAAATATGTGAGCACCATGTATCTATCACATAATTATTTTACTTGTCATTTCTCCATTTATAATCCTTTCTACCTTTTGTGGTACAGTAATCTTATTTTAATGTAGGTGCATCGTCTTCACATATATTTATATAATTCATGTATACAAAATATTGTAAAACATTTTTAAAAGAGTAACGGTGGAGTTTCTTGCCCATTCTTCTCCATACGAAAACTACCTTTTGGAAGGGGCAGCTAGAATCAGTTCTATTTCTTTGTTTTGACGTTCAAAAGTGCGTTTTATGTGCCTATTTGAAATAAATTGACTGAGTGGCAAGCATAAGCATAATCAGCCTATAATGTTCCCACTGCTGGGACACAGGCCTCCTCTCTGTGAGAGGGAGCGGGCCGTAATCCAGCACGCGGGCCCAGTGCGGGTTGGTAGATGTCACATGTCTTCGAATTTTTGGTTCTAGGACATGCCGGTTTCCTCACGATGTTTTCCTTCACCGTTTTTGAGTTTTGAGTGGCAAAACGTCTGTCAAATAACTCGGATCAGTCCTAATGAGAACAGCTCCATACAAATTGTACTACCACTGGCACATCCGTCTATTGATTGACCAGACTGACCGAGAAAAAGACTGATCGGATAAGTGGGAACGGGCTCCTAGTGTTTTTTTAGAAGTCAATTGTTTTTTTAATTTTAATTTTTGTTTTTATCTAACCTTTCCAGTAATTTAGATCTGGCTAGAGGTGCTCGAGGCTAAGTAATAACAGCCGCTCGGGTCGATCCATCAGGTTAAGCTACGCTTGCCGGGGTTGGTCCGTGGATGGGTGACCATTTTCACATATCGAGACTCCTCCGTGCCTCGGAAAGCACGTTAAGCCGTTGGTCCCGGCTGTCATTTGTGGATCTTTGACAGTCTTTACGAGTCGTCAGAAGCCCGAAAGTCTGACAACCAGTCTAACCAAGGGGTATCGTATTACCCAGTTACTGGGTTGTGGAGGACAGATAGGCAGTCGCTCCATGTAAAATACTTGTATTCAGCTGCATCCGGTTAGACTGGAAGCCGACCCCAACATAGTTGGGAAAAGGCTAGGCTAGATTGACTTTCCAGTAGTTTAGATTACTGTAGGTACTCACCAGTGCCTGATCGTTAGAAGCTCTCCGCACACAGGTAGCGTCTCGTGCCTCGGAGTCCTGCAGAGCCGTGGCCCTGACCCGCCACTCGCCGCACCACTGATACTCGGCGCCGAAACCACCTGCAGCGGGCTCGTCGTTCTATAATCAAGATAATCTATAAAGCCACATGCGAACTACGCATCAAAGACCTGACGACGTCGCACAAATCCTGCATCGCGCAATCAGAGTTTACCGTGCGATCTAAATATACAGCGTGCCGCTACAATGGCGACATTAATTTAACACACGGGTAGGGCTAGTGGCTAGTAAACATAAACATTTTAATAAAATAAAATAATTCGTAAATTGAAAAAAATTGATTTTCAAACAAACTAATTAACTAAAACATAACCAAAATTGAGATCACTCTGTGCAAAAGATTCACTCATGAAGCTACCTACCAGCTGGCTTACGTTCTTTCGGCTTTTCGGTACTATGCTTTGTTGTCGGCATAATTTCTAAGAAATTGCGCGGCTTTCCTCTATTCGCCTACATATGATCCGTGACCCAGGCAAATGACCTCTTCGCTACAGTTCTTTAAGTACAGGTTGCTCCAGGATGGTAATTTAGAAAATTGTAAATAAATCAATAAATAATTACGTTTAATGAAATTCAAATATATTCATAAAACGAATACGCGAAATCGTATACGTGTGTTAAATTAATGTCGCCATTGTAGCGCACAGAATTATTTTTGCCTCGAAAAACGGACATCCCCTTTTTATTAACTTATCCGATAGAACAGGTTATTTTAAAAGTAAGAGTAAAATACCGATGTGCCAATTTTACACCAAACACGAGTAAAAAATTATTTTAAAAATTTTTGATCATTTCTAAATTAATTAATTACAAAAAAAAATACGCATTATTTTACCCTTTTCTTTATTATTTGTAATAAAACCATATTCAATATATTGGAAAATAATACAAAAGAGTACTAACTAGTACAGATGTAAAGAAATATGCTTTTTTTGTGTTTTGAGATTTCGATTTTTCATGGTTGTATCTTTGCTTAGTTGGATTCTATATTTATTGTAAATCATCTTTAGACCACAACCAATCACTAAAAAAAAAACCAAATCCAAATCTCGCGTTATCTAGGAGTTATTCACTTCTAAAGTTTTTTCTGATAATTTTGATTTTAGGGTCATCACTTCATAAAAAATAATATTTTTTGTTAATTTGTAGGTTTAATCCTAACGAGGGCGGCCCCTTCCCCGTACCACAAATTGCCCTTCATTGGATAAACGAAAAATTCGTTTATTGTACGTCATCGTATTTAACGTCGTATGATAAACATATAAATATTTATTTGGATATTTGTAAACTTACAAATATCCAAATAAATATCTAAACTTCTAAAATTGTACATTTACAAAACTAGTAGGATTACTAGCATTATAATTCCGTATTCATTTTAATTTTATTTACGTTTTAACTATTTATAAAATAATATGAAAATAGTTGGATTTATCATTAACAATGTGAAAATCAATGAAATTGTAACTTCTTTGAGATACCTATGTTATTATGTCCTTTATTTATTTTTATACATATTATTTTACATTTTTAAATATTTCTTAAAAATAAATATATAAAAAACATTTAATAATATATAAAAGAGTGGCTCACCGGTATCGGGAATTAACATTTTCACAAAAAAAAAACATTAAAAAAAGATACGTCTTGCGCCAACCCTAGCGCCTAAATTTCAGAATCCTGTAAATTCTAGATAACATAAGATTTGGATATTATATTTTAAATCGATACTTCTTAGTGCCAAAGCAACAGCTTGTATCGATATTGAATGCAAATGCCATAAAATAAGCCCATAAAAAAACTCGTACATGTTTAACGATAAAAAGGACATCATTCACCGTCCATACATATTTGGGCTATAATTGTGAAAGTGCCAAACAAAAAAAAAGCTAAATTCTAAAAGAGTAGGTTTTCTCTTCATTTTTTATTACTACAAGCTATTACTTTAATTAGATTGCTATTAATTATTTTAACTAAAACATACTGAAAACAGTCCTTTTCAAAATCGTATAACAGCGCAGGGAATTGTCCTACAGATTTGCTCTAATAGTGAAAAGTGAAGAGAAAAGCATGTTCTTACGGAATATATATATTTTTTTGTTTGGTCGGCCCATTTTCAACGGGCTTTCATTATTTAGCCCAAAATGAATGATCTCCTTTAGCGTTTGCTTGATAATCTACTTAATATAAAGCATCAAGTAATTGCAATCAAAGATATAACAAAAACGGATTGGAACTGAAGCTATTCCGATTTCTATGGTTTTTATGGAAACCTTAGAAAAAAAATTGAAAAATTTATATCTCCCGATTGGGACAAAATTGTCAAACGGGTATTTTACTCTTACTTTTAAAATAAGCTGTTCTATCGGATAAGTTAATAAAAGGGGGATGTCCGTTTTTCGAGGCAAAAATAATACAGTGTAGCGGCACGTTGTATACAACGTGTAACGTTAAACGCGCAAAACCTCAAGACACTCCATTCACCCCAACTGATTTTTAATTCAATTGACAGAATTCAGAGAAAAAAAAATCATTAAAAAAAATTGTAAAGGTTATTGTATGTGCTGTTTTAGTTTTGGAAGATTCGTATTTGCATTGAAATAAAAGTTATTTTTATCCCGCGAATGAGAAAATTTTAATTTGTCGACAACAATTTGTGTTTGTTTACCTATTTTGGCGGGTATGTGCATGAGATGGCTTGAACTATTAATAAATAGACACGGCAACGTTTTTTTATAAAGATTTCTTGAAAAATGTGACCTATATTAAAAAGTGGTTCAATTGATTCTCTCGTTATTCTAATCTTTTCAGGTTTTGCGAATTTAACGTTACACGTCACACTTCCCGACATCAATCGTCAGGCAGTACTACACCCGTCTGGAGGGAAGATCCTTCCTTTCCTTTTATATAGAGAATGCACAAGGTGTAAAGTTCACTCATTCCTCTAATACCACCCGTACCCCAGAAGAAAATACACTTGAATTAAATGTAGGATGCTAATTATTAACCATTATAAATTAAAGTCGGTTTTCATGTTTGTCTGTATGTCCGAGTCATTCTTCTAAACCACGAATTTTGAAGAAACAGAATAAAATTCATATTTAAGGGGGCTCCCATACAACAAACAAGATTTTTTTGCCGTTTTTATAGATAATGGTACAGAACCCTTCGTGCGCGAGTCCGACTCGCACTTGTTATGATATTCAGACTTTCTAACTAAATATTTTCTCTCATCAGGTAAAAGTTTTGGTACCTCCACATCAATGCTGCCATCTTCAGAGCTAGTGTCCGGCACATCCTCGTCCAGTTGAGCTCCAGTTCTCTTCAGGCAGCGGAGAGCATGTCTCTGTAGCCGGGACACGGGCAGCGTCGTGTTGCACACAGGACACTCGCCATGCTGCGGCGGCGGGGTACTCCGGCGACGGGCCCGGAGGCGACGCAGACGGTTCGAGTGTATTCGCTGGAATAATAATTATTTTTTAATAGGGGTGGTAATCAAATTAAAATAGATAGTGTTTTATTGGACGAAAAATAAAAATCCTTTCCAAAAAATAAAAAATCTAAACAGTAAAAACCTTCAAACATGGCAGTATTATAGGTACCCATACTTTTGTTGTTGGAACAAATAACATCCCCACTTTATTTGTAGGGGACGTACCCAAAAATTTTAGTTTCCCACTTTGTCTGCGTGATTTATATGTATACCCATGCCAAATTACAGCTTTCTGGTACTAAGAGTCTCTGAGCTAAGCTGCAAACAGACAGACAGACGGACATGGCGAACTATAAGGCTTCCTTGTCGACTACAGAACCCTAAAAACCTGAAAAATCCGTTGTTTTCTTGACAGAGATTAGTGGATCTTTTTATCTGGTTTTGATTACATATCTTTGTAGCTTTGAAGATAACTTGCATATAGCATTATGTAATGTAATGTAGGAGAGTAATTTTCAACCCATACTAATATTATAAATTCGAAAGAAACTCTGTCTGCCTGTATGTTACCTTTTCACGCCTAAACCACTGAACGTATTTCAATAAAATTTTGCATGGAGATAGTTGGCATCCTGGGGAAGGACATAGGCTACTTTTTATCGACATAGCACGCGGGCGAAAGCATGTACTCAATATATTTATTGCACAATGTGAACTGAGGTGGTAGGTTTTGCAAAAACATTATCATTGTGGACCCCGTTGGGCACAGCAACGTAGGAAAGAGGGGGGACGAGTTAGTTATGAAGCAATTTTTGTTTTATGATTGATAAACGTTGGATTATATTTAAATACTATCTAAAGGGATTCAGGGATATTTTCTAGTTTACTTTCTTAGTTTTTTTTTTTACAATCCTAACAGAAATAGAAATCTACTTAGCTATAAAAAAAAGATCTAAACTAATCTTATACTTAATTAGATTAGTTAAGATTTTCTTTAAGTAGATCTTCAGATAACTTACATTTTTTATCTATCACTACTAGAAAAATGTATCCATGAAATAAGTTTAAAGAAAAGTAGTGGAAAGAAGAAACTTTTTACTGCTTTCAGATACTGGATGTAAGCAGACATGTAAAAACTATAACAAAAGTTTAAATACACTTGAAATTCCACTTGAAATGTGAGCAATGATCCTCCTTAAAAAGTACAGCATAACAGCAGACATTTTTAAACCATAGTTAACAAATGCTACTGCTTTTTCTTCTTTTTTGAAAACTTAACTTACTTGGTAAACATCACTACCCAGACAGCCAGATACATCAACTTCTTCTTCAGGGACATCCACACTTGTACTCGAGCCCGGAACAGCCAAATTAACACTTGAATTAGCACTCAACTTTCTTTTAGACCCACTACCAGACAACTTCTGCAATCTGTCCACTTCTAAAGCTAAATGCGAGTCCAATTCCCCGTGACGTATCGTACAACTACAAACCGGGCAGCTAGGCAATTCAGTCACTTTTTTACGATTTCTCACACAATTCAATATAATACTATCATCGTACTGATTAAAACTAGTATTAGGCGTATTATTTAACGAATTAGAACCTCCTTCCATATTATTATACATCAAAATCGGTAACATTTCAACCGATTAAAAAATTTGTTGTTGAAGTACACTGATTATAAATCTGTAAACATCACAATAATTACACAATTAAATTGTGCTTTGTGAGTTTGGAAACGATAATGGAAGTTCGTTTATGCTTACGCAAGTTATCTTATAGACATATTCGCGGTAATTTACGTAAAAAAACAAATAATTTGAAGAAAAACAATAATAATACGATCGTTTACACAACTTTTTTTTTTAATTGCTTTGATTGGTATTTGAATGACATTTCGTTATCGCTTGGGTTGGGACACTGTAACTAAAGGATTTAGTCGATTTTGAGAATACTAACTATTTTTGCTAAGAATTTCCGTTAATGTGTTCTGCTTTTAATGGTGTTTTACTTTTATATTTGTATAATAGTGTTGGAAATTAAAAATTAAGAAATACTTATTCAAAATTAAACGTGAAAAAATATTTGAAAAAAAAAAATGCATTCGAATTTTTTCATGTGCGGAACGTAACTTTTTGAATTAAGACACTGGACATTTTCCTACACTGAACCTTCCGCAAAGTTTTACTTTTTCCAAACACCCGTATATTTCTTCAATAATCATACAGAGAACAACAGGCCCTTGGTATTCGATGAATCTGCTTGCTTTCGTTGTTCGGTCTAGTTCGGAACTCTACTACTACTACAGATAAATCGGTCTAAGATTTATGTATTTTTTTAAATACCCGTCAATTATTATCCTACTGCAGGGTAAAAACCCCTTCTCATACTAAGAAGGTACGAGCATCTATTCTATCAATATTTAATTACTGGCTGCCCGCCCCAGCTTCGCACGGGTAGCACTAAGTACTTATCTACGGCGCACCTGGGTAGGTGCGCCGTAGATAAGTACTTAGTGTGGGTAGGTAGGTAGGGTTACCTACCTACCCTGCCCTACCTACCTACCCTACCTTCCTACCCTACGTACCTACCCTACCTACCTACCCTACCTACCTACCCTACCTACCTACCCTACCTACCTACCCTACCTACCTACCCTACCTACCTACACTACCTACCTACCCTACCATACCTACCTACCCTACCTACCCTGCCCTACCTACCTAGATACCCTATTGAATTGAATAATTCCAAAAGCGGCGTCATTTAAATTATTTTTTTTTAAATAAAAGAACACTTATTGTGGCATAAGTATAATAGTTAGACATATACTGTCGCGACACTTTTTGTAAATAATGATGTGTTCTACAAAGTCGTATTATTTTTTTTTATTCTATATTCTATCCTCAATAGTTTTCGCAGCGCACGCGATGTAAATAATATTTTAGGTAATTTTTTTACACCTTGGGTTACATTATTGGAGTTTTAGAATGGATACATAATTTTTTTGAAAATTTAATATAGCCTATGTTACGCAAGGATAGCGTAGCTTCCCAACAGTGAAATAATGTTTTAAATCGGTTCAGTAGTTTCGGAGCCTATTCAATGCAAACAAACAATCAAATCTTTCCTCTTTATAATATTATATATAAAGTCAAAGTCAAATAATTTATTTCAAATAGGCACTTATAAGGCACTTTTGAACGTCAAAACAAAGAAATAGAACTGATTCTAGCTGCGATATATACTATATTATTATATTATATATATAGTATAGAAAATGCGGGATCAGGCGAACACATAATTAAAACAAGAATTCAGAATTACTTCGTTTATTATTCTTAAAATATAATATCAATAATACATTACAAAATTTTAGTACTTCAATTAAGTACAGTGATGTCAATTTAATTTATATTTTACAAAAATATTACACATTTTAACAAATCGACTAAATATTTTTTTTTTTGTTACATTATGAGTGCATCCTTTGACTACAGAGAGACCAGTATATTTTATAGTGACTAATTATGGAACTAAAAGATGCTGCTGACATTTCCCTTAACAACCTAAAAATCCAGAATTTTGAACTTTATGTTTGGACACACCTTTGGAATCATTAGTACTAACATACAACAAATCTCTCTATTATATACTTAGAATCAGGTCTCAAATTTTATGACTTCATGAAAAAGTAATTATAATATACCAATTAGATAGATTAAATGATTCTAAGGATTATAAATAAGTAAATACATATTTGTTGTGGTCGCGAATCATATTTTGATCAACACACTACTTGGCACTGCCCATCGGGGAAATAGTCGTGAAGTAATGTTATAAAATAGTTATTCGCCAGTAAAAGAATCAATCAATCTGCCAGCCTTTTCCCAACTATGTTAGAGTCTCCAGTCTAACTGGATGCAGCTGAATACCAATATTTTACATGGAGCGACTGCCTATCTGACCTCCACAACCCAGTAACTGGGTAACACTATACCCCTTGGTAAGACTGGTTGTCAGACTATCGGGCTTCTGACGACCCGAAACAACTGTCAAAGATTCACGAATGACAACCGGGACCAACGGCTTACAGCCGCGCCTGGGCCTCTGACTTGGCTTCACATGCCGTTGAGAAATATCAACTTCTTTAGGCGCGTTGAGCGATTTTTATTTCGTGCTGGCCAGTGCGATTACTCTAAAAATGAGGTTGGCGCACTTACATGAAATAAGTATTAATGTATTATCAGTGGACAATATACAGGTATAGAAAATTATTTAATAGAAAGGTCCGAATTTTAAAACTCTTTCCATGCTAGCGGATAAAATGCACTTTTGCACTCAGATTTCGAATGATAAACATAATTTTTCCGAGCTTGTGAGGTGAAAGTAGAATTTTTCCAAGCTTGTGAGGTGAAAAGTTCATTTTGCGAAGACCCTAACACCCTCCAGTGATGTGGCAATTTCCAAATCTTCACAATTTTTCTCTACTTCAGTTATTTCATTTTTGATCTTATTCTTCCTACTGTTAGCGGGTTGTTTTAGGTGAACGGTCTTCACGTGGAGTTTCAACGAATTTGATTGGCTGAATGTTCTCGAACAATGTTGACAAGTGTAGGGCTTCAAGCCAGTGTGTACCTGCAACAAATTGTGAGTTTAGTGGATAGTACAGCAGTATTATTTTAATATTACTTCAGTGTAGGAAAGAGATGAAGCTCTACAGGACGTATAGTTCCATCTCTTTCCCCCACGAAATGAGTCAAAGTCATATAAGATAGTTAATTGATTCAGGCGTGACTTTGCGGAAATCCATTATAAAATACAATAGACGTAGATATATTTAGTAACATATTCCGCTTGACTATTCTTCAAGAGTCCTAAAAAAGCCTGTAAGAAAATGATTTATTTCTTGAAAAACCCTGTAAGAAATTGATTGATTTCTTGAAAAACCCTGTAAGAAATTGATTGATTTCTTGAAAAACCCTGTAAGAAATTTTTTACAGGGTTTTTTATGACTCTTGAAGAATAGTCAAGCGGAATAGGTTACTAAATATATCTACGTCTATTGTATTTTAAAGTCATATAATTTATTTCAAATAGGCACTTATTATAAGGCGCTTTTGAACGTCAAAAACAAAGAAATAGAACTGATTCTAGTCGCCCGGTCCAAAAGGTAGTGTTCGTATGGAGAAGAATGTGCAAGAAAAACTTTTTACAAAAAAAAAGACAACCGACTTCCAAAAACCACACAAAAAAGTTAAAAATAACTTTAATTTCGGAATTCGGTGTCTTTGCTTTCAATTTTCGTTTTTTGTCACCGACTTCCGAAATTAAAGTTATTTCTTGTAGTTGTTTTTTTTTTTGTTTTTTTTTTTTTTTTTTCACTTATTAGTTTTGGTACCTACCCCACACAAATTCGAATACCACTACCTGCTATGTACATAACAGTCACGGAGTCAAATAATACATCGTCTACATATACTAAGTGGGAAAAAATACGTAATATTGAAGCTAACTCAAAAGCTGCGCAAGCAAAGTTAATAAAATGTATATGGGACCACCTCGGAAGCATGACCAAAACAAAAAAAGAATCATCAAAATCGATTCATAATTGGCGGAATTATTGCGTAAAAAACATACAAAAAAAAAAAAAAAAAAGACACGAATTGAGAACCTCCTCCTTTTTGAAGTCGGTTACACCAGTATTTTACATGGAGCGACTGCCTATCTGACCTCCACAACCCAGTAACTGGGTAATACAATACCCCTTGGTTAGACTGGTTGTCAGACTTTCGGGCTTCTGACGACTCGTAACGACTGCCAAAGATCCACAAATGACAGCCGGGACCAACGGCTTAACGTGCTTTCCGATGCACGGAGGAGTCTCGATATGTGAAAATGGTCACCCATCCACGGACCAACCCCGGGAAGCGTAGCTTAACCTGATGGATAGACCCGAGCGGCTGTTATTACTTAGCCACGAGCTCCTCACAAAAATGATTTATTTAAATGTCTAATTTTATTTCAAATGGAGTATAAGCTATCTCAATGTTTTGTCAAGTCGTGAAACCCGTGCGAGTCGCTAGTATTAAATTAAAGGTTAGGTTAGCACTACTTTCTACAGTGTGTGGATCGCCCGGAGGACACGGTGGAGCATACGGTGGAGGTGTGCCCAGCTTGGGCGGAGCACCGCCGTGTCCTCGTGGACGCGATTGGCGGTAATGACCTCTCGCGTCCGGCGGTACGGAGCGAGACGGCATGGGAAGCTGTCACCTCCTTCTGCGAAGCAGTAATGTTCGAGGAGGAGGCGGAGCGCGTGAGGGAGAGGCAAAGCTTGCGCCCTCACGCCCCTAACCGCCGCCGCTGGAGACACCCTGGGCGTCGGGAATCCCGGGCGGATTCCCGGCCACCATAGGCGCGGGCTTGCGGACGGCGAGCGATGGGTAGCTCGCCGTCCGATAAGGACCAGGCCCGGGTCGATGGCGCGTCGTGTTCCACGCGCGCCTCAAAGAGATGGCCGCACACTTGACGGGGTCCGTTAAGATGTCAATGTCTGCCAGGGTTGCCCACCCGCTCCGCCCAGACGTCATTTTCAGAAGTCATTTGAAGAATACTCAACATCAAAAAAAAAAAAGTTTGCCACTACTTGCGCGGAGAGCAGTGGTGGCCCAGTGGTAACGGCCACGACTTACGAGTTGTAGGTCGTAGGTTCGAACCCTGACAGGCGCTTTACTTTGTGTAAATTATTACATCACCACTGCTCTCAAAACGGTGAAGGAAAACATTGTGAGGAAACCGGCATGTCCTAGAACCAAAAATTCGAAGACATGTGACATCTACCAACCCGCACTGGGCCCGCATGGTGGATTACGGCCCGCTCCCTCTCACGGAGAGGAGGCCTGTGTCCCAGCAGTGGGAACATTATAGGCTGATTATGTATATTATGTACCACTACTTACTCTATAATGTCTATTCAGCGCCGGTTTCTGCGTGAATCTCTTCCCACATGCCGCACATACATAAGGCTTCTCGCCGGTGTGCGTACGAGTGTGAATGCGGAGTTGATTGCTGTCCACAAATTGCTTTGTACAACTTTCACAGGAGTATGGTTTCTCCCCTGTGTGCGTGCGCTGGTGGTATTTGAGGGTTGCATTCGACTGAAAAAAAGGAGTTAAAAATTGGGAGAGTGTATGTGTTTCGACGCGGCACTAACGACAAATTAGCCAAGTGCGAGTGTGACTCGTAAACGAAGAGTTCCGGACCACCGTAAAATATTCAACACCATGTTTGTTAACAAGGTATAAAACTGTGGGGTAGGTACAGTCACAGACTTTAATTGATGAGCCACTTTCAAACTTTTTAATTTTGCTGTTTCATACATTCGCGAGATTACACGATTAAACACGAACTCAAATCGCATGCTCGTAAACAAGATGACAAATTACTAGTAATCGGAAATAGTTCTCAATAAAAAAATAAATATAATGTTTATCGAATCTATTTGATACTGACCTCCTTTGAATCTGAGCTCATTAACTCGATAATTCTGAAAACCTATCCGAAGACAGTGACAGTTGAAATGTCGATGTCAGAGATGTTATTTTCGAATTTGTCGAAATAATGTAATTATTCTCCGTACGCCAACGTTACTATGGCTACGCTAAAACAATCGTCGCTAGGTTATGGTTGCTAGACCTGCAATTGGTTGACTTTGGGTAGTCACTCTGCTGTCAAGTTTGTAGTTCTGGCTCTCAGGTTAGCCAACCGGTAAAGATATTAAATATAATTTTCATCTTCTATAAATGAAGACATGACTTTCCGTGTCTTAGTCGGTTATACGATTATAACCGACTAAGTCCGATTTGCATTACACGGCTAAAATGCGAAAAGTGTCAAGTGGCTCATCAATTAAAGTCCGTGACTGTACCACAACTAAAAAGTTAAAAATAAACTATAATTTTCAACAAAAAAAACAACTGACTTCCAGAAGCTGTTGATGTACTATCGCGGAATACCATTACTAAACACCATAAGGACTATTATTGCTTGCAGCGCTTGGCCGCTATAGATCCTGGACGGGAGCAGATGTGGTCATTTTGTGCACGGGATTTTGATTTGAATGTGGTTAGTTATGATTTTCCGCGATAGTACCTTTATAAATAAATAAACTAACACCTATACCCCATTTGAAATAAGATTAGACATTTAAATAAACCTTTTTTACAGTCCGTTCAAATGATTTTGACTTCTATTGCGTTGGTGGCATGACAAATGGCGGCTGCAGTAGACAGTTGGTATTGTGTAATCTTTTTTGGTTTTAATCCCATCCTTGTGCCTACGATATAGAAGTCAAAATCGGTTGAACGGTCTGTATAAAGGTTTGTTTGAATGTCTAATCTTATTTCAAATGGAATATACAAACGTGCCGCTACAATGGCGACATTAATTTAACACACGTAGGTATACGATTTCGCGTATTCGTTTTATGAAAATATTTGAATTTCATTAAACGTTATTATTTAATGATTTATTTACAATTTTCTAAATTACCATCCTGGAGCAACCTGTACTTAAAGAACTGTAGCGAGGAGGTCATTTGCCGGGGTCACCGATCATATGGTAGGCGAAATAATAATAGAGGAAAGCCGCGTAATTTCTTAGAAATTATGCCGACAACAAAGCATAGTACCGAAAAGCCGAAAGAACGTCAGTCATCTGGTAGGTAGCTTCATGAGTGAATCTTTTACACAGAGTGATCTCAATTTTGGTTATGTCTTTGTTATTTAGTTTGTTTGAATTTACGAATTATTTTATTTAATTATAATTTTTATGTTTACTGGCCACTAGCCCTACCCGTGTGTTAAATGAATGTCGCCATTGTAGCGGCACGCTGTAGATACTTACCGTACATTTCTTCCCGCATACTTCGCAGACGATGTTCTTGTTGTACTTGAGTCCTAGGTGAGTTCTGTTAATGTGCGCCTGCAGCTTGGACCGCGTCATGAAGTTTGAGCCACACTGCAACAAGAAAATTAACAAGTTATAAAACTAAAACCTAACTACGACAAAAAAGTCAACTAAAAGGGTTTAGGGGTATGAGGAACAGGGTGTAAAGTTCACTCATCCTCTATAGAAAAGGGAGGATCCTCCGACCAGACGGGTGTTGTGTCTGGCGGGCAACTGCCCAACGATTGATGTTGGGTTCTCGTATATATGTCCACTGCACGGTAAACTTTAATTGCGCGATGCAGGATTTATGTGACGTCTGTCTGACGTCAGGTCTTTGATGCGTAGTTCGCATGTGGCGATGTAGATACCGCCACATCACTCCCCTCCGGAGACCGGAGGTCGATAGTGGGCTGAGTCTTGTATCTTGCGATGCTTGCCAGTGCCAGTTGTGGTTCCAGTGAGTCGGAACCGGGTGCCGCATTGTTCGCGGTGGGTCGGAACTGTTTGCGGCGGTTGTGGTGATTGAGGTGATTCCCCAGTGGGTCGGGGTGATGAGGTGATTGAGGTGATTCCCCAGTGGGTCGGGGTGATGAGGCTGAGGGTGATGACCAGGAATGCGCGTTCGCTGCATGCTGGTGGTCAGGATACCCGTTGAAGCCTCGGGTGTTGGCTTGGCTGTGTGACGAGCCTCACTGAAAGCTTGCGGGAGTGATGATGATGACGTCACGCTGGAGTAGTTGCACGAAGGCTGCGTTGACGTTCATATTCGGGGTCACCAATTTAGGGGTATGATGAACAGGGTGTAATGTTCACTCATACTCCATAGAAAAGGGAGGATCCTCCAACCAGACGGGTGTTGTGTCTGGCGGGCAACTGGCCAACGATTGATGTTGGGTTCTCGTATATTTGTCCACTGCACGGTAAACTTTAATTGCGCGATGCAGGATTTATGTGACGTCTGTCTGACGTCAGGTCTTTGATGCGTAGTTCGCATGTGGCGATGTAGATACCGCCACAAGGGTATAAACAAGACATCACAAGACAAGCAAATTAAAAATCCGGAGTCACACGTGTTAAAGTGCATTAATCGAACAGATACGTGAGACTCCGGATTTTTAATTTGTCTATCTGTGATGTCTTGTTTATACCCTTTTAGTTGACTTTTTTGTCGTAGTTGGTTTTTAGTTTTGTAAATTTTATTTTTAATTACTCAAATGTTTTTTGGGGCTATAATATTTTGTTTGTTCAAATGTGGTTATTAAGCACTTTCATATGCTAGCCAAAATGGCAAAAAAAAATTGTTCATTACTTTATGTCTTCCAGAGGGCGCCATAATCAATTTAATGTGACGTCACATATAACCAGCGGAAGATAAAAGAGGCTTCCAACCATACTTCACTTGTCAAATTGAGATGAGTAGTTTAGAACATATGAGGGAGTGATGATCATACATACATATCGGTCAAAATCATTACCCTCCTTTTTGATTCGCTGTAGTCGGGTAATTATACCTAAAATCTGTCCCAAAATATCGACCTGTCTGAAGAACATCATTAATATGGTCACTATTATGAAATACATGCTAAATACCAACTCTAACGTTAAACTTACCTGATTGCATCTAAAAATGCGTTCTTTAGCAGTCGCGGGCGGTTTCCTGGAGCGACGCAATGCTTTAGCGTGTTCCTTCATATGCGTATCCAGAGACACGTTGCCTATGTACTTCCATGGACAAATTGAGCAGCTCTTGCTGTGGACAATAAAAATACACAACGTAGCATCATGCCATCCCCCATTCACCATCTTTACATACCGAGACTCCTCCGTGCCTCGCTGAAAACACGTTAATATAACATACATAATCAGCCTATAACGTTCCCACTGCTGGGACACAGGCCTCCTCTCTGTGAGAGGGAGCGGGCCGTAATCCACCACGCGGGCCCAGTGCGGGTTGGTAGATGTCACATGTCTTCGAATTTTTGGTTCTAGGACATGCCGGTTTCCTCACGATGTTTTCCTTCACCGTTTTGAGAGCAGTGGCGATGAAATAATTTACACAAAGTAAAGCGCCTGTCGGGGTTCGAACCTACGACCTACAACACGTAAGTCGTGGCCGTTACCCCTGGGCCACCACTGCTATCACCGGGTCGATCCATCAGGTTAAGCTACGCTTGCCGGGGTTGGTCCGTGCATGGGTGACCATCTTTACGTATGTACCGAGACTTCTCCATATCTCGGAAAGCACGTTAAGTCGTTGGCCCCGGCTGTCATTCGTGGATCTTTGACAGTCGTTACGGATCGACAAAGGCCCGAAAGTTTGGTAACCAGTGTTAACCAAGGGATATCGTATTAACCAGTAAATGGGTTGTGGAGATCAGATAGGCAGTCACTCCATGTAAAATACAGGCATAGATCAAACAGATTACTTGTGACTCCGGATTTTTAATTTGTCTGTCTGTGATGTCTTGTTTATAACTTTTTAGTTGACTTTTTTGTCGTAGTTGGGTTTTAGTTTTATAACTTTTTTGTCGTAGTTGGGTTTTAGTTTTATAACTTTTTTGTCGTAGTTGGGTTTTAGTTATATAACTTTTTAAACGTAAAGTAGTACCGAGAGAGAGATGTAAACATTGGCTCAGTGGCGCCACCACCTCCGTACTAAAAATACACGAACACAATAAAATACGAATTACGCTCACCTTTCTTCAGTTTTAAGCGTGTGTTTGACGGAGCACAGTATGTGTCGCTTCCATGCTTCAGAATTATAAAACTGTATGTTGCATTCGGCGCAGAATCTTTTAGACGCCGGGTCATCAGCATCGTTAGCATCAACCATCTATAACAAGGGGATAATTTAAGGGGCATGCGCTAAGGTAGCCCGCGAAATTAAAATATTCTTACGTTTTTTGAATATGAAATTGAATGAAAATGTCATGAAATCGTCATTCAATGCACTTACATGAACTTAGAGAGTTGTATTGCTGATTTTTATGTTTATAATTATGTAAATCCATATTTGTTACGGCCGCAAAATCATATTTAGATCAACATACAACCTGATACTGACCTGCAATTGAAATGCAATTGAATTTCGCGGGCTACCCTAGCGCATCCCCCTTAAGCAGTTTGTCCAGGCTGGCTGTCATTTCTGGATCTTTGACAGTCGTTACAGGTCGTCAGAAGCCCGAAACTCTGACAACCAGTCTTATCAAGGGGTATCGTGTTACCCAGTTACTGGGTTGTGGAGGTCAGATAGGCAGTCGCTCCATGTAAAATACTGATATTCAGCTGCATCCGGTTAGACTGGAAGCCAACCCAAACATAGTTGGGAAAAGGCTGGTAGATTGATAAGGGGATGCGGTAAGGTTTCCCGCGAAATACAATTTCTTTTTACGTTTTATTGCTAAAAAATTGTCTTTATACATACCTTTTCGCCATTAATATGAGTTTTTCTCTTATGCATCTGCAGTCCATGCTTCCCGACAAACGTCTCTCCACAAATATTGCAGACGTGCTCCGTAGGATGTCTCTTGCGCATGTGAGACAAATATGAGGTCGGTTTCCTGTCAAAATGTGGAAATTTTAGCATCATACCATCACGACTATACAGGTGTGGGTGTAAGGGACAGCCCTCCGTAGACTGATGGGATGAATTCAATATTAATACTAAGACGACCGGTACATGAAATTATTTCAGGAACGTTATGGGAATCCAATAAACCTGATTTGTTTCATTACAGTATCTTTACCGTGGAAAAACCTACGTAGCGTAGCATGGTTTATCAATGTAAATTCTGAGCTTCAGTTCGCTATAGCGAACTACGCGTGTTTTTTTATTCTAGCTGTTTTATTTACATAAATGCGCTGACTACAGAAAATGTAATTTTACATTGAAATAAAGGAATAGTAACTGAAAAAACGATAAATATAAAATGAAAACTTTCCAGTGGAATATGATTCAATATAAGGAGCTGAATGCCCCCTGTTAATTTACGGAGGGCTGTCCCTTACACCCTGTATTTATCAAAGGATTAGGCAGAAGTTTAAGTAGACAAAAAATAATTATAATCTGTTTTTTAATTTCGTAGAGTTCGACATTTGAACATGTTAAATTAGTCTACGTGACTAATTTAACATGTTCAGATGTCGAACTCCAAATCGAAAAAAAACCGACTTCCAAAAAAAAAACACTCAAAACTGAAAAATAACTTTAATTTCGGAAGTCGGTGTCTTCGCTTTTCAATTTTCGTTCTTTGCCACCGACTTCCGAAATTAAAGTTATTTTTCGGTTGAGTGTTTTTTTTTGGAAGACGGTTTATTTTTTGTAGAAAGTCCTTATTTTTCACTTTTTAGTAGTGGTACCTACCCCACACAAATTCGAATACCACTAGCTGATGTAAATAACAGTGAAGGAGTAAATGAAAACATCGTCTAGATAAACTAAGTGGGAAAAATTCGTAATATTGAAGATAACTCTAAAACTACGCAAGTAAAGTTAATAAAATTTATATGGGACCACCTCGGAAGCATGACCATACAAAAAAAGAATCATCAAAATCGATTCATAATTGGCGGAGCAATCGCGTAACAAACAAAAAAAAAAAAAACACAAGAATTGAGAACCTCCTCCTTTTTGAATAACTCAGTTAAAAAACAAACGATTACGACTTGAAATGTCATATTAGTCTACGAGATTTAAAAACCGGCCAAGTGCGAGTGGAACTTGCGCACGAATGGCTCCGTACCATTACTATCCTTACTAATATTATAATTGCGAAAGTAACTCTGTCCGTCTGTCGCGCTTTCACGCCAAAACTACTGAACAGATTTAAATGAAATTTTGTACACAGATAGTCTAGAGCCTGCGAAAGGACATAGGCTACTTTTTATTGACATACCACGCGGGCGAAGCCGCGGGCGGAAGGTTGTTTATAATATGTATAGATGTTATACCTGAACGTGTGACCGCATAGTTGACATTCATAAGTATATCCGTTGTGCCATTTTTCGTGTATCCTTGCTTGATTGCTGAAGACAAAAACATTAAAAACAAAATTTATTATGTCTTTTAAAAAGTAATATCAGCCGCACGGGTCCATCCACCAGGTTAAGCTACGTTAACCGGGGTTGGTCTGTGGATGGGTGACCATCTTTACATACCGAGACTCCTCCGTGCCTCGGAAAGCACGTTAAGCCGTTGGTCCCGGCTGTCATTCGTGGATCTTTGGCAGTCGTTACGGGTCGTCAGAAACCAGAAAGTCTGACAACCAGTCTTACCAAGGGGTATCGTATTGCCCAGTTACTGGGTTGTGGAGGTCAGATAAGCATTCGCTCCATATAAAATACTGGCATTAAATTCCATCCGGTTAGACTAGAAGCCGACCCCAACATAGTTGGGAAAAGGCAGGCAGATTGATTGACTTACCCGGTATGAGATACATAGCCACATTTATTACATTTAAATATGCGGACATGTGCGTTGTTTGCGTGCGTGCGCAACAGCTGCGCAGATCGATAGCGCATGTGGCATATATCACAGACATGCGCCCCGCTACGCTGGAATTAAGACATTTTATTAAGCGGGATGCGCTAGGATAGCCCGCGAAATTCAAATTTTCTTACGTTTTTTGCAATTTGCAGGTCAGTATCAGGTTGTATGTGAAATTGGAATTGAAATCGGTGGCAAAAAACGGAAATTGAAAAGCAAAGACACCGACTTCCGATATTAAAGTTATTTTTCACTTTTTTAGTGTTTTTTTTTGGAAGTCGGTTGTTTTTTTTTTTGTAAAAAGTTTTTATTTTTCACTTTTAATTTGTGGTACCTACCCCACACAAATCCGAATACCAGTACCTGCTATGTAAATAACAGTGAAGGAGTCAAACAGGATATCGTCTAGATAAACTAAGTGGGAAAAATACGTAATATTGAAGCTAACTCAAAAATTACGCAAGCAAAGTTAATAAAATTTATATGGGACCACCTCGGAAGCATGACCTACCAAACAAAAAAGAATCATCAAAATCGATTCATAATTGGCGGAGTAATCGCGTAACAAACATACAAAAAAGAAAAAAAAAACATACAGACGAATTGAGAACCTCCTCATTTTTGAAGAAGTCGGTTAAAAAATTGGTTTCTTATAAACTGATTCTTGAGACATATTTCCAAACAAATATTGTAAAATGGTCAACCACACTCTCTGATCCATATAAGTTGGAGTGCGGTGTGAGACAGGGGGGTCTGACGTCTCCTAGGCTCTTCAACCTATATCTGAATGATCTTCTGGCCGAGCTCGGTAGCATGCGTGTCGGATGCCGCGTGGGTGGTGTTACCATTAATAATATCAGCTACGCGGACGACATGGTGCTGCTGGGCCCGACTGCGGGATCGATTAGGGAGATGTTGAGAGTATGCGAAACTATGTAGCTACACACGGACTAGTTTATAATGTTAAATAAACTGAGTACATGGTTTTTAAGGCCACTGGTAGGGCCCCCGACTATGTGCCAAGTTTCACTCTGAATGGCTTGAGCATAAGGCCCTTAAAGACAATGTGGATATAGAGAGGGAGCGCAGGGCACTGGCGGTCAGAGGGAATATGTTGGCGCGCAGGTTTTACCGTTGTACTAATCAGGTTAAAATAACCCTTTTTAAAGCTTATTGCCAGGGTATGTACACGGGGAGTCTGTGGGTCAGCTTTACCAAAAGATCGCTGGAGGTCCTGCGCATCCAATATAATAATATTTTCAGAATGCTGTTGGGACTGCCCCATTTTTGTAGCGCATCTGAGATATTTGCGCTGAATCGAACTGACGACTTTTACGCGATCATTTGAAAGAAAATTTCGTCCTTAATAACCAGGTTGCGGGACAGTGACAACAGTATTCTGAGGACAGTGGCGGAGAACATCTACTCTCCTATTCTGACACGTTTTGTGGGGGTGATGAACGAGTGAAGTAGTATAGCTTGTGCGTCGTCCACATGAAGTGAACTCAAATAATGTTTAATTCATTATATATAGATAGTTCATACATTTACTAACATTAATTATAAGAAATTACAAGAACACAGTGGATCTTATGTTGTCCGAAATAAAGAATTTATTATATTGATTGAACATATTTAGAGTGTTTGTAATCGACGACTTATCTATATTGCTAAAAAATAAAAACTTTTTACAAAAAAAAAAACAACCGACTTCCAAAAAAAAACACTAAAAAAGTGAAAAATAACTTTAATATCGGAAGTCGGTGTCTTTGCTAACAGTGAAGGAGTCAAACAGGATATCGTCTTTTTTTTTTCATGATTTTATTTTACCACTTTGTCGGCGTGATTTATATGGACCCATGCAAAATGACAGTCACGTAACTCTTTTATCTTCTGACTACTTATGCTCATTGAATTGGCCCGACAAGTCGAGCCCGCCGCGTATGTAGCTTCATACATACCTAAAATGCGGAGTTCGCGTTCTGTATCATTCTGTGGATATAGTTAGATTATAAAGGTAACTCACCAAATCATGTTTGATCTTATGATTATCATACGCTCGTCCGTCGACGAAGCCTTTGTAGCACAGATTACATTTGAAGGGAGAATGTATATAGTTGGACGAGTTCGATCTATCTAGCAAGTTCTCTCTCTGTTCCTTCTCACTCAAAATTATTTCGCTGCAGTCTGGTTTACGAACTGAGAAAAAAACAAAATTGTCAAAGTCATATCTCAGACCAAAACAAATAAAAACTTTTTACAAAAAAAAAAACAACCGACTTCCAAAAAAAACACTAAAAAAGTGAAAAATAACTTTAATTTCGGAAGTCGGTGTCTTTGCTAACAGTGAAGGAGTCAAACAGGATATCGTCTAGATAAACTAAGCGGGAAAAATACGTAATATTGAAGCTAACTCAAAAATTACGCAAGCAAAGTTAATAAAATTTATATGGGACCACCTCGGAAGCATGACCTACCAAACAAAAAAGAATCATCAAAATCGATTCATAATTGGCGGAGTAATCGCGTAACACACACACAAAAAAAAAAAAACATACAGACGAATTGAGAACCTCCTCCTTTTTGAAGAAGTCGGTTAATAAAAAACCAAGACAGCGCGCTGCGAACAATAAAGTGAAGCATGCCAAAACTACACCACCGCTCTGTTCATACACGCTCAAACGCACACATTTATAACCTTTTACAAGAATAGAATAGAATACATTTATTTGTCAGAATATTGTACAAATTTGTTATGTGCATTATGTATTACGATCATAATATTCTGCCGTTTCCGGCGTACAAATATGGTTTGTAAAATTATGGGTCATCATTACATTAAAAATAAATTATTAATCACTAGCTGCCCGCTCCGGCTTCGCACGGGTAGCACTAAGTACTTATCTACAGCGCACCTACGGGTTACCTACTTATCTACCCGACCTACCTACCTGCCTACCCTGCCCTACCTACCTACCTACCCTACCTACCTACCTACCTACCTACTGTACATATTTTTGTAAATAATGATGTGTTCTGCAAAGTCGTAGTACATTATTTTATTCTATCATCAATAGTTTTCGCAGCGCACACGATTTAAAGAATATTTAAGGTATTTTTTTTACACCTTGGGTTACATTATTGAAGTTTTAGTAAGGATCCCTAATCTTTTCTAGCAATAAATATAGCCTATGTTACTCAGGGTGAATGTAGCTTTCTAGTGGTGAAAGAATTTTTGAAATCGGCGTAGTAGTTTTTGTGTTTATTCATTACAAACATACACACAAAAATACAAATCTTTCCTCTTTATAATATTAGTGTAGATTACAATTAGAATATTAAAATCAAACTACACCAAAATATGTGCACACATGTTTACGAAGCCGGCCTCACGTCACTGTTGACAGTGCTCCGTCTTGGTTTTTTATTTGGTCTTAGTCATATAATTTTTTTCAAACTAGGTTTTGCCCGCGACTTCTTTCGCGTAGAAGTCATAAGATACACAATTATACTAAAATAACAGCCACATTTTTATAAAACTCCCTCGGACCCGAGAAATACGCATGCCAGTAACTTTCAGAGAAAGTAAGCGGTAAGTGCTTCGGCAGTCATCGTCTGTCTTCGGGAATACGAACACGCGATGATGAGATTACGAAGGACATATACATAAACACGTACCTAATCTGTTCGATTTATGCCCACACACATTTGATTTCGGCTTTTTAATTTGTCTGTCTGTGATGTCTTGTTTATACCTTTTTAACCGACTTCTTCAAAAAGGAGGAGGTTCTCAATTCGTCTGTATGTTTTTTTTATTAAACTTTTTGTCGTAGTTGGGTTTTAGTTTTTTAACATTTACTTAATTTTATTTCAAATAATCAAGTTATAATACATTTAATTTATTTATAGTTTAATATTATATTTTTGTTTATTATTTATTTATTTACTCTTACCCCTTACCATTAGAAAATAAAAAAATATAAAAAAAATTGACATGTTTTTTTTTTAATGTGCTAATTAAGCCCTTTCTTTTGATAGCGTAGAGTGGGACGCTCCCCAGCTAGATGAACCAACCTTTAAAAGATGGCTGGGACAGACTGGATGCGAAAAGCGGAGGACAGGGTGTTGTGGCGCAGCCTAGGAGAGGCCCGTGTCCAGCAGTGGACTAATTAATAATATGTAACACTAACTTTTCTTCTTAACCCCGATTTTCTTCTTAGATACTTCTTGTTCTTCTTCCACTTCAGTTTTAAACTTCATTAAAGGTACATCGTCTTCTGAATCAGATTCAGAATGGAGTGCTGGAATATCTTCTACATCTGGATAGCCATTGTTTAAATTTTCCAGTTCTAATTCTGAAAAGTAACCAACTGCAGACTAATTGCATAAACACACGTACAATTTATAGTGATAATGTTTTAGGGGTATGGGGAACAGGGTGTAAATTTCTCTCACCCTTACTAATATTATAAATGCGAAAGTAACTCTGTCGCGCTTTCACGCCAAAAATACTGAACCAATTTAAATCAAATTTGGTACACAGTTCGTCTAGAGCCTGAGAAAGGACATAGGCTACTTTTTATCGACATACCAAGCGGGCGTCTATAGAAAAGGGAGGATCCTCCGGCCAGACGGGTGTTGTGTCTGGCGGGCAACTGCCCAACGATTGATGTTGGAATCTTGTATATATGTCCATCGCGCGGTGAACTCAAATTGCGCGATGCAGGATTTATGTGACGTCTGGATATTTGTGTGACGTCAGGTCTTTGATGCGTAGTTCGGAAGTGGCGATGTAGATGCCGCCAAAATGTCTTTCATTTTGATAGACCATCATCATCTGCCTAGGTTTTCCCAACTTGGGGTCAACAATGTTGGGGTCGGCTTCCAGTCTAACCGGATGCAGCTGAATACTAGTATTTTACATGGAGCGACTGCCTATCTGACCTTCACAAGCCAGTAACTGGGTAATACGATACCCCTTGGTAAGACTGGTCGTCAGACTTTCGAGCTTCTGACGACCCGTAACGACTGTCAAAGATACACAAATGACAGCCGGGACCAACGGCTTAACGTGCTTTCCGAGGCGTTTCCAAGCGTAGCATAACCTGATGGATCGGCCCGTACGGCTGTTATTACGTAGCCACGAGTACCTCATTCATTCATTAAAAACCAACAACATTCATTGTGTTATTAAGGTAGCCAACCGTGCGAATTTTTCAAACATGAAGCAATGGGCTGCCTCATTGGTTGGTGATCGAGCTTCTGAGCATGAGGTCCTTGGTTCCTAGGCCAGGCAAACTGTTATTGGGTTTTTCCATCAGGAATTTCTCAGTAGTACCCCGGAGTCCAGAACTGTACTCGGTTGATGGCAATAGGCTCGCCCCCTATTACATGGAACTTAAACATAACTGGCGAAATGTGGGTGTAGTAGGTACACCTCTGTCTTATCCTTCGGGGATTACAGGCGTGATGTTATGTTATTTATTTTTACCTCGTGCAACTATACTATTACATACTTTATTTATGAGGAGGAGCTCGCGTGGCTAATTAATAACAAAATACAATAGACGTAGATATATTTAGTAACCTATTCCGCTTGACTATTCTTCAAGAGTCCTAAAAAACCCTGTAGGAAATCGACACTTTAGCAATTCTAGTCAATCAGCGCCGAGCAGCAATCCTATATAAGTGGGGGTGACGGGCGATTTGATTCAGAGGAATTGAAATCGCTGGGATACCAGCCGGTGTATGTGCGCCACATAAAAGGCGCACAAGGAAGACCCGGTTGCGTGTTCCACGCGATTTTAAAGAAGTCACCCGACGTCCGGTCTGTCTATGACACCACCATCTTCATGAATATGCGTGGTGTCAAGATCGAGGCCTGGCGGGGTAAGCGTGGGCCCGCTCAATGCCACCGGTGCCAACGCTTCAGGCACAGCTCGCACCAGTGCCACCGTCCGCTCGCTTGTGTGCGGTGTGGAGGGGAGCACGCGGCACGAGACTGTCCGCGCCCGCGAGAGGAGCCGGCCACCTGCATTAACTGCGGTGGCCCGCACCCCGCATGCAACATCAAGTGCCCTGTGTTCCAGGAAGAAATCCGGAACAAGCGAGCGGGCACGATGGCATCTACGGCCACTCACCGGCCAAAGTCGGCCGCAGAGGTGCCCACCCAGGAGCGGCATGTTGAGGCAGACGGACCGACGCTTATGGCGCCGGCTAACGAGCCCACGCCAAGGACCCAAGCCTCCTCCTCTAGGCGGAGGAAGAGAAACCGCGGGAAGAAGGGGAAGAAAACCCCCCTCCCCCCGGCGACACAGGAAGTCACCCCTCTGACCGTTCCTGCCCCCGCACACACAGTGCGAGCGCAGGTGGTAACAGGCGAGTGCACCCAAACAAGTAGCGAACCTACTACTAGCGCCATTGTCGTGCAGCGACAAAGCGCGCAAACGCGTAGGTTCGCTACAAAACCGCCAGGCACTGCCACCGTCGCGACTAGCGCCGCGCGCTTGCAGCGGCAGAATGTTGAACGAACAAAGTTCACTGGCTCTGCGAGCGGCGGCGCTAGCATCGCGGCGCAGCAAATAAGTAAACAACAGCCTCAACATAAAAAGGAGTTTACCACCTGCGCCATTAAACTTCTGATGGACCTAATAAAGGCCATCAGACAGGGGCAGGACGTGGAAACGGTCATCCTTGACGGCCTGGCTACGTTGCTGACACTATACCATGGCTAGGCCGCTAAGGGTGATCCACTGGAACGCCCGCGGCCTTAGGGGTAAGGTCGCCCCCCTCCGCCATCTCCTGCGGGAGCAGGACATCGATGTGGCGCTTATAAATGAGACATTACTGGGACCTGCGGACAGGATTAAGTTCCCGGGATATCTCATTTACAGGAAGGACGAACGGTCGGACATAAGTACATACCGCGGCTTGGCAGTACTAGTCAGACGAAGGGTCGTCCATCAAGAACTACCCCCGCCGACACTTAACACTTTTTACGCGCTGGGTGTCCAGCTACACATAGCAGGCGAGGACATGGACATCTACGCTTGTTACAAGTCGCCCGCAGCACACCTGGACCTGACAGAGCTGTGGGCCTTGTTAACTTGTTCCGGACACGCTACCTTCCTCGCCGGGGATTTAAATTGTAAACACCCAGCGTGGAATTCAAACATTGTTAACACCGAGGGGAGACGACTCTTTGCGGATGCGGAAGCCCGTGGCTACACGGTGTCCGGCCCAGAGACGCCGACACACTACCCAGACTTCGCAGGGCATATGCCTGATGTGCTGGACGTAGTAGTCCACCAAGGGCTACACTGCCAAGTTACACAACAAGTAATAGACGACGAGTTACAGTCGGATCATCAACCTGTACTCGTCGTACTATCGGGTATGCCGACCCGACTGAAGCCACTAGCGCCACGCCGAACACTGGACTGGGACACCTTCCAGGAGAAAGTGGAGATCACCACGCCGACTCGGCCTATCGCCGACTCCGCGGACGTAGATCGTATGGCGGCCGACGTCACTGCTTGTATACAGGGCGCCCTAGAGGCGGCGACTGTAGTACAGCCGGAGGGGAGAGGGCAATTGCCGCCCCTACCGGCTAACTTAGCCAAGAAAATCGCCAAGAAGAGGCGACTACGCAAGCAGTGGCAACAAACAAGATGCCCCACGCTCAAGACAGAGCTTAACCGTCTCGCGGAAAAGGTGAAGGCCGAGCTCCAGGCACACTCCGCCGCGGGCTGGGAAGAACGAATCGACGCCGCAACAGACAGTTGGCCGTCGGTTCACAAGTTATGCCGCCAACTCACGAACACCCCAGCCCCGGTACGTCCGCTGTTAAACAGCGACGGGGCGCTAAGATATGTAGCGGAGGACAGGGCGGAGGTCTTCGTTGAACACCTGGAGCGTCAGTTCCGCCCTAACGCGACCGACGACAGGGAGCATGTCGCAGCGGTTGAGAAGCACCTCGGAGACTACTTCACGTCACCGATAGCCCCCGATGAAGACCCAATCTTCTTCTCGCCTGGCGCTGTAAAGCGCGCCATCCAGCGCACGAAGCCTAAAAAGGCCCCCGGTGCCGACGGTATCACCAACGCGGCGCTGCGCCACCTGCCCTTCCGCATGGTAGCGGTGCTGGCGCGCCTGTACACGGCGATACTGCGCACGGGGACCTTTCCTGCTTCGTGGAAGGAAGGGCGCGTTATTATGCTGCCCAAGGCTGGGAAGAACATATTGAAGCCGGAGAGCTATCGGCCTATAACACTATTGCCGACGGTCTCCAAGGTGTTCGAGGCACTCCTGCTGCGACACTTATTACCGCACATTGGGCCTCGCCCCGAACAATTCGGTTTCAGGGCGGAAAATAGCACGACGCTACAATTGTCGAGGGTACTGCACCTTCTTGCAGCCTCTTTAAACAAGAAGGAACATCCCATAGCAGTATTCCTCGACATGCAGAAGGCCTTCGACCGCGTATGGCATGAGGGCCTAATTTACAAACTGGCCACCTCCGACGCGCCCCGTCGCGTTGTAAAGGTGATCTCCACTTTCCTCACAGGGAGGACAGTCAGGGTGGTGGTCGACGGCGCGATGTCTAGCGCCCGACCGGTACTGGCAGGCGTACCACAGGGCAGCTGCATATCGCCGGCGTGTTACTCACGCTACACCGACGATATCCCCACCACTTCAGACGCGACGCTCGCGCTGTACGCAGATGACGCCGCGTATATTACCACCTCGCTCAATGCGAAGCACGCGGCGGTCAAGATGCAGCGCGCACTCGACTTGCTTCCCGAGTGGCTGTCTAAGTGGCGGCTATCGGTGAATGTGGGTAAGACGCAGGCGATTGTCATAGGACACGCGCGCCTCCCACCATCTCTGACACTACAGGGAGCCGATGTCGGTTGGTCGCCCCAGGTCACATACCTGGGTGTTAAGATAGACCGCCGGCTCACCATGGGCCCACACGTCCGCTCGGTCGCTGCAAAAGGTAGGGTCGCCCGCAACCTACTCGGCCCGGTGCTCAGATCTCGAATCCCGACGCGCGTCAAGCTGGGCGTGTACAAAACGTATGTACGCCCCATCCTGACATACGCCGCCCCCGCTTGGTTCGCCCTCGCTAGCGAGACAAACAAAAAGCTCCTCCGCGCGCAACAAAGTCTTGCTCTGCGCGCAATAGTAGACGCCCCTCGCTACGTGAGGAATGACGTCATCTCACGGGATCTCGAGATCGAGAGCCTGGATGAGTTCGTGCGGCGTCTCGCGGAAAGGATGTTCGCGCGTGCCGACGCATCTGATTGGCCCCACGTCAAACAGATTGCGCCCTGGCATACGCGCCCCCCTGACGCGAGACGACCCCTGCCCCGCGACCTGATAGCGGACGTAGACGCCACCTAAAACTGAATCCTCGAGTGAGTCACACTCAGGTTACACGTGACTCACTCGATCAAAATACGACTCCACAGTGTACACACACACTGTTGTGTAACGTGTACTAAGTTAATATAGGCATGTTGCGCAACTAAAACAGACAGCCACCACTCCACATATGCATCTCACAACGAGTGCGATGACGCGGCGCGGGCGTGCCTACGTCTCGCACAGACACTAGGCGGTGTTACAAAACAATACAAACCGCCTACACACACACGACAGCCCTTCCCCCGAACTGTAAACGGCTAGCTCTGTGAGCAGGGAGGGGGGGGACTACACCCCGCCCCGTGGGCGCGCCGAGTCGACATCTTCCGATGCTGGTTAATCTCCTGCTGGGCCTCAGTTTAGCAATAAACTGTCTCACCTAGTAGGGACGGACCGCCGAGATGTCGTGAAGATAGCGACGCTACTATTAGCGTCGCGACGCGCCTACGGAATAACACATTGCAATCAAACACACGAGCGCGACCTAAACGCGCTCATTACCATCGCCGCTTAGGCACCCATAAGGAGGGGCCCATAGTTATGGGCCACAGTATAGCCTCCGCGGGCAAGGGGCGAAGCCCCGACCCCGCCAGCCACACCCCCCTGACGGGGGTGTAGCGACTTCTACAAAAAAAAATTTGATTCACTTTGCGTCCAGCGCTCGGTGTGGTAACACGTCGCGTTCTGGTTTGCAATTGGTCAATCGTCATCCTGAGGATGCCTCGTTGAGAGGTGAAACACGTGAGAGGGTTTTTTAGGACTTTTGAAGAATAGTCAAGCGGAATAGGTTGCTAAATATATCTACGTCTATTGTATTTTATAATGGATTTCCGCAAAGTCCCGCCTGAATCAATTAACTAATTAATAACAGCCGCACGGGTCGATCCATCAGATTACGCTACGCTTGCCGGAGTTGGTCCGTGGATGGGTGACGATCTTTAAATACCGAGACTGCTCCGTCCCTCGGAAAGCACGTTAAGCCATTGGTCCCAGATGTCATTCATAGATCTTTGACAGTCGTTACGGGTCGTTAGAAGCCCGAAAGTCTGACAAACAGTCTTACCAAGGGGTATCCTATTACCCACTTACCCAGTTACTGGGTTGTGGAGGTCAGATAGGCAGTCGCTCCATGTAAAATACTAGTAATCAGCTGCATCCGGTTTGACTGGAAGCCGACCCAAAAAGGCTGCCAGATTGATTTTGATAACTATACTATTACACAAGGCTCTTAAAGAACATACCATCAATGTGACGTTCCACCTTCAGATCAATAATATCACCTTGTCCATCACCAACAGCTGGTACTTCTTCTTTGATATCATCGCTTTCTATTTGACAAACATCAACTATACTTAAATGTTGAATTGACGTCTTAATAAACCCACCAAAATAATCTAGTTCTCCTTTAAATTGTAGAGGCTTTATCTGAAACAAGGATTTAAAAAACTATTGTGATTAAGTATTTCATTTTAAAATATATACATTGTGATCCTTTTGATATCCCATAACTCTAGTAGGGTATAAATGAGACCATCTATCTAATTGCGTAACTTATTGTCGTAATTGATTAAGACTAATCTGTTTCATTTTGACAGTTCAACAACATTCATTGCGTTATTTACGTTGTAGAGCAAATTTTTTTTCGAACTTATGATGCAATAGATTAGACATTTGTTTCAAACCGATTCTGATTCAGATTGATGGTGTATTACTCAATTAGAGTGTATGTCAAAAAATCAACTGGAATTTAAATATATTTTTTGCATTTTTCATACAAAATAATTCAACAAAGTCACGATTATTTGAAAACACCTAGGCACCTCCCTCCCACGCTTGGTACATTCTTCATAGAATGTACCAAGAGTCGGAATTCAGCATACCTCACCTCATAGTCTTCATTCAACATCTGAGCGAACAGCTCCTCGGCTTCCAGACATTTTCTCTGCAATTGGTAGCATTGCTTCAGTTTAGCGCAGCAGAAGAAACAAGCGAGCATCGGTCTACTGTCTTCAGTCACAAACTGTAACAATTTTTTTTGATAATATTGTTTTTTTTTTTCTGTTTACAAAAGTATTTTACATACACCTTGCATCTTTAAGAAATATTATGAACTTACTGGAATTTCAGTAAGCTTCTCGTATATTTCCTGCAGGTTCTTGTTGGTAACCACATATATACGAACATTCTCCACTAAACATATCCTACACATTGGCAATTTTTCCATTTTGTTTTGATTAGGTAATTAATTTGATTTATATTATTTTATTGTCTCATTTATTAAGTATAACTTAAAAATTGACGGTGAGGTTAAATAATTGCCTCTGCTTGCAATAAATTATGGTAATAAATGTATCTTAGCCTAAATATAAACAGGAACCTTCCAAAGAAATCCAGTATTTTATTCATTGATATAAAATACTGGATTGTTGTACACAATTTTTGTTAGCAAATAAAATTACAGGCATTTGATTCACTTCAATTTAAATTAAAATGTATAGAATTTAGGGTTTTTCTCATTGAGTATTTTACAGTATCCAAAATAGGCATAAATTTGTTTATTTTCGCTATTATAAGATCTAACATCGACGCGAACCAAACCAAACAGTTTTGACGTTTCATAAAAGAATGCGTTCATAAGTTGTGTCAGAAATAAATAATGTAAAGCGCTCACAATTATTTATAACGAAAGTAAAATGGAAAAGAACTATATAACATCAATTTTTTACTGTAATGCAATTTATTTATTATTTTTTGGTGCCTTAGGTGTAATGAAAGCTAAACCAGTTTACGAGAATTTGAACTTTGCCTTGAACGCACACAAACCACACAAACGGTCAACAGACTCAAGACTGTCACTGTCACATAAAGTGTAACTACGAAAATTACGAAATGAATCTATTTACGACTCGAGTACGATAACGATGTGGCTCTGAAGAATTTCTATTTATTTTAAGCTACTCATCGGAATTTAAAACGTAGTACATTCAATTGTGATTCAATTGATTAATTATTGGAAACATCCATAAAGTTGGACAAAACTGCTAGTCGGGTGCTCGTATTTATTATTTATGTCTAATTTGTCGCAGAACTCGCAGATGCATCAAATTGATTCGACTTCCGAGTCTTTTTTTGTGTTTCTGTGGTACCACTGCGTCAAAATGAACGATTTCCTGGTGCAAACAAGGTGCAAGTGGCGAACTGGCATCAATTTATTTCACGAAAACAGTGCATCGGCTTACTTACTTACTTAATAAAGTATCGGGAACTAGAGAGCACTGTAATACGATCAAAATCGGCATACAAAAGGATCTTTATGTAAGTTTTGTTTTATTCTCATACAAACATTAGCAAAATAAATAGACAATTACTTTATTTATTTATTTTGCTACTGTTTTGTAAGACTCCTTTGTAAGACTGATTAATAAACTAAACCTAAGTAATATTATAAATGCGAAAGTGAGTTTGTTTGTTTATTTCTTTGTTTGTTTGTTACGCCTTGACGCTTAAACCGCTGAACAGATATATTTTATCTAATAAATAACAACATCACACCTGTATTCCCCAGAGGGTTCGGCAGAGGTGTACCTATAATACACCCACGTTTCGCCAGTTATGTTTAAGTCCCATGTAATAGGGGGCGAGCCTATTGCCATCAACCAGGCACAAATTCAAACTATATTTAGGACACTGATATTAATATTTACGAACCAAAGTCATAAAGAAAATAAAACCGGCCAAGTGCGAGTCGGACTCGCGCACGAAGGGTTCCGTACCATTATCTATATAACAGCAAAAAAATCATGTCTGTTGTACGGGTCCCCCTTAAATATTTGTTTTATTTTAATTTAATTATTTATTTTTATAGTGAATATATAACTAAATATTCTGTGAATATTTCAAGGGTCTACCTGTGTTCGTTATCAATATTGACCAAAAACTATTAAAAATGTCACATTTGTTTTATGGGAGCCCCCTTCAATATTTATTTTATTCTGTTGTTATAGCGGCAACAGAAATACATCATCTGAAAATTTCAACTGTCTAACTATCATGGTTCTTGAGATACAGCCTGGTGACAGACGGACAGACAGACAGACAGATAGCGGAGCCTTAGTAATAGGGTCCCGATTTACCCTTTGGGTACGGAACCCTAAAAACCTCTGCATTGCACTCTTTGTCTGAGCTGCCAAAAAGAATAAAAATAAACTCATATCCACTATATATTCTCTTCCAGGTCTAAACCACATCATTTCACCTAACTGAAACCAATCATCATCTGTCTTCTTCCAACTACGATGGGGTCAGCTTCCAGTCTAAGCGGATGCAGCTCAATACCAATACTTTACTCGGGGCGAGGGCCTATCTGACCTCCACAACCCAGTTGCTGGGTAACACAATACCCATTGGTAAAATTAGTTGTCAGATTTAACAGAAAAAAACCAATATGTATCAAAATCAATTAGATTTTGTTTGCGACTACTGCTCAAGGACTTTTACAAGAAAATATAATTTACAAACTCATATAGAGAACTGTCATATAAACTCTTCATGCCACTGTAATGTCTGTGGCCAGAATTTCGGCAGCCCGGCTGGATTGATACAACATCTCTCAAGAGGCCATAACAACTATGGCCAGCCATTTCCAGAATGTGAATTGTGCGGACGAATTTTTACAAGAAAACAGAACATAACATCTCATATGATAACTGTACATCTACAGGGACTTGGGTACGAGATTCGGTGTCGGTTGTGCGAAAAAACGTTCACTACAGAACGGAATTTGAAAAGGCATATCAATCAGTTGCATAATCCTGACGTTGAGTATCCTACGTGTAACGATTGTCACAAGGTTTTTAAAGGGAAACATTCGCTCATAGCCCATATTCAGTCAGTACATAATGTGAGCGAGAGGGATGCTATCAAATGCCATTTATGCGAAAAAGTATACACGAATAACAGGAATTTGAAGCGGCACATTGAAATGTTTCATGGAGTAAAAGGGGAGTTCCGATGTGACATCTGCCCAAAAGTCTACACCTCGAACCAAAGCTTGAGAAGGCATGCCAGAACACGGCACAACACTAACAGCCAGGAACACTTGACATGCAACTTCTGCATGAAGGTTATAATTGGGCGGGAAAATTTTGACAGCCACATACAGTTCCACCACCAAGACACCGAAATGGATGGCAGAAACGAATTTGTGTGCGATTCGTGCGACAAAAGTTTCGAAGAAGAATATTGTCTGCGGCAACACGTGAAAACAGAACATTCTTTTAAAACCTTCTACAAATATTGCAGGAGATCTTTGCTAAAACAATACGGGATGGACACGCAAAACATATACAATTGTGAATATTGTGACAATTCTTTTTTAACTGTTTACGAGCTTAAAGATCATATGCGTGTAAACCACGACACTGAGTACTCCCTATCAACTTGCAATGTTTGTTATAATAAGTTTTTTTGTAAAGAAACCATGGCTGCGCATAGAAATGTGTGTCTACCGCCTCCAAACGTGAACACTTGCAGTCACTGTGACAAACTCTTCACTGATATTTCAAGCTTAGAATTTCATACGAGAATTTTTCACCCCCAAGCTCAAATCGCTGATTCTAACATATCATCTACAAACATTGATGAAGATGGTATTTCGTTCAAATGTGAGCATTGCGACCGCATCTATTACAGCGACAGATCGCTCAAGCATCACATGAAGCTAAAACACACGACAGACGAGGAAGTAGAATGTGAATCGTGTGGAAAAATCTGCAGTAACAAGTATTATTTAGCTTCACATATAAAAATTGTCCATAACAACGACTCTTGGTCGAGATGCGAATACTGTGATAAACAATTTAAATCCAAAAGAAATATCAGGAGACATATTGAATACACTCATTTGGGCATGCAACGATACAAATGTATTGAATGCGAGACCTTGTTTAAAGAAAAACGGAGTTTAAGAAAACATGTTCGGACAAAGCATCCTAATTCAGCGGCTTTTCCCCAGTGCCACATATGTCACAAACGATTCGAGTCTGCGAAGTCTTGTAAAATACATCTTAAACTGTTGCATTCTTTCAACATGAACACTTACCCGTGTCACCTCTGTTCCGTATCGTTTAGCTCAAACGAGGCGCTAAATATACATCTAGAGACGAAACATTTAGCCGAAGATCAAATCTACAAATGTGAGGAATGCAACGTAGTGTTTAAAGGGCAGGAAAAGTTTGACGCTCACAATGAAGTCTGCCACGTGAATTTAGTCCCTACGATCAAGCAGAAAGTACTGCCTAGATGCATTTTTTGCATGAAAGATTTTAGCACAAGGAAAACGTTAAAGCGACACATAAAGAAATTCCACGAAGATTTTGATGTGGACGAATTGGCAACATTTGGCTCGAGGCGAAGAACATTTACTGTTGATTGTGAAGACTGTATAAAAAATTTCAACGATGATTTCTATTTAAGCGTGTATAATAAGTTCAAGTATTTGAGAGACTCGGAAGTTTTTAAGTGTGGGACGTGTTTCGAGTCATACAACTCCTTGGAGTTCGCGATTCAGAGGTACAAGGTGACAAACGCCGATGCTTGTAAAAGTAAAATGATTTTGAGCGAACTCTGTACCGCTGAGATGAGTGAAGAAGAGCATGACTTCTCTAACTTCGGAGCTCTGCACGATATGTTGCCGGAGAGTACTACCGGGGATTTAGTAATGAAATTTAATGCTGTTGATGATTCAGAGACTGACATCAAGACGGAACCGGTGTCGCCGTAATTAAGAGTAAATAGGGGCAGTCTTTTCTCCATACAAAAAGTCATAATCCGAGGTTCGGCTCTCGTCTATTTTCTCCTCCAATATTCGACCAATTTGAAAGATCCTAACTAATATTATAAATGCGAAAGTGAGTTTGTTTGTTTGTTACGCTTTCACGCTAAAACGGCTGTACGGATTTGGATGAAATTTGGCACAGGGGTAGACCATGACCTGGAATAGGACATAGGATACTTTTTATCCCGATATTCCCACGGGATCGAAACTTACGCGGGTGAAACCGCGGGGCGCAGCTAGTATTTTATAAATGGAACTAGCTTTTGCCCGCGGCTTCGCCCGCGTGGATGTCGGAAATTATCCCACGGGAATGTGCTACCGGGATAAAAGTATCCTATGTCCCATAACCCACGTGGTCTGTCTAGGCGACCTAGGCGTTACGGCGTAAAAGTAACAGACATGAGACAGCCAGTAACTTTATATATTAGTGGTAGTCCATATCTATATTGTGGTGATAGTGTGGATAGTATGGACAGCAGTATGAAACTGTCAGAAAGATTAATGAAAAAATATTGTATAAAGATTAATGAAAAAACTATGGCATATTGTATGGACGATGGAAACTAAGGCGAAAGCTTTGGGGGAGCCTGCGATATTAAAATTTTCTTATGTTTTTTGCTTTTTACAGGTCAGTATCAAGTTTTATGTTGATCTAAATAATGAGTCGCAGTTGTTTCAAATATTTATTTATCTAATCTAACTAATATTGCAGGAGTTGTATTCCTGTATCTAATGGTTATTATTCTGTAAAGCTACTATTTGCTACGATCGCGAATCATATTTTAATCATATTGACATTCGAAACTTACCCATTAAACGATTTAAAAGCTGTATTAAAACCAAACTTTGTAAAAAAGGGTACTATACAATTTCAGATTATTTTGAAGACAAAAAGCATGGGATTGAGCTGCTCGCTCTGCTAACATTTTGGCATTTTGGCATTGTGACATTTTGAATAAGTACTATGGAAAATCATCAAAATATACCTACCAGTTTTATATACAAATTCACATTATTGAATATTATATGTAGGATATTGACAAAATGACATGCATTGCTTTGTATTATTGTATTATTGTGAATGTGAGGACTATGTGGATGTTTATTTTGTTTTTATTATTATATTTTTTCGTTGTCAGTTAGTTTTAACAATGGTCTGGCAATTTGAGAACTTTAAGCGGCCTACACAAATGTCCTTTCTTTGGTATTGTTCGTCGAGTCTTTGAGCTCCTTAAATTCTGAGCTGAGCTCCACTATTACTGACAAATGCTTGCAGTGACAGGACAGGTTCACTCAAATCTGTGTGGTTCATTCCTCAAAAGACCATTTCAGACTCTAATCTACATGGCCCTCATAGGGCCTGACCAATATGCCAATATCTGACCTAGGTATGTCCGGACTTTAAAAGAGACTGAGTTTGTTTCGGCCTTTCTTCTCAGAGTAGTCAGATAGGAAACGCCGACCTCATCTAGCTTAATTTTACAATTTTTTGATATTATTACGACGTGTATAAGTGATTCCAATAACCTATTTACAGAATAAACAATTTCATTTTAACATACAACTGCCTGACACTGACTTGCATATTGCAAAAAACTTAAGATTTGAATTTCGCGGGCTACCGGCGCATCCCCCTTAAGAAAATCGCATCATTTGCACAACGCCATCTATCGAGTAAGTACTCACTGGTAAACTCAAACTCTTCGTTCCAAGCCAAGAGCCAAGTAGTAATAACTTTTGATTGAGTGGACAGATTCTCAAGATACGGACTATGACTATATTCTCAATCCCTTAACGCTCTTGAAGAGAGTCACGCAAAAATGTCAATAATAAGTACTTACATGTGAATTTTAAGTTACAAACATAAATTTTCACAGCCCTAAGTTAAAAAAAACCGGCCAAGTGCGTGTCGAACCATGCACAATGAAGGGTTCCGTAGTTAGGATGAATTAATTTATCAAACAAACTTTCGTAAAGTTTTATTGTTATTACGTCTATGGGCGTTAACTGTCCCTCAAAGTGTTAACATTGTAGTTAAAAAACTTGTTCTCGCATACAGAATGTTTGGGTTTTTGCAACTGCACATGTAAGTTGGTCGATTAAAAGTTTTTGAGCTAAGTCGCGGACAGACAGACAGACAGACGGACATGGCGAAACTATAAAGCTTCCTTGTTGACTACGGAACTCTAAAAATGCTAGGTTTCCCATAAAAACTTTCATCCCCTATATCCCCCCCCCCTTAAATTTGTTTTTGAGAAAATAATTGCCTATGTTCTTCGCAGGGATGCCATCTATCTCTTTACCAAATTTTATCGAGATCCGTTCAGTGGATCAGGCGTGAAAAGGTAACATACAGAATTACAGACGGACAGACAGACAGAGTTACCATCGAATTTATACTTTTAAGCATCGATTAGTATGGATTATGTGTTCAGTTCAAAATGAGCCAAATATTTGATAATTATGAATTCGGCGATACTCATTCTTCTACGGAGACTCTTAACACCGCGATTCAGAAAATGACGTTAAATGAACAACGCCATCTATCGAGCACGAAGTGATACTGTCAAAATATATGGGAAAACGTTCGAACACTCTGTAAGCTATGTAGAAAAGACGTAGGGTTCCATGACTGACTTGACCTGACTTGACTTGACTTGACCTGACTTGACCTAACTTGACCTAACTTGATTTGGATTGAGTTGAGTTAACCTTGAGCAGGTATATTTTATCGCAGCAGGTACATTGGTAGTTGAAAGAAAAGTAGATTACGTACCTTGCTAAAGTGAATAATTAATGGACTCGTGTTTATTTAGTAAGCGCATTCGTGCCTTAATTACTCACTTTTTGCTCGATGTAACAATCTACAATTTTTAAGAAATTAAAATTTATCACCATTTATTCATGATTAATATTTGTATCATGATTTAAAAGATAGATAGCGCCACCTATGGCACTACTACCAAACAATGGATTTGGAAAACTTGAATTAACCAAACTTTAGATTGGGTAAATTCACAATGTATCGCGTTATGTTTCCGCGCGAAGTATGTGAACATATGATGATTATGATCGTGTGTTACACACGTTCTCACAAACCTACCTGATTTTACGCTAGTGTCATTTTACGACAATAGATGTCATAAGTGTATCTACATTACGTACCTAATGAAAATTTCTTCTTGAATACTTTAAACTCTTATATCTTTTGATATTTTGAAGCGATTGCGATGAAACAAAGACTAAATGAAACATCGAGTTACACACAATATTTGAGTGTATAAGTTAACCATATTGATTTCGTACTTTTTACGTGATACTGGAACAATCAAACAAACGAACAGACAAACAGACAAAAATTCCAAAAATGGTAGAAATGGTATCTGTTGGTTATTCTTGGACACTCCATCTAGGTTTTTTTTTTTTTTTTTCATTGTACAGAAACGCCTCGTCTACAGATTTATTATATGTATAGATAAGTAGTGGTATTCTGTCAACCAAACAAACTTAGGCGAAGTGAGCTTCACTTCACCTAAGTTTTCACGGCGAGAAGTTTACAGAATAGACTGGCTTATGTTAGGGAATTGACACTATTGACAGCTCATTTCCACTAAAGGTGCGTACAGACTATGTAACATATTACATAACTTGTGTTTTATAACACGTCCACATTATGTAACCTTGGTCCACATTATTCTGAAACATGTTATGTTATATAGTCTGTACGCACCTTATGAGTCAGTTCAGACCGTGACGTGAAGCGACGCAACTTTTTAACAATTATCGAACTTATTTTCTTCGCGAAAAGGTATAATTTCAGGGCAAAAGTTGACACGTGTCAAAGTACGCTGAGGTGCGCGGTGCTGCAAAGCGCGTGAACCTTATCGTGTAGTAAATAAATTCGATATTGTATTAATTCATAAAAGTGCGCATCGCGTTGCGTCTCGGCGTGAACCGACCCTAAGCTTTTACAGTGAGATTTTTACAGAATAGTACTTCTGGTGGGCTCATTATACTTATAGCCCATTTGAAATAAGATTAGACATTTAAAAAAGCCTTTTTTACAGACCGTTCAACCGTTGGTGGTATGACAAATGGCAGCTGCAGTAGACAGTTGGTGTTGTGTAACATTTTTTGCTTTTAATGCCATGCTTATGCCTACGGTATAGAAGTCAAAATCGGTTGAACGAACTGTAAAAAGGTTTGTTTAAATGTCTATTCTTATTTAAAACTAGCTTTTGCCCGCGGCTTCGCCCGCGTGGATGTCGGAAATTATCCCACGGGAATGTGCTACCGGGATAAAAGTATCCTATGTCCCATAACCCACGTGGTCTGTCTAGGCGACCTAGGCGTTACGGCGTAAAAGTAACAGACATGAGACAGCCAGTAACTTTATATATTAGTGGTAGTTCATATCTATATTATGGTGATAGTGTGGATAGTATGGACAGCAGTATGAAACTGTTGGAAAGATTAATGAAAAAACTATGGCATATTGTATGGACGATGGAAACTAAGGCGAAAGCTTTCGGGGAGCCTGCGATATTATAATTTTCTTATGATTTTGCTTTTTACAGGTCAGTATCAAGTTTTATGTTGATCTAAATAATGAGTCGCAGTTGTTTCAAATATTGATTTATCTAATCTAACTAATATGGCAGGAGTTGTATTCCTGTATCTAATGGTTATTATTCTGTAAAGCTACTATTTGCTACGATCGCGAATCATATTTTAATCATATTGACATTCGAAACTTACCCATTAAACGATTTAAAATCTGTATTAAAACCAAACTTTGTAAAAAAGGGTACTATACAATTTCAGATTATTTAGAAGACAAAAAGCATGGGATTGAGCTGCTCGCTCTGCTAACATTTTGTCATTTTGGCATTGTGACATTTTGAATAAGTGAAAATCATCAAAATATACCTACCAGTTTTATATACAAATTCACATTATTGAATATTATATGTAGGATATTGACAAAATGACATGATTGCTTTGTAAAGTATTGTATTATTGTGAATGTGAGGACTATGTGGATGTTTATTTTGTTTTTATTCTTATATTTTTTCGTTCTCAGTTAGTTTTAACAATGGTCTGGCAATTTGAGAACTTGATGCGGCCTACACAAATGTCCTTTCTTTGCTATTGTTCGTCGAGTCGTTGAGCTCCTTAAGTTCTGAGCTGAGCTCCACTATTACTGACAAATGCTTGCAGTGACAGGACAGGTTCACTCAAATCTGTGTGGTTCATTCCTTAAAAGACCATTTCAGACTCTAATCTACATGGCCCTCATAGGGCCTGACCAATATGCCAACATCTGACCTAGGTATGTCCGGACTTTAAAAGAGACTGTGAGTTGGTTTCGGCCTTTCTTCTCAGAGTAGTCAGATAGGAAACGCCGACCTCATCTAGCTTAATTTTACAATTTTTTGATATTATTACGACGTGTAAAAGTGATTCCAATAACCTATTTACAGAATAAACAATTTCATTTCATTTCATTTCAACATACAACCTGCCTGACACTGACTTGCAAATTGCAAAAAACTTAAGATTTGAATTTCGCGGGCTACCGGCGCATCCCCCTTAAGAAAATCGCATCATTTGCACAACGCCATCTATCGAGTAAGTACTCACTGGTAAACTCAAACTCTTCGTTCCAAGCCAAGAGCCAAGTAGTAATAACTTTTGATTGAGTGGACAGATTCTCAAGATACGGACTATGACTATATTCTCAATCCCTTAACGCTCTTGAAGAGAGTCCCGCAAAAATGTCAATAATAAGTAATTACATGTGAATTTTAAAATCAAGAGGGTAAAGAAGGGTTTTTACCCTCATGAGGGATGATTTTAGAAAAACGTAACTCTTTGTTAGTTACAAAAAGCATAAATTTTCACAGCCCTACCTTAAAAAAAAACCGGCCAAGTGCGTGTCGAACCATGCACAATGAAGGGTTCCGTAGTTGGGATGAATTATTTTATCAAACAAACTTTCGCAAAGTTTTATTGTTATTACGTCTATGGGCGTTTACTGTCCCTCAAAGTGTTAAAAAACTTGTTCTCGCATACAGAATGTTTGGGTTTCTGCAACTGCACATGTAAGTTGGTCGATTAAAAGTTTTTGAGCTAAGTCGCGGACAGACAGACAGACAGACGGACATGGCGAAACTATAAAGCTTCCTTGTTGACTACGGAACTCTAAAAATTATAGGTTTCCCATAAAAACTTTCATCCCCTATATCCCCCCCCCCCCTTAAATTTGTTTTTGAGAAAATAATTGCCTATGTTCTTCGCCGGGATGCCATCTATCTCTCCAATTTTTTTTTTAATTTTTTTTTTAAATTTATTTAAAATTTAAGAGTTACTATCGAATGTATACTTTTAAGCATCGATTAGTATGGATTATGTTTTCAATTCAAAATGAGCCAAATGTTCGATAATTATGAATTCGGCGAAAGTCATTCTTCTACGGAGACTCTTAACACCGCGATTCAGAAAATGACGTTCAATGAACAACGCCATCTATCGAGCACGAAGTGATACTGTCCAAATATATGGGAAAACGTTCGAACACTCTGTAAGCTATGTAGAAAAGACGTAGGGTTCCATGACTGACTTGACTTGACTTGACTTGACTTGACTTGACCTGACTTGACCTGACTTGACCTGAACTTGACCTAACTTGATTTGGATTGAGTTGAGTTAACCTTGAGCAGGTATATTTTATCGCAGCAGGTACATTGGTAGTTGAAAGAAAAGTAGATTACTCGTGTTTATTTAGTAAGCGCATTCGTGCCTTAATTACTCACTTTTTGCTCGATGTAAGAATCTACAATTTTTAAGAAATTAAAATTTGTCACCATTTTTTCATGATTAATATTTGTATCATGATTTAAAAGATAGATAGCGCCACCTATGGCACTACTACCAAACAATAGATTTGGAACACTTGAATTAACCAAACTTTAGATTGGGTGAATTCACAATGTATCGCGTTATGTTTCCGCGCGAAGTATGTGAACATATGATGATTATGATGTGATGTGTATGACGTGTGTTACACACGTTCTCACAAACCTACCTGATTTTACGCTAGTGTCATTTTACGACAATAGATGTCGTTACGTGTATCTACATTACGTACCTAATGACAATTTCTTCTTGAATACTTTAAACTCTTATATCTTTTGATATTTTGAAGCGATTGCGATGAAACAAAGACTAAATGAAACATCGAGTTACACACAATATTTGAGTGTATAAGTTAACCATATTGATTTCGTACTTTTTACGTGATACTGGAACAATCAAACAAACGAACAGACAAACAGACAAACAGATAAACAGACAAACAGACAAAAATTCCAAAAATGGTAGAAATGGCATCAGTTGGTTATTCTTGGACACTCCACCTACGTTTTTTTTTTTTTTTTTCATTGTACAGAAACGCCTCGTCTACAGATTTATTATATGTATAGATGGAGTATAGGTATACTTTTTTATCATGTTTTTGGAACCCTAGCTAAAGTTTAAGTTTGACTGATAATATTAGAGATAGAAAATACTCAATAATATTTAAATTAAGTCATTTCAAATACGTATTTCAGGTCTGCTTGCACCACAAATCACTAACTACACAAAAAGTAAAATATTTTAAGTGCTAAATGTATTTATTATTCCCTAATCAAATTCTTGTTTCCGAATTGACGTTAATGTCGCTTAATTAGGAAATATCAACTTCATAGTGTATAATTTGATTTTACAAATGACATTAAACAATTCGCAAACGAAACTATTATGTAGGTATCCACTTAAACAAATATCAACTTTACGAGAGAGTAAATAAGGTTGACTTCAGAATGACTAACACTATTGAAAATACTTTTTTTTTGTTGTAGCTCAATCTAAACTTTATGTTACTTTTCCAAAAACACATATTTTAGCACATTTTTAACTAAATTGCAAAAGCAGCTATTTGTGGTGCAAGCGGACCGCATTATATTTAGTTTAGTTTTAACCGCCGAGACACCAGTTGGCACACCCGTAAACCAAAATACATGGTACAAGTACATCCCCGGTCATTCCGCACATTATTCAGAAAATAATTTTTTTTCATTTTTTTTTTCAATTATTCTAAAAAGGTGATAAAAAATTAATTTTACAAACTTGAAGAGGTGTTTTAGGCCATAGAACTGAATAACTTCTACCATGTCACAGACCAAATTTGAAATCGCGAAAAAAACAGCTGCCCCATGCAGTTTAAAACAGTAGGTATTAAACTTTAGTATGCCGTATGTCGTTGAGCTCCTTAAGTTCTGAGTTGAGCTCCACTATTACTGACAAATGCTTGCACTGACTGGACAGGTCCACTCAAATCGTTGTGGTTCTTTCCTCAAAAGACCATTTCAGACGCTAATCTAAATGGTCCTCATATGGCTTGACCAAGATTATGTCTGGACATTAAAAGAGACTGCGACCTCTGAGTTTGTTTCGGCCTTTCATCTCGGAGTAGTCAACGCCGACCTCATCTTATTTTTAATATTTTTTAATAGGTATGCCGTGTAAAAGTGATTCCAATATCCTATTTACAGAATAAACAATTTCATTTATGGAACAGTAGATTATTTTTTCACGATCAAACTTGGTCCCTTAGGAAAAGTTATTCAGTTCGATGGTCTAAATACTACCTTTTTTTGTTGGTTCGAGACCTTATACTGTATGTGTATGATATCTAACGAAGGTCGTTCCCGTAAACCTGCAATAGTATAGCTTCTACCTACAAATGCTAAAAAAAAAAAAAACATTTATAAAAAATGTTTTTTTTTGTAAAATATTCACAAAAAATATTAAATTGATACGGAAAAGAAACACTCCGTACACGCACACTTGTCTTTCTTCGTTGAAATACAAGTGTGCGTGTACAGAGTGTGTTTCTTTAACCGACTTCTTCAAAAAGGAGGAGGTCTCAATTCGTCTGTATGTTTTTTTTTTTTTTTTTGTGTATTTTACGCGATTACTCCGTCAATTATGCATCGATTTTGATGATTCTTTTTTTGTTTGGTAGGTCATGCTTCAGAGGTGGTCCCATATAAATTTTATTAACTTTGCTTGCGTAGTTTTTGAGTTAGCTTCAATAATTACGTATTTTTCCCACTTTGTGTATGTAGACGATATATTGTTTGACTCCGTCACTGTTATTTACAGGCAGGCACGTATTTCAATTTTTGTGGGGTAGGTACCACAACTACAAAGTGAAAAATAAAAACTTTTTACAAAAAAAAAAACAACCGACTTCCAAAAAAACACAAAAAAAGTGAAAAATAACTTTAATTTCGGAAGTCGGTGGCAAAAAACGTTAATTGTTAAGCGAAGACACCGACTTCCGAAATTTGTGTGTGTGTTTCTTTTACGTATCAATTTAATAGTTTTGTGAATATTTCACAACATATTCGTTTTTACATATTCATGTATGAACGCTAAACTATTTCGGGTTAACGGGAACGACCTTCGTTAGATAACATAATGTATAATAATTTAAAATAAAAATAAAAAGTTAAAAAATACGTGTACCCACCTACTCGACTACCCAACTCTCCTTAGATTGTAATATAATCAAATCAAATCAAACGTTTATTTGCTAGAATTACATTTTTTTGATACAGGTGAGATCTTATAACCTAAGTGTAATAACCTAACCTAAGTGTAATTGTATCCTGCCTGCAAGCAGGCGTGCAATTTTCTTATAAAGTTTACTTAAATTCTTATTTTATTACTATTATATATATATTATTATTATTACCATGCATTTATTCACTGTTTAATTTATATTGTTAATAATTCATATCATATCCTATGTATTAATAAGTAACTATACCCCATTTGAAATAAGATTAGACATTAAAACAAACCCTTTTATAGTCGGTTCAACCGATTTTGACTTCTATACCGTAGGCATAAGGATAGCATTAAAAGCAAAAAAAGTTACACAATACCAACTATCTGCACATGCCACCAACGCAATAGAATTCAAAATCGGTTGAAAGGAATGTAAAAAAGACTTATCTATACGTCTAATCTTATTTCAAATGGAGTATAGGTAAATAATAAATATTCCAATCTAAGCAGTTTGTATGAAATCCCTGTGCAAGACTTCACTTTGAAAATAAATGATGTAATGACGTTTATATTATTTTAGTTTATTTTTACCCACTTTAAAAATGGAATTGCTTAGCAGTGACCAACAACAGTGATACTGGTCAAACCGGAGAGATCAGACGCAGGACCAACACGGGGTATCAATACCCAAATTCCAAACTCCGGGCTTTTACAAAAAAATGTTTTATGGAAATACAGATTATCCGTGGAAGTACCTACTCAATAACACTGCCCGACCCGGGAATCGAACCCAGGACCCTACGGTCAACAGTCGCGCTTGCGACCACGAGACCAACGGGTCACAAAACTCCGCAGACGTGATGGGCTGATGGATATCGAAAAAAGTACACACAACAACGTAAACGTAGGTAGGTACCTAATTGAAAGATGAATTATCAAATTAGATTTTTTTGCGTAAACTTCACTGACGTAATACTTATCGATACTTGACTAAACTTTTTAGTCCTACTTAATATGTAGTCTGGTGTGTAGTTATAATAACTTTTTGTAAATATATATGTCGAATTGTAGTTAATTATGTACCTATATGTATATATTTTTTATTTTTATAATCTAGTCTTACGAACTAATAGTTTCGGCTACTAACATAGGTAATAACTAGATACCTACCACAAAGTGCAAAGTTCGAAGGCTCAACTTTCTGCATTGTCGTCACATGACGCTGGCAGAATAGTCGACATTGGCTCAGTTGCCAAAAAGGAAAAGAAAAAAGGATTTTCTCAACTCATGCTTCAAGTACCAAGTACATTAGCAGCAGTCGTTGACCCTAGCTACCCTAGCGAAATGCACGATCGATCTTGAAAATTGGAATCTGTTTGAAACAAATGTCTAATCTCTAAAATCTGTCTATAATTAATTATAAATGGCGGGAGCGGGTCGGGCGGGGAGTACGGCGGTACGGCGGGTATAATAAATTGTAATTCGAGGAATTTTAAAGGATGTCACAAAGTGTCATTGGGATGTCAACACACAGAACGCGGGCGCGGAGCGGGACGAGCGCGGAGCGGTTCGGGCGCCGGAGTACAGCGGGCATAATAAATTGTAATTCAAGGAGTTATTATTAGGTATACAATATAATTTGAAGAATGTTGTTGAACTGTCTAATTGAAATAAATTGAAAATACCTTACGCAATTAGGTGTATGAACAAAAAACGAAGGACAAGGAATAATTTTGTAAGTTTCGTGGCAGATGGCGTTCTGTAGTTTCTGCCAAAACCCATCGGAAGAAAGCGTCAGGTTAGGTATGTGCACAAGTGTGTAGGTACTTGTTAAAATTATTACTTACTCCGAAATAAAGCTAAAAATAAAATTAAAAAAAAAACAATATAACTTTAACATATTTATTTAAAACTTCGAACTTTTTCGCCTCAAAGCAGGTCTGCTTAGCGGTAGCTTTAACTGCGCAACCTTCTTAGTTCCTACAGCAACTAGAGTGGCACCGGTTAACGCAACCTTAGATGTAACCGTCCGCTGGGTCAATTTCAGCTCCTGGCACAAGTCATTGAAATTAAACTTATAATTATTAATAAGAAGAATGAAAACCAACGCATGACATAACGATTTGTCTTTATACTGAGGAGATCTCCCTCTCTTCCCATTCACGTTACTCAAGAAATTGTTTAACACAATCTCGTTCAGCGTGGCAGAGTACGGACAAGCAGTGAAAGTCTTTTTACTGATATCTTTCATTAACTGTGAATATAACTGTAACAACGTTTGTGCGTAAACTAAGAGGACAGTATGTTGTTTTGACAATTCCTTAGTTGCTATTGATTTTAAGAATGGATTCAGTTCTGACATGTACTTCGTTCCTTCTACTTCAGAATATATCTTCTCACATTGCTCCGCTGTTAGTATCGCATCAATATCGTAAACTTCTTCAACTCTTGAGGCTTCTCTGTTAATGGTTGGTATATAAAATTCGTCGGAATCAGCTTTGTTGTACGACGACAAATCTAACTGGTCTTCGGTAATGCTGTCAGTTACATTCTGCATTTGTTCCGTCACTGTCTGAACATTTATCTTCAGTTTTTCACGCTGTTCCATTATTTGCTTGTGTTTTTTGGATCCGAACTTTCTGCTGAGCTCCAAGTAACTTGTGTCGGCGTCGGCGGCTTCTGTGGTGTCTAAGTTAGATTTCATTAAGGGTTTCAGTTCTATGTTTTCAGCTTCTATCAAACGGACTTTGCCCGTCTTAGCATTACGAGCCAGTATCAACGTCGTGCCTAGATCTTCTTTCTCTTCTTCGCCACTGTAAATTAAGTCACATATCTCCGTAGCGACGGTCTTTTTGCCAGAATTTTCGTCTTCAAGTAGTAAACATTCAGATGTTTTGAATTTTTGTGTTATGTAACCATTTTGGAAGCCGACCACCATTGGATACACGGTATCTTTTGGACATACCTCGTCTATATGGAATTGAGGCATTATTTTTCTATAAATAACGTGAATATTCACGATTCACGTGCGTCTGTTTATAAAAAAAAAGTCACGAAAGTTTGGTTAGATCAAGCTGTCAACTGTCAAATGTCTTAAAATGTCAAAGATAATTCGTTTAAAAACTTATTTGTAAAAAACATCCTGTTGTTATGCTACGCCATAATAGTAGACTGACACTGAATAGAGGCGAAGCGAAAAATTAAATAATGTTGAATGTCGAAGAGCCATTTTGACGTCAAAATACTCGGTTGACGGTTGTCCATGCATTTAAAAAGTTTCAATTTAATAAAAGGCCATATTTCATAGACGTATTTTGTTAATTTATTTATTAGATACAAAACCACATTCATCCATGCAGAGCAATTCACTTCTGTTTACCAATTAAGACTACATGAAAATCAATATAATTATTTAAATCATAATCAACTTTACAATACTTTCAACACGAGGGATAAATTACACTAATTAGCTTTGGAAGTTCGGTTAACAAAGCTCTCAAGTTAAATATTTAAATTAATGTCTCAATCTTGTTATATGCCTGACCAGATTATATTTAGAGTGGTTACTATATGAACAATTATCACATTTGTAAACATTACCTTTATGTTTAGACATGTGTGTCACAAAAACTTTACGGGAATTTGTTTTGAAATTACAGATCTCGCAAATTTTTGCCGTGGGAAAGTTAACCTTATCACCAGGACTTATGTTTTCTAATACGTTTTCACTACATTTGTGGCGAAAACAATGCTTTCTGAAAGTCCTCCCGTAGTTGGTTTTAAATGAACATTTTTCGCAAGAAAATTTAAAAGTATTAGTATGTTTCCCAAGATGTAGTTTGAAATTGTAATGTTTGTTACTTCTGAAGAGACAATAATCGCAATTAAATTTCCATGTGTCAAGATGTGATAAAACATGTTCTTTTAAGTTTCTTGTACTCGCAAATGTTCTCTGGCAAGTTTCACATTCGTATCTGATTGTCGGTGTGTTGATCTTACTATCTTCTTTGGTTTCCTTCTCACTACACGCTGTTTCTTTACTAGAACTATCGTCAATTTTGGTACTTATATTGCTGTTTTTGCTAATTTTAGTGGAGTTTTTATTACTGTCGTCCTCATCTAAATTCTCGTCGATAAAATGAAACTGGTCCGCAGATATACATTCTTCTTGCATTCCGTCATCTTTGTTTTCTTGTAGAGATTTATTAGGAGTACCTTAAAACATTAACATAGTGTTATGTTAAATTTTATAGGGCTATCACAGCATATTGGTGACGCGAACCCACAAGTTATCTGCTACTAAAATTCGCTCAACGAGCAAGTCTGCGTACATATGGCTCGGCGAGCTTACTCACCCGTGTGTCATGCTAAGTACGCGGACTTTAAAACCGCCGAGTGAGTTCGTCGTAAGTTTGAAATTTTGCTCGTAGCCCGCCTTGGCTCGTCGTCTGTCATCGTCGCGAGCCGCGAGACGCGTTGACAATGAAATTTTGAGAAAGCTTCACGTGTCACCGACGGCGAGCCGAGTAAGGTCGCGAACTTAAAGACCACGTACTTTAAGTACAAGCTTCTATCACCCACTTAATTGTTCAGATTATTTTTTAGGGGGACACTAGATTATGGAGGTCGCGTCCATACGGTTTAAAAAAAAATATAATTTGGGTTGTAATATTTTCATACTCTTTTTTTGGGCTATCGTTAGCTTGGATGGTTTTGGGGGTCAGAATCCCTAGGACCACGCCTGGCTAAAAACTTAATAATTTAAGACTTGAGTAAAAAACACTCGCGCAGTGACAAGTGGGCAGGCCACATTGCCCACAGAACTGATGGCCGATGGGGCCGAAAGGTTCTGGGGGCTTAAAACAGTAACTTTGACAGAATCTAGGAATCATCGTAAAATGTCACAAACTGACAATTCAAAATATGATCTGCGTGCGATTCGTATTACGAAATAATTCATCTGTTTGACAGTTTTCTATCGAGATTCGTAAAATGGTCCACCTATTATGAATTGTTTTTGTGTCAAATTAGAGGAATTGCCAATGACAGGTGGACATTCAGGAAATGAAATGCTTTTAGAGGAATTGGTAATGTGACCGTTTTAGGCCCTCAGGAGTGACGACCGCGTACTGGAAGACGTAACGTTCGAAGGGCTACCACAAGGTGGACCAATGAATCTGTGAAGGCCGCAGGAATCCGCTGGATGCGAGAAGCACAGATTCGATCGATGTGGCGGTGCTTGAGTGAGGCCTATGTCGAGCTGTGGACGTCATTCGGCTGAAATGATGAAGAAACACTCACAAATAATTTCCTTGTAGTACTTGGCCGAGTTGTATTTGCTAAGGTTGATGTGTAACGCGTTCGCGAACTCGCTGCCGTAGAACACCATCAGCTCCGTGTGACGAGGAATTATTTTTATGGTCCTTGAATATTTTTATGAAAGTATTAAAAATAGACTAATTATAATGCATTTAATACAATACTCGTTCCCCGGCTTTACTGAGAAAGGATTTCTCAGTATAGCCGGGTAACGAGTATTGAGGTGTCCAAACATTGCGCGGCAACAATATAGGTACGTGGCGTTTGTAGGACTTTGTGGAGGTGGAGGGGTTACTTTAAGACGCGACGTTCGTGCTAATGGGGTTAAAAACTGAAAGCTCATCATAGGTGGCAGGCCAATCGTACGTCTTCAAACCGCCGTTGTTCTGTGTTTGTTTACTTTTGTGTCGATCACAAATTATTATACGAAAACTAGATAATTATCTATGCGACTTGGAGTATAGCACTAAATTAAGACGAAGTAAGGACAGGGGAAGCGTCTACCACTAGTAAAAAAGCAGCTTTAGTGGAAAAGGCATAAATTATGAACGTTTTATTATTTATAGGTTAGGTATTTTGTGTTTGTTGACTTTTAACCTGTAGAATTCCACGGTCGCTTATAAGCGACGGTTTCCGAGTTCTTTTTTTGTTATAGACAGGAAGCGTACCACAGAAATAACCTGATCAGGAGTTGGAAACCAATTCGAGGATGATTTCCTGACTGAAAAACTTCAGAAAATGTTAATTCTAGCACTGCTATAATACGATAATACAAAACACCCACACCTTCAGTTACACAGCTACGCAAAGGCATATTAATTAAATATGCGTAAAATAAGTCGCTTGTTTACAAAAAAAATTATGGATATTGACAGCTAGCAGTCAAATTCTAAGACTTATGGTAGTAGCGACATCTGAAGTGAGCAAGTGGCAGTTTTTATCCTCATTAGGAAACACGAAGATTGCCGAAGCGCATACAGTGGCGGATTTACACATTTTCAAGGTATAGGTAGGCTGTAAAGTTTTTGCTGCTCTTGCATCTACAATTGTCATGTCCCAGATTATTTTTACAAACGAACAATTTCGTTGAAATTACACGTAAAATAATTTTTGGATAAATTTTTGAGGTATCTTGAAATTAAGTAGGAAAGTACAATGACAAGGGAGAGGGGAAAGTCAACGGCAAAATTAATGCAAATTTCCATCTGTAAAACGTCAGAAAACAGAAAACCGATTCCTATGAGGTACCTACTTAGCAAAAAAATAAATATCTGACGCCCTAGGCTAAAGCCTACTCAGCCTGGTGGTAAGTAAATCCACCACTGAGCGCATACATTTTCTGGTTTGACTGTAGGTAGATACCTATAATAGAGTTGTCCTTTGTACTGGTAGGCGAGTAGATTCTGTTCCTTCCAGTGGCGCGCGCAGTTGACATAACGCATCCAGTTGGAGCGGTCGCAATCAGCGGCATCCAGCACATGCGACCGTTTGTTATTACTATCGAATATCTAGAATTAAGCATATTTGTAAACTTCCCAGACGTGATGGATACCGATATCTAAACCCACTATCTAATTGCGTACCTAACACATTTTCAGACACACGCAGATGTGGAAGTTACACGTATGTAGGTAAAAAGAAGACAATATTACCTGCCAGCAATACATGGAGTCAACGTGTTGTGTCCGTACTCCGCAGTATGGACCGAAGCGAACCCCACGCGGCAGTGTGAGTGTACTGAACACACCCAAGCCTGCGCCTAAACGTTACCAATATGTTACAATTTACCTTTACTTAACCGACTTCTTCAATAAGGAGGAGGTTCTCAATTCGACTGTTTTTTTTTTTTTGTATCTTTGTTACTCGATTACTCCGCCAATTATGAATCGATTTTGATGATTCTTTTTTTGTATGGTAGGTCATGCTTCCGAGGTGGTCCCATATAAATTTTATTAATTTTACTTGCGTAGTTTTTGAGTTAGCTTCAATATTACGTATTTTTCCCACTTAGTTTATCTAGATGATGTTTTCATTTACTCCTTCACTGTTATTTAAATCAGCTACTGGTATTCGAATTTGTGTGGGGTAGGCCAAAAGTAAAAAATAAAAACTATTAACAAAAAAAAAAAAAAAGACTTCCAAAAAAAACACTCAAGACTGAAAAATAACTTTAATTTCGGAAGTCGGTGGCAAAAAACGAAAATTAAAAAGCAAAGATACCGACTTCCGAAATAAAAGTTACATCAGCTACTGGTATTCGAATTTGTGTGGGGTAGGCACCATAACTAAAAAGTAAAAAATAAAAAAATGTTTTTTTTCAGTTAAATAACCAACCGTGATGGCCCAGTGTTTGGCCCTACCCTACCTCAGATCGCTTAGCAGGATCCTCCGGTATGCCGAAAATACTGCAGCATTAATTTTGAAATAAATATAATTAGTTTAAAGTTAAGGATTGATGCTAGGTCCTATGTTTGGCGAAAACACGATTACTTACATATAATTTTTTGACAGAAAAAAAATCCAAAGTCACCTCTAAACCGAACTATAAACCGCTGGTATTCAAAAAATACTTCAAATTAGATCATGGAACTTTGCATAATAACTGGACTAACTGTAAAGCAGGCCTCATGTTTTTTTTTTTTTTAATTACCTGGGTACCATTATTTTCGCCGTAAAAAGCAATTACCTAAACTATTCGAGGCTTGAGCGCCGCCAGCACGCCACTCCGTTTCACTTTCACTCAGGCCGCGAGTAGTATGGTCTATGGTGCGAGCGAGATACAATTTGAGGTAGGGTAGGGCTTTAAGGCCTCGCCTCTCGTGCACGAGCTTGTGGGTTCAAATCCGAGCCAAGTACAAATTAATGTGACTTACTCACATAATTGTACTTTCTGTAATAATGACATCCTTGACATTGTAATTTCTACATTTTTAGCTGTATTTTTTATGGTGTAGGTACGTATTAAAGCGTATTCTATTATATTCCGTGAAGGAAAATAAATCGTGAGGTTATTATGAGTTTGAAATCGCCAAGTCGTCTTGAGCAAGCGTGGTGATGAATGCTCGTTACTGAAAATGAGGTCCTGGGTTCGATTCGCGTTTCGGACAAATATTATTCGGTTTTTAATTCAGGAATTTCTCATTAACAGCCCGGGCTCTGGATTTTTGACCGTTGGCAATAAGCTTACATAGGAGTTAAACATAACTGGGGAAGTGTGGGTGTACCATACCACCTCTGCCCAACCGTTCGGGGAAGACAAGTGTTACCTATGTTACTTTTTTTTTTGAGGCTGGTAAATCTTCAAGTGACTTCTCCGGAGCGGAAGGGCGTGTCAGATTTTTACTGACTAAAACCCACCCATGTTTCTTCAGTTGCCTGTTGCCAAGGTCCCGGTATCCCTTTCGGACTTTCCCGCAACCCTGGCAAGGTTATGTTACTTACCTGGTATTATGGAGGGTGCAAGGTGCAGGAATATGTGAGGTATAGACAGAGCGGCGCGAGGGACGTACGATGCGACGTTTGACTTCACTGGGACCTGGGTTGAACGAAGAGTTAGCAGATAACTGGCTTTTGCCAGTGTCTTCACCCACGTTAATGGTTACCGTATCGAAATTTAAACATTTCTGGACCGGACATTTTACTTTTAAATTTTTTTTTTCTGTAGGTTAGGTATTGAAAATGAAAGAGTTTTCAATTTTCAACAATAATTTCTCATAAGTTGAAAAGTCCGGATGGGGGGCCTTAAAACTCGGACAAGTGTGGACAAATTCGTACGGATGGTAACCATACCCGCGTGAGCTATGAAATTATACCACAGGAACGTAGGAACTACCGGGATAAAAAGTACCTACCCCATGAGGAAATGGGGTAGGAACTTTTAGGGGAAATGGGGTGTGGAAATCCACGTCATGGTCTACCCGTTTGATGATGATTTATATGTTTGGCCCGTGACTGATAAAAATTAATTGAGCATCTAAGACCACTGCATAGACACTGCGGCATTCCATTCTTAAAATACTCACTCGTAAAACTGATATCAGATTTGACATGTGTATTTTTATGCAGGAAATAAAAACAGTCGGGAGGTGTCGTGGGTGGGACACCCAGATGAAACGGAGTTCCTTTCGCTATAATACAAAGCCATCTAATATAAGGTTTTAGAAACTAAAAACTTATACTAGATGGCTCTGTATTACAAAGCAAAAACTTTTGACACTTGATATTTTAGACTTGAAACTTTTTCATTACATAATTGATGATTTCTACCAGTCAACTCTACCTGCCGCAAGCCGCGTATAAAAAAGAACTTCTCGACCCGTGGGAATATCGGGATAAAAAGATTCCTGTCCTATTCCAGGTCATGGTTTACCCATGTGCCAAATTTTATCTAAATCCGTTCTGCCGTTTTAGCGTGAAAGCGTAACAAACAAACAAACTCACTTTCGCATTTATACATCTATATCTATATCTATACATATAATAAATCTGTAGACGAGGAGTTTCTGTACAATGAAAAAAAAAAAAAAAAAGTAGGTGGAGTGTCAAGAATAACCAACAGATGCCATTTCTACCATTTTTGGAATTTTTGTCTGTTTGTCTGGTTGTCTGTTTGTCTGTTCGTTTGTTTGATTGTTCCAGTATCACGTAAAAAGTACGAAATCAATATGGTTAACTTATACACTCAAATATTGTGTGTAACTCGATGTTTCATTTAGTCTTTGTTTCATCGCAATCGCTTCAAAATATCAAAAGATATAAGAGTTTAAAGTATTCAAGAAGAAATTTTCATTAGGTACGTAACGTAGATACACGTAACGACATCTATTGTCGTAAAATGACACTAGCGTAAAATCAGGTAGGTTTGTGAGAACGTGTGTAACACACGATCATAATCATCATATGTTCACATACTTCGCGCGGAAACATAACGCGATACATTGTGAATTCACCCAATCTAAAGTTTGGTTAATTCAAGTTTCCAAATCTATTGTTTGGTAGTAGTGCCATAGGTGGCGCTCTATCTTTTAAATCATGATACAAATATTAATCATTAAAAAATGGTGACAAATTTTAATTTCTTAAAAATTGTAGATTCTTACATCGAGCAAAAAGTGAGTAATTACGGCACGAATGCGCTTACTAAATAAACACGAGTAATCTACTTTTATTTCAACTACCAATGTACCTGCTGCGATAAAATATACCTGCTCAAGGTTAACTCAACTCAATCCAAATCAAGTTAGGTCAAGTTTAGGTCAAGTCAGGTCAAGTCAGGTCAAGTCAGGTCAAGTCAGGTCAAGTCAAGTCAAGTCAAGTCAAGTCAAGTCAAGTCAAGTCAAGTCAAGTCAGTCATGGAACCCTACGTCTTTTCTACATAGCTTACAGAGTGTTCGAACGTTTTCCCATATATTTTGACAGTATCACTTCGTGCTCGATAGATGGCGTTGTTCATTTAACGTCATTTTCTGAATCGCGGTGTTAAGAGTCTCCGTAGAAGAATGACTTTCGCCGAATTCATAATTATCGAACATTTGGCTCATTTTGAATTGTACACATAATCCATACTAATCGATGCTTAAAAGTATAAATTCGATAGTAACTCTTAAATTTTAAATAAATTAAAAAAAAAAAAAAAAAAAATTTGGAGAGATAGATGGCATCCCGGCGAAGAACATAGGCAATTATTTTCTCAAAAACAAATTTAAGGGGGGGGGGGGATATAGGGGATTAAAGTTTTTATGGGAAACCTATCATTTTTAGAGTTCCGTAGTCAACAAAGAAGCTTTATAGTTTCGCCATGTCCGTCTGTCTGTCTGTCTCTCCGCGACTTAGCTCAAAAACTTTTAATCGACCAACTTACATGTGCAGTTGCAAAAACCCAAACATTCTGTATGCGAGAACAAGTTTTTTAACACTTTGAGGGACAGTAAACGCCCATAGACGTAATAACAATAAAACTTTGCGAAAGTTTGTTTGATAAAATAATTCATCCCAACTACGGAACCCTTCATTGTGCATGGTTCGACACGCACTTGGCCGGTTTTTTTTTAAGTTAGGGCTGTTAAAATTTATGCTTTTTGTAACTAACAAAGAGTTACGTTTTTCTAAAATCATCCCTCATGAGGGTAAAAACCCTTCTTTACCCTCTTGATTTTAAAATTCACATGTAAGTTCTTATTATTGACATTCTTGCGGGACTCTCTTCAAGAGCGTTAAGGGATTGAGAATATAGTCATAGTCCGTATCTTGAGAATCTGTCCACTCAATCAAAAGTTATTACTACTTGGCTCTTGGCTTGGAACGAAGAGTTTGAGTTTACCAGTGAGTACTTACTCGATAGATGGCGTTGTGCAAATGATGCGATTTTCTTAAGGGGGATGCGCCGGTAGCCCGCGAAATTCAAATCTTAAGTTTTTTGCAATTTGCAAGTCAGTGTCAGGCAGGTTGTATGTTAAAATGAAATTGTTTATTCTGTAAATAGGTTATTGGAATCACTTTTACACGTCGTAATAATATCAAAAAATTGTAAAATTAAGCTAGATGAGGTCGGCGTTTCCTATCTGACTACTCTGAGAAGAAAGGCCGAAACAAACTCACAGTCTCTTTTAAAGTCCGGACATACCTAGGTCAGATATTGGCATATTGGTCAGGCCCTATGAGGGCCATGTAGATTAGAGTCTGAAATGGTCTTTTGAGGAATGAACCACACAGATTTGAGTGAACCTGTCCTGTCACTGCAAGCATTTGTCAGTAATAGTGGAGCTCAGCTCAGAACTTAAGGAGCTCAACGACTCGACGAACAATACCAAAGAAAGGACATTTGTGTAGGCCGCATCAAGTTCTCAAATTGCCAGACCATTGTTAAAACTAACTGAGAACTATAATAAACATCCACATAGTCCTCACATTCACAATAATACAATACTTTACAAAGCAATCATGTCATTTTGTCAATATCCTACATATAATATTCAATAATGTGAATTTGTATATAAAACTGGTAGGTATATTTTGATGATTTTCACTTATTCAAAATGTCACAATGCCAAAATGACAAAATGTTAGCAGAGCGAGCAGCTCAATCCCATGCTTTTTGTCTTCCAAATAATCTGAAATTGTATAGTACCCTTTTTTACAAAGTTTGGTTTTAATACAGCTTTTAAATCGTTTAATGGGTAAGTTTCGAATGTCAATATGATTAAAATATGATTCGCGATCGTAGCAAATAGTAGCTTTACAGAATAATAACCATTAGATACAGGAATACAACTCCTGCCATATTAGTTAGATTAGATAAATAAATATTTGAAACAACTGCGACTCATTATTTAGATCAACATAAAACTTGATACTGACCTGTAAAAAGCAAAATCATAAGAATATTTGAATATCGCAGGCTCCCCCAAAGCTTTCGCCTTAGTTTCCATCGTCCATACAATATGCCATAGTTTTTTCATTAATCTTTATACAAGATTTTTTCATTAATCTTTCCGACAGTTTCATACTGCTGTCAATACTATCCACACTATCACCACAATATAGATATGAACTACCACTAATATATAAAGTTACTGGCTGTCTCATGTCTGTTACTTTTACGCCGTAACGCCTAGGTCGCCTAGACAGACCACGTGGGTTATGGGACATAGGATACTTTTATCCCGGTAGCACATTCCCGTGGAATAATTTCCGACATCCACGCGGGCGAAGCCGCGGGCAAAAGCTATTAATATTAAGTTGAAGTATAAAAGTTAGGATAGTTTTGAGAAATTTTATACATTATTGGCTAAATTACCTACCTTATGATAGTTAATTGATTCAGGCGTGACTTTTCGAACTTGACTTTGACTAGCCAATCAGCGCCGAGCAGCAATCCTATATAAGTGGGGGTGACGGGCGATTTGATTCATTCGGTGCGCGGCAGCGGTATTGGACGGACGTGTTTGTGCAGTGGTTCGAGCGCTCCCGGTCTCCTGCTAGTGGTTCCGGATTTTCAAGATTTCGTCGCGCCTCGCGACGATCGTCATAGTCTCAATAGACTATCTTCAGCTACTAGTTGTTTGCCTTTTTCAAGGCACAGCTAGTAAAGTTATCTTAACAGATTTACGTCAAAATATCGTTCGTCGGTGTTTTGCTGCCCCTTCAGGGTACCCCTTCAGGGTAAAACCACAGTATCGTGGTCCTCGGTGGATACCATACGGTGCCAACGAAGCCGAGGGGGTGCAGACCCAAACGCACCCGCCGATTCCCCTTCAGGGTTGAGGCAGTCAGTTGGACGGGTCCCAGTGTTCGGCCTTGGGGGGTCTCCTAGTCGACTCTGGATGACAGTTTTCCTTCCACAGCTACACACCTGGTGTCGGTTGGGTGTGTCTACCCCTTCGCACCAGACCCAGTTAGGACCCCGTTGCACCAATAAGATAGGCAACGGGCCAAAGCAAGCTTAGGGCTCACCAGTAGGTACTCACCTCCCTGTCTATACCGCGCAGGGAGGGTCACACATCCCCGGACAAGTCCATCCGGGGAGTTAGGTGTTAGGGCCAATGTTAGGTTCCCCCAACATTCCCTCCCTAGTGTAGAGTATTACTCTACCGACCATGGAGGCCGCCAACAGGTCGGCCTTCCTGATGCTCGAGTGCCTCAAGGTCATCCTGAAAAAGGAAGGCATTGAGCACAAGTACGCCGACGAAGTCGCTCGCCTCGAGCGAGCCATTCTCCCTCGCTCCGATCCTAATGCCATCGCTGACTTCAGCGATGCGCTAGTACTCACTCCCGTCCCCGATAGTCCTCTAGGTCTGTCCGGCTTCTCCGGCGACATGGACATAGACGAGCCCGCTTCCTCCAAGCGGGCCGATACCCCCATGCCCGCTTCTTCAAAGCGGGCGGTCAAGACTCTCCCTCTCCTATCCGACAAGGAGGCCAACCTCTCCTCTTCCTCTGCTTCATTCCACTCGGATGACGAGGGCTTCACGCCCGTCACCGGGAAGGGTAGCAAGAGGAAGAAGAAGAAGCAGAGTTCCGTCCAGGCCACCAAGGTGGTCGCGGTCGAGGAGCCCGCCTCTGGCCTCCGGTCACCCTCCCCCCCCGCGGTTCTCACCCCTACCGCCATCCCCCTGACCCCTCTGACCCCAGCTCCATCCTCCTCACAGGATGCCCCCATGACCCCGATACCCTCCTCTTCCGGCACTCAGAAGAGGAAGCTACCCCCCCCACCCCCTGTCTTCATCCAGGACAAGGGGAAGTGGACCGACATCTCGAGGTGGTGTTGCGATCAAAAGATCGCTTATACCAACGCTCGTAATACCCAACAGGGCATAAAAGTGACTATCCCGACGTCAAACGATTATCGGGAACTCACTAAACTCCTCCGCTCCAGAGGTGTGCCATTCCACACCTTCTCCCTCCCCGAAGAGAAGCAGACCCGCGTGGTGATCAAAAGGATCCCACGTGAAATCCCTGCCTCTGAAATAAAAGATGACCTTATTTCCCAGGGCATCCCGGTCGACGAGGTGCACCGCATGCACCGAGCTCGCAGCGGTGAGGCCTTCGACATGGTCCTAGTGGTCTGCTCCCCCACTGAGGGCCGCCTTCATCCGATCTTCAATGTCAAAGCCATCTGTAACCTGATGGGCTTTGACATCGAGAAGCCCCACAAAAACGCCACGGTCGGGCAATGTCACCGTTGCCAGCTGTATGGCACTGCCGATTGCCCACGCCCAAAAGACCGCTCGCCCTGTACCGAGCCGCCTAGCTGCGTCTTATGCGGCCAGGCCGGACACCCCGCAAACTATCGCGGCTGCCCCAAGGCCCCCAAGGCACCTCCCTCCAAACTGGCGAAGCGTTCCGTCGCTCGCCAGCAGAGGGAAGCTCCCTCCGCCTTCAAGGCCCCCTCCTCCCAGATCCCACGGAGGCTTAGCCCGCAAAGGCCTAGCCCCTGGAACCAGCTCCAACACCAGCAGGCCTTCCCTGCATTGGGCAATTCCAAAACCCAAACCCCCCCCCCCCCCCCCGCATTCCCCCCCTCATGGACCCCCGTATTCGCACCCCAGCGCCTCTCATTCCTCCGACACCTGCTCCGGTAGCAACGCGTCCCCCCCCTCCCCCCCCCGCCGCGTCCTCACTTGATCCATTCAATGTGATCACCACCACTTACATGACTTTCCTCACCCCACGCGCTAGGCAAATGGCCAACGAAATCGTTGCTGCCAAACAAGCCAACGACGTAGGTAGGATCTTCCAAATATTCAATGCGTATCCCGAGATCACGCAAGCCATGTCCTCCCTCGCCAATCAACCTATGCCCCAATATGAATAATACACCCGTAGCTAGATTCAAACCCCGATCCCTAAACTTAGGCTTCTTCAACGCTTTCGGTATCCACCGGCAGCATGCTGAGATCGCGGAATTCCTCCGCGATCATCAGATAGATGTCCTAATAGTACAGGAAACCCCATAGACGCAACCCGTCAATCGCGAACTACCGTATAGTTCGCAATGACAGGACACGCTGTCACCAGGGTGGCACCCTCATTTATTATAAAAAGGATCTCTATTGTATCCCCATAGACCCTCCCGCCCTCTCAAAATTAGAAGTCTCCATCTGCCGACTAGGCATGTCCGGCCATCAGCCGATCACCCTAGTATCAGCCTACATCCCTCCATATCAATCTCTAACCTCCAGTCACTCTGAGAACTCACTGGAGTACTCGAGTGATATCACTCGCTTACTAGATCTTAGCGACTCCGTCATAATAGCGGGGGACTTTAACGCTAAGCATATCTCCTGGAATAGCTCTAGGAATTCCCCAAGAGGGCGAATCCTATACGACCTCTCGAATTCCATGAACTTTGACGTCATCGCTCCGATGACTCCCACACACTTTCCCTACAACTCCGACCATTCCCCCGATGTCTTAGATATAGCGCTCCTTAAGAACGTCAACCTAAGACTCAACTCCATAGAAACGGTGCACGAGCTTAACTCGGACCACCGTCCAGTAGTCATGAAACTGGCCCCCCGAATAGGTCTCCCTGACCCATCCCAACCCCCAGCTACCAAAAAGGTAACAGACTGGAGGAAAGTAGGCGACCTGCTGAAATCCAACACATCTCCCCAATTGGACTCTATTCCCGAACAGTTCGATTCTGTCGCCGACACGACGGCCGCGATCGACTCGCTCACGGATCACGTACAATCCGTCCTGAACGAATGTTCAAGGCAAGTTCCAGCGGTGGACGACGATGTGCGTGAGCTGATGACCGAGAAGAACGCGGCTACACGTGCCTATAGCAACTTCCCATGCTCCGTTAACAAAACTCACATGCGTTACTTACAACGTAAAGTAAGTACTCGCATCACTGAGTTGCGTGAAGCGGGCTGGAACAAGATGCTGAGCGATCTCGAACCAACTCACCTAGCCTTCTGGCAACTCCAGAGGAATCTCCAATCCCAGCAGTGCGCTTCCATGCCCCCACTGGTCTGCCCCGATAGAACCATAGCCTTCGACGACATCGACAAGGCCGAATGCCTAGCCGACTGTCTAGAGGCACAATGCTCACCCAGCTCCCTACCAGTAGACCGAGCCCACCTCGCTAAGGTGGACGCGGAAGTCGAACGTAGTTTCTCTCCCCCCCGTCGAAGACCCCGACAATCCACTGCCCCCCATCACCCCAGACGAGGTGCACGAGATTATCAAAGGTCTCAAAACCCGCAAAGCCCCGGGCTCCGATGGACTCACTAATAGAGTGATCCAACTATCCCCTGCCCACCTGATAATGCTGTTGACCATCATCTTCAATGGTGCTCTCAGCAATAATATCTTCCCCAAAGCATGGAAGGAAGCCACCGTTATAGGTATTCCCAAGCCCGGCAAGCCCAAGTCCGAGCCGTCTAGCTATCGTCCCATCAGTTTGCTCAGAGTTCTCGGTAAAATCTACGAGAGACTTATTTATAAGCGACTCAGAGATTTTGCAGAGACCAAGGGCCTCATCCCTAACGAACAGTTCGGGTTCCGTACCCAACACTGTAGTACCCATCAGGCCCACCGCATAGTCGAGCATATTAGCGCTAGCTTTATGCGAGGCCACCTAGTAGGCGCGGTCTTCTTCGATATAGCAAAGGCTTTCGACAAAGTCTGGCACAACGGCTTACTATATAAGCTGTACCAACTCGGTGTGCCGGACCGTCTCGTGCTCATCCTACGGGACTTCTTGTCGAACCGTACCTTTCGCTACCGCATAGAGGGTGCCATCTCCTCCCCCCGATCCGTACGAGCAGGCGTCCCCCAGGGCTCCGTCCTCTCCCCGCTCGCCTTCTCGCTGTTCACCAGCGATATCCCGAAAAGTACAAAGGCCCAGTTGGCTCTGTTCGCAGACGACACGGCCATTTACTTTACGGGTCGTAGTCCAGATGCGATTCGCCGCACTCTCCAAACCGCAGTCGACAAGCTCGGCAAATGGTTCAGGAAGTGGCGAATCGAGGTCAACCCCGATAAAAGTCAGGCGGTACTATTCTCCAAACCGCGTCACAAACCCACCCCCCCCGAGCCCATCACCATGTTCGGCAAGCAGATCCCTTGGGAAAAGCGAGCCAAATACCTCGGTGTGGTACTCGACAAACATCTCACCTTTCAAGAGCACATAAAGCAGGTTCGCTCGCGAGCCGCTTTCGCTCTAGGTAGGCTCCACTCCGTTTTAAATCCAAAAAGCAAATTGTCACTCAGGTGCAAATTGCGAATCTACACGGCATGCATTCGTCCCATCATGACGTATGCCTGTGCCGTCTTCGCCCATACCAAACCCCATCACATCCATAAGATGCAGACCCTTCAGAACCGATTCCTCCGTAAAGCTACGGGTGCCCCCTTTTATGTCCGAAACGAGAACCCACGATAGCCCAATTCATGAAACGCATATCCAAGCGTTTCTTCGAGTCCGCCGCCAAACATCGCAACCCTCTGGTTGTCGAGGCGGCCAACTACACTCCCTCGCGCATCAGTAGGACCCGCCGCCCTAGGCACGCTCTAACCGACCCCGACGACCCCATAACTCTCCTCCAGGAGAGAAGTAGGGCGACTAGTACGGTTCATAAAACCAGACGCCGTCCGTCATTCCGACCTCGCCGTCGAGGTCCCCCGCGACCGCGACCCCGATCAGTCACTCCTCCCCGACCCTTGCCCGACGAAGCAGCGCTAGCCCGGGCTGACGCCGAGCCGTCGACATTAGTTTTAAACTCCCCGATCCAGCCTGTCCCTACTTGCTGCCCTCCCCCCAGCGACGTCCTAAGCCGAGGTCCGTACCCCGCAGGGGGTGCCCTTAGCGATCAGTCGCTTAGTATAAGTTAGTAGTTAGTAGTTTTATGCCCCTGGCTGGAGGCTTTAAGTTAGCTTAGAGCATTTCCGCAGGACAGTCCGGTTAAATAGTAAGTACCCCCCCGTGGTAAAAACTATGAGATGCCATTTATAAAAAAAAAAAAAAAAAAAAGCGATTTGATTCACTTTGCGTCCAGCGCTCGGTGTGGTAACACGCCGCGTTCTGGTTTGCAATTGGTCAATCGTCATCCTGAGGATGCCTCGTTGAGAGGTGAAACACGTGTCGATTTCTCACAGGGTTTTTTAGGACTCTTGAAGAATAGTCAAGCGGAATAGATTACTAAATATATCTACGTATATTGTATTTTACCCACCTTATTGTCAGGTACAACAAGTAAGGCCCCATGAATGGCACAATAGTCGTATACAAAGTCTGCACATCCCTCGCAATCTGCGAAATATAATTACCTACTTCAGTATTTTAATTCAAAACAAGTGTCGGCGCCAAACATTGTTGTGCTATTCTGTAAAAAAACTTACCGTGAAAACGTAAGTGAAGTGAGCTTGAAGTGAACTGTCACTGCCTTAGCATCAGTAGATATCGATGCGATGACAATGACAGCTCACTGCACGCTAGGCGTGTGTAACTCTTTACGGAACCGACTCACTGATCCGAATCATTGAAGTGATTCAAAAGATTGGTTCAGTAACAACGTTTCAAACGCATCATTTGGATCTGAAACATTACTTTGCTCTGGCTCATTCCGCGCGACGCGTCGCTCGCGAGGCGACTGAGCAGTGAGCGAGCGAGATAGGTAGACTGAGACACACTGAGTTATTTGACTCGCGAGTCGCGAGTGAGCAGGCGACATAATTACAATCTATACAAGTCAGACAGAGATACCAAATGAGATGTATATCACTCATACAATCACAGATTTTCGTTCTGTGCATTCGTTGTCGTTATCCGTGCACGTAAAAATGACCACTAAGGCGCATACGTAGCAAATACTATACGGTAGTTTTTTGTAATGTACCTATACGTAACATTCTGTATTTCATATCCTTTGAGCCAATCCAAATGAAACATATCAGTGATTCGGATCATTTCAGTGATCCAGATGCGAATGAATGCAAAAATGATACACTTTTCCCGCCTCTTGCACGCTCACTTGACCGAAGTTTTCACGGTGAGGTAGCTGAATAGGAATGAAGGTCTCTCACTACTTACTGATCGATGCAGACACCGCAGAAAAATTTAGCAAATGCCTGAGCCAGTGATATTATTATGTTTTATGTCCATCCCATTTTAATTGCGGTTGGCGCAACATTTATTTTTCTTCCATACTTCGCTTACCAAAGCGAGAGATGTCTACCGAGATGCTGGTATCTCGGTAGACACCATCTTTCGTTTCTTTGGTCAAAATGTACCATTCACCATTTATACGGGGCCAATCCCCGAGACAAACTAAGCCAATCCATTACTACCATCGTGTGAATAGAGACAGTCCACTGCAATTGATGAAGCAAATTAATGGATTGGCTTAATGTATTGTCTCGTGTATTGGCCTCATCTAAATGGTCCATTATGCGATGATATTATTGGATTGGCTTAGTAAATTGCCTCTAGTGACAAAATCATTGGCTCGAGCATGTTCTTTGCTATCAAAGGTGATTCCTTCAATTTACTGCGAAATTTATACGTTGTAATGCTAGATACACAAGCAGCAACTGTAGTCGCCGGCGACCACAGACTACTTAGAGAACTAACATCCGGCGACTTACTGGCGATTTCAAAGTCTTACGTCCAGATACATACACAGATTTTAAATAAAATCGCTAGCGGCAAATCTGCTGTCGGTGAACACAAAATGCAAATCTATAATAGTCACTTATCATAATGATTAATACATTAGGAACTTACGAAGTTCCTTTCCTAGGCCAGACAAGCTTGCTGCACTAAAATAAACGAATACTTACTTATTAAATAGTTGGGAAAACGCTATGCAAATGATGTTTATTTTGATTTACAAATAAGTTAAAGATACTTACAAAGATATTCGTCAAATCCAGGTTCTTCAGGCTCATAATAATTAAGATGGGTCCTCTTACGTAAATAAAAAGACATTTTCCAGAATAAATTCGTAAAATCTAATCCAAGAACCATTTAAAACTTTGTTTTTTTTTCTTGTAACTTGTCGTGACTTTTTTTTTTTATGTAATGTCTTGTCTGATTTTTTCTTACAGCCTAGTGGTCAGGAAATTATATTTGAAATTATATTATATTTTGGTAGAAGAAAATTTTATTTTGAACAACATACCTTTTTTTTACAAAATTATCACACACTTATCCTTTTTTTGACAATAGGTATAGAACATTAAAACTTTTCCTGTTTTACTACCCCGCTACGGCGAAGCAAAAAGGAGTCTTATGATTTTGACCAGTACGTATGTGTGTTCATGTGTGGGCTCATAACTTCTTAACTCCTTTTTTCATATTTTTTCTTATAATTTCCAACTATTTTTACCTGACTACGGCGAAGCAAAAAGCCGGGTTATGATTTTGACCGGTTTGTATGTATGTATGTACATGTGTTCCCTCATAATTATCTTCTTAACTACTCATCACAATTTGACAAATGAGTCGTTGCAAGCGTCTTGATCGTCCGCTGGTTAAAGGCTATGTGACGTCACATTAAATTAAATATGGCGCCCTCTAGAGGACAATGAGGAAATTGTAAAATTGTACTCGAGCGGTTAATGAGGCCATGATGGGTATCAAATGAAAGGGCAAAATTATCACATTTCAAAATAATATATATTATAAAGGTTGTTTCATACATCACACTTATACCATAATAAGGTTTTTCTCAAGTGCGTTTATGAGAATGTTTCGTTATGTACTTCACTACTAAAACTACACTGACATATATCACACTTGTAAGGTTTTTCACCAGTGTGCATAAGGATAATTATGACTTTTTATAACAGACTTGGCTAAAACTACGATCACATACGTTTAAAAGGTTTTTCACCAGTGTGGATACGAATATGTTTTGTTAAATAACCCTTCTGATTAAAATGACGTTGACAAATATCACACTTATAAGGTTTTTCACCTGTGTGTACAAGAATATGATTTGTTAAAGCACTCTTTTGATAAAAACTTCGCTGACATAAATCACACTTATATGGGTTTTCACCAGTGTGTATGCGTATATGTTTTGTTAAATGTCCCTTTTGACTAAAACAACTTTGACATACATCACACTTATATGGTCTTTCACCAGTATGTATTCGAGTATGTTGTGATAAATGACCCTTTTCACTAAAACTACGCTGACATACATCACACTTATATGGTTTTTCACCAGTGTGTTGACGAATGTGATTTGTTAAATGTCCATTTTGACGAAAACTACACTGACATATATTACATTTGAAAGGTTTTTCACCAGTGTGTATACGAATATGTTTTGTTAAAACACTCTTTTCTCCAAAACTACGATGACACACGTCACACTTATAAGGTTTTTCACCCGTGTGAGTTATATTATGTGTTTTTAAATGACAGATTTGACTAAAACTACGCTGACATACGTCACACTTGTAAGGTTTTTCACCAATTTGTGTATGACTAAGTTGTATAGTTTTTTTTCCCGGATTATAACTACGCTGATCACATTTGTAAGGCTCTTTGAAATAAGTGCCAGGGTTGAGAGGTGTCCGGATAATGTTCGAGTTTGATATTTCTTTTTTTGTTAGCTCGGCTGTTATTCCATCTTCTAGTTGTGTTCTTCGTGTGTCTAGTTTTGGTTTCTTCGCAACGGTCGCCCCTGTAATTATAAATCGGTAAGTACAATGTTGGAAGAAGATTGACATGCACAAAATTACTAATACTTACTTGTTGTCTCACTGGCTCTTCGTTTGTTCTTAGATAATTCTTGTTCTTGTTCCACTTCAGTTTTAAACTCTATTAAAGGTACATCATATACGAAATCTGACTCAGAACAATGTGGTTGTGTATCTACTACATCTAGACAGCTATTGTTAATATTTTCCAGTTCTAGCTCTGTAAGTAAACAAAAACATTTAAGAGTATTACTCAATTACTAATCTACACTAATATTATAAAGAGCAAAGATTTGTATTTTTGTGTGTGCTTGTAATGAATAAACACAAAAACTACTGCGCCGATTTCTTTCTTTCACCATTAGAAAGCTACATTCACCATGAGTAACATAGGCTATATTTATTGCTAGAAAAGATTAAGGATCCTTACTAAAACTCCAATAATGTAACCCAAGGTGTAAGAAAAATACCTAAAATATTCTTTACATCGCGTGCGCTGCGAAAACTATTGAGGATAGAATAAAAAAATGAACTACGACTTTGCAGAACAAGTTATTATTAACAAAAAGTGTCGCGACAGGTCATATGTGTAGCTATTATAGTTATGCCACAATAAGTGTTCTTTTATTTTGAAAATTTAATTGAAATGACGCCGCTAGAAAAGTTTCTTTATTTGTATCTTGGTATTAATCCTTATCAAAATAAATACCTTCCAGATGATGATGATGATTTAAGACTACTTCAATACCTTTATATAACTTTTTGAATTATTCAATTCGGACATTCTATTCGAAAGATATCACGAGTTTAAAAATGTAACTATAGCTCCAAAAAATACCGGCTCATACATTTAGTATACAATGGCTTTTTTGATGATATCTCGGTAGATAGGTAGTATGGTAGGGTAGGTAGGGTAGGTAGGATAGGTAGGGTAGGTAGGTTGGTAGGTAGGGAAGGTAGGTAGGGTAGTTAGGTAGGAAGGGTAGGTAGATAGGGTAGGTAGGTAAGGTAGGTAGGTAGGGTTGGGAGGTAGGGTTGGGAGGTAGGGTTGGGAGGTAGGGTAAGTAGGTAGGGTAGGTAGGTAGGGTAAGTTGGTTGGGTAGGTAGATATCTTGTTAGGTGTAGGGAGGTAGTTTTAGGTAGGTAGATATGTAGAGTAGGTAGGGTAGGTAAGTAGGTAGGGTAGGTAGGTAGGTAGGGTAGGTAGGTATGGCAGGGTAGGTAGGTAGGTATGTCGGGTAGATAGGTAGGGTAGGTAGGTAGGGCAGGGTAGGTAGATAGGGTAAGTAGGTAGGACAGGGTAGGTAGGTAGGGCAGGGTAGGTAGGTAGGGCAGGGTAGGTAGGTAGGTAGGGCAGGGTAGGAAGGTAGGTAGGTCGGGTAGGTAAGTAGGTAGGGTAGGTGCGCCGTAGATAAGTACTTAGTGCTACCCGTGCGAAGCCGGGGCGGGTAGCTAGTCATTATTAGAGTCGTTTTATTTCAAAATAATGTGTTTACTATTAAACTAAACATTACCAAAACTTTGTAGTATGTAGTTCAAAACATTATTGATTAATATAAAATAAATAGATTATAATAATATCTTTCATTAAATAAGTTAATTATTATTTTTGTTCTTAAAAACATACCATCACTTTGATGTTCCTCCTTTGGCTCAATAATATCATCTAGTTCCTCACAAACAGCTGGTAATTCTTCTTTGATAGCAATGCTTTCTGTTTGACATTCATCAACTATACTTAAGCGCACTGTTGGAGTTATATTAAACTCACTGGAAAACTCTAAGGTGCCTTGGTGTATCAGAGGTTTTGTCTGTAAAAATAGTGAAAAAGGAGGGTTATGATTATGACCGGTATGTACGGTCGCGGTCTGAGAATGTTTACCACCTTAAGGTTTATAATTGCATGCACACATCTATGTAACAAGGTCGATGACAATATAGTGATTGTGCTTAGGTATAGAGCACACTACTGAGTTTGTTTCGGCCTTTCTTCTCAGAGTAGTCCGTATATTAAACGCCGACCTCATCTAGTTTTAAAAATGTGATTGACGTGTAAAAGTGTTTGTACAAACCTAGTTACAGAAATAAATCATTTATCATTTAATATTTTATCTCAAACAAATCTTTTTTAACCAAGCGAGGTTGAACTTGTTACTAAAAATTCAAAAATTGAAATAAATAATCAAACAGAAATTCAAAACATTTTAATTGATGTGATCTAAGAGCTTCAGGGTTTCTTTCGCTCTGACAGTCCCAGGGTTGAACCATTATGCCCCACAGATTTTCAATCGGGTTCATATCTGCTGAACGAGCAGGCCATTGAATGAGACGAATGTCACGGTGCATGTTGAACCACGCCATAGTAGCCCGGGCCTTGTGTATTGGTGCATTATCCTGAATGTAATCAATTTGTGGGAATTCTGCTGCAGGATACACAACGCGCACAGTAGGCAGCATCACCTCTTCCAAAAGTGACACATAATTATTCGCAGTAGCCCTTTTTTCTAACGAAGTCAGTTCTCCGACGTCATCGTGGCTCATCCACCCCCATAAGTTGACTGTTATGCGACCAGATTCATTTTGAGGCACGATATGAGCTTCATCATACCGAGTGCGATTATAACGCCATAAAGTCAATCTTCCAATTTGACTCGATTTATAAGTTTTTTCGTCGGTAAATATAACATTCGACCAATCAAAATCAAGATATTGTCGCGCAAAATGTTGTCGGGCAGTTTTGTGGAGACCTTTGAGTTCCACTTTAGTAACATGACGTCTGTAGTGTAGCCCTGCTCCGTGCAAAGCTAGTCGAATCGTCCGAGGACCCACATCATACAAAGCAGCAAAATGACTAGTTGGTGTGAACCCGCGCTCTTCGTAATGTCGAACCATATCAGTTATTTGCGCGGTGGTTAGTATCGCCCGTCGTCCTGAACTGCTTCTATGATCTGTTAGTTGCCCTTCTTCGCCATGACGCCGAATCCAAAATCTCACGGTGCATCGAGATATATTGAGCTCTCGTGATATCGCACTAATATTCAAGCCATCTTCGTGGAGAAATAATATTTCAGCCCTTTGTTGCAGGGTTATACTAGCCATTTTATTTCTATCAATGTATAATTACTAAAACTCGAACCTGCTTTCTTTGTTAAATGTCATTATGGTGATGTGTCAACAGGTGTTAACTTTAAAATTATGAAATAAAAGTAATATGAAGGAGGTATATCATTTTATGTCATTATGGTAATGTGTCAACTTTAAAATTAAGAAATAAAAGTAATAAGAAGCAGATATAGCATTTTAGACTTTACTGCACACAGTGTGGTAAAGAAGCTAATTTGAAAACTGATAAACATTTTTAGACCGCGATAGTATGTATGTTCATCTGTTCCCTCATATCTTCTAAACGACTCATGACAATTAGGCAAATATGGTATCGCTGGAAGCGTCTTGATCGTCCGCTGGTTATAGGCTGTGACGTCACATTAAATTAAAAATGGCACCCTCTAGAGGACAATGAGGAAATTGTAAAATTGTACTCGAGCGGTTAATGAGGCCATGATGGGTATCAAATGAAAGGGCAAAAAGGTATAAACAAGACACTACAGACAGACAAATAAAAAATCCGGAGTCACACGTAATCTGTTTGATTTATGCCCTAACATGTGTGACTCTGGATTTTTATTTGTCTGTCTGAGTTTCTTGTTACAGCATTAGAATCATTAATACATCTGTCAAGGTAATGGAAAAGTTCTTATGGAACAAATCTAAGTTATAGTAGAACCACACCTCATAGTTGTCATTCAACATCTGAGCGAACAGCTCCTCGGCTTCCAGACATTTTCTCTGGAATTGGTAGCATTGCTTCAGTTTTGAGCAGCAGAGGAAACAAGCGAGCAGCGGTCTACTGTCTTCAGTTACAAACTGCAACAAAACAATTTGTATACCATTTGTTTATTTTGAATACTTCCAATAAATACAATGTTATACAGTCCAAAGCGTTGGGTGTAAAAGTTCTGGAGCAACAACAGCACAGAATGTGTAGGGCTCTCATGAGGTGGACAGGTGACCTGGTAGGAACTTGCTGGATGCGAGAAGCACAGGACAGGTTGATGTGGCGACTCTTGGTGTTGAGGGATGCCTATGTCCAGCAGTGGACGTCTATTGACTAGATGATTACTGTCACCTATAAGATCTTAATTTTTACAGAGATATTGTACTTACTGGGACATCAGTCAGCTTCTCATATATCTCCTGCAGGTTCTTGTTGGCGACCACATACATCCGAACATTCTCCACTAAACATATTCTACACTTTTTCAGTTTTTCCATCGACATAACTAACACACCCCCTATAGTAAAATTACTGGCAAAAAATATATGAATACCACTTCTTTAAATCTTCTTGAATACCAGAGGTAGTCCTTTATTGATGCCGTGTGCAATAAGTATGTGTGGACCTCAGTATGACAGGCCAGCAGTCCGAGCGAAGGTCAGGCTGGAGTGCTAGCTTTCTAGTATCTCTCCAATATATAAATAAAGAAAATAAATAACTTTTTGATTTTTATGAAGAAAAATGTACTTTGTAAACTGAACTACAATCATCAGCTGACAGCTGTCAACAATTCGGAATGCAATGTCGTGAACACACTCACAGTCCTCGCTCAACGTCAAAACTTGTATTCCATCCCCAAACCTTGCAGGCTTATAAACATTAGAATCAGCAATACAACTCTCTAAGTTCATGTAAGTGCATTGAATGAAATTTTCATTCAATGCACTTACATGGGTTCTAAAACAGCTGGCATGCTGTTTTAGAACCCATGCTGGGTGCCAAGAGCCCGACGGATAATGTAATTAATGCTTGCGTGCCGAGCCAACCGACCAGCGCTCTTGCTGCAGGAAAAGCCACGGTGTCCGAGGCGATCGACTGCTTCACCGCACTGACAGCGATGTGGGGCCCCGCAAGGAGCGCCCGAACGTAGACTTGTAGTGAGCCGGAAAGTTGTGTCACCCAGTATAGTACCTATGTTGGGTGACATGGCGGTAGCGCCTGAAGCTAGAGGCCCGACTCCCATTCTCCCACAGGCAGTAGGCGGGCACGCTCAGCAGTATTGATGGACGTATTAATACCCACACAGATAGGTACTGGGTGGGGCAGCACTCGTACGAATAGCAAGTTGGCAAGCAACGAGCGATTGTGAGCAGTGGTAGCCCAGTGGTAACGGCCGTGACTTACGAGTTGTAGGTCGAATAGTTGCTTGTAATTTATTGGATTGGGGCGAACAAGCCGGTGCACGGTGGGGAAACCCGCTTATTAACCTTTGGTATGCCGGAACGTGGATCCCGTTGAGAAACAATGGATTTTTAATTGTGTCTGTAATTACGGCATACGACGGGTTAAATCAATCACCCCTTTCATGACTGTCTCCGCTCATGACTATGTAGATATAGAACTATATACCATTTTGGATATTGTATCCTGAACTTATTTGATTGAAGTGTTACCGTGAACGACCTTCTGAGAATCCCACCTAACTTCCCCAACATGCAACACATACACCAAAAGCCAGAAACATGGATCTCATGGCACAGATTTTTCTGTGTCTATCTCTCTCAGGGTGCATCACTCAGGGATTATCACTAGTCATCAGGTGGCTCAGATTTTTTTCTTCGATATCTGTATGTTCTGAAGGAATAAAATGTGTAGGTAGGAGAAAAGTTGGGAGACTTTTTCATGATAGCGATATTATGCATGTGGCACTCGGTTTTTAATCACATGTATCAAGGAATTGACCTTAGCAATTTATTATTTTGATTAAAAGTGAAAAATAACTTTAATTTCGGAAGTCGTTGGGAAAAAACGAAAATTGAAAAGCAGACACCGACTAGGTAGTTTTTTTTTTTTTTTTTTTTGTAAAATGTTTTGAGATAAAATTAATAAAACACGTCCATATTTAGCATGAGATTGGTTTTATTGAGTATCAATTAAATACAATAAGAATAAATAACATTACAGCCTCAGTCTTATTTTGTGAACTGAGTAAAAAACCGGTCAAGTGCGAGTTGGGCTCGCGCACGCAGGGTTCCGTACGTATCTATAAAAAACTGTGAATAAGAAAAAACAAAATAATAAAAAATATCCGTTTCATACATTTTCATCGGGTAAATATTGCATTTTTGTATGAAACAGCTGATATTTTTTCGATTTTTCAGTGTTGGTCATAGAGTGAAAGTTGCTCTAAATCATGAGTAGGTACTTTCACGCCCTGAAAGGTAAACAGTGAATTAAAAATCACCGTGTAGGGTATATGTAGTGAAATATTCACGAATCTATTATAAGTAACCGTGCGTTTGCACTGGCGAAACATTCAAGACAAAACATGTTCAAATCTCTAGTTCCTGTCAAAAATTGTATGGAACATTGACAGAAAATAGACATTTCAACATGACATGTGTTGTTTTGAATGTTTCGCCCATGCAAACGCACGGTAAAAGAAACACTCTTTACACGCATACTTGTATTTTTAGATTACCTACTGTATATCACATTACAAAGGTTGTTTACCAGTGTTTAACCCCTTTCCGCATATGAAGCCATTCATTGCTTCGTAAGTTTTTGATTTTATTACAGTTTAACAAAATATCAATTACTAAAAAATTAAATTGTATAATAATACGCATTTATTCGTTATACGGAACGTATTTTTTTCCTATACGATAAGTGCAATCTGACAAAAGTATCAGAGGGTATGTGCATGTGCAGCGTGTCTGGTCAGTGAAGCGAAAATAAATTATTGGTACTTTTGACAGTAGAAAAAATAAATAAAACGGTGAGTAGGAACTTTATATAAAATTAATTTGAACTCTTTGAATCATGCTATGCAGGGAATGGGTTTTACGTTAGCACTTTTTTTTTGTTTTTGTTCGAATTTTGAACCTTTTGTATGGATTCGTATGCAATCTATCCTATATACTGTTTGTCATATTTGGATTCGTATGCATTGCTGGCTTTCTGCTTTCGCTATCATTTCTTTTCATGAATGGACGTTTCAGGCTTCTATAGTGGTTCCAAGCATGTGAAGTCTATCCCCGGTGATGGGTCCTTGTGTGATGATGACCTTGATTTGGACTCCGAACCTGAATAGGTACGATCCCTTCAAAAACGTGGGAGTCCAGCTAACATTTTTGGAACCCCGACATCAAGTCTAGTTGGTACTCCAACAAGCCGAGTTGGAACTCCGACAAGTCGAGGCGGCACTCCATCAAGCTTGCCCGATTCGCCGGTACCAACTAAAAAGTTTCGAAAAGCTCCTGAAAGACAATCAAGGCGCGTCGCTGAATTCTGAACGAATTGTAGCATCAGTAATTTCCCCACGTGGATGAAAAATCGAAAGTTATGCCAAAAAGAGCTCAAAGTTCTGTTCCTGCACCAAGGGTGAAAAATGTGCAGTCCATTTGTGCTGTCCAATGACAAACGAAATTGTTTCAAAGATTTCCACAGTATAATTGCTAAACGCATGCGAAGCCACATAAGGATGAACGATAATTTACGACAGTGCATACCAAGCCATAAATGGCTTTGTGCTGTAATTTCAGCAATAACCGTTTCTTTTTTTTTTCAAATTTGTTCTTCTTAGTGCTCAATAAAAGAAAATTATGCAAAACAAAAAAAAAAAAATTGCACCTCCTTCATAATTCATGCAGTAAAACGATTAACATGTTTCAAATTACTCAATTATTGATTAAAACTTGTACCTATTAAAAAATATTTTTAATTATTACTGTAAAATATGTTATACTTATTCAAAAATATGACTAAACGCTATTTGATAATATAATTACGAGTTCTGTTACTATTTATGTAAGTAATAAATTCACCTACGTATCTTCATATTGATATAATTGTAATCGATTTACAAGTGCAATTTCGTATCGATATTATTTTATTTTGGTATTGGTAACATTTCTAATTGAAAATGTAACTATGAAATGTGTTGTTAAATTGAATAACTATTTAAATAAAAATTGTATCTGTACTAATTAAGTTTAACTAAGTTAAGTTTTGTAAGTAATAAAAATTCAAATTCAAATATTTTTATTTGTAGAACATAGGTAAATACAGATGTCAATATTAATAAAAGTGAACACTATGTCTTGCCGTCAACGGCGCACAAATATTCTAATAGTTTCAAATTAATTATTAATAAATACAACAAAACATTTAAATTAACAATTTAACATATTAAATATTATATTATATCACATAAAAACATTAAAATTCAATTAAATTTAATAAGTTTTTTTTTTTTTTTCCTATTTATGTACACCTTTTTACATACCTACCTATTAGATGACTAGATTTTTATAATTAAGTATGTGATTATTTTAGAAATACTATGCCTTGCCTCGCCTAGAACACAGGTGACCTAGTTCAGGCACATAAAACTGTTGCATTTTTCGTAGATTTAAGCAAATTTGTATTTAGTGTTTACCTTTTTACTAGAATAAACTTTTATTATTATTGTCTCGTCCTCTGTTATCGCCGCGAGCCGCCAATTTAACAATGACATTTTGAGCAAGCTTCACGTGTCACCGCCAGCGAACCGAATAAGGTCTCGAACTTAAAAACGGCGTACTTTTAGACTTCAAGTACGCACGTCTATCACCCATTTAAAAGTTTGCTCAAGTGTGTATAAGAATGTTTCGTTAAATGTAATTTACAACTAAAACAACACCCACATGTATCACACTTGAAAGGTTTTTCACCTGTGTGTGTTCGAAAATGATTTGTTAAATTTAACTTTTCACTAAAACAACGTTGACACACATCACACTTGTAAGGTTTTTCACCAATTTGTGTACGAATATGTTTTATCGTTTTTTTTACTGGATTATAACTACGCTTATCACAATAAGGCTTGGTCGTACGTTTTAGAGTTGTTCGAATAACTTTCGAGTTTGACATTTCTTTTCTCGATTGCTCGGCTGTGTTTGCATCTTCTAGTTTTGTTCTTCGTGTGTCTGGAGATTTTTTCTTCGCCCCTGTGATTATAAATCTAGTAAATACAATGTTGGAAGATTGACATGCACACTTATCTTAATAATAGCGGATTGCATGATTCACACTAGGACCGGATAGGAGGAATGGAACAAAGCTAGCTTCTTATCAGGTGAACCATTGCAATTGGCCTGTTTGCTTAACAAACTAATACTTACTTGTCGTCTCATTGGCTCTTCGTTTGTTTGTAGCAACTTCTTGTTCTTCTTCCACTTCAATTTTAAACTCCACATCAGAATCTAAATCAGATTCAGAATGGTATAGAGGTATATCTGCTACATCTAGAAAGCTATTGTTAATATTTTCCAGTTCTAGCTCTGTAAGTAAACAAACACATTCAAGAGCATTACTCGTTTCCTATTAACACTTTCGCGGACATTGAATGAGACACAATTGAAGTTTTATTGTTATTACGTCTATGGGCGTCTATGGGTGATGGATATGCGAGCAAGTCCGCGTACTTAGGGCTCGGCGAGCTTACTCGCCCGTCTGTCGTGCTAAGTACGCGGACTTTAAAACCGCCGAGTGAGTTCGTCGGCGATCCAACAATTACACTTTGAGCAAGCTTCACGTGTGTCACCGACGGCGAGCCGAGTAAGGTCGCGAACTTAAAAACCACGTATTAAGGTTGATGCGCTAGGGTGGCCCGCGAAATTCAAATTTTCTTACGTTTTTTGCAATTTGCAGGTCAGTACCAGGTTGTATGTTGATCTAAATATTATTAGCGGCCGTAACAAATATGGATTTACAGAATTATAAACATTAGAATCAGCAATACAACTCTCTAAGTTCATGTAAGTGTATCGACTGACGATTTCATGAAATTTTCATTCAATGCACTTACATGAACTTGAGAGTTGTATTGCTGATTCTAATATTTATAATTCTGTAAATCCATATTTGTTACGGCCGCTAATAATATTTAGATCAACATACAACCTGGTACTGACCTGCAAATTGCAAAAAACGTAAGAAAATTTGAATTTCGCGGGCCACCCTAGCGCATCCACCTTAAGTACGCCCGTCTACTTACTTACGTACCTACTTTAAGTGTGTTATATTTCACAATATGTGGTTAATATTTGAATGAAAAAGAAAGTCTATAGATTATAATATCCTTCATTCATTTTAAGATATTATTTTTGTTAATAACATACCATCAAATTGATGTTCCTCCATTGGCACAATAATATGATTTAGTTCCTCACAAACAGCTGGGAATTCTTCTTCAATAGCAATGTCTTCTGTTAGACATTCATCAACTATACTTATGTGCACTGTTGGAGTTATACTAAACCAACTATATAACTCTAACGGGTCTTGGTTTATCAGAGTTTTTGTCTGTAAAAAGTTGTTTTAGTTGTTCAGTGTTAGGTCAATAGTGCAAATTTGTACTATTTTTTACCTTTTTATGCAATTTGCAAGTCAATTTAAGATACCCGATCATAACAGATATGTATTACCAGCATTAGAACCATTAATACATCTTGCTAAGTTAGATTTGTTCCATGCAATCAAAACTTTTATGTAAAAGTTCTTATGGAACAAATCTAAGTCAAAGTGGAACCTCACCTTACAGTCATCATTCAACATCTGAGCGAACAGCTCCTCGGATTCCAGACATTTTCTCTGCAATTGATAGCATTGCTTCAGTTTAGCGCAGCAGAGGAAACAAGCGAGCATCGGTCTACTGTCTTCAGTTACAAACTGCAACAAAATTACTCTTGTAATATTTGTTTATTTTAAAAACAAACAATAAATATATTGTTACACAGTCCAAAGGGTGGGGTCGAAAAGTTTTGGAGCAGCAAAAGCACAGAATGACATGTAGGCCTCTGACAGACGCGTGAGGGAGAGGCAAAGGCGTGAGGGAGAGGGAAAGCCTGCGCCCTCACGCCCCTAAACGCCGCCGCTGGAGGCACCCTGGGCGTCGGGAATCCCAGGCGGATTCCCGGCCACCATAGGCGCGGGCTTGCGGACGGCGAGCAATGGGTAGCTCGCCGTCCGATAAGGACCAGGCCCGGGTCGATGGCGCGTCGTGTTCCACGCGCGCCTCAAAGAGATGTCAGCACACCTGACGGGGTCCGTTAGGACCGATGCCTGCCAGGGTTGCGGAATAGTCCGAAAGGGATACCGGGACCCTGGCAACAGGCAACCGAAGGAACACAGGTGGGTTTTAGTCAGTAAGAGTCTGACACGCCCTTCCGCTCCGCCCAGAGCGGGAGAAGTCATAGGATGATTTCCCACCCAAAAAAATAAAAAAAATAAAGGCCTCTGACAGACACAGGTAGACAGGTGACCTGGTAGGAACTTGGTGGATGTGAGAAGCACAGGGCATGTTGAGGGACGCCTATGTCCAGCAGTGGACGTCTATTGACTAGATGATTACTATCAACTATTAGGTCTTCAATTTTTACAGAGATAATGTACTTACTGGGACATCAGTCAGCTTCTCATATATCTCCTGCAGGTTCTTGTTGGCGACTACATACATCCGAACATTCTCCACTAAACATATTCTACACTTTTTCAGTTTTTCCATCGACATAACTAAAACACTGCCGAGTTATTACTGGCAAAAAATATGAATACCACTTCTTCTTTGAATCATGTAAACATTGAATACCATGAGCAGTTTATAAGAGGTAAAGCTTGTTCTTATCGATCCCGTGAGCAATAAGTATTTGTGTAGACCTCAGTAAGACAGGCCAGCAATCGGAGCGGAGCAGGTCTGGAGTGCTAGACTTCTAGTATCTCTCCAATATTTATATAAACAAAACAAATAATTTTTTGTTATAATCCTTGGAGGTAAAGGAAGATCAAAGATAATATGGGAGAGGAAGAGCAACAAAGTGTTCTGTTTCAGTATAATAGAATGTAGGTACTCTGTGGTGCTCTGCACAGATAACCACACAGAGACAGATCGACATAACACAGATAAGATAACTATAAATAAGGGCGGTGCTCTGCGAGGAAGAACAATACCTAATTACCACAGAACATATATATAGTCAAGACAATTACTGAGAGTATTATTATGTTTTAGCCAATGTCACAGAATATCTAGCCAATCACAATTACCATGCGTTTGCACTGGCGAAACATGTATCTCTAGTTCCTGTCAAATATGTATAGAAGATTGACAGGGACTAGAGATTTTTGTTGTAATGTTTCGCCAGTGCAAGAACGTACGGTTACTGAACTATAATAATAATAATATAAACACCACTGCCGTATCTCTACGTTGGCATCGTAGTGGGGCTTGCGCGCTCCGTACTCTGGGTCTGAGCCGGCAGCCGCCAGGTCTAGAGTGAGGAGCTAGACCAAAAGAGATACAAAAACCCGCAGGGCAGCATGTGGCGAGCTGTTGGGCAGTTACGTTCCCACAGACTCTATCTCCCGGGAGAAGTCTTGTTCCTCACTTCTGGCTTGCCTTTATTGGCCGGCTGGAGTGAACAATGACGAGGAACAGAGCTCCCACCTCATTCTTGCCTTGACTGGCCGGCTTGAGTGAAGATTTGCAAGAGCAAACGTGCTCGGAGGAAGGAAGTATTTCAGTAAGTGCTCGTAGGGATCTTGACCATCTTCCGGGCTCTGGGATTGTTCTGAAAGCCGTGGAATACCTCTCCACTCCTCAAGCGCCTCAGGAACTGTTGCCCCCTTGTCGGTACGTCACTATGTGCTAGCGACTGTTTTCGGGGGCCCATTATTGAGTGTGTAAGTCACCCCCTGCCATTTTATCCGTGTATACCATAACATTGATCAGGCAGGGGCCATAGTCCTTCCATAGTTCTAGGTATCCAGTCCACTATAGCCACCCAAACCCATAACCCAATATGTTTTGTTTCCATGTTCTGCAATAGTCCTACACCAACCGGGGGTTGTCCTTGGATGCACTTGCATAGTGCATACAGGGATAATCGTCGGTTGGTGACTCATTCCTTTTGAAATTGTCTAAGGGGCCTCTGCGAGTTGGCTTCGGCCCCTCGTACGCCTTCCAAAAGACCGGGAGCCCATGGTCCCGAGACATGTAAACATATACATAATAATAGTAATAATAATTTATGATAAAAAGGTATTATACTATGTTTACTTACGGAAGAAAAATAATAAACATTATTCTTGAAATATTTTATTTTTAGCCATTTTCTTATTTTATTTTTACATCAGACCCTAAATAGGTACCCCAAATAATACTCTTGCTCGGAGAGTGAGACAGTCACGCAATACATAACAACGGATTGTAAAACTACAGGCAACTTAAGGGGTCATTGTACTCATTACTATGAACAACTTTCAATATGGGACAAACACCGAAAATGCGGAAAAAAAATCAGCTGTTCCCTACAAAAATGTCCGCTTATCTCACCAAAATATAGGGAACAGCTGACTTAATTTTCTGTAACAACTACGGTAGCACATTTCTGGCATGTACATAATTATGCTGGCACTTCACTTCGCGTATTTGCGCAAATATTCGTGTTATTTCGTAAATACAAATTTTAATTAATTTAGAAACTAGCTTTAAACCGCGGCTTCCCCGCTCGGTATGTCGATAAAAAGTAGCCGATGTCCTTCCCCAGGGTGCCATATATCTCCTTGCCAAATTTTGTCGAATTCCGTTCAGTGGTTTAGGCGTGAAAAGGTAACAGACAGACAAACAGACAAAGTTACTTTCCAATTTATAATACTTATATGGAATACATAAATACATGGATGTATGGATGTTTATGGCAAATTTTATATCACCCAAGTAACGCGAATATTTTGATAAATACCGCCAAGTGAAGTGCCAGCATACGGATAATATATGTCATAAAAACAAAATTGCCGTATTTGGTCTGAACAGAATCAAGACCTACCATTACATCCAAGCATCATCGTCATGCTTCCGAGGTCGTCCCATATAAATTTTATTAACTTTGCTTGCGTAATTTTTGAGTTAGCTTCAATATTACGTATTTTTCCCACTTAGTTTATCTAGACGACATCCTGTTTGACTCCTTCACTGTTATTTACATAGCAGGTAGTGGTATTCGGATTTGTGTGGGGTAGGTACCACAACTAAAAAGTGAAAAATAACTTTAATTTTGGAAGTCGGTGGCAAAAAACGGAAATTGAAAAGCAAACACACCGACTTCCGAAATTAAAGTTATTTTTCACTTTTTTTGTGTTTTTTTTGGAAGTCGGTTGTTTTTTTTTTGTAAAAATTTTTTATTTTTCACTTTTTAGTTGTGGTACCTACTCCACACAAATCCGAATACCACTACCTGCTATGTAAATAACAGTGAAGGAGTCAAACAGGATGTCGTCTAGATAAACTAAGTGGGAAAAATACGTAATATTGAAGCTAACTCAAAAATTACGCAAGCAAAGTTAATAAAATTTATATGGGACCACCTCGCAAGCATGACCTACCAAATAAAAAAAGAATCATCAAAATCGATTCATAATTGGCGGAGTAATCGCGTAACAAACATACAAAAAAAAAAAAAAAAAACAGACGAATTGAGAACCTCCTCCTTTTTGAAGAAGTCGGTTAAAAACAATGTTTTGGTGTGGTTTGTAGGCCGGTGGAATCATCGGTCCATATTTCTTCAAAACCGAGGTCGCCCGGCGGGCCAGAACGTACCTAACTGTCAACGTCGACCGTTTACGTTTCATGCATGCAGTGCCGTAATTACTTAATTAGCCTTTTATGCGCCCGGTGCGAGCTGCTATAACCGCGCCCTTGAAATATTTTCTAAAAATAAATCTATCATCCAAAAAATTAAAGTAATAAAAACTAAAACCCAACTACGACAAGAAAGTCAATCAACTAAATTGGTATAACCAAGACACCACAGACAGACAAATTAAAAATCCGGAATCACACGTAATCTGTTCGATTGATGGCCTAACATTTTAGTTGATTGACTTTCTTGTCGTAGTTGGGTTTTAGTTTTTATTACTTTAATTTATTTTTTTAAATTTTTGGGGTAATAATATATTATATATTTTTGAAATGTGCTAATTAAGCCCTTTCACTTGATAAGTAGCATTGTATGATTCAAAAATATTTGTTTTTTAGTTCATAACTTTATGTCCTCTAGAGGGCGCTATTTTTATACGCTAGTCAAATTGTGATGAGTCGTTTAGAAGATATGAGGGAACAGATGAACATACATACATACCGGTCAAAATCATAACCCTCCTTTTTTCTTCGCCGTAGTCGGGTAAGAAATAAGTTTTTGTAAACTTATTTTTTTTATTTGTAAGAATGTGTATACTTACGCGGACGACGCGACTAAATAAATAATAGGTATTGTTAGTGGCCCTGATCTGGTCATTTCTGCGCCCCTCCAGGGTCTGCGCCCTGTGCCTGGGCCACAAGACTAAATAAGGAGCAGACTGTAAGCTTAATAATAACGTCTCGCGCGGGAACACTACTACACGCACAGCGATGTGGCCTGTCACGGACAAGGCGCGCGGGGGTGCACCGGCGCCCGGTAGAGGGTAAACCGGTTCGAGCCAGCTCAGTGAGAAGGCAAAGCGCAGGGTATGCCGTGTGCCAGCGTCAGCGATACTCACGACGCGGAAGTTTCGTTTTTTATTTTTAAAATGCCAAATTGGTTTAGTGTGTGTTTTAATAATAGTAGGAAAACAAGAAGTTTCTTTTTTTAATCTCCAAAGGATCCTGTCAGGGAATTATCTATAATTATCTACCTATACTAGGTACATATAAACCTGGATATAAACCTTACACATTTTTTTTTTTTTTGCGTACTACAGAATTATTTAGTTACGAGTTAGGTATCCAAAATAACTAGGATGGCGATAAGGTTTTCCAATAAGAATTATTATTTATTATTCTTATTTTAAGTAGGTCCTGTATTGGCGTATTATTGTTCGTCTCCTATTTGTTACGTATTTTTGTTTTAGTGGGTATGTAGGTACCAAAATATGTTTATAGGCCGTCTTAGCACATGAAGAATATACCTCAGTGTTTGTTCACGTGGTTTTAACAAGCTGCCGTTTGAACTTTTCTATTAGATGGGTACCTACTTACTTACTTAACTTACGTTCATGAAATAGTAAAACAAGCAAGGAAAGCTTATAGTTTCGCTATGTCCGTCTGTCCGTCCGTCCGTAAGTCACAGTAATTTTGATAAGTAGTTAAGTAGGTACCTAACCTAACCAACTTCAAAGAAAGTATCTATGTATGTAGGTTTCATTACATACATTACCTACATTTAATTATCGTTTTTTATCAGCCTAACCTTAATCAGCCTAAGTATAATGATAACCATTTCGCCTTTCAAATCTACACTATTTTTTTTTGTGTTCCTTAGGTACCAAAATTGGAAAACGGAAAACTGATCAGTGCCTGTCCTTCCTTTCGTCAGTCCGTCCGTCCATCTGTGCTCATTGCCGAATCTCGAGTCCCACTTGCCCGGTTTTATTTTATTTTCAATAACCGAGTGACAGCCCTATGAAAGTAGGTAAGAATTTTGAGCTCTGTTAGGAAGCTTTCATTCTGCTCTTATTTATTCTGTGCCTGGGCACCGCTGCACGATGGCACCGCCCTAGTTACGACACTGCATGCATGGCCATGGTAACTATTTAACCGACTAGAACGAAACAAAAAGGAGGGTTATGATTTTGACCGGTGTGTATTCATATGTTCCTCAATATTTTAAATAAATTAAATGATAAATAGAAGAAATATTTCCGATTGAAATAGATATTTGCACACCTGTTATTGAAAATAAATTATTAGATTCAGATTACTTAAATGAACCATATCACAATGATATTATGGTTCATATTATGTAATCCGTAAGTGATGTATGTCAGTCAGTATAGTTAGTGATAACTAGCTTCCACCCGCGGCTTCGCCCGCGTGGTATGTCGATAAAAAGTAGGCTATGTCGTTTTCCAGGTCAAGGACTACCCCTGTGCCAAATTTCATCCAAATTCGTTCAGGCGTTTTAACTTGAAAGCGTAACAAACAAACAAACTCACTTTCGCATTTATAATAGTTAGGATATCACACATCAGACTTATAAGGTTTTTCACCAGTGAGCTTAAGAATATGACTTTTTAATAACAGAATGGGATAAAACCACGCTCACATACGTTTAAACAGGGTGGATACGAATATGTTTTGTTAAATAACCTTTCTGATTAAAACTACTTTGACATATATCACACTTAAAAGGTTTTTCACCTGTGTGTATACGAATATGATTTGTTAAAGCACCCTTTTCACTAAATCTCCGTTGACATACATCACACTTATAGGGTCTTTCACCAGTGTGTATTCTAATATGTTTTGTTAAAGTATTCTTTAGACTAAAACTACGCTGACATACATCACACTTATAAGGTTTTTCACCAGTGTGTTGACGAATATGATTTGTTAAATGACTATTTTGACGAAAACTACACTGACATATATCACATTTGAAAGGTTTTTCACCAGTGTGTATACGCATATGTTTTGCTAAATCACACTTTTCAACAAAACTACGCTGACACACGTCACACATATAAGGTTTTTTACCAGTGTGAATATGAATATGTCTTTTTAAATTAGAGAATTGACTAAAAATACGCAGACATACATCACACTTGTAAGGTTTTTCAACAATTTGTGTTGGAATATGTTGTATCGTTTTTTTTACTGGATTAAAACTACGTTGATCACATTCGTAAGGCTCCTTTAAATGTTTGGCTGTACGTTTTGGATTTATCCGAATAACTTTAGAGTCTGATATTTCTTTCTTTGTTTGCTCGGCTGTTATTATTGCATTTACTTTTGTTCTTCGTGTGTCTAGTTTTGGTTTCTTCTTAATGGTCGCCCCTGTGGAAATAAATCTGGTAAGTACTATGTTTAAAGATCGACATGCACTCTAATCTAAATAATAGCGGATTGCATGATTCACTAGGACCGGATAGAAGGAATGTCTGATGACACTGAACAAAGCACTGTATCGCCCTGCTTGTGGTAGCTTCAGGGCACAATAACTTCAAGGGGGGAATGGCTGATCTTAGCGTTATGCTAGTGAATGAATGCTGCTTGTGGTGACTGATTGTCTTACTGGATAAGATATTGTTATCAGAAATTAACACTTCATGGTTTTAACTATGTTGGTCCTACTTTATAATTTGGGACTTCGAACTGCAGTCCTATGGATAGAGTACAACATTGCAAATGTAAGGGATGCCCTTTGGGTAACGCTAATCACTTCCTATCAAGTGAACCATTGGCCTGTTTGCTTACCTAAAGGTTAACTAACTAATAAGTACTTACTTATTGTCTCACTGGCTCTTCGTTTATTCTTAAATACTTCCTGTTCTTCTTCCACTTCAATTTTAATCTCCATTAAAGGTACATTATCTTCTAAATCTGATTCAGAATGGTGTGGTGTATTATATGCTACATCTAGACAGCTATCGTCTACATTTTCCGGTTCTAGCTCTGTAAGAATACAATGACAGTCAAGACTATTAATTGTTTCTAAAGAAGTTTGTTTGTTTCACAATATGTGGTTTATAATATCTTTCATTCATTTTAAGATATTATTTTTAACATACCATCAAATTGATGTTCCTCCTTTGGGACAATAATATCATCTGGTAATTCTTCTTTGATAGCAATGTTTGCTAATTGACATTCATCAACTATACTTATGTGCACTGTTGGAGTTATATTAAACTCACTGGAGAACTCTAACAGGCCTTGGTTTATTAAAGGTTTTGTCTGTAAAGAGGTGTTCGATCAAATTATGCTTGAACTTATCATTAATATAGTCCAGTGCGCCGTGGACAGTGGTGCCTCTATCCTCACGGACCACTGCATGAGCTATGTTTGTTGTTTATACAGCTCGTTATCTATATGCAACAGGACTGATACCACACCACTACTTACTTTACAAAATGATGAATTCAATGATAGACTCAAAAAGCAATTCTGTAAAAATCACACCATGAAAAATCAGGTGCAGTAAGCTTAGAGTGAGCTGTCAATAGTGTCAATCCCTTGACCGCTCACTTTACAAAATAGTACGGCTGAACTTTTAATATTATCTTCACGTCCACATTGTACTAAAATTATAATTATAGGTCCCTCTAAGTCAAAGTGGAACTTCACCTCATAGTTGTCATTCAACATCTGAGCGAACAGCTTCTCGGCTTCCAGACATTTTCTCTGCAATTGGTAGCATTGCTTCAGTTTAGAGCAGCAGAGGAAACAAGCGAGTGTTGGTCTACTGTCTTCAGTTACAAACTGCAACAAAATTACTCTTATACTATTTGTTTATTTTGAAGGTTGGGGAGCGACACAGAGTGTGTAGGCCAGAGGCCTCTCACGAGGTGGTAGTAGCAACTTGGTGGATGCGAGAAGCACAGGATAGGTTGATGTGGCGACTCTTGATCTTGAGGGACGCCTATGACCAGCAGTGGACGTCTATTGTCTTGGACGAATACTGTCAATTAATAGGTCTTCAATTTCACAGAGATAATGTACTTACCGGAACATCAGTCAGCTTCTCATATATCTCCTGCAGGTTCTTGTTGGCAACCACATACATCCGAACATTCTCCACTAAACATATCCTACACTTTTTCAGTTTTGCCATCGACTTATCTAAAACACTGCTGAGTTTAAATTAGGTACTGGAAAAAGTATGATACGAGGATACCACTACTAAACATTGAATACGATGAGCAGTTTTTAATAAGAGGTAAGTAATCGTTATTAAATATTATTGATGCCGTGTGGACCTTAGTAAGACAGGGCAGCAGTCGGAGTGGTAGATTTTTAATATAATTATCCCTCCGATTTCCTCCAATATATAAAAACAAAATAAATAGGTAATTTTTTGTTATATTCCTTGGAGATGAGGAGCAACTGAACATCAGTCATCCAGTCCAGCACACCGGCAATGGACATCTATAATCTAATGCATGTAAAAATGTAAATGTACTCTGTGCATCTAATAAACTAATAAATAGTAGATACCTGGCGTTTTTTTATTTGCGAAAATACAAAAAAAGGGTCGTACTCGCAAAAAAAAATTTTATTTGGTTTAGCTGTTTATAGTGTTTATTGATGTAGTCAACTGTCAACTAGCTAGTCATGTTGTCGACAAATAACTATATATAGTCGGATGTTGTCAGTTCTAAAAAAGCAGGGACTTAAAACGTTACTCAAAATAACGTTACGCGTAGTTCCGGTAACGTTAATTTGTACCGTTCCACCAGGATCGTAACATTAAATCCTTGGCTATAACGATACTGACAAACGGAACAAAATCTAAAACTAAATAACAATATTAACAAAATATCGTTATTAGTATACCGATATAATAACGTTATTCATTTCGAGCTCCATCACTTTGGCATACGGGCTGCGTGCCGCCCCAGTATGGCAACGTAGCATTTCGCCATGTAGGTATATTTTCTAAAGTTCAAATTCGATGTTCACAGAGAACTATAAAATGTTTACAACTAAACTACCAATAAAATTGTAATCTGTGGTTACAATTTTTTTTTAACTATGGCAACTCTGACCTCTGAGGCCACCGGACTTTCTTGTTGCTGGAGGATGCGCTAAGACCCGCTAAATTCAAATTTTCTTACGTTTTATTTTGTGTCAGGTTGTATGTTAATAATTGAAATAATAGGTATATGATTCGTGACCGTAAGAAATATGAGTTTCCAGAATTATAATCATTAGAATCGGCAATACAACTCTCAGAGTTCATATACCGATCGGTAAAAAATTTCAACCACATTGGTTTGTAAAAGAAAAACGATAAGGCAAAAATTTTGGTCATGTTCCACGCACATGAAAGCACTGCGAGAATCACTTCTAGGTAACGTAAATGAGCACGTCTATGTGTATGTGCCGTTTCGAACGTTTTCTACGTAGTTTCCATATTGTTTATATTTTTATTGTGTCCGTGTCCCTTTTTTTTGGTGGGAAATCATAAAATGACTTCTCCCGCTCTGGGCGGAGCGGAAGGGCGTGTCAGACTTTTACTGACTAAAACCCACCCGTGTTCCTTCAGTTGCCTGTTGCCAGGGTCCCGGTATCCCTTTCGGACTATTCCGCAACCCTGGCAGGCATCGGTCCTAAACGGACCCCGTCTCGTGTGTCCGTGTCCCTACTGTCACGTTACTGTGGTCCGAGTGTCCGACACTATTGCAATTATCTAAGGCCGGTCTCATACGTACGGTTTCCTGATTCGGGAACCTAAGGCCTCGTTTACGGCGACGCGGGGCGTAGAGCGTGGCGTTGGGCGGCGCAGCCCGCACTGAATTTAAACATTAGGCTTTGTATGAGTGCGTTTACGGAGAAGCGTTTTTGCGCGTTTACTTGAAATGGGGCGTTTTACGCAGCAGTGCCCGCCGCGTGCTTCGCTACACGCTTGCCGTTTCGCGGCGGGCACCGCCACTCTTCCCACCACGCATCTCTATGAACAACATCGTACATTGCCATATGTTTGTGTTTACGCGTACGATGGTAAGTGCTGCTTCACGCGCCGCCTCTCAGTAAACAGAAAAAAAAAAAAAAACATTCGACGCCGCCCAACGCCCCGCGTCTCCGTAAACGAGGCCTAAGGCTGGCCGGATACGTACGGCCACATATGACCAGCTTAATTGCGTTCGTAAAGCCAACTTTACTGCAAATGAACTATTTGATGAAAAACACATTAGCGCCCTAGCTCTTTCACTCTTGTGGTATAATGAGCACGAAAGACGGAGCTAACCCAACATTTAAGGTCAGCGCACACCAAGAGCAGAGCAGAGGAGAGCATTTTCTGAGACTATAGAAAAATTAATGTTATTTATGAATGAACACATTGCAGAATTAAATACACGAACACGCATTTGGCAAGCTCGAGCATCAAGTTGGACGTGTATTTAATTATGCAATGTATGGAATTGTCTTATGATTAATTTTTCAGTAGTCTCAGAAAATGCTCTGCTCTGCTCTTGGTGTGTGCTGACCCTTAAATGTCAAAACGAATGCATGGCACTCGTAAGTTACCTTCTAGATAATGCATTGAAAATGGCGCCTGGCGGAAAATTGCAAAAGTGCATCGCAATCACCTCGGTTTAAAGTTAAGGGAGCAGAGGTAAAATCAAACCAGAGTGTAGGTATTTAAAACTTTTTATTTAATTTATTTATTTACACATTTTTACATAATACAGTATGTATTATGTAAAAAATATTTTTTAACATACATATTTCTGGTGACATACATTTTGATGCGGTGGTCCCCAAACTAGGCACTACCTGTATCTTGGGGACCTGAGTTGGATTGTACATACAATTAAATTTTTACTATTGTTTATATGGGAAAAGGTAATTGCAAACAATTTATTATAAAAAATCCAAAATATTTTAAATGAGATCAAAGTTATAACATAAAACTTGTTGTTTTTAAAAAGAAAATGCAGAACTTAAATTGTATTAACAAAATAGGAACTATAGTATAGGTCAAGACTTAAAACGAAAGAATAATAAACAATCAACATATGGTGTGGGTGTACGTGCGTGCGTATGGATGTGGGGTGTAGTGAGTAGGTATGTGGGTGTGTGTGAGTGTATCGAGTCAACCTTTTTACGTGCGTTTGCACTGGCGAAACATTCACTTATAAACATGTTGAAATCTCTGAACGCGGTCGATGCGTAAAATCGAGATAGTTACAAGAAACTCGCACTAGGGCATCTGTTTTCTGTCAATGTATCGACTCGTGTTCGCATTGTCACGCAACTTGTTGACGCGAAACATGTTTGAAAATTGTGTTAACTTTGCTTGTTAGTTTTTGATTTAGCTTTAATAATCTTTTCGGTGAAGCCCTCCAAGCCCCGGCCAAGTGCGAGTCGGACTCGCGCACGAAGGGTTCCGTACCATTATCTATAAAAACGGGAAACAAATCACGTTTGTTGTATGGGACCCCCCTTAAATATTTATTTTATTCTGTTTTTTAGTATTCTTGTTACCGCGGCAACAGAAATACATCATCTGTGAAAATTTCAACTGTCTAGCTATCACGGTTCATGAGATACAGCCTGGTGACAGACAAACAGACAGCGGAGTCTTAGTAATAAGGGCCCGTTTTACCCTTTCGGTACGGAACCCTAAAAATATACCGACAGAGCAGAGCGATCTATCTTTTAGCAGTATTTATATAAATGTACGCGAATTCCACATGCGACACCCAGATTACATGAGAGTCCTGCCATTGGATTTTAGCCAGGGACTTGAAACGTTACTCAAAATAGAGGTACAATAACGTTATGTAATAGCGTTTTGTATAGTTCCAGTAATAATTCATGAACTAATTTCTTGGCAATACAACGAAAATCTATCGGAACGAAATCTTCTACTATTCATTCAGTTACAATCCGGATGGAACGGTAGAAATCGTTACTGGAACGATAAACTATAACGGTATTTTAACGTTATATTTTCATAACGTTTTAAGTCCCTGATTTTAGCTTTGGACTTCCTGACTACTGGAGCAGCTGACGCTCACATTTCGTATTGCACGAAAGGCTAAAGGTGTGTCCAAACATTGAACGGCAATCGTGCGCGGATGCCGCGAACGATTAGATAGCAAACATTTGTCAGTAATTGTGATTGGTCGAACCGACACACGCAACCACTTTCATTTTAGTTCTTATGCCTACTGAAGACCGCTGCGTGTGTCGGATATCCCACGCAGTTTTGCAAACATTCGTCGGTTTATTAGGTAGTACTAACTAGAGCGCGGCAGAAATGTGTCCTGCAAACGCTGCGGGTTGCTGCCGCGCTCTTGCCGCACAATGTTTGGACACGTTAACTATTACTGTTATGAATGAAATAACTTGTTCAAACTAACGCCACCGCCTGTATTCGAATATGTTGTGATTCCAGTGGCGTCACGTATTGTGATCTGTGAACGCACATTAGTATACGTGGCGTCGTCAGTATTATGTTTAGTTAACTATTTTTCGGTTAGTCAGGAACGCACTTTTGTTAAGTGGCAACACTAAGCCACGATCCGGGGCGTTACCCACAGCGACCCTTAAGTAGCGTCGCGGGACACAGACTAGATTTTAGCCATACGTTTACTTTGTCCCTAGTAGTCTAATCTATACTAATATTATAAAGCTGAAGAGTTTGTTTGTTTGAACGCGCTAATCTCTGGAACTACTGGTTGGAATTGAAAAATTCTTTTTGTGTTGGATAGTCCATTTATCGAGGAAGGCTATAGGCTATATAACATCACGCTACGACCATTAGGAGCGGAACATAAATGAAAAGTGTTGCGAAAACGGGAAAAAATATTCCTTATTGAGAGCTTCCGTTGCGTGCGCTGCGTAAACGGTTTAAGTTACACAAATATCATGTATGATGGAATTGTTCCTCTTTAAAAGTTCTAACTTTTAAATAATTCGAATCGGACATTTAATTTCGAAGATACCACGAGTATAAAAATGCAACACGCGAACCGTTCGACGCCGGCGCCGCGCCTCCGCGACGTTCCCTACTTTAGAGAGGAGAGGATGAGCACACGGGTAGACATGACCTGGAATAGGACATAGGATACGTTTTATCCCTATATTCCCACGGGATCGACATCCACGCGGGGCACAGCTAGTTATTTATATTCTAAGTGTTAAAAATGTACCTAACCCTAACTACGATATGTGTGTAATTATTATAAAAATATTAACCGCAAATTGGAGTTTCACTCTTGTTCAAGACTTCACATCCAATACGTCTGTAAGGAGACAGGTAGAATACCTTTGACCTACGTCCCCAAACACCCTTTTCACTAAAACTACGCTGACTTAAATCACACTTGTAAGGTTTTTCACCAGTGTGTATTCGAATACCTATGTCTTGTAAAATCACACTGTCGACTAAGACTACAGTGACATACATCACACTTTAGGGGCATGAGGAACAGGGTGTAAAGTTCACTCATACTCCATAGAAAAGGGAGGATCCTCCAACCAGACGGGTGTTGTGTCTGGCGGGCAACTGCCCAACGATTGATGTTGGAATCTTGTATATATGTCCACTGCACGGTAAACTTTAATTGCGCGATGCAGGATTTATGTGACGTCTGTCTGACGTCAGGTCTTTGATGCGTAGTTCGCATGTGGCGATGTAGATACCGCCACAACACTTATAAGGTTTTTCACGAGTATGTTTTCGAATATAATGTAGTGATAAAAAATACTCTTGTTACTAAAATTACGTTGACATATATCACATATATCACTATGGTTTTTCACTATTGTGTATACGAATATGTTCTGATAAAACACTCTTTTCAATAAAACTACGCTGACAAGTCACATTTATAGGATTCCACACCAGTATGAATTCGCTTATGTTTTGTTAAACTCTTTCCACTATAACTATATATACGTCACATTTTTAGTATTTTTCACCAGTGTGTGTACGAATATGATTTGTTTAATGACACTTTTTATTAAAACTACGCTGACATACATCACCCTTGTAAGGTTGTACACGATAATATGTTTTTTTTTGCTTGAGTCTAAAACTATGTTGACATACATCACACTCATAAGGTTTTTCACCAGTATGTATACGAATATGTTGTGCTAAATTACCCTTTTCACTAAAACTACGTTGACATATATCACAAATAAAAGGTTTTCCACGAGTGTGTACACGAATATGTTTTGTTAAATAATGCTTTACACTACGTTGGCATACATCACACTTAAAAGGATTTAGCCAATTTGTGTACGAGTATGTTGTATAATTTTTTTTAATGAATTATATCTACGTTGATCACATATGTTCTCTTTGAAATAATTGCCAGTTTTCGTCGTACGTTTTTGAGTTTTCGGGATAATTCGAGTTGGATTTGTCTTTTTCCGTTCTCTCGGCTGTTATTGCATCTTCTAGTTTTGGTTTCTTCGTAACGGCCGCCCCTGTGATTATAAAGCTGGTAAGTATAATGTTGGAAGAAGATTGACATGCACACGAATCAATATAATAGCGCTTTGCATAGAATTTCTAGTAACATTGAATCGCTTTATCCCAGAGACATGAAGTACAAAAAAAAAAAAAAAACCGACTTCCAAAAAAAACACTAAAAAAGTGAAAAATAACTTTAATTTCGGAAGTCGGTGTCTTTGCTTTTCAATTTTCATTTATTGCCACCGACTTCCGAAATTAAAGTTATTTTTCACTTTTTAGTTGTGGTACCTACCCCACACAAATTCGAATACCACTACCTGCTATTTAAATAACAGTAACGGAGTCAAATAATATATCATCTACATATACTAAGTGTAAAAACACGTAATTACTGAAGCTAACTCAAAAACTACGCAAGCAAAGTTAATACAATTTATATGGGACCACCTCTGAAGCATGACCTACCATACAAAAAAAGAGTCTTCAAAATTGATTCATAATTGACGGAGTAATCGCGTAACACACACACAAAAAACAAAAAAAAAACATACAGACGAATTGAGAACCTCCTCCTTTTTGAATCAGAATCAGAATCAGAATTATTTATTTGTGAAACATAGGTGAAGAACATATATACATTAATCATACATGTCAAGGTCTTAAATAGATAAGTGTTGCACTATGCTTTGTCATTGTTGACATACAAATATTAAAGTCAGGTTCGTCAAAGTTAACAAAATTTTACGTTAACAAAAATACATTAAAATAATCAATTTAATAATGTCCACTACAAGAAAGAAAAACAAAAAACACAAAGAAGAATTCGGTTAAAAAATAATTGTAGCAAAGTGGCAATTAATCATGTTATTCAATCCATTATTATTCGCTCGTGCTTCACATGGTTTTAACGACTTGACAAAAAATCGAGATTATGTTACTTTACTAATATTAACGTACACATAAATAATTTCCGGAATAAATTCTCTAAACGATGGTGAAAACCTCATCAAAACCGGTTGCGTGGTTTAGAGAACAACGCAGACATACAGAAAAACACGAAAACCGACTTCATTATTTATTATATGTATATGTAGATATAAAAAGAAGAGGAGGAGCTCGTGGCTAAGTAATAACAGCCGCTCGGGGTCGATCCATCAGGTTAAGCTACGCTTGCCGGGGTTGGTCCGCGGATGGGTGACCATTTACACATATCGAGACTCCTCCGTGCCTCGGAAAGCACGTGAAGCCGTTGGTCCCGGCAGTCATTTGTGGATCTTTGACAGTCGTTACGAGTCGTCAGAAGCCAGAAAGTCTGAAAACCAGTCTAACCAAGGGGTATCGTATTACCCAGTTACTGGGTTGTGGAGGTCAGATGGGCAGTCGCTTCATGTAAAATACTGGTATTCAGCTGCATCCGGTTAGACTGGAAGCCGACCCCAACATTGTTGGGAAAAGGCAGGCAGATTGATTTTGATATGTAGATATAAAAATAAAAAATAAAAAAACATACAGACGAATTGAGAACCTCCTCCTTTTTGAAGAAGTCGGTTAAAAAGGAGACTCTGACTCAGTGACTTACTGACTTTAGAGGGGTGAAAAGGAGGGATTTTATTTGTTTGAATAATCCTATTCCTAGAGTCAAGAGTTAAACCTATTATTAACAATATAAGAAAAAAATATTAAAAAAAAAAACCGGCCAAGTGCGAGTCGGACTCGCGCACGTAGGGTTCCGTACCGTTATCTATAAAACTGGCAAAAAATCACGTTTGTTGTATGGGAGCCCCCTTAGATATTTATTTTATTCTAATTTTTAACGGACTTCTTCAAAAAGGAGGAGGTTCTCAATTCGTCTGAATGTTTTTTTTTATATGTTTGTTACGCAATTACTCCGCCAATTATGAATCGATTTTGATTATTCTTTTTTTGTTTGGTTTGGTCATGCTTCCGAGGTGGTTCCATATAAATTTTATTAACATTGCTTGCGTAATTTTTGAGTTCGCTTCAATATTACGTATTTTTCCCACTTAGTTTATCTAGACGATATCCTGATTGACTCCTTCACTGTTATTTACATACTGTTATTTAAAAAAAAAACCGGCCAAGTGCGAGTCGGACTCGCGCACGAAGGGTTCCGTACCGTTATCTGTAAAACTGGCAAAAAATCACGTTTGTTGTATGGGAGCCCCCTTAGATATTTATTTAATTCTAATTTTAGTATTTTTATTATAGCGGCAACAGAAATACATCATCTGTGAAAATTTCAACTGTCTAATTATGACGGTTCATGAGATACAGCCTGGTGACAGACGGACGGACATTGGAGTCTTAGTAATAGGGTCCTGTTTTACCCTTTGGGTACGGAACCCTAGCCTTACAGTAGTTGCATACATCTCACCTGGGCAAAAAAATATTCAGGTATTATTTGAAATGATTTTCCACTTATTCGACATCTTCTCGAACCACTCATTCTTGTTCGACATCGAAAGCGCGCGCGTGAATTTCTGCAAGTCCTGTGTTATACGCCGTCACTGTTGATTTACACAAAGTTGCATGCCTGACAACCAGATGTGGTGAAGTTTGGTCTGTTGATGTCTGTGAGAGTATTGACTTCGCAGCCCGTGCCCGAAAATCCCTGCTACGAAAAGAAAGAAAAAAAAATGCGTTTGTTGGCATTGTAACAGAAAAATACACCTTAAAACTATAAATACAGAAACAATCAATAAAATGCCAAAAGGGCCTCAGCTCAGCATACTGTCAGATGGCAACACAAAGTGTACCACCTGACGCTGATTTTCAGCTGTCACCCACGAGTGTCATAAGCTAGAATAATAATATAGGTAATAAATAATAATAAAAAAATAAAAACTGATTTTTTCAGCTTTTTTTTTTTATTTCGAAGAAGATAGAAGAATATATAGATAGAAGAAATATAATATATTAGATAGAATAAATACAATATAAAAAAACTACCTAATAATTACCTACGCTGAGTCGAATTACGCGCGATTTTTTTTGGCTCTACTTTTCCAGTTTTTAATTTTTCCTCGCGTTTTTTCCGCCGATAATCTCGCATGTATTCCGCTCTGGATTTACCCATCTCTGCAACGTTCGTGTTATTAATCAATTTGTTCGTCTCGCTTTTCTGCAATCTGAGGTAGTGATTTCGTGAAAAGGGACGGTAGTGTGTAACAGATTTGAGGAAGGACACACACGCACAGATTGCAGGAAAGCGAGAGTAATGATATTAGCATAACAGCATAATCAGCCTATAGCGTTCCCACACTTCCCACTGCTGGGACACAGACCTTATTTATTGCATTTTTATAATCAATATTTTAGACAGTCTGTTGTCTAGCTATATTTCATATTTCCATACAGTAATATTGCCAAATTTATCAAAACAGCGAAATATTTGACATCTATTTGCGACGTTGCCCAATTTCAGAATAAACGCACTTAAGGTTGATGCGCTAGGGTGGCCCGCGAAATTAGAATTTTCTTACGTTTTTTGCAATTTGCAGGTTAGTATCAGGTTGTATGTTGATCTAAATATTATTAGCGGCCGTAACAAATATGGATTTACAGAATTATAAACATTAGAATCCGCAATACAACTCTCTAAGTTCATGTAAGTGTATTGAATGAAAATTTCATGAAATCGTCAGTCAATACACTTATTTGAACTTAGAGAGTTATATTGCGGATCCATATTTGTTACGGCCGCGAATCATACTTAGATCAACATACAACCTGATACTGATACTGACCTGCAAATTGCAAAAAACGTAAAAAAAAAATCGCTATCCTAGCGCATCCACCTTAACTACGATGGTCCTAGTTTATTATTTGTGACTTCGAGTTACAACCACTTCCTATCAGGTGGACCATTGCACGGTGGTTGGCGCGCCTTCGTACAGCGGTCATAACTATTTATGTATTAAAAAGTTTTTTTTCAATTGAAAATGCAATTAAAGTATATATAGTTATGGGATATTTTAATGAAAACACAATTTTAGGTATATATCATGAAAAATTTATGAAAAAAAAAAAAAACTTCCATTAAAGCTACTTAGTAGGTACTATTTAATAAACATATAAGGCTACTAGTTATAAAAGTTAAATTTAAAAAACCCCCGACAAAAACAAAGCATTTAAAAAGTAAAAAAATAATATATAAAAATTGTAGGTAATATTTTGATCCAAGCGTCGTCGGGGGACGGCTAATGAAAACGCCAACATACACTAGGAATAATGAATATATGCTATTGTAGAAAGGAAGCTATCCTTTCTGTTAATTTCCTATTTTCATGAGCCGTCCCCCGACGCGACGACGCTTGGATCAAAATATTACCTACAACTACACGGTTACGGTACGGTACCTACACTACGGTTTTTTAAATTTTAAATTTAACTTTTATTTCCAGCTTTTTAAATTTCATATTATATTACTAGTAGAAACGCTACGATCAACCCGCGGCTCGCCGATATCTACGTAGCTGTACGTACTTTTGCCACAGTGAAGCTAGTTTCTAATTTAGTCTCATTTCTCTTTCCTACTCCATCATCAGACCCTGATCACCATCCATCTGTAACCTATTTTTTGAGACCTTTCCAAACACGATACCTCTGCTGTAAGTTGGGTATCCGGGTGATGCTGCAGCATCAGTTCAAGGTTACTATATTCTTCTAATATAATTTAAGTAACAGTTAGACCTGTGAAAGATGCTCACATCCATTCATCAACTAGAATAGAGCTGATAATCTTCAAACGGCTGAACGGATTTTCTTGAATAATAGTAATCTAAGAACTATCTGGCAGAATTTTGATGCTCCGAAATTTATTTGGCATAACACACTTGGCATAATCTTCTTTAAACGAATATATATATGGCATAAAAATCATTTAATATAATTATTGTTTGGCCGAATGTTTATATGTCCGAATTTACAAAGGCATACTTTTAAGATGGCAGAATTTTATTTGGCATAATTACTTTTGGCAAAGCTTAATTTCGCATAATTTCGTTTCACATAACGTTTATTTAGAGCGACGATTATTTGGAATAATTTCACTTGGCATATTAAGAAGATGGCAGAATTACATTTGGAATAATTTTATTAGGCATAATTATTGTCATTTCTATAAAATGTAATCATATTCTTAACCTTAAATGTGTACTACAAAAGTTAGTGAAGTGACAGAACCGAATCGCTGCAAAACCGACTGCACGTAGTCTTGTCTGCCCTACCCCTAGAGTGTAATTTAAGCCCGCGTAGGCGCGGAGGGGCGAGGCGGCCCGCGAGCTGAGGAGCAGGTGGTTTTAACGCTCGCCGCCGCGGCTGAGGCTGGCCGGCTTCAGCCGGCCAGCAAGCCGAAGCTGCTGTGGTGAGCGTTACAACCATCTGCGACGAGAAGCTTGCGTGGGACCGCCGGAACCCGCAGCGCCGGAGCCGTGACAGAAACCATGCCTGCTGCATGCTTGCTTGCATGCTGCATGCTTGCTTGCATGCTGCATGTTTGCTTGCATGCTGCATGCATGCAAGCATAATAATACAAAATTATTCTAACTATGAATTTTTCGTAATGTGATAGATGAGTCTTTCAATTATTATGGATATGAAAAGTATGCCAAAAGATGATTCTAACTGTAAACTTTCTGAGATAATTATGATAGTTCTACCTTTTAATGATTATCGATATGAAATGTATGCCAAAAGACGATTCTGACAGTGAACTTTCTGCAATATGATGGTTCTACTTTTTAATTATTATGGATATGAAATTTATGCCTAAAGATGATTCTGAATTACAAAATTATGCGTTTTTAATGTATTATAAATGAGTGTATGCCAAACGATTTTCTGCGAAATGAAGTTTATGCTATGCGCTGTTATGCAAAATAATATTATGACATAAAAAGTTCTGCTATAAAGGGTAGACCCACGATGGAACAGACAGACACACAGATACACACGTTAAACTTATAACACCCCTCTTTTTCAGTTGGGGGTTAAAAAGAGATTTCTTTTTTCGAGGCAATTTCCTGTTGGATGTGATCAAAGGATCTGAGTTCAGCTGAAGTCTATTTATAAGGTCTCTGTTATTGGAGACTCGTGACATTTTTATCAAAACCCCACTTCTCTATTAAAAATACATCACCTATTGTTTCTTGAGCGATGGCAGACAACACTTCTTTTTGAGATTCGATAATACGAGCCGCAGTATGATCCAGCAAACTTTGCAACTCCACCTCCGCTGTCGCTTCGGTAACTCCGACAATTTCGGGATAGCATTTTTTCTTTGCTACTAATACTTTGTTATACGAAGGTAAAATTGGATTGCTCTGAGAATTTATGACGTTGCGGAGGAACAGGTATTGATGCTTCGTGAGTTTAGCTTCTGTTATGAGAGATAGCACATCGTCAGGGTTTATTTCATTTATACCGGGGTCAGAGTTGGTAAACTTCTGGAGGGAGGTGGGCTGGATGGAATAACCCCCAACGGCCGCCATGGCCCACGCACAATGGTCCATCTTAGGGACTAAGTGCGGAAACCAAACCCGTAACATAGAACATAGAACCGGGGTCAGATGTTTCCATTAGATTACTGATGGCTGACTCATCCAACTGAGATAGCGTTGCAAGTCTTCTTCGTTGGTCGCCCACCAGCAGCTGAGGTCCCCGGTGATGATGATTGGTCGAGAACATCTTGCGAAGTGTTTTCTATGAAAGTTGATGTTCTCGGCAGATTGACACTCTCTTTCTCACTAAGCCACGTAGAATATTTATTGAGGACTGTGTATTTCTTCCGACAACATGATTTCCATAAAACCACAAGTCGTTCGCAGATATACTTCAGAATGTTCTCCAAATTGCTAACATCGATGTTCTCTGCATCCGGCATCATGTCCATTACTTGCCGCATCGCTTGCTTGTCTTTCTATATCGGAACCACTCGTGGATAGCCACAGTTCAAATATAAAACCTCTTGAAAAGGTTCCGATGCACTTAACATCTGAAAAATATAAAAATAAAATAAAATTAACTTTTGCAATATTTTCGTAGCATTCGCCTACGCAGGCGGAGCACGCTTATAACTATCCAATCCGCAAATTTCCGCAGACAATAACTTAAGGCCATTATTTTAGACACATGTGGCTCCTTAATCAAGAAAAAGTTTTCAGTATGATTCAGAACATAGTTAAAAGTCTAAGTAAAGAATGATTCTACAGATTTTTTAAACAAAATTTGGTCGTCACGTAGACCCATCGTTATTTCAATATTATTCAGAAAAATGTCAAAACAAGTATACATATCAAAACAACATACCTGATTCTTGGAACTCCATTGTGATAAATTTCACTGAATTAACAGAATTCTGAGAAAACAGCCACTAATTACCGGTCACGTAATGAGTCACTGATAAGGGTGCACGTGAAACGGGAGTTGTGTTCACTTTCGGGTTTCACTAAAGAATGAAACTGATTATTTTTTATAGGGCATCTCATAGTTGATTTTAGATGAAAATCGTAACTATTTAACCGGACTTTCCTGTGGCTGCCTTAAGCTACTACACTCAAAGCCTCCAGCCAAGGGCATAAACTATTCTAAATTAATACTAAGTGAGCGCTCGCTAATGGCACCCCCTGTGGGGTACGGACCTCGGCTTAGGGCGTCACTGACGGGAGGACAGCAAGGCGGGACGGGCTGGGATGAAACTGATTAGTAATCGGGGATCTATTTATACTTAATTATAGTATATGTATCGGCCAACGCCATGACAGTGTTAACGATTTGAAAATACTACATGCGATTTTTTTTATTGACCTCTACCGGAACCACCATGCATTGGGCTGTTTGCTTACCTATACATTAACTAACTAATACTTACTTATCGTCTCGCTGGCTCTTCGTTTGTTCTTATATACTTCTTGTTCTTCTTCCACTTCAGTTGCAAACTCTAGAGGTACATCATAGGTTACAAAGGAATGGTGTGATCGTATATCTGCTACATCTAGACATCTACTGTCTGAATTTTCCAGTTCTAACTCTGTAAGTAATAAGTCAAGAGTATTATTATTTTAAAACTAATTAGCAGTGATCGGAATAGGTAGAGCTAATCTACCTAAAGTTCGAAAAATAACAGAGACAAAGTGGAGACGCCTTCCGACAAAATATTTTTTCGGGACTAATGTTCCGGGTTTCGGAACAATACTTAAGTACATTTAATATAAATGCTAAAGGTGTGGAGTAAAATTAGATGTCGCTCATGTTATATAGAATTTTTTAATTTTTTATTGAAAATATGAAAAAAAAATTACCTACATGTTAAGTATTAGGGGTTCATGGGTTTCATAGAGGGGATCGAAATTATCATTATTTTTGCGATAGGACATACCATTTTCGAGATATAAGCAATTGAAAATAAAAAAGATACAGTACTGTTTTGCAACTGTAGTCAAGGTGTAATGTAATGTACTTAAGTGGTATATGGTCGTGTAGTGGTATTTTAGTCTCCACTTTTTTTGTCTCTGTTCTTTGAACTTTAGGTAGATTAGCTCTACCTATTCCGATCACTGTAATTAGCGAAGCAGGGGCGGTCCTGCTTCACACGGTTTGTAGGACTTGACCAAATATTGAGATTTCTTACTGTGCGTTTGCACTGGCGAAACATTTACGACAAAAGATGTCCTGTCAAAAACTCGTGAGAGAGAGGAGCTCGTGGCTAAGTAATAACAGCCGCTCGGGTAGATCCATCAGGTTAAGCTACGCTTGCCGGGGTTGGTCCGTGGATGGGTGACCATTGTCACATATCGAGACTCCTCCGTGCCTCGGAAAGCACGTTAAGCCGTTGGTCCTGGCTGTCATTTGTGGATCTTTGACAGTCTTTACGAGCCGTCAGAAATCCGAAAGTCTGACAACCAGTCTAACCAAGGGGTATCGTATTACCCAGTTATTGTGTTGTGGAAGTCAGATAGGCAGTCGCTCCATGTAAAATACTGGTATTCAGCTGCATCCGTTAGACTGGAAGCCGACACCAATACAGTTGGGAAAAGGCTGGGCAGATGATGATGATACCATTTATTGATTACTACCTGCGCCCAACGGTTTCACCCGCGTAAGTCTCGATCCCGTGGGAATATCGGGATAAAAAATATCCTATGTGTTAATCCAGGTTATAAACTATCTGTTTGCCAAATTTAATCCAAATCCATTCGGTAGTTTTTACGTGAAATAGTAACAAACATCCATCCATCCATACTTACAAACTTTCGCGTTTATAAGTAATATTAGTTAGATATTTTTTATTCTAAATACAACATACCACCATCACTCTCCCGATGTTCCTCCTTTGGCTCAATCATATTATCTTCCTGTTCTTCTTCCACTTCAATTTTAATCTCCACTAAAGGTACATCATAGTGTAAATCTGATCCAGAACAGTGTGGTGGTACATCTGCTACATCTAGACAGCTATTGTTAATATTTTCCGGTTCTAGCTCTGTAAAAAAACAAAAACAGTTAAGAGTATAAATATTACTCATATATTATTAACATCCTTTATCAATGTCTGATGCGCTCGAATATTTTTTTCCCCCCTATTTTCTACCCTTTCGTACGGCCACCCCCACCTTGCAAACCGGCAGATTAATATTTATCCTCTATCAGAAAGTCGTGGGGCGCATACGCTATTCTGAAGCACTCGAGTATTTCGATGTAACTGCTTTTTTTTTTACATTTTTGACAATCTGTACACGCTCCCCCCACCGGTGAAAGGGTATACTTCACATAAACTTTTTTCTTTTTAGCATCTAATCTAACCTTCACTATCCAATAGGTCCCCACGACGCTCAAGTAAACAACCATTTAGCATCATGGCCTCCGCTACTATTAGCACAACTACCTATCTAAGCAAATTAGAAAGTTCTCAGAATGGTCTTTTTTTTTATGAAACCGCCTAAACTGGGATTGGGGTTTGTCAAAGTTTGTATGAAAGAATTTTTATGGAAGGTTCAATTAACTCGAAACTCCCTCAGTTTCTCACAATTAGTTGGTATTTCTTCTTTGATTGCAATGCTTTCTGTTTGACATCCATCAACTATACTTATGTTCTCTGTTGGAGATTTATATTATACATAGATTATGTCTTTAATTTATTATAAGATATAATTTTTGTTGACACACTGAATGAGACACAATTGAAGTTTTATTGTTATTACGTCTATGGGCGTTTACTGTCCACGAAAGTGTTAAAAAACATACCGTCACTTTGATGTTCCTCCTTTGGCTCAATAATATCGTCTAGTCCCTCACAAACAGCTGGTAATTCTTCTTTGATAGCAATGTTTTCTGTTTGAACAACATCAACTATACTTATGTTTTCTGTTGGAGATTTAATAAACCCACCGAAAAACTCTAAGTGGTCCTGGTTTATTAAAGTATTGGGCTGTAAAAAGATGATTAAAATGTTTGAAAGACAAGCTGGTGATCAGTCTCACAAGCACATACCATTTTTATGTTCGTAGCGAATGTTTGTAATTTTTTTTTATGTATGTCCATCAATATTTTCGTTAATTGTCAACGGATTTTGAAAATTCTTATTTCTTTTGGTAGAGGAAGCTTGCATAGTGGTCCCTTATAAATTTAATTAGTTGCATAGCTCACGCTGACACGAGAAAGGACTGTTATCAAGCTGGGGCAGTATAATCTGGAGTATTTAACATGTAATATTATCAACAGCTACATTTGACAAAGGGCTCTACATATCAACACTAACAGTATGGTTGGCATGAAATCCAGACACAATAGGTATGAGCTTGAGAGGATCACTTCCACATGATACTGAAATAAGATATATTAGAATTAATGGCTGTTGAAGACTACCTCACCTCATAATCTTCATTAATCATGTGAGCAAACAGCTCTTCAGATTTCAGACATTTTCTCAGTAATCTGTAGCATTGCTTTAGTTTAGCGCAGCAGAAGAAACAAGCGAGCATCGGTCTACGGTCTTCAGTTATAAACTGCAACAAAACTAGACTTAAACTATTTGGTTTCAATGAAGAAAATACTTCCAATCTTTAATTCATAATAACTTACTGGAACATCAGTCAGCTTCTCATATAGTTTGTGCAAGTTCCTGTTGACTACTACAAACATGTGAACATTCTCCACTAAACATATTCTACACATTTGCAGTTTTTCCATCTTTGAACTGAAAACGTATTGCATCAAGTTAGCTCACAACTTATTTTATTGAAAGGCTTGTATAAAATTAATACGAATTCTAGTTATGTTCGAATGCAAATAAAGCTTGTAAATAACGTGTGCTATCCTTTTTAGACCAGACGGGAGCAGACAACAGTCAGAGACAGTTTAATGGGTATTTATAATTACTTCAATTGTTTTTTTTTTAGTTGTTAACATAAATACAATTACAAATATACAGTCTAACACTAACAAAAATAACTATTACTTAATAATGGAAGTCAGAGACTTATTAATGATATCTCTCAATAGTCCAGGGATTTATGTAGTTTATTAGTCCCTAAACACCATCTACAACTTAAATATCGGTCACAGTTTAATTAGTAATAAACTAATGGACATCCCCGGTCATTCCGCGGTTAAACACAACACAATACACAATAATAAAATAATTAAACTTGACTTGACACTGTTGACAGTAATGTGCACCACAGATAATTATATGTATATAGTCGGAGATGTGCACCACAGAGCACTCTGTATTATATGTGCACAGACAACTTAGCATAGACTATTATATTATTATACATACATACGAACTAGTAAAATGAGCAAACCTCAGTGAAGTTAGCCGCACGATTTCATTAGGTATTATGAACTTTTGAATCGCAAAAGTGGGTGATAAGTACGCGGTCTTTAAGTTCGCGACCTTACTCGGCTCGTCGTCGCGTCGGTGACACACGTGAAGCTTTCTCAGAATTTCATTGTCAACGCGGCTCGCGGCTCGCAGCCACTCGCGGCGGTGACAGACGAGTCAAGGCAGGCTACGAGCAAACTTTCAAACTTGACTCTAAAAAAAATGAGCACTTTTAAGCTTCATATTTAGCAAACGGATCCCTGAATCCAAAAATGGTTTTACCTAACCAACGACACCCCACACCATGGGATCGACGAGAAAAAAAACATCTCCACTTTACGTGTAGGGGAGGTACCTACTTACCCAATTTTTTTCCATGATTTTAGTTTACCACTTTGTTGGCGTGATTTATATGTATACCCTTACAAAATTACAGGTTTCTAGTACTAAGAGTCTCAGAGCTAAGCCGCGAACAGACAGACAGACGGACATGGCGAAACTATAAAGGTCTTGTTCGTTTATTCCCCGTGGTCCTCCCGTAGTGACTTGTAATCTTGTAGTCACAGGGGTGTCGAAAATGTCCTGCATGGCTTCGAAAAAACGATGGTAGGGCTTGGCAGATGGCAGATATTATAGCTCATTCTTGTGGGCTCCTATAATAGGTTTAAAAGATTGTAGGACTGAAACAGACTAATTATTTTTCGCGCCTCCTGATTCAAGTGATAGTGGACTTCTGCGAGTTTCAAATCACTTCATTCATTACCTTTTCAAAGCAGTCATACATTCCTAAAGGGGGTCTGAACACACGAAATTCTTACAAAAAATAATATAGGTACTGCATGCAAACATAATTCATAAAATTATAATAAAAACAAGATTTCAAATTCATAATTGTATTTTTTTTAAGCAATCTCTTTAGGTACCTACTTATTAATTACATTAAAAAAACCTTTAATGTATTACTTTTCTATTAGAGATTTAATCATATGATTATTTATTTACATTATTACCTACATATTATTATTTTCTTTTATTACCGTTATACATAAGTACAAATAACATTTTTAGGTACCCAAAGGGTAAAACGGGACCCTAATACTAAGGCTCCGCTGTCTGTCTGTCTGTCCGTCTAACACCAGGCTGTATCTCATGAACCCTGATAGTTCAGTTGAAATTTTCACACATGATGTATTTTGTTGCCGCTATAACATTAAATACTGAAAAACAGAATAAAGTAAATATTTAAGGGGGATCACATACAAGAAACGTGATTTTTTGCTCGATATTGATAACAGCAACAGGTAGACGCTTGAAATATTCACAGAATATTTAATTATATATTCACTTTAATAATAATATTAATATTAAATATTTAGGGGGGAATCCCATACAACAGACAGGATTTTTTTGCCGTTTTATAGAAAATGGTACGGAACGGAACCCTTCGTGCGCGAGTCCGACTCGCACTTGGCCAGTTTTGTTAAATATTTTTAGAAAAAACATAAATATAAAAATTATTACCTAATATAATTTTTTTTTTTTAAACAGGGACCTTTACAATTATGGTACTTTTTAGGTAGTTGTCCCATCACCGCGCCGCTGGCAAGGAAGGACTTACTATCGGCTATTTTCTCGCTCAAAAACGTACAGTAGATAGACATTCCGTGTAAACAAAAGAGATGGATATAAATAAATAGTTTTAGCAATCAGAAGAGAAAAACAAATTAAAAAAAAACAATTTCAGACAACCTAAAACTAATTTATTTCAAAATAGACTTAATTTTAACAATAGTTCGATTAATCATCAAAATTCGATCAATCACAAACAACCGTTAATATTCAAAACAAGAAGCACTAAAAATAAAACGAAAAACCGCAATAATAAAATATGGAACGAACTTACTGCAAAGTAGCTTAGGTACCGACAACCTTACCGATGTACAAGGTACAATTTCCGCGGTACCAAGGTTCAATTTCAGTGCGAGGGTTCGTTGAACCCTCGCACTGAAATGGTACCTTTTCGTGAAGAAAATAAGGTCGAAAATTGTTAAAAATTGCTCACAGCGTAGCGAGTTGCCCCCATCTGAGCTGACCCTAAGGCGCTGGAAACACAGAAGAGACGTGATACGAGGACGGGACGAAGACGCGGAAAATAGTATGCAGATGGAAAAGCGACACGCGTGCGTTTTGTCTTTTCTGTCCTGTCTACGTCCCGTCCCCGTCTTACGTCTCTTCTGTGTGTTCCGCGCCTTAAGACTACGCTGACATACTACTTTACACTAAAACGACGTTAACAAACATCACACTTAAGTATAAGGTTTTTCACCAGTGTGTATATGATAGTGTGCTGTTAAATTACTCTTTTGACTAAAACTATGCTGACATACATCACACTTATAGGGTTTTTCACCAGTGTGTATACGAATATGTTTTGTGAAATCGTACTTAGCACGAAAACTACGCTAACATACATCACACTTATAAGGTTTTTCCCCATTATGTAGTCGAATATGTTTTGACAAATGAGCCTTTCGACTAAAACTACGCCGACATATATCACACTTATAAGGTTTTTCGCCAGTGTGTATACGAATATGTTTTGTTAAATGATTTTTTTCACTAAAGCTACGCTGGCATACATCACAGTTGTAAGGTTGTACACGAACACCCGTGTGTGTGTACACGAATATGTTTTATTAAATTGTACTTGTGTCTAAAACTATGTTGACATACATCACACTCATAAGGTTTTTCGCCAGTATGTATACGAATATTTTGACGTGACAACGTCTTATAAATTGGTTTGCCGGGTGACACTTCAAGAAACTGCGTTACGCGCCGCTCACGTTATGCGCTCACAATGAGAGCGAGTGAGAGGCACGCGTCCCTTCCACTCGGGCATGGTTAGCCCGCCTAAGAGCGAGAGAGACAGACATAAAAAGTGAAAGGCACGCGTCCCTTCCACTCGAGCACAGTTAGCCCGCCTAAGAGCGAGAGAGAGAGAGTGAGAGAGATAGGCATACACACCGGTTCATAATTACGTATGTATGTGTAAAGGTAAAAATAAAATTTTGTTAATATGAAATTCAGTGCGAGATTCTTTGTATAAATTAATGTTTTAAATATAATTCTTTGTATAAATAAATGTTTTAAATTGTTACTATTATTTCATCCTTCTTCCTACTATACGAATGAATATTCACATTAAAATTATTTTACCACTCAAAGTCGTTGTCACGTAAAACTTTCGCCCGTATACTCAAAGTCGTTGTCACGTAAAACTTTCGCCCGTATACCGACTTTACAGGCAACCAATTTTTTTTGATAAATAGGACTTTTGACTAAAACTACGCTGACATATATCACACTTATAAGGAACACCCGTGTGTACACGAATATGTTTTGTTAAACTTTGCTTTTGTCTAAAACTACGCTGACATACATCACACTCATAAGGTTTTTCGCCAGTGTGTATACGAATATGTTTTGTTAAATGATTTGTTTCACTAAAGCTACGCTGGCATACATCACAGTTTGTAAGGTTGTACACGAACACCCGTGTGTACACGAATATGTTTTATTAAATTGTGCTTGTGTCTAAAACTATGTTGACATACATCACACTTATAGGGTTTTTCACCAGTATGTATAAGATAGTGTCTTGTTAAAACATTCTTTCGACTAAAACTCTGCTGGCATACATCACACTCATAAGGTTTTCCAAGAGTGTGTATACGAATATGTTTTGTTAAATAGGACTTTTGACTATAACTAAGCTGACATATATCACACTGGTAAGGTTTTGCTTTTGATCGAGTGTGTACACTAATATGATTTGTTAAATTACTCTTTAAACTAAAACTACGCTGACATATATCACACTTATAAGGTTTTCACCAGTGTGTATTCGCATATGCCTTGACAAATGACCCTTTAGATTAAAACTACGTTGACATACATCACACTCATATGGTTTTCCACCAGTGTGTATACGAATATGTTTTGATAAATAGGACTTTAAACTAAAACTACGCTGACATATATCACACTTATAAGGTTTTTCACCAGTGTGTATTCGAATATGCCTTGACAATTGACCCTTTAGATTAAAACTACGTTGACATACATCACACTCATATGGTTTTCCACCAGTGTGTATACGAATATGTTTTGATAAATAGGACTTTTGACTAAAACTACGCTGACATATATCACACTTATAAGGAACACCCGTGTGTACACGAATATGTTTTGTTAAACTTTCCTTGAGTCTAAAACTCTGCTCACATACATTACACTCATAAGGTTTTTCACCAGTATGTAGACGAATATGTTTTAAAAAACTACCCTTTACACTAAAACTACGTTGGCATACATCACATTTGAAAGGTTTTCGGCCAATTTGTGTACGAGTATGTTGTATTTTTTTTTTAACTGGATTAAAACTACGCTCATCACATTTGTAAGGCTCTTTGAAATAAGTGCCAGGTTTTGACGTACGTTTTTGAGTTTTCGGGATAATTTTCAAGACTGATTTGTCTTTTGTCGTTTGCTCGGCTGTTATTGCATCTTCTAGTTTTGTTCTTCGTGCGTCTAGTATTGGTTTCCTCAGAACGGCCGCCCCTGTGATTATTAATATGGTAAGTCCAAGATTGGAAGAAGATTGTTTGCTCACTTTTAGATTAACTAACTTATACTTACTTTTCACCTCCCTGGCTCTTCGTTTCTTCTTAGATACTTCTTGTTCTTCTCCTACGTCAGGTTTACACTCCATTAAAGGTACATCGTCTTCTAAATCATCTTCAGAACAGTGTGGTGATATATCTGCTACATCTGGACAGCTATTGTCTATATTTTCCGATTCTTGCTCTGTAAGGAAACAAAAACAGTAAAGAGTACCTATTTCTTTTTTTATTATTAAGATTTCAGATTTTCTTTAAGTTAAACACTTACAAAACTTTGTAGTACATCAAAGTTTTGTAAGTGTGTTTGACAAAGCAACAATGAACTTCTAAAAAAATACTACAGAGTGAAAAATAACTTTAATTTCGGAAGCCGGTGGCAAAACACGAAAATACAGAAACAGAGAAAAGTTTTTATTTTTCAGTTTTGTTGCGATACTTTTAACCTAAAGGATAGGACTGAACGGAAATCTTTAGAGGAGGCCTTTGTCGGAAGACGAGCTGTACCAGACTAACGACCGTTTGCAGATATTTATTTTCTTTATTTGAGTATCAGGCACACTTTATATTTTATCATTTATAAAGAACGTTAAAAACAAAAAACTAAGAACCGCTAAAAGAGCTTTTTTTTATCGCATACGGATCTCTCAATCTAGAAATGGTTTTCATAAACTCACAATATCTCAAGCAATTATAGACCCATAGCACTGCTACCAACCTTTTCCCAAACATTTGAAAAAGCTATGTGCAATCAGTTTACGGTACATGTTCTTAGAAAAGTTTAATATTCTTGACGACCCACAAAATGAATTTAGAAAATGTAGATCAACATTAGCAGTTTATAAATATGTTCAACAAGCGCTGCAACATATACACGACAAACAATATTTTATTTATTTATTTATTAAAACTTTATGCACAAGTAAAAAAAAAAAATACTGTACAAAGGTGGACTAATGCCTGAGGCATTTTCTACCAGTCAACCTTAGGGTGATGCAGAGACAAACATGACAGGTGCAACATACGGGATAGATAATTTGAAAAAGGATAAATAGTAAAACATACTTATGTTTATGTTACTTACGTATATATACTTAAATACATACATATAAACAGAATAAACTTTGTCAGGAGAAATAACGATAGGTGAAGGAGAAAACAAGCCCAGCAAATCAGCGCCGCATTGATTCTGCCAACTTCTCACGAATATGTTCACGAGCCGCAATATGTAATTGGGCTACGACTAGATATGACAAAAGCATACAACAAGGTCCTTTATGATTTCTTATTCTATCTAACATTTTTGTAAAAAAATTTTGAATGTCTCGCCACACCCTGATAAACCCTGAGAGGTTTTCGTTGAGAGGCTAAACCAAAATGTAGTAGGTTAAGTGTTTTAGAAATAAATAAATTTATAATATAATAATAATTCTGTATGCGCCCTCCCCGCATCCGAAACCTATAAGTATTTGGGTATCTCGGAAGCGTTAGGCATCAATGCTATTGACATGAAGCAATCGTTGAAGGAGCGCTTCTTTAGCCGCCTGAAGAAAGTATTTAATAGTCTTCTATCAGGCGGAAACAAGGTGCGCGCCTTCAACGGTTGGGTCATGCCGGTTTTGATGTACTCTTTCGGCATACTCAAATGGACTCAGACCGAACTTGACGCCCTGGATAGGAGGGTCCGTACGCTGTTGACTGCATACCGAATGCATCACCCACGGTCATCGGTAATGAGACTGTATTTCCCGGGAAATTGTGGAGGTCGAGGCTTTTTAAACGCTAAGACCCTCCACAATCGCGAGATATGCACTCTCAGGGAATATTTCCTAGAAGCCGACGTGGAGATACATCGATGTGGTCGCGGTGGACAAGGACCTCACCCCGCTCTCCTTGGCGAAAGAGAACCGGCGCAAGCCTGTAGTGCTTGACACTAACGATCGCAGGGAGGTATGGCAGAGCACGGACGCTTTTTCGGGGCCCTGCATGGACCCGATGTAGATTTACAAGCGTCTGTGCAACTGGCTGCGTTTCGGTGGTTCCTCTCTCTGGAGCCCTGACCGCCGGGAGCTTGGACCCTGTTCCCGATACCGGTGTTTTTTTTTTTTTTTAATTATTTTATATTTTCATATTCTAATACTAGCTTTTGCCCGCGGCTTCGCCCGCGTGGATGTCGGAAATTATCCCACGGGAATGTGCTACCGGGATAAAAGTATCCTATGTCCCATAACCCACGTGGTCTGTCTAGGCGACCTAGGCGTTACGGCGTAAAAGTAACAGACATGAGACAGCCAGTAACTTTATATATTAGTGGTAGTCCATATCTATATTGTAGTGATAGTGTGGATAGTATGGACAGCAGTATGAAACTGTCGGAAAGATTAATGAAAAAATATTGTATAAAGATTAATGAAAAAACTATGGCATATTGCATGGACGATGGAAACTAAGGCGAAAGCTTTGGGGGAGCCTGCGAAATTCAAATTTTCTTATGTTTTTTGCTTTTTACAGGTCAGTATTGAGTTTTATGTTGATCTAAATAATGAGTCGCAGTTGTATCAAATATTTATTAATCTAATCTAACTAATATTGCAGGAGTTGTATTCCTGTATCTAATGGTTATTATTCTGTAAAGCTACTATTTGCTACGGTCGCGAATCATATTTTAATCTATTGACATTCGAAACTTACCCATTAAACGATTTAAAAGCTGTATTAAAACCAAACTTTGTAAAAAAGGGTACTATACAATTTCAGATTATTTAGAAGACAAAAAGCATGGGATTGAGCTGCTCGCTCTGCTAACATTTTGTCATTTTGGCATTGTGACATTTTGAATAAGTACTATGGAAAATCATCAAAATATACCTACCAGTTTTATATACAAATTCACATTATTGAATATTATACGTAGGATATTGACAAAATGACATGATTACTTTGTAAATGTATTGATTACTTTGTAATGTATTATAGTGAATGTGAGGACTATGTGGATGTTTTTATTTTTTTATTTTATTTATTATTAAAACTTTATGCACAAGTAAAAAAAATACTGTACAAAGGCGGACTTAATGCCTGAGGCATTTTCTACCAGTCAACCTTAGGGTGATGCAGAGATAAACATGGCAGGTGCAACATACGGGATAGATAATTCGAAAAAGGATAAATGGTAATACATATATACTTAAATACATACATATAAATAGAATAAACTTTGTCAGGAGAAATAACGATAGGTGAAGGAGAAAACAAGCCCAGCAAATCAGCGCCGCATTGATTCTGCCAACTTCTCACGAATATGTTCACGAGCCGCTACTTTGAAAGATAACCGACTCGCTGCCATCCTGATATTCAGAGGGAGCGCATTCCAAAGAAATACCGCCTGGACAAAGAAAGAAGAGTGAATAAAACCAGAGCGATGAGAAGGACATCGTAGAAGAAGATTGTTGGTGGAGCGAAGATTTTTACTATGGGCAGAGCATAGGTATTGAACATGGCAAGTCAGATAAGAAGGAGAAGTGGGTTTGTCGAGTATAGAATACAACATAGACAGCGCCCTCAACTCTCTGCGCTGACGTATGGGTAACCATTTTAAAAGCAAACGGTGCGCAGACACATGATCGTACTTACGAAGATTGAAAACGAATCGAATGCAGTTATTTAGAAGGCGGTCAAGTTTATTGAGTAGATCTGCATTCAGGTCGTAGTAACATACATCACCATAGTCTATTATGGGAAAGATTAGGGACTGTACAAGCATTGCCTTTACGCGTGATGGTAGAAGATTTTTCAACCGATAGAGCGAACGCAACGTTCCGGTGACTTTTTTACTTACAGTCGTGACGTGCTTTCGCCAGTCAAGACATGTGTCGACATTCAGACCAAGATTCTTAACAGCGGAGCTAAACGGGATGACTGAGTTGTCAAACATTATAGGTGGCAAAGATATGCCATTCAGCTTCCTTATACTGTGGGGGCTCCCTACAATAATAGCCTGACACTTGGTAGGATTGACCGCCACCCCAAATCGATCAGACCAGTTTTTAATTGCACCTAAATCCCGGTTTAGCTCCTCAATCGCATCGCCTATCTTGTCCACACTTGCCTGGCAGTAAAGCTGCAAATCGTCAGCATAAAGATGATACGCAGTACGAAGTTCGGTGGTAATGAGATTAATAAAAATGGAGAACAAAAGAGGAGATAATATACCGCCTTGAGGGACGCCAGCTACAAGATCACACCAACTAGATGACGTGTCTCCAGCACGAACAGATTGCTGACGCCCTTGAAGATAAGAGGAAAACCATTCCAATACCTCCTGAGAGACCATAAGATAGGAAAGGATGGATAAAAGGACTTCGTGACTGACGGTATTAAAAGCATTGGAGAAGTCAATTAACACTAAGACTGTAACTTTAGTGTCTTCCATTCCCCGCCTTATATCGTCAGTCACTTTAAGGAGAGCTGAAACGGTACTGTGCCCGGGCCTGAAACCGGATTGAAATGGACTGATGAGGGAGTTGCGGTGAATAAAGTGGGAGAATTGTCTATGAACACTGGCCTCGAGCACCTTAGCTAGAAAGGGAAGGATGGAAATTGGGCGAAAGTGACTAGGAAGAGAGGGATTGGGTATCTTAGGTAGGGGTCGAACAAGGGCTTTACGCCATAGGGAAGGGAAAACACCGGTGTAAAGGGAAAAGTTTATGATGTGGGAGATTGCAGGGAGGAGTTGATCAATAGCCGATACGATCATATGGCGACTGATATTATCGCAGCCCACAGCTTTGGATTTAATGGAGAGGATAATCTTTTTGATCTCTTCCGGGTCGACTGGGGTGAAGATAAAGGGGTTGATATTCGGACGCGTCAGACCAGCAAGGTAGTCGAGGGTTTGACTTTTGGTTTGGCTATCTAGAGTGGTAACAGTGGAGAAATGGCGATTTAGATCGTCTAAACCAATTGTATTAGGAAGGTCCGAATGTCGCGATTTACCGATGCCCAGAGTTCCAAGGAACTTCCAAATATCGGCAGGAGAAGAAGAAGTGATATTATTTTGGATGTGGCGGCGTTTAGCGTTGCGTATCATCTGATTACACCGATTCCTAGCAGCCTTAAACAAGACCCAATTGTCATCCGAGCGATCCTTTTTAAATTTCCGAAACGCGCGGTCCCTCCGTCGCATTGCCATCCGAACTCCCCTATTCATCCAAGGCGCAGGTGGTCGCTTTATCTTAATTTTCTTTATAGGGGCATGGGCGTCATAGAGCTTGACCACAACATCGTTGAAGAATCCAACTTTTTCATCAATTGAAGCAGCAGCTTCCAGAGGTGACCAGTCAATATTAGACGCATCTTGTTGAAGCCTCTCGCTATTCATACGTGCAAAGGCACGCCTGTACTGGAACGTTGGTTTAAGTTTGGGGGGTTTAAGGAAATAGGATAGGAAAATAACGTCGTGATGGGAAAAGCCAGGAGCATCATGTTGACCATGTGAGGAAACTTGGGAAGGATTAGAGGTGAGGATCAAGTCAAGCCAAGTATCATCACCAACTATGTTGTGATGAGTGGGTTGGAGAGGCAAAATATGCAAACTGGCTGACTCGATTAGATGCAGGAGTTTACGGGACCGAGGGGAGTTCAGGGCAAGGAGGTTGGTATTAAAATCCCCCATAACAATGTAATGTGCATACTCCGAACCCAAAGATTCAAGTACCGATTCGAATTCAGTGAAATAATCAATGGAAGGGGGGCAATAGACGACGCCAAGGACGGTTTTAACTCCTTTGACACAAACCTCAAGGAAAAGAAACTCTGCGGATTCATTGAAAGAGGAAGAGGCTAGAATTTTAAATGGAAAATCATCACGAAGGTAGATGGCTACACCACCCCCCCTCTTACCGATCCGATCATTCCGTAGAAGAACAAAACCGGGGAGCGGGTAAGTAGTTGAAAGCAGGTCAGGTTTGAGCCAAGTCTCGGAAATCAGGACGGCGTGAACGTTGTTGTCGGAAAACGTGTCGTATAGTTCGTTGTAGTGACTGGGAATGCTCTGAGCATTGAGGTGACATACATTAAATAGTCGGCAAGAATTTTGGCTGAAATTTTGGGGTAAGAGAACACCTAAGGTGTCTGTAAGAGAAGTGAAACTTTCATCGCTGGGAGAGGCACTAGATTCGTTGGCTGAATAAAATGTTTCGTTATCAGATGTCATAAATAATTATGTGGATCAAATAAATAACTATAAATATATACAATACTAAAAACACTACACAAATGACTGGTACGACGTTTGCATCTCTGCACCACCCGCCAGCTCACAACATCATCTAATTCATAACGTTAAAACTAAAAACTTGACATTACCAGTTATATGATAATAAGCACACCGCGGCAATAACAATAACAAAGAATAACTGTCATGCGAATAAAATAGTAATAGTACATAACAAGATTAACATTTACAAAACAAAGTGGATAAAATTAAGAGAAAAAAAAAAAAAATTGACTAGAATATTTATAATAGGAATTTGTTGTGAACGTATCCGATTAAACACGTCAATCATCCTTTCTTAATATTTAATCTGTGGACTTTACACTTTTGACATATTTGACTTTTACGTACAAGAAAAAAATAAAATTGAACTACCTCCTCATTAGTAACTATACAACCCGTTGAGGGTTCTAAAATAATATCTATTGTGAACTTAAATTCAGAAGAGACTATGATAAACAGCATGACAAACTAAAATAATAGACGGAACATAATAATAGATATTAGCGGTAAGTAATTTCGTAACAAAATAGCATGCAAATCAGTATCTAGTAAATATAATTAATTATGATACCATTACTGACGCGATCTGTTTTGCAGGCTATCTCCCGTGGCGTGGACCTTTGGAAACTTCACAAGCAGAGGATTGAGCTCATCCATTGAAGAAACTTTGTGTCTACTTCCGTCAAAGGCCTTCAGAACGATAACACCGTCCTGAGTCCAACACGACCGCATCCCGAAGTGAAGACGCGCCTTCCCAAAGATGGACTGCCTGTAAATTTGGTTTTAATACAGCTTTTAAATCGTTTAATGGGTAAATTTCGAATGTCAATAGATTAAAATATGATTCGCGACCGTAGCAAATAGTAGCTTTACAGAATAATAACCATTAGATACAGGAATACAACTCCTGCAATATTAGTTAGATTAGATTAATAAATATTTGATACAACTGCGACTCATTATTTAGATCAACATAAAACTCAATACTGACCTGTAAAAAGCAAAAAACATAAGAAAATTTGAATTTCGCAGGCTCCCCCAAAGCTTTCGCCTTAGTTTCCATCGTCCATGCAATATGCCATAGTTTTTTCATTAATCTTTATACAATATTTTTTCATTAATCTTTCCGACAGTTTCATACTGCTGTCCATACTATCCACACTATATAATTTATAAGTGACTTTATGAAATAAAAGAGCATAAATTGTTTACCTATAAGAAACATCACATGTACGGGGTGTCCAAAAAGGGTATCGTGTATTTGTTTTAACGTTGGAGTTGACACGGACGAGCGGAGGGGCGAAGGGGCGCGGGTAGGGAATCTTGGCGTCCGCTATTTTGTGGAGTTTTATTATCAATGGAGCCGTATCCGGCTGTATCTTTTCGTGAAGAAAATAAGTTCAAAAATTGTTAAAAATTGCGCGCAGCGTAGCGTCGCTTCACGTCACAGTCTGAGCTGACCCTAAACACACAGAGGAGCGCGAGACACGCGCTGGACACACAGAGGAGACGTGAGACGAGGACGGGACGAAGATGCGGAAAATAGTATGCAGATGGAAAAGCGACACGCCTGCGTTTTGTCCTTTCTATCCTGTCTACGTCCCGTCCGGGTCTTACGTCTCTCCTATGTGTTCCGCGCCTTAGACTACGCTGACATACATTACATTTGTAAGGTTTTTTAACAGTGTGCATGCGAATGTCTTAATAAATGACCCTTTACATTAAAACTTCCCTGACATACATCTTGTAAGGTTTTTCATCCATGTGTGTTTGAATATGTTGTGATAAGTGACCTTTTTCACTAAAACTACGGTGACAAAATATATCACACTTATCAAAGTTTCAGGCGGTGTGTATACAATATGGTTTGTTAAATTACACTTTACAGACATTTGGTGAAATGGAACTTCTCTTTAATAAGTATTTCACGGGTTGCGATTCGATTACTTTAATATGGTTGCCAAGCAATTAATGCTCGTCACAATGGATATGGTGAACTGGAGCTGATGGTGAAGTACTGGGAGAACTCTTCAACGATTAACGTCCCTGCATCGGAAAAAGCAATATTTTGTAAAGGTGGTGAGCAGTTGACATTATAGGCTATTGTAACTTGAGCACGCCACAATTGCGGCGATGAGTCCTCTCTTTGAGGAGTGGCTGGAGAGGCGCCACGGCATCCTCACCTTCCGCCTGACGCATGTCCTCACCGGACAAGGCAGCTTCGGGAGGTACCTGTGTAGGATTTGGCGGGAGGAAACGCCCGGGTGTCACCACTGTGCGGATCATCCGGAGGACACGGTGGAGCATACGGTGGAGGTGTGCCCTGCTTGGGCGGAGCACCGCCGGCACCGTGTCCTCGTGGAGACGATTGGCGGCAATGATCTCTCGCTTCCATGGTCTGCCTCTGGACCATGCCCTCTCGCTCCGTACCATGGCGTGCCATTGTACGGAGCGAGAGGGCATGGGAAGCCGTCACCTACTTCTGCGGAGCAGTAATGCTCGCGAAGGAGGAGGCGGAACGCGTGAGGGAGAGGCAAAGTTTGGGCCCTCACGCCCCTAACCGCCGCCGCTGGAGACACCCTGGGCATCGGGAATCCCAGGCGGATTTCCGGTTACCATAGGCGCGGGCTTGCGGACAGCGAGCAATGGGTAGGTCGCCGTCCGATAAGGACCAGCCCGGGTCGATGGCGCGTCGTGTTCCACGCGCGCCTCAAAGAGATGTCAGCACACCTGACGGGGTCCGTTAGGACCGATGCCTGCCAGGGTTGCGGGAAAGTCCGAAAAGGATACCGGGACCCTGGCAACAGGCAACTGAAGGAACGGGTGGGTTTTAGTCAGTAAGTCTGACACGCCCTTCCGCTCCGCCCAGAGCGGGAGAAGTCATTTGATGACTTCCCACCCAAAAAAAAAAAAGAGGCTATTGTAACATAGATAAATTACAAACTGACTCACTAAAAAGCGAGATATAAAAACACTACCTACATAGTGTAAAATAACTTAAATTTCAAAAGTCGGAGGGAAAAACCAAAAATACAAAACCAAAGGAGAGAGCTATATTTGGTTTTTTTTTTATTCCAACGAACATTGTGTAAATATCATTATGCGTTTATAACATTATGTTTTATAAAATTATGCTGCATTATTATTATGCCAACAGTATTTATGGTAATTATCATTATGGCAAAACATTTATGGCTAATAATATTATGCGTAATGATCATTATGCTGAATTTCGTTATGCCAATGTAAATTATGCCAATCTATTTTATGCTTAACATAAGTAAACCTTCGAGTTTATGTGGGGTAGGTAGCACAACTTAAAAGTGAAAAATAAAAACTTTTTACAAAAAAAAACAACCTACTTCCACAAAAATGACATAACGAGGAACAGAGCTCGCACCTCATGCTTGCCTTGATTGGCTTGAGTGGAGATTCGCAAGCGCAGAACAATCCCAGAGCCCGGAAGATGGTCAAGATCCCTACGAGCACTCATTGGAATACTTCCTTCCTCCGAGCACGTTTGCTCTGTCAGCGTCAGTGTTCACTCCAGCCAGCCAATAAAGGCAAGCCAGAGGTGAGGAACAAGACTTCTCCCGGGAGGTAGGGTCCGTGGGGTCGCAACTGCCAAACAGCTCGCCACATGCTGCCCTGCGGGTTTTTGTATCTCTCTTGGTCTGGCTCCTCATCCTAGACCCCTTCCGGCAAAGTAAACTCTACCGGTACAGACCTAGAGTTCGGAGCGCGCAAGCCCTACCACGACGTCAACGTAGAGATACGGCGGTGGGGATGTTTGGATTATTGGAGTTCTCAGGAAGTTGAAAAACCCTAATCTACCGAAAAGGAATTTGATTAAGTACCTTAATTTTGTGCGAAAATCGTAACGTAAATGGTTTTTTTTTATAATAAACAATTTTCACTTCATTTGTGCTTTATTATCTTTATCTTTCTTTTCACCTTTCATGTTTCTAAATTTATCGGAAGAACTTACAATATCTTGAGTTTGATTTCCTCGATTACGTATATAAAATAATATGTGACGCAAATCTGTTTTTAATAATTTTATTTTTATTGAACTGTCTAATAACTAACACTCATTCGAAAGAGCAGTCCATCGATTAATAAATATCCGATGAATCGTTCAGTCGAAGTAGCGTTTGGCGATAAAAGGTTGTTTCCGCAGACCAACAAAAAAAAGGAAGACGGAGCGCGCCGAACTTTTTTTGTTGGTCTGAGGTTGTTTCGCAGTAAATTCCATTCGAACAATCGATCAGTCGACTTTCCATTCATCGAACATAATGACTCTCGAAGTTAAGTTGCGGACCCGTTGGTTACTTGCTAAAATTTAAGAGCCACCATGTAAGTATATCATTTACTTTGCTGAAAGAACTATCAACCTGGGGCCGTATTATTATTATGACGTATTATTCCAGTGTGTCATTTTTCCAGTGTGAGTGAGAGACGGAGCTAAGCAAAGCCGATAGCACCATCCTTTTTTCACAGTGGAATAATTATGGCAATAATACTTCATAATACGGCCCCTGCTTATTACTGAAATTTAACACGAAGAGGTGGCTTGATATTTGTTTAAATCACATTTGAACATTATTGATCGAAGCATTCGAATGAAAAGTTTTTCACCAGTGTGTATACGAATATGTTTTTTAAATCGTATTTTTCCCTAAGGGTCAGTACGCACCGAGACTCGAAGCGATCAGCACTATTTTATGATCCGATACAATATCGAATTTATTTACTACACAATAAGGTACACGCGCTGCGCTGCGCCGCTTATAAGTGTACTTTGACACGTGTCAACCCTCGCACTGAAATTGTACCTTTTCGTGAAGAAAATTGTAAAAAATTGCGCGCAGCGTAGCGTCGCTTCACGTCACAGTCTGAGCTGACCCTAAGGCGCTGGACACACAGAGGAGACGTGAAACGAGGACGGGACGAAGACGCGGAAAATAGTATGCAGATGGAAAAGCGACACGCGTGCGTTTTGTCCTTTCTGTCCTGTCTACGTCACGTCCGCGTCTTACGTCTCTTCTGTGTGTTCCGCGCCTTAGACAACGCTGACATACATTACATTTGTAAGGGTTTTTAACAGTGTGTATGCGAATGTCTTAATAAATGACCCTTTACATTACAAACTTCCCTGACATACATCACACTTGTAAGGTTTTTCACCCGTGTGTGTTTGAATATGTTGTGATAAGTGATATTTTTCACTAAAACTACGCTGACATAATTTAGGTTTCAGCGGTGTGTATACAATATGTTTTGTTGTTAAATTACACTTTATATTAAAACGACGTTGACAAACATCACACTTAGATATAAGGTTTTTCACCATTATGTGTTCGAATATGTTTTGAAAAATGATCCTTTCGACTAAAACTACGCCGACATATATCACACTTATAAGATTTTTCACCAGTGTGTATACGAATATGTCGTGTTAAATTACATTTTTCACTAAAGCTACGCTGGCATACATCACACTTGTAAAGATGTACACGAACACCCGTGTGTACACGAATATGTCTTGTTAAACTTTGCTTGTGTCTAAAACTATGTTGACATACATCACACTCATAAGGATTTTCACCAGTATGTATACGAATATGTTTTGTTAAATAACGTTTTTCACTAAAACTACGCTGGCATACATCACATTTGTAAGGTTGTACAGGAACACCCGTGTGTAGACGAATATTATGTTTTGTTAAATTTTGCTTGTGTCTAAAACTATGTTGACACACATCACACTCATAAGGTTTTTCACCAGTATGTATACGTATATGTTGTGCTAAATTACCCTTTTCACTAAAACTACGTTGACATACATGACACTCATAAGGTTTTTCACGTGTGTGTACACGAATATGTTTTGTTAATTCGTACTTTTCAATAAAACTACGCTGACATATATCACACTTATAAGGTTTTTCGCCAGTATGTATACGATAGTGCCTTGTTAAAACATTCTTTTGACTAAAACTCTGCTGACATACATCACACTCATAAGGTTTTCCAAGAGTGTGTATACGAATATGTTGTGTTAAATGACTTTTTTCACTAAAGCTACGCTGGCATACATCACACTTGTAAAGTTGAACAGGAACACCCGTGTGTACACGAATATGTCTTGTTAAACTTTGCTTGAGTCTAAAACTATGTTGACATACATCACACTCATAAGGTTTTTCGCCAGTATGTAAACGATAGTGTCTTGTTAAAACATTCTTTTGACTAAAACTCTGCTGACATACATCACACTCATAAGGTTTTCCAAGAGTGTGTATACGAATATGTTGTGTTAAATGACTTTTTTCACTAAAGCTACGCTGGCATACATCACACTTGTAAAGTTGAACAGGAACACCCGTGTGTACACGAATATGTCTTGTTAAACTTTGCTTGAGTCTAAAACTATGTTGACATACATCACACTCATAAGGTTTTTCGCCAGTATGTATACGATAGTGTCTTGTTAAAATATGCTTTTGACTAAAACTCTGCTGACATACATCACACTCATAAGGTTTTTCACCAGTATGTATACGAATATGTTTTAATAAACTACCCTTTGCACTAAAACTACGTTGGCATACATCACACTTGTAAGGTTTTTCACTAATTTGTGTACGAATATGTTGAATAATTTTTTTTACTGGATTAAAACTTCGCTGATCACATTTGTAACGCTCTAAATAAGTGCCAGGTTTGGACGTACGTTTTTGAGTTGTCCGAATAACTATCGAGTCTGGTTTTTCTTTTGTCGTTTGCTCGGCTGTTTTTGCATCTTCTAGTTTTGTTCTTCGTGTGTCTAATTTTGGTTTCTTCGCAACAATCGCCCCTGTGATTATAAATATGGTAAGTACAATGCTGGAAGGAGATTGTTTGCTTTTACCCTTAGATTAACTAACTAATACTTACTTTTCACCTCTCTGGCTCTTCGTTTCTTGTTAGATACTTCTTGTTCTTCTCCTACTGCAGTATTAGACTCCATTAAAGGAAAATCGTCTTCTAAATCAGCTTCAGAACAGTGTGGTGATATATCTGCTACATCTGGACAGCTATTGTCTATATTTTCCGATTCTTGCTCTGGAAGGAAACAAAAACAGTAAAGAGTACCTATTTCTTTTTTCATTATTAAGATTTCAGATTTTCTTTAAGTAAACTTTGTAGTACATCAAAGTTTTGTAAGTGTTTTTGACAAAGCAACAATGAACTTCCAAAAAAATACTACAGAGTGAAAAATATCTTTAATTTCGGAAGCCGGTGGCAAAACACGAAAATACAGAAATAGAGAAAAAACGTTTTTATTTTTCAGTTTTGTTGCAATACTTTTAACCTAAAGGATAGGACTGAATGGAAATCTTATGAGGAGGCCTTTGTTAGAAGACGAGCTGTAGCAGACTAACGACCGTTTGCAGATATTTATTTTCTTTATTTAAGTATCAGGCACACTTCATATTTTATAATGTATTAAGAAGGAAAAAAAAAAAATAAGAACAGCTAAAATGTTTTTTTTTTTTCGCCTACGGATCTCTAAATCTAAAAATGGTTTTCATAAACTCACAATATCTCAAGCAATTATAGACAATAGCACTGCTACCAACCTTTGTCAAAATATTTGAAAAAGCAATTTGTTTTCGGTACATGTTCTTAGAGAAGTTTAATATTCTTGACGAACCACAAAATGGATTTAGAAAATGTAGATCAACAACATTAGCAGTTTATAAATATGTTCAACAAGCGCTACAACATATACACGACAAACAATATGTAATTGGGCTCCGACTAGATATGACAAAAGCATACGACATCATTTTTGTAAAATTTATTTGAACGGCTCGCCACACACTGATAAACCCTGAGAGGTTTTCATTGTGAGGCTAAAACCAAAATGTAGTAGGTTAAGTGTTTTAGAAATAAATAAATTAATAATAATAATTCTGTATGGGAGAACAATTTTTCCAATTACAATGTTAAGTTTGTAGGATAAATTCATCCCAACTACGGAACCCTTCTGTGTGCGTGGTTCGACATGCAGTTGGCCGGTTTTATTTTAAATAGCTTTTGCCCGCGGCTTCGCTCGCGTGGATGTCGGAAATTATCCCACGGGAATGTGCTACCGGGATAAAAAGTATCCTATGTCCCATAACCCACGTGGTCTGTCTAGGCGACCTAGGCGTTACGGCGTAAAAGTAACAGATATGAGACAGCCAGTAACTTTATATATTAGTGGTAGTCCATATCTATAGTGTGGTGATTGTGTGGATAGTATGGACAGCAGTATGAAACTGTCGGAAAGATTAATGAAAAAATATTGTATAAAGATTAATGAAAAAACTATGGCATATTGTATGGACGATGGAAACTAAGGCGAAAGCTTTGGGGGAGCCAGCGAAATTCAAATTTTCTTATGTTTTTTGCTTTTTACAGGTCAGTATCAAGTTTTAAATCAATAATCTAAATAATGAGTCGCAGTTGTATCAAATATTTATTTATCTAATCTAACTAATATTGCAGGAGTTGTATTCCTGTATCTAATGGTTATTATTCTGTAAAGCTACTATTTGCTACGGTCGAGAATAATATTTTAATCATATTGACATTCGAAACTTACCCATTAAACGATTTAAAAGCTGTATTAAAACCAAACTTTGTTAAAAAGGGTACTATACAATTTCAGATTATTTAGAAGACAAAAAGCATGGGATTGAGCTGCTCGCTCTGCTAACATTTTGTCATTTTGGCATTGTGACATTTTGAATAAGTACTATGGAAAATCATCAAAATATACCTACCAGTTTTATATACAAATTCACATTATTGAATATTATATGTAGGATATTGACAAAATGACATGATTACTTTGTAAAGTATTGTATTATTGTGAATGTGAGGACTATGTGGATGTTTATTTTCTTTTTATTCTTATATTTTTTCGTTCTCAGTTAGTTTTAACAATTTGAGAACTTTATGCGGCCTATATAAGGGTCCTTTGTTTGGTATTGTTCGTCGAGTCGTTGAGCTCCTTAAGTTCTGAGCTGAGCTCCACTATTACTGACAAATGCTTGCACTGACAGGACAGGTTCACTCAAATCTGTGTGGTTCATTCCTCAAAAGACCATTTCAGACTCTAATCTACATGGTCCTCATAGGGGACATAGGGCCTGACCAATATCTGACCTAGGTATGTCCGGACTTTAGAAGAGACTGTGAGTTTGTTTCAGCCTTTCTTCTCAGAGTAGTCAGATAGGAAACGACGACCTCATCTAGCTTAATTTTACAATTTTTTGATATTATTATGACGAGTAAAAGTGACTCCAATAACCTATTTACAGAATAAATAATTTCATTTCATTTCATTTCAACATACAACCTGCCTGACAATGACTTGCAAATTGCAAAAAACTTAAAATTTGAATTTCGCGAGCTACCGGCGCATCCCCCTTAAGAAAATCGCATCATTTGCACAACGCCATCTATCCAGTAAGTACTCACTGGTAAACTCAAACTCTTCGTTCCAAGCCAAGAGCCAAGTAGTAATAACTTTTGATTGAGTGGAAAGATTCTCAAGATACGGACTATGACTATATTCTCAATCCCTTAACGCTCTTGAAGAGAGTTACGCAAAAATGTCAATAATAAGTACTTACATGTGAATTTTAAAATCAAGAGGGTAAAGAAGGGTTTTTACCCTCATGAGGGATAATTTTAGAAAAACGTAACTCTTTATTAGTTACAAAAAGCATAAATTTCCACAGCCCTAACTTAAAAAAAAACCGGCCAAGTGCGTGTCGAACCATGCACAATGAAGGGTTCCGTAGTTGGGATGAATTAATTTATCAAACAAACTTTCGCAAAGTTTTATTGTTATTACGTCTATGGGAGTTTACTGTCCCTCAAAGTGTTAACATTTTAGTTAAAAAACTTGTTCTCGCATACAGAATGATTGGGTTTTTGCAACTGCACATGTGAGTTGGTCTATTAAAAGTTTTTGAGCCAAGTCGCGGACAGACAGACAGACAGACGGACATGGCGAAACTATAAAGCTTCCTTGTTGACTACGGAACTCTAAAAATGATAGGTTTCCCATAAAAACTTTCATCCCCTATATTCCCCCCTTAAATTTGTTTTGAGAAAATAATTGCCTATGTTCTTCCCCGGCATGCCATCTATCTCTTTACCAAATTTTATCGAGATCCGTTCAGTGGATCAGGCGTGAAAAGGTAACATACAGAATTACAGAAGGACAGACAGACAGAGATACTATCGAATTTATAATTTATATAAGCATCGATTAGTATGGATTATGTGTGTAATTCAAAATGAGCAAATTAATTATGAATTCGGCGAAAGTCATTCTTCTACGGAGACTCTTAACACCGCGATTCAGAAAATGACGTTAAATGAACAACGCCATCTATCGAGCACGAAGTGATACTGTCAAAATATATGGGGAAAACGTTCGAACACTCTGTAAGCTATGTAGAAAATACTGTTTTTAGGGTTCCATGACTGACTTGACCCGACTTGACTTGACTTGACTTGACCTGACTTGACCTGATTTGACCTGACTTGACCTGACTTGACCTGACTTGACCTGACTTGACCTGACTTGACCTGACTTGACCTAACTTGATTTGGATTGAGTTGAGTTATCCTTGAGCAGGTATATTTTATCGCGGCAGGTACATTGGTAGTTGAAAGAAAAGTAGATTACGTAGGTACCTTGCTAAAGTGAGTAATTAATGCAGTCGTGTTAATTTAGTAAGCGCATTCGTGCCTTAATTACTCACTTTTTGCTCGATGTAACAATCTACAATTTTTAAGAAATTAACATTTATCACCATTTTTTCATGATTAATTTGTATCATGATTTAAAAGATAGATAGCGCCACCTATGGCACTACTACCAAACAATGGATTTGGAAAACTTGAATTAACCAAACTTTAGATTCATCATAAAACAACTGTTGTTTTATGATGATTATGATCGTGTGTTACACACGTTCTCACAAACCTACCTGATTTTACGCTAGTGTCATTTTACGTCAATAGATGTCGTTACGTGTATCTACATTACGCACGTAATGAAAATTTCTTCTTGAATACTTTAAGCTCTTATATCTTTTGATATTTTGAAGCGATTGCGATGAAACAAAGACTAAATGAAACATCAAGTTACACACAATATTTGAGTGTATAAGTTAACCATATTGATTTCGTACTTTTTACGTGATACTGGAACAATCAAACAAACGAACAGACAAACAGACAAACAGACAAAAATTCCAAAAATGGTAGAAATGGCATCTGTTGGTTATTCTTGTACACTCCACCTAAGTTTTTTTTTTTTTTTTTCGTTGTACAGAAACGCCTCGTCTACAGATTTATTATATGTATAGATTTACAAGTATTAATGACCTTCCCAAAACATTAGATAAAGAAAACGCTTTATCAGTATTATTTGCAGACGTTATTTCAATACTAATCAAGTGTGGAAATATAAATAACCCTCTAAACTGTGGATATTTGTCTCCAGATTCACAACTTGGAAATTAATAGTAATAAAAACTTTTTACAAAAAATAACAACCGACTTGGTGGCAAAAAACAAAAATTGAAAAGCAAAGACACCGACTTCCGAAATTAAAGTTATTTTTCACGTTTTTAGTGGTTTTTTTAGAAGTCGGTTGTTTTTTTTTTTTGTAAAAAGTTTTTATTTTTCACTTTTTAGTTGTGGTACCTACCCTACACACATTCGAATACCACTACCTGCTATGTAAATAATAGTGACGGAGTCAAACAATATATCGTCTACATACACAAAGTGGGAAAAATACGTAATTATTGAAGCTAACTCAAAAACTACGCAAGCAAAGTTAATAAAATTTATATGGGACCACCTCTGAAGCATGACCTACCAAACAAAAAAAGAATCATCAAAATCGATTCATAATTGACGGAATAATCGCGTAACATACACACAAAAAAAAATTAAAAAAATAATACATACAGACGAATTGAGAACCTCCTCCTTTTTGAAGAAGTCGGTTAAAAAAAGAGACGGTGTCATTGCTTTTCAATTTTGACTTTTTGCCACCGACTTCCAAAATTAAACTTATTTTTCACTTTTTTTTTAAAGTTGTTCAAGTAATAGGTTGTACCTATTATTTAAGATCTTGCATGCTCGATTTAATAATTTGTTAAATTGAGCATGCAAGATCTTAAATGTCTTGCATGCTCGATTTGTATGTAAACGGATGTTTGACAATTAAATTATATTTATCTTTAAAAAAAACTATGAAGGAATATCATTTTCTCATACATTCTGTATGGAATGGCTTTTTTGATGATATCTCGGTAGGAGGTATGTATGTAGGTAGGTAGGGCACGCAGGTAGGTAGGTAGGTAGGGTTGGTATGTATGTAGGTAAGTAGTTTAGGCAGGTAAGTAGGGTAGGTGCGCCGTAGATAACTACTTAGTGCTACTGCGAAACTGGTGCGGGCAGCTAGTTATTTATATTCCTAGAAACATACCGTCACTTTGATGTTCCTCCTTTGGCTCAATAATATCATCTAGTCCCTCACAAACAGCTGGTAATTCTTCTTGGATAGCAATGCTTTCTGTTTGACATTCATCAACTATACTTATGTGCACTGTAGGACATTTAATAAGCCCACCGAAAAACTCTAAGTGGTCTTGGTTTATAAAAGGGTTGGGCTGTAAAAGAGGAATATTGTATTAGGAAAAACGTTTTACAAAAAAAACCTAGAGCCGTCTTCTAAAAAAAACAATAAATCAATATCGGAAGTCAGTGTCTTTGGTTTTCAATTTCAGTTTTTTGCCACCGAGCACCGACTTCCGAAATTAATAGTATATTATGCAATTAGTGAATAAAGGACGGATTTAAAGCGAGGGCCTAAGTGAATCACGAGCAAGTGAAGGATTCTAACGACTGAATCACGACCGTAGGGAGTGATTCATGATGAGTGATTTAATCACGAGCATAGCGAGTGATTCAAGTGTTAGAATCCTGAGCGATGCGAGTGATTCATGGCCCTCGATATAAATTCGTTTTATTCAAGAGTTGCATACTATTCTTTATACCATGACTACGAGAAAAATAACTTGCAACTTCGAGTATGTTATGTCAATGTTATGCCTTGGTTTTATAGTACCTACACCGTAGCATAGAATACATACTCCATAATGTCAATGACTTCTTTTTCTTCGAGAACTGATTAAAATAAGTTAGGAAAACAGACTCTGAAAATGTGCCAGAAGCTTGATTTTCATTTTTCCATTTGCAAAACTCATCGTAGGCTTTGATGCAAACTAGCCGTGATTTGTTGGGTAGCAAGTTTTCTACTATATCGGCCGCCCTCTCTTTCATAAACTCAGGTGTCAACACATCTTCCTCATCACTTGAATGCATTTTCAATCGATTTATCATTAAGTAACACTAAAATGTTTGTTCGTACAACTTACAATATTTAAAATAGCGCCAATTTACTAATGACAGCAAAGAACACAAAACAGTTTTTATTCTAATGCTAAACTCCTTGACGAAAATGTCGACCAATCAAATCGGAGTTTGTATAGCATTGAGATGGAGTTCGAATATATTGGTGTTCTAAATTAAAACGCCAAAACAGTGACTAAAAGTGCTTTTATTCACTGTTTTCAGTGAATAAACTCATCTTTTTTGAGGGGAAATGGTATAAAAGTTACCTTTCACTTTTTAAGAGGTTTTTTTTAGTTGTGGAACCTGCCCCATACAAATTCGAATACCACTTATAGTATCAGGTTGTATGTTGATTTAAATATGATTTGCGGCCGTAACAAATATGGATTTACAGAATTAAGGCTCTTACATACTGGGGCGATTTGTATCGCGACGCGACGCCGCTGCATTGTTCGCCGTGAAGTTTTCTCAGAAATTGTTTTGTTAAAATTCGCATCTCGCAACAAATCGCGTCAGTATGTAAGAGCCTTTATAAACATTAGAATCAGCAATACAACTCCCCAAGTTCATATAAGTGCCAAATGTCATGATTTCATGAAATAGTCATTCAATGCACTAACATGAACTTAGAGTTAGAAACTGAAAAATAACTTTGATTTCGGAAGACGGTGGCATAATCTACTGGATACTATCTACTGGTTATCTATTATATTTTGTATTATTATTAAGTTTCTGCATTAAATAATTGCCATTTTATCCTAAGTTTGTGTTTATTTTGCAATAAAACCATTCTCGTATTTTTTCGCGATACATTAAAAAACGTATCCCTTATAAACGTGTAAGGGTTATAGACTACTAAAATCATAACCTATATCATAGGCATCGTTTTGTCGTTGACGTGCTCGGGTAATAGAAACCTCCGTGAAGTTAGCCGCACGATTTCATTATTATGAAATTTTGATAATGCTAATCATTAGAGAGTGTTAGAGAGAAAAGAAAAATCGTTAGAGAGTAATTAGTTTTTATGTAAAAGCAATTTTAATTTTTCGTGTGAAGTTGGCCCCCCTGCCCGTAAAAATGGACGTAGACGTATTTTTTTTTTTAAATCATTTGAGTATCGTTAGAGAGAGATTGAGAGATACACAAAATCGTTAGAGAGTTAATATTTTATTTGTTATTAAGGTTTTTGATGCTCGTACCTACACAGGAAAGAGGGGAAGTACCCTATAGTGTCATCCTCTCCAGCACGACCATGGATTTTTGTCAAATGCAGCATTCAAAAGTTAGTAAAATAGTATTTTAACATTTTTGAAAAGTTGCTTGGCTGATCCGCAAATCAATCAAACCAAGTGCGAAGAAAAAACACCAGTATTTTTATGGTAGGTACCAATCGATAGGGTCAATTATAAAGGTCTCTGCACACAGCGGGCGTGGCGTGGCGGGGCGCGGCGTAATCGGGCGGCGACGCGAGGTTTTTTTTTAGTTGTGGAACCTGCCCCATACAAATTCGAATACCACTTATAGTATCAGGTTGTATGTTGATTTAAATATGATTTGCGGCCGTAACAAATATGGATTTACAGAATTATAAACATTCGAATCAGCAATACAACTCCCCAAGTTCATATAAGTGCCAAATGTCATGATTTCATGGTCATTCAATGCACTAACATGAACTTAGAGTTAGAAACTGAAAAATAACTTTAATTTCGGAAGACGGTGGCAAAAATAGAAAGTTGAGCAAAGACACTGACTTCCGAAATTAAAGTTATTTTTAGATTTGAGTGTTTTTTTTGGAAGTCGGTGTTGTAAAAACAAATTCATAAATTGTCATAAAGTGAGTCAGTCATAAATTGTCGACAATTTATGACTAGATATTAACATTTTATGACTACATATCGATGGTGGAAAGGTAAAATGGCTAAAGCGCCAAAACGTGAGCTCTCAGGAATGAATTTTAAAGAGTTTACTTTAAAATTCATTCCTAAGATTTCACGTTTTGGCGCTTTAGCCATTTTACCTTTTCACCATCGATATTATGTAGTCATAAAATGTTAATTTTTATTTGTCTTTCTTGACAATCGCGAGAGCTTCTCAGCAGTTTCTAGTAGCTACATCGTGTTTGAACATTAAAAATTATGTAGGTAGTAGATTTTAGCCGCAAAAATAAATGGAAGCAAAAAAACGAAAAAAAAAAAAACTTTTTACTAAAAATTTAACAGACGAAAAAAGATAACTGAGAAGCGAAGATGATTAACAAATTTTGAGGCGGCACCATACACGCTATAATTGTGTAATTAATATGCTTGTTTGGCGTGGCCAGAAGTTAAATTAGTTTAGGAGTAATAGTGGAAGTGACATAGGCTATAATTTTTTTTATATATTTCATCTGCAAAAAAAAAAAGGAGGGGATAAAAACATTACAATACTTATTGGTATCAAATAAAATCTAGTAATGAGTTAATTCCAAATATATAAATTAATAAAACTAAAAAGTTTGAAATAAAACAAATTATTTCAATAACAAAACCCACCTGCCAAAACGCATAACTTAAAAAGAGAAAAACAAGCATTATAATCTGTAGAATTTTGGTATTACAATCAGGGAAGGTTTTTTCAGGCGGGTTTTTCGTTTTTGAAATAATTTGTTCGCTTTTCAGTAACCTTTTTACGTCAGATAATTTTTTGTAAAAATGTTTTTTATTTCATTAAACCTCACCTCGAAATCATCATCCATCATCTGAGCGAACAGCTCTTCGGCTTCCAGACATTTTCTCAGTAAACGGTAGCATTGCTTTAGTTTTGCGCAGCAGAAGAAACAAGCGAGCATCGGTCGACTGTCTTCGGTTATAAACTGCAACAAAACTTGTCTAAATAAGACACAAGAAATACTTCTTAAAATTTAATGCCAACAGTTGGTCAGTAATGCTTTCAAGGTATGCGTTTTCATTACCACTCTTTCTCAAGGCAGATTGGTAACATAAATATTTATTAATAGTCCAGGTTTCCTCACATGCGTTTGTTTCACTGCTGTCAATGATTTCAATTTTCCAGTGTAAGTAGGTATATGAATTTATTTATATCCGCGTGTAGGATTCGCATTTATAACCAAATAATACTACTTGGTAAGTTAATTCTTATTTATCAACTTACTGGAATATCCGTCAGCCTCTCATACAGTTCTTGCAAGTTCCTGTTGACCACTATATACATGCGTACATTCTCCGCTAAACATATTCTACACATCGGTAGTTTTTCCATCTTTGAACTCAAAACGTATCGCTAAAAGTTATTTAGTTCAGCTTTACATTTATTATTATTGCAAAACACTGTGGTGTACAAGAAACCGGCGTGGTTTGTAAATAAATATTACGATTTCTGGTAGTTTTCGAATGCGAATAAAAACTTGTAAATAACGTGTGGACTTCTTAAATGGACAACGGTAAATCGGGATAGAGACTTCTTATGTTCCTTGCTTCTAAAATTAATCTCTCTGAGATAGTCCAAGTAGTTCACAGGATCACTGAAATTTATTTGATAGAGTTCTTTTAGAAACAAACATTACTCATTGTTTTGACACTCTCTCACTGTCACCTCACTCACCTGACACTCTGACAGTCCAGAGAATGTACTCTGTGGTCAAGAGAAAAGCCACACTAGGGGTGGACACACTAATTATCGACAAAATAACAGGTAATAGTGTCTCACTCAGTGTCCGCGAAAGTGTAAAACTTCATTTAAAAAGATGTAGGAATATACACATAAATACTGTCTTAATCCGAATAAGAACATAATATGGTAGAAATATGCTCAAATTGCAAATGATTTAGGTATTATGTATGTATAGAAAATTCATCGGTCGCCGCGAAAGCATCAGGGTAGCCCGCGAAATTCAATTAATGTTCTTTCTTATTTGCAATTTGCAGGTCAGAAAGAAAAAAAAAGTACCCAATAAATGGTAGCTTTATAAAAGGTGCATAGTAGGTACTCACACATGTGCTATGCATCACCTTGGCCATAGTTACTTACATTTATAGACTGGTAAAATCATAACCTATATCATAGGCATCCTTTTGTCGTTGACGTGGTCGGGTAAAAGAACCTCGGTGTAGATAGCCGCACAATTTCATTATTATGAAATTTTGATAATGCTAAACGTTAGAGAGTGTTAGAGAGAAAAGAAAAATCGTGAGAGAGTAATTAGTTTTTATGTAAAAGCAATTTTATTTTTTCGTGTGAAGTTGGCCCCCCTGCCCGTAAAAATAGACGTAGACGTAATTTTTTTTTAAATCATTTGAGAATCGTTAGAGAGAGATTGAGAGATACACAAAATCGTTAGAGAGTTAATATTTTATTTGTTATTAAGGCTTTATGGTGCTCGTACCTACACAGGAAAGAGGGGAAGTACCCTATAGTGACATCCTCTCCAGCACGACCATGGATTTTTGTCAAATGCAGCATTCGAAAGTTAGTAAAATAGTATTTAAACATTTTTGAAAAGTTCCTTGGCTGATCCGCAAATCAAACCAAGTGCGAAGAAAAAACACCAGTTTTTTTATGGTAGGTACCGACAATATAACCTCCGTGAAGTTAGCCGCACGATTTCATTATTATGAAATTTTGATAATGCTAATCGTTAGAGAGTGTTAGAGAGAAAAGAAAAATCGTTAGAGAGTAATTAGTTTTTATGTAAAAGCAATTTAAATTTTTCGTGTGAAGTTGGCCCCCCTGCCCGCAAAAATGGACTTAGACGTATTTTTTTTTTTAATTGTTTGATAATCCTTAGAGAGAGATTGAGAGATACACAAAATCGTTAGAGAGTTAATATTTTATTTGTTATTAAATCATTTCTAAGAGTGTAAAGTTAGCCCACCTCTGTGAATTTAGCCCCTGATTTAATTATTCTGAATTTTTGTTAATGCTAATCGTTAGAGAGAGTTAGAGAGAAAAGAAAAATCGTTAGAGAGTAATTAGTTTTATTTATCAAAGATTTTTTATTTTTTTGTGAAGTTGACCCCCATTCCCGCAAAAATGGACTAAGACGTAATTTTTTTTAAAATATAGTTTGAGAATCGTTAGAGAGAGTTTGAGAGTTAAAAAATATCACTAGAGAGTAAATATTTTAATTGATATTAAATTATTTCTGAGAACGCGTTTTACCCTAGGACCTGATCAAGATAAAGTTTAGAAACGTGCCGCCTCGATAGGGGAGGGAGAGGGGGGAAGGGTTAGTAGATCATCGTCAGAATAGATGTTTATTTGATTGAAACTTTAATATCAAATACAAATGCATCAGTTAATTAGTAATTTTGTTTTTATCCATCAACACTTTTCTCATTTTACTAGATTTAGTTGAAAGTGAAACGACATATCACTGACATTATAATTATTAGCATTTTGTCATAATCACTAAACATTTTTAGAAAGAAGACTTATTATACAAGAATATTCGACATCTACCGTGATTTCGTGGTATCCCTAGCGGTATCGTGAAATCCCTGGTTTCCTCATTTCCCTGTGACATACATACTACTGCCGTGATTTTTTTCACATATCCAAAACTAATCGTTTAGCTGGCTGGCAGGGGGGGGAGGGCAACATGGTTCTAACAAAACTAGCACAATTACTAACAAAATTAGCACTATATAATTTAATATAACGCAAACGGATCCCTGAATCCAAAAATGGTTTTCCCAAACAAACTCACATTATTTTTGAATGATCTTTCCAACGACAGCCCACACAAAAGGATAGGCCAGAAAGAAAAAAGTTTCCACTTTAAGTGTAGGGGAGATAAGTACCTTAAAAAAATGTATGCATGATTTTTACCAACAGTCTCTGAGCTAAGCCGCGGACAGACAGACATGGGAAACTATAAGGGTGACTACGAAACGCTAAAAAATGTACTGCCCGCCGCCGCCATACCGCCCGCCGTACTTACAACTACATAAGTCTGCATACATGTAGGTACAACAACATTATGCCGTCCACTGGTCACTTGCCTATCCGCCTACCGCAAGGCTTCTATAGTCCACATTTGGGAGCTAGCGCAACATCCTACCGGGCAGGTGCGGTCGTAGCCCAAGATTTTGTGGGGAGGTGCCGAGGAATATATTTAGAGAAATGGTTACCTAATTGATAAGTAGTCTAAAAACATATTTTTTATACTAACATGTCCATCGGGGTCACTGTGGCTCAAGTACCTACAGTTTTTAGTAAGTAAAGCTCGTAAATAATTCAGTCTCTCGACAGCTTGAATGATTTGGGGGGGGGGGGGTGGGATCATAATCCCCAGGACCCCTCCCTCGGACCGCGCTTGCTACCGGGATGGCCAGGCGGCAAAGGCACTGGCGGCGAGGTCAGCACCGACGCTGGTGTCGGTCCGTCTGCCACAGCCAATTTGCTCCGAATCTATTGGACCGATTAAGTTGAAATTTGGTAATTAGATACACTTACTTATGTATTACTGTGACCCAAACATGGGTCGTAAAACGTAAATAAATACATTCTGAAATTCATTCGGCATGTATTTATTTACCCTATCCACAGTAGCCGTGCCCCGCCGCAACCACCCGGACCGAACGCCGTCCGCACTCCGTCCGGCCGGTCGTAACTCGTAATATCGACATTCACGATTATTATCACGATCTCATCATCTAATAATATTATTTATTTGTAAGAAGAATATACGCGGACGACGCGACTCGTCACGTATAAATAAATAAATAATAGGTATTGTTAGTGGCCCTGGTCTGGTCATTTAGTATCAAGTTCAGTTCAGAACTTCGAGAAGCTCAATGGCTTTCTCGTTAGTCCATTCCATTCCATAATGGGCTGATCGGCTCCGCTAAATAATTATGTACCCGTGAGATCCCGTCGCGCTCACGGCGCACAATGAGAAACCTAATCAAACTTACGTTTCTCATTGTGCACCGCTTCACTCAATGCAATAATTCTCGCGGTAAATCTCTTTGATCTGCCTAAAATACCGCCACCAGAGTTATCACCCAACGTTAAACGCCAATGTGATTACCGTTGACAAATACTCGAGGTAAGTTGTGGCTACACTAACGGTTGACGTCCATTATCGCGATAATCAACGGCGTATCTCGTTGATGTGGCCCCAGCATATGAGATTTGTCATATTTAAAAATCATTTATTAAAAACTTTGTATCTCCGGCGGGAGTGGGGGGATCTACTAACCCTTCCCCCTCTCCTCCCTCCCCTATCGAGGCGGCACGTTTCTAAACTTAATTCTGATCAGGTCCTAGGGTAAAACGCGTTCTCAGAAATAATTTAATATGAATTAAAATATTTACTATCTAATGATTTTTTTTAACTGGCAATCTCTCTCTAACGATTCTCAAACAATATTTAAAAAAAATTACGTCTTAGTCCATTTTTGCGGGAATGGGGGCCAACTTCACAAAAAAATAAAAAATCTTTGATTAATAAAACTAATTACTCTCTAACGGTTTTTCTTTTCTCTCTAACGATTAGCCTTAACAAAAATTCAGAATAATTAAATCAGGGGCTAAATTCACAGAGCTGGGCTAACTTCACGCTCTTAAAAATGATTTAATAACAAATAAAATATTAACTCTCTAACGATTTTGTGTATCTCTCAATCTCTCTCTAACAATTCTCAAACGATTAAAAAAAAAATTACGTCTAAGTCCATTTTTGCGGGCCAACTTCACACTAAAAATTAAAATTGCTTTTACATAAAAACTAATTACTCTCTAACGATTTTTTCTCTTCTCTCTAACGATTAGCTTTATCAAAATTTCATAATAATGAAATCGTGCGGCTAACTTCACGGAGGTAGAGTCCAGATCGATACAGATTTCATTAATCAACCGTATCATGGTTGTTATTGTTCCTGAGACCAGTTTCCATACATTCTTACCGAATCTCCTTTCTTACAATTTGTTGGTACATTATCAGATTTTATTTTTTATTAGGGTTATACATACAAATTACATTTTTAAATACCTATTTTTAGAAAAAACATTTAAAAATATATAAATTATTATGACACGCAATTTAGGGTTGAGACGTATTACGGTGCGCTGCCGCATAGTTAGATACATATCGGCCAAGCGCCGTGCATGCTCGTTGTGCGCGCGCCGCCTGCGCCCGGCACCCCTCCCGCTCGCTTTTCGCAAATTTCTTACATTAACGGTAGGTTGGTTATTTGCTAAAATTAAAGAGCCACCATGTAAGTATATCATTTACTTAGCTGAAATAACTATCAACCTGGTTATTACTAAAATTGAACACGAAGAGGTGGCTTATTATTTGTTTTAATCACATTTGAACATTACTAATCGAAGCATTCGAATGAAAGGTTTTTCACCAGCGTGTATACGAATATGTTTTTTAAATCGTACTTTTCCCTAACGGTCAGTTCACACCGAGACGCGAAGCGACCCGCACTATTTTATGATCCGATACAATGTCGAATTTATTTACTACACAATAAGGTACACGCGCTGCGCTGCGCCGCATCTAAGTGTACTTTGACACGTGTCAACCCCCGCACTGAAATTGTACCTTTTCGTGAAGAAAATAAGTTCGAAAATTGTTAAAAATTGCGCGCAGCGTAGTGTCGCTTCACGTCACAGTCTAAGCTGACCCTAAGGCGCTGGTAACACAGAGGAGACGTGAAACGAGGGACGGGACGAAGACGCGGAAAATAGTACGCAGATGGAAATGCGACACGCCTGCGTTTTGTCCTTTCTGTCCTGTCTACGTCCCGTCCGAGTCTTACGTCTCCTCTGTGTGTTCCACGCCTTAGACTACGCTGACATACATTGTAAGGACAGTGTCCATGCGAATGTCCTTAGTAAATAACCTTTTATACTTTACACTAAAACGACGTTGACAAACATCACACTTAGGTAAAAGGTTTATCACCAGTATGTGTTCGAATATGTTTTGACAAATGAGCCTTTCGACTAAAACTACGCCGACATATATCACACTTATAAGGTCTTTCGCCAGTGTGTATACGATAGTGCCTTGTTAAAATATTCTTTTGACTAAAATTGTGCTGACATACATCACACACATAAGGTTTTTCGTCATTATGTATAAGATAGTGTCTTGTCATAATATTTTTTTGACTAAAACTTTGCTGACATACATTACACTCATAAGGTTTTTCACCAGTGTGTATACGAATATGTTTTAATAAACTACCCTTTGCACTAAAACTACGTTGGCATACATCACACTTGTAAGGTTTTCGGCCAATTTGTGTACGAGTATGTTGTATAATTTTTTTTACTGGATTAAAACTACTCTGATTACATTTGTAAGACTGATTTGTCTTTTTTCGTTTTGCTCGGTGTTATTGCATCTTCTAGTTTTGTTCTTCGAGTGTCTAGCTTTGGTTACCTCGCATCGGCCGCCCCTGTGATTATAAATATGGTATGTTTACTTTTACCTTTAGATTAAGAGGCCAGCGATAAAGGCTCTCATCTGCAAATCGAGATGCGAGCGCAAGTTGGTTCGGAATATGCTATCTCTGTTTGACAAATGAACGTGGGCGGGGGAAGCGGAGCGCATCCGTGTGTGCGTGTGTGTGTGTGAATGGATAGATATAGTTAGCTATGCTTGCCATTCATTCGTCGAGTCCAGGGCATTTATATTTATTATTAGTAATTAGGTATGTTCAATAATCGCTTTATTTTTGTTGACTACTTTGGGGAATCGTTAGTGAATGTACTAGTAATGCGTTTTTTGGAAATTTCTTTACCATGCGAATATCTCAACTTATTAGGATAACTCGAGATCTAGGCCTTGAAAAGAAAATCTAGTAGATACGTCATTCAAATAAGGTACCTACATTGATATCGAGCGTGGCTTTTGGGGCAAATGGACGAACGGCGTTAAACTTGACACACGCACGTCGCGTAAATATAAATTATTGGGATATTTATTGTTACTTACTTATTGTCTTTATTTATTTAAAAAAAACGAAGGCTTTTTTTTCGTATATCAGTACTTACCTATTCCTATTTACCTTCTAAACTTTTTAAATATTGTTATTAGTAAATAATGAGTAAAAGTCAAATAATAAAAGTGTAGGTACCTACTTAGTTAAGTACTAAGTAGGTACCTACACTTTTATTATTTGACTATCCTATGCAAAGTATCAGTAAAAGACAAATATTCCAATGATTTTTATTTACGCGATGTAAATTCAGATTTAGAACAGCGTTATAAAAATAAAAACAAGGATTTTGAATAACCATTTATTTAATTATGTTTTTACATCAGAGACATTGATACAGATTTTTTTTTTTTTTTTTTAAGTAATTCGAACTGTCGTGTATGGTGACCATATATTATCGACTGAGCGTATTATAAAAATACAATTATGGTAATCAGAATACATAGTGCAGTATTTCCCTGCTAGAAATCGTCGAGCTTGGATCTTTTTATTAATTTTGTGGCCATCAATCTTCCGATAATTTAATTTTTTTGAATTTGGGTCTGACATGAAAAAAAGATCAGGAATTTTTTAGGCGGCCGTCAGTCGCGGTTGCATTTCTTGGTGATAAACATGTATATTTAAATAATTTCCTGGTGAACGATGTGATGAAAATAATAGTAAATTATCAGCAGTGCAGTTTCGTGAATATTTTCCGAGTTTTATGGTACTTATCGAATTCTATCTGTGCTACTATACTGACTCTTTCCCCAAGGTATGTCTTTAGTCTTTTCGCTGCTCTAAAACCATCTTATTTGTCATAGGTTTGTTAAGAACCAGAGAAAAGGCCTATTTTGGCCTTTACATTGGGATTGGGAACCCGCCTGATCCAGTGGTTCGTCTGCGGTCCTGGACCAGGCGCTCCGGCAGTTCAGTTCGCAGAGCGTCGTGCACGTACGACGTGTAACCTTAACCTTAATTTACAACTTAACGTTAATTTTTTCATTACGAAGCGTCGTGCCACCGGATTTTTCCATATTGAAGATCATAACAATTCGGCCAATTGATTTAGGTTTTTTTACACGTAAATGGTCTTGTGAATAAAAATGTATTAGGTCGGCCTCATGTTAACATTCGGTTGCGTTCCTTATTCGGCGCGTTGCGTTTACGCGACTAGGGTACGGATTATAAGCGTTTGCAATTGCTAATACACACCGAACTCCGACGCGTTACTAAATTCACCTGAGTTTTTTTACTCCGAAAGTTTTCCTATACTAATCCGGCCGTAAATTTGACATAAATATAAATAATAGTAATAACATAAAACTCTCTTACTTTTTTATATATTTCGGTAGTGTTTTTTTTATATTCTTTTGTACAAACGAAATTATACGTATTCAACGAAGTACCATCTTTTATTTCGTTACAATATGTACAAATAACATTTTTAGGGTTCCGTACCCAAAGGGTAAAACGGGACCCTATTACTAAGGCTCCGCTGTCTGTCTGTCTGTCCGTCTGACACCAGGGTGTATCTCATGAACCCTGATAGTTTAGTTGAAATTTTCACAGATGATGTATTTCTGTTGCCGCTATAACAATAAATACTAAAAAACAGAACAAAGTAAATATTTAAAGGGGCTCGCATACAAGAAACGTGATTTTTTGCTCGATATTGATAACAGCAACAGGTAGACGCTTGAAATATTCACAGAATATTTAGTTATATATTCACTTTAATAATAAATACTTAAATAAAATAAAACAAATATTTAAGGGAGAATCCCATACAACAGACAGGATTTTTTTGCCGTTTTATATAAAATGGTACGGAACGGAACCCTTCGTGCGCGAGTCCGACTCGCACTTGGCCAGTTTTGTTAAATATTTTTAGAAAAAACATAAATATAAAAATTATTACCTAATATAATTATTTAAAAAAAAACAGACCTTTACAACTTCTTATGGTTCTTTGTAGGTAGTTGTCCCATCACCGCACCGCTGGCAAGGAAGGACTTACTATCGGCTATTTTCTCGCTCAAAAACGTACAGTAGATAGACATTCCGTGTAAACAAAAGAGATGGATATAAATAAATAGTTTTAGTAATCAGAAGAGAAAAACAAATTTAAAAAAAACAATTTCAGACAACCTAAAACTAATTTATTTCAAAATAGACTTAATTTTAATAATAATTCGATTAATTATCAAAATTCGAGCATTCACGAACAACCGTTAATATTCAAAACAAGAAGCATTAAAAATAAAACGAAAAACCACTATAATAAAATATGGAACGAACTTACTGCAAAGTAGCTTAGGTACCGACAACCTTACCGTTCAACGAACCCTCGCACTGAAATTGTACCTTTTCGTGAAGAAAATAAGGTCGAAAATTGTTAAAAATTGCGCGCAGCGTAGCGTCGCTTCACGTCACAGTCTGAGCTGACCCTAAGGCGCTGGACACACAGAGGAGACGTGAGACGAGGACGGGACGAAGACGCGGAAAATAGTATGCAGATGGAAAAGCGACACGCGTGCGTTTTGTCCTTTCTGTCCTGTCTACGTCACGTCCGCGTCTTACGTCTCTTCTGTGTGTTCCGCGCCTTAAGACTACGCTGACATACTACTTTACACTAAAACGACGTTAACAAACATCACACTTAAGGCGCTTGGTCCCGTTCAGTAACGTAACATGGTCAATTTAAAAAGCCTACTCCTCATTAACGACTTGGATAAAAGATCTGAAAAAAATACATGTTTGCCATAGATTCATGTACAACATTTTAATCGAGCAGTTTTTTTCGTAAGACTAATACTTGTGCCTTAAAAAAATATCTACCAAGACGCAATTGTTGGCTAATAACTACTAAACGGCTTTGATGTTTGGAAATATTTATATACTGAAAAATTGATGGTTAGAGGTACTACAGATTGTTCGTTGCATAAATGTAAATTAATTAATATTTTTAAGAATATTACCCCACTTAGAGATAGAGGTTCAGAGGTGCTCTGCGCGGGGCGCGGGCGGCAGTCCCGAGTTAGCATTGCTACGGGACGGCTGTGTCGCTCGCTGCTCCGCCCCGGCTATCGACCGACTATGCACGTTTGCGTGTGTTAGTGCAAATATTTACGAACGAATTGTATCAATGTGCGTTTATAGACTAGCTCGCTCTAGAGAGCCCAAGTCAATTGTGCGCGTAGGCGCTTTGTTGTTGAGTTTTTTTTTTAACATGCAATTACTTATTAATACTTTTTTTATTTACATTCACATAATTTACATACAAATTTATAATATAAGTAGACCAAAAAAATATGTTAATGTAACATAACATCACGCCTGTATTCCCCGAAGTGTTAGGCAAAGGTGTACCTTTAGTTAGTACACTCACATTTTGCCAGTTATGTCGCATGTAATAGGGGCGAGCCTATTGCCATCAACCAGGCACAAATCGAGACTCCGGGCTGCTACTGAGCAATCCCAGATAGAAAAACCGACCAAGTGCGTGTCGGACCACACATAATGGTGCCGATTCTCTTGTCACAAAATTCTATAAACTAAACTAAAAATCACTAAAATTTTGTTTAGTCCTGTCAAACGATCAAACTCATTCTGAAATAGACTTTAAATGACATAACTTAACTATAATTTAGTTTGACAGCACTAAGATGGCACTGAGATTAGTTTAGTGAAAATGCTATTCTGAATTTGACGATTTAAACTAAAAATTTGTCCTATATCTAAAATCCTCTAACTAAATCTGACTATATATATATATATATATCGCGATTAAAAATGTATGGAATAAAATGAGATGTCATGAACTAAAATTCAAACCAACACCTCAACTTCAGTTACAAAAAACAGTACTGTATTTTTTTATTTTCTTTTGCTTATATCTGGAAAACGGTGTGTCCTATCGCAAAATTAATGAAAATTTCGACCCCCTTTAGAAAACCCTTAAACCCCTAATTCTCAACATGTTGGTAATTATTTTTAATTTTTTTTCGTTATTTTCCATACAAAAACTGAAAAATTCCGTGTATTCCCGTTCGTCCCCTAGACTTCGTCCCCCGAGGGGGACGAACGGGAATTCGTTATTTATTTTCCCGATGGTCCCTCAAAATTTTTTGGGGGGACGAATGGGAATAATTTATTAATTCTTTTTGGGTCTATTGCTCCCACTAAATAATATAAGACTGGTGGTTTTAATTGGTAAAAAAACAAAATTGAAATAAAAATCAGTCATTTATTAAGGAATAAAAATCACAGTAAAAATCACAGAATCAACTTTGCGATAACTCGCAATATTTTTATATATAATATTTTTTTAATTATGAATAAAATTCTCCTTATAACTAAAAATTATGATTTAAAAATCTGTGTATACAGATTACAATAAAAAAAGTCTGTATTATATTACAATTAAACACTACAAACAGACTTTTTACCATTCAGGTTGTTTCCTTTTGAAATATAAGTCACTATTTTTCGTAGAGTTGCTTATATGTATGGTGGCAAGATTTTACGTTTTACGTTATGTAAGTGATTAGAAAAGTTTACTCATTATTTTAACACATAAATAGGGTCAGTAAATTATCACACTTTCAAAAGCAAAATTAAATAAAATACCTAAAATATCACGAAATCAAGATAAAAATAACAAAAAAAAACTTATCGTACTAATTTTTAAAAAGTCACATTTGCTTATATGTATAGGTATACGGTGTCACATTTTTGTGTTACATATTGTATAAGGAATCAGAACAGGTTACACATTAATTTTACATATAAATAGCGTCAATAAATTAGCACAATTTCAAAATCAAAATAAAAAACATATACAAAATCAAAGTGAAAAAACATGAACACAAAACATCATAGAGGGTAACAACAATAAAAAATTCACAAGTATTGAAGAAAGTAGTCGAGGTCATAACAGTAGGCAGTAATAATTATTGCACACAAAGCCTAGAGATTACATCAACGTACACAACCATCGAGCACTTTACTTATTATGATTAATACCTACGTAAGTTTTTCTAAAAAATGTCCTACAGTTATTTCTGAATTAAGAAGTTGCATTTGGCAATCCATAATATATTGGTCTGTCAAGATTGAATGTAGCTTACGCCGTTTTGGATTTTGTTTTGCTTTCACGCTGTATAAGTTAGAGTCTTGATGTAACACCGTAAGCAATTTTAAAATATTAGGTTTTTTTTTGCCTATGGCACTATTTAATTTAAAATGCCACCCTTCGGCAAAGTTATTAGTACGGTGTCGTTTTCCAAACTGCACCACACTTTTACGAAATTCGATTGAAGCCACTGCGATAGCATGTATTGCCGAAATTTTTCACTTTGGCTATCACCGGGGCTTTCGCTAGCGATATAAAACCAGCCTTCAAAAATACGTTCCTCTGGTAATAATGGAAGCACCGCACTTAGGGCTACTTGACGTCTTAAAGTTTTATTTTTTGTTAGATTTAATTCACGGCCTTTCCTCCAAATAGCATTATTAAAATGGTAATAACAGCCGTGGATACTTATCTCTGGAAAAATTGTACGCATAGCAGACATAGCTGCTTCTTCAAATCTCAAAATCACTGGTAAATGATGTAGGATTCCAATCGTTGATTTGAGATTTAACAAGTCTGAAAAGTATCTCGTATGTTTCTTTTTTACGGTTTGACATTAAAGCGTAAAATAATGGCGTCATAGCTGTGCTTTGATTATTACTTCCTAAATCACCATGAACGGTGTAGAGCTGTTGGAATGGAGGTGGACAACTCTTAAATGTACCGTCACCAAATATATTTTTTAAAACTATCAATTTTTCTTTAGCTTCTTGGGAACAAAAAATGAGTAAGCGTGTGTTACCGTAACAGTAATCTGCTAACAAAAATGATTGAAATTTTTGAGGAACCTCAACCGTTTTAACGTCATTGAAAGTGATTTTACTCATATTATAAGTGCTATTTCGATGGCGATACAAAGTGCTTTTGATGTTTGCAAACTTAGGAATATCTTTGGGTAAAGTTACTTTATCAAGTCCTTCGTCCAAAATTTTCGAAATTGTTGAATTAAAGGCGGCTGGTACGCAAGGTACATCATCAGAAGTTATATTTTTCTTGCATTCATCAATATGAATGTCTATTATGTTTTTATTGAAGTCCGGTGTACAGGATGTGTGTGTGGTTTCTTTCAAAATTTGATCATTCTTCAATAAACGTGCATAATTTATTTACCCATTGTCTGGTTTTGCATGAAAAAAGAAGTCAAAAAAGTAGGTACTTACTTTTATGGTTAAGGTCCCACTGCACTTATTCTTTCTTCTAAGATGACATTCCCATACAACAGCTCCACTTTTGTTTTGCCTTTTCCTTAAAAATTGGTATCCAGCACGCAGAAGCACGATTCCACCTTTCCTTTGTATATACTGCAAACAGCTTCCTGTACTACCAGAGGGACCAGGATGCGCTTCTTGTGACATTGTTAAGCTCTAAAAAACAGGAGACAAAAATTACACACTTATTAATATAATTTAGAATGATATTTAATATATAAAATTAAATACTAAAATTGAATACAAATATTGATACCGTACATTATTAGCATAAATTAATAAGACATGAGACAATATAGTATTGACTATAAACAATCTAATAATATTTGTTACTTAGTAAAAAAAAATGAAGGTACTTACATCAGTAGTTTTCCGCAGAACTCGTGTCGAATATATATTATTACATTAACACCCGTGCACTTTCATTGTTTTGTCAACACTAACCCGACCGGTCTAATTTAAGGATAGGAAAGGGAGAGAATGTCAGGTAAACCAATAGGATTTACGCAAATAACACAATGTTATCGGCACTCTTTTGTTAACTACCAGAATCGCCGGCGCTTCCCGTCAGAGTTGCTATATTTAGTGTAGGTAAACATAATGAAACAATGATAAACTTAGGATACGTTTTATAATTCATAAAAAAATAGAGAAGAATTTTGTAAAATAATGATTAAATCTAACGAAGAAACTAATTTAAAAGTAAACTACGAAACATCGAATAAACATATTTTCTGCACAAATCTTTTTAGTGGGACGAATGGCACTAATCGAAGAACATATTCCCATTCGTCCTCTCTTGAATTAGGATTGGGACGATCGGGAACAAATTAAATATTATTTTTGTAAATTCCCGTTCGTCCCCCTCGGGGGACGAAGTCGAGGGGACGAACGGGAATACACGAAAAATTCCATTAAAAACACGTCGAGGCTGCCGTGCATGCGCGCCTCTGGCTCTAAAAAAAAACACGGGGTAGGGAAAACAAGTACCAAGTGGAGGCGCGCGGTTGTCAAATTCGATTTTAGTTGTGTCAAAATAAGTTATAAATTTAGAGAATTTATTTGGCAGAATAGCTCCAAGATTCCCATAGTCAAAAGTAAGGAATTTTAGTGATAGTTTAGTTAGTTTAGTTCGGTGTACAAGAGAATCGGCACCAATGAAGGTTTCCGTAGTTGGAATGAATTTATGCCAAGAACAAACTTAACATTGTAGTTGAAATCATGTTCTCCCATACGAAATGTACGGGAGAACATGTTTTTGTAACTGCAAATTTAAGTTGGTAGATTATTACCTACTCGTTAACTTGTAGAACCTGGTATAGCCTATAGCTGTGATAGTTTTCCTTTTAATTTCGTCATACATTATATACTACTGCTGTGAATTTTTTCACATATCCAAAATTGGACGAAAATAAAAGGTGTATCTTTTATACACGAAATATTTTAAGGGGTCATTGTACTCATCATCATGAACAGCTTTCACTATGGGACCAAGCCTAAAATCACTTTACTTTATGTTCGCATAGCTCGTCAAAATGTAGAACAGCTGACACTTTTTTCGCGATTTCAGCGTTGGTCCCATATGCACACGGCTACACATCAAGCTATACATTTCCAGTTTATACTGATCTCGCATTGTATAGAATTTCCGTACAACGCGAGGTCAGCTTATACTGGCAATGTACCTATAGCTTGAAGTGTAGCCGTGTGTACAATGACCCATTAAAATATTTCTTTCCTACATACCTAACTATATACCTACCTACATACTTACCTACATACATACCTAGAATACCTACCTACATACTTTTATATCTACATGTTGTACTTAGTAAACGTTTAAAACTCCAGCACAGACCTACATAACATAGGTTTTTCTGTTGCATTTAGAATACGCGTTATAGTGGCAACCTATTCTTACCATTGCATTGCTAAAATTCGCGTAAATTTAACATGTACTTGTAGCCGTAAGGGGTAAGCAATGGATCCGCAATCGAAGACGTCCGGGATCGAATCCGAAGCGATATTTGTTTTTTGAAACCAACATAATTATTTATAAGTATTCTAAGCAACAATGTTAGTTATTATTTTAACTATTTATGTTTATTTATAATCTATTCATTATTATTTTTGTTTTTTTATGAAGTTTAATATTTGTTATTGTATTATTATTTAACTATTTATAGATATCAGTATTCAGCAGACTTTACTGAAAACTAATAATATGATTTAGACTTTATGCATGTTTTTTTGTTAATGTAACGTATCGTATGAACACAATGAAGTCGAGCACGTTACTCGGTCATTTATTTATATATTTAAGTCAACTTTATCTTTAAAAAATAACATGCATAAAGTCTAAATCATATTATTAGTTTTCAATAAAGTCTGCTGAATACTGATATCTATAAATAGTTAAATAATAATACAATAACAAATATTAAACTTCACAAAAAATAAAAAATAAGAATGAATAGATTATAAATAAACATAAATAGTTACCTAAAATATTTCCTACCTACATACCTACCTACCTAGGTATGTAGGTAGGAAATATTTTAAGGGGTCATTGTACACACGGCTACTCGCGTTGTACGGAAATTCTATACAATGCGAGATCTGCATAAACTGGAAATGTGTAGCTTGATGTGTAGCCGTGTGTATATGGGAGCAACCCTGAAATCGCAAAAAAATAATCAGCTGTTCTACATTTTGACAAGCTATGCGAACATAAAGTATCACGTGTATAAAAAGATACACCTTTTATTTTCATCCAAAGACATGCTAAAAAATAATATCCAGTAAAAACTTAAAATATACGTAACTTATGTATCTATCTATACAAATGTCAGCCTTGCATCTCCGCCATTCCTTTCTGGAATCGTAGGCAAAATAGGCGTCCTATGCGCGCAACTCTGCGCCCTTGTATTTTCTTTGATCGCCGTTTTAGTTTAGCGCGCCACCGCACGCGTTTTACGTATTCGGGGAGTAGGGAGTTTAGCTCCGCCCACATGCTCAAGGTCAGTGAGGAAACTATCGCTCTTAAGTATAAGGTTTTTCACCAGTGTGTATATGATAGTGTGCTGTTAAATTACTCTTTTGACTAAAACTATGCAGACATACATCACACTTATAGGGTTTTTCACCAGTGTGTATACGAATATGTTTTGTGAAATCGTACTTAGCACGAAAACTACGCTAACATACATCACACTTATAAGGTTTTTCCCCATTATGTATTCGAATATGTTTTGACAAATGAGCCTTTCGACTAAAACTACGCCGACATATATCACACTTATAAGGTTTTTCGCCAGTGTGTATACGAATATGTTTTGTTAAATGATTTTTTTTCACTAAAGCTACGCTGGCATACATCACAGTTGTAAGGTTGTACACGAACACCCGTGTGTACACGAATATGTTTTATTAAATTGTACTTGTGTCTAAAACTATGTTGACATACATCACACTCATAAGGTTTTTCGCCAGTATGTATACGAATATTTTTTGATAAATAGGACTTTTGACTAAAACTACGCTGACATATATCACACTTATAAGGAACACCCGTGTGTACACGAATATGTTTTGTTAAACTTTGCTTTTGTCTAAAACTACGCTGACATACATCACACTCATAAGGTTTTTCGCCAGTGTGTATACGAATATGTTTTGTTAAATGATTTGTTTCACTAAAGCTACGCTGGCATACATCACAGTTTGTAAGGTTGTACACGAACACCCGTGTGTACACGAATATGTTTTATTAAATTGTGCTTGTGTCTAAAACTATGTTGACATACATCACACTTATAGGGTTTTTCACCAGTATGTATAAGATAGTGTCTTGTTAAAACATTCTTTCGACTAAAACTCTGCTGGCATACATCACACTCATAAGGTTTTCCAAGAGTGTGTATACGAATATGTTTTGTTAAATAGGACTTTTGACTATAACTAAGCTGACATATATCACACTGGTAAGGTTTTGCTTTTGATCGAGTGTGTACACTAATATGATTTGTTAAATTACTCTTTAAACTAAAACTACGCTGACATATATCACACTTATAAGGTTTTTCACCAGTGTGTATTCGCATATGCCTTGACAAATGACCCTTTAGATTAAAACTACGTTGACATACATCACACTCATATGGTTTTCCACCAGTGTGTATACGAATATGTTTTGATAAATAGGACTTTAAACTAAAACTACGCTGACATATATCACACTTATAAGGTTTTTCACCAGTGTGTATTCGAATATGCCTTGACAATTGACCCTTTAGATTAAAACTACGTTGACATACATCACACTCATATGGTTTTCCACCAGTGTGTATACGAATATGTTTTGATAAATAGGACTTTTGACTAAAACTACGCTGACATATATCACACTTATAAGGAACACCCGTGTGTACACGAATATGTTTTGTTAAACTTTCCTTGAGTCTAAAACTCTGCTCACATACATTACACTCATAAGGTTTTTCACCAGTATGTAGACGAATATGTTTTAAAAAACTACCCTTTACACTAAAACTACGTTGGCATACATCACATTTGAAAGGTTTTCGGCCAATTTGTGTACGAGTATGTTGTATATTTTTTTTTACTGGATTAAAACTACGCTCATCACATTTGTAAGGCTCTTTGAAATAAGTGCCAGGTTTTGACGTACGTTTTTGAGTTTTCGGGATAATTTTCAAGACTGATTTGTCTTTTTTCGTTTGCTCGGCTGTTATTGCATCTTCTAGTTTTGTTCTTCGTGCGTCTAGTATTGGTTTCCTCAGAACTGCCGCCCCTGTGATTATTAATATGGTAAGTCCAAGATTGGAAGAAGATTGTTTGCTCACTTTTAGATTACCTAACTTATACTTACTTTTCACCTCCCTGGCTCTTCGTTTCTTCTTACATACTTCTTGTTCTTCTCCTACGTCAGGTTTACACTCCATTAAAGGTACATCGTCTTCTAAATCAGCTTCAGAACAGTGTGGTGGTATATCTGCTACATCTGGACAGCTATTGTCTATATTTTCCGATTCTTGCTCTGTAAGGAAACAAAAACAGTAAAGAGTACCTATTTCTTTTTTTATTATTAAGATTTCAGATTTTCTTTAAGTTAAACACTTACAAAACTTTGTAGTACATCAAATTATTTTTTAATCTTTATAAAATGAGAAAACGTTTCATTTGCAACAATGAACTTTAAAAAAAATACTACAGAGTGAAAAATAACTTTAATTTCGGAAGCCGGTGGCAAAACACGAAAATACAGAAACAGAGAAAAACGTTTTTATTTTTCAGTTTTGTTGCGATACTTTTAACCTAAAGGATAGGACTGAACGGAAATCTTTAGAGGAGGCCTTTGTCGGAAGACGAGCTGTACCAGACTAACGATCGTTTGCAGATATTTATTTTCTTTATTTGAGTATCAGGCACACTTTATATTTTTCACCTCAGCAGGTTTTGCTGTCTACAGACAGTGTGCAAAATTCAATTTTGGTGCGAGCGTGAGACAAAGTTACTTTTTAATTATTTTTTTTCTAAATTCCGAGAACGTGTCATGGGTCTACTCACAAAATTCGAAATATTTGAATTTCACTTTGTTCTGTCACTTTTACTTCGATACGAAAAATGCTAGAGATAGAAACAAGTCGATTCGAAGTTCGATTTTAATTTCGATATCTAGTAGGCACAAAAGAGAAACAAACAATAAAACGTTCGGATACACATACAGGTTTTAAATGTAATAAGTAATTTAACTTTTTTTTTAAATATTGTTCGTTTTACAAATATATAATATGTGGTTTGTTTACCATGTGGTTTACTTTTACCATGTTGTATTTTTTACCTTTATGCAATAATATGGGTTTAAATATGAAATTGCCGTTTAAACGTACTGGCCACTTTGAATTAAAATTAAACTTGCATCACGGTGTGAGATTTCAGAGTGAAACTTTTTTCACAAGATTCGATTTTTGTTTTTGCATTTAGCTTTTAACAGTAAAGATAACTACAGTACGACACAACTTAGATGTAGCATAAATGTGAAAATTTGCATTCATTAATTTCAATTTTACGGATGTATTTGGTTATATAACTTTACAAGTTATTGCGTTTGCGTAAAGATCATTTTCACCTAAAGCAGTAATAAAGATTGGTGATTTTGAAGGCGCATTCAGGTCGGATTGAGATCGGTTTTACGAATTTTGCCGATGCTACATGTGAGTTGTGTCGTACTGTACTTATATTGAAAAAAAATATTAAGTAGTAAAAACTAAAACCCAACTACGACTTAAAAGGTATAAACAAGACACCACAGACAGACAAATTAAAAATCCGGAGTCATACGTAATCTGTTCGATTTATGGCCCTAACACGTGTGACTCCGGATTTTTAATTTGTCTGTCTGTTTTCTTGTTTATACCTTTTTAGTCGTAGTTGGGTTTTAGTTTTTACTACTTAATTTTTTTTTAAATTCTTTTGGGGTCATAATATTTATATTTTTGAAATGTGCTCATTAAGCCCTTTCATTTGATACCCAACATGGTACGATTAAACAAGATTTTTTATACATACCGGTCAAAATCATAACCCTCCTTTTTTCTTCGCCGTAGTCGGATAATGTAATTAGAGTAATTTTTGCATACGAGTTCCGACGTGGAACTAACGCAGTGGAAACAGCTCGCAATATCAATGTTGTGTTTGGAGAGGATACGGCTAATGAACGCACCGTGCGTTTTTGGTTTAATCGCTTTCGTAGTGGAAACTTGATTGATTTGAAGAATGAACCCCGAGAAAGACCAGCCTCTAAGGTAAATAACGATGAATTAGATGCGATGGTAGAAGCCGCTCCATATCAAACTACCAAGGAACTAGCGGCACGGTTTGGTGTTAGCTTAAGCATATCCAAAATAATGACCAATTTGCATCAATCGGTGAGACAAAAAGCTTGCAAAATAGGTGCCCCATGATTTGACTAATCTGCAGAGAGAACCGCGTGATGAAGCTTGCCTTACCTACCTTGTTGAACCTGTACAGAAATGAAGGGGTTTCAATACAAAATGCCTTCACTCAGTTTGTTGAGTCTAGGTCCCCAGAATCTACCGCAAAGGCATAAATGACCTTCCCAGGAGATGGCAGAAATGTGTAGACAATGGGGAAAATACTTTGATTAAATAAATATATTTTACCTCAGAAAAAACATGGTTTCCGTTCTTCAGTACAAAATGGCAAATTCATATTTAAACCCCTAATATGTTCTAATATATCATATATTCTCGCTGCTGAGGTGAAAAGTTGTATGTGTTACACGAGACCAAATTTATTTGCATCAATCATCGATCATATATCGAGTGATTCTAGGTAAGCCTAGAATCCTTCGCTTACTCGGGATTCAAAATCAACACTCGCACCAAAAAACAACTTTGCTCTCTTGTTGCACAAATAACTATTACTTCAGAAAAAAAATAGTTTCCGTTCTTCAGTACAAAACGGCAAATTCATATTTAAACCCCTAACATCTTCCCCTAATATGTTCTAATATCTCATATGTTCTCGCTGCTGAGGTGAAAAGTTGTATGTGTTACACGAGACCAAAGTTATTTGCATCTCGTGCCTTTGAATGCCTTGCTGTGCTCAGGATTTTAACCTAGAATCCTTCGCTTACTCGGGATTCAAAATCAACACTCGCACCAAAACACAACTTTGCTCTCTTGTTGCACAAATAACTATTTCACTTTTTTTTTGGAGTAATAGGTTGTATCATTAAATCGAGCATGCAAGACCTTAAAAGTACGGACTTTTACCTATGTATATTTAAGATTTTGCATGCTCGATTTGTATGTAAACGGATGTTTGACAATTAAATTATATTTATCTTTCAAAAAAACTATGAAGGAAATTCATTTTCTCATACATTCTGTATGGAATGGCTTTTTTGATGATATCTCGGTAGGAGGTATTTATGTAGGTAGGTAGGGCACGCAGGTAGGTAGGTAGGTAGGGCACGCAGGTAGGTAGGTAGGTAGGGCACGCAGGTAGGTAGGTAGGTAGGGTTGGTATGTATGTAGGTAAGTAGTTTAGGCAGGTAAGTAGGGTAGGTGCGCCGTAGATAACTACTTAGTGCTACTGCGAAACTGGTGCGGGCAGCTAGTTATTTATATTCCTAGAAACATACCGTAACTTTGATGTTCCTCCTTTGGCTCAATAATATCATCTAGTCCCTCACAAACAGCTGGTAATTCTTCTTGGATAGCAATGCTTTCTGTTTGAAATTCATTAACTATACTTATGTGCACTGTAGGACATTTAATAAACCCACCGAAAAACTCTAAGTGGTCTTGGTTTATAAAAGGGTTGGGCTGTAAAAGACGAATATTGTATTAGGAAAAACTTTTTACAAAAAAAAAAAACAACAACAAAAATAACTTTAATATCGAAAGTCAGTGTCTTTGGTTTTCAATTATAGTTTTTTGCCTTGGAGCACCGACTTCCGAAATTAATAGTATATTATGCAATTAGTGAATAAAGGACGGATTTAAAGCGATGGCCTAGGATTCTAACGACTGAATCACGACCGTAAGGAGTGATTCATGATGATTGAATCACGAGCGTAGGGAGTGATTCATGATGTTAGAATCCTGAGCGACGCGAGTGATTCATGGCCCTCGATATAAATCCGTTTTATTCAAGAGTTGCATACTATACTTTATACCATGACTACGAGAAAAATAACTTGCAACTTCGAGTATGTTATGTCAATGTTATGCCATGGTTTTATAGTACCTACACCGTAGCATAGAATACATACTGCATAATGGCAATGACTTCTTTTTCTTCGACAACTGATTAAAATAAATTAGGAAAACAGACTCTGAAAATGTGCCAGAAGCTTGATTTTCATTTTTCCATTTGCAAAACTCATCGTAGGCTTTGATGCAAACCAGGCGTGATTTGTTGGGTAGCAAGTTTTCTACTATATCGGCCGCCCTCTCTTTCATAAACTCAGGTGTTAACACATCTTCCTCATCACTTGAATGCATTTTCAATCGATTTATCATTAAGTAACACTAAAATGTTTGTTCTTACAATATTTAAAATACCGCCAATTTACTAATGACAGCAAAAAAGACAAAAATGTTTTTATTCTAATGCTAAACTCCTTGACGAAAATGTCGACCAATCAAATCGGAGTTTGTATAGCATTGAGATGGAGTTCGAATATATTGGTGTTCTAAATTCAAACGCCAAAACAGTGACTAAAAGTGCTTTTTATTCACTGTTTTCTGTGAATAAACTCAGCTTTTTAGAGGGGAAATGGTATAAAAGTTACTTTTCACTTTTTAAGAGGTTTTTTTTAGTTGATGAACCTGCCTCATACAAATTCGAATACCACTTATAGTATCAGGTTGTATGTTGATTTAAATATGATATGCGGCTGTAACAAATTTGGATTTACAGAATTATAAACATTAGAATCAGCAATACAACTCCCCAAGTTCATATAAGTGCCAAATGTCATGATTTCATGAAATAGTCATTCAATGCACTAACATGAACTCGAGTTAGAAACTGAAAAATAACTTTAATTTCGGAAGACGGTGGCAAAAATAGAAAGTTGAGCAACAACACCGACTTCCGAAATTAAAGTTATTTTTAGATGAGTGTTTTTTTTGGAAGTTGGTTTGGTAAAAACAAATTCATAAAATGTCATAAAGTCAGTCCAGGGTCGTAACCAGGTTAATATTTACAATTTTTTGAAAAAAAAAAAGAAAAATTTCTGATTTCAGAGACGGTAAATTAAGGGTACAGTTAAAAAAAAAGAGTATTATTTATAGTTATTTTTAAAACAGCATTTTAATTTTTTGCCATTTTACCTTTTCACCATCGATATTATGTAGTCATAAAATGTTAATTTGTATTTGTCTTTCTTGACAATCGCGAGAGCTTCTCAGCAGTTTCTAGTAGCTACATTGTGTTTGAGCATTAAAAATTATGTAGGTAGTAGATTTTAGCCGCAACAATAAATGGGAGCTAAAAAACTAAAAAGTTTGAAATAAAACAAATTATTTGAAAAACAAAAAACCCGCCTGTTTGCTTGTTTTTCTCTTTTAAGTTACGCGTTTTTTCAGGCGGGTTTTTCGTTTTTGAAATATTTTGTTCGCTTTTCAGTAACCTTTTTTCGCCAGATAATTTTTTGTAAAAAAGTTTTTTATTTCATTCAACCTCACCTCGTAATCATCATCCATCATCTGTGCGAACAGCTCTTCGGCTTCCAGACATTTTCTCAGTAAACGGTAGCATTGCTTTAGTTTTGTGCAGCAGAAGAAACAAGCAAGCATCGGCCGACTGTCTTCAGTTATAAACTGCAACAAAACTTGTCTAAATAAGACACAAGAAATACTTCTTAAAATTTAAAGCCAACAGTTGGTCAGTAATGCTTTCAAAGTATGAGCTTTCATTACCACTCTTGCTCAAGGCAGATTGGTAACATAAATATTTATTTATAGTCCAGGTGTCCTCACATGGGTTTCTTTCACTGCTGTCAGTTATTTCAATTTTCCAGTGTAAGTAAGTAAATGAATTTATTTATATCCGCGTGTAGGATTCGCATTTATAACCAACTAATACTACTTGGTAATTTATTCTTATTTATCAACTTACTGGAATATCCGTCAGCCTCTCATACAGTTCTTGCAAGTTCCTGTTGACCACTATATACATGCGTACATTCTCCGCTAAACATATTCTACACATCGGTAGTTTTTCCATCTTTGAACTCAAAACGTATCGCTAAAAGTTATTTAGTTTAGCTTTACATTTATTATTATTGCATAACACTGTGGTTTACAATAAACCAGCGTGGTTTGTAAATAAATATTACGATTTCTGGTAGTTTTCGAATGCGAATAAAAACTTGTAAATAAAAATTGATTTGACACTCTCCACAGACACACTATCTCACTGTAACCTCACTCACTTGACAGTCAAGAGAATGTTCTCTGTGGTCAAGAGGAAGGACACACTAGGGGTGAGTCGTATTTATCGTAACAGATAGAAATAACAGGTAATAAAACTTCAATTGTGTCTCAGTCAGTGTCCTCGAAAGTGTAAACTTTATTTTGGGTAATTTTTTTGGGAAAAAAAAAAAGATGTAGGAACCTAGATAAATACTGTCTCAATCCGAATATGAACATTATATGGTAGAAATATGCTCAAATTGCAAATGATTTAAGCAGAAGCGGCCTTAGGGGGTGGCGACCAGGGCCATCGCTCGGGACCTCGCTCTTGCAGGGGCCTCGCGTCAAGCAAATTTAAAATACATACAGATATTTTTAACTATTTTTTTTTTAATTTAAAACTTTTGATTTTGATTCTTAATTATTTATTAAAGTTATAACCTAACGGTAAATTAAAATTAAGTTAGTTAACTAATTCATTCATTCAAATCAATTGATAAATTCATTTTATATTACTTGAATATCGCGCCTCGAAACACTTGAAGATCGTTTTTTTAAACGCATAGCACTCGGGACTAGTATAATGTTCTGCTCGTCTATCACTCGGGGAATCCCCGTCGCTAGAGGAATTCCCTTGTTTCATTTATATAAAATGTATCATCTCTGTATTTGTAAAAAGTTTTAGTAAAATATTTTAAAACTCAAATTTTATTTATTTGTATAACTTTAGCATTTCTTATCAAACATAACGAATACCTACCAAATAACCAGACCTACTTTCGCATCACATAGGTACTTTTCCGTTGGACAAAGGGCCTCGCAAAACCTGCCGCCCGGAGCCTCGCAATGGGTAAGGCCGCCGCTGGATTTAGGTATTATATTTGTATAGAAAATTCATCGGTCGCCGCGAAACCTTCAGGGTAGCCCGCGAAAATCAAATGTTCTTTCTTTTTTGTAATTTACAGGTAAGTAAGAAAATTTGAATTTCACGGGCTACCCTAGCGCATCCCCCGGACGTACTGCCTGCCCATACTTACATAATATAGACTGCTTAAATCATAACCTATATCATAGGTACCTATCCTTTTGTCATTGACGTAGTCGGATACAAAGATATCGATATTTCCTTCCGTACCTACATTATGTTTTCATAGGTGCAGTGACAAGGTGAAGCACAAGGGAATTTATAATATGCAAAAAAAAAAAAAAACTGTTTTGCAGGCCAATTCACCATAATTTTATTTTTGAAAAGTGCTATTAACAATGTCACGTTTTTATCATCTAAAAATATTCGGTAGTTCGTTCGTGTCTTAACTCTTATGTATTTTACGGTGTGTACATAAATAAATAGTTTTTAAGTTATTTGAACTTATCACATTTGATAGATTTTTCGCCAGAGTCCAGTTCGATACAGATTACTTAAATCAACCTTATCACTAAAACAAAACTACGCTGACATATCAAAGCGTCCATCAGTGTGCCTACGAATATGACTTTATTACTCCTGGGGGTCATGACTCCCCCTAATACTTGAGCCCCAGTGACATTATTGACAACCTCTAAAAGCAAGTGTAAAATGACGTAAAAATTATTAAATAACTTAACCCTAAAATATTTTTTTTTGTATTTGTTGTTATAGCGGCCACAGAAATATATCATCTGTGATTCAACTGTCTAACTATCATGGTTCATGAGATACAGCCTGGTGACAGTCGGACGGACGGACGGACAGACAGACAGACGGACGGACAGCGGAGTCTTGGTAATAGGGTCCCGTTTTATCCTTTGGGTATAGAACCCTAAAAAACATAAAACCTTAAAATTTTGATCTTCAATATCTTGATTCTTGAGCTTTTCTCCATAAGACGACCAAAAAAAGTACATAAGTACTTAATTCTAATTCTTTTGGAACAATTAAAAGAAAATCTAACATATCCGAGAATGTGCTAATTTTTTGAGCTCGCTCCGCTCTCTAGTATTCTAGATTCTCGTTGTGGGCTTTCCTGTATAAGTCGACAATATAACTCCTATTTCTGTTTGAAAATTACCCACATTTTCCAACAGAATTAAGAGAATTAAGAGTTCTATTGAGACGGGTCTTAAAATTTTCGAGTTTGCACGGTCTTCTCACCATACCTCAAATAATTCCTATTTTGGGGTCCTAAAAATACTTAATAACCAAGCAACTGCGACCAACTTGGATTTAGCGCTCGCCGGCCGCTACCGCGGTACCGCTCGCTTCGCGCGCAGTTTTTAGGGTTCCGTACCCAAGGCCAAAGGGTAAAGCGTGACCCTATTACTAAGGCTCCGCTGTTTGTCTGTCCGTCTGTCACCAGGCTGTATCTCATGAACAGTGATAGTTAGACAGTTGAAATTTTCACAGATGATGTATTTCTAAAACAAAATAAAATAAATATTTAAGGGGGCTCCCATACAACAAACGTGATTTTTTTGCTCGATATTGATAATGCCAACAGGTAAGTAGACGCTTGAAATATTTACAGAATATATAGTTATATATTCTGTAAATATTAATACTTTAAAAATAAATTATTAAAATAAAACAAATATTCAAGGGGGATTCCCATACAACAGACATGATTTTTTTTGCCGTTTTATAGATAATGGTACGGAACCCTTCGTGCGCGAGTACGACTCGCACTTGGCCGGTTTTTTTTACTTTTGAACCGTGACCTAACCCGTTTGGTCTGTCACACAATAGTAAGTTAAAAACAGGTTCAGTTATTTAAAAAAGCGTGCATCATTAGAAGGTCAAAAAGGCAATAGAGAATTAGTTAAATATTACCCTAAAATTATTCCTCAGCACTCTAGTAAACTCCCCTAATATTTGGGCTGCGACCGTGCCAGAGACAGAGTTTGCTAAACCTACATACACATACATTTGAAAGGATTTTGACCAGTGTGTTTACGAATATGATTTGCTTGTTACCAAAATTATGCTGCCATACATCACACATATAAGGTTTTTATCAAGTGTGAGTTAGAATATGCCTTTTTAAATGACAGATTTGACGAAAACTACGCTCACATTTGTCACATTTGAAAGGTTTTTCACCAGTGTGTACACGAAAATGTTTTGTTAAACTACCCTTTTCAATAAAACTACGTTGACATACATCACATTTAAAAGGTTTTTCACCAGTGTGTATACGAATATGTTTTTTTAAACTGCCCTTTTCATTAAAACTACGTGGACATACCTCACACTTATATGGTCTTTCGCTTTCGCCTAAGTGTATGAGAATATGTTGTGATAAATTATCCTTTTCACTAAAACTCTGCTGACATACATCACACTTGTAAGGTTTTACCCTAGTGTGTATACGAATATGTTGTCTTAAATTACTTTTACGACTAAAACTACGTTGACATACATTACACATAAAAGCCTTTTCACCAGTGTGTATTGGAATATGTTCTAATAAACTACCCTTTTCACTAAAACTACGTTGACATACATCACACTTAAAAGGTTTTTCACCAGTGTGAGTACGAATATGTCGTTTTAAATTAACATTTTGACGAAAACTAGACTGACATATATCACATTTGAAAGGTTTTTCACCAGTGTGTGTACGAATATGATTCATTAATACACACTGGTCACTAAAGCTACGCTGACATATGTCACATTTATAGGGTATATCACCAGTGTGCATTCTAATATGTCTTAATAAACTACACTTTACACTAAAACTGCGCGGACATAAATCACACTTATAAGATTTTTCGCTAGTTTGTTTACGAATATGTTTTCTTTTATCACCCTTGGGTTTTAAATAAGGCTGTTCACATTTGTAAGGCTCGTTGAAATAAGTGGCAGCCTTGGTCGTACGTGTCCGGATAACTTTCGAGTCTGATTTTGCTTTTTCCGTTCTCTCTGCTGTTTTTGCATCTTCAAGTTTTGTTCTTTGTGTGTCTAGTTTTGGTTTCTTCACAACGGTCGTCCCTGTGATTATAAATCTGGTCAGTACAATGTTGGAAGAAGATTGACACAAGAATCAAAATAATAGTGTTTTGCATGATTTACACTAGGACCTAGGACCGCAAAGGAATAAATGATAAATAATTTTATTTCTGTAAGCAAGAAAATACTAAAAATTTATGATATATGGGTGGTTTATATAAATAATCGCGTGAAAGGGTGTTTTATATAAATAATTATACAAAAAATATTATATAAAAAAAAAACACCCGGGCAGAGCTCGGTCGCCCAATCTTACGGCCTAGACCAGTATTTTTCAACCTTTTTCATGACACGGCCCCTTTAGTATGAAGAAATATTTCGCGATCCCTCTACCCGTTGCTTTTTGTTGATGTATTTTATTTTGTGAAAAATATTCAATCTAACATATTTATTAGTTTTCAAACTAGACATAAGTAATTAAGTCCGTAAAACACATGTCATGTTTTTACATGGAATGCGTCGCCAATAGGTAACGTAATTTACGCGCATACATACGACCAGAGCCGATGCCACGATTTTTTGTTTATTTGATAAAAATGATTATGTTCTTTAGTTAACAATTTTCTTAATAAATCTTTTAAAACTTTTTTTACTGCAGTAGCTTTCCAACCTTTTGCTACTCTCCTATAGAACTTCGCGACCCCCCAGGGGGTCGCAACCCCCAGGTTGAAAAACACTGGTCTAGACTCTAGACTAGACCTCATTTAAGGAGACGCGGGGCGTGGCTCTTGGCGGCGCGGCCCGCACTGAATTCAAACATATGGCGTTGTATGAGTGCGTTTACGGAGAATAGATATTACACGCGTTTGCTTGAAATGGAGCGTTTCTTGCGCCGCGGATGGCATCGCCGCGTCACACGCGGCGTTTATCGCGGCGGCGCGCCGTACGCAGCGGCAATTATCGATGAAGCGATGCCCGCGCCCGCCGCGGCGGAACCTTCAGCCTGTCTTATTTGGAAATCGCACAACGCAGACGTATTCACCGACGCAATGGAGTACGATATGATCGCCTTTTTTTTAGAAAAAAATTCTATGATTAAAAATGAAATATTTTATTTTCATTTTTAAGCCACCGACTTCCGAAATTAAAGTTATTTTTCACTTGTAGTGTACGCGCACTAGGCCAGTGTTTTTTTGTAAAGATAACTTAACCTATCGGAATTATAACAATTGAATGAGTTACCTAATATATAATTTTATATTACTTTTCGTTCTTTTTTCACAGGCACATGCCTGGTTTGCCTCAGGGTTAATACGCCACTGACTTCCTATCAGGTGAACCATTGGCCTGTTTGCTTACCTATAGATTAACGACTCATACTTACTTTTTAACTCCCCAGATCTTTGTTTCATAGTAAATACTTCTTGTTCTTCTTCCACTTCAGTTTTAATCTCTATTAAAGGTACATCGTCTTCTAAATCTGATTCAGAATGGTATAGCGGTATATCTGCTACATCTAAACAGCTATTGTTAATATTTTCCAGTTCTGGCTCTGTAAGAAAACACAAAAAGTCAAGAAAGAGTATGATTACTCATTTATTATGAATATTTATTTTATTTCACAATATAATGTGGTTACATATAAGTGAAATTTAAACTAAACATTTCTCGACTACTCGACCAATGATTTTATGAATGAAAAGTTGACATAAATATTAGGAAATAATATTATATTTTCTTCTTATTATCTCTTGGACCTAACTTAACCCTTCTGACATTTCCATAACTAATACTTGACTAATTTTCAATTTGAATGTTTTCCAAAATAAAATATGAATTTGTTATCCTAATCTATTTAATTCAATGCCAATTCAATGTGTGACAAACAAAACCCTGAAAATGTATTTGTACGCCGGAAACGGCAGAATATTATGTACTACAAAAACTATGTAACATCTCTATGTAACAATATTCTCACAAATAAATGGACTATTCAATGAATATTCAATGAATACTCACTTTGAAGTAGTTCAAAACATCAGATTTCTGTTGTGGCGGCATCTACATAGCCACATGCGAACTACGCATCATAGACCTAACGTCACACAAAATCCTGCATCGCGCAATTTAAGTTTACCGTGTGATGGACATATATACAAGAACCCGACATCAATCGTTAGTTAGTTGTCCGCCAGACACAACACGCATCTGGTCGGGGGATCCTCCCTTTTCTATAGAGTATAAGCGAACTTTACACCCTGTTCCTCATGCCTCTAAATCATGGGTTCTTAAACTATGTGCAGTCACGGACCACTTTTAGAATTTTTTAAATGCCACGGCATATAATCTTGTGAAAAAAAAAACTAATTTAAAAAATCATCATCTGCCTAGCCTTTTCCCAACTTTGTTACTTTGTTGGTGTCGGCTTCCAGTCTAACCGGATGCAGCTGAATACCAGTATTTTACATGGAGCGACTGCCTATCTGACCTCCACAACTCAAAGATCCACAAATGACAGCCGGGACCAACGGTTTAACGCAACATCATTGTACTCACACTTAGGTACTAATGCTTAATTAAATTAAGTTAAAATTTCTAAATATAAATAGCTAATGAGATGAATGCTGTTGTTTGGCATCATCATGGATAAGGCAGTGCGCATGTCATCTTTGACGTTCGATCGTTGGCGATTTTTTGTTTTTATCGACACTAGAGCTGAAAACCCTGCCTCACAAAGATACGTTGTAGCAAAAGGTATCAAAACGGACATAGCGCGTTGAGAAGAAGAGGGTAAGCTTGACTCAAAGAACACCAAAATTCGCCAAGACCTTTTGCAAGACTTTCAACAATAACCAGCGAGAGTGATCAGCGTCAGGTGGTAAACTTTGTGTTGCCATCTGACAGTATGCTGAGCTGAGGCCCTTTTGGCATTTTATTGATTGTTTCTGTTTTTATAGTTTTAAGGTGTATTTTTATGTTACTATGCCAATAAATGCATTTTTCTTTCTTTCTTTCTTTCAAATGATGAGTTACTTTACTGCACATTTTTAAGAATTATTAGAGCTACTGCGGACCCCTGTCACACTTATTACGGACCCCTTGGGGGTCCGTGGACCCCACTGTAAGAAACCCTACTCTAAATAGTATTATAAAATAAATATATTATTACTAGCTGCGCCCCGCGGTTTAACCCGCGTAAGTCTCGATCCCGTGGGAATATCGGTATAAAAAGTATAGTATCATTTAATTTTCATCCAAATCCATTCAGTAGTTTTTACGTGAAAGAGTAACAAACATCCATCCATCCATCCATCCATCCATACTTACAAACTTTCGCGTTTATAATATTAGTTAGATTATCTATAGTTAATTTTAAGATACTATTTTTGTTCTTAAATACATACCATCACTCTGTTCCTCCTCCTTTGGCTCAATCATATTATCTAGTTCCTCACAAACAGCTGGTAATTCTTGTTCTTCTTCCACTTCAATTTTAATCTCCATTAAAGGTACATCATCTTCTATATCTGATTCAGAATGGTATAGTGGTATATCTGCTACATCTAGACAGCTTTTGTTAATATTTTTCAGTTCTAGCTCTGTAAGTAAACAAACACATTCAAGAGTATTTCTCATTTATATATATTTCTTTTATTTCACAATTTAATGTGGTTACTGTATTTCCCACTTTTTAGTAGTTCAAAACATTTTTGATTAATATATTAAAATGAATCGATTACTTAAAATGTCTTTCATCTATTTTTAAAAAAAACATACCGTCACTTTGATGTTCCTCCTTTGGCTCAATAATATCATCTAATCCCTCACAAACAGCTGGTAATTCTTCTTTGATAGCAATGCTTGGAGTTTTATTGAACCCTCTGCGAAATTCTAACAGGCCCTCATTTATCAGAGGTTTCGTCTGTAAAAATTTGCAAATTTAGAATTGAATGTTATCCCATCATGTGTCAATTGGGCTTTTAAATACCGATAACACTTAACATTTTATTGTGTCTCGTTAATGACAGTTCAAGATATATACCTGTAATTCAGACAAAATTTTATTTTGACAAGAGGGTCAAGGCCACATAATACTAATATAATAATAAAAAGTTCCTCAAAGTCAAAGTGGAATCTCACCTCATAGTTGTCATTCAACATCTGAGCGAACAGCTCCTCGGCTTCCAGACATTTTCTCTGGAATTGGTAGCATTGCTTCAGTTTAGCACAGCAGACGAAACAAGCGAGGGTTGGTCTACTGTCTTCAGTTACAAACTGCAACAAATTTCCTCATATACTATTTGTTTATTTGGAATCAATCTGCCAAGCCTTTTCCCAACTACGTTGAGGTCGGCTTCCAGTCTAACCGGATGCATATGAATAACAGTATTTTACATGGAGCAACTGCCTACCTGACCTCCACAACCCAGTATACGATACCCCTTGGTTAGACTGGCTGTCAGATTTTCAGGTTTATGACGACCCGTAAAGACTGTCAAAGATCCATTAATGACAGCAGGGACCAACGGCTTAACGTGCTTACCGAGACACGATGGTCACCCATAATAAATACCTATATGTATTGTTACACAGTCCAAAGGGTTGGGTCAAAAAGTTCTGGAGCAGCAACAGCACAGAATGTGTAGGCCTCTCACAGACAGGTGGACAGGTGACCTGGTAGGAACCTGCTGGATGCGAGAAGCACAGGACAGGTTGATGTGGCGACTCTTGGCATTCCGGGAGGCCACTGTCCATCCGTCTATCGACTTAAATGAATACTGTCAACTAGTACGTCTTCAAAAGTTACATTGGTAATGTAGGTACTTACTGGGACATCAGTCAGCTTCTCATATATCTCCTGCAGGGTCTTGTTGGCAACCACATTCATCCGAACATTCTCCACTAAACATATCCTACACTTTTTCAGTTTTTCCATCGACATATTTAAAACACAGCTGAGTTTAAATTACTGGCAAAAAAATAATAACACGACTTCTAAACATTGAATACCGTGAGCAGTTTTACTTCTTTTCTTTGTGGTACTACTTCTTCATTGATGTCGTGTGCAGTTATGTGCACAGGCACACATCCGACAGGCCAGCAGTCGGAGACTCGGAGCAGTTCTGTAGGCTTAGTACTAAAACTAGTATCTAGTAATATCTCTCCACTATTTATAAACAAAATAAATCCAGCGACACCATTCTCCAGGCAATCAACACCGGGCCACAGAGTCAGCTGTCAGAGTCACAGAACTCACTCAACTCACAGAGTGCATTTGTGGCATTTGATTGATCGGTCGGCGCTAAATCTAAATATACACAGCATGACAGCACAGACACAGACTACTAAACAGTCACTCACAGAGTACATTTTTCTACTAAAATTAAATGCCTACGCCTTGGCAGCACAAGCACAGACTATGATTGGTAGTGGAATAATATACACAGAATAATGTACACAGAATAATTTGTACTGTATTGTATTGATAGCACAGAATACCTACATAATAAGTAGGGTAGTAGATTGGCTGTTATTCTGCGTTTGCACTAGCGAAACATTCAAAACTAAAAACATGTTGAAATCTCTATTTCTGTCAATGATACAATCTATTTAATCTGTGGATACAATTTTTGACACATAGTGTAACACAGATGTAGGTACCTACATTTGTAGCATTGTTATTATTAATTTATGCATTCTCTGCAAATAAATCAAAATAAATCCTGTGGACTCAATTAAATCCTGTGAACTACTTGGACTATTTATGAGAGATATTCGCATTCGAAGACAACCAGAAATCTTAATATTTATTTACAAGCCACGCCGTTTATTGTACACCACAGTATTTTGCAATAATATTAAATGTAAAGCTGAACTAAATAACTTTTATCGATACGGTTTGAGTTCAAAGATGGAAAAACTGCCGATCTGTAGAATATGTTTAGCGGAGAATGTACGCATGTATATAGTGGTCAACAGGAACTTACAAGAACTATACGAGAGGCTGACGGATATTCCAGTAAGTTGATAAATAAGAAATAAATTACCAAGTAGTATTTTATTTGTATTCGGTTATAAATGCTTACACGCGGACATATATAAATTATTAAACACTGGAAAATTGAAATCACTGACAGCAGTGAAAGAAAACAATGTGAGAAAACCTGGACTATTAATAAATACATGTCACCAATCTGCCTTGAGCAAGAGTGGTAATGAAAGCTCATGCCTTGAAAGCATTACTGACCAACTGAAATTTATGAAGTGTGTGTGTCCTGTGTCCTATTTAGACAAGTTTTGTTGCAGTTTATAACTGAAGACCGTAGACCGATGCTCGCTTGTTTCTTCTGCTGCGCTAAACTAAAGCAATGCTATAGATTACTGAGAAAATGCCTGGAAGCCGAAGAGCTGTTCGCTCAGATGAATGAGGATTATGAGGTGAGGTGGGAATGAAAAAAATCACTCTTCCAATACCTTTGTCATGTCTATACAAATATACAAAAGTTACCAGAACCCATAAAAAAAAAAAAGATAGGTAAGAGTTTTATTAATAAATTAAAACTCTTTTTATTGTAAGCTATTAAAGTATAAAAGAATATTTAGAAGATAAATTACAATTTAGGAGAAAGACAGAGACATTGTGTAAGTACACAGTGCAATAAATTAAGTATATAACTAAATCTATAAAGTTATAACATAAAAAAACCTACTTACTCGCAGGTTTTAATTTACAGAAATAAAGTTAATATATTTAATTAAATTATTAAAATACTTAATCAAATTAAATATTAGACGAAGAAGATAAAGAAGTAATAAAAACTTTTTACAAAAAAAAAACCACTCAAAACAAAACAAAAGGCACACAAGTCGGTGGCAAAAAACGATAATTGAAAAGCAAAGACACCGACTTCCGAATTTAAAGTAATTTTTCACATTTTTTGTGTAAAACATTTTTATTACAGAGTAGTCCGATTTGTTACTAAGTCGAGATGACGTTTCAGGCCTTGGGGCACCCCGACTCAGAAAGGTTAGGTTCGAAGGGGATGGCGGTCGGTGGGGTCTTTGTTTGCTCCAGCTCGCAAAGGCTCGCTTTTGCATCAGTAATTTTTTATTTTTTTTCAAAAAATTCAACAGAATTAGATATATTTAGTAACCTATTCCGCTTGACTATTCTTCAAGAGTCATAAAAAACACTGTAAGAAATCGACACGTGTTTCACGTCTCAACGAGGCATCCTCAGGATGACGATCGATTACAGGGTTTTTTATGACTCTTGAAGAATAGTCAAGCGGAATAGGTTACTAAATATATCTACGTCTATTGTATTTTATAATGGATTTCCGCAAAGTCACGCCTGAATCAATTAACTATCATAATTTTTTCATACTTACCTAAAATAAAAATAAATATTTTTACAAAAAAAAAGGACCTCCGGTAAAATAAAATGTTGTGGTTGGTTCAGGAGACCCTCTAGGACCCCCTAAGAACCTCACATTCTTTCAAGCGAGGTGGCACGTTTCTAACCCCTAAAAAAGTTTGTGCATGGGACTGTGGTCACCAGCATATTTTCCTAATACAATATTCATCTTTTACAGCCCAATCCTTTAATAAACCAAGACCACTTAGAGTTTTTCGGTGGGTTTATTAAATGTCCTACAGTGCACATAAGTATAGTTGATGAATGTCAAACAGAGGACATTGCTATCAAAGAATTACCAGCTGTTTGTGAGGAACTAGATGATATTATTGAGCCAAAGGAGGAACATCAAAGTGAAGGTATGTTTTTAAGAATATATATGATATTATCAATAAATAAAGATAAAGGTAATTTTATTTGTCTAAACATGCATATACATGCAAATTCAGTATGCAGGATTTCACAATAATAATATTTTGTACGTACATGCTTCATCCATAATTTAAATTAAAACTAAATTACAAAATAAAACTAAATCACTAATATTATCCTAGTTTGTTGTTACACTTTCAAACTAAAACGGCTGAACAGGATGTCTGGCACGTGGGTAGACCATGGACCTGGTAAGGACATTTAAGAATACTTTTTATCTCGACATTTCATTTTCATCAGGGATTTAAGGGATTGGGAATGTCTTTATTTATAATACTAATACTAGCTGCTCGCCCCGGCTTCGCACGCGTAGTACTAAGTACTTATCTACGGCTATTTTACGTATTTTTTTTACACCTTGGGTTACATTATTGGAGTTTTATTAAGGATAAGTATTTAAAAAAAAAATATATAATATAGCATGTCAGCCGGGGATAGTGTAGCTTGCCAACAGTGAAAGAATTTTTCAAATCAGTTCAGTAGTTTCGGAGCCTATTCAATGCAAACAAACAAACAATCAAATCTTTCCTCTTTATAATATTAGTATAGAAAAGTGGTCCACTCGGTCAAAAGTTATTACTACTTTTTTTTTGGGTAGAAATTATCTATTAATCATGCTGACAAAGTCGCAAAATAAAAACATGAAAAATTAATTTTGTTGGGTACCTCCCCTACACGTAAAGTGGGGATGTTTTTTTAACCGACTTCTTCAAAAAGGAAGAGGTTCTCAATTCGAATGTATGTTTTTTTTTTTTTTTGTATGTTTGTTACTCGATTACTCCGCCAATAAAATTATGAATCGATTATGATGATTCTTTTAGTGTATGGTAGGTCATGCTTCCGAGGTGGTCCCATATTAATTTGATTAACTTTGGTTGCGTAGTTTTTGAGTTAGCTTCAATATTACGTATTTTACCCACTTAGTTTATCTAGACGATGTATTCATTTACTCCTTCACTGTTATTTATATCAGCTAGTGGTATTCGAATTTGTGTGGGGTAGGTACCGCAACTAAAAAATGAAAAATAAAAACTTTTTACAAAAACATAAAACCGACTTCGGAAGTCGGTGGCAAAAACGAAAATTGAAAAGCAAAGACACTGACTTCCGAAATTAAAGTTATTTTTCAGTTTTAGTGTTTTTTTTGGAAGTCGGTTTTATTTTTTTGTAAAAAGTTTTTATTTTCTCGTCTATCCCATGGTGTGAGGTGTCAATGGAAAGGTCGTTCAAATATATTAATTGTAATTAATTATACCGAATTATAAAATGTACTACGTCATGAGACCCCTATATGTATATTGTTTAAACGGGATCAGTCCTGTCTCTCCTAAACACAGGCTACTCAGTAGCCTATATAGGAGTACAGCGCTTCACCCGCTTACCAGACTGTGTATTATTCTCATGTCCCAATGTATCTGTACTATAATCTGGTCCTTGTAAACAATAAATAAATTTTATCTTTATCTTTATCTTTATATCGTGCCTGTGTGAAAACTATTTTTGAATTCAGGGATCCGTTTGCGAAATAAAGCTAAGTGCTGTTTTGTTAGAGTCAAGTTCCCCCCCCCCCCTCCCCTTTGCCAGCTAAATGGTTGTTTATAGATATGTGAAAAAGTTCATGGCAGTAGTATGTTATACAACGAAATTAAAAGGAAATCTATCACAGCTAAGTATAGTCTACGAGTTAACGAGTAATAATAAACCAACATCAAACTAAAATCCACCAACTTACATTTGCAGTTGAAAAACATGTTCTTCCATACAGAATATAAGGGAGAAAGTGTTTTTAAAACTGTTAAGTTTGTTCTTTGTTCGTTAAATTCATCCCAAGAATCCCAACTATAGAACTCTTCATTGTAGGTACATGGTTTGACACGCTATTGGCCGGTTTTCCTTTTTACTTTTAACATACGTTATTCTCTGTCAAGAAAATACTCACAATATAGTTAACTAATCTTCATTTTAATATCTACGTATTAGTACTTATATTTAACTAGCTTTTGCCTGCGGCTTTGCCCGGGTGGCGGTCGGAAATTATTCTACGGGAAGGTATTACGGGTATAAAAAATATTCTATGTCTATGTCCCATAACCCATGTGGTCTATCTAAACACCGCGATTTCGTCATTTGCAGAACGCCATCTTTCGAGTACACTGGTAAACTCAAACTCTCCGTTCCGAGCCAAGTAGTAATAAATTTGCACAGGATGGAGGAGAGGTATGCCTGGCTTGGGCGGAGCACCGCCGTGTCCTCGTGAAGGCGGTCGGCGGCGGTGATCTCTCGCGTCTGTCCCATGGTACGGAGCATGAGGGCATGGGAAGCCGTCACCTCCTTCCGCGAAGCAGTAATGCTCGCGAAGGAGGAGGCGGAACGTGTGAGGGACAGGCAAATCTAGCGCCCTCACGCCCCTACTCGTCCCAGGAGACGCCCCGCGGGAATCCCAAGCCGATTTCCGGCCACCGTAGGCTTGCGGACGGTGAGCAATGGGTAGCTCACCGTCCGATAAGGACCAGGCCCGGGTCGAGGGCGCGTTGTGTTCCACCCGTGCCTCAAAGAGATGTCAGCACAACTGACGGGTCCGCTAGGGCCGATGCCTGCCAGTTTTGGTTGAAAGTTTGAAAGGGTTACTGTGGCTTCTGGCAACAGAGGCAACTGAAGTAACACGGGTGGGTTTTAGTCAGTAAGAGTCTGACACACCCACATGCATCCATGCCAAATTACAGCATTCTAGTACTAATAGTCTCTGAGCCAAGCCGCGGTCATGCCGAAACTATAAGGGTTCCTTGTTGACTACCGAACCCTGAAAAGAAATAGGTACTCTTGACTGTTTTTGTTTCCTTACAGAGCAAGAATCGGAAAATATAGACAATAGCTGTCCAGATGTAGCAGATATACCACCACACTGTTCTGAAGCTGATTTAGAAGACGATGTACCTTTAATGGAGTTTAAAACTGACGTAGGAGAAGAACAAGAAGTATCTAAGAAGAAACGAAGAGCCAGGGAGGTGAAAAGTAAGTATTAATTAGTTAATCTAAAAGTGAGCAAACAATCTTCTTCCAACCTTGGACTTACCATATTTATACAGGGGCGGCCGATGCGAGGCAAACAAAACTCTCACACACACTCGAAGAATAAAACTAGAAGATGGAATAACAGCCGAACAAACGAAACAAGACAAATCCGACTCGAAAGTTATCCCGAAAACTCAAAAACAAACGTCAAAACCTTACAAAATGTCAAAACTTATTTCAAAGAGCCTTACAAATGTGATCAGCATAGTTTTAATCCAGTACAAAAAATTATACAACATACTCGTACACAAATATGCCGAGAACTTTGCAAGCGTGATGTATGCCTACGAAGTTTTAGTGCAAAGGGTAGTTTATTAAAATATATTCGAATACACACTGGTGAAAAACCTTTTAAGTGTGATGTATTTCAGCGTAGTTTTAGTCAGAAGGGTAATTTAAGAAGACATATCCTAATACACACTGGGGAAAAACCTTATAAGTGTGAAATATGTCAGCGTAGTTTTAGTGAAAAAGGTTACTTATCACAACAAATTCAAACACACACGGGTGAAAAACCTTACAAGTGTGATGTATGTCTATGTGTTCTATGTGATGTAGTTTTAGTCACAAGTATAATTTAAGAAGGCATATTCGGACACACACTTGTGAAAAACCTTATAAGTGTGATGTATGTCAGCGTAGTTTTAGTGTCAAGCATTATTTAACTAAACATATTCGTGTACACACGGGTGAAAAACCTTACAAGTGTGATGTATGTCAGCGTAGTTTTAGTGAAAAAATCATTTAACAGATCATATTCGTATACACACTGGCGAAAAACCTTATAAGTGTGATATATGTCGGCGTAGTTTTAGTCTAAAGGCTCATTTGTCAACACACATTCGAATACATACTGGAGAAAAACCTTATAAGTGTGGTGTATGTCAGCATAGTTTTAGTCAAAAGAGTAATTTAAAGGTACCCTATCGTATACACACTGGTGAAAAACCTTATATCAAAGTGTGATGTTTGTCAACGTCGTTTTAGTGTAATTTAACAAAACATATTCGTATACACACTGCTGAAAAACCTTACAAGTGTCATGTATGTCAGAGTAGTCTTAGTGAAAAGTACGATTTCAAAACCATATTCGTTTATACATTGATAGAAACCTTTAATTCAAATGATAAACACAAATATATTTTTAGCATACTTCACTTTAAAACTACTAATAAGAAGATGTAAACGATCCATTATCAATCGTACTTCTCAATTCTGAATTGTATAACATAGATATTCTTTGTATGACATGAATTGATGGCTTTGCTAAAGCCATCAATTCAATGTTCAATTTTAGTAATAAAATAAATTACAATTAACGAGCCACTATGTAAGTAAGTTTATCATTTACTCAACTAAAATTTGAGTAAGTACCGTAAATGTTTGACGACACGGTTGGCGCAGTGGTTGAGCGATAGACTTTTGCGCAACGTGTCGTGGGTTCGATTCCAGCACGGAACAAATATTTTTATGATCTGCAAGTAGTTGTTCCGGGTCTGGGTGTTTAGTGTATGTGAGTTTCATGTTTGTAAACGCACCCACGATACAGGAAGAAATTTCTAGTGTGGGGCAAAGTTTAAAAAATAAAATAAAAAATTAAGTAATTTGTATAAAGACCGTTGGTCATCTCTTAAAATGTTAAAATAATTACAATAAGATATTTTTTGTATTCTAAAATGTTTTTTCTATAAATATTTAAAAATATAATTTGTATGTGTAACCGTAATAAAAGAAAATTATGATACAATGTAAATAAATAGTTATTATATTAAATCTCTAATAGTTAAGTAATACATTAAGGTTTTTTTTAAACCGATATCATAGTGACGTCAATCGCGCGCAACAGTTTCCGAGCAGGGATGGAAAAACGTCAGTTTTTTTTTTTTTCATATGTTTTAAACAAGATTTTTTTTGTTAATTTTCCTTATCATCAACACAAACCGATCAGACCTAATATTATTCATTTCTAGACTTTAAAAAAAATGATCAGAATATCATACTAGTTATAGTTATTACTAACTACTCAACCAAAGGTGGTGAAGAGATTAGATGGCGGGTGCTCTGATTGAGAGGAACAAAGAGAGAGAAAAAAAATAATAATAAGGAAAAATATATATATCATTATGCATTATAGATAAAACAGATTTTACAGTACATAAATACGCAATCAACTTATGATACATAAATACTTACATACATATTTACTATAATATATACCTATAATATATATATATATATATGATATATGATTAGGTGCGGGTTAAGTATCGCGGCTGAACTGAAAAATAAAAACGTATTTTTTTGGTTCTTTATTTTCGTTTTTTGTCACCGGCTTCCGAAACTAATGTTTATGTAATTTTTATTTACTCTGTAGTAATTTTTTGGAAGTTACTTGTTGCAAACGAAACGTTTTTTATTTTAAATTGATCATAAAATAATTTGATGTACTTATATAATTATTACTATAAAGTTTTGTCAATGTTTAACTGTTTCTTCGACTGTTTTTGTTTCCTTACAGAGCAAGAATCGGAAAATATAGACAATAGCTGTCCAGATGTAGCAGATATATCACCACACTGTTCTGAAGCTGATTTAGAAGACGACGTACCTTTAACGGAGTTTAATACTGCAGTAGGAGAAGAACAAGAAGTATCTAACAAGAAACGAAGAGCCAGGGAGGTGAAAAGTAAGTATTAGTTACTAGTTAGTTAATCTAAAAGTGAGTAAACAATCTTCTTCCAACCTTAGACTAACCGTATTATTATTTATAATCACAGGGGCGGCCGTTGCGAGGAAACCAATACCACCCGATCTAACGAAAAAAGACAAATCAGACTTGAAAGTTGTCCCGAAAACTCAAAAACGTCCGTCAAAACCTGGCACTTATTTCAAAGAGCCTTACAAAGGTGATCAGCGTCGTTTTAATCCATTAAAAAAAATGATACAACATACTCGTACACAAAATAGCCGAAAACCTTTCAAGTGTGATGTATGCCAACGTAGTTTTAGTGCAAAGGGTAATTTATTAAACCATATTCGGAAACACACTGGTGAAAAACCTTTTATGTGTAATGTATGTCAACGTACTTTTAGTGAAAAGGGTAATTTAGCACAACATTTTCGTATACATACTGGTGAAAAACCTTATGAGTGTGATGTATGTCAACGTAGTTTTAGTGGCAAGGAATATTTAAAAAAACATATTCGTGTACACACGGGTGTTCGTGTACAACCTTACAAGTGTGATGTATGTCAGCGTAGTTTTCGTGAAATAAGTCATTTAACAGAACATATTCGTATACACACTGGCGAAAAACCTTATAAGTGTGATATATGTCAGCGTAGTTTTAGTCGAAAAAGTAATTTTTCTAGACATATTCGAATACACACTGGTGAAAAACCTTATAAGTGTGATATATGTCAGCGTTGTTATAGTCAAAAGGATTATTTGTCAACACACATTCGAAAACACACTGGTGAAAAACGTTACAAGTGTGATGTAGGTATGTCAAGGTAGGTGTAGATGCAATTCGTATACAGACTTGTGAAAAACCATAAGAGTGTGTCTTATGTCGGCGTAGTTTTAGTGAAAAGTTCAATTTAACAAAACATAGTCGTATACACACAAGTGGAATACCTTATGAGTGTGATGTATGTCAGCGTAGTCTTAAGGAAACGAAAGTTGTAAAAAACATATTCGTATACATACTGGTGAAAACCTTCAATTCAAATGCTCCGATCAATTATGTTCAAATGTGATAGAAACAAATAACTTTTTAAGCATACCTACTTAACTTTAAAACTACAATTATGAAGAATTAAACGACACATTAAATCAGTCTTCAATCTTCTCAGTCAGAATTGTAACAACTTACGCCATCAATGCATGATCAATTTTAGTAATAAAAATTATTATATATATTTTTTTTTTAAATTGTTTTGGGGTTATAATATATGCCCTTTCATTTGATATCCAACACAACAACTTTTTTTTTTTTAGTTCCTGGCTTTATGTCCTCTAGAGAGCGCCATTTTTAATTTAATGTCATTTTTAATGACGTCACATAGCCTATAACCAGCGGACGATCAAGACGCTTCCAACGATACCTCATTTGTGAAATTGTGATGAATACCTTTCTAGTCGTAGTTGGGTTTTAGTTTTTATTACTTTATTTTTTTATATATATAGATAAGCAAATTTATGTATAGAATAACGCGGCGTCTCCATCCATGGTTTTACTATCTCAATACTAACACAACTTGTTCATAAAATAGTAAGACTGTATCATAGTGAAAAAAGAGCTCGAAGAGGCACGGGTGCAGCGGCGGGAAAAGCTGAAATAAAAATGCTATGTGTATACAACGTGTAACCTAGACTCGCGACAATCTAAGAAGTCCGTTTTGACAGCTATCAAAATGCTTTATGTAGCGATGAAAAAAAAAATTCGTTTCTTAAAAACTGATTCTCGAGTCATATCGACTGAACATACTTAGAGAGTTTGTAATTTACGACTTATCTACATTGATAAAAACTGATTCTCAAGGCTTAACGTTTTATTACATGTACGAGAACGAAACGTCTAAACGGACTTCTTAGATTTTCGCGAGTGTAATTAATGCAATCTCCTTTAGGGTCAAGTTCAGTTCAGTTATATGAACCTACCTTCCTACCGGTACCTAGGATTCTTTAATATAATTGTAACCGCCTTATTGTAAATACCTACATTCTGAGCAAATAAATATTCTATTCTATTCTATTCTTTATCGAATCCGTTTCTTAAGTACCAATAAATTATAATAAAACTTGAAAGTTACCTGTTTATTTTAACAATCCATTTCCGTGCTTCAAATAGAATTCACTGCACAACCACACGTAGAAAGACATGACAAATACAAATTTTACAAAAGAATGTTTATTTGAATGTAGTCCTATGATAGGTATATAGAATATACGTACCTAAAATAAGGAATGGTCACCCTATCAGTTGTAATATATTGATGTTTTTGATCAAATTTATCTTTTAAATTCAGCAGAATCGCAATTTATTTGGAACAAATGTACTTCTACACATAATTCAGGAAGTCGAATTTTGTAAACAGACATGTCATTTATTTTTCAAATTTAGCAAATTCTATGAGAAACCAATGCGTTACATAAGTTACTTGCCAAAAATCAATAATTTTTTTAATAGTTTTGGGTAAGGTTGTTTTGTATTTTTTTTATATATTTTCTTATTTTTTTATTTCCAGCACGGCCCCCTATACTCACAACATTTGTTGCGGTACATAATATAACGTGCTAATAGAGTACATTCCTCTTTTTAATACGCTATAATTATATTTTCCAAGTTACAAGGGGGCCGTGCTGAAAACGTAGCTGGCACGGCCCCTTTGTGTCACTGACTCTAGATGGCCGATCTGAAGAGTCCCCAGCAGGGCCTGCACATTTATATCTCAAAAATTAGGGCACCTAGCGAAGATCTGTTTTCTCCCATATTTTGTCGCCAATTATTCGCAATTAGTCGCCAAATATCAGAATTTGTCGGTAACTGGTTCAAAAGATATCAAGGGTTTATAGGTGGCTGATCTGGAGTCTCCCCAGCAGGGCCACATTTATATCTCCAAAACAAGGACACCTAGCGAAGATGTGTTTTCTCCATAAATTTGTCGCCAATTAGTCGCCATGTCAAAAATGTAATCGGGTCTTAGTTTAGGAGATATAATGAGTTCAATTAGTAAGATAGTCCAAGAGCTAGATCGAAGAGTTCACGAAAAATATACTTCTAGTTTTATCGGTCTAAAGTCCTTATAAAAGTCCTAGAGACATAAATACTCAATAAAATACATGTTTTTATGTTTTAAATTACTAACTTAAGAGTGGCTTAAACTTCTTTGAAAACATTTAACCTTGCTCTTGGTCTATTTGGTGTCAAGTACATACTAATTGAATTCATTATATCTCCTAAACTAAGACCCGATTAAATCTGTGATTTGGCGACAAATTATGGGAGAAAACATCTTCGCTAGGTGCCCTAGTTTTGGAGATATAAATGTGGCCCTGCTGGAGAGACTCCAGATCGGCCACCTATAAACCCTTATAACTTTTGAACCAGTGACCGACAAATTCTGATATTTGGCGACAAATTTCGCCTAATTAGCGTTTTTTTTTTTAGGTAATCAAAATTAAAATCCCTGGTGGCCCTGCCAGAGTCAATGACACCCTTTTTTTTGCATATTTAAATTACTTATACAAACAAATTACAAATAAATTACTTATAATGACAAATAAATTACTTATAATCGGAAATAGTCTTATCCATAGAGGTTGACTAATAAGTTCTCAATTATAAAAATAAATAAAATGTTGCATTAAGTTTATCCAATCTATTTGATTTGATACTGACCTACTTTGAATCAGAACTCATTAACTCGATTGTTCTGAAAACTTATCTGAAGACAGTGATAGTTGAAATGTCGATGTCAGAGACGTTAATTTTGAAGTTGTCGAAATGACTATTATTATTTTCTCCGTACTCTAACGTTACTATCGCTACGCTTAAACAATCGTTGCTAGGTTACGGTTGCTAGACCTGCAATTGGTTGACTTTGGGTGGTCACTCTGCTGTCAAGTTTGTAGTTCTGGCTCTCAGGTTAGCCAACCGGTAAACCGGTTATTAAATATAATTTTCTTCTACTAATACCAAGACATTATGACTTTCCGCGTCGGGAACCGAATAAACCCGATTTGCATTACACGGCTAAAATACGAACAGTGCCAGGTGGCAGATCAATTAAAGTCCGTGACTGTACATTGAAAAAGAAACCGGTACATACTCCTAGAGGCGAGTACATTGCATTGGTGCACACCTAAAACTAAAAATTTTGTTACCGTCAGGATGGCTGGACCAAACGAGATATTTACATGAGACCATGTGCAATATTTAATACCTATTTGCTACCTTTATTGAAATATTTGCTACCTTTGCGTTAGGAAATATATTAAGGAAACAAGCTTTTGCCCGCGGCTTCGCCCGCGTGGATTTCGGAAATTATCCCACGGGAACGTGCTACCGGGATAAAAGTATCCTATGTCCCATAACCCACGTGGTCTGTCTAGGCGACCTAGGCGTTACGGCGTAAAAGTAACAGACATGAGACAGCCAGTAACTTTATATATTAGTGGTAGTCCATATCTATATTGTGGTGATAGTGTGCATAGTATGGACAGCAGTATGAAACTGTCGGAAAGATTAATGAAAAAATATTGTATAAAGATTAATGAAAAAACTATGTATTGTATGGACGATGGAAATTAAGGCGAAAGCTTTGGGGGAGCCTGCGATATTCAAATTTTCTTATGTTTTTTGCTTTTTACAGGTCAGTATCAAGTTTTATGTTGATCTGAATAATGAGTCGCAGTTGTTTCAAATATTTATTTATCTAATCTAACTAATATTGCAGGAGTTGTATTCCTGTATCTAATGGTTATTATTCTGTAAAGCTACTATTTGCTACGATCGCGAATCATATTTTAATCATATTGACATTCGAAACTTACCCATTAAACGATTTAAAAGCTGTATTGAAACCAAACTTTGTAAAAAAAGGGTACTATACAATTTCAGATTATTTAGAAGACAAAAAGCATGGGATTGAGCTGCTCGCTCTGCTAACATTTTGTCATTTTGGCATTGTGACATTTTGAATAAGTGAAAATCATCAAAATATACCTACCAGTTTTATATACAAATTCACATTATTGAATATTATATGTAGGATATTGACAGAATGACATGATTACTTTGTAAAGTATTGTATTATTGTGAATGTGAGGACTATGTGGATGTTTATTTTGTTTTTATTATTATATTTTTTCGTTCTCAGTTAGTTTTAACAATGGTCTGGCAATTTGAGAACTTTCTGCGGCCTACACAAATGTCCTTTCTTTGGTATTGTTCGTCGAGTCGTTGAGCTCCTTAAGTTCTGAGCTGAGCTCCACTATTACTGACAAATGCTTGCAGTGACAGGACAGGTTCATTCAAATCTGTGTGGTTCATTCCTCAAAAGACCATTTCAGACTCTAATCTACATGGCCCTCATAGGGCCTGACCAATATGCCAATATCTGACCTAGGTATGTCCGGACTTTAAAAGAGACTGATTTTGTTTCGGCCTTTCTTCTCAGAGTAATCAGATAGGAAACGCCGACCTCATCTAGCTTAATTTTACAATATTTTGATATTATTACGACGTGTAAAAGTGATTCCAATAACCTATTTACAGAATAAACAATTTCATTTTAACATACAACCTGCCTGACACTGACTTGCAAATTGCAAAAAACTTAAGATTTGAATTTCGCGGGCTACCGGCGCATCCCCCTTAAGAAAATCGCATCATTTGCACAACGCCATCTATGGAGTAAGTACTCACTGGTAAACTCAAACTCTTGGTTCCAAGCCAAGAGCCAAGTAGTAATAACTTTTGATTGAGTGGACAGATTCTCAAGATACGGACTATGACTATATTCTCAATCCCTTAACGCTCTTGAAGAGAGTCCCGCAAAAATGTCAATAATAAGTACTTACATGTGAATTTTAAAATCAAGAGGGTAAAGAAGGGTTTTTACCCTCATGAGGGATGATTTTAGAAAAACGTAACTCTTTGTTAGTTACAAAAAGCATACATGTTCACAGCCCTAAGTTAAAAAAAAAACCGGCCAAGTGCGTGTCGAACGATGCACAATGAAGGGTTCCGTAGTTGGGATGAATTATTTTATCAAACGAACTTTCGCAAAGTTTTATTGTTATTACGTCTATGGGCGTTTACTGTCCCTCAAAGTGTTAAAAAACTTTTTCTCGCATACAGAATGTTCGGGTTTTTGCAACTGCACATGTCAGTTGGTCGATTAAAAGTTTTTGAGCAAAGTCGCGGACAGACAGACAGACAGACGGACATGGTGAAACTATAAAGCTTCCTTGTTGACTACGGAACTCTAAAAATGATAGGTTTCCCATAAAAACTTTCATCCCCTATATCCCCCCCCCCCCCCCCTTAAATTTGTTTTTGAGAAAATAATTGCCTATGTTCTTCGCCGGGATGCCATCTATCTCTTTACCAAATTTTATCGAGATCCGTTCAGTGGATCAGGCGTGAAAAGGTAACATACAGAATTACAGACGGACAGACAGACAGAGTTACTATCGAATTTATACTTTTAAGCATCGATTAGTATGGATTATATGTTCAATTCAAAATGAGCCAAATGGTCGATAATTATGAATTCGGCGAAATTCTTCTACGGAGACTCTTAACACCGCTATTCAGAAAATGACGTTAAATGAACAACGCCATCTATCGAGCACGAAGTGATACTGTCAAAATATATGGGAAAACGTTCGAACACTCTGTAAGCTATGTAGAAAAGACGTAGGGTTCCATGACTGACTTGACCTGACTTGACTTGACTTGAATTGACCTGACTTGACCTAACTTGATTTGGATTGAGTTGAGTTAACCTTGAGCAGGTATATTTTATCGCGGCAGGTACATTGGTAGTTGAAAAAAAAGTAGATTACGTACCTTGCTAAAGTGAGTAATTAATGCACTCGTGTTAATTTAGTAAGCGCATTCGTGCCTTAATTACTCACTTTTTGCTCGATGTAACAATCTACAATTTTTAAGAATTAAAATTTTTCACCGTTTTTTCATGATTAATATTTGTATCATGATTTAAAAGATAGATAGCGCCACCTATGGCACTACTACCAAACAATGGATTTGGAAAACTTGAATTAACCAAACTTTAGATTGGGTAAATTCACAATGTATCGCGTTATGTTTCCGCGCGAAGTATGTGAACATATGATGATTATGATCATGTGTTACACACGTTCTCACAAACCTACCTGATTTTACGCTAGTGTCATTTTACGACAATAGATGTCGTTACGTGTATCTACATTACGTACCTAATGAAAATTTCTTCTTGAATACTTTAAACTCTTATATCTTTTGATATTTTGAAGCGATTGCGATGAAACAAAGACTAAATGAAACATCGAGTTACACACAATATTTGAGTGTATAAGTTAACCATATTGATTTCGTACTTTTTACGTGATACTGGAACAATCAAACAAACGAACAGACAATCAGACAAAAATTCCAAAAATGGTAGAAATGGCATCTGTTGGTTATTCTTGGACACTCCACCTACGTTTTTTTTTTTTTTTTTTCATTTTACAGAAACGCCTCGTCTACAGATTTATTATATGTATAGATATAGATATAGATAAAGTGGTCAGCCATTCTGACATCAGGTTGGCTGACCACTTCTAAGTTCTCATAGTTTTAGCATTGTATTAACCGCGTTGTTAATGTAAATATTTACTACCTATTTGCTACCTTATCATATATTTTTTACACAAAGCTCCTATAAAAAGTTATTAATAAAAGCCATTTAAACTCCTGTACATCAATTATTTAAGTCTTTTCTTCTCAGAATAAATTGCTAACAATGTTTTTGCAGGCGCTTAGTGGCTTATGAATAACTTATTTTTGGATATCCCAATTGTTTCTGGTTGTATCTGGACTCTCCTGTGTATTTGGAAGGCTGTCAAAAATAGAGAAACAACAAGATATTCGAAAATATTTAATTACATTCATTAATGTAAATGAATCAAAATAAATATCAAAAAGGACAATGCCAAGAATCGGCTCGGCAATAATTATGTAGCGTCCGATAGACTTTCTATAATAATGATAATCCTTACATATTATATAACAAAGTCCTCCGTCGCCTCTGTCGTCCAGTACGCGATAAACTCAAAAACTACTGCGTCGATTTTCATGTTGTTTTCACCAATGGATAAAGTGGTTCTCGACTAAGGTTTTAATATATGTTAACCGACATTCACGCGGGCGAAGTCGCGGAAGAAGCGCACCGTTGAAATGTCATTTTAAATAGTTATTCAATTTAACAACACATTTCATGGCCGAGCGATAGTTCCGTCATCATCTTGATTCGGTGGTACGGAATCCATAGTGCAGGTTTAGGTACAATAAAACACGATGATACAGCAAATCAGTCAGTATTTCACTTTCAGAACAATCATCACAGTAGTTACAATACTAATAATGTTCACGCACTACTTTCCACGTTCGGGCAAACCGACAGTTTCGTATAGGAGAATTAGGAAGGAGGTCTACATTCGTTCGTTGCCCTCCTAAGACTCGATTCGTCGCTCAGCCACTTCCCTTATCACGACTCTGTACACGTGACGCCCCACTCTATTGAGCGCGTCACGGCGTTTACCCTCACCTTAGTACTACAATAATTAATTGAGAGACTATTATCGCTCAACTTTTATAATCTGCGACATATATATTTTATTATTTATATTTTCTGCCATATATGATGCAATGGGCCAACATTTTTTTATAACTTTTGGTTACACGATTTGACATGTAATCGTAACATTGAAAAGAAGTACCTCTAAAACAGTGACATTTATAATGACCAATTCCCTCAATTCCCTCGCTCTGAGCCGACGAAGGAACAAACTATAACAGATGACAAATTATATTTAATATTTTAAAATGACTTTTCAACGGTGTGCTTTTACAGATTTTATTCATATTGTATGACTGTTTTTTATTATGAGCTAGCTGATGCCGACGACTTCGCCCGCGTGGGCTTCGTTAATATATACTAAAACCTTACACGAGAACCACTCTATCCATTGGTGAAAACAGCATGAAAATCGGCGCAGTAGTTTTTGAGTTTATCGCGTACTGGACGACAGATAGAGGCGGCGGAGGACTTTGTTTTATATATAATATGGTGGGATTATCATTATTATACAAGTCTATCGGACGCTACATAATTGCCGAGCCGATTCTTGGGATTGTCCTTTTTGATATTTATTTTGATTCATTCACATTAATGAACGTAAAAATAATTTCGAATATCTTGCTTTTTCTATATTTTTGACAGCCTTCCAAATACACAGGAGAGTCCAGATGTACCAGAAACAATAGGGATATCCAAAAACAAGTTGTTCATAAGTTACTAAGTGTCTGCAAAAACATTGTTAGCAATTATTCTGAGAAGAAAAGACGTAAATAATTGATGTACAGGCGCTTAAATGGCTTTTATTAATAACTTTTTATAGGAGCTTCTTAAAGTTGTGTAAAAAATATATGATAAGGTAGCAAATAGGTAGTAAATATTTACATTAACAACGCGGTTAATACAATGCTAAAACTATGAGAACTTAGAAGTGGACAGCCAACCTGATGTCAGAACTCAGAATGGCTGACCACTTTATTTCCTTAATATATTTCCTAACGCAAAGGTAGCAAATATTTCAATAAAGGTAGTAAATAGGTATTAAATATTGCACATGGTCTCATGTAGATATCTCGTTTCGTCCAGCTATCCTGACGGTAACAAAATTTTGGGGAGCCGTGCGGGGCAAACGTTAGGTACATTGTTTTCGAACGTTACGACTGATTTTCTTTTTTGTCTTCTTACGTTACTAAAAAATGAAATCTAACGAAAGCAGTTCAAATAAATTAATGTACCAGACTACGTGTTACCTAGCGGCTGTGCGTATTCGTCCGACGATCGGTTTTGGTTTGGACGCGGGGAGTTTGTCCTACCATGATTAGTACCTACATGAAATGCAATTGGGTGAAAAATTGAAACAATACAAAACATTTTCACATTACCATTATATTTAATTTCACTAAACATTTTTATTTGTATTTTATCTGTATTGTGATAACGTAAATATCTAGCATCAATCTATAACATGCATACACTATATGTCAAAATTTACAATTAATTTACAGATCAACTATCATTATTATTAATTGTGTTCTTAAGATTTCTGAAAGCTTCCTTGCTGACTTAAGGCGAGCACACAATATAATCGCGCGACAAAAAGTCGTTAGTGTGTGTTCGCCCTAACTCCAGGCAAAAACCGCTGCACGATACAATTATGTCGACCAAGTCTCTTCCCGTAACTGGTTATACATTAATAGACGAGTAAATACGACGACATTTCACGAACGCGCGTCAGTCATTGCAATTTAAAACTTATATCAATGACAAAAAAGTTGTGAATTGCAAGGTCTTTATGAGAAATTTCTCTGTAGTTATAAAACACGATTAATAATAAGACTAGTACTTAACATAGATTATGCTATAATTGTTTTTTTTTTTAATCTTAAATGGAGCTTGACAATACCTTTTCGTTATAGGCACTTACGGATTCATGCAGAAAGCGGGTTACTATATCGCTACCTAGAAACAGGTGTTGGCAGTGATAGAGAACACGTTTTATTCACACTTGTAAGTTTGTGCAAACGAGCGACTTTGCGGGTAGTCGTACGACTTTGCGGGTAGTCGTGCGACTTTGCGGGTAGTCGTAGGACTTTTTGTGACATCACTATTGTTTGAAAATACTGTTTATGCCTTTTATAATTTCTAACGTGACGATATCGCGGACGTCTACGTCATCATAACATAGACACGTAATATGTATGGCAATATACAGCGTGTAACAAAAACCCTATCCGATGAGTGAGGGTGTTGTTATGAATCATACTGAGAGTCTATTTATGAGGTTTTTTTTTGGAAAAAAAAATCAATAAAAACGCCTATTTTTTTTTGAGTTATTTTACCAGGGCTTTAAATGGGGCGCGGGCGGCCGGTGTTTAGCGGGTATCTACAAGTCATAACTTATGACCTCTGTAGAAAATTTGTAATTTTGGTACTAAAAACATGAATTAACAGTAAAAACATTATTATTCTCTTTTTTTTTTTACTTTTTAGTAATGTTATTGCGGTATCTAGTCGCGGATCGGACCGGGTTTTGTTATGCTGTATGAAGACGCTTTGTTTCTGTCCATGATAACATTTTAATAACGTCCATGTATTTCCATAAATTTTATGGACACCATCGACACGTTAGAAATAATTATTAATAATAAAAAACTCATTTTTGTATGGAGCAGGGCTCTTAAAAATCTTTTTATACAAATAGATGAAGCCAGGCCCTGCTTGAGAGATTCAAATTCCTCTACAACGAATTTTTTTTTTTTTTTTTTCCCAACTGCAGAATTCCTTTCCTTAATAATTATGAAGTACGCAATATCGCCCGTCTGCCATTCACAATAATTCATTATTGCTATACAAAACCCGAGACGGATTAAAAAAAAATGTTTAACTATAAAACGTTAGTCTCAAAAACTGCTGTATTAATTTTGATGAGATTTAATACTAACTATGACATAATTTTTCATTGCTTCCGTCGGGGTTTTTCTTATATTATAACGCTATTATATATAGGGAACGAGTAGAACAAGTCAAGGGGAGCTACAGATTTGAAAAACGTTAATTTATACCAAAAAAATTAACTTTCTATTGAAAAAATGGTCCAGAATTGAATTTCCAAAACTGTAGCTATACAAATTGACATTATAATAATTATAAACATGTATACTAATTTTATATTAATTTTATTATTTTTTTACAAACTTCTTTTATGGCCTTTTTGCTCCAATAATTAATTCTTACGTGTCGATAGTAGTTTTTGTAATTAAAATTATTCATATTTCATTCATCTGTGTATTTCTACCTCACAGATTTGAATATCAAATCTATTACAAAAGCTCTGGTTAGGCCGCGTGCACACGGGATCCGTCATTCAAGATTCGTCAAAAATTTTAAAAGACGGACAATATTTTTCTCGAATCGTCCTCGTGTTAATGAGCCATTAGATGATATTATAATTTGTGTCCAAGACTTATTTGTACCTATCGCCTAGCTTTCTCAAATACCTTTCCCTTTTAAAGCTTCGGTTCCCTAGAAGAGCGGTGGCCGTCACATAGCGTCTACTATTTACCGGCAATTGACGGCACTGAAACGTTATTTATGGAAGTAAATCGGTGTGGTTTCCTAGAGAGCATGTTCTGCCATCGTAAATTCAAAACCCGTTGCCATCATGTACATGACAGCCGTCACTGCGGCTGTTGTGTGACGACCACCGCTCTTCTAGAGAACCGTAGCTTTAGCCAGGAATAAGCATGCTAGTAACTTGCAGGAAAGTATGCAAGTAGGTCGCATGCCATCGTGCCATACCAACGTGTGTGAGTTAATGTCACAAAGGCATTCAACCTAAAAATTATTAAAATAAATGTCAGTTTTTCAAAACCTACTACCGACCTTCGAAGTAAACCTAATAATTATTAATAAAAATAATTAATAATAATAATGTTGGACTAATTTTTAAAATAAATTCATTTAGTAAAAATTTAAATGGCAGCGAAAAATATTTTTGACAAAACTGTAAAAGATTTGTATTTTCAAAACAGATCACTTGTCTTTTTGTGTTGGCAACCGAGCCGTTAACACGTACTTTCCGCGTTTTTCTAGGACAGCCATGATACTCAAAATGTGCTCCGCGGAGCTCTACGGGCAAACCTCTGTCGGGGCTCCGCGAAAATATTACCTAGCCTATGACTTATGTCCAGTAATGACATGACATGATTGCTTTGTGGTATTTTAGCTGCTTCAGAATCATCTTAATCTCGTACGAATGATTTCTATTTTTTATTAATAAAACTGTTTTTAATTTCGCCGTAATATTAAAATCCAGCAGCAGCCCTAGTCGGAAGAAGTAAACTAAGTTACTAAGTTTGTGTGAGTGTTATTGGCCCCACTTAAAAACAATTAGTGGGTCACAGTGGACGAGAAAACAAGGGCCAAGTCTACTAATTTACAAGCGTGTCAGTGGTCTCACAATGATCAGTTTTTGACAGATTTTGTATGGCATATCTGTCAAAAACTGATCATTGTGAGACCACTGACACGTTTTTAAATTAGTAGACTTGGCCCCCTGTGAACAAGACTGGTGGGGCAGTGGAATAATCCATAAAACTAAGTTTTTTTAGGGTTCCGTCAAATATTTCGTTTTCCAAAAGGGTTACTAGCCAAAAAAGTTTAGGCACCGCTGATGTAGGACATCATTGACATACGGTCAATGAAAACTTCGTGAGGAAATCTCAAAGCCTTTCACTTTAGACAGTTCAGCAACATTCATTGCGATAATTACGTTGAGCAGACGATTTTTTCGGATTGTGACTAAAAGTGTGATACGCAACTGGGGTCAATACTGAGACGAAAAACATCGCGAGGAAACCGGTGTCTTGCCGTGCGTTTGTACTGGCGAAACATAACAACAAACATGTTTAAATCTCTAGTTCCTGGCAAAAATTGTATGGAACGTTGACAGGAACTAGAGATTTTAAACATGTTTTGCCAGTGCAAACGCTCGGTTATATCGAAAACATTGAAGACAGTAGGCATTTAAAGATTAACGGGCAATTAGCTTCAACTTCCAAATGATAGACTCCTTGAAAACTGTCTGCGAATGGTTTAATTTTTTTGAGCCATATTGTAATTTTTGACATTTGCTTAAATCATTTTTCGCAGCCATTTCTCGTTACAAAGACAGCCGGCACATTAAAATTTAACCTACAAATCGTTCATGTGCTTATCTTATACTCTAAACCTATTTTGGGACATACGCGTACCTGCACATATTTTTTTACAATACATAATTTTAATGCTCTAAGATTATTTGTGAAATGTAAGCTAAAAAACTCTTCTAGCTTTAGCGGCACTGCTTTGAAATTACTTTAGCAACATAATTAAAAAAAATATATATTCTCGAGCCAGCTCAAAAATCATTTATTTATCGTCCGATACCCCAAGCGCTGTTGGCTAACTAATGATATAAATGCGAAAGTGAGTTTGTTTGTTACGCTTTCACGCCAAAACGGCTGAACGAATTTGGATGAAATTTGGCATTATGGGTAGACCATGACCCGAGTTAGGATATTGAAAACTTTTCATCTTGGATCGCGGACGAAGTCGCGGGCAAACACCTAGTTAATGATTTTTTTTTTCGTGACTGTATTGAAAAAATGGCGACATTAGTTCAGATTTTAGCCGCGAGCCTAAAATATCCTTGTACAGCTATGTTGCCATGAGATTTGAGAACAAGTAATATATGAATAGGTTAAAAACTGGGTTGTCTAGTGCTTACTTATCAGACTGGCTCACAAATTGCGTAACACACTCGTAAATCTCAATCCGCGAAGGATTTTGAAAGAAATTTCTAATACATTGCTTCGTAAGTTTAACAAAATTCGTCTGCTCAACAACGTAAATAGCGCAATGAATGTTGTTGCACTGTCACAACGAAAGGCATTGCCATTGTAAGTGTGTTACGCAATTAAACAGTGTGTAACTAATTAAATCACTGAGAAAAGTGGCAATGTCTGTCATTTTCGAACGAAGTTCCTTATCGCAAGATACACTCTGCACACTTGATGAATGAGCTGGATCGAAAATAGTGTAACATTTGACCTTCACGACACTCTTTTTTTCCTTTATTAATTCTTTGTCAAGTTAGATCGAAAATCTCATTGAAAAAACAAGTCCAAAATGAACCCTGTAGAATGATCATAATTTTATTATTTTTACTTTTCTCAACACTATTTGGACAATCTAAATAAAATTAGACGAAATTCGCAACAAAAAAATCAAGGTAATGCTAAACAAAAGTCGTACAACAAGTTTATGCTGTTGAAAACATGTTGTAGTATTGCTAGCAATACAAATGTAATGTTGCAAACTATTGTTTTAACGACAAATACGAGAATTTATTTAAAAATACTCCCGGACTCCTAAATCGCGCCACATTTCACTTTTTGTATTTTAGTCTATAACTTTTTAAATGGTCGTGAATTCAAATTCCGAACGATAACGACACCTATTCCGAACAAACATGGCCAGTGTGTCGGGTTCGAAATTGCATAAATACTTTTTTTTGACTCATCATGTTTAGACGTTTATATCTCACATGGAATTGCACGGTGACCCGATTTAGAAGCCTGGGAGAGTTTTTTTTTTTTTTTTGGATTTTTGCAAATTTAATTGAAAACTGCAGAAACGACCACTACGCCTGCATTTCCCAAAGGGTATGTTAAAGCTACGAAATCCTAGAAGAGCGGTGGCCGCCACATGGCGTCCGCAATTTACTGGCGAATGACGACACTGAAACGTTATTTATAGTAAGTTGATGTGTTTTCTTAGAGCGGTTTATGACACCGTGAAGTCAATCCCCGCTGTCATCATTGTCATAACATCTGTCACTGCAGCCGTTGTGTGGCAGCCACCGCTTTTCTTTTACGGAACCGTAGCAATAAACAACCACATTCCGCCAGACACCAAACGCAGAAAAATGTTTAAAATTTCGTCAATTATTTGTGAATTTCATAAAACACAAGAAATTTACAAAAGGAACGCGTTTATTATCTGTTTAAAATAACTTTGCCAGAAACGTAAACCTAATCTTGAAAAAAAAAAATGTATTATTGTTTCGTTACATTTCTAGCAAACATATATTGGAATTATTTAAAAATTCCCGCGTTTTTAACCAATACATTTTCCCAAAAAAAAAAAAAAAACACTAAATCAACGAAAAACCACTTTCGTCTATGCTAAGTATATCCTAATGATACCCATAAGACAATAATTATAATGTGCATTTTTTTTTTCATATACATGTTTTTTTTAATATTAAATATACAAGACGAATTTATCATCAACTACTTAAATAGTAAATGGACAAGCCTTTTTCTAGGCTCTCGTTTCTTTTTCTTCTATAATTTGAGACCGTATATATATTTTTTCGTGGACTTATATTGTCTGTCAAACTAAAAAAAAAGTCAAACCATAGACTAAAAAAAAAACTGTTGACACTTTTGACACGTTCGGGATTTATCAGAAGTTCTGGTTACGAATTCCGAATTCAAATGAATGGCTAATCATAATCAGCCTATACTATTCCCACTGTTGGGACACAGATCTCCTCTCTGTGAGAGGGAGTGGGCCATAATCCACCTTAATCGGGCCCGTCGCCACCAGGCCACCATTGATATTTCTAAAAACATGAATGTAAGCAAATTGGTTAAAAGTTATTTTTAAATATACTCCAGCACCAGAATTCCTAATATATCCAGTGTCCTTTCAGTCGTCAGATTTCCTTCTTAGAAGATTTTTTTTTTTAAACTATGGCAACGACATCCAGTCTCAAATTGAAAAAAATAAAAAGTTATAAACTAATCTAGTAATTTTTATGAACTAATTATTCACAAAATACATTATTTTTATACACTATCATAATTTTTTTTATTAATTTTTTTTATTTCCAAAAAAATGCAAATTTACTTCAAAATGGAAATATCACAAACTATTTTCAAACTTTCAAACTATACACAAGTCTGTACAAGGCTGTATGCAAATACGTTTGCCTGGTGTTGCCTGTTAATTTGTACACGGGCAATATTTATTTTTTTTTATTACCAAAAAGGTTTTTACTTAGCCAAAAACACCTAATTCAAACCTACTTTGCGGAGTTCTTCCTTTGTGTGTTGATTTTTTCTGTCTTCAGTTTGTCTTTTTTGTTGTCAATTTTTTCTGTGAGTTTTTTTTCTATTTTGGGCTGTGTCTGTGGTTTGTCTATGGTGGTCGTCACTGGTTTCTTGGGTTTGTTGGCTTTCGCTGCGGCTGCGTAGTTGATGGGCTTGAAGCCGGAGGGCGGTTGTGACTCTTCAACAGGCGCTGGAAGAGGCTGAAACAATAAACAATGAATGATGATAATGTAAGGGACAGCCCTCCGCATATTGGACGGCGAGCAATGGGTAGCTCGCCGTCCGATAAGGACCAGGCCCGGGTCGATGGCGCGTCGTGTTCCACGCGCGCCTCAAAGAGATGTCAGCACACCTGACGGGGTCCGTCAGGACCGATGCCTGCCAGTGTTGCGGAATAGTCCGAAAGGGATACCGGGACCCTGGCAACAGGCAACTGAAGGAACACGGGTGGGTTTTAGTCAGTAAGAGTCTGACACGCCCTTCCGCTCCGCCCAGAGCGGGAGAAGTCATTTGATGACTTCCCACACAAAAAAAAAAGCCCTCCGCATATTACGCATATTAACAGGGGGCTTCATTCAGCTCCTTATTTTGAATCATATTCCACCGGAAATTTCCTCAGGAAAGTTTTCATTTTTTTAATAATTTTTGATATAATACTAATATTAATATTATATTATTCTTATTAATATTAATAATTATTATCACTTCTATTAATAGTGGCTAAGTAATATCAGCCTCAGCCGCACGGGTTAAGCTACGCTTACCGCGGTAGTCCGTGGATGGGTGACCATCTTTACATACCGAGACTCCTCCGTGCCTCGGAAAGCACGTTAAGCCGATGGTCCCAGCTATCAATAGTGGATCTTTGACAGTCGTTACGGGTCGTATTACCCAGTAACTGGGTTGTGGAGGTCAGATAGGCATTTGCTCCAGGTAAAATACTGGTATTCGCTGCATCCGGTTAGACTCAAAGCCGACCCCAACATAGTTGGGATCATAACACTCCTTTTTGCTTCGCCGTAGTCGGGTAAAAAGAAGGCAGATTGCAGATTGACTTGCGAAATTGAAAACGCGCGCGTATTTCGTTCCTGTCGGGGTTTCCGAACGCACATTTTTTTTATATAGTTATATACAGGGTGTTAAACCTATTACATAGCCGTCAACTACGCATTTTGTACATGAAGGTAAGTAACATTACACAAAAATAATAGCTGGAAAACGACTTTTATTTTTGGTGTGAAAAATCGCGGTTTACGGTAATGCGCAACGTAACGCAGTTGCATGCACGCATAAACACAATGTTTTGCCTGCGTGCAAGCATGGGAACAACATTGAAATCGCGAAAAAAAAATCAGCTGTTCCATACATTTTGTCGATTTAAGTGAACACAAATGTAGGGAACAATAGTTTTTTTTTTCGCGATTTCAATGTTGGTCCCATAGAAAAAGTTGTTCAAAATGTTGAGTACAATGACCCCTTTTCGGGTTTAGCATAAACAAAAAATAATGTTGTATACTACTGCCGTGAATTTTTTCACATATCCAAAACAAATAATTTAACTGGCAGGAGCGGGGGGGGGACATTTGACTCTAACAAAAAATAGCACTTTAAAGCTTAAAATATCGCATACGGATCCCTGAAACCAAAAATGGTTTCCAGAAACTCAATAATTATTTTTCAACAACCTTTCCAACGATACCCCACACCATGGGATTGCCACACCGAGAAAAAAAACCGTCCCCACGTTACGTGTAGGAGAGGAACTCAAAAAAAAAAAATTCTTCACGATTTTTTTTACCACTTTGTTTAGCTTTATTTATATGTATACTCATCAGGATTCTAGTACTTAGATTCTCTGAGCTAAGCCGCGGACAGGCAGACAGACGGACATGGCGGATCTATAAAGGTTCCTTGTCGACTACGGAACCCAAAAAACAGACTTTAGTATAGCAAAACGGTTCTAACCTTCTGTTCAGGAACAACTACAACAGCATCTTCCGTCTTCTCTTCTATCTTAGTTTCACTCTTGACACTTTTCACATTAACATCTTTTTTCTTGGGCGTTACCTTCGTGTCTGACTTCACCGTCTGTGGTTTAGCCTTACTTTTTATTTCTTGCTTTAGTGGTTTCTTTACTTCTATTTTAGTTTTGGTATCCCGTTTTTCTTTGGGCCTTTTTTCTTGTTTGTCTATGATATCTGCTGCGCTTACTTCCGGTGGGTCTGTTTGTGGTGATACTGTTTCTAGAATTGAACAAAAAAAAAAACAATTAGGAATTTATATAACACTAGCTGATGCCCACGGCTTCGCTCGCTTTACAAATGATGTACTAAAACCTTCCTCGAGAACCACTTTATCCATTGGTGAAAACAGTATGACAATCGGTGCAGTAGTTTTCGGGTTTATCGCGAACAGACAGAGACGCGGCGAATTACTTTGTTTTATAATACGAAATGATAACATCACGCCTGTATTCCATGTACACCCACATTACGCCAGTTATGTTTAAGTCCCATGTAATAGGGGGCGAGCCTATTACGATCAACCGGGCACAAATACAGACACCGGACTGGTACTATGAAGTTGCTGATGGAAAAACTGAATAACACTTTGCCCGATCTGGAAATCGAATTCAGGACCCCATTTTTAGCAGGAATTTGCGGTCAAGAAAAATGTAATTTAAGTAAATGAGACTGCTAAACAGTAGGGCCTTGGGTGCAATCCCCAGATTACATAATTATCTGTCTAGCCTTTTCCCAACTATGTTGGGGCCAGCTTCCAGTCTAACCGGATGCAGCTGATAACAGTATTTTACATGGAACGACTGGCTATCTAACCCACATATCCCAGTTATTGGGTAACACGATACCACTTTTTAAGATTGGTTGTCAGACTTTCGGGCTTCTGAGGGCCCGTAACGACTGTCAAAGATCTACTCCCAGTTACTGGGTTGTGGAAGTCAGATAGGCAGTCGCTCCATATAAAATACTGGTATTCAGCTGCACCCGGTTAGACTGGAAGCCGACTCCAATATAGTAGGGAAAAGGCTAGGCTAATTGATGTCAGGCACTAGACTTGTTTATGTAGAACTAGCTTCCGCCCGCGGCTTCGCCTGCGTTGTATGTCGATAAAAAGTAGCCTACGTCCTTCCACGGGATGAATTTTCGAAAATCCCTGTTATACATTATTACCTGATACTAACATTGATTTTCGATTTAATTAAACCGTGCGTTTAACTTCTCCCATACAACCTTTGACACACCCCTATTCGCGTTTAGGGGGTAATACAGAACAACCAAAAATTACAAACTTTATCATTCACTTAAATAAGTATTTGTGCCAAGTTTCAAGTCTATTAACTCAAGGAAAAACTTTTTTCATACAAACGAAATCCCCCCATTTCACCCTCTTAGGGGTGGAATTTCGAAAAATCGTTTCTTAGTGGAAACTAACTCTTCATAATGAACACACCCTCCAAATTTCATGTCTCTAGGACCAGCGGTTTAGACTGTGCGTTGATATCTCAGTCACCCTTAGTAGCCTTTTATATATATAGATTGTGTTTACCTTCTGTTTTGTCGTCAGTGTGGTCGAGCTCGCGCGTGTCTGGCGCCGGCGCGGGCGCGGGCGCGGAGGGGGGCTCTTGTCTTTCATCTGAAATACAATATTAACAATAAGTAAGTGTTGATTCTAAAAGTTGGCAACGTCGCAATAACTGTCCAATATTTTCCTGTTTTGATTATTTTGGCAATATTACTGTATGGAACTATGAAATATCGCTAACTAACTAACTAGAATATTAATCATGAATCGCAATTTATTATAACACTGAATTTAAGTTGTAACCGGTTTTAGGTGTAAAAAAGGCATTTGGAAAGTTTCCAAATCCTGTTTTTACAACTAAAACTTAATATATTCTTTATTGCATTTCAATCTGCCTAGCTATTTCCCAACTATGTTGGGGTCGGCTTCCATTCTAACCGGATGCAGCTGTAAAATACTGGTATTCCAGTATTTTACATGGAGCGACTGCCTATCTGACCTCCACAACCCAGTAACTGGGTAATACGATACCCCTTGGTTAGACTGGTTGTCCAACTTTCGGGTTTCTGACGGCTCGTAACGACTGTCAAAGATCTACAAATGACAGCCGGGACCAACGGCTTAACGTGCTTTCCGGGGCACGGAGGAGTCTCGATATGTGAAAATGGTCACCCATCCGCGGACGACCGCGACACCCATCAACACCCATCGACCCGTGCAGCTGTTATTACTTAGCCACGAGCTCCTCTTTATTTTTATTTATTGCATTTCATAATCAATATTTTAGTCCACTATACCCCATTTGAAATAAGATTAGACATTAAAACAAACCCTTTTACAGTCCGTTCAACCGATTTTGACTTCTATACCGTAGGCATAAGGATAGCGTTAAAAGCAAAAAAAAGTTACACAATACCAACTATCTACTGCGGCTGCCATTTGTCATGCCACCAACGCAATAGAATTCAAAATCGGTTGAACGGAATGTAAAAAAGGCTTATCTATACGTCTAATCTTATTTCAAATGGAGTATAGTTAGCCATATATGATATTTCCATACAGTAATATTGCCAAATTAATCGAAGCAGCGAAATATTCGACATCTATTTGCGAAGTTGCCAATATTTAGTCGATATAATCATAACATCACTTGTTTTTCCCGAAGAGTTAGGCCAGGACTCACCAAATGGCGGAATACCAATCTATTATGTGCGGAAGGGGATGCGCTAAGTTAGCCCGCGAAGTTTAAATTTTCTTATGTTTTTAGCAATTTGCAGGTCAGTATCAGGTTGTATGTTGATCTAAATATGATTCGCGACCGTAACAAATATGGATTTACAGAATTATAATCATTAGAATCAGCAATACAACTCGTCTAAGTTCATATAAGTATATTGAATGTCTATTTCATGAAATCATGACATTTGGCACTTATATGAACTTAAGGAGTTGTATTGCTGATTCTGATGATTTTAATTCTGTAAATCCATATTTGTTTTTATTTGTATTTCAAATGGGGTATAGTGGAGTAAAACATTGATTATGAAATGCAATAAATAAAAATAAAGAGGAGCTCGTGGCTAAGTAATAACAGCTGCACGGGTCGATCCATCATGTTAAGTTACGCTTGTCGGGGTTGGTCTGCGGATGGGTGACCATTTTCACATATCGAGACTCCTCCGTGCCTCGGAAAGCACGTTAAGCCGTTGGTCCCGGCTGTCATTTGTGGATCTTTGACAGTCGTTACGAGTCGTCAGAAACCCGAAAGTCTGACAACTGAAAATACTGGAATACCAGTATTTTACAGCTGCATCCGGTTAGACTGGAAGCCGACCAGATAACAGATACCTATGTATTTATAGAAATAATCATTAGAATCATTAATACATCTGTCTAAGATAGATTTGTTCCATATGAACAAATCTCTTATTTAATGGTCAGTTCACACCGAGAACCGACGCGACGCGCACTTTTTTCAGATCCGATACAATATCGAATTTATTTACTACACAATAAGGTGCAACCCGTGCGCACTAACATGGCACCTGGCTCGGAACACAATACTCCCCCCGCTCCCCGCGCCGCGCCCCGCCGTCGCCGTGCGGGGAAGCGAGGGGAGCTCCAAATGTCATTAAGCCAGGTGCCATGTTAGTGCACACGGGTTGTACACGCATTGCGCAGCACCGCTCATCGCAGCGTACCTTGACACGTGTCAACCCTCGGATTGAAATTATACCTTTCGGCGAAGTAAATAAGTTCGATAATTGTTTAAAAGTGCGCGCAGCGTCGTGTCGCTTCCCGTCGCGGTCTGGTCCCTAAAAGTTCTTAGGTTTGGCCATGATAAAGAATATCCTCTCAGTGCAAGTACCTGTGGCGGCGGGCACAGCTCTCGTGGGCACGAACTCGGCGGCGAGCGGGTTGAGTGTCGAGCGCGACACTGTCTCCTCTAGCGAGAGGGACGGGCCGCCATTACTTGTCCTGCAAATATAACAACACTATGTTAGTCAAGCTCGTGGCTACATAATAACAACCGCTCGGGTCGATCTTCGAGGTTAAGCAACGCTTGCCGCGGTCGATTCGTGGATTGAAACCCCTCCGTGTCTAGGAAACCACGTTATAACGGGTACCAGTCTTACCAAGTGGTATCGTGTCACCCAGTTACTGGGTTATGGAGGTCGGATAGACAGTCGCTCGCTATGTAAAATATTGGTATTCAGCTGCATCCGGTTAGACTGGAAGCCGACCCCAACATGGTTGGGAAAAGGCAGGCAGACAGGAAAAGGGGGAAGATGAGAATGAATGTCCGCAAAGTCACGCCTGAATCAATTAACTATATATTTTGAAATAAGATTAGACATTTAAACAAACCTTTTTACAGTCTGTTTAACCGATTTTGACTTCTATATCGTAGTCAAGGATGGCATTAAAAGCAAAAAAGGTTACACAATACCAACTGTCTACTGCAGCTGCCATTTGTCATGCCACCAACGCAATAGAAGTCAAAATCGGTTGAACAGGCTGTAAAAAAGGTTTATTTAAATGTCTAATCTTATTTCAAATGGAGTATAGATAATACAGATTTCTCCATTGTTACACTTTTCGGAAGCTCGTGGCTAATTAAAACCCACACGGGTTCATCCATCAGGTTAAGCTACGCTTGCAGGGGTTGGTCCGTGGATGGGTGACCATCTTTACATACCGAGACTCCTCCGTGTCTCGGATAGCACGTTAAGCCGTTGGTGCCGGCCGTCATTCGTAGATCTTTGACAGTTGTTACGGGTCGTCAGAAGTCCGAAAGTCTGACTACCAGTCTTACCAAGGGGTATCGTATTACCCAGTTACTGGGTTGTGGAGTTCAGATAGGCAGTCACTCCATGTAAAATACTGGTATTCAGCTGCATCCGGTTAGACTGGAAGCCGACTCCAACATAGTTGAGAAAAGGCTAGACTATGAATTTCCGCAAAGTCACGCCTGAATCAACGAACGAATATACTCCATTTGAAATAAGATTGGTTGAACTGACTGTAAAAAAGTTTGTTTAAAAATGTCTAATCTTATTTCAAATGCGAGTATAGCTAATTATACAGGGTGTAAGGGACAGCCCTCCGCAAATTAACAGGGGGCATTCAGTTCCTTATTTTGAATCATATTCCACCGGAAATTTTCTCAGGATTATTTTTTTGTCGTTTTTTCAGTTACTATTCTTTTATTTCAATGTAAAATTACATTCTCTGTACGCAGCAGTCCATTTATGTAAATAAAACAGCTAAAATAAAAAAAACCAGTAACGGATGTTGAAATAGTATAGCGAACAACGCGTGAAGCTCAGAATTTACATTGATAAATCACGCGGTGCGAGCGCACCCTCCTCGCTACGGGGAGTGTGGCTACGTTGGTTGTGCTACGGTAACGATACATTGCGTGTGAGGTAATAAAACAAATCAGGTTTATTGGATTCCCATAACGTTCCTGAAATAATTTCATGTACCGGTCGTCTTAGTATGATATACTGAATTCAACCATACGTTTGCAGACCTGTCCTGCCTTACCGGTCTGTCTCTTACACCCTGTATAGACCCTGAAGACACTCACGTGGGATAGTGCTGGTGGTTGTGTCCGTTGTGCGTGTGCCGGCTGTTCCTGTGCCTCTCGCGCTGCTCGTCCTCCAGCATGGCTTCTATGCACTGTTCCATTAAGGCTTCCTCTTCCAGTTGCTGCATCACCTGGAAATTCACATGTTTAACGTTAATCATCAGAATCTGCCTGTAGTAAATCATCAAATAAGTTCTCCCTCCCTGGGCGGAGCGGAAGGGCGTGTCAGACTTTTACTGACTAAAACCCACCCGTGTTCCTTCAGTTGCCTGTTGCCAAGGTCCCGGTATCCCTTTCGGACATTCCCGCAACCCTGGCAGGATCAGCATCTGCCTAGCAACTCGGTAGTTACCATCTATCAATCTATAATCTAATCTATTTAAAAAAAAAAAAAAAAAAAAAAATGTCAAAGAATCTATTGGCATATTTTTTGTTTTTTTTTTTGTTTTTCATACAAAAATAATTCTAAGTCACGATAATTTACGTACAAAAACACACACTCCCTTACTTAAAATATATAATATATGACAACAGCGCATTTTATAATAATGTGGTTTATTTAGTGCACACTGCACACAAGCCAGCGCGGCGTTGGTCAAGCTGTTACCACTATGGGTGGGGTCTGTACATATTTTACTATATCTCACTCATACCTCACTGTATCGTATCTCACTCATATCTCAATGTATCTCACCATCATCATCATCATTTCAGCCAAAAGACGTCCACTGCTGGACATAGGCCTCTCCCCCCAATCACCGCCACTTCGACCGGTTCTGTGCTTCTCACATCCAGCGGATACGGCCTTCACCAGATATCTCACCATGTGTCACTGTATCTCACCATGTGTCACTGTATCTCACCATATGTCCCTGTATCTCACCATAACTCACTGTATCTCACCATACATCAATGTATCTCAGCATAGCTCACTGTATATCACCATGTGTCACTGTATCTCACCATAGCTCACTGTATCTCACCATGTGTCACTGTATCTAACCATAGCTCACTGTATCTCACCATAGCTCACTGTATCTCACCATAGCTCACTCTCACTGTATCTCACCTGCTTATCAAACTCTTCTTCGTTCTCCATCCACATATAATCGGCGAAGTCGTCTGGCTGTGGCTGTGTGGGCACGGGCGGGTACGCAGCGGGAGGGTAGTATGCGCCGGCCATGACGTAGCCTGCAACATTGTTGTAATAACACACTGTAGTCATACGAGTACGTGTTCTTAAATGATAAATGATTTTATTTTTTTTGTAAGTATGGTTGTACAATTTACACGTCAAATATATTTTATGTGGGGTGTATTGGTTGGATTCCTGTGGGGTGTGTTTGTGGGTAAAACTTGGAGTCTGTGCTGATTTGTATGTGTGTGCGCGCGTGTGCGTTTTGTGGGTGTATGTAGTTGTGAATGAGTGTGTATATATTACTTGGCATGTGCGCGTGTGTATTACCGGGCATGTACGCTCGCGGGATGTGCACGACATAGACGGGGGCCTTTCATGTGTGCGTCCGTGTGTGAGTGTGTGTATCCTACCTGGCATGTGCTCATGTGTACTACTGGGCACGTACGCTCGCGGAATGTGAAAGGGATACACGGGGGGCGTTATATGTGTGCGTCCATGTGTGAGTGTGTGTATCTTACCTGGCATGTGCGCGTATGTACTACCGGGCACGTATGCTCGCGGGATGTGCACGGGATAGACAGGGGGGCGTTAAATGTGTGCGTCCGTGTGTAAGTGGGTGTATCTTACCTGGCTTGTGCGCGTGTGTACTACCGAGCACGTGCGCTCGCGGTGTGTTCACGAGATGGACATGGGGGCGTTGTATGTGTGTGTAAGTGTGTGTATCTTACCTGGCATGTGCGCGTGTGTATTACCGGGCATGTGCGCTCGCGGAATGTGCACGGGGTAGACAGGGGGCCGGTGTATGCCGGCGTCACCGCTGCCGACCACGCCGCCGCCGACACCACTGTCTATAATCACGCCGTTCGGCTGGAAAAACAAATGAAAACAAACTTTATCAGGGAGAGGGTATAAAGTTCACTCATCTTCCATAGAAAAGGGAGGACCCTCCATCCTGACGGATGTTGTGTCGAGACGATTGATGGCGGGACGTTGTATATATGCTAGGCGAACTTCGCTTGCACGATGCAAGATTTTGCGGGTCAGTGTGATGAAAAGTTCACATGTGGCATTGTAGATGCCGCCACTGCTCTACCTTAGCGTTTGTATAGTATTTTAATCTCACGAAGCGACGCGCGCTTTACTTTTGGTAACCAAGTGTACAAAAACGCCGTGAATGTGTGCGTGAAGACGAGTAGGGTTAGCACATAACACACACACTTCAGACTTCGTCATTATCTCAGTATCGAGAGCTCCTGCGCTTACACACACATTCACAGCGTGTTTGTACACTTGCGTTACCATAAGTAAAGCACGCGTCACTTCGTGAGATAAAAATACTATACAAACACCAAGTTAGAGCTGCAGCATCTAGAACGCCACATGCGATGGCCCACCTGGCCTACCACCAGCTCTTACAGCAGTATTATTTTAATATTACATCAGTGTAGGAAAGAGATGAAGCTCTAAAGGACGTATAGCTCCATCTCTTTCACCCACGAACGAAGATTAAAATAATACTGCTGTAACCGGTGGTGGTACGGGGCCTGAGGCCCTAGACAAAGTGACATTCTATCAGCAATAACGATGATGGAAAAGGCAAAAATATATAAGACTGACATAAGCTATCGAAAAGCTTATGTCAATCCTGTTGAAATTCGTTGTAGCAATACGAAACGCTTTCGAAGCGATTGTCACTTGTCTAGCCCCTCTGGTATAGTTCAAAGTAAATGTTCCACAAACCTGCCACTGTCCGTTCTCCTCATTGCCATAGTAAGCTCCAACATTGGGTGAAGTCTCTGGTATCTTCATATTAAACTAAAAGTGATCCGCTCTCTTCTTAGAAACTAATAAACAAAAACTTAAAGTTGTATTCTATCCTTAGTCGCGAATTGAACTTAGGCGGGTAGGTTAGACCTTGAGCAAGTAATAGCGAAGCGTTGAGAGAGATAATAGAATTGTTTCAAATTGCTTCCTGTGTGGTGTGGTAACTATCTTCATTTCTGGTGTTCTCGGCAACTGGAAATAAGAGAAAAGGTTCTTATTAAATTACAAAAAAAAAAACCGACTCAAAACAAAAACACTAAAAAGTGAAAATAAACAAAGTCAGTGTCTTTGCTTTTCAATTTTCGTATTTTGCGACCGACTAAAGTTATTTTTCACTTTTTTTTTTCTTTATGAAGTCGGTTGTTTTTTTGTAAAATGTTTTTATTTTTCACTTTTTAGTTGTAGTACCTACCCCACACAAATTCGAATACCACTACCTGCTATGTAAATAACAGTGACGGAGTCACTTAGAACATTCGTAATATTGAAACTAACTCAAAAACTACACAAGCAAAGTTAGTATCATTATGGGATCACCTCTGAAGCATGACCTACCAAACAAAAAAAGAATCATCAAAATAAATTCATTATTGGCGGAGTAATCGCGTAACAAACATACAAAAAATAACATACTGACGCATTGAGAACCTCGTCGGTTAATAAACAGCATCAATCTGCGTTTCCTTCTATGTTCTACTAGCTGCTGGCCAAAATAAATGGCTATAAGTAAAGTAGCCTAAGTAACTACTTATAACATCAGCTATCTGCCAGTGTCCCGTCAAAATTGGTAAAGTCGTTTCGGAGATTATACGGAACAAACAGACTGCCAGAAAGACAAATAATAAAATAAAAAAATGCGTTTCATGGCAGTAGTATATATAACGAAATTAAAAGGAAAACTATCACAGCTAAGAATAAGTAATAATCAACCAATTTAAACCCATACAATCTGGGAGAACAAGTTTTTCAACTACAATGTTAAGTTTGTTGGATAAATTCATCCCAACTACGGAACCCTTCATTGAGCGTGGTTCGACATGCACTTGGCGGTTTTATTGTTTTATTTTTTAATGTTTTCTTTTCTTGAATTTTACATTTTCTTTTGTGTGTGTGTGTGTTTTTATGTGTGTATTATTGTTGATTATATAAATTAAAATTAGTTCAAAATTGTACATCAACAGATCTTTAAAACCAAGGTCCAATATTTAAATAAACAATTACTTGATAACAGTACAAAAATAGTTGTTAATAAGACATCTTAACTTTTGTTTACCTTTAAACTGCATTTAAAATGAAATTCTTATCTATGTACACATAAACATAGCATAACATCACGCCTGTAATCCCCGAAGGGTTAGACAGAAGTGTACCTAAAGTACACCCACATTTCACCAGTTATGTTTGAGTCCCATATAACAGGAGTACGAGCCTATTGCCATCAACCGGGTATAAATCCAGACAGGTCTGCTACTGAGAAATTCCATATGAAAAAACCTATTAGGCAGTTTTCCCAATGCCGGCGATTAACGAGTAGCGAGTAGAGCTAGCAACTGAAAACGAGCTGGCGAGGAGAGAGTGTGTAGTTCCGATAGTTTTGTCGCTAGGCTATCAGCGAGTGGCCGCGTGCGACCGGCGATTACTCGCACCACTCGCTCGACCGCTGGTTGATCTCTCGGCGTGAGTTCTGACCTGACTGCTAAGCGAGTATTATCTTTGACAGCTCCTGTCACTCATCGACAAACTAGGGTCGCGAGTACTCGCTGGCGGTGTGAACGGTCAGCAATCAACTATTAATATATGCATCTCTTTTGTTTACTCGGAATTTATATCTATTGTACATTTCTTGATCGAGAAAATAGCCGATAATTAGTTGCTTCCTCGTGTGGGAGAACTGCCTATCACTTTTCCGGACCCTTCCACTTCCAGAGATTTCCAGATAAGACACTTTTACACCAGACATTTCCTCTTACAAACAAACAAAGAATTTTACCTCCATATATTAATAGTTTAGATTAAAGTACGTAACGATTAATCATAGACAAGAAAATAAGGCCCCTGTAGTAATTGGACAGTAGCACCTACTTTTTGCATACTCTTTGTATAGAATATTTTTTTTCTAACTGAACAGACAGCTGTGTTGCTGGGGAAACTCAAACTCAAAGCATTTATTTCAATTAATCCATATACAGGCACTTTTGAACTGTCAAAGAGTCGGTCAGTTAGTCAGAGAGTTGAAGCTAGTTGGCCATTCCAAAACGTAGATCTCTATGGAGACAAACGGGCAAGAAACTCCAAGGACACTTTTTAAAAATGGATATAGCAAAATCCATTACAAAATCCTGGGTACAGTATTCTTGTTGCTTCTATATGTGAGAACAATGTAAAACAAAAAAGAATCAAAAGCAATTCTAAATTTAAGATTAAAAATAAGCTCTGGCAAATAAGAGGTAACCAGTCTCAACTGACGGCGCCCGTTCACGAACATGACATGTGGATCAGCACCATCCAGCTCAACCATTTTGTAGGGAGATTGTTGCGTCATTTCCTCTTCCCAGCTAAAGCACTAGGAAGTGGTGTTGTAGGGCGGGCGTTTTGGGAGACGGTCATAAGCAATTATGACGTTCGAAAAGTCTCACCCTAGTTTGAATAAATGACTTGATTTTGTGTAAATTTCATACATACTGTATTATTTACATTCAAAGGTCTTGGATCACTGGAAAAAGGTACCTAGATGACCCACCAACCAGAGGCCCCCCTAATGCTAACTATCATTGTCCAGCAAATCTTAGCACATTTCAATAAAATTTTAAGGTCTTACCAGAAAAACTTAGACACTTGTTCAACGCGTGTCTAATGTCAGTTTTATGTGAAACTCCATACAGAAATGTCATGTTTAAAAGGTGTTTAGGCTAAACAACTGATAAAAACAGTTTTGTGGTAATATGGTAAATGTTTTCAATCTGTCCTGTCCTATTTACTGACATACCTATCAATTTAATACGTCATCATCTATGTTGGGGTTGGTTTCCAGTCTAACCAGATGCAGCTGAATACTATACACCATTTGAAATAATATTAGACATTTGAATAACCCTTTTTTACAGTCTGTTCAAATGAATTTGACTTCTATTGCGTTGGTAGCATGAAAAATGGCAGCTGCAGTAAACAGTTGGTATTGTAACCACTCATTTGCTTTTAATGCCATCCTTATGCCTACAATATTGGAGTTAAAATCGGTTGAACTAACTGTAAGAAAGGTTTATTTAAATGTCTAATCTTATTTCAAATGGAGTATAGTTGTAGTATTTCAGTGGAACAACTGCCTATCAAACACCCACAACCCATTTACTGGGTAACACAATACCCTTTATATTTTATTACTTGTACAATTATAGTTTTACGTAACAACTCTGAGTTAGATTTGTCTTATTTAAAATAGTAAGGGTAGTTTCGTTTTCCTTTTAGTTAAGCCAGCCAGTATCATAACTTTCAGATGTCCTAATATTTAAAATATATTTTTCTAAGCAGTGTTGATTAGATAATATTGTTAGAATATCATCTTTAGTAGTGGTAAGTGACACAATTCCCGCCAGAATACTCAATTCGAAATTTAAAATGAGTATGAGTATCTCTCTAATGTTTATGATATAAAGGTTAGAAATGAATGCAAAATGAATATAAGATGTTTAATGATATAGGTACTAATTTAATTTAGAAGCTTAATAATATTCATTTCATCTCATTATCATTCAGAATCATGCTTGAGTGATAATGAAAGTAAGGAAAAAAGGGTCATGAACTGGTTGAATAGAAGTACAACCTCAGCAGAGTCCTACATACAATTAAAAAGTTATAAAAACAATATGTCGTATTAATGTTTAGAAGTCCAATAAGATTTTGTAGACGCAAGCCCACGATAATATTATGAAATTGAATGTCAACAAATGAAAGGTGTCCTGATTATTTAGATAATCAACTTTCAACTTTAAGCGGAAGTTTCCACGTACGCTATTTACAACACAGATGCCGCGCAGATGTAAATAAAAATTTAACTGTGAACAATAGTGCATACGACAGGCCAAAAATAGATCAACCTAGAAACTAAAATAATTAATTGACCGACTTTCATTATAATCGACTTGATAACGGAATCGCTTACCGACACATTCGTGAACAATTACAATTACAAATCTAACGTCGACACCGTGTAAATGCAATTTATATCGGAAAATATTGAGACTGATTGCACGTGTGCGTTCGAAAAGCTACGTAATCTAGATCTAAGATACTCACTCATTGACGCACATAGAGTGCCTACAACCTCGGATATACGTTTAACGTCCTCAAAATTTGTTTTTGACAAAACAGATGCACAAATAACTATAAAATAAGCACTATAACCTCCAATATCACTATTCCACACACAAGATCACCAGCCAGTATTCGTGGCGGAAATGGCGACCGCTGTGAAGTCTGAGCGCTCCAACGTGTACGATCTACGCCCAACTTCGTTATAAAATATTAACCGGCGTTTTTTTTACGAATTCGCTTGGATTATTTTGTCTGAAATAAATGGAAATATGGATATTATTACCTTTCTACTAGACAATCATACTCTTGTAAATTTAGCTGAGCCAAAAGAGTTGTCAAAATGACGAGTGAGTTCTTCGTTCAAATTATTTATGACAAAATTTTATGACATTGGTTCGGTCAATGTTTTTTCTAATAAATCAAAGTGAAAACGATATGCGAACTCAAAAACAATTGAAAATAACAGCTAAGCCGCTTTCATCCTTTTTAATTAGTACCTATTTACTTCGTCTTGATTTTAAACGCAACATTATGTAAACGTTACTCTACGTTCCATTCCGAGTAGATTTCGGACGCGGACGTTAAATGTTGATATTGTAATTTGGTCAAATTATTTAGATCTAAACATTGTTTTATTTTAAGAGTAGAAACAACATACATATGTCATATATTTTTCAATTACTGAACTATACTAAAAGAAGACATTGTTATAAAGTCGAACCGAAGTTTCAACAAGTACGTCCGTACTTAAAACGAATTTCAATCATTCTATGTGCTCTGTGCGTTCAGTCTTATCAAATGAAATGTCAAAACAGCGATTCGATAGGTACCTATCAGCGTAAAAAATTGTTTACTTTTGCGAAAGTAAACAATTAAATATTGTGTGAAAACTTAAAAAATAGATAAAAATGTCGGCTCCTTTTACTAAACTAGTAACTCCAATCACTCGATTATCCGTTGTGTGTCGCGGCTGCTTAGCGGATTCGGGCGAAATGAAAAATATGTATGAATGGGGACTAAACGATGATTACTTCAGAGTTACCGCGATTGAGGTGAGTTTTTTTTTTTAAATATAGTCTTAGTACCGTATTTTTAGTCCTATTCATTGGATCTCCCTGACTTCCTGACACATAAAATATAAATGGAGCACACGCTTTGTAACGCCCGCCTGGCCTGTGGTCAGTGTTCGTCCGGTACGGTGTGTCAACCGCGTCGTAATAAAATCGTGTGAGCTTGAATAAGCGATACGTCGACGGCGCCGTGCCGTAGTGCCGCCGTGTCTGTCAACAAGCTTCCATAGTATACCCTACAAAATGAAGACCGTGCCTACACACGGCGAATCCACCTCAGTTTTTCACGGCAAGAAAAAAGTGTGTGTAGTCACCGGCTGAGGTAACAACTATTGCGAAATTGGCATGGAGATAATAAAACCGGCCAAGTGCATGTCGAACCACGCACAATGAAGGGTTCCGTAGTTAGGATGAATTGACCCAACAAACCTAACATTGTAGTTGAAAAACTTGTTATCCCATACAGATTGTATGGGTTTATATTGGTTGATTATTACTTATGCGTAGCTGTGATAGTTTTCCTTTTAATTTCGTTATATATACTACTGCCATGAATTTTTTCACATATCCAACACCAACCATTTAGCTGGTAGGGGGGGGGGGACACTTGACTCTAACAAAAATTAGCACTTTAAAAGCATAATATTTAGCAAAAGAATCCTTGAATAATAATCCAACAATACTCCACGGATTGACGGATTAATTATTTCTGAGAAACAAAAGATTAAATGTAAAATATCTGGACTTTTTTGGCCCAGTGAGTTTGTTTGTTTGTTACGCTTTCATGCTAAAACGGTTGAACGGATTTTGCTGAAATTTGGCACAGGGGTAGACCAAGACCTGGAATACGACATAGGATACTTTTAATCCCGGTATTCCCACAGGATCCTGACTTACGCGGGTGAAACTGCGTGGTGCAGCTAGTTATTAATATAATAATATATTTTCAGACAACAAGAAGACAGGGTATATCAGAATTGTTATGTGCGACCTGTGAAGCCGCTATGATCAGCTGTAAGCAGTTCCGGGATCGCTGTCAGCTGTCTGACAAAATACTCAAGACCTCTCTGACAGTTCGAGTAAGAATTAAAAAAATCTGCCAAGAGCGAGTCGGACTCGCGCACGAAGGGTTCCGTACCATCACTACGTATTATAAAACAAAGTCGTCCGCCGCGTCTGTCTGTCTGTGATACAGCCTTTGCTTTTGCCGCAGCCTTTGCCGTTTTTATAGATAACTAGCTGATTCCCGCGGCTTCGCCCGCTTGACAAATTATAATACTAAAACCTTCCTCGAGAACCAGTCTATCCATTGGTGAAAACAGCATGAAAACTGGTGCAGTAGTTTTTGAGTTTATCGCGAACAGACAGACAGACAGACGCGGCGGAGGACTTTGTTTTATAATATGTAGTGATGGTACGGAACCCTTCGTGCGCGAGTCCGACTCGCACTTGGCCGGTTATTTTTTTTGCTCTAAATTCTTATCTGACCTTGTGTGTGACTGACAGTGGAAGGGTTACTAAACGTTTAAAGAAAATAATGCTATTTTGGGTCAAAATTAATTATCTAGCCAAACTCCGCAGATGTGATGGGTATACAGGGTGTTAGGGTAAACACCGTTATCCTTGAAACTAGTGGTTTGGTGTCATTTATAGAACGTATAATCAATGGAAAATTACGACTTTCATTTTTCTATTTTTAAATTACATTTTACCACTCGAGTATTTCACCCTTTCACCTATGCGCTAGGGCAACGAACATGCGTCTCAACACGGGTGGGAGTCGCGGGACATGACCTGACCGGCCGTGAGCGCGACCCCTCCCTCAGTCAGTCAGCTGTTTCGCTTGCGAGCACGGTGTCGGATAGAAACTTATTAAAAGCTTTTAATGAAAATAATGTTTTTTTTTGTTGTTACTCGATCATTTATTTTAATATTTAAGTTAACTACCTATGGTTTAAGTGACAACGGTGTTCACCCTTCCACCCTGTATACAGGGTGAAATTGAATTCATGGGCATTTTCGTAAGGGGTCATTGTACTCATCATTATGAACAACTTTTACTATGGGACCAACCCTGAAATCACGAAAACAACAGCTTTTCCCTACATTTTACATACATATACTACACTACATATGTTCGCATAGCGCAGTTGTATTATTATTCTAGTTTTTCTCATTTACAGGCAAAGAAAAAAGCCCAAAGGTTTCGAAGAAACCAAGTGACCTGCATACTTCACGACCAAAAACTAGCCGTCATGATAACCGCACCGAAAACAGAGGCGCGCATCGGCCTCCCGTGCCCCTTTCATTGCAAAGACAATTTTTACAAAAAGAGTGACCTACAAAATCACCTCAAAAAAACCCACAGCGTTTCGGAAAAATTCGAAATTTCGCTACAATATTACTGTGCAGAACTTAAATGTGCCTACCACATAACTTCAGATAAAAATAAATGGTTCTCTGGTCGGAAATTTTTAAACCAACACATGAATAAAGTGCATAAAATCAAGACGTATTTCTGCAATGACTGTAGTCAGTGCTTTGCCACCGAAACAGAACTACAACGACACTTAAAATGTTGTAACTTCGTTTATATTTGTCAAATATGTGATACGAAGTATAATACTAATGAGAAATTGATGGTACATTTGAAGAGAAAACATCCCAATGTACATCAATTGTATAAGAATGAAAAAGCTGAAAAGCGGAAAAGCGAAAATATAAATGAGGTGAAAAAGAAAAAAATTGAAACTGTGGAGGCGCCAGCAGAGACAGTCATTACAGAAGAAGTGCCCGCTGGAACAGTCACAGAGACGTGGATTTTCAACGAATCGCAGAACAAAGATGACAAATCCAGTAAGACTCAAGAAGATATCTGTGATAGTCCAAAAAAATCTTTTGCGACGCAGATACCTGAAGATATACGGAATGACGTGACTTTACCCTCGTGGGTGTCGAAAAACGAATTTGAAATTAAAACTGACGAGATAAGTACTCAAGTGGCGTTTGAGGATCTCTTGTCTTTGAAATCGCAAAACAGCGAAGATGAGATATTCTTCTCGGATCCTGTTTCGTTGTCAGACATTCAAACTCAAACGTTCCCACTAGAATTTGGTCTAAGCCGCTCTAACAAAGAAACTCAGTCTTGCAAAAACTCTCAAACGCAATCCCCAGATTTGAGCATTAAAGAGACACAAACGTGCTTCTGTCATTACGACTCTCCGAAGCCCAATTTCCGGCTTTTTGACAGCTTATCCTCAAGTCCGGCTAGTATTAATCATACTTCGGCGGAAACCCAAACTGCCGATCCAAGGCTCTCGGTAAGATCCGATGTGCTACTGAGCTTCAATTCGGCTGAAACTCAAACTTGCTTTGATGACTCTAGCAGTGAGAGTATGTGACAGTACTATAAAGATTTACCAGGAACCAGTTCGGGTATTTAGCTGGTCATTAATTGCATAATAATAAGGTTCATATTCGTATGGCACTCTTACTTTAAGTATAAGTGCGGTCTGTATCTCGAAAACTATTGAATTTCGGCCATACATATGGGTGGTTGAATTTGTTGCATTCTGGCCCCCCTATCAGCTCCGGACGGATATACGTCGAATTACAAGTAACCCTATATATTAATATGCTTTAATGTAAAATATCAAATTCATTCATTCACTGACAGACATGCACAGACTAAACCGTTGGATCAAGAAGCATGCAATGTTGCACAAGAGTTTTTTATATAACGAAAGTGAGCACTAAGGAAGGATTTTCGAAGATTCACCCCCTAAGTTCGTCATCTTTAGGGTACCGTAGTCAACAAATGATAAATTAATAGGATTTATGTGAAGTCAGGATTTTTGTGTGACGTCAGGTCTTTGATGCGTAGTTCGCTTGTGGCGATGTAGATGCCGCCACAGTACCAACCAGGGATTGAAATGGCGAAAAGAAACAGCTGTTCCATACATTTTGTCCACGTATGAGAAGAGAACACAGAGGAGCTCGTGGCTAAGTAATAACAGCCGGTCGGGTCGATCCATCAGGTTAAGCTACGCTTTCCGGGGTTGGTCCGTGGATGGGTGACCATTTTCACATATCGAGACTCCTCCGTGCCTCGGAAAGCACGTTAAGCCGTTGGTCCCGGCTGTCATTTGTGGATCTTTGACAGTCTTTACGAGTCGTCAGAAGCCCGAAAGTCTGACAACCAGTCTAACCAAGGGGTATCGTATTACCCAGTTACTGGGTTGTGGAGGTCAGATAGGCAGTCGCTCCATGTAAAATACTGGTATTCAGCTGCATCCGGTTAGACTGGAAGCCGACCCCAACATAGATGGCAAAAGGCTAGGCAGATTTGATTTGATAAGAAGAGAACACATTTATGGAACAGCAGATTTTTTTTAAATAAACAGCATCTAATACTTATTTTACTTTACCGTACGACCGATGAATCATGGCCGATCTGGACATAAGCTCTCCGAACTTTTACGGATGTTCTCAATCACCTCACCCTCGCGTCATGTCACCGTTTGGTTCCTAAAAAATGTTATTGCGCAGTCTTCTGCACATAGTTCAGACGCGCCGTGACTCATCAGCTGTATTTTATGCCTGTATGGCCCCGTCCTAAGTATTTAAAAGATAACGTCGCGTGTTTATGTCACATTTTGTTCGGAATACCGGAAAGCGCCCTGTGTTGCAATGATCGTGTATTCTAGCGACGATCGCTTTATAGGACGCGGAGTAAAGCGCAGCTACTTTGATATGTGTCTATACAGGGTGTAAGGGACAGCCCTCCGCAAATTAACAGGGGGTATTCAGCCCCTTATTTTGAATCATATTCCACCGGAAATTTCCTCAGGAAAGTTTTCATTTTTTTAATCGTTTTTTCAGTTACTATTCCTTTATTTCAATATAAAATCATTTAAGTATCATTTACGCAGCACTCCATTTATGTAAATAAAACAGCTAAAATCAAAACACCAACAATGGATGTTAAAATACTCGAGCGCCCCGACACGGGGAGTGCGGCTGCGTGGGTTTTGCCACGGTAACAATACATTGCGCGTGAGATAATAATTCAAATCTGGTTTATTGGATTCCCATAACGTTCCTGAAATAATTTCATGTACCGGTTGTATGCTGAATTCATCCCATCAGTCTGCGGAGGGATGTCCCTTACACCCTGTATAGTATGAACAAAAAAAAAAACTAATTTAAGAATATACCTACTTACTCAAATAAATTATTTTCTATGTGGTACCTTGTCTGTTATTTTATTACCATATCCCTACAGCAAAATGATCGACCAGTTTTAATTAATAAATCGATAATGAACTAAGTCACAACTAAAATAGAGTGGAAAATTGCGTGCAAAAGATTGCATAAAACTGCACTTTCCAAAATTAGTAGTTAGAAATCCGAAAGTCTGACAACCAGTCTTACACAGTAACGGGCTCGGAAGGTCTGATAAACAGTCGTTCCATGTATACGAAAAAGTATATATGTGTACAAAAAAAAATATTTATGTAATTTTCCATTGATTTTACGTTCCATAAATGATTATGTAACGTAAAATCAATGGAAAATTCCTTTTTTTTTTTTTTTAATTACATTTTACCACTAGAGTATTTCACCCTTTTTGCCTATGCACTAGGGCAATGAACTTTCGTCTCAACACGGGCGGGGGTCGCGGGTCGTGACCTGGCCGGCCGTGAGCGCGACCCCTCCCTCAGTCAGTCAGCTGTTTCGCTTGCGAGGACGGTATCGGATAGAAACTCTTAAATCTTTTAATTAAAATAACGTTGTTTTTTGTTCTTAATCGGTCATTTATTCTTATATTTAATTCAACTTCCCATGATTTGAGTGACAACGGTGTTCACCCTTACACCCTGTATTATCTCCTACAAGTGTCGATATTTTAATTATTTATTTGTCAGTAGTCCCTTTCTAACCATATCATCTTTCACGCAATCCATCCATGTTTCTAGTTTAGAGGCATGAGGAACAGGGTGTAAAGTTCACTCATCTTCTATATAAAAGGGAGGATCCTCCGACCAGACGGGTGTCGTTTCTCGCGGGCAACTTCCCAAAGATTGATGTCGTGGGTCTTGTATATATGTCGATCGCGCAGCGATGCAGGATTTTTTGTGACGTTGATACCGCCACACTAGTACGACATTCTTATAGAAAAAAACAAAGGATTCAATTATAAAAACAATTTTTATTAAATAAAGAAAAGTGCAAAAACAACACCTAGAATTGTTTCCCCAAATCCCCACAAATGATCTAATTGAATATTTTCCTATAATTAAATTGGGTCCATTTTGACACAGTTTATTAATGACTACATATTATTATAAAACAAAGTCTTCCGCCGCGTTTGTCTGTCGTGATAAACTCAAAAACTACTGCACCGATTTTCATGCTGTTTTCACCAATGGATAGAGTGGTTCTCGAGGAAGGTTTTAGAATATAATAACCGACATCAACGCGGGCGAAGCCGCAGGCATCAGCTAGTTAATTATTTGATTCTAAGGACCGTTTTGTTAAATCTCCAAATAACTTCTATCGGAGGAATAAAATATGCGGTTTGACAGCTTACAGAGATATGAGAAACAAGGTGCGTAGTTCCTGAGGACCTGACCATCTGGTCGGGTCCTCTATTGTTTTTGAACTGGTGGGCTGCTGCCCGGCGATTGATGTCGGGATGTTGCTGGTGTGCATTGAATGTCGATTTCATGAAAGGGCCGAGTCACACCGCAATGGCAGCGGCCCCCGGCGTCGCCGCTTGCAAATATAACTGTTTAGAAGAAACAAATGAACACATTGGCGCATGAAATGCGGCGGGGGAGCGCGAGCACGCCCGCGGTGCCGCGAGCGGCCTCGCGTCGCCGCTGGCAGCCGCGGGCAGAACCACAGTCTTGCGACCTTTTCAAGCGATACTGGTCTTTTAAGTATGTAGATAAAGTTTAAAATTATTTCAAACTGAAAGTGCTCGCCGCGGCCCGCGTCGCTGCCGGCCGCTGCCATTCCGGTGTGACTCGGCCCAAATCGTCATTCAATACACTTACATGAACTTAGAGAGTTGTATTGCTGATTCTTATGTTTATAATTCTTTAAATCCATATTTGTTACGGCCGCTAATAATATTTAGATCAACAAACAACCTGATACTGACCTGCAAATTGCAAAAAACGTAAGAAAATTTGAATTTCGCGGGCTACCCTAGCGCAACCACCTTAAGAGCATCTGGATTGTTGCGTGACGTCAGTGTTATGATTACTTCGCGTTAGGCGTTGTAGATGTCATAATATCACGTCTTGTTTCCCCGAAGGGTTAGACAGAGGTGTACCTATAGTACACCCACATTTCGCCAGTTATGTTTAAGTCCCGTGTAATAGGGGGCGAGCCTATTGCCATCAGCCGGGCAAGAATCCAGAATTCGGGCTGCTACTGAGAAATTCCTGATGGAAAAACTCAATATCCTTTCGCCCGACTTGGGAATCGAAGGACCTCATGCTCCGCAGTAGCGCTTGCGACCACCAGACCAACGAGGCAGTCGCCATATTTATTTTACAGATAACAGTTAGAGTTAGAGTTGGGAAAAGTGTATCATTTTTGCGATTGGATCATTCGCATCTGGATCACTGAAATGATCCGAAACACTGATATGTTTCCTTTGGCACATTTGGATCATCGGCTCAAAGGATATAAAATACAGAATGTTACGTATACATTACAAAAAACGACCGTATAGTATTTGATGTGTAAGCGCCTTAGTGGTCATTTTTACGTGCACGGATAACGACAACGAATGCACAGAGTAAATTTGAACGAAAATCTGTGATTGTATGAGTGATACACATCTCATTTAGTATCTCTTTCTGACTTGTATAGATTGTAATTATGTCGCCCGCTCACTTGCGACTCGCGAGTCAAAAGACGTGTGTCTCAGTCTCCCTCTCTCGCTCGCTCACTGCTCAGTCGCCTCGCGAGCGACGCGTCGCGCGGAATGAGCCAGAGCAAAGTAATTTTTCAGATCCAAATGATGCGTTTGAAACGTTGTTACTGAACCAATTTTTTGAATCACTTCAATGATACGGATCAGTGAGTCGGTTCCGTAAATAGTTACACACGCTTAGTTAGGGTCAGTTCACTCCGAGACGCGCCCGACCCCACATAAGGCGCCGCGCGCACTCTCCACTCACGCCGCAGGGCAAAAAATTGCGACGCTCACCCAGCGCGCTCACATGCCCGAGGAACGCGCACGCCTAATGTTATTTTTTTATGATCCGATACAATATCGACTTTATTGACTACACAATAAGGTACACGCGCTGCGCATCTCAGCGTACTTTGACACGTGTCAACACTCGCATTGAAATTATACCTTTTCGTGAAGAAAATAAGTTCGATAATTGTTAAAAATGTGCGCGCAGCGTCGCGTCGCTTCATGTCGCGGTCTAAATTGACCCTTATCCGGCGAATGATCGGCCCCAAATAAAATTAAGAATAAAAACAATTCATAATTATTACATTTTTAACGCGAAAAGTATTGTACATAAATATTATTTACAATTTCGAAAGATAAATAACTTTTAACCTAATTAAAAATATACAACATGGAATTAATAATCAAAAAATGTTTGCACCACTTGTGAATCTTCTATTTAATATATCATCTGCCTAGCCTTTTCCCAACTATGTTGAGGTTGGCTTCCAGTCTAACCGAATCCCGCTGAATACCAGTATTTTACATGGAGCGACTGCCTATCTGACCTCCACAACCTAGTAACTGGGTAATATGAAGGATTTTATTAAAATTCAGAATTCATCCGCACGAATCGATCCATCAGGTTGAGCTACGCTTGCCGGGGTTGGTTCGTGGATGGGTGACCATCTTTACATACCGAGACTCCTCCGTGCCTCGGAAAGCACGTTAAGCCGTTGGTCACGGCTGCCATTCGTGGATCTTTGACAGTCGTTACGAGTCGTCAGAAGCCCGAAAGTCTGACAACCAGTCTTATCAAGGGGTATCGTGTTACCCAGTTACTGGGTTGTGGAGGTCAGATAGGCAGTCGCTCCATGTAAAATACTGGTATTCAGCTGCATCCGCTTAAACTGGAAGCCGACCCCAACATAGTTGGGAAAAGGCTAGGCATCTGCCTAGTCATCATCATCTGATGATGACTAACGAAACCAAGTTTATTAGAAAATGCACCGTAAATACACGCAGCGAAAGTTTAATTTACAAAGAGTTATTTAATTGCTTAACCCCGCGTCATATTTAAAAGCAATCGTTGCGCGAATACGCGATCATCGGGGTCATAATTATGTCACGTTTTGTTCGGAAAACCGGCAAACGCCATCTGTCGGCGCGCCCACGCGTTCAGGTTACAAATGAGCGCTACGATCGCTTTCAAATAAGACGCGGAGTTGAAATAGGTGAAGTCAGAAGTGACCGATATAGGGTCAGCGCACACCATGAGCAGAACAGAGCATTTTCTGAGAATACTGAAAAATGAATCTTTATGACAATTCCATACATTCCAAAATTAATACACGAACACGCAAGCTCGAGGATGGTCGATATACAGTTTGTAAGGTCATTACGACGGGAAATCACACGCACACGGCTTGTCTACACTAGACCTTGCAGCAAGGCTTCACATGCTCCGTGTGATCCTTCTGACAGCATTTCTTCCCTGGCTTTTCCTCGAGTCTCCGCCCTTTCCCCGCTAGAGGGCGGTCCTTCTCATCCCAGACGACTACGCCATCGCACGCACAGATGCGTTTGGGGTTTTGAAATATGCCCGCTGAGCGGGCGATGACGCCACAGGCGATTCTGTGAAAAAAAGAATGGAATAGTTATTTGTTATGCAAGGCTGTTGTTTATTGGCGCAAGTACTTATTGAACCATGAGCGAAGCAAGTGGTTCAAATATAGAATCCTGAGCGTTGCGAGGGTTTTAAAGGTACGAGACGCAGAATAAGTTTGCTGCCGAGCGAAACACACAACTTTTCACCTCACTACAGCGAAGAAAATGCTAGGTGTCTCCCTCGCATCGCTCAGGTTTCAATACAAGTACTCGCGCCAAAAAACAACTTTGCAGCCTTGCATAACAAATAACTATTATTTCAATTTTCGTTGGGTTGTTGGCCGTTGGTCGCGTCGCCACGTCAACAGCCGGACTGACCCGCCGCATTAGATGATTCACATCAAAAACATGCCCATGTGTATGCCCTTATGGGTAGTTTTTTGGGTTACCATAACCTAATTATAAGACCAACTGTTTCACCAAAAATCACACTAATAAATACTTTGACTTTGAAAATATTACTTATATATTTTTTTATTTAAAGGAATTCAATCGAACGTCAAATTATTGTCATTTCGCTTTCATAAAAAAATGATTAAACACTCCAATATAATTAGTGAATGTGCTTTATGTGAACTCCTAATGATTCTAATTTGTGGGTCTTAAAAATTCCTTTAGGGGTATGAGGAAGTTGCGGAATAGTCCGAAAGGCCTGCCAGGGTTGCGGAATAGTCCGAAAGGGATACCGGGACCCTGGCAACAGGCAACCGAAGGAACACGGGTGGGTTTTAGTCAGTAAGAGTCTGACACGCCCTTCCGCTCCACCCAGAGCGGGAGAAGTCATATGATGATTTCCCACCAAAAAAAAAAAAAAAAAAGGGGGTATGAGGAACAGGGTATAAAGTTCACTCATCCACCATAGAAAAGGGAGGATCCTCCGACCAGACGGGTGTTGCCGTGTTGGTTGTGTCTGGCGGGCAACTTCCCAACGATTGATGTCGGGTTCTTATCTGTCCACTACACGGTAAACTTTAATTGCGCGATGCAGGATTTATGTGACGTCAGGTCTTATGCGTAGTTCGCATGTGGCGATGTAGATACCGCCACATCAAGTAACTACGACCAACTTGGCTATAGCGCTCACTCGGCTCGCGCGCGGTCACGGTTCTAACCAAAAGTCAAAGATTTATTTGCAGATAAAAAAACTTTGAACAAGGTTGTTTTTTTTTTGTAAAAAGTTTTTATTTTTCACTTTTTAGTTGTGGTACCTACCCCACACAAATTCAAATACCACTACCTGGTATGTAAATAACAGTGACGGAGTCAAACAATATATCGTCTACATACACAAATTGGGAAAAATACGTAATTATTGAAGCTAACTCAAAAACTACGCAAGCAAAGTTAATAAAATTTATATGGGCCCACCTCTGAAGCATGACCTACCAAACAAAAAAAGAATCATCAAAATCGATTCATGATTGACGGAGTAATCGCGTAACATACAAACAAAAAAAAACATACTGACGAATTGAGAACCTCCTCCTTTTTGAAGAAGTCGGTTAAAAACCCATTTGTTCGGGGTAAAAATCCGGAGCCACACGTAATCTGTTCGATTTATGTCTGCGATATCTTGTTTATTTTAAGTTGAGTTTTTTGTCGTAGTTGGGTTTTAGTTTTTTTACCTTTATTTTTGAGAATGTCAACACTTACGTTGAGCCGCTGTCGCCATCTACCTTCGAAGTGGGTGAACAACCCCTCCCGAGGTCGTCTCGTCCCTCCGTCACGGCCACTGATCGACCGATTATGTCCCAAACCTGAAACATACCGTAACTGTTATTTGTGATTGTCATTTTTGCATGTCTTTGGTGATTTTTAGGGTTACCCAAAGGGTAAAACGGGACCCTATTACTAAAGCTCCGCTGTCTGTCTGTCTGTCCGTCTGTCACCAGGCTGTATCTCATGAACCGTGACAGTTAGATAGTTGAAATTTTCACAGATGTATTTTTGTTGCCGCTTTAACAACAAATACTTACTAAAAAACTTAATAAATAAAAAAATGTGTTGTTGTATTTTTGCCGTTTTCATAGATAATGGTACGGAACCCTTCGTGCGCGGGTCCGACTCGCACTTGGCCGGTTTTTTTGCATGTTTTTGGTGATTTTTTTCTGATCTGTTTACTAGCTTTTTTGCCCGCGCTTTGTCCGCATAATACTGGATGTCGGATAATATCCCACGGGAACGTACTACCGGGATTAAAAGTATCCTATGTGTTAATCCAGGTTATAAACTATCTGTATGCCAAAGGCGATTATTAATTTTGGGCTAAATAATGAAAGTGCCTGCCAAACAAAAAAAATATATATTCCGTTAGAACATAGTTATTCTCTTCAACTTTCACTATTGGACCAAATTTGTAGGGAAATTCTCTGCGCTGTAATACGATTTTGAAAAATACTGTTTTCTGTATGTTTTAGTTAAAAAAACAAAATCGGTTCAGCCGTTTGGCATCTACGAGGGAACAGAAACTTATAACACCCCTCTTTTTCCGTCGGGGGTTAAAATATTAATAGTAATCTAATAAAAGTAAAATAGCTTGTAGTAATTAAAAATGAAGCGAAATACGTAATTTAGCTTTTTTTTTAAATGTATGGATCCCATAAATGTATGGACGATGAATTTTCTCCTTTGATTAAAATCCGTTCAGCCGTTTACAACCTGGATTAACACATAGGACACTTTTTAAATCTTTTTAGTACGTTCCCGTGGGATAATTTCTGATCTCAAAATGGTGAAGGAAAAATCGTGAGGAAACCGGCATGTCCTAGAACCAAATATTCGAAGACATGCGACATCTACCAACACGCACTGGGCCCGCGTGGTGGGTTACAGCCCACTCCCTCTCGAAGAGAGAAGGCCTGTTCCCCAGCAGTGGGAACATTATAGGCTGATTATGCTAAGCGGGCGCAACCGTGGGAAAAAGATAATGTATAATAAAAATTACCTTTAACACATTATCTACTATCCTGAAGGTAGCGCGTCCATTCTCGTCTGCGACAATGTTGCCCAGGTCGCCTGCGTGCCGGCTGTCCCTGGGGTCGTTCGGACCCCCGTGCGGGGTGCCGAAGGGGTTGTAGTGGTCCCCTATTGAATTGCACCCCTGGGGATACAATACAAGGAAAATATTTAAAGATTTAAGAATAGATTAGAAGTCGGTGGCAAAAAACGAAATATCACAACCAATGACACCGACTTTTGAAATTAGAGTTATTTTTAACCGACTTCTTCAAAAAGGAGGAGGTTCTCAATTCGTCTGTATGTATTTTTTTTTTTTTGTGTTTGTTACGCGATTACTTTTTTTGTTTGGTAGTACATGCTTCCGAGGTGGTCCCATATAAATTTTATTAACTTTGCTTGCGTAATTTTTGAGTTAGCTTCAATATTACGTATTTTTCCCACTTAGTTTATCTAGACGATATCCTGTTTGACTCCTTCACTGTTATTTACATAGCAGGTACTGGTATTCGGATTTGTGTGGGGTAGGTACCACAAATAAAAAGTGAAAAATAAAAACGTTTTACAAAAAAAAAAACAACCGTACTTTTTAGTTGTGGTGCCTACCCCAACAAATACGAATACCACCACCGGAGTGACGGGAACTTAAAACATCATCCATGGCTAAGTTCGAAAAATACGTAATATTGAAGCTTACTCAAAAAGTGCGCAAGCAACGTTAATAAAATTTATATTGACGGAGCAATCGTGTAACAAAGATACAAAAAAAAACAGTCGATTTGAGAACCTCCTGCTTTTTGAAGAAGGTTGATGTATACAAAATATTGTAAAACATTTTTAAATAAAAGAGTAACCGTGGAGTTTCTTGCCCATAATTCTCCATACGAAAACTACCTTTTGGAAGGGCCAACTAGAATCAGTTCTATTTCTTTGTTTGTTCTTCACGTTCAAAAGTGCCTTGAATGTGCCTATTTTAAATAAATTAATTGACTTTTGACTTTTGGTTAAGAATAGATCAACCATTTTTCAGATTATTTAAAGTTAAATGTTACAAAAAAATGCCTTGTGATATTTATATTCAATTTTGCCATTAAATAAAATATTTATTAAAAATTTTAATCTTAAAGAATTTTAAATTTTCTTTAATTTGATTGCAATATATCACAAGGTATTTTTGATCGACCCGTGCGGCTATTTTTATGTAGCTGAGCCTCTTAGGGTCCTCTCACCTGACTCAAATCGCCAGTGTCATGCACATGCACCCCGTGCGGCCCTGACGGTAGACCGTCGATGCTCCCGTCGGCCACCAGCGGCCCTTCAGCAGTCTGCTGGAACCTTATCACTCCAAGCACCTGGCTGTTGCAGCATGATTGACTGGAGATCATTGCTACGGCTGACTGAGTTTCTGCAGGAGATGACATCGTTTTTACAATACAAACCGTATAGGCAAAGAGAAGAATTAGAAACGTTAGTATGAACACCGAAAAATATAATATATAAATATTTTTTATTTTTTTAAAATAAATTATTATGCAATTTATTTCATTCAAAGTATACAAAATCCCTATTAACATAGGTAAAGAAAAAAATAAAGTGTAAAATAATAAGCCTACTACTACTACAAAATAATAACCGTAATACAGTTTATAACTATAGTTATAAATAGTTAATTCAGCTTGTTACGAGAAGCCAATTCATCCTGTCCCCCATACAAAACAATAATAAATATTTTGTTATTATTTTGTAACCGTAATACAGTTTATAACTATAGTTATAAACTGTACAAATCAACTGTTCAAATTAGACAGGAATCAGACCGCTTTTCGCTTAATTTTTATAACTCACCTCCAAATCCCTGCAGCACAGCCCTTTTCCCAGAAGTCTTAGTAACCATTTCAAGCACCTGTGTGCTTGGCAAGGAGGTCTCAACTAAAATGGCTCCATCTTTATATGAAGCCTCCTTTACACCGTCCTGGGACTTTAACTCAGCCAGAGTCTTCTTTAGGACTTCTGTGTCCACTTTTGACCCGAAATCCACTAGGACTTCTAGCTGTAATAATGACGTGGAAAACGGATTTTATTAAGGGCTGATTTAACTAACGCCAGTCAGTTCTCGTATCTTTAAGAATTCGTCGTAAAAATACCTCTAGATTTGTTGCAACTGTACTCTATTTGAAATAAGATTAGAAATTTAAATAAGCCTTTTTTACAGTCCGTTCAATCCATTTTGACTTCTATTGCATTGGTGGCATGACAAATGGCAGCTGCAGTAGACAGTTGGTATTGTGTAACTTTTTTTGATTTTAATGGCATCCTTATGCCTATGGTATAGAAGTATAAATCGGTTGAAAGGACTGTAAAAAGGTTTGTAATCTTATTTCAACGTTGACTATGAATGTTTTTAAATAAGTGCGGGAGTTAGCCTTCAGACAAATTTTAGGCTCCCCCATACTTTAACACCTGTGCATGAGAAACTAATTGTTTTAAAGTTTCAATTGATTCTGTACGATTTACTTATGTATGTTGAATTTTTTTTTTAACTTGAGGATTATAGTGTAGGTATTTTTTGAAATCCTACAGATTGGAAACAAATTTAGGCCCTCCACGTGATCATCCCCACCCTTGATACTACACTATCCCACCAATCCCAAAAGAACCATTGACGATTTTTTCTCTGTACCTATGGTTTTGCGTACTTTTGGGTTTTAAAATATACTAAAAAAGGTTCTATTCTACCCAAAAAAAAGTAGCTACTATAAAAAAGAGCCAGGTGTTATTATAACCATAATTATAATAAAATTGTAATAATAAGTACCTACACCAACTTGAGTTTTATTCACTAATTATGTCGAATAATGGTGAACATACAAAATACACATTCAACATACTGTAAAGCCATGACCTTTGCCTCCTATGTTAAAGTTAAAAAAGTTTAATCAATATTTTTGAAGTATGTACTTTGTTATTTTTGCAGGTTTTATGGTACTACGGTATATTATGGTTTGTTTCATTAATGTTATTACGAAGGATTTCTGATGGCAACCAAGGCTATTTTTAGTACGTAAATTGCTAAGTCATGATTATTACGGCCAATATTGCAGTGAAAATGCAATATATAAAACAATACGGCTCTTCTGACTTTAAAATGGCTATGTAAGTCTTATTACGCTAAAAACCTTACCTTTGAGGTCAGCATTTTGGATTTCAAAAGCACAAAACACGAGAAATTGATATTCTTCTAGCAAATTCAAAAGCAATGCAACTTCTTTCGGTATTTTTCTCGAATAAAAACAAATCGACCAACATGCGTATTTGACAATTTTGACAAATAAGTAATGAAAGTCCTTCACGTTCCGTAGATTCCCTTTTCAACATTTGAAACATGCTTTTGTTATTGTCGCCGTTACTCTCAAACTTGCACTAATCTTAGTTTTTGTCTCTTTTGCACAAAAACATGTTAAAATGTGTCATGCATGATTGTTTTTCATTGGGCCGCCGGCATCGATGATGGATGCGCTAGGGTAGCCCACGAAATTATTTTTTTTGCAAATTGCAGGCAATCTTAGCGCATCGCATCGCCCTTAGGTGATCGATGGCAGCCGGTCATTTATGAAAATAATTGGGGCCGATCTTGTTGACGTTCAACAAAAATACAAGATGAAATAGATATGATGAAATGATAGAGATTATGGTATTAGCTATTGCCGGTTGCTAATTTCCTTCTCCAGGTCAAGGTCTACCCCTGTGCGAAACTTCATCCAAATCCTTTCAGCTGTTTTGGCGTGAAAGCGTAACAAACAAACAAACTCACTTTCGCATTTATAATACTAGCTCGCTAGCGCGCCCGCGTGGTATGTTGGTAAAAAGTAGCCGCCACTAAGATGCCCCACTGACCGTTAGGATTAAATCATTATAAGCAGGGCTTTAGGCAGGAACTATGGAAAGTGTGAAAGATGATATGACTGGAAGCGAACTACCTACCGAAATGACGACTAATAGACAAGTACCTATGGAAGAAAAACTTTTTAAAAACAAAAAAAACCGATGTCGGTTGTTTTTTTTTTTTGAACGATGGATGGACTGTGTGGAAGATGATAAGACTGGAAGCGACTTACCGAGATGAAGACTAATAGAGTTACGTGACACTGGCAGAATAGTCGACACAGGTTCAATTGCCAAGATGGAAAAAAAAAATACAAGCGGTTGTTTTTTTTTTTTTTTGTAAAAAGTTTTTATTTTTCACTTTTTAGTTGCGGTACCTAAAAACACATAAGTACAGACGAATTGAGAACCTCCTCATTTTGGAAGAAGTCGGATAAAAAAAAGATATGTTGCGCCGACCACGTGGGTTGGATTGGATTGGGATGGTGAAAAACTACATTCTTGCAAATAAATAAATTCTGATTCAAATACTGCCGAATCGAATGTGCCGGCCAGAACAAGCTTGTACAATTATCTTTACTGTATAATTTATGTTTCTCTTTGTACAATAAAAGTATGATTTATTTATTTTATTTATCTATTCAACAGCTTAATTTTTAGACAATATATACATAACACAACTAACTATTTACATAAAACACTAAAACTTAAAGAACTAACTAAGTATAACTAAAGTAAGGCGTCGAAAAATTCCTCCGCATCGCTGTCGGCTGGTAATGTACCCAAGAGACTGGCGGCATTGCCACGTTGAATGGCAATGCTTAGCCTCTGACCAAGGTAAAAGCCAGCCCTTGGGTCACGGGAAGTGTCAAGCAGCCGTTTGGAGATTTCATTAAACAGACTATGAGCCCTCGGACCCCACGGCCCTAGGGTTTCAACCCCAAACGGCTCGAAAATATAATTGTCTATAAGGCTATTATACGTTCGCCGCTTGAGGTTTTCCGCAGCCGCAGCGGCAGCGCCAGCATAGCACGCCGAGCCAGGAAGATGGGATGGCGCAAGACTATCGACACACGTTGCGTCCCACACTAAAGGCCTACCCATCTTCCATGGGAATAAGGACATGCCGTCCGGTCTTTTGCCATCGTCGCGTGCCAAGCCATTGGGTTCTAATACAGCTGGAACGCCGACGGTGACAAGAGCTCGTCGGATGATGTCATTAATATTAGCGTGCCGCGCTAAGCAACCCGCACTTCGGCTGCAAAACAGGCCGTGGTGTCCGAGGCTGTTGACAACTTCGCCACAGTGACAGCGATGAGGAGTACAACATGGGGCTCCTAGGCGCAGGGAAGCAGCGATGCGGAACGTAGTGTCGTTGAACAAAGTTCCTAGGTTCGATGACGGTAGTGCATGAAGCCACAGACCCGACTCCCGCTCACCCACAGCCAGCAAGCGCGCGCGCTCCGCAGTAGTAGCAGACGTGTCAAGCAAGTTGTTCTGTACTACTCTGCAGAGCGGCTCATCCCACCGTCTCTGGGAAGATGGATTATCGGGCGGATCTGAATTCGGGCAAGCGAGTCTCCAGGCATCCATAGCCTCGGTGAGGCACGGCACGTCAAAATTAATCAGTGTGGAGGCAAGGATTTTCCTGATTAATTTCTCAGTACCGTGGACCGAGGATATGAATGCCGGTAAACTAATACTAGAAATTTTGCGGACGCCGAGGCCTCCCATACGGATGGGAAGAGTAGCTTGTGCCCAAGCTCGGTCGTCCATGGCCACATTTAGGATCAGAGTTAATGTATGACGGATAATTTGGTCCATTTTGTCTAAAAGATTAGTGTGCTTCCATAAATGCGAAGCGCGAAGGAAATATGTTAATTTAGGGCCGAAACAGCAGTAACGGATTATGGTTATGGCCGAATGCATGTTAATTTGGAACAATCTTTCCGAAACGTCATTGAAATTTTGAATTTTTTCCTCAATGAAAATGGGAAAGGAATCCTCAAAGATTGGAGACCCAAGGAGACGAAGAGAGCTTTTTTCAATAATTTTATTTCTGGGGCTATTGCGTTAAATTTGGGAAGTGTCAGATGTCTGTCAGTAGTGTCCGCTAAGTATAGTTCACATTTTGAAAGGTTCAGATCAAGGCCAATGGAATGAAGTTCATTTTTTAGGAATCGGAGGTCATTTATAACAGTTTCTACGTCGCCTCCCAAGGTTCCATCATCGAGGTATCAAACATTAAATTTGGAATTTAGCTGCCGAATAATTGGGTGAATGGCTAAACTAAAAATCACTGGCCCGAGGGAGTCACCTTGTTGACAGCCAACAGCAGATTCCAGAAGGTTGTCCCGAAACAGTAATTTAGAGGGGCGTCTGTAACATTGCCAAAGGAAACTATAAATTTGAGGTATCTCTTTTTTAGTTTCTGTCTGTAGGGGCAGATTTTTTTTCGAAACATCCTCGCCATAAAATTTTCAACAAATCTTGGCTGCCATACGACGGTAGGTGGTTCCCACGGCAATGGGACGAATACCGCCATCCCTCTTACGTAGGGCGCATAGATTGGCCCCATAAAGAACGTCTATGACGGACTCATTCACCTTGCCGGAGAGCATAAGATTGATCAGAGCCGTAAGCTCCTTCACAAGCGACTCACCAGCTGTCCCGGCACCTAAACAAATGAGGTCCTTAAGGTGCTGAGGACTCAGGCCGTCGAGGCCGCCAGCGGAGCCGCTCCGAAAAGAGCAGATGGCTGTGACCAACTCTCGACCTGTAATGGTGGGGGAGTGATTATCCGGATCAGGGGGGTCGGGAAAGGAAAGACCATCCGCTGGGGCAGGGTGTTTGCTCTCCAGAGCTGCGAGTGTTTCTGGAGAACATGGTGTCACTACATCACTACTAAAGAGAATCCTGGCTGCTCCGCTAATGTCACCTTCCCCTAACTTAGATTCTACCAGATGGGATATACCTCTTGAAGAAGAATATTTCTGTGTCGGGAATTTTGAATCTAAATTAAGAGCCGAAATATTACAGTTTTCTTTAATTTGTGCGGTTAAGGCCAAATTCTTTTGCACATGTAGAATCCTGTAAGGGAAGGTGAGCAGCTGTTCCCAAGCACTTTGCGAGTTCTCCCGGGCGGCAAGAAGAACGCAGCTTGCTAGCTGTTGTGCCACTAGGGGTCTAGCGCCCCTGGGTGTCACCACTGTGCGGATCGTCCGGAGGACACGGTGGAGCATACGGTGGAGGTGTGCCCTGCTTGGGCGGAGCACCGCCGTGTCCTCGTGGAGGCGATTGGCGGCACTGACCTCTCGCGTCCGGCCCTGGTCCAGGCCATGGTACGGAGCGAGAGGGCATGGGAGGCGGTCACCTCCTTCTGCGAAGCAGTGATGCTCGCGAAGGAGGAGGCGGAACGCGTGAGGGAGAGGCAAAGCCTGCGCCCTCACGCCCCTAACCGCCGCCGCTGGAGACACCCTGGGCGTCGGGAATCCCAGGCGGATTCCCGGCCACCATAGGCGTGGGCTTGCGGACGGCGAGCAATGGGCAGCTCGCCGTCCGATAAGGACCAGGCCCAGGTCGATGGCGCGTCGTGTTCCACGCGCGCCTCAAAGAGATGTCAGCACACCTGACGGGGTCCGTTAGGACCGATGCCTGCCAGGGTTGCGGAATAGTCCGAAAGGGATACCGGGACCCTGGCAACAGGCAACCGAAGGAACACGGGTGGGTTTTAGTCAGTAAGAGTCTGACACGCCCTTCCGCTCCGCCCAGAGCGGGAGAAGTCATATGATGATTTCCCACCCAAAAAAAAAAAAAAAAAAAAAAAAAGGGGTCTAGCGCCGCGGGGAACTCGCTTCAAAACAGGAACAGATTTTTTGAATTTTGAAAGTATTTTTCCAAAACGGTTCAAGAGTGGGTGTAACTGGTGTTGTATGTATGGCTGTTGGGACAGGGTCTGAGAGTGCATTTGATAGTCTGTGCACCTTTCCAATATGCACATTCAGACCCCGCTTACCTTTGAAAAACCGGGCCTGGGGACACAACGGACGTCGCTCCAGGATGCTCAGTGATGTCGAAGGTTGACAAGCACATTATCTATTTATGTAGCATGCTACACAGGATGAAATAAAAAACTAAACATCTTGAACATTCATTTATTGAAATCATATTTCGAGTATCATATGTAAATACTATAAAATTAGAGGAGGTACTCTTACATTATAATAATGTACCCTATTTAATTAATAATTTTATCTACACCCATGCTATAAATCCTCTATAAAAGTTTCTGAAACAATTGGCTTATTGCCAACATTAAAACACTGGTTGTTTTAATGTTGTCATAGTAACCATAATATCATCCAAACGGGTGTTATTATGTTGTAAATTTCATAATGCAACTCATTTAAAAAAAAGAGTGTCATGCAGACACGTTTCACTAACAAAGCACCGTAATTTAAAACAAAAAAACATCTATGTTATTCGAATTCGAAAAATTCGAATACACGTGAGTCGTATCCCTCCATTTTTGTTGATATTAGTATTGCAAAGTACCTTTTATAGAGGATTCTTATCATGGGTGTACATAGTCTTGTATGCAACTGTAAATAATTAGGCATTAAATCACTCATGTGATACTCATATATCACATTCGTGTTTTAATACCCCTTATTATATAACAGTTGCAAAAATAACTATAATACAATCATGTACTAAGTTTATTGCTTCTTTCGCTACTAGTAGATACAATCAATACATCATGTCCTGTAAATTAATCAATAAAAGTCCTGACTCTCTCATCAACGCCCAGCCTAAACCCTTGGACAAAGAAAGCTGAAATTTTGCTTGCATTTTACGATTCTTATGAATGCTACATTACATGGAATAATGTATAATCATCTTTATCACTTTCACTGAAGTACATAGAATGCATACAAATTGGCATGCCATAAAATCTATCTCACAAATCTATAATAACCGGTCAGTCGAGTCCATCGCCGCGACGCCTGTAGGTATATACGTATGTTAACTAACAGAGTGTTCCCTTTTACCCGCAAAAGTATAGCGTCCTACATGCAAAAAAAATATTACAAATAAAAAAAAAAATTTTTTTTAGGTTCCCTTATATTTTTTTTTTTAAATTCTTTTTCGTAATGCTTACAGACAAATAACGTTATAATAACAATAATATTCGACTACATTGCTTATTACATGCCCCCACAGATGAATACAAATTGACTAATCTCCCATAGTCTATGTAAGTTACTTTCTGAGGAAATAAGTAAGTTATTATATTCACAAAACTATTAAATTGATATGTAAAAGAAACACCCTGTACACGCAAACTTGTATTGCAACGTAGAAAGACAAGGGTGACTAATTAGTGTACGTGTACAGAGTGTTTCTTTTCTGTATGCATTAATATATTTTGTGAATATTTTACTACAAAAAAAACTTTTAAAAAAAAACTTTTTTTTTCTTTTTTTCTTATGGTTTTTTTTTTTTGCATTTATAGACGCTATACTGTTGCAAGTTAGCTGGAACGCCCTTTGTAAGTTAACATAATGTTTATGTACGATGCGGGAGTTGTGGTCACGCGAACGAATTATCGTTCTACCGAGCCAGCAGTGCCAAGCACACTAAAAGTATTTTGAGTTAAGATCAGTCACGCTCAAAAAGATGTAATTTTACTAGAATTCATTTATATTGTTTACAAAACAACAAAACAGATTGCAATGATATAATAAGTAAAAAAGGTAGATATTAAAAAACGATACTATTTCACACTATTAGATGACACGTGGAAATAGAACGGCACGTCGGATGCGTAAAAGAGACAATACGATACGTACTAGGCTAATTAGCCAAGTAGTGACGCGCCACTTGCAAAGCGGGTTTTACTTATAATATTATTACAATGAAAAATAATATAATTTATTTACAATTCAATCTATTTACACACAAGCATATTATTACATAAATAGTGAAGTTTAAGTTCATTTTGTTTAAGTATACACCATGTATCAAATTTGGCCAAATTAATGGTCAAAGTAATCAAGTAATCGCGAAAAAATAAAGGGGTCACGACCCCCCCCTCGGACCGCGCCTGATTTAAATGCTCCTGCGCACTAGGCAGCCATGTAGCAACAGCCAGGCTGCGGCGGTGTGTTTTCCTAGAGAGTGTTGTTTGACAAGTCAAAACCCCTGGCCATAATTTTCATGACAGCCGTCACTGAGGCCGTTATATTGCGGCCACGGAGACAAGTTAAATGTCCCAAACACTGTTCACAAGTCACTGCCAAATCACACATGTCACTGTTAACTGTCACTAATAGCAACACACCACTCACTATCGACCTCAGCTTCAACCTGCACCGTATCTTCCACCTCCAAGACTTGACTATTCATCATACCGATAAGCTCAGCATATTTTACCCGCTGCTGTTCCGACATCACCGCTGGGTTATGGTTCTTCAAATGATAATTCAAATGACTGCTCTGCTTGAACCGTTTATCACAAATTCCACACTGGAACGGTGCAACGTTGGTATGTGTTCTCATGTGTTGCTTCAAGTGCACGGATTGGCAGAATGTCTTGTTGCATACAACGCACCGGTATGGTTTGACTTTGGTGTGGATGCGGAGGTGCTGGTCGAGCCCTGATTTTTGAGTGAAGGCTTTTGGGCAGAACGTGCAGGGGAACGGTCGATCACCGGTGTGCATCCGCATGTGTTGTAGGACTCCGCCCTGTGGGAGGAAAAAGGGAATTAAGTATGTTGGTACCAAGCAAACACGTATACCTATACTATGTTCCAGAAGTATGTGACGAAAGTGTAAACAAGCCCTGTGTGTTTTAAATTCTTACGTAACCACTCATGGGAATATGTAACACATTCATTTGTATTTAGAAGATTACAGCTTTATATCCCAATAGTTTTGATTCATGCCAACACAATGTATATGGCTGCATAACCAAGCGGACGAGTCAGCTGAGCCACCCACTGTACACATTTAGTTGGCAGCGCGACCTAGCGACGTCGCCATGGCGTCACGGTGAGGTATAGCTCTTATTGTATTAACTGAGGATGAGCAAGATAGAATCTCACAAATCCATATGCCTAGAGCACTAGTATAGTATATAGTTTGATAGAGAAAGGGCGCGGGCAGCGTTGACCAATGAGCGGTGGGCGGGACGCGCGCGCGGGGAGCGTTGACCAGTGAGCGGCAGGCTTTAGGCGCGCGCCATGAGCGGCGGGCGGAGGGCGCGCGCCTTGAGCGGTGACCAATGAGCGGCGGGTGGGGGGCGCGCGCCGTGAGCGTTGACGAATGAGCGGCCTGCACTGGCACCCGTGAGCCGCGCACATGCTTAAGGCGCGGAATACACTTACATGTTGTGTAAACCGCTTGTGGCAGACGTTACACTCAAACGGTTTTAGCTTGACGTGAGCGATCGCTGTGTGTTCTGACAACTCCTTGTTAGTCTGGTAGCCCATGCCGCATACCTGGAACAGAAATTGTTTTTTTTTTAATATAGAGATAACACAGAGAGCACTGAAGTCTTAAGAGAATTTACCTACTCAAATCATAACAACACGCCTTGTTGGGCAGGGTTATCTATAGTACACCCACATTTTCCGTCAACACGGCACAAATCCGGATTGCTACTGAGAAATTTGGAATTTTTGGATAGAAAAACCCAATTAAACTTTTTCTTGTGACTCACCTCACAAGCGAATATTGCGAGCGCTCCCTCCCCGGTACACGCGTGCAGTTTCTCGCACACTTGACACCGCAGCCCCTTCCTCCTGCGAGTATGCTTATCTCAACAGTGACTCACCTCACAAGCGAATAGTGCGAGCGCTCCCTCCCCGGTACACGCGAGCGGTTTTATCGCGCACTTGACACCGCAGCCCCTTTCTCCTGCGAGTATGCTCATCTCGACAGTGACTCACCTCACAAGCGAATAGTGCGAGCGCTTCCTCCCCGGTACACGCGAGCGGTTTTATAGCACACTTGACACCGCAGCCCCTTTCTCCTGCGACTATGCTCATCTCGACAGTGACTCACCTCACAAGCGAATAGTGCGAGCGCTCCCTCCCCGGTACACGCGAGCGGTTTTATAGCACACTTGACACCGCAGCCCCTTTCTCCTGCGAGTATGCTCATCTCGACAGTGACTCACCTCACAAGCGAATAGTGCGAGCGCTCCCTCCCCGGTACACGCGAGAGGTTTCTCGCACACTTGACACCGCAGCCCCTTTCTCCTGCGAGTGTGCTCATCTCGACAGTGACTCACCTCACAAGCGAATAGTGCGAGCGCTCCCTCCCCGGTACACGCGAGCGGTTTTATCGCGCACTTGACACCGCAGCCCCTTTCTCCTGCGAGTATGCTCATCTCGACAGTGACTCACCTCACAAGCGAATGGCGCAGGCACATCCTCCCCGCTACACGCGAGTGGTTTCTCGTACACTTGACACCGCAACCCTTTTCTCCTGCGACTATGCTCATCTCGACAGTGACTCACCTCACAAGCGAATAGTGCGAGCGCTCCCTCCCCGGTACACGCGAGCGGTTTTATCGCGCACTTGACACCGCAGCCCCTTTCTCCTGCGAGTATGCTCATCTCGACAGTGACTCACCTCACAAGCGAATGGCGCAGGCACATCCTCCCCGCTACACGCGAGTGGTTTCTCGTACACTTGACACCGCAACCCTTTTCTCCTGCGACTATGCTCATCTCGACAGTGACTCACCTCACAAGCGAATAGTGCGAGCGCTCCCTCCCCGGTACACGCGAGAGGTTTCTCGCACACTTGACACCGCAGCCCCTTTCTCCTGCGAGTGTGCTCATCTCGATAGTGGATGGAGTACTCGCAGCAAGAGAAGAATATTTGGTGGCAGGTCCCGTCTGCCACCAGCGTCGAGGGTTGCAGGCATTCGAAGGGGCCGCTGGAAATTGTGCAATGTATATTATAATTAACTTTTGTCCTCGGCTTTGCCCGCGCCGGGATCGGAAATTATCCCACGGGAACGTAATACCGCGATAAAAAGTATCCCATATCCTAAGCCGGGTCATAGTCTATCCGTATGCCAAACCGCGGAGCGCAGCTAGTAACAATATATAATACTAGCAGCGCCCCGCGTTTCCACCCGCATTAGTCTCGATCCCGTAGGAATATCGGGATAAAAAGTATTATTATATGTCCTAGTCCAGGTCATGGTCTACCCATGTGTCAGATTTCATCCAAATCAGTTCAAGTAACAAACAAACTCACATTCACATTTAAGATATTAGTTAGCAAAGTATGTTTGTATCTCGTACACCAAATTGACATTTCAAGTAAGTGACGTTTTTTTTTTCAATTTGGAGTTTGACATTTGCACCTGTCAAATTAGTCTACGAGATAAAAAAAACAGGCTTTACGTATAAATACTCACGTAATAGGCTCAGATTCTTTCTCCTTTTTCTGAACCTGTTTCTCCTCCTTTTCCTTCTTAATGACTCTCTCCATTCTCCTCCTCTTCACATCGTGGCCATCATCAGCCTTTATGATGATATAGCTCACATCATTCGAAGCCAGCGCCATGACACTCGTAGGTTCCATCTCAGAAAGGATTTGTTCTGTCTTTATTTTTATTATATTATCTTCTGTTTCCGCCTTCATTTTTCCCTGGAAACAATTAAAAGAGGTTACTAAGTTGTGAAAGATACATTAAAGACCAGTAGGCCTAGACAAGTAAAAATTACTTCCAAAGTGTTACGTATTTCTACAATGACTTTCAACAGGATTGACATAAGCTTTTCAATAGACTATGTCAGTCCTATACATTTTTGCCTTTTCCATCATGTTTATGGCTGATAGAATGTCACTTTGTCTAGACTCTAGGGCAATCAAGAAGGCTGTTGGAGGCAGCATCTACCAAGCGGGCCACACTGTAGAAGACCGCATAGCTTGGAAACGCGTCATATGTGGCCACATCCCCAGCATTTAGGGGACGAAGAAGGAGAAGTAAGGCTGAATGTGTGTCGCGCCATCGACTCGGGGTTGAAGTAGAATATTTGAAACTGACCTGTAGTTTCTCATTGATCTGGGTCCACACCTCAGGGTCTCCGTTAGCATACGCATCGATATGCTCCATGCGTGCATGGTTCCGGAGAGCCACCTCACTCGCAAACCCTTTCCAGCAAAGACGGCAGTGGATGGCGTCTTCATCATCCTGGATCACTTCTTTCTGCAATGTTTTAAAGAATTACTAGCAGATTAGCAGTAGACTAATTTGACAGATGCAAATGTCAAACCCCAAATTGAAAAAACAAACAACAATCACTAGAATTGTCAAATTAGTCTATGAGATTACAAAACAGACTCTAGCATTCTTTATTTCAATAAAGTCCGTTATCATCCCGAATCAATATCTATTGTGATCATCAACATTCCAATAACTAAAACCCATACATAGTTTATTGTTTGGGTTCCTATGAAGAGATATTAGGGAAAGGGCAAAGACCTCTATTGCTATGCTAAAGCCCAAAAACTATAGGGTGTGATCCAGACTGTGTTGTGGTGTCATTCTTTTAAGACTGCACTGATTGAGTGGACTTGTCCAGTGACAGGTCCACTCAATCCGTGTGGATCTTTCCTCAAAAGACCATTTCACACACCAATCTACATGGTCTTCACATGATCTGACCAAGATTATGTCTGGACTTTAAAGAGCCTGTGACCTCTGAGTTTGTTTCGGCTGTTTTTCTCAGATTAATCAAAGTGGAAACCTCATCTAGTTTTTAACCTGTTGTATGCCGTAATTACAGACACAATTAAAAATCCATTGTTTCTCAACGAGATCCACGTTCCGGCATACCAAAGGTTAAAACCTTGTACACCAACATTTCGCCTGTTATGTTCAAATCCCATGTAATAGGTGGCGAGCCTATTGCCCTCAAACAGTCAAACTCCGGGCTGGTACTGAGAAATTCCAGATAGAAAAACCAAATAACATTTTGCCCATCCTGGGAATCAAACCCAGGACCTTAAGCTTAGCAGCACTTGGCACTTGTGACTGCTAGATCAATAAGGCAATCACACAGTTGACAGTTGTTTGGGACAGTTTTGCAACCTTAATGGTTGATGTGAGAGATATACAACGAGATAGATACAATGCAAGGTCAGCTAATATTGGAAATGTATAGCTTGATGTGAAGCCATGTGTACAAAAACGAATAGTTTTAGTATTGTGTTATTATGGTTAACTAAATAGCAAATATAACGAAAAATACACTTTTTGTATTGTAGACAGATAAGTACTTTCACCATAACTATTTCTGATGTAATTAAATATCATTTCTGTGGTTGGTTGATTTTTGTGATTTTGTAAATATATTTAGTTTTGCAATGTAATTTTTACAAAGTGTTTACTATACCTTTATCTTTACACGGGAAGTAGGCACCACATTTACGTATCTCTCAGGCTGTTGCGACATCGTGAGGACTATCTGTAAAGGCAAACATTGAGTTTTCACAATACATACAATTATATTGCAGACCATTTTTAAGTATTGAATGCTGTAGCATGCGTATTAATTACGTAATCACCTCAAGCGTAAAAGCTAAATAAACCTGTGTTAAGTTTTATGCCATAAAAATTATGTTTTCACGTATTATTTATGAATACTTTGCAAACACGTAAATAGAGAATTTATTTATTGTAATACTACTATAGGTTATGATGTTTACAGCGAAATTACTCTTACAAGATGTGCTATTTTGGGTTTCAACTTATACACGACAGTAAATAGGAAAAATACAACAAAATTAACAAAATACATTCAAATAAAATAATGAAAAAGCGGGAATCTAAAATTGTCAAAAATAACTTTTTATAAAAAGAAAACCTTAGACTATGGCGTCGGAAACACAGCAAAAAAGGTAAAGATATTATTGATTTCTCTGACAAGCGGAGAGAAAAGCCATTGTATAAATCTGAAAACTGTTCAGGCACATAAAATTAGAAGAATTGTAATGAAAATAATGCAAATTATCAACTCATTTACGATCGAAAACACAATTTTTCATCGTCCGAGAATAGATAGGCGTTTGTTTTTTTTAATTAAAAAAAAGAAACCGTAAAAGAAAAAATTAAAAAAAAGTATGGCGTTTCATGAAATGTCAAATAAAATGACACTTACCAAAAAAGATTCGGAAAATAATGAGGAATTATGTAAAACTATCACGAAATAAGTACACAAAGCAAGCAGAAATTTAACAAGGCGTGGTTTCACAAAGCTGAAACGACGCCATTCTATGCACATTCCATGACATTACAATAAAAACCAATCAAGAGACTTGCGTTGTTGGGTGTTTTTTTTGTATGGCAACATTTGGCAAAAAACTACATTACAATATTTTGGAATATGTCTAGGTACGCGTAAATAATATAGAGTTTACTATTACTATTAACGAAAAAAATAATTTTAAAAACTCTGACAATCATTCTGTCCTGCTAGTTTATAAGTCATGGACTCATGCCATTATTTTATCGATAACAAGCAAGTATCCAAGGGAAACTCAAAACGATAGCGTAAAAATATAACTTTCCCAAAATGGCCAAAGCTACGACTATAAAAGAAGCTATAAAGAAATGGGAGGACAAATCTGGTGACCAAGCAGAGACGGCCACCGAGGTAAGCCTCATGTTTCAATGGCCACCTATAGAGAAAATGGACAATACTCTTGCCACCTTGACGAATTGCGAGTAAGTAGCTACCTAATAGAATTGCTATAATTTATTTGACGACTGTTTTGTTTGATAACGTGCTTTATTTTATTGTGTCAACGGGTTGGTGAAAGATTAATTCTGTTCTTCTAAAAGGACCTCCCTTTTAGAAGACCGATTGTAAATAACCTAAGTAGCTTTAGCCTCCGACACGAAAGAGAGAATTTTATTGTTTCTGAGATTTAGACTTCCGAGTTCCAAATAAAATGTAGGCAAGTGGCGAAATGAGGAACTTAACTGTCTTGGAAAAAAACTTTGTTTTATTTGCTGGCAACATATTTTCAAGTGTCACTACTGTTTCCGGATCAGGTGCTTGCGTTACCGCGGTCTGATTTGGCGGGCAGCCCATGTTATTCAAATTACAATAGAGAGTATTTCAGAGAATATAAATAATACATTTTCTTTTGATAGAATTTCAGAGAATCATAATTTTAAGCGTTTAATAATTTTTCTTTTGATATTCACCTTTGCGTAAAACACTGAGATCAATATTTTTCTTCACAGGAAATTGAGTTTATCAACAAATATGATTGAAAAAGTCACAGGATTGAACACTTTTAAAAAGCTTCGAGTATTGTCACTAGGCAGAAATTATATAAAATCCTTTACTGGCATGGTAAGATCCTCAATACATAATATTATCCAGGATCCATCTGTACTAATATGAAAAATTACGAATGACTCGTGTGTCTGTTTTCGGTTGATGGTAAAAGGCTCGCCCCTTTTTATAAGAGACTACAGTCACGACAATCTAAGAAGTCCGTTTTGACCACGGAATGCTTTTGACGTTTCATTCTCGTACATGTAATAAAACAGTATGCGTTGAGAGTAACTATGCATTTGCACCAGAAAACATTCAACATGTAGATGTTTCGAGACTTGTCACATGAAACAAATCTCATTACTTGTTTTGTTGAACTTGCGTTCGCACTGTACAAAACATGAGTAAGTCTTAAGACAGATCTCAAGATTTGTTGTAAACTGCGTTCGCACTGTCTAGAAACATACACAATAGACATGTTTTGTATAGAGATTTGTCACGTTTGCGTTCGCACTGTTGTTTCTTTACGTCAAATTATGTCTCGCAACATGTCTATTGCTTGATGTTTAGTGTTATCCGAGGTTGGTGGTAAACATCCCGTGTTTATAACGAAACATAGAGCGGTCCAAAGTAGACACGATGAAGTTTATAGAGCTTTGGCAAGGTGTCCATGTTTGTGGAATACAAAATGTGTGGACTATAAAAACCGACCAAAGCGTCAAAACAAATCTTACAACATGTTACTAGATTCATACAGATACATTTTGACACAAAATTGGTTTGTAAAGACATGTGGCGAAACATGTCTAGTGATTTGAAATGTCAAACATTTTTCGCGTTAACAAGTTGCGTGACAATGCGAACGCGAGTCGATACATTGACAGAAAACAGAGATTTCAACATGTTTTTATGTGAATGTTTCGCCAGTGAAAACGCACGGTTAGTTTTATGCAATTTATATAGCGGCAAAAAAATCAAGAGCTGTCACCCCACTGCATAACAGAATCGATACTATATAATGTTCAAGACATATTATGTGATAATTACATCAGTATTTCATATTTATATAATAATTAGACATGTTATATTGTATTTAGAAGTGAAGTAAAATATTCAACAGATAATAATTCGTGGTCAACTTTCGTTGGACAGACTCTAAGTACCATTTTTATAGCTGTCAAAACGGACTTCTTAAATTGTCGCGAGTCTAGAACATATCGGGCCAAAATTATACTTTGCATCCTTTCTTTTATTTATTAGCTTTCTAAAACCACATCCATTGTAACAATCTCATTCGATCCCTTCCTTGGCTTATTAATGGGACAAGGCGTCGGACTTCATCATATTCGGGAATTCATTTTTTATAGCGGTGGGAGAGTTTCCACTCTGGAGACGAGTTTTATAGGGCCGTAAGGGGTTGAGGGCCTCCCTTCCCCCCCTTTTTTTATGGCATTCGTGATACAGGGTAATCCTAGTACGAGTGCCAAAGCACTCCTTCGACACCTAAATGCACATTACCTAAGATCAAATTTGTTATAAGGAGATTTATTGTACCTACCCAGTTCACTAGTAATAATTATTTTTATACTTTATACTTTTTTTTGTCGTTGGGAAATCATCAAATAACTTCTCCCGCTCTGGGCGGAGTGGAAGGGCGTGTCAGACTTTTACTGTCTAAAACCCACCCGTGTTCTTTCCTTCAGTTGGCTGTTGCCAAGGTCCCGCTATCCCTTTCGGACTTTCCCGCAACCCTGGCTGTACAATACCCTGACCACACAGTTCTGATAAAAGCAGAAGGTGGTAAAACCTCCCTTCCCCCTAAGGGGGAAACCGACCTAAAACCTAATAATAGCATAACAAAGAAAAAACCGGCCAAGTGCGAGTCGGACTCGCGCACGAAGGGTTCCGTACCATTAAAACCATTGGTTCTAGTGCTACTAACATAGTCTAAGCCTTATTATTATATAAAGGAAAACTTGTGTTAATAAATTTTATTAACACAAATTTGCCTTTATAGAATACTAGCTGCTCGCCCCGGCTTCGCACGGGTAGCACTAAGTACTTATCTACGACAATTTTAGGTAATTTTTTACACCTTGGGTTATTAGAGTTTTAAAAAGGAGCCATAATTTTTTTGAAAATATAATATAGCCTATGTCACCCGGGGATAGTGTAGCTTCCCAACAGTGAAAGCATTTTTCAAATCGGTTCGGTAGTTTGGAAACAAACAATCAAATCTTTCCTCTTTATAAAATTAGTATAGGTATAAATGTATGTTTAGGTTTAGGTAGGTATTTTCTATGGGCCTGTGTCGTCTACAATAAATGTTTTTTTTTTAAATTATTATTATCTATAAAACCGCCAAAAAAATCACGTTTGTTGTATGGGAGCCCCCTTAAATATTTATTTTATTCTATTGTTTTGTATTTTTTATTAAAGCGGCAAAAGAAATACATCATCTGTGAAAATTTCAACTGGCTAACCATCACGGTTCATGAGATACAGCCTGGTGACAGACGGACAGACATACAGCGGAGTCTTAGTAAAACCTACCCGTTTTACCCTTTGGGTACGGAACCCTAAAATAAAAAAAAATATCAGCCTAGGGTAATTTAGTACAGTCACACACTAACATTTAATTTTTTCATTTCTTTCAGGAGCCGCTAGGAGACAGTTTAGAAGAGCTATGGATTTCTTACAATTTGATTGAGAAACTGAAAGGAATACATGTATTGAGGAGTTTGAAAGTTCTGTACATGAGCAATAATCTAGTGAAGGAGTGGAGCGAATTTAATAAGCTGCAGGTAAAATTTTTGGGTTCCGTGTACAATGGGTGTCAACGGGACCCTATTACGTAGGTAATAGGAGTCGGCCGCCGTTACTGTCCGTCCGTCTGTCACATGGCCGTATCTTAAGAAACGTAGACACTTAAAAATTTCACAGAGTATAAATGTAGGCAGATTGTTGCCTAGCCTTTTCCCAATTATGTTGGGATCAGCTTCCGGTCTAACCGGATTCAGCTGAATTACCAGTATTTATATGGAGCGACTGTCTATCTGACCTCCACACAAGTAACTGGGTAATACGAAAACCGAAAAAGTATCGCAAGATTTGTTCCATAACTATTAGAACAAATCTCATACGAAAAAGTTTAACGATATGCAGGAACCCTTTCCCTAAATCGGTATGGTTACCAGTTACCTACTACTGTTGTTCAGTTAACTGTACTGTACTTCAGGCGACAGAACACGGTCGTGATGTTATTTTACCGTGCGTTTGCACTGGCGAAACATTCACATAAAAACATGTTGAAATCTCTGTTTTCTGTCAATATAGCGACTCGCGTTCGCATTGTCACGCAACTTGTTGACGCGAAACATGTTTGACGTTTCCTTATTCATATCACTCGACATGTTTCGCCACATGTCTTTACAAACCAATTTCGTATCAAAATGTATCTGTATGAATCTCGTAACATGTTGTAAGATTTGTTTTGACACTTAGTTCGGTTTTTATAGTCCACACATTTTGTGTTTCACAAACATGGAAAACCTTGCCAAAGCTCTATAAACTTCATCGTGTCTACTTTGGACCACTCTATGTTTCGGTAGAAACACGGGATGTTTACTACCATTCTCGGAATACTCGGATAACACTAAACATCAAGCAATAGACAAGTTACGAGGCATAATTTGACGTAAACAAACAACAATGCGAAAGCAAACGTGACAAATCACTATACAAAACATGTCTATTGTATCATGTTTCTAGACAGAGCGAACGCAGTTTACAACAAATCTTGAGAGCTGTTTTAAGACTTACTCATGTTACGTACAGTGCAAACGCAAGTTCAACAAAACAAGTAATTAGATTTGTTTCATGTGACAAGTTTTGAAACATCTACATGTTGAATGTTTTCTGGAGCAAACGCTTAGTTACGTTACAGGAACTACCACATCTAGAAGATTTGCTCTTCGTCGGCAACCCTCTGTACGATGCATGCGAGCTGGACGCGTGGCGATCCGAAGCCGCCCGAAGATTGCCGAACCTGAAAAAGCTAGATGGAGAGACGGTACTGCGTGAAGATGACCCACCTTTGACGGTGGCTGATATGCAAGTAAGTACCTAAAGCTGTACAGAGGGCCTAAACAAGTGACAATCGCTTCGAAAGCATTTCGTATTTCTACAACGACTTTCAACGGGATTGACGTAATATGCTTTTCGATAGCTTATGTCAGTAATTTTTGCCTTTGCCTATATCGTTATCGCTGATAGAATGTCATTCTGTCTGTGAATAAATTTTTAACAAAAACAAATAACCGACTTCCACAAAAAAAACTACAAAGAGAAAACTAGGTAGGCTATCTTTAATTTCGGAAGTCGGTCTTTGGTTTTGTATTTTCTTTATTTCACCAACCAACCTCGAAAATTAAAAGTTATTTTACCTTCCCCACAAATTCGAATACCTACCACTACGGCACTACCTGCTATGTAAATAGCAGTGACAGTAAGTTATTATGCATGCCTGCATGGGTTTGAACTCAGTACCTACCTAAATTGAATGAAAACCTTTTGATTTCAGCCTGACGGTGGCGATGGAGTAGAAACCTTGGTCAGTGCGGAAACCGATTGAAGATTCCTTGCTTCGGATACAATATCGAATTTATTTACTACACAATATGACACATGTGCTGCGCAGCATCGCGCACCTCAGCGTACTTTGACACGTGTCAACCCTCGCACTGAAATTATAGCTTTTCGTGAAGAAAATAAGTTCGATAATTGTTAAAAAGTGCGCGCAGCGTCGCGTCGCTTCACATCGCGGTCTGAACTGACCCTTAGAAAAGATATAAGAAAAAATCTATATAATTTCCTGGTGCACGTTATCGTTGATCAGGTACTTTTAAAAACTTTTGAAAATCTGTAGGTATAACCGTGCGAAACATTCACAACAAAACATTTTGAAATCTCTAGTTCCTGTCAAAAATTGCATCGAACATTGACAGAAATAAAAACATTTTACAAAAAATCGATTTATAATAGGCGGAGTAATCGCGTAACAAACATACAAAAAAAAAAAAAAAACATACAGACGAATTGAGAACCTCCTCCTTTTTGAAGAAGTCGGTTAAAAAGAAACAACCGACTTCAGAAAAAACAAAAAAAGCTGTATCTTTGCTTTTCAAATTTTCGTTATTTTCCACCGACTTCCGAAATTAAAGTTATTTTTCACTTTTTTTGTGTTTTTTTTTTGGAAGTCCGTTGTTTTTTTTTTTTGTACAAAGTTTTTATTTTTCACTTTTTAGTTGTGGTACCTACCCCACACAAATTCAAAACAAAACAATATATCGTCTACATACACTAAGTGGGAAAAAATACATAATATTGAAGCTAACTCAAAAGCTACGCAAGCAAAGTTAATATGGGACTACCTCTGAAGCATGCCCTACCAAACAAAAAATAATCATCGAAATCGATTCATAATAAGCGGAGCAATCGAATAAAATACATACAAAAAAAAAAAAAAAACGTGCGGACTAATTGAGAACCTCCTCCTTTTTGAAGAAGTCGGTTAAAAACCCTTATAACTGTTGAACCAGTGACCGACTTATTCTGATATTTGGCGACTTATTTCGACTAATTCCCTGAATTCGAATAATTAAAGTACATATATACAAAAAAAAAAAACATAGGTGCAGACAAATTGAGAACCTCCTCCTTTAGGAAGAAGTCAGTTAAATAGAGATTTCAAAATGTTTTGTTGTGAATGTTTCGCCAGTGCAAACGTACAGTAAGCTTCTTTTCCAAAATAATAAGGATCGAAGGCACTGGCACTGATTTTTTACTTACCTACTCTTATTTTGGCAAACTATGCCAATTATAGACTATGTAGAAAATCAATGGGGCGCCATCATAGATTATTTCTATGGGCGCCACCATCGCAGGTGTCAATTTAGAGAGAATCCGTGACTGGGCAGGCGCGGGAGTCCCTGGGATATATACATAGCTGAATATAATTAACAAATAATCGGATTAAATTCGATATTTTACGATTGAGCCACATTTGACAGTTTTCGATCTCAACTTACCGATGAACATCTCCAAGATTTAACGCCTGAACCTAATCCGATTTTAATTAATGAAGTGTCAAACCATTCGTTATTATGGTCCGGGTACATTAATGATATAAACAAAATAAGACGGATTTTACATCCACAAAAAAGTGGAGGTCTCAAGTTTTTTTTTAAGCTATTGTATCGAGTGGGATATCAAATGAAAGGCTAAACTCAAACTCAAAGCATTTATTTCGATTAAACATTTACAGGCACTTTTGAATTGTCAAGGAATCAATTAGTCAGAATAGAATAGAATAGTCAGTCAGTCAGAAAGTTGAAGCTAGTTGCCCATTCCAAAACGTAGATCTCTATGGAGTAGAACGGGCAAGAAACTCCAAGGAGACTCTTTTAAAAATGGATATAGATATTACAAAATCCTGGGTACAGTATTCTTGTTGCTTCTATATGTGAGAACCATGTAAACCAAAAAATAATCAAAAGCAATTCAAAATTTAAGATTAAAAATTAAAAATTTAAAAAACCCCCGACAAAAACAAAGCATTTAAAAAGTAAAAAAATAATATGTATTGGCCCTTTAAGTTTAGTATAAAAGTTGTAGGTAATATTTTGATCCAAGCGTCGTCGCGTCGGGGGACGGCTAATGAAAACGCCAACATACACTAGGAATAATGAATATATGCTATTGTAGAAAGGATAGCTGCTGTTAATTTCCTATTTTCATGAGCCGTCCCCCGACGCGACGACGCTTGGATCAAAATATTACCTACAACTTTTATACTAAACTTAAAGGGCCAATACATATTATTTTTTTACTTTTTAAATGCTTTGTTTTTGTCGGGGGTTTTTTAAATTTTAAATTTAACTTTTATTTCCAGCTTTTTAAATTTCATATTATATTACTAGTAGAAACGCTACGATCAACACGCGGCTCGCCGAAATCTGCGTAGCTGTACGTACTTTTACCACAGTGAAGCTAGTTACTAATTTAGTCTCATTTCTCTTTCCTACTCTATCATCAGACCCTGATCACCATCCATATGTAACCTATTTTTTGAGACCTTTCCAATGAGCCCAAACACGATACCTCTGCTGTAAGTTGGTGAGGGAGTTGGGTATCCTGCATCCAGGTGATGCTGCAGCATCAGTTCCAGGTTACTATATTCTTCTAATTCATCATTGAAGTAACAGAATTCTAAATTTCCAATCGATTAGACCTGCGAAAGATGCTCACATCCATTCATCAACTAGAAAAGAGCTGATAATCTTCAAACGGCTGAACCGATTTTCTTGAACCATAGCTAAGAACACTCTCGATCAAGTCACCTTTCAAACAAAACAAAAAAAAACAAAATCGGTTCAGCCGTTTGGCAGCTACGATGGAACAGACAGACACACAGATACACAGATACACAGATACACAGACACACAGATACACAGATACACAGATACACAGATACACACGTTAAACTTATAACACCCCTCTTTTTCAGTCGGGGGTTAAAAATAAGCTCTGGCAAATAAGAGGTGATCAGGTGACCAGTCTCAACTGACGGCGCTCGTTCACGAACATGACATGATCAGCACCATCCAGCTCAACCATTTTGTAGGGAACCGAATGATCCAGCACACGCGCCACCATCATCGAGACATTTAGGTGAGCATGACATACTCTCATCTGCCATGCTACTTCAAGTTAAAACCTAGCGAAGATCTGTTTTTCTCCCAAATTTAGTCGCTAATTAGTCGGAAATCATCAAGCATCATGATGATGATGATAAATGAGTTCAATTTTTAAGGTATATTCCAAGAGCTAGATCGAAAAATATACACGTAAACTTGCGATCTAGCTCTTGGACTATGATATCGTATTGAAAAACTTTTTACAAAAAAAAACAACAGACTTCCAAAAAAAACCAAAAAAAGTGAAAAATAACTTTAATTTCGGAAGTCGGTGTCTTTGATTTTCAGTTTTCGTTTTTTGCCACCGACTTCCGAAATTAAAGTTATTTTTCTCAATTTTAGTTTTTTTTGGTAATTGGTTTTTTTTTCTAAAACGTTTTTATTTTTCACTTTTACATACCCCACACAAACTCGAATACCACTACCTTTTTTTTTTTTTTTTTTTTTTTTTTTGGCGTGGGATATCATCATATGACTTCTCCCGCTCTGGACGGAGCGGAAGGGCGTGTCAGACTCTTACTGACTAAAACCCACCCGTGTTCCTTCGGTTGCCTGTTGCCAGGGTCCCGGTATCCCTTTCGGACTATTCCGCAACCCTGGCAGGCGCAAATTCACGCCTGAATGAATTAACCCCTAAATATGTATACCACTACCTAACAAAAAAAGAATCATCAAAACCGATTCTTAATTGGCGGAGCAATCGAGTAAAATACATACAAAAAAAAAAAAACATACAGACTAATTGAGAACCTCCTCCTTTTTGAAGAAGTCGGTTAAAAAACCCTTATAACTGTTGAACCAGTGACCGACTTATTCTGATATTTGGCGACTTATTTCGACTACTTCCCTGAATTCTAATAATTAAAGTCCCTGATGTTGGCCATCCCAGTGTCAGTCACACAACACAACCATTTTGTAGGGAGCCGAATAATCCAACACACGTGCCACCATCAGCGAGATATTTAATTGTTCAAGACATGAGCGACACGTTGCGGTCGACGCATCGACGCGTTGGCTGTTTTGTCTCCGCCGTTGCGGTCGACGCATCGACGCGTTGGCAGTTTTGCCTCTGCCGTTGGCAACGTGCCGCTCATGTATATGAGCACCATGAAATATCGACTGTTATGCTATGGTATTTCAAGTCAATGGTGTCGATTCTCTTGTACACCGAACTAAACTAACTAAACTATCACTAAAATTCCTTACTTTTGACTAATGGGAATCTTGGAGCTATTCTGCCAAATAAATTCTCAAAATTTAAAACTTATTTTGACACAACTAAAATCAAATTTGACAACCGCGCGCCTCCACTTGGTACTTGTTTTCCCTACCCCGTGTTTTTTTTTTTAGAGCCAGGGGTGCGCATGCACGGCAGCCTCGACGTTTTTTTAATGGAATTTTTCAGTTTTTGTATGGAAAATAAAGAAAAAAAAAAAAAAATAATTACCAACATGTTGAGAATTAGAGGTATAAGGACTTCCTATAGGGGATCGAAATTTTCATTATTTTTGCGATAGGACACACCGTTTTCGAGATATAAGCAAAAGAAAATAAAAAAATACAGTACTGTTTTTTGTAACTGAAGTCGAGGTGTTGGTTTGAATTTTAGTTCATGACATCTAATTCTATTCCACACATTTTTAATCGCGATTAAATTTAGTTAGAGGATTTTAGATATAGGACAAAATTTTAGGTTAAGAGCGATAGTTTCCTCACTGACCTTGAGCGTGTGGGCGGAGCTAAACTCCCTACTCCCCGAATACGTAAAACGCGTGCGGTGGCGCGCTAAACTAAAACGGCGATCAAAGAAAATACAAGGGCGCAGAGTTGCGCGCATAGGACGCCTATTTTGCCTACGATTCCAGAAAGGAATGGCGGAGATGCAAGGCTGACATTTGTATAGATAGATACATAAGTTACATATATTTTAAGTTTTTACTGGATATTATTTTTTAGCATGTCTTTGGATGAAAATAAAAGGTGTATCTTTTTATACACGTGATACTTTATGTTCGCATAGCTTGTCAAAATGTCGAACAGCTGATTATTTTTTTGCGATTTCAGGGTTGGTCCCATATACACACGGCTACACATCAAGCTACACATTTCCAGTTTATGCAGATCTCGCATTGTATAGAATTTCCGTACAACGCGAGTAGCCGTGCGTACAATGACCCCTTAAAATATTTCCTACTTACATACCTACCTACCTACCTAGGTATGTATGTAAGTAAGTATGTATACTTACCTACATACATACCTAGAATACCTATCTACATATCTACCTACATACTTTTATATCTACATGTTGTACTTAGTAAACGCTCAAAACTCCAGCACAGACCTACATAACATAGGTTTTTCTGTTGCATTTAGAATACGCGTCATAGTGGCAACCTATTCTTACCATTGCATTGCTAAAATTCGCGTAAATTTAACATGTATTTGTAGCCGTAAGGGGTACAAACAAGCAATGGATCCGCAATCGAAGACGTCCGGGATCGAATCCGAAGCGATATTTGTTTTTTGAAACCATCATAATTATTTATAAGTATTCTAAGCAACAATGTTAGTTATTATTTTAACTATTTATGTTTATTTATAATCTATTCATTCTTATTTTTGTTTTTTTATGAAGTTTAATATTTGTTATTGTATTATTATTTAACTATTTATAGATATCAGTATTCAGCAGACTTTACTGAAAACTAATAATATGATTTAGACTTTTGTTTTTTTGTTAATGTAACGTATCGTATGAACACAATAAAGTCGAGCACGTTACTCGGTCATTTATTTATATATTTAAGTCAACTTTATCTTTAAAAAAAAACATGCATAAAGTCTAAATCATATTATTAGTTTTCAATAAAGTCTGCTGAATACTGATATCTATAAATAGTTAAATAATAATACAATAACAAATATTAAACTTCACAAAAAATAAAAAATAAGAATGAATAGATTATAAATAAACATAAATAGTTAAAATAATAACTAACATTGTTGCTTAGAATACTTATAAATAATTGTGATGGTTTCAAGTATGTAGGTAAGTATGTAGGTAGGTATATAGTTAGGTATGTAGTTAAGAAATATTTTAATGGGTCATTGTACACACGGCTACACTTCAAGCTATAGGTACATTGCCAGTATAAGCTGACCTCGCGTTGTACGGATGTCTATACAATGCGAGATCAGTATAAACTGGAAATGTATAGCTTGATGTGTAGCCGTGTGCATATGGGACCAACGCTGAAATCGCGAAAAAAGTGTCAGCTGTTCTACATTTTGACGAGCTATGCGAACATAAAGTAAAGTGATTTCAGGCTTGGTCCCATAGTGAAAGCTGTTCATGATGATGAGTACAATGACCCCTTAAAATATTTCGTGTATAAAAGATACACCTTTTATTTTCGTCCAATTTTGGATATGTGAAAAAATTCACAGCAGTAGTATATAATGTATGACGAAATTAAAAGGAAAACTATCACAGCTATAGGCTATACCAGGTTCTACAAGTTAACGAGTAGGTAATAATCTACCAACTTAAATTTGCAGTTACAAAAACATGTTCTCCCGTACATTTCGTATGGGAGAACATTATTTCAACTACAATGTTAAGTTTGTTCTTGGCATAAATTCATTCCAACTACGGAAACCTGCATTGGTGCCGATTCTCTTGTACACCGAACTAAACTAACTAAACTATCACTAAAATTCCTTACTTTTGACTATGGGAATCTTGGAGCTATTCTGCCAAATAAATTCTCTAAATTTAAAACTTATTTTGACTACAGGCAGACTACTGGCAGCTCATGGCCAAGTACCCAACAAATGTTGAGGGGCTCATGGCCAAGTACCTAACAAAAGTTGAGAGGCTCATGGCCAAGTATCTAACAAAAGTTGAGAGGCTCATGGCCAAGTACCTAACAAAAGTTGCGAGGCTCATGAATAAGTTACAAATGTTGAGGGGCTCTATTAATTAACATCTCAATTAATTATTATAGGGGAGGGGATATTTTAAGGAAGGGGCTAATTTATAATGCTAAATTAATTATTATACAATGTGGAGACGACAATACAACAATAAATGAAAACACTGGCAATACTAATGCATAAGAGTATTTTGGAACTATCAAATAAATCCTAACATGGAAATTAAAAAAGTCATTTCTTCAAATAAACTAACCTAACCTAACCTAACCTAACCTAACCTTACAAAAGTTGAGAGGCTCATGGCCAAGTACCTAACAAAAGTTGAGAGGCTCATGGCCAAGTACCTAACAAAAGTTGAGCGGCTCATGGCCAAGTACCTAACAAAAGTTGAGAGGCTCATGGCCAAGTTCCTAACAAAAGTTGAGAGGCTCATGGCCAAGTACCTAACAAAAGTTGAGAGGCTCATGGCCAAGTACCTAACAAAAGTTGAGAGGCTCATGGATAAGTTACAAATGTTGAGGGGCTCATGGCCAAGTACCTAACAAAAGTTGAGGGGCTCATGAATAAGTTACAAAAGTTGAGAGGCCCATGGCCAAGTACCTAACAAAAGTTGAGAGGCTCATGGCCAAGTACCTAACAAAAGTTGAGGGGCTCATGGCCAAGTACCTAAGAAAAGTTGAGAGGCTCATGAATAAGTTACAAATGTTGAGGGGCTCTATTAATTAACATCTAAATTAATTATTATAGGGGAAGGGATATTTTAAAAGTTAGAGGCTCATGAATAAGTTACAAAAGTTGAGAGGCTCATGGCCAAGTACCTAACAAATAGTGAGGGGCTCATGGCCAAGTACCTAACAAAAGTTGAGGGGCTCATGAATAAGTTACAAAAGTTGAGAGGATCATGGCCAAGTACCTAAAAAATTTTGAGGGGCTCATGGCCAAGTACCTAACAAAAGTTGAGGGGCTCATGAATAAGTTACAAAAGTTGAGAGGCTCATGGCCAAGTACCTTACAAAAGTTGAGAGGCTCATGGCCAAGTACCTAACAAAAGTTGAGAGGCTCATGGCCAAGTACCTAACAAAAGTTGAGCGGCTCATGGCCAAGTACCTAACAAAAGTTGAGAGGCTCATGGCCAAGTTCCTAACAAAAGTTGAGAGGCTCATGGCCAAGTACCTAACAAAAGTTGAGAGGCTCATGGCCAAGTACCTAACAAAAGTTGAGAGGCTCATGGATAAGTTACAAATGTTGAGGGGCTCATGGCCAAGTACCTAACAAAAGTTGAGGGGCTAGTGAATAAGTTACAAAAGTTGAGAGGCCCATGGCCAAGTACCTTACAAAAGTTGAGAGGCTCATGGCCAAGTACCTAACAAAAGTTGAGGGGCTCATGGCCAAGTACCTAAGAAAAGTTGAGAGGCTCATGAATAAGTTACAAATGTTGAGGGGCTCTATTAATTAACATCTAAATTAATTATTATAGGGGAAGGGATATTTTAAAAGTTAGAGGCTCATGAATAAGTTACAAAAGTTGAGAGGCTCATGGCCAAGTACCTAACAAATAGTGAGGGGCTCATGGCCAAGTACCTAACAAAAGTTGAGGGGCTCATGAATAAGTTACAAAAGTTGAGAGGATCATGGTTAAGTACCTAAAAAATTTTGAGGGGCTCATGGCCAAGTACCTAACAAAAGTTGAGGGGCTCATGAATAAGTTACAAAAGTTGAGAGGCTCATGGCCAAGTACCTTACAAAAGTTGAGAGGCTCATGGCCAAGTACCTAACAAAAGTTGAGAGGCTCATGGCCAAGTACCTAACAAAAGTTGAGGGGCTCATGAATAAGTTACAAAAGTTGAGAGGCTCATGGCCAAGTACCTAACAAATGTTGAGGGGCTCATGGCCAAGTACCTAACAAAAGTTGAGGGGCTCATGAATAAGTTACAAAAGTTGAGAGGCTCATGGCCAAGTACCTTACAAAAGTTGAGAGGCTAATGGCCAAGTACCTAACAAAAGTTGAGAGGCTCATGGCCAAGTACCTAACAAAAGTTGAGAGGCTCATGGCCAAGTACCTAACAAAAGTTGAGAGGCTCATTGCCAAGTGCCTAACAAAAGTTGAGAGGCTCATGGCCAAGTACCTAACAAAAGTTGAGAGGCTCATGGCCAAGTACCTAACAAAAGTTGCGAGGCTCATGAATAAGTTACAAATGTTGAGGGGCTCTATTAATTAACATCTAAATTAATTATTATAGGGGAGGGGATATTTTAAGGAAGGGGCTAATTTATAATGCTAAATTACTTATTATACAATGTGGAGACGACAATACAACAATAAATGAAAACACTGGCAATACTAATGCATAAGAGTATTTTGGAACTATCAAATAAATCCTAACATGGAAATTAAAAAAGTCATTTCTTCAAATAAACTAACCTAACCTAACCTAACCTAACAAAAGTTGAGAGGCTCATGGCCAAGTACCTAACAAAAGTTGAGAGGCTCATGGCCAAGTACCTATAAAAGTTGAGCGGCTCATGGCCAAGTACCTAACAAAAGTTGAGAGGCTCATGGCCAAGTTCCTAACAAAAGTTGAGAGGCTCATGGCCAAGTACCTAACAAAAGTTGAGAGGCTCATGGCCAAGTACCTAACAAAAGTTGAGAGGCTCATGGATAAGTTACAAATGTTTAGGGGCTCATGGCCAAGTACCGAACAAAAGTTGAGGGGCTCATGGCCAAGTACCTAACAATAGTTGCGAGGCTCATGGCCAAGTACCTAACAAAAGTTGAGAGGCTCATGGCCAAGTACCTAACAAAAGTTGAGAGGCTCATGGCCAAGTACCTTACAAATGTTGAGGGGCTCATGGCCAAGTACCTAACAAAAGTTGAGGGACTCATGGCCAAGTACCTAACAAAAGTTGAGAGGCTCATGGCCAAGTACCTAACAAAAGTTGAGAGGCTCATGGCCAAGTACCTAACAATAGTGCGCATGCCTAGGTTTACCTAAAAATGCAAATCCCGTCGACCTAGTCTCAAGTTTTTTTTATTTTTGGGTAGGCCTTCCTAAAAATGGTGATTTCATCACCAAGCAGTAATTTGCACACCATAAATTATACCTTCCTAACTTCGTTATGAGTTATACCATAGAACTACACTACCAAATAAACAGTATGTACTTACGTGATCTTGCTGTGATGACATAATTTTTCTTTTTTCTTATTTTCACTCGCCTAATCTAGAAACTATTTATCAATATCACTAATACACACATTCACTCACGTCACAAACACTTGAAAACGTTAGCACAATGTACAGGCCTAATCATAAACACGATAACAGCACCTCATTCCACTTGTAACACGATCTTTGCGATAAGAAACTTTTTGTTTACACAACGTAAATACTCCGCGGCCATTACGCACGACGCGCGCAAAGCCGGCCCGAAAACTGGTTTATACTGGTTCGCGGGAGCCGTGGGGTACCGTCAGCGCGTCAGAGTAAAAAGACTGCGAATATTTGTATGTTATAATTTTCAAGTACGATATTATTTTATTATAAATTATTGTTCCTTTAGTCTGTTTATTATGTTACTTTAAATTTTATTAGATGACATAATATTACTCTTTATTATCTCAGTATTTGTGTTCTATTACAATAATAATGACCTGTTCAAAAAAACACACGAAAAAAATTTTTGGTTTGAGATATCCCAATTATTATTATTATTTCGATTTCTTTGAAAATAATGATTCATCATTATTTGTAACTAGGTACACTTATTTACTAACAGCTGTGTAACAATTATTATGGACAAAGCATTACATAAATGATTATTCTATCTTTCCTTATTATGTAGGTAGGTACCTAAATCCATTTACCACCCCACCCATTCTCTCTCACGGACAGGAGGACCTGTGTCCCAGCAGTGGGAACATTATAGTCCGATTATGCCTAAACAATAAAAACCGGCCGAGTGCGTGTCAGACCACCTACAATGAAGGATTCCGTAGTAGGGATGAAATTAACCCAAAAACAAACTTAAATTTTGTAGTTGAAAAATATGTTCTCCCATACATCGACATACGTCACGGTCAATTCTCCAGCTGCAAATGTAAGTTTGTAATCGCATTTTTTGCGATAACGAAGTATGTGGAGGTAATTATTGTGTTTATTCATCATGTTAAAGTTTGCCTTTTTGAATTTTTAATTCTTGTATCAATAGTAGGTAGTCGGTTTTTAGAATATCTAATGCACCGCAGTTATGCACCTATGCGGTGCATTAGACATTCCCTCTAGTCTTATGCACCTATGCGGTATCATATGACATTCTCGTGACAGTAATGCGAATAAAAAAGCAAGACATTCGCTGCGAACATGCCAAAACTACTTCCCTCTGTGCACACACGCTCACACTTACAATTAAAATACACCTCAGTAAGGGCACGCATGTTTACGAAACCGGCCTCACGTCACTGTTGATACCGTTGTATTGGTTTTTTATTTGCATTACTGTCACGAGAATGTCACATGATACCGGATAAGACTAGAGGGAATGTCTAATGCACCGCATAGGTGCATAACTGCGTTTGCACTGGCGGAAAATTCACAACAAAACATGTTGAAATCTCTATTTTCTCTCAATGTTCTATACAATTTTTGACAGCAACTAGAGATTTCAACATGTTTTGTTGTGAATGTTTCACCAGTGCAAACGCATAGTAAAAAAGAATATCTAATGCACGGCATACGTGCAAAACTACTGTTACGGTCGAGGAAGGGTCTTTAGAGACTGGCAGACAGACAGACAACGAAATAAGTGGAGGTAATTATTGTTTATTTTTACTCCTCCATCAATGGTAGTCGATTTTTAGTACAACTTTTCCTAGCTCTTCGTAAGTATGTGGGATACCTACTTACGGAAAGCTAGGAAAAGTTTGAAATAAAACACATTTTGCTTTCAAGAAATATATTATAACAAAATAAAACAAAACACATACTCAAAGCATTTATTTCAAATAAACCAGTTACAGGCACTTTTCAACTGTCAAGGAGTCGTTCACTTAGAAAGATGAAGCTAGTTGCCCATTCCAAAGAGTAGTAGGTACACACGTATCGACGGGTCGCTAGAACCGGGACAGCATGAGGGTGGCTGAAAAGACAAGAAATACAAATTATTCCACTGAAACTAAATAAATATATATAGTAATATGCTATACTGAAAATACTTACCGTGGTGCGCGGTGGGGATGGGGACAGATCGGAGCGCGGGGTAGCGTCAAGGAACCCCATGATGATAGCGCGACGGGCGGCGCTGTCTGGGGCCCTTTTGCACGGAGCGGGGGTCACACTCGTGACCTTGAGGTCGAGGACAGCCTCGCCATGCTGAAAATATCATAAAACAATCATTTACCAAATTAATGGCCTAGGAAAATACCATGATCCTAAAAAAACATTCATACTTTTTGAGGACATTCACCTTTTTTGAAGTCGGTAAAAAAAAAAAACAATAACTTCGACATTTATTTTTCTTACACATGTCAGTTATGTAAACTGCAAGAAATAATAAAATGTAATCTTTCTTTTTATCTTTCTTTCTTTCTTATTGGAACAAAAAATTCTAGTTGGATTCTTTTTGCAGATAGTACTTTTTACTGGCCCCGCCTACTATGAGCGCTGTGTCATGGTACGGGGGAATCGCCGAATTGGAAATACGATTACGATAACAATTCGCAATAATATCAGTAGCTATTAGCCAAATTATGTTCGTAGATTATTTTGCTAGATACTTATGTGTATTTCAAACAGTATACAAGAATATTTATTGTAAATACATTACTAAACACGGCGGCGACAGCGTCAAAATTGTTTACTACAAAAGTTTCGTTACTTGTTCACTGAAATATTTATCACTTTCCGATAAACTAACACTCAATACGAAATCCACACTTATTTCTCAGTAATTCTGTATAAAATTCTTATAAGATTACTCACCGTTTTCTTCTTTTATTCTGTTGCGAACAAACGTAAACAACACTTGACACTTGACGAATTTTGCCAATATGGCGTCGCGCGTCACACGACCACAGATAGATTTTGTTTGTTAAGTTTTCGTTCCGTTTTTAGTGGTGTTACCAAGAAAATGTTACTAAAATCAGTAAACTATTAATCGATTATTCGAATGATACAGCCAGATCGTGTTGCAAGTGCAAATAAACGACAAAAATCATCGACCAATGGCAACAATTGTCGCGTGATACCCCATAGGTGCCATCGACATTTGGGGCGTTTTCGTTCATGATACCTATGGGGTATCACGTGACAGTTGAGAAGATAAGTTACAAAAGTTGAGAGGCTCATGGCCAAGTACCTTACAAAAGTTGAGAGGCTAATGGCCAAGTACCTAACAAAAGTTGAGAGGCTCATGGCCAAGTACCTAACAAAAAATGAGAGGCTCATGGCCAAGTATCTAACAAAAGTTGAGAGGCTCATGGCCAAGTGCCTAACAAAAGTTGAGAGGCTCATGGCCAAGTACCTAACAAAAGTTGAGAGGCTCATGGCCAAGTACCTAACAAAAGTTGCGAGGGTCATGAATAAGTTACAAATGTTGAGGGGCTCTATTAATTAACATCTAAATTAATTACTATAGGGGAGGGGATATTTTAAGGAAGGGGCTAATTTATAATGCTAAATTACTTATTATACAATGTGGAGACGACAATACAACAATAAATGAAAACACTGGCAATACTAATGCATAAGAGTATTTTGGAACTATCAAATAAATCCTAACATGGAAATTAAAAAAGTCATTTCTTCAAATAAACTAACCTAACCTAACCTAACCTAACCTAACCTAACAAAAGTTGAGAGGCTCATGGCCAAGTACCTATAAAAGTTGAGCGGCTCATGGCCAAGTACCTAACAAAAGTTGAGAGGCTCATGGCCAAGTTCCTAACAAAAGTTGAGAGGCTCATGGCCAAGTACCTAACAAAAGTTGAGAGGCTCATGGCCAAGTACCTAACAAAAGTTGAGAGGCTCATGGATAAGCTACAAATGTTTAGGGGCTCATGGCCAAGTACCGAACAAAAGTTGAGGGGCTCATGGCCAAGTACCTAACAATAGTTGCGAGGCTCATGGCCAAGTACCTAACAAAAGTTGAGAGGCTCATGGCCAAGTACCTAACAAAAGTTGAGAGGCTCATGGCCAAGTACCTTACAAATGTTGAGGGGCTCATGGCCAAGTACCTAACAAAAGTTGAGGGACTCATGGCCAAGTACCTAACAAAACTTGAGAGGCTCATGGCCAAGTACCTAACAAAAGTTGAGAGGCTCATGGCCAAGTACCTAACAAAAGTTGAGAGGCTAATGGCCAAGTACCTTACAAATGTTGAGGGGCTCATGGCCAAGTACCTAACAAAAGTTGAGGGACTCATGGCCAAGTACCTAACAAAAGTTGAGAGGCTCATGGCCAAGTACCTAACAAAAGTTGAGGGGCTCATGGCCAAGTACCTAACAAAAGTTGAGGGGCTTATGAATAAGTTATAAAAGTTGAGAGGCTCATGAATAAGTTACAAAAGTTGAGAGGCTCATGGCCAAGTACCTAACAAAAGTTGAGAGGCTCATGGCCAAGTACCTAACAAAAGTTGAGAGGCTCATGGCCAAGTACCTAACAAAAGTTGAGGAGCTCATGGCCAAGTACCTAACAAGAGTTGAGAGGCTCATGAATAAGTTACAAATGTTGAGTACCTAACAAAAGTTGAGAGGCTCATGGCCAAGTACCTAACAAAAGTTGAGGGGCTCATGGCCAAGTACCTAACAAAAGTTGAGGGGCTCATGGCCAAGTACCTAACAAAAGTTGAGGGACTCATGGCCAAGTACCTAACAAAAGTTGAGAGGCTCATGGCCAAGTACCTAACAAAAGTTGAGAGGCTCATGGCCAAGTACCTAACAAAAGTTGAGCGGCTCATGGCCAAGTACCTAACAAAAGTTGAGGGACTCATGGCCAAGTACCTAACAAAAGTTGAGAGGCTCATGGCCAAGTACCTAACAAAAGTTGAGAGGCTCATGGCCAAGTACCTAACAAAAGTTGAGAGGCTCATGGCCAAGTACCTTACAAATGTTGAGGGGCTCATGGCCAAGTACCTAACAAAAGTTGAGGGCCTCATGGCCAAGTACCTAACAAAAGTTGAGAGGCTCATGGCCAAGTACCTAACAAAAGTTGAGGGGCTCATGGCCAAGTACCTAACAAAAGTTGAGGGGCTTATGAATAAGTTACAAAAGTTGAGAGGCTCATGAATAAGTTACAAAAGTTGAGAGGCTCATGGCCAAGTACCTAACAAAAGTTGAGAGGCTCATGGCCAAGTACCTAACAAAAGTTGAGAGGCTCATGGCCAAGTACCTAACAAAAGTTAAGGGGCTCATGGCCAAGTACCTTACAAAAGTTGAGAGGCTCATGAATAAGTTACAAATGTTGAGGGGCTCAGGGCCAAGTACCTAACAAAAGTTGAGGGGCTCATGAATAAGTTACAAAAGTTGAGAGGCTCATGGCCAAGTACCTAACAAATGTTGAGGGGCTCATGGCAGAGTACCTAACAAAAGTTGAGGGGCTCATGGCCAAGTACCTAACAAAAGTTGAGAGGCTCATGGCCAAGTACCTAACAAAAGTTGAGAGGCTCATGGCCAAGTACCTAACAAAAGTTGCGAGGCTCATGAATAAGTTACAAATGTTGAGGGGCTCTATTAATTAATATCTAAATTAATTATTATAGGGGAGGGGATATTTTAAGGAAGGGGCTAATTTATAATGCTAAATTAATTATTATACAATGTGGAGACGACAATACAACAATAAATGAAAACACTGGCAATACTAATGCATAAGAGTATTTTGGAACTATCAAATAAATCCTAACATGGAAATTAAAAAAGTCATTTCTTCAAATAAACTAACCTAACCTAACCTAACCTAACAAAAGTTGAGAGGCTCATGGCCAAGTACCTAACAAAAGTTGAGAGGCTCATGGCCAAGTACCTAACAAAAGTTGAGAGGCTCATGGCCAAGTACCTAACAAAAGTTGAGCGGCTCATGGCCAAGTACCTAACAAAAGTTGAGAGCTCATGGCCAAGTTCCTAACAAAAGTTGAGAGGCTCATGGCCAAGTACCTAACAAAAGTTGAGAGGCTCATGGCCAAGTACCTAACAAAAGTTGAGAGGCTCATGGATAAGTTGCAAATGTTGAGGGGCTCATGGCCACGTACCGAATAAATGTTGAGGGGCTCATGGCCAAGTACCTAACAAAAGTTGAGGGACTCATGGCCAAGTACCTAACAAAAGTTGAGAGGCTCATGGCCAAGTACCTAACAAATGTTGAGGGGCTCATGGCCAAGTACCTAACAAAAGTTGAGGGGCTCATGAATAAATTACAAAAGTTGAAAGGCTCATGGCCAAGTACCTAACAAAAGTTGAGAGGCTCATGGCCAAGTACCTAACAAAAGTTGAGGGGCTCATGAATAAGTTACAAAAGTTGAGAGGCTCATGGCCAAGTACCTAACAAATGTTGAGGGGCTCATGGCCAAGTACCTAACAAAAGTTGAGGGGCTCATGAATAAGTTACAAAAGTTGAGAGGCTCATGGCCAAGTACCTCACAATAGTTGAGAGGCTCATGGCCAAGTACCTGACAAAAGTTGAGAGGCTCATGGCCAAGTACCTAACAAAAGTTGTGAGGCTCATGGCCAAGTACCTAACAAAAGTTGAGAGGCTCATGGCCAAGTACATAACAAAAGTTGAGAGGCTCATGGCCAAGTACCTAACAAAAGTTGAGAGGCTCATGGCCAAGTATCTAACAAAAGTTGAGAGGCTCATGGCCAAGTACCTAACAAAAGTTGAGAGGCTCATGGCCAAGTACCTAACAAAAGTTGAGAGGCTCATGGCCAAGTACCTAACAAAAGTTGAGGGGCTCATGGCCAAGTACTTAACAAAAGTTGAGAGGCTCATGAATAAGTTACAAATGTTGAGGGGCTCAGGGCCAAGTAACTAACAAAAGTTGAGGGGCTCATGAATAAGTTACAAAAGTTGAGAGGCTCATGGCCAAGTACCTTACAAAAGTTGAGAGGCTCATGGCCAAGTACCTAACAAAAGTTGAGAGGCTCAAGGCCAAGTACCTAACAAAAGTTGAGAGGCTCATGGCCAAGTACCTATAAAAGTTGAGCGGCTCATGGCCAAGTACCTAACAAAAGTTGAGAGGCTCATGGCCAAGTTCCTAACAAAAGTTGAGAGGCTCATGGCCAAGTACCTAACAAAAGTTGAGAGGCTCATGGCCAAGTACCTAACAAAAGTTGAGAGGCTCATGGATAAGCTACAAATGTTTAGGGGCTCATGGCCAAGTACCTAACAATAGTTGCGAGGCTCATGGCCAAGTACCTAACAAAAGTTGAGAGGCTCATGGCCAAGTACCTAACAAAAGTTGAGAGGCTCATGGCCAAGTACCTTACAAATGTTGAGGGGCTCATGGCCAAGTACCTAACAAAAGTTGAGGGACTCATGGCCAAGTACCTAACAAAACTTGAGAGGCTCATGGCCAAGTACCTAACAAAAGTTGAGAGGCTCATGGCCAAGTACCTAACAAAAGTTGAGAGGCTCATGGCCAAGTACCTTACAAATGTTGAGGGGCTCATGGCCAAATACCTAACAAAAGTTGAGGGACTCATGGCCAAGTACCTAACAAAAGTTGAGAGGCTCATGGCCAAGTACCTAACAAAAGTTGAGGGGCTCATGGCCAAGTACCTAACAAAAGTTGAGAGGCTCATGGCCAAGTACCTTACAAATGTTGAGGGGCTCATGGCCAAGTACCTAACAAAAGTTGAGGGACTCATGGCCAAGTACCTAACAAAAGTTGAGAGGCTCATGGCCAAGTACCTAACAAAAGTTGAGGGGCTCATGGCCAAGTACCTAACAAAAGTTGAGAGGCTCATGGCCAAGTTCCTAACAAAAGTTGAGAGGCTCATGGCCAAGTACCTAACATAAGTTGAGAGGCTGATGGCCAAGTACCTAACAAAAGTTGAGAGGCTCATGGCCAAGTACCTAACAAATGTTGATGGGCTCATGAATAAGTTACAAAAGTTGAGAGGCTCATGGCCAAGTACCTAACAAAAGTTGAGAGGCTCATGGCCAAGTACCTAACAAATGTTGAGGGGCTCATGGCCAAGTACCTAACAAAAGTTGAGGGGCTTATGAATAAGTTACAAAAGTTGAGAGGCTCATGGCCAAGTACCTAAAAAATGTTGAGGGGCCCATAGCCAAGTACCTAACAAAAGTTGAGGGGCTCATGAATAAGTTACAAAAGTTGAAAGGCTCATGGCCAAGTACCTAACAAAAGTTGAGGGGCTCATGAATAAATTACAAAAGTTGAAAGGCTCATGGCCAAGTACCTAACAAAAGTTGAGAGGCTCATGGCCAAGTACCTAACAAAAGTTGAGGGGCTCATGAATAAGTTACAAAAGTTGAGAGGCTCATGGCCAAGTACCTAACAAATGTTGAGGGGCTCATGGCCAAGTACCTAACAAAAGTTGAGGGGCTCATGAATAAGTTACAAAAGTTGAGAGGCTCATGGCCAAGTACCTCACAATAGTTGAGAGGCTCATGGCCAAGTACCTGACAAAAGTTGAGAGGCTCATGGCCAAGTACCTAACAAAAGTTGTGAGGCTCATGGCCAAGTACCTAACAAAAGTTGAGAGGCTCATGGCCAAGTACATAACAAAAGTTGAGAGGCTCATGGCCAAGTACCTAACAAAAGTTGAGAGGCTCATGGCCAAGTATCTAACAAAAGTTGAGAGGCTCATGGCCAAGTACCTAACAAAAGTTGAGAGGCTCATGGCCAAGTACCTAACAAAAGTTGAGAGGCTCATGGCCAAGTACCTAACAAAAGTTGAGGGGCTCATGGCCAAGTACCTAACAAAAGTTGAGAGGCTCATGAATAAGTTACAAATGTTGAGGGGCTCAGGGCCAAGTACCTAACAAAAGTTGAGGGGCTCATGAATAAGTTACAAAAGTTGATAGGCTCATGGCCAAGTACCTTACAAAAGTTGAGAGGCTCATGGCCAAGTACCTAACAAAAGTTGAGAGGCTCATGGCCAAGTACCTAACAAAAGTTGAGAGGCTCATGGCCAAGTACCTATTAAAAGTTGAGAGGCTCAAGGCCAAGTACCTAACAAAAGTTGAGAGGCTCATGAATAAGTTACAAATGTTGAGGGGCTCTATTAATTAACATCTCAATTAATTATTATAGGGGAGGGGATATTTTAAGGAAGGGGCTAATTTACAATGCTAAATTAATTATTATACAATGTGGAGACGACAATACAACAATAAATGAAAACACTGGCAATACTAATGCATAAGAGTATTTTGGAACTATCAAATAAATCCTAACATGGAAATTAAAAAAGTCATTTCTTGAAATAAACTAACCTAACCTAACCTAACCTAACCTAACCTAACCTAACCTTACAAAAGTTGAGAGGCTCATGGCCAAGTACCTAACAAAAGTTGAGAGGCTCATGGCCAAGTACCTAACAAAAGTTGAGCGGCTCATGGCCAAGTACCTAACAAAAGTTGAGAGGCTCATGGCCAAGTTCCTAACAAAAGTTGAGAGGCTCATGGCCAAGTACCTAACAAAAGTTGAGAGGCTCATGGCCAAGTACCTAACAAAAGTTGAGAGGCTCATGGATAAGTTACAAATGTTGAGGGGCTCATGGCCAAGTACCGAACAAAAGTTGAGGGGCTCATGGCCAAGTACCTAACAATAGTTGTGAGGCTCATGGCCAAGTACCTAACAAAAGTAGAGAGGCTCATGGCCAAATACCTAACAAAAGTTGAGAGGCTCATGGCCAAGTACCTTACAAATGTTGAGGGGCTCATGGCCAAGTACCTAACAAAAGTTGAGGGACTCATGGCCAAGTACCTAACAAAAGTTGAGCGGCTCATGAATAAGTTACAAATGTTGAGGGGCTCATGGCCAAGTACCTAACAAAAGTTGAGGGGCTCATGAATAAGTTACAAAAGTTGAGAGGCCCATGGCCAAGGACCTAACAAAAGTTGAGAGGCTCATGGCCAAGTACCTAACAAAAGTTGAGGGGCTCATGGCCAAGAACCTAAGAAAAGTTGAGAGGCTCATGAATAAGTTACAAATGTTGAGGGGCTCTATTAATTAACATCTAAATTAATTATTATAGGGGAAGGGATATTTTAAAAGTTAGAGGCTCATGAATAAGTTACAAAAGTTGAGAGGATGAGCCTCTCAACTTTTGTAACTTATTCATGAGCCTCATGGCCAAGTTCCTAACAAAAGTTGAGAGGCTCATGGCCAAGTACCTAACAAATAGTGAGGGGCTCATGGCCAAGTACTTAACAAAAGTTGAGGGGCTCATGAATAAGTTACAAAAGTTGAGAGGCCCATGGCCAAGGACCTAACAAAAGTTGAGGGGCTCATGGCCAAGTACCTCACAAAAGTTGAGGGGCTCATGAATAAGTTACAAAAGTTGAGAGGCTCATGGCCAAGTACCTTACAAAAGTTGAGAGGCTCATGGCCAAGTACCTAACAAAAGTTGAGAGGCTCATGGCCAAGTACCTAACAAAAGTTGAGGGGCTCATGAATAAGTTACAAAAGTTGAGAGGCTCATGGCCAAGTACCTAACAAATGTTGAGGGGCTCATGGCCAAGTACCTAACAAAAGTTGAGGGGCTCATGAATAAGTTACAAAAGTTGAGAGGCTCATGGCCAAGTACCTTACAAAAGTTGAGAGGCTAATGGCCAAGTACCTAACAAAAGTTGAGAGGCTCATGGGCAAGTACCTAACAAAAGTTGAGAGGCTCATGGCCAAGTACCTAACAAAAGTTGAGAGGCTCATGGCCAAGTGCCTAACAAAAGTTGAGAGGCTAATGGCCAAGTACCTAACAAAAGTTGAGAGGCTCATGGCCAAGTACCTAACAAAAGTTGTGAGGCTCATGAATAAGTTACAAATGTTGAGGGGCTCTATTAATTAACATCTAAATTAATTATTATAGGGGAGGGGATATTTTAAGGAAGGGGCTAATTTATAATGCTAAATTACTTATTATACAATGTGGAGACGACAATACTACAATAAATGAAAACACTGGCAATACTAATGCATAAGAGTATTTTGGAACTATCAAATAAATCCTAACATGGAAATTAAAAAAGTCATTTCTTCAAATAAACTAACCTAACCTAACCTAACCTAACCTAACCTAACAAAAGTTGAGAGGCTCATGGCCAAGTACCTAACAAAAGTTGAGCGGCTCATGGCCAAGTACCTAACAAAAGTTGAGAGGCTCATGGCCAAGTTCCTAACAAAAGTTGAGAGGCTCATGGCCAAGTTCCTAACAAAAGTTGAGAGGCTCATGGCCAAGTACCTAACAAAAGTTGAGAGGCTCATGGCCAAGTACCTTACAAATGTTGAGGGGCTCATGGCCAAGTACCTCACAAAAGTTGAGGGACTCATGGCCAAGTACCTAACAAAAGTTGAGAGGCTCATGGCCAAGTACCTAACAAAAGTTGAGAGGCTCATGGCCAAGTACCTAACAAAAGTTGAGAGGCTCATGGCCAAGTACCTAACAAAAGTTGAGCGGCTTATGAATAAGTTACAAATGTTGAGGGGCTCATGGCCAAGTACCTAACAAAAGTTCAGTGGCTCATGAATAAGTTACAAAAGTTGAGAGGCCCATGGCCAAGTACCTAACAAAAGTTGAGAGGCTCATGGCCAAGTACCTAACAAAAGTTGAGAGGCTCATGGCCAAGTACCTAACAAAAGTTGCGAGGCTCATGAATAAGTTACAAATGTTGAGGGGCTCTATTAATTAACATCTAAATTAATTATTATAAGGGAGGGGATATTTAAAGGAAGGGGCTAATTTATAATGCTAAATTAATTATTATACAATGTGGAGACGACAATACAACAATAAATGAAAACACTGGCAATACTAATGCATAAGAGTATTTTGGAACTATCAAATAAATCCTAACATGGAAATTAAAAAAGTCATTTCTTGAAATAAACTAACCTAACCTAACCTAACCTAACCTAACCTAACCTAACCTAACCTTACAAAAGTTGAGAGGCTCATGGCCAAGTGCCTAACAAAAGTTGAGAGGCTCATGGCCAAGTACCTAACAAAAGTTGAGCGGCTCATGGCCAAGTACCTAACAAAAGTTGAGAGGCTCATGGCCAAGTTCCTAACAAAAGTTGAGAGGCTCATGGCCAAGTACCTAACAAAAGTTGAGAGGTTCATGGCCAAGTACCCAACAAAAGTTGAGAGGCTCATGGATAAGTTACAAATGTTGAGGGGCTCATGGCCAAGTACCGAACAAAAGTTGAGGGGCTCATGGCCAAGTACCTAACAATAGTTGTGAGGCTCATGGCCAAGTACCTAACAAAAGTAGAGAGGCTCATGGCCTAGTACCTAACAAAAGTTGAGAGGCTCATGGCCAAGTACCTTACAAATGTTGAGGGGCTCATGGCCAAGTACCTAACAAAAGTTGAGGGACTCATGGCCAAGTACCTAACAAAAGTTGAGCGGCTCATGAATAAGTTACAAATGTTGAGGGGCTCATGGCCAAGTACCTAACAAAAGTTGAGGGGCTCATGAATAAGTTACAAAAGTTGAGAGGCCCATGGCCAAGGACCTAACAAAAGTTGAGAGGCTCATGGCCAAGTACCTAACAAAAGTTGAGGGGCTCATGGCCAAGAACCTAAGAAAAGTTGAGAGGCTCATGAATAAGTTACAAATGTTGAGGGGCTCTATTAATTAACATCTAAATTAATTATTATAGGGGAAGGGATATTTTAAAAGTTAGAGGCTCATGAATAAGTTACAAAAGTTGAGAGGCTCATGGCCAAGTACCTAACAAATAGTGAGGGGCTCATGGCCAAGTACCTAACAAAAGTTGAGGGGCTCATGAATAAGTTACAAAAGTTGAGAGGATCATGGCAAAGTACCTAAAAAATGTTGAGGGGCTCATGGCCAAGTACCTAACAAAAGTTGAGGGGCTCATGAATAAGTTACAAAAGTTGAGAGGCTCATGGCCAAGTACCTTACAAAAGTTGAGGGGCTCATGGCCAAGTACCTAACAATAGTTGTGAGGCTCATGGCCAAGTACCTAACAAAAGTAGAGAGGCTCATGGCCAAGTACCTAACAAAAGTTGAGAGGCTCATGACCAAGTACCTTACAAATGTTGAGGGGCTCATGGCCAAGTACCTAACAAAAGTTGAGGGACTCATGGCCAAGTACCTAACAAAAGTTGAGCGGCTCATGAATAAGTTACAAATGTTGAGGGGCTCATGGCCAAGTACCTAACAAAAGTTGAGGGGCTAATGAATAAGTTACAAAAGTTGAGAGGATCATGGCAAAGTACCTAAAAAATGTTGAGGGGCTCATGGCCAAGTACCTCACAAAAGTTGAGGGGCTAATGAATAAGTTACAAAAGTTGAGAGGATCATGGCAAAGTACCTAAAAAATGTTGAGGGGCTCATGGCCAAGTACCTAACAATAGTTGCGAGGCTCATGGCCAAGTACCTAACAAAAGTTGAGAGGCTCATGGCCAAGTACCTAACAAAAGTTGAGAGGCTCATGGCCAAGTACCTTACAAATGTTGAGGGGCTCATGGCCAAGTACCTAACAAAAGTTGAGGGACTCATGGCCAAGTACCTAACAAAACTTGAGAGGCTCATGGCCAAGTACCTAACAAAAGTTGAGAGGCTCATGGCCAAGTACCTAACAAAAGTTGAGAGGCTCATGGCCAAGTACCTAACAAAAGTTGAGAGGCTCATGGCCAAGTACCTAACAAAAGTTTAGAGGCTCATGGCCAAGTTCCTTACAAAAGTTGAGAGGCTCATGGCCAAGTACCTAACAAAAGTTGAGAGGTTCATGGCCAAGTACCCAACAAAAGTTGAGAGGCTCATGGATAAGTTACAAATGTTGAGGGGCTCATGGCCAAGTACCGAACAAAAGTTGAGGGGCTCATGGCCAAGTACCTAACAATAGTTGTGAGGCTCATGGCCAAGTACCTAACAAAAGTAGAGAGGCTCATGGCCTAGTACCTAACAAAAGTTGAGAGGCTCATGGCCAAGTACCTTACAAATGTTGAGGGGCTCATGGCCAAGTACCTAACAAAAGTTGAGGGACTCATGGCCAAGTACCTAACAAAAGTTGAGCGGCTCATGAATAAGTTACAAATGTTGAGGGGCTCATGGCCAAGTACCTAACAAAAGTTGAGGGGCTCATGAATAAGTTACAAAAGTTGAGAGGCCCATGGCCAAGGACCTAACAAAAGTTGAGAGGCTCATGGCCAAGTACCTAACAAAAGTTGAGAGGCTCATGGCCAAGTACCTAACAAAAGTTGAGAGGCTCATGGCCAAGTACCTTACAAATGTTGAGGGGCTCATGGCCAAGTACCTCACAAAAGTTGAGGGACTCATGGCCAAGTACCTAACAAAAGTTGAGAGGCTCATGGCCAAGTACCTAACAAAAGTTGAGAGGCTCATGGCCAAGTACCTAACAAAAGTTGAGAGGCTCATGGCCAAGTACCTAACAAAAGTTGAGCGGCTTATGAATAAGTTACAAATGTTGAGGGGCTCATGGCCAAGTACCTAACAAAAGTTGAGTGGCTCATGAATAAGTTACAAAAGTTGAGAGGCCCATGGCCAAGTACCTAACAAAAGTTGAGAGGCTCATGGCCAAGTACCTAACAAAAGTTGAGAGGCTCATGGCCAAGTACCTAACAAAAGTTGCGAGGCTCATGAATAAGTTACAAATGTTGAGGGGCTCTATTAATTAACATCTAAATTAATTATTATAAGGGAGGATATATTTTAAGGAAGGGGCTAATTTATAATGCTAAATTAATTATTATACAATGTGGAGACGACAATACAACAATAAATGAAAACACTGGCAATACTAATGCATAAGAGTATTTTGGAACTATCAAATAAATCCTAACATGGAAATTAAAAAAGTCATTTCTTCAAATAAACTAACCTAACCTAACCTAACCTAACCTAACCTAACCTAACCTAACAAAAGTTGAGAGGCTCATGGCCAAGTACCTAACAAAAGTTGAGCGGCTCATGGCCAAGTACCTAACAAAAGTTGAGAGGCTCATGGCCAAGTTCCTAACAAAAGTTGAGAGGCTCATGGCCAAGTTCCTAACAAAAGTTGAGAGGCTCATGGCCAAGTACCTAACAAAAGTTGAGAGGCTCATGGCCAAGTACCTTACAAATGTTGAGGGGCTCATGGCCAAGTACCTCACAAAAGTTGAGGGACTCATGGCCAAGTACCTAACAAAAGTTGAGAGGCTCATGGCCAAGTACCTAACAAAAGTTGAGAGGCTCATGGCCAAGTACCTAACAAAAGTTGAGAGGCTCATGGCCAAGTACCTAACAAAAGTTGAGCGGCTTATGAATAAGTTACAAATGTTGAGGGGCTCATGGCCAAGTACCTAACAAAAGTTGAGTGGCTCATGAATAAGTTACAAAAGTTGAGAGGCCCATGGCCAAGTACCTAACAAAAGTTGAGAGGCTCATGGCCAAGTACCTAACAAAAGTTGAGAGGCTCATGGCCAAGTACCTAACAAAAGTTGCGAGGCTCATGAATAAGTTACAAATGTTGAGGGGCTCTATTAATTAACATCTAAATTAATTATTATAAGGGAGGGGATATTTAAAGGAAGGGGCTAATTTATAATGCTAAATTAATTATTATACAATGTGGAGACGACAATACAACAATAAATGAAAACACTGGCAATACTAATGCATAAGAGTATTTTGGAACTATCAAATAAATCCTAACATGGAAATTAAAAAAGTCATTTCTTGAAATAAACTAACCTAACCTAACCTAACCTAACCTAACCTAACCTAACCTAACCTAACCTTACAAAAGTTGAGAGGCTCATGGCCAAGTGCCTAACAAAAGTTGAGAGGCTCATGGCCAAGTACCTAACAAAAGTTGAGCGGCTCATGGCCAAGTACCTAACAAAAGTTGAGAGGCTCATGGCCAAGTTCCTAACAAAAGTTGAGAGGCTCATGGCCAAGTACCTAACAAAAGTTGAGAGGTTCATGGCCAAGTACCCAACAAAAGTTGAGAGGCTCATGGATAAGTTACAAATGTTGAGGGGCTCATGGCCAAGTACCGAACAAAAGTTGAGGGGCTCATGGCCAAGTACCTAACAATAGTTGTGAGGCTCATGGCCAAGTACCTAACAAAAGTAGAGAGGCTCATGGCCTAGTACCTAACAAAAGTTGAGAGGCTCATGGCCAAGTACCTTACAAATGTTGAGGGGCTCATGGCCAAGTACCTAACAAAAGTTGAGGGACTCATGGCCAAGTACCTAACAAAAGTTGAGCGGCTCATGAATAAGTTACAAATGTTGAGGGGCTCATGGCCAAGTACCTAACAAAAGTTGAGGGGCTCATGAATAAGTTACAAAAGTTGAGAGGCCCATGGCCAAGGACCTAACAAAAGTTGAGAGGCTCATGGCCAAGTACCTAACAAAAGTTGAGGGGCTCATGGCCAAGAACCTAAGAAAAGTTGAGAGGCTCATGAATAAGTTACAAATGTTGAGGGGCTCTATTAATTAACATCTAAATTAATTATTATAGGGGAAGGGATATTTTAAAAGTTAGAGGCTCATGAATAAGTTACAAAAGTTGAGAGGCTCATGGCCAAGTACCTAACAAATAGTGAGGGGCTCATGGCCAAGTACCTAACAAAAGTTGAGGGGCTCATGAATAAGTTACAAAAGTTGAGAGGATCATGGCAAAGTACCTAAAAAATGTTGAGGGGCTCATGGCCAAGTACCTAACAAAAGTTGAGGGGCTCATGAATAAGTTACAAAAGTTGAGAGGCTCATGGCCAAGTACCTTACAAAAGTTGAGGGGCTCATGGCCAAGTACCTAACAATAGTTGTGAGGCTCATGGCCAAGTACCTAACAAAAGTAGAGAGGCTCATGGCCAAGTACCTAACAAAAGTTGAGAGGCTCATGACCAAGTACCTTACAAATGTTGAGGGGCTCATGGCCAAGTACCTAACAAAAGTTGAGGGACTCATGGCCAAGTACCTAACAAAAGTTGAGCGGCTCATGAATAAGTTACAAATGTTGAGGGGCTCATGGCCAAGTACCTAACAAAAGTTGAGGGGCTAATGAATAAGTTACAAAAGTTGAGAGGATCATGGCAAAGTACCTAAAAAATGTTGAGGGGCTCATGGCCAAGTACCTCACAAAAGTTGAGGGGCTAATGAATAAGTTACAAAAGTTGAGAGGATCATGGCAAAGTACCTAAAAAATGTTGAGGGGCTCATGGCCAAGTACCTAACAATAGTTGCGAGGCTCATGGCCAAGTACCTAACAAAAGTTGAGAGGCTCATGGCCAAGTACCTAACAAAAGTTGAGAGGCTCATGGCCAAGTACCTTACAAATGTTGAGGGGCTCATGGCCAAGTACCTAACAAAAGTTGAGGGACTCATGGCCAAGTACCTAACAAAACTTGAGAGGCTCATGGCCAAGTACCTAACAAAAGTTGAGAGGCTCATGGCCAAGTACCTAACAAAAGTTGAGAGGCTCATGGCCAAGTACCTAACAAAAGTTGAGAGGCTCATGGCCAAGTACCTAACAAAAGTTTAGAGGCTCATGGCCAAGTTCCTTACAAAAGTTGAGAGGCTCATGGCCAAGTACCTAACAAAAGTTGAGAGGTTCATGGCCAAGTACCCAACAAAAGTTGAGAGGCTCATGGATAAGTTACAAATGTTGAGGGGCTCATGGCCAAGTACCGAACAAAAGTTGAGGGGCTCATGGCCAAGTACCTAACAATAGTTGTGAGGCTCATGGCCAAGTACCTAACAAAAGTAGAGAGGCTCATGGCCTAGTACCTAACAAAAGTTGAGAGGCTCATGGCCAAGTACCTTACAAATGTTGAGGGGCTCATGGCCAAGTACCTAACAAAAGTTGAGGGACTCATGGCCAAGTACCTAACAAAAGTTGAGCGGCTCATGAATAAGTTACAAATGTTGAGGGGCTCATGGCCAAGTACCTAACAAAAGTTGAGGGGCTCATGAATAAGTTACAAAAGTTGAGAGGCCCATGGCCAAGGACCTAACAAAAGTTGAGAGGCTCATGGCCAAGTACCTAACAAAAGTTGAGAGGCTCATGGCCAAGTACCTAACAAAAGTTGAGAGGCTCATGGCCAAGTACCTTACAAATGTTGAGGGGCTCATGGCCAAGTACCTCACAAAAGTTGAGGGACTCATGGCCAAGTACCTAACAAAAGTTGAGAGGCTCATGGCCAAGTACCTAACAAAAGTTGAGAGGCTCATGGCCAAGTACCTAACAAAAGTTGAGAGGCTCATGGCCAAGTACCTAACAAAAGTTGAGCGGCTTATGAATAAGTTACAAATGTTGAGGGGCTCATGGCCAAGTACCTAACAAAAGTTGAGTGGCTCATGAATAAGTTACAAAAGTTGAGAGGCCCATGGCCAAGTACCTAACAAAAGTTGAGAGGCTCATGGCCAAGTACCTAACAAAAGTTGAGAGGCTCATGGCCAAGTACCTAACAAAAGTTGCGAGGCTCATGAATAAGTTACAAATGTTGAGGGGCTCTATTAATTAACATCTAAATTAATTATTATAAGGGAGGATATATTTTAAGGAAGGGGCTAATTTATAATGCTAAATTAATTATTATACAATGTGGAGACGACAATACAACAATAAATGAAAACACTGGCAATACTAATGCATAAGAGTATTTTGGAACTATCAAATAAATCCTAACATGGAAATTAAAAAAGTCATTTCTTCAAATAAACTAACCTAACCTAACCTAACCTAACCTAACCTAACCTAACCTAACAAAAGTTGAGAGGCTCATGGCCAAGTACCTAACAAAAGTTGAGCGGCTCATGGCCAAGTACCTAACAAAAGTTGAGAGGCTCATGGCCAAGTTCCTAACAAAAGTTGAGAGGCTCATGGCCAAGTTCCTAACAAAAGTTGAGAGGCTCATGGCCAAGTACCTAACAAAAGTTGAGAGGCTCATGGCCAAGTACCTTACAAATGTTGAGGGGCTCATGGCCAAGTACCTCACAAAAGTTGAGGGACTCATGGCCAAGTACCTAACAAAAGTTGAGAGGCTCATGGCCAAGTACCTAACAAAAGTTGAGAGGCTCATGGCCAAGTACCTAACAAAAGTTGAGAGGCTCATGGCCAAGTACCTAACAAAAGTTGAGCGGCTTATGAATAAGTTACAAATGTTGAGGGGCTCATGGCCAAGTACCTAACAAAAGTTCAGTGGCTCATGAATAAGTTACAAAAGTTGAGAGGCCCATGGCCAAGTACCTAACAAAAGTTGAGAGGCTCATGGCCAAGTACCTAACAAAAGTTGAGAGGCTCATGGCCAAGTACCTAACAAAAGTTGCGAGGCTCATGAATAAGTTACAAATGTTGAGGGGCTCTATTAATTAACATCTAAATTAATTATTATAAGGGAGGGGATATTTAAAGGAAGGGGCTAATTTATAATGCTAAATTAATTATTATACAATGTGGAGACGACAATACAACAATAAATGAAAACACTGGCAATACTAATGCATAAGAGTATTTTGGAACTATCAAATAAATCCTAACATGGAAATTAAAAAAGTCATTTCTTGAAATAAACTAACCTAACCTAACCTAACCTAACCTAACCTAACCTAACCTAACCTAACCTTACAAAAGTTGAGAGGCTCATGGCCAAGTGCCTAACAAAAGTTGAGAGGCTCATGGCCAAGTACCTAACAAAAGTTGAGCGGCTCATGGCCAAGTACCTAACAAAAGTTGAGAGGCTCATGGCCAAGTTCCTAACAAAAGTTGAGAGGCTCATGGCCAAGTACCTAACAAAAGTTGAGAGGTTCATGGCCAAGTACCCAACAAAAGTTGAGAGGCTCATGGATAAGTTACAAATGTTGAGGGGCTCATGGCCAAGTACCGAACAAAAGTTGAGGGGCTCATGGCCAAGTACCTAACAATAGTTGTGAGGCTCATGGCCAAGTACCTAACAAAAGTAGAGAGGCTCATGGCCTAGTACCTAACAAAAGTTGAGAGGCTCATGGCCAAGTACCTTACAAATGTTGAGGGGCTCATGGCCAAGTACCTAACAAAAGTTGAGGGACTCATGGCCAAGTACCTAACAAAAGTTGAGCGGCTCATGAATAAGTTACAAATGTTGAGGGGCTCATGGCCAAGTACCTAACAAAAGTTGAGGGGCTCATGAATAAGTTACAAAAGTTGAGAGGCCCATGGCCAAGGACCTAACAAAAGTTGAGAGGCTCATGGCCAAGTACCTAACAAAAGTTGAGGGGCTCATGGCCAAGAACCTAAGAAAAGTTGAGAGGCTCATGAATAAGTTACAAATGTTGAGGGGCTCTATTAATTAACATCTAAATTAATTATTATAGGGGAAGGGATATTTTAAAAGTTAGAGGCTCATGAATAAGTTACAAAAGTTGAGAGGCTCATGGCCAAGTACCTAACAAATAGTGAGGGGCTCATGGCCAAGTACCTAACAAAAGTTGAGGGGCTCATGAATAAGTTACAAAAGTTGAGAGGATCATGGCAAAGTACCTAAAAAATGTTGAGGGGCTCATGGCCAAGTACCTAACAAAAGTTGAGGGGCTCATGAATAAGTTACAAAAGTTGAGAGGCTCATGGCCAAGTACCTTACAAAAGTTGAGGGGCTCATGGCCAAGTACCTAACAATAGTTGTGAGGCTCATGGCCAAGTACCTAACAAAAGTAGAGAGGCTCATGGCCAAGTACCTAACAAAAGTTGAGAGGCTCATGACCAAGTACCTTACAAATGTTGAGGGGCTCATGGCCAAGTACCTAACAAAAGTTGAGGGACTCATGGCCAAGTACCTAACAAAAGTTGAGCGGCTCATGAATAAGTTACAAATGTTGAGGGGCTCATGGCCAAGTACCTAACAAAAGTTGAGGGGCTAATGAATAAGTTACAAAAGTTGAGAGGATCATGGCAAAGTACCTAAAAAATGTTGAGGGGCTCATGGCCAAGTACCTCACAAAAGTTGAGGGGCTAATGAATAAGTTACAAAAGTTGAGAGGATCATGGCAAAGTACCTAAAAAATGTTGAGGGGCTCATGGCCAAGTACCTAACAATAGTTGCGAGGCTCATGGCCAAGTACCTAACAAAAGTTGAGAGGCTCATGGCCAAGTACCTAACAAAAGTTGAGAGGCTCATGGCCAAGTACCTTACAAATGTTGAGGGGCTCATGGCCAAGTACCTAACAAAAGTTGAGGGACTCATGGCCAAGTACCTAACAAAACTTGAGAGGCTCATGGCCAAGTACCTAACAAAAGTTGAGAGGCTCATGGCCAAGTACCTAACAAAAGTTGAGAGGCTCATGGCCAAGTACCTAACAAAAGTTGAGAGGCTCATGGCCAAGTACCTAACAAAAGTTTAGAGGCTCATGGCCAAGTTCCTTACAAAAGTTGAGAGGCTCATGGCCAAGTACCTAACAAAAGTTGAGAGGTTCATGGCCAAGTACCCAACAAAAGTTGAGAGGCTCATGGATAAGTTACAAATGTTGAGGGGCTCATGGCCAAGTACCGAACAAAAGTTGAGGGGCTCATGGCCAAGTACCTAACAATAGTTGTGAGGCTCATGGCCAAGTACCTAACAAAAGTAGAGAGGCTCATGGCCTAGTACCTAACAAAAGTTGAGAGGCTCATGGCCAAGTACCTTACAAATGTTGAGGGGCTCATGGCCAAGTACCTAACAAAAGTTGAGGGACTCATGGCCAAGTACCTAACAAAAGTTGAGCGGCTCATGAATAAGTTACAAATGTTGAGGGGCTCATGGCCAAGTACCTAACAAAAGTTGAGGGGCTCATGAATAAGTTACAAAAGTTGAGAGGCCCATGGCCAAGGACCTAACAAAAGTTGAGAGGCTCATGGCCAAGTACCTAACAAAAGTTGAGAGGCTCATGGCCAAGTACCTAACAAAAGTTGAGAGGCTCATGGCCAAGTACCTTACAAATGTTGAGGGGCTCATGGCCAAGTACCTCACAAAAGTTGAGGGACTCATGGCCAAGTACCTAACAAAAGTTGAGAGGCTCATGGCCAAGTACCTAACAAAAGTTGAGAGGCTCATGGCCAAGTACCTAACAAAAGTTGAGAGGCTCATGGCCAAGTACCTAACAAAAGTTGAGCGGCTTATGAATAAGTTACAAATGTTGAGGGGCTCATGGCCAAGTACCTAACAAAAGTTGAGTGGCTCATGAATAAGTTACAAAAGTTGAGAGGCCCATGGCCAAGTACCTAACAAAAGTTGAGAGGCTCATGGCCAAGTACCTAACAAAAGTTGAGAGGCTCATGGCCAAGTACCTAACAAAAGTTGCGAGGCTCATGAATAAGTTACAAATGTTGAGGGGCTCTATTAATTAACATCTAAATTAATTATTATAAGGGAGGATATATTTTAAGGAAGGGGCTAATTTATAATGCTAAATTAATTATTATACAATGTGGAGACGACAATACAACAATAAATGAAAACACTGGCAATACTAATGCATAAGAGTATTTTGGAACTATCAAATAAATCCTAACATGGAAATTAAAAAAGTCATTTCTTCAAATAAACTAACCTAACCTAACCTAACCTAACAAAAGTTGAGAGGCTCATGGCCAAGTACCTAACAAAAGTTGAGAGGCTCATGGCCAAGTACCTAACAAAAGTTGAGAGGCTCATGGCCAAGTACCTAACAAAAGTTGAGCGGCTCATGGCCAAGTACCTAACAAAAGTTGAGAGCTCATGGCCAAGTTCCTTACAAAAGTTGAGAGGCTCATGGCCAAGTACCTAACAAAAGTTGAGAGGCTCATGGCCAAGTACCTAACAAAAGTTGAGAGGCTCATGGATAAGTTACAAATGTTGAGGGGCTCATGGCCACGTACCGAATAAATGTTGAGGGGCTCATGGCCAAGTACCTAACAAAAGTTGAGGGACTCATGGCCAAGTACCTAACAAAAGTTGAGACGCTCATGGCCAAGTACCTAACAAAAGTTGAGAGGCTCATGGCCAAGTAACTAACAAAAGTTGAGCGGCTCATGGCCAAGTACCTAACAAAAGTTGAGAGGCTCATGGCCAAGTTCCTAACAAAAGTTGAGAGGCTCATGGCCAAGTACCTAACAAAAGTCGAGAGGCTGATGGCCAAGTACCTAACAAAAGTTGAGAGGCTCATGGCCAAGTACCTAACAAATGTTGATGGGCTCATGAATAAGTTACAAAAGTTGAGAGGCTCATGGCCAAGTACCTAACAAAAGTTGAGAGGCTCATGAATAAGTTACAAATGTTGAGGGGCTCTATTAAATAACATCTCAATTAATTATTATAGGGGAGGGGATATTTTAAGGAAGGGGCTAATTTATAATGCTAAATTAATTATTATACAATGTGGAGACGACAATACAACAATAAATGAAAACACTGGCAATACTAATGCATAAGAGTATTTTGGAACTATCAAATAAATCCTAACATGGAAATTAAAAAAGTCATTTCTTGAAATAAACTAACCTAACCTAACCTAACCTAACCTAACCTAACCTAACCTAACCTAACCTTACAAAAGTTGAGAGGCTCATGGCCAAGTGCCTAACAAAAGTTGAGAGGCTCATGGCCAAGTACCTAACAAAAGTTGAGCGGCTCATGGCCAAGTACCTAACAAAAAATGAGAGGCTCATGGCCAAGTTCCTAACAAAAGTTGAGAGGCTCATGGCCAAGTACCTAACAAAAGTTGAGAGGTTCATGGCCAAGTACCCAACAAAAGTTGAGAGGCTCATGGATAAGTTACAAATGTTGAGGGGCTCATGGCCAAGTACCGAACAAAAGTAGAGAGGCTCATGGCCTAGTACCTACCAAAAGTTGAGAGGCTCATGGCCAAGTACCTAACAAAAGTAGAGAGGCTCATGGCCTAGTACCTACCAAAAGTTGAGAGGCTCATGGCCAAGTACCTTACAAATGTTGAGGGGCTCATGGCCAAGTACCTAACAAAAGTTGAGGGACTCATGGCCAAGTACCTAACAAAAGTTGAGCGGCTCATGAATAAGTTACAAATGTTGAGGGGCTCATGGCCAAGTACCTAACAAAAGTTGAGGGGCTCATGAATAAGTTACAAAAGTTGAGAGGCCCATGGCCAAGGACCTAACAAAAGTTGAGAGGCTCATGGCCAAGTACCTAACAAAAGTTGAGGGGCTCATGGCCAAGAACCTAAGAAAAGTTGAGAGGCTCATGAATAAGTTACAAATGTTGAGGGGCTCTATTAATTAACATCTAAATTAATTATTATAGGGGAAGGGATATTTTAAAAGTTAGAGGCTCATGAATAAGTTACAAAAGTTGAGAGGCTCATGGCCAAGTACCTAACAAATAGTGAGGGGCTCATGGCCAAGTACCTAACAAAAGTTGAGGGGCTCATGAATAAGTTACAAAAGTTGAGAGGATCATGGCAAAGTACCTAAAAAATGTTGAGGGGCTCATGGCCAAGTACCTAACAAAAGTTGAGGGGCTCATGAATAAGTTACAAAAGTTGAGAGGCTCATGGCCAAGTACCTTACAAAAGTTGAGGGGCTCATGGCCAAGTACCTAACAATAGTTGTGAGGCTCATGGCCAAGTACCTAACAAAAGTAGAGAGGCTCATGGCCAAGTACCTAACAAAAGTTGAGAGGCTCATGGCCAAGTACCTTACAAATGTTGAGGGGCTCATGGCCAAGTACCTAACAAAAGTTGAGGGACTCATGGCCAAGTACCTAACAAAAGTTGAGCGGCTCATGAATAAGTTACAAATGTTGAGGGGCTCATGGCCAAGTACCTAACAAAAGTTGAGGGGCTAATGAATAAGTTACAAAAGTTGAGAGGATCATGGCAAAGTACCTAAAAAATGTTGAGGGGCTCATGGCCAAGTACCTCACAAAAGTTGAGGGGCTAATGAATAAGTTACAAAAGTTGAGAGGATCATGGCAAAGTACCTAAAAAATGTTGAGGGGCTCATGGCCAAGTACCTAACAATAGTTGCGAGGCTCATGGCCAAGTACCTAACAAAAGTTGAGAGGCTCATGGCCAAGTACCTAACAAAAGTTGAGAGGCTCATGGCCAAGTACCTTACAAATGTTGAGGGGCTCATGGCCAAGTACCTAACAAAAGTTGAGGGACTCATGGCCAAGTACCTAACAAAACTTGAGAGGCTCATGGCCAAGTACCTAACAAAAGTTGAGAGGCTCATGGCCAAGTACCTAACAAAAGTTGAGAGGCTCATGGCCAAGTACCTTACAAATGTTGAGGGGCTCATGGCCAAGTACCTAACAAAAGTTGAGGGACTCATGGCCAAGTACCTAACAAAAGTTGAGAGGCTCATGGCCAAGTACCTAACAAAAGTTGAGGGGCTCATGGCCAAGTACCTAACAAAAGTTGAGGGGCTTATGAATAAGTTAAAAAAGTTGAGAGGCTCATGAATAAGTTACAAAAGTTGAGGGGCTCATGGCCAAGTACCTAACAAAAGTTGAGGGGCTCATGAATAAGTTACAAATGTTGAGGGTCTCATGGCCAAGTACCTAACAAAAGTTGAGAGGCTCATGGCCAAGTATCTAACAAAAGTTGAGAGGCTCATGGCCAAGTACCTAACAAAAGTTGAGAGGCTCATGGCCAAGTACCTAACAAAAGTTGAGGGGCTCATGGCCAAGAACCTAAGAAAAGTTGAGAGGCTCATGAATAAGTTACAAATGTTGAGGGGCTCTATTAATTAACATCTAAATTAATTATTATAGGGGAAGGGATATTTTAAAAGTTAGAGGCTCATGAATAAGTTACAAAAGTTGAGAGGCTCATGGCCAAGTACCTAACAAATAGTGAGGGGCTCATGGCCAAGTACCTAACAAAAGTTGAGAGGCTCATGAATAAGTTACAAATGTTGAGGGGCTCAGGGCCAAGTACCTAACAAAAGTTGAGGGGCTCATGAATAAGTTACAAAAGTTGAGAGGCTCATGGCCAAGTACCTAACAAATGTTGAGGGGCTCATGGCAGAGTACCTAACAAAAGTTGAGGGGCTCATGGCCAAGTACCTAACAAAAGTTGAGAGGCTCATGGCCAAGTACCTAACAAAAGTTGAGAGGCTCATGGCCAAGTACCTAACAAAAGTTGCGAGGCTCATGAATAAGTTACAAATGTTGAGGGGCTCTATTAATTAATATCTAAATTAATTATTATAGGGGAGGGGATATTTTAAGGAAGGGGCTAATTTATAATGCTAAATTACTTATTATACAATGTGGAGACGACAATACAACAATAAATGAAAACACTGGCAATACTAATGCATAAGAGTATTTTGGAACTATCAAATAAATCCTAACATGGAAATTAAAAAAGTCATTTCTTCAAATAAACTAACCTAACCTAACCTAACCTAACAAAAGTTGAGAGGCTCATGGCCAAGTACCTAACAAAAGTTGAGAGGCTCATGGCCAAGTACCTAACAAAAGTTGAGAGGCTCATGGCCAAGTACCTAACAAAAGTTGAGCGGCTCATGGCCAAGTACCTAACAAAAGTTGAGAGCTCATGGCCAAGTTCCTAACAAAAGTTGAGAGGCTCATGGCCACGTACCGAATAAATGTTGAGGGGCTCATGGCCAAGTACCTAACAAAAGTTGAGGGACTCATGGCCAAGTACCTAACAAAAGTTGAGAGGCTCATGGCCAAGTACCTAACAAAAGTTGAGAGGCTCATGGCCAAGTACCTAACAAAAGTTGAGCGGCTCATGGCCAAGTACCTAACAAAAGTTGAGAGGCTCATGGCCAAGTTCCTAACAAAAGTTGAGAGGCTCATGGCCAAGTACCTAACAAAAGTTGAGAGGCTGATGGCCAAGTACCTAACAAAAGTTGAGAGGCTCATGGCCAAGTACCTAACAAATGTTGATGGGCTCATGAATAAGTTACAAAAGTTGAGAGGCTCATGGCCAAGTACCTAACAAAAGTTGAGAGGCTCATGGCCAAGTACCTAACAAATGTTGAGGGGCTCATGGCCAAGTACCTAACAAAAGTTGAGGGGCTTATGAATAAGTTACAAAAGTTGAGAGGCTCATGGCCAAGTACCTAAAAAATGTTGAGGGGCCCATAGCCAAGTACCTAACAAAAGTTGAGGGGCTCATGAATAAGTTACAAAAGTTGAAAGGCTCATGGCCAAGTACCTAACAAAAGTTGAGAGGCTCATGGCCAAGTACCTAACAAAAGTTGAGGGGCTCATGAATGAGTTACAAAAGTTGAGAGGCTCATGGCCAAGTACCTAACAAATGTTGAGGGGCTCATGGCCAAGTACCTAACAAAAGTTGAGGGGCTCATGAATAAATTACAAAAGTTGAAAGGCTCATGGCCAAGTACCTAACAAAAGTTGAGAGGCTCATGGCCAAGTACCTAACAAAAGTTGAGGGGCTCATGAATAAGTTACAAAAGTTGAGAGGCTCATGGCCAAGTACCTAACAAATGTTGAGGGGCTCATGGCCAAGTACCTAACAAAAGTTGAGGGGCTCATGAATAAGTTACAAATGTTGAGGGGCTCATGGCCACGTACCGAATAAATGTTGAGGGGCTCATGGCCAAGTACCTAACAAAAGTTGAGGGACTCATGGCCAAGTACCTAACAAAAGTTGAGACGCTCATGGCCAAGTACCTAACAAAAGTTGAGAGGCTCATGGCCAAGTAACTAACAAAAGTTGAGCGGCTCATGGCCAAGTACCTAACAAAAGTTGAGAGGCTCATGGCCAAGTTCCTAACAAAAGTTGAGAGGCTCATGGCCAAGTACCTAACAAAAGTTGAGAGGCTGATGGCCAAGTACCTAACAAAAGTTGAGAGGCTCATGGCCAAGTACCTAACAAATGTTGATGGGCTCATGAATAAGTTACAAAAGTTGAGAGGCTCATGGCCAAGTACCTAACAAAAGTTGAGAGGCTCATGGCCAAGTACCTAACAAAAGTTGAGAGGCTCAAGGCCAAGTACCTAACAAAAGTTGAGAGGCTCATGAATAAGTTACAAATGTTGAGGGGCTCTATTAATTATTATAGGGGAGGGGATATTTTAACCCCTAGTGCGCACGCATTATACCTTCCTAACTTCGTTATGAGTTATATCATAGAACTAAACTACCAAATAAACAGTATGTACTTACGTGAACTTGCTGTGATGAGATAATTTTTCTTTTTTCTTATTTTCACTCGCCTAATCTAGAAACTATTTATCAATATCACTAATACACACATTCACTCACGTCACAAACACTTGAAAACGTTAGCACAATGTACAGGCCTAATCATAAACACGATAACAGCACCTCATTCCACTTGTAACACGATCTTTGCGATAAGAAACTTTTTGTTTACACAACGTAAATACTCCGCGGCCATTACGCAGCGACGCGCGCAGAGCCGGCCCGAAAACTGGTTTATACTGGTTCGCGGGAGCCGTGGGGTACCGTCAGCGCGTCAGAGTAAAAAGACCGCGAATATTTGTATGTTATAATTTTCAAGTACGATATTATTTTATTATAAATTATTGTTCCTTTAGTCTGTTTATTATGTTACTTTAAATTTTATTAGATGACATAATATTACTCTTTATTATCTCACTATTTGTGTTCTATTACAATAATAATGACCTGTTCAAAAAAACACACGAAAAAAATGTTTGGTTTGAGATATCCCAATTATTATTATTATTTCGATTTCTTTGAAAATAATGATTCATCATTATTTGTAACTAGGTACACTTATTTACTAACAGCTGTGTAACAATTATTATGGACAAAGCATTACATAAATGATTATTCTATCTTTCCTTATTATGTAGGTAGGTACCTAAATCCATTTACCACCCCACCCATTCTCTCTCACGGACAGGAGGACCTGTGTCCCAGCAGTGGGAACATTATAGTCCGATTATGCCTAAACAATAAAAACCGGCCGAGTGCGTGTCAGACCACCTACAATGAAGGATTCCGTAGTAGGGATGAAATTAACCCAAAAACAAACTTAACTTTGTAGTTGAAAAATATGTTCTCCCATACATCGACATACGTCACGGTCAATTCTCCAGCTGCAAATGTAAGTTTGTAATCGCATTTTTTGCGATAACGAAGTATGTGGAGGTAATTATTGTGTTTATTCATCATGAAAGTTTGCCTTTTTGAATTTTTAATTCTTGTATCAATAGTAGGTAGTCGGTTTTTAGAATATCTAATGCACCGCAGTTATGCACCTATGCGGTGCATTAGACATTCCCTCTAGTCTTATGCACCTATGCGGTATCATATGACATTCTCGTAACAGTAATGCGAATAAAAAAGCAAGACATTCGCTGCGAACAAGCCAAAACTACTTCCCTCTGTGCACACACGCTCACACTTACAATTAAAGTACACCTCAGTAAGTGCACGCATGTTTACGAAACCGGCCTCACGTCACTGTTGATAGCGTTGTATTTGTTTTTTATTTGCATTACTGTCACGAGAATATCACATGATACCGCATAGGTGCATAAGACTAGAGGGAATGTCTAATGCACCGCATAGGTGCATAACTGCGTTTGCACTGGCGGAAAATTCACAACAAAACATGTTGAAATCTCTATTTTCTCTCAATGTTCTATACAATTTTTGACAGCAACTAGAGATTTCAACATGTTTTGTTGTGAATGTTTCACCAGTGCAAACGCATAGTAAAAAAGAATATCTAATGCACGGCATACGTGCAAAACTACTGTTACGGTCGAGGAAGGGTCTTTAGAGACTGGCATACAGACAGACAACGAAATAAGTGGAGGTAATTATTGTTTATTTTTACTCCTCCATCAATGGTAGTCGGTTTTTAGTACAACTTTTCCTAGCTCTTCGTAAGTATGTGGGATACCTACTTACGGAAAGCTAGGAAAAGTTTGAAATAAAACACATTTTGCTTTCAAGAAATATATTATAACAAAATAAAACAAAACTCATACTCAAAGCATTTATTTCAAATAAACCAGTTACAGGCACTTTTCAACTGTCAAGGAGTCGTTCACTTAGAAAGATGAAGCTAGTTGCCCATTCCAAAGAGTAGTAGGTACACACGTATCGACGGGTCGCTAGAACCGGGACAGCATGAGGGTGGCTGAAAAGACAAGAAATACAAATTATTCCACTGAAACTAAATAAATATATATAGTAATATGCTATACTGAAAATACTTACCGTGGTGCGCGGTGGGGATGGGGACAGATCGGAGCGCGGGGTAGCGTCAAGGAACCCCATGATGATAGCGCGACGGGCGGCGCTGTCTGGGGCCCTTTTGCACGGAGCGGGGGTCACACTCGTGACCTTGAGGTCGAGGACAGCCTCGCCATGCTGAAAATATCATAAAACAATCATTTACCAACTTAATGGCCTAGGAAAATACCATGATCCTAAAAAAACATTCATACTTTTTGAGGACATTCACCTTTTTTCAAGTCGGTAAAAAAAAAAACAATAACTTCGACATTTATTTTTCTTACACATGTCAGTTATGTAAACTGCAAGAAATAATAAAATGTAATCTTTCTTTTTATCTTTCTTTCTTTCTTATTGGAACAAAAAATTCTAGTTGGATTCTTTTTGCAGATAGTACTTTTTACTGGCCCCGCCTACTATGAGCGCTGTGTCATGGTACGGGGGAATCGCCGAATTGGAAATACGATTACGATAACAATTCGCAATAATATCAGTAGCTATTAGCCAATTTATGTTCGTAGATTATTTTGCTAGATACTTATGTGTATTTCAAACAGTATACAAGAATATTTATTGTAAATACATTACTAAACACGGCGGCGACAGCGTCAAAATTGTTTACTACAAAAGTTTCGTTACTTGTTCACTGAAATATTTATCACTTTCCGATAAACTAACACTCAATACGAAATCCACACTTATTTCTCAGTAATTCTGTATAAAATTCTTATAAGATTACTCACCGTTTTCTTCTTTTATTCTGTTGCGAACAAACGTAAACAACACTTGACACTTGACGAATTTTGCCAATATGGCGTCGCGCGTCACACGACCACAGATAGATTTTGTTTGTTAAGTTTTCGTTCCGTTTTTAGTGGTGTTACCAAGAAATTGTTACTAAAATCAGTAAACTATTAATCGATTATTCGAATGATACAGCCAGATCGTGTTGCAAGTGCAAATAAACGACAAAAATCATCGACCAATGGCAACAATTGTCGCATGATACCCCATAGGTGCCATCGACAGTTGGGGCGTTTTCGTTCATGATACCTATGGGGTATCACGTGACAGTTGAGAAGTTAAGGAAGGGGCTAATTTATAATGCTAAATTAATTATTATACAATGTGGAGACGACAATACAACAATAAATGAAAACACTGGCAATACTAATGCATAAGAGTATTTTGGAACTATCAAATAAATCCTAACATGGAAATTAAAAAAGTCATTTCTTGAAATAAACTAACCTAACCTAACCTAACCTAACCTAACCTAACCTAACCTAACCTTACAAAAGTTGAGAGGCTCATGGCCAAGTGCCTAACAAAAGTTGAGAGGCTCATGGCCAAGTACCTAACAAAAGTTGAGCGGCTCATGGCCAAGTACCTAACAAAAGTTGAGAGGCTCATGGCCAAGTTCCTAACAAAAGTTGAGAGGCTCATGGCCAAGTACCTAACAAAAGTTGAGAGGTTCATGGCCAAGTACCCAACAAAAGTTGAGAGGCTCATGGATAAGTTACAAATGTTGAGGGGCTCATGGCCAAGTACCGAACAAAAGTTGAGGGGCTCATGGCCAAGTACCTAACAATAGTTGTGAGGCTCATGGCCAAGTACCTAACAAAAGTAGAGAGGCTCATGGCCTAGTACCTAACAAAAGTTGAGAGGCTCATGGCCAAGTACCTTACAAATGTTGAGGGGCTCATGGCCAAGTACCTAACAAAAGTTGAGGGACTCATGGCCAAGTACCTAACAAAAGTTGAGCGGCTCATGAATAAGTTACAAATGTTGAGGGGCTCATGGCCAAGTACCTAACAAAAGTTGAGGGGCTCATGAATAAGTTACAAAAGTTGAGAGGCCCATGGCCAAGGACCTAACAAAAGTTGAGAGGCTCATGGCCAAGTACCTAACAAAAGTTGAGGGGCTCATGGCCAAGAACCTAAGAAAAGTTGAGAGGCTCATGAATAAGTTACAAATGTTGAGGGGCTCTATTAATTAACATCTAAATTAATTATTATAGGGGAAGGGATATTTTAAAAGTTAGAGGCTCATGAATAAGTTACAAAAGTTGAGAGGCTCATGGCCAAGTACCTAACAAATAGTGAGGGGCTCATGGCCAAGTACCTAACAAAAGTTGAGGGGCTCATGAATAAGTTACAAAAGTTGAGAGGATCATGGCAAAGTACCTAAAAAATGTTGAGGGGCTCATGGCCAAGTACCTAACAAAAGTTGAGGGGCTCATGAATAAGTTACAAAAGTTGAGAGGCTCATGGCCAAGTACCTTACAAAAGTTGAGGGGCTCATGGCCAAGTACCTAACAATAGTTGTGAGGCTCATGGCCAAGTACCTAACAAAAGTAGAGAGGCTCATGGCCAAGTACCTAACAAAAGTTGAGAGGCTCATGGCCAAGTACCTTACAAATGTTGAGGGGCTCATGGCCAAGTACCTAACAAAAGTTGAGGGACTCATGGCCAAGTACCTAACAAAAGTTGAGCGGCTCATGAATAAGTTACAAATGTTGAGGGGCTCATGGCCAAGTACCTAACAAAAGTTGAGGGGCTAATGAATAAGTTACAAAAGTTGAGAGGATCATGGCAAAGTACCTAAAAAATGTTGAGGGGCTCATGGCCAAGTACCTCACAAAAGTTGAGGGGCTAATGAATAAGTTACAAAAGTTGAGAGGATCATGGCAAAGTACCTAAAAAATGTTGAGGGGCTCATGGCCAAGTACCTAACAATAGTTGCGAGGCTCATGGCCAAGTACCTAACAAAAGTTGAGAGGCTCATGGCCAAGTACCTAACAAAAGTTGAGAGGCTCATGGCCAAGTACCTTACAAATGTTGAGGGGCTCATGGCCAAGTACCTAACAAAAGTTGAGGGACTCATGGCCAAGTACCTAACAAAACTTGAGAGGCTCATGGCCAAGTACCTAACAAAAGTTGAGAGGCTCATGGCCAAGTACCTAACAAAAGTTGAGAGGCTCATGGCCAAGTACCTTACAAATGTTGAGGGGCTCATGGCCAAGTACCTAACAAAAGTTGAGGGACTCATGGCCAAGTACCTAACAAAAGTTGAGAGGCTCATGGCCAAGTACCTAACAAAAGTTGAGGGGCTCATGGCCAAGTACCTAACAAAAGTTGAGGGGCTTATGAATAAGTTATAAAAGTTGAGAGGCTCATGAATAAGTTACAAAAGTTGAGAGGCTCATGGCCAAGTACCTAGCAAAAGTTGAGAGGCTCATGGCCAAGTACCTAACAAAAGTTGAGAGGCTCATGGCCAAGTACCCAACAAAAGTTGAGAGGCTCATGGATAAGTTACAAATGTTGAGGGGCTCATGGCCAAGTACCGAACAAAAGTTGAGGGGCTCATGGCCAAGTACCTAACAATAGTTGTGAGGCTCATGGCCAAGTACCTAACAAAAGTAGAGAGGCTCATGGCCTAGTACCTAACAAAAGTTGAGAGGCTCATGGCCAAGTACCTTACAAATGTTGAGGGGCTCATGGCCAAGTACCTAACAAAAGTTGAGGGACTCATGGCCAAGTACCTAACAAAAGTTGAGCGGCTCATGAATAAGTTACAAATGTTGAGGGGCTCATGGCCAAGTACCTAACAAAAGTTGAGGGGCTCATGAATAAGTTACAAAAGTTGAGAGGCCCATGGCCAAGGACCTAACAAAAGTTGAGAGGCTCATGGCCAAGTACCTAACAAAAGTTGAGAGGCTCATGGCCAAGTACCTAACAAAAGTTGAGAGGCTCATGGCCAAGTACCTTACAAATGTTGAGGGGCTCATGGCCAAGTACCTCACAAAAGTTGAGGGACTCATGGCCAAGTACCTAACAAAAGTTGAGAGGCTCATGGCCAAGTACCTAACAAAAGTTGAGAGGCTCATGGCCAAGTACCTAACAAAAGTTGAGAGGCTCATGGCCAAGTACCTAACAAAAGTTGAGCGGCTTATGAATAAGTTACAAATGTTGAGGGGCTCATGGCCAAGTACCTAACAAAAGTTGAGTGGCTCATGAATAAGTTACAAAAGTTGAGAGGCCCATGGCCAAGTACCTAACAAAAGTTGAGAGGCTCATGGCCAAGTACCTAACAAAAGTTGAGAGGCTCATGGCCAAGTACCTAACAAAAGTTGCGAGGCTCATGAATAAGTTACAAATGTTGAGGGGCTCTATTAATTAACATCTAAATTAATTATTATAAGGGAGGATATATTTTAAGGAAGGGGCTAATTTATAATGCTAAATTAATTATTATACAATGTGGAGACGACAATACAACAATAAATGAAAACACTGGCAATACTAATGCATAAGAGTATTTTGGAACTATCAAATAAATCCTAACATGGAAATTAAAAAAGTCATTTCTTCAAATAAACTAACCTAACCTAACCTAACCTAACAAAAGTTGAGAGGCTCATGGCCAAGTACCTAACAAAAGTTGAGAGGCTCATGGCCAAGTACCTAACAAAAGTTGAGAGGCTCATGGCCAAGTACCTAACAAAAGTTGAGCGGCTCATGGCCAAGTACCTAACAAAAGTTGAGAGCTCATGGCCAAGTTCCTTACAAAAGTTGAGAGGCTCATGGCCAAGTACCTAACAAAAGTTGAGAGGCTCATGGCCAAGTACCTAACAAAAGTTGAGAGGCTCATGGATAAGTTACAAATGTTGAGGGGCTCATGGCCACGTACCGAATAAATGTTGAGGGGCTCATGGCCAAGTACCTAACAAAAGTTGAGGGACTCATGGCCAAGTACCTAACAAAAGTTGAGACGCTCATGGCCAAGTACCTAACAAAAGTTGAGAGGCTCATGGCCAAGTAACTAACAAAAGTTGAGCGGCTCATGGCCAAGTACCTAACAAAAGTTGAGAGGCTCATGGCCAAGTTCCTAACAAAAGTTGAGAGGCTCATGGCCAAGTACCTAACAAAAGTCGAGAGGCTGATGGCCAAGTACCTAACAAAAGTTGAGAGGCTCATGGCCAAGTACCTAACAAATGTTGATGGGCTCATGAATAAGTTACAAAAGTTGAGAGGCTCATGGCCAAGTACCTAACAAAAGTTGAGAGGCTCATGGCCAAGTACCTAACAAAAGTTGAGAGGCTCAAGGCCAAGTACCTAACAAAAGTTGAGAGGCTCATGAATAAGTTACAAATGTTGAGGGGCTCTATTAAATAACATCTCAATTAATTATTATAGGGGAGGGGATATTTTAAGGAAGGGGCTAATTTATAATGCTAAATTAATTATTATACAATGTGGAGACGACAATACAACAATAAATGAAAACACTGGCAATACTAATGCATAAGAGTATTTTGGAACTATCAAATAAATCCTAACATGGAAATTAAAAAAGTCATTTCTTGAAATAAACTAACCTAACCTAACCTAACCTAACCTAACCTAACCTAACCTAACCTAACCTTACAAAAGTTGAGAGGCTCATGGCCAAGTGCCTAACAAAAGTTGAGAGGCTCATGGCCAAGTACCTAACAAAAGTTGAGCGGCTCATGGCCAAGTACCTAACAAAAAATGAGAGGCTCATGGCCAAGTTCCTAACAAAAGTTGAGAGGCTCATGGCCAAGTACCTAACAAAAGTTGAGAGGTTCATGGCCAAGTACCCAACAAAAGTTGAGAGGCTCATGGATAAGTTACAAATGTTGAGGGGCTCATGGCCAAGTACCGAACAAAAGTAGAGAGGCTCATGGCCTAGTACCTACCAAAAGTTGAGAGGCTCATGGCCAAGTACCTAACAAAAGTAGAGAGGCTCATGGCCTAGTACCTACCAAAAGTTGAGAGGCTCATGGCCAAGTACCTTACAAATGTTGAGGGGCTCATGGCCAAGTACCTAACAAAAGTTGAGGGACTCATGGCCAAGTACCTAACAAAAGTTGAGCGGCTCATGAATAAGTTACAAATGTTGAGGGGCTCATGGCCAAGTACCTAACAAAAGTTGAGGGGCTCATGAATAAGTTACAAAAGTTGAGAGGCCCATGGCCAAGGACCTAACAAAAGTTGAGAGGCTCATGGCCAAGTACCTAACAAAAGTTGAGGGGCTCATGGCCAAGAACCTAAGAAAAGTTGAGAGGCTCATGAATAAGTTACAAATGTTGAGGGGCTCTATTAATTAACATCTAAATTAATTATTATAGGGGAAGGGATATTTTAAAAGTTAGAGGCTCATGAATAAGTTACAAAAGTTGAGAGGCTCATGGCCAAGTACCTAACAAATAGTGAGTGGCTCATGGCCAAGTACCTAACAAAAGTTGAGGGGCTCATGAATAAGTTACAAAAGTTGAGAGGATCATGGCAAAGTACCTAAAAAATGTTGAGGGGCTCATGGCCAAGTACCTAACAAAAGTTGAGGGGCTCATGAATAAGTTACAAAAGTTGAGAGGCTCATGGCCAAGTACCTTACAAAAGTTGAGGGGCTCATGGCCAAGTACCTAACAATAGTTGTGAGGCTCATGGCCAAGTACCTAACAAAAGTAGAGAGGCTCATGGCCAAGTACCTAACAAAAGTTGAGAGGCTCATGGCCAAGTACCTTACAAATGTTGAGGGGCTCATGGCCAAGTACCTAACAAAAGTTGAGGGACTCATGGCCAAGTACCTAACAAAAGTTGAGCGGCTCATGAATAAGTTACAAATGTTGAGGGGCTCATGGCCAAGTACCTAACAAAAGTTGAGGGGCTAATGAATAAGTTACAAAAGTTGAGAGGATCATGGCAAAGTACCTAAAAAATGTTGAGGGGCTCATGGCCAAGTACCTCACAAAAGTTGAGGGGCTAATGAATAAGTTACAAAAGTTGAGAGGATCATGGCAAAGTACCTAAAAAATGTTGAGGGGCTCATGGCCAAGTACCTAACAATAGTTGCGAGGCTCATGGCCAAGTACCTAACAAAAGTTGAGAGGCTCATGGCCAAGTACCTAACAAAAGTTGAGAGGCTCATGGCCAAGTACCTTACAAATGTTGAGGGGCTCATGGCCAAGTACCTAACAAAAGTTGAGGGACTCATGGCCAAGTACCTAACAAAACTTGAGAGGCTCATGGCCAAGTACCTAACAAAAGTTGAGAGGCTCATGGCCAAGTACCTAACAAAAGTTGAGAGGCTCATGGCCAAGTACCTTACAAATGTTGAGGGGCTCATGGCCAAGTACCTAACAAAAGTTGAGGGACTCATGGCCAAGTACCTAACAAAAGTTGAGAGGCTCATGGCCAAGTACCTAACAAAAGTTGAGGGGCTCATGGCCAAGTACCTAACAAAAGTTGAGGGGCTTATGAATAAGTTAAAAAAGTTGAGAGGCTCATGAATAAGTTACAAAAGTTGAGGGGCTCATGGCCAAGTACCTAACAAAAGTTGAGGGGCTCATGAATAAGTTACAAATGTTGAGGGTCTCATGGCCAAGTACCTAACAAAAGTTGAGAGGCTCATGGCCAAGTATCTAACAAAAGTTGAGAGGCTCATGGCCAAGTACCTAACAAAAGTTGAGAGGCTCATGGCCAAGTACCTAACAAAAGTTGAGGGGCTCATGGCCAAGAACCTAAGAAAAGTTGAGAGGCTCATGAATAAGTTACAAATGTTGAGGGGCTCTATTAATTAACATCTAAATTAATTATTATAGGGGAAGGGATATTTTAAAAGTTAGAGGCTCATGAATAAGTTACAAAAGTTGAGAGGCTCATGGCCAAGTACCTAACAAATAGTGAGGGGCTCATGGCCAAGTACCTAACAAAAGTTGAGAGGCTCATGAATAAGTTACAAATGTTGAGGGGCTCAGGGCCAAGTACCTAACAAAAGTTGAGGGGCTCATGAATAAGTTACAAAAGTTGAGAGGCTCATGGCCAAGTACCTAACAAATGTTGAGGGGCTCATGGCAGAGTACCTAACAAAAGTTGAGGGGCTCATGGCCAAGTACCTAACAAAAGTTGAGAGGCTCATGGCCAAGTACCTAACAAAAGTTGAGAGGCTCATGGCCAAGTACCTAACAAAAGTTGCGAGGCTCATGAATAAGTTACAAATGTTGAGGGGCTCTATTAATTAATATCTAAATTAATTATTATAGGGGAGGGGATATTTTAAGGAAGGGGCTAATTTATAATGCTAAATTACTTATTATACAATGTGGAGACGACAATACAACAATAAATGAAAACACTGGCAATACTAATGCATAAGAGTATTTTGGAACTATCAAATAAATCCTAACATGGAAATTAAAAAAGTCATTTCTTCAAATAAACTAACCTAACCTAACCTAACCTAACAAAAGTTGAGAGGCTCATGGCCAAGTACCTAACAAAAGTTGAGAGGCTCATGGCCAAGTACCTAACAAAAGTTGAGAGGCTCATGGCCAAGTACCTAACAAAAGTTGAGCGGCTCATGGCCAAGTACCTAACAAAAGTTGAGAGCTCATGGCCAAGTTCCTAACAAAAGTTGAGAGGCTCATGGCCACGTACCGAATAAATGTTGAGGGGCTCATGGCCAAGTACCTAACAAAAGTTGAGGGACTCATGGCCAAGTACCTAACAAAAGTTGAGAGGCTCATGGCCAAGTACCTAACAAAAGTTGAGAGGCTCATGGCCAAGTACCTAACAAAAGTTGAGCGGCTCATGGCCAAGTACCTAACAAAAGTTGAGAGGCTCATGGCCAAGTTCCTAACAAAAGTTGAGAGGCTCATGGCCAAGTACCTAACAAAAGTTGAGAGGCTGATGGCCAAGTACCTAACAAAAGTTGAGAGGCTCATGGCCAAGTACCTAACAAATGTTGATGGGCTCATGAATAAGTTACAAAAGTTGAGAGGCTCATGGCCAAGTACCTAACAAAAGTTGAGAGGCTCATGGCCAAGTACCTAACAAATGTTGAGGGGCTCATGGCCAAGTACCTAACAAAAGTTGAGGGGCTTATGAATAAGTTACAAAAGTTGAGAGGCTCATGGCCAAGTACCTAAAAAATGTTGAGGGGCCCATAGCCAAGTACCTAACAAAAGTTGAGGGGCTCATGAATAAGTTACAAAAGTTGAAAGGCTCATGGCCAAGTACCTAACAAAAGTTGAGAGGCTCATGGCCAAGTACCTAACAAAAGTTGAGGGGCTCATGAATGAGTTACAAAAGTTGAGAGGCTCATGGCCAAGTACCTAACAAATGTTGAGGGGCTCATGGCCAAGTACCTAACAAAAGTTGAGGGGCTCATGAATAAATTACAAAAGTTGAAAGGCTCATGGCCAAGTACCTAACAAAAGTTGAGAGGCTCATGGCCAAGTACCTAACAAAAGTTGAGGGGCTCATGAATAAGTTACAAAAGTTGAGAGGCTCATGGCCAAGTACCTAACAAATGTTGAGGGGCTCATGGCCAAGTACCTAACAAAAGTTGAGGGGCTCATGAATAAGTTACAAATGTTGAGGGGCTCATGGCCACGTACCGAATAAATGTTGAGGGGCTCATGGCCAAGTACCTAACAAAAGTTGAGGGACTCATGGCCAAGTACCTAACAAAAGTTGAGACGCTCATGGCCAAGTACCTAACAAAAGTTGAGAGGCTCATGGCCAAGTAACTAACAAAAGTTGAGCGGCTCATGGCCAAGTACCTAACAAAAGTTGAGAGGCTCATGGCCAAGTTCCTAACAAAAGTTGAGAGGCTCATGGCCAAGTACCTAACAAAAGTTGAGAGGCTGATGGCCAAGTACCTAACAAAAGTTGAGAGGCTCATGGCCAAGTACCTAACAAATGTTGATGGGCTCATGAATAAGTTACAAAAGTTGAGAGGCTCATGGCCAAGTACCTAACAAAAGTTGAGAGGCTCATGGCCAAGTACCTAACAAAAGTTGAGAGGCTCAAGGCCAAGTACCTAACAAAAGTTGAGAGGCTCATGAATAAGTTACAAATGTTGAGGGGCTCTATTAATTATTATAGGGGAGGGGATATTTTAACCCCTAGTGCGCACGCATTATACCTTCCTAACTTCGTTATGAGTTATATCATAGAACTAAACTACCAAATAAACAGTATGTACTTACGTGAACTTGCTGTGATGAGATAATTTTTCTTTTTTCTTATTTTCACTCGCCTAATCTAGAAACTATTTATCAATATCACTAATACACACATTCACTCACGTCACAAACACTTGAAAACGTTAGCACAATGTACAGGCCTAATCATAAACACGATAACAGCACCTCATTCCACTTGTAACACGATCTTTGCGATAAGAAACTTTTTGTTTACACAACGTAAATACTCCGCGGCCATTACGCAGCGACGCGCGCAGAGCCGGCCCGAAAACTGGTTTATACTGGTTCGCGGGAGCCGTGGGGTACCGTCAGCGCGTCAGAGTAAAAAGACCGCGAATATTTGTATGTTATAATTTTCAAGTACGATATTATTTTATTATAAATTATTGTTCCTTTAGTCTGTTTATTATGTTACTTTAAATTTTATTAGATGACATAATATTACTCTTTATTATCTCACTATTTGTGTTCTATTACAATAATAATGACCTGTTCAAAAAAACACACGAAAAAAATGTTTGGTTTGAGATATCCCAATTATTATTATTATTTCGATTTCTTTGAAAATAATGATTCATCATTATTTGTAACTAGGTACACTTATTTACTAACAGCTGTGTAACAATTATTATGGACAAAGCATTACATAAATGATTATTCTATCTTTCCTTATTATGTAGGTAGGTACCTAAATCCATTTACCACCCCACCCATTCTCTCTCACGGACAGGAGGACCTGTGTCCCAGCAGTGGGAACATTATAGTCCGATTATGCCTAAACAATAAAAACCGGCCGAGTGCGTGTCAGACCACCTACAATGAAGGATTCCGTAGTAGGGATGAAATTAACCCAAAAACAAACTTAACTTTGTAGTTGAAAAATATGTTCTCCCATACATCGACATACGTCACGGTCAATTCTCCAGCTGCAAATGTAAGTTTGTAATCGCATTTTTTGCGATAACGAAGTATGTGGAGGTAATTATTGTGTTTATTCATCATGAAAGTTTGCCTTTTTGAATTTTTAATTCTTGTATCAATAGTAGGTAGTCGGTTTTTAGAATATCTAATGCACCGCAGTTATGCACCTATGCGGTGCATTAGACATTCCCTCTAGTCTTATGCACCTATGCGGTATCATATGACATTCTCGTAACAGTAATGCGAATAAAAAAGCAAGACATTCGCTGCGAACAAGCCAAAACTACTTCCCTCTGTGCACACACGCTCACACTTACAATTAAAGTACACCTCAGTAAGTGCACGCATGTTTACGAAACCGGCCTCACGTCACTGTTGATAGCGTTGTATTTGTTTTTTATTTGCATTACTGTCACGAGAATATCACATGATACCGCATAGGTGCATAAGACTAGAGGGAATGTCTAATGCACCGCATAGGTGCATAACTGCGTTTGCACTGGCGGAAAATTCACAACAAAACATGTTGAAATCTCTATTTTCTCTCAATGTTCTATACAATTTTTGACAGCAACTAGAGATTTCAACATGTTTTGTTGTGAATGTTTCACCAGTGCAAACGCATAGTAAAAAAGAATATCTAATGCACGGCATACGTGCAAAACTACTGTTACGGTCGAGGAAGGGTCTTTAGAGACTGGCATACAGACAGACAACGAAATAAGTGGAGGTAATTATTGTTTATTTTTACTCCTCCATCAATGGTAGTCGGTTTTTAGTACAACTTTTCCTAGCTCTTCGTAAGTATGTGGGATACCTACTTACGGAAAGCTAGGAAAAGTTTGAAATAAAACACATTTTGCTTTCAAGAAATATATTATAACAAAATAAAACAAAACTCATACTCAAAGCATTTATTTCAAATAAACCAGTTACAGGCACTTTTCAACTGTCAAGGAGTCGTTCACTTAGAAAGATGAAGCTAGTTGCCCATTCCAAAGAGTAGTAGGTACACACGTATCGACGGGTCGCTAGAACCGGGACAGCATGAGGGTGGCTGAAAAGACAAGAAATACAAATTATTCCACTGAAACTAAATAAATATATATAGTAATATGCTATACTGAAAATACTTACCGTGGTGCGCGGTGGGGATGGGGACAGATCGGAGCGCGGGGTAGCGTCAAGGAACCCCATGATGATAGCGCGACGGGCGGCGCTGTCTGGGGCCCTTTTGCACGGAGCGGGGGTCACACTCGTGACCTTGAGGTCGAGGACAGCCTCGCCATGCTGAAAATATCATAAAACAATCATTTACCAACTTAATGGCCTAGGAAAATACCATGATCCTAAAAAAACATTCATACTTTTTGAGGACATTCACCTTTTTTCAAGTCGGTAAAAAAAAAAACAATAACTTCGACATTTATTTTTCTTACACATGTCAGTTATGTAAACTGCAAGAAATAATAAAATGTAATCTTTCTTTTTATCTTTCTTTCTTTCTTATTGGAACAAAAAATTCTAGTTGGATTCTTTTTGCAGATAGTACTTTTTACTGGCCCCGCCTACTATGAGCGCTGTGTCATGGTACGGGGGAATCGCCGAATTGGAAATACGATTACGATAACAATTCGCAATAATATCAGTAGCTATTAGCCAATTTATGTTCGTAGATTATTTTGCTAGATACTTATGTGTATTTCAAACAGTATACAAGAATATTTATTGTAAATACATTACTAAACACGGCGGCGACAGCGTCAAAATTGTTTACTACAAAAGTTTCGTTACTTGTTCACTGAAATATTTATCACTTTCCGATAAACTAACACTCAATACGAAATCCACACTTATTTCTCAGTAATTCTGTATAAAATTCTTATAAGATTACTCACCGTTTTCTTCTTTTATTCTGTTGCGAACAAACGTAAACAACACTTGACACTTGACGAATTTTGCCAATATGGCGTCGCGCGTCACACGACCACAGATAGATTTTGTTTGTTAAGTTTTCGTTCCGTTTTTAGTGGTGTTACCAAGAAATTGTTACTAAAATCAGTAAACTATTAATCGATTATTCGAATGATACAGCCAGATCGTGTTGCAAGTGCAAATAAACGACAAAAATCATCGACCAATGGCAACAATTGTCGCATGATACCCCATAGGTGCCATCGACAGTTGGGGCGTTTTCGTTCATGATACCTATGGGGTATCACGTGACAGTTGAGAAGTTAAGGAAGGGGCTAATTTATAATGCTAAATTAATTATTATACAATGTGGAGACGACAATACAACAATAAATGAAAACACTGGCAATACTAATGCATAAGAGTATTTTGGAACTATCAAATAAATCCTAACATGGAAATTAAAAAAGTCATTTCTTGAAATAAACTAACCTAACCTAACCTAACCTAACCTAACCTAACCTAACCTAACCTTACAAAAGTTGAGAGGCTCATGGCCAAGTGCCTAACAAAAGTTGAGAGGCTCATGGCCAAGTACCTAACAAAAGTTGAGCGGCTCATGGCCAAGTACCTAACAAAAGTTGAGAGGCTCATGGCCAAGTTCCTAACAAAAGTTGAGAGGCTCATGGCCAAGTACCTAACAAAAGTTGAGAGGTTCATGGCCAAGTACCCAACAAAAGTTGAGAGGCTCATGGATAAGTTACAAATGTTGAGGGGCTCATGGCCAAGTACCGAACAAAAGTTGAGGGGCTCATGGCCAAGTACCTAACAATAGTTGTGAGGCTCATGGCCAAGTACCTAACAAAAGTAGAGAGGCTCATGGCCTAGTACCTAACAAAAGTTGAGAGGCTCATGGCCAAGTACCTTACAAATGTTGAGGGGCTCATGGCCAAGTACCTAACAAAAGTTGAGGGACTCATGGCCAAGTACCTAACAAAAGTTGAGCGGCTCATGAATAAGTTACAAATGTTGAGGGGCTCATGGCCAAGTACCTAACAAAAGTTGAGGGGCTCATGAATAAGTTACAAAAGTTGAGAGGCCCATGGCCAAGGACCTAACAAAAGTTGAGAGGCTCATGGCCAAGTACCTAACAAAAGTTGAGGGGCTCATGGCCAAGAACCTAAGAAAAGTTGAGAGGCTCATGAATAAGTTACAAATGTTGAGGGGCTCTATTAATTAACATCTAAATTAATTATTATAGGGGAAGGGATATTTTAAAAGTTAGAGGCTCATGAATAAGTTACAAAAGTTGAGAGGCTCATGGCCAAGTACCTAACAAATAGTGAGGGGCTCATGGCCAAGTACCTAACAAAAGTTGAGGGGCTCATGAATAAGTTACAAAAGTTGAGAGGATCATGGCAAAGTACCTAAAAAATGTTGAGGGGCTCATGGCCAAGTACCTAACAAAAGTTGAGGGGCTCATGAATAAGTTACAAAAGTTGAGAGGCTCATGGCCAAGTACCTTACAAAAGTTGAGGGGCTCATGGCCAAGTACCTAACAATAGTTGTGAGGCTCATGGCCAAGTACCTAACAAAAGTAGAGAGGCTCATGGCCAAGTACCTAACAAAAGTTGAGAGGCTCATGGCCAAGTACCTTACAAATGTTGAGGGGCTCATGGCCAAGTACCTAACAAAAGTTGAGGGACTCATGGCCAAGTACCTAACAAAAGTTGAGCGGCTCATGAATAAGTTACAAATGTTGAGGGGCTCATGGCCAAGTACCTAACAAAAGTTGAGGGGCTAATGAATAAGTTACAAAAGTTGAGAGGATCATGGCAAAGTACCTAAAAAATGTTGAGGGGCTCATGGCCAAGTACCTCACAAAAGTTGAGGGGCTAATGAATAAGTTACAAAAGTTGAGAGGATCATGGCAAAGTACCTAAAAAATGTTGAGGGGCTCATGGCCAAGTACCTAACAATAGTTGCGAGGCTCATGGCCAAGTACCTAACAAAAGTTGAGAGGCTCATGGCCAAGTACCTAACAAAAGTTGAGAGGCTCATGGCCAAGTACCTTACAAATGTTGAGGGGCTCATGGCCAAGTACCTAACAAAAGTTGAGGGACTCATGGCCAAGTACCTAACAAAACTTGAGAGGCTCATGGCCAAGTACCTAACAAAAGTTGAGAGGCTCATGGCCAAGTACCTAACAAAAGTTGAGAGGCTCATGGCCAAGTACCTTACAAATGTTGAGGGGCTCATGGCCAAGTACCTAACAAAAGTTGAGGGACTCATGGCCAAGTACCTAACAAAAGTTGAGAGGCTCATGGCCAAGTACCTAACAAAAGTTGAGGGGCTCATGGCCAAGTACCTAACAAAAGTTGAGGGGCTTATGAATAAGTTATAAAAGTTGAGAGGCTCATGAATAAGTTACAAAAGTTGAGAGGCTCATGGCCAAGTACCTAACAAAAGTTGAGAGGCTCATGGCCAAGTACCTAACAAAAGTTGAGAGGCTCATGGCCAAGTACCTAACAAAAGTTGAGAGGCTCATGGCCAAGTACCTTACAAATGTTGAGGGGCTCATGGCCAAGTACCTAACAAAAGTTGAGGGACTCATGGCCAAGTACCTAACAAAAGTTGAGCGGCTCATGAATAAGTTACAAATGTTGAGGGGCTCATGGCCAAGTACCTAACAAAAGTTGAGGGGCTCATGAATAAGTTACAAATGTTGAGGGGCTCATGGCCAAGTACCTAACAAAAGTTGAGAGGCTCATGGCCAAGTATCTAACAAATGTTGAGAGGCTCATGGCCAAGTACCTAACAAAAGTTGAGAGGCTCATGGCCAAGTACCTAACAAAAGTTGAGGGGTTCATGGCCAAGAACCTAAGAAAAGTTGAGAGGCTCATGAATAAGTTACAAATGTTGAGGGGCTCTATTAATTAACATCTAAATTAATTATTATAGGGGAAGGGATATTTTAAAAGTTAGAGGCTCATGAATAAGTTACAAAAGTTGAGAGGCTCATGGCCAAGTACCTAACAAATAGTGAGGGGCTCATGGCCAAGTACCTAACAAAAGTTGAGAGGCTCATGAATAAGTTACAAATGTTGAGGGGCTCAGGGCCAAGTACCTAACAAAAGTTGAGGGGCTCATGAATAAGTTACAAAAGTTGAGAGGCTCATGGCCAAGTACCTAACAAATGTTGAGGGGCTCATGGCAGAGTACCTAACAAAAGTTGAGGGGCTCATGGCCAAGTACCTAACAAAAGTTGAGAGGCTCATGGCCAAGTACCTAACAAAAGTTGAGAGGCTCATGGCCAAGTACCTAACAAAAGTTGCGAGGCTCATGAATAAGTTACAAATGTTGAGGGGCTCTATTAATTAATATCTAAATTAATTATTATAGGGGAGGGGATATTTTAAGGAAGGGGCTAATTTATAATGCTAAATTAATTATTATACAATGTGGAGACGACAATACAACAATAAATGAAAACACTGGCAATACTAATGCATAAGAGTATTTTGGAACTATCAAATAAATCCTAACATGGAAATTAAAAAAGTCATTTCTTCAAATAAACTAACCTAACCTAACCTAACCTAACAAAAGTTGAGAGGCTCATGGCCAAGTACCTAACAAAAGTTGAGAGGCTCATGGCCAAGTACCTAACAAAAGTTGAGAGGCTCATGGCCAAGTACCTAACAAAAGTTGAGCGGCTCATGGCCAAGTACCTAACAAAAGTTGAGAGCTCATGGCCAAGTTCCTAACAAAAGTTGAGAGGCTCATGGCCAAGTACCTAACAAAAGTTGAGAGGCTCATGGCCAAGTACCTAACAAAAGTTGAGAGGCTCATGGATAAGTTACAAATGTTGAGGGGCTCATGGCCACGTACCGAATAAATGTTGAGGGGCTCATGGCCAAGTACCTAACAAAAGTTGAGGGACTCATGGCCAAGTACCTAACAAAAGTTGAGAGGCTCATGGCCAAGTACCTAACAAAAGTTGAGAGGCTCATGGCCAAGTACCTAACAAAAGTTGAGCGGCTAATGGCCAAGTACCTAACAAAAGTTGAGAGGCTCATGGCCAAGTTCCTAACAAAAGTTGAGAGGCTCATGGCCAAGTACCTAACAAAAGTTGAGAGGCTGATGGCCAAGTACCTAACAAAAGTTGAGAGGCTCATGGCCAAGTACCTAACAAATGTTGATGGGCTCATGAATAAGTTACAAAAGTTGAGAGGCTCATGGCCAAGTACCTAACAAAAGTTGAGAGGCTCATGGCCAAGTACCTAACAAATGTTGAGGGGCTCATGGCCAAGTACCTAACAAAAGTTGAGGGGCTTATGAATAAGTTACAAAAGTTGAGAGGCTCATGGCCAAGTACCTAAAAAATGTTGAGGGGCCCATAGCCAAGTACCTAACAAAAGTTGAGGGGCTCATGAATAAGTTACAAAACTTGAAAGGCTCATGGCCAAGTACCTAACAAAAGTTGAGAGGCTCATGGCCAAGTACCTAACAAAAGTTGAGGGGCTCATGAATAAGTTACAAAAGTTGAGAGGCTCATGGCCAAGTACCTAACAAATGTTGAGGGGCTCATGGCCAAGTACCTAACAAAAGTTGAGGGGCTCATGAATAAATTACAAAAGTTGAAAGGCTCATGGCCAAGTACCTAACAAAAGTTGAGAGGCTCATGGCCAAGTACCTAACAAAAGTGGAGGGGCTCATGAATAAGTTACAAAAGTTGAGAGGCTCATGGCCAAGTACCTAACAAATGTTGAGGGGCTCATGGCCAAGTACCTAACAAAAGTTGAGGGGCTCATGAATAAGTTACAAAAGTTGAGAGGCTCATGGCCAAGTACCTCACAATAGTTGAGAGGCTCATGGCCAAGTACCTGACAAAAGTTGAGAGGCTCATGGCCAAGTACCTAACAAAAGTTGTGAGGCTCATGGCCAAGTACCTAACAAAAGTTGAGAGGCTCATGGCCAAGTACATAACAAAAGTTGAGAGGCTCATGGCCAAGTACCTAACAGAAGTTGAGAGGCTCATGGCCAAGTATCTAACAAAAGTTGAGAGGCTCATGGCCAAGTACCTAACAAAAGTTGAGAGGCTCATGGCCAAGTACCTAACAAAAGTTGAGAGGCTCATGGCCAAGTACCTAACAAAAGTTGAGGGGCTCATGGCCAAGTACCTAACAAAAGTTGAGAGGCTCATGAATAAGTTACAAATGTTGAGGGGCTCAGGGCCAAGTACCTAACAAAAGTTGAGGGGCTCATGAATAAGTTACAAAAGTTGAGAGGCTCATGGCCAAGTACCTAACAAAAGTTGAGAGGCTCATGGCCAAGTACCTAACAAAAGTTGAGAGGCTCAAGGCCAAGTACCTAACAAAAGTTGAGAGGCTCATGAATAAGTTACAAATGTTGAGGGGCTCTATTAATTAACATCTCAATTAATTATTATAGGGGAGGGGATATTTTAAGGAAGGGGCTAATTTATAATGCTAAATTAATTATTATACAATGAGGAGACGACAATACAACAATAAATGAAAACACTGGCAATACTAATGCATAAGAGTATTTTGGAACTATCAAATAAATCCTAACATGGAAATTAAAAAAGTCATTTCTTGAAATAAACTAACCTAACCTAACCTAACCTAACCTAACCTAACCTAACCTAACCTAACCTTACAAAAGTTGAGAGGCTCATGGCCAAGTACCTAACAAAAGTTGAGAGGCTCATGGCCAAGTACCTAACAAAAGTTGAGGGGCTCATGAATAAGTTACAAAAGTTGAGAGGCTCATGGCCAAGTACCTTACAAAAGTTGAGAGGCTCATGGCCAAGTACCTAACAAAAGTTGAGAGGCTCATGGCCAAGTACCTAACAAAAGTTGAGAGGCTCATGGCCAAGTACCAAACAAAAGTTGAGAGGCTCATGGCCAAGTACCTAACAAAAGTTGAGGGGCTCATGGCCAAGTACCTAACAAAAGTTGAGAGGCTCATGAATGAGTAACAAATGTTGAGGGGCTCAGGGCCAAGTACCTAACAAAAGTTGAGGGGCTCATGAATAAGTTACAAAAGTTGAGAGGCTCATGGCCAAGTACCTTACAAAAGTTGAGGGACTCATGGCCAAGTACCTAACAAAAGTTGAGGGGCTCATGGCCAAGAACCTAAGAAAAGTTGAGAGGCTCATGAATAAGTTACAAATGTTGAGGGGCTCATGGCCAAGTACCTAACAAATAGTGAGGGGCTCATGGCCAAGTACTTAACAAAAGTTGAGGGGCTCATGAATAAGTTACAAAAGTTGAGAGGATCATGGCAAAGTACCTAAAAAATGTTGAGGGGCTCATGGCCAAGTACCTAACAAAAGTTGAGGGGCTCATGAATAAGTTACAAAAGTTGAGAGGCTCATGGCCAAGTACCTTACAAAAGTTGAGGGGCTCATGGCCAAGTACCTAACAATAGTTGTGTGGCTCATGGCCAAGTACCTAACAAAAGTAGAGAGGCTCATGGCCAAGTACCTAACAAAAGTTGAGAGGCTCATGGCCAAGTACCTTACAAATGTTGAGGGGCTCATGGCCAAGTACCTAACAAAAGTTGAGAGGCTCATGGCCAAGTACCTAACAAAAGTTGAGGGGCTCATGAATAAGTTACAAAAGTTGAGAGGCTCATGGCCCAGTACCTAACAAATGTTGAGGGGCTCATGGCCAAGTACCTAACAAAAGTTGAAGGGCTCATGAATAAGTTACAAAAGTTGAGAGGCTCATGGCCAAGTACCTTACAAAAGTTGAGAGGCTAATGGCCAAGTACCTAACAAAAGTTGAGAGGCTCATGGCCAAGTACCTAACAAAAGTTGCGAGGCTCATGAATAAGTTACAAATGTTGAGGGGCTCTATTAATTAACATCTAAATTAATTATTATAAGGGAGGGGATATTTTAAGGAAGGGGCTAATTTATAATGCTAAATTAATTATTATACAATGTGGAGACGACAATACAACAATAAATGAAAACACTGGCAATACTAATGCATAAGAGTATTTTGGAACTATCAAATAAATCCTAACATGGAAATTAAAAAAGTCATTTCTTCAAATAAACTAACCTAACCTAACCTAACCTAACAAAAGTTGAGAGGCTCATGGCCAAGTACCTAACAAAAGTTGAGAGGCTCATGGCCAAGTACCTAACAAAAGTTGAGAGGCTCATGGCCAAGTACCTAACAAAAGTTGAGCGGCTCATGGCCAAGTACCTAACAAAAGTTGAGAGCTCATGGCCAAGTTCCTAACAAAAGTTGAGAGGCTCATGGCCAAGTACCTAACAAAAGTTGAGAGGCTCATGGCCAAGTACCTAACAAAAGTTGAGAGGCTCATGGATAAGTTACAAATGTTGAGGGGCTCATGGCCACGTACCGAATAAATGTTGAGGGGCTCATGGCCAAGTACCTAACAAAAGTTGAGGGACTCATGGCCAAGTACCTAACAAAAGTTGAGAGGCTCATGGCCAAGTACCTAACAAAAGTTGAGAGGCTCATGGCCAAGTACCTAACAAAAGTTGAGCGGCTCATGGCCAAGTACCTAACAAAAGTTGAGAGGCTCATGGCCAAGTTCCTAACAAAAGTTGAGAGGCTCATGGCCAAGTACCTAACAAAAGTTGAGAGGCTGATGGCCAAGTACCTAACAAAAGTTGAGAGGCTCATGGCCAAGTACCTAACAAATGTTGATGGGCTCATGAATAAGTTACAAAAGTTGAGAGGCTCATGGCCAAGTACCTAACAAAAGTTGAGAGGCTCATGGCCAAGTACCTAACAAATGTTGAGGGGCTCATGGCCAAGTACCTAACAAAAGTTGAGGGGCTTATGAATAAGTTACAAAAGTTGAGAGGCTCATGGCCAAGTACCTAAAAAATGTTGAGGGGCCCATAGCCAAGTACCTAACAAAAGTTGAGGGGCTCATGAATAAGTTACAAAAGTTGAAAGGCTCATGGCCAAGTACCTAACAAAAGTTGAGAGGCTCATGGCCAAGTACCTAACAAAAGTTGAGGGGCTCATGAATAAGTTACAAAAGTTGAGAGGCTCATGGCCAAGTACCTAACAAATGTTGAGGGGCTCATGGCCAAGTACCTAACAAAAGTTGAGGGGCTCATGAATAAATTACAAAAGTTGAAAGGCTCATGGCCAAGTACCTAACAAAAGTTGAGAGGCTCATGGCCAAGTACCTAACAAAAGTTGAGGGGCTCATGAATAAGTTACAAAAGTTGAGAGGCTCATGGCCAAGTACCTAACAAATGTTGAGGGGCTCATGGCCAAGTACCTAACAAAAGTTGAGGGGCTCATGAATAAGTTACAAATGTTGAGGGGCTCATGGCCACGTACCGAATAAATGTTGAGGGGCTCATGGCCAAGTACCTAACAAAAGTTGAGGGACTCATGGCCAAGTACCTAACAAAAGTTGAGACGCTCATGGCCAAGTACCTAACAAAAGTTGAGAGGCTCATGGCCAAGTAACTAACAAAAGTTGAGCGGCTCATGGCCAAGTACCTAACAAAAGTTGAGAGGCTCATGGCCAAGTTCCTAACAAAAGTTGAGAGGCTCATGGCCAAGTACCTAACAAAAGTTGAGAGGCTGATGGCCAAGTACCTAACAAAAGTTGAGAGGCTCATGGCCAAGTACCTAACAAATGTTGATGGGCTCATGAATAAGTTACAAAAGTTGAGAGGCTCATGGCCAAGTACCTAACAAAAGTTGAGAGGCTCATGGCCAAGTACCTAACAAAAGTTGAGAGGCTCAAGGCCAAGTACCTAACAAAAGTTGAGAGGCTCATGAATAAGTTACAAATGTTGAGGGGCTCTATTAAATAACATCTCAATTAATTATTATAGGGGAGGGGATATTTTAAGGAAGGGGCTAATTTATAATGCTAAATTAATTATTATACAATGTGGAGACGACAATACAACAATAAATGAAAACACTGGCAATACTAATGCATAAGAGTATTTTGGAACTATCAAATAAATCCTAACATGGAAATTAAAAAAGTCATTTCTTGAAATAAACTAACCTAACCTAACCTAACCTAACCTAACCTAACCTAACCTAACCTAACCTTACAAAAGTTGAGAGGCTCATGGCCAAGTGCCTAACAAAAGTTGAGAGGCTCATGGCCAAGTACCTAACAAAAGTTGAGCGGCTCATGGCCAAGTACCTAACAAAAGTTGAGAGGCTCATGGCCAAGTTCCTAACAAAAGTTGAGAGGCTCATGGCCAAGTACCTAACAAAAGTTGAGAGGTTCATGGCCAAGTACCCAACAAAAGTTGAGAGGCTCATGGATAAGTTACAAATGTTGAGGGGCTCATGGCCAAGTACCGAACAAAAGTTGAGGGGCTCATGGCCAAGTACCTAACAATAGTTGTGAGGCTCATGGCCAAGTACCTAACAAAAGTAGAGAGGCTCATGGCCTAGTACCTAACAAAAGTTGAGAGGCTCATGGCCAAGTACCTTACAAATGTTGAGGGGCTCATGGCCAAGTACCTAACAAAAGTTGAGGGACTCATGGCCAAGTACCTAACAAAAGTTGAGCGGCTCATGAATAAGTTACAAATGTTGAGGGGCTCATGGCCAAGTACCTAACAAAAGTTGAGGGGCTCATGAATAAGTTACAAAAGTTGAGAGGCCCATGGCCAAGGACCTAACAAAAGTTGAGAGGCTCATGGCCAAGTACCTAACAAAAGTTGAGGGGCTCATGGCCAAGAACCTAAGAAAAGTTGAGAGGCTCATGAATAAGTTACAAATGTTGAGGGGCTCTATTAATTAACATCTAAATTAATTATTATAGGGGAAGGGATATTTTAAAAGTTAGAGGCTCATGAATAAGTTACAAAAGTTGAGAGGCTCATGGCCAAGTACCTAACAAATAGTGAGGGGCTCATGGCCAAGTACCTAACAAAAGTTGAGGGGCTCATGAATAAGTTACAAAAGTTGAGAGGATCATGGCAAAGTACCTAAAAAATGTTGAGGGGCTCATGGCCAAGTACCTAACAAAAGTTGAGGGGCTCATGAATAAGTTACAAAAGTTGAGAGGCTCATGGCCAAGTACCTTACAAAAGTTGAGGGGCTCATGGCCAAGTACCTAACAATAGTTGTGAGGCTCATGGCCAAGTACCTAACAAAAGTAGAGAGGCTCATGGCCAAGTACCTAACAAAAGTTGAGAGGCTCATGGCCAAGTACCTTACAAATGTTGAGGGGCTCATGGCCAAGTACCTAACAAAAGTTGAGGGACTCATGGCCAAGTACCTAACAAAAGTTGAGCGGCTCATGAATAAGTTACAAATGTTGAGGGGCTCATGGCCAAGTACCTAACAAAAGTTGAGGGGCTAATGAATAAGTTACAAAAGTTGAGAGGATCATGGCAAAGTACCTAAAAAATGTTGAGGGGCTCATGGCCAAGTACCTCACAAAAGTTGAGGGGCTAATGAATAAGTTACAAAAGTTGAGAGGATCATGGCAAAGTACCTAAAAAATGTTGAGGGGCTCATGGCCAAGTACCTAACAATAGTTGCGAGGCTCATGGCCAAGTACCTAACAAAAGTTGAGAGGCTCATGGCCAAGTACCTAACAAAAGTTGAGAGGCTCATGGCCAAGTACCTTACAAATGTTGAGGGGCTCATGGCCAAGTACCTAACAAAAGTTGAGGGACTCATGGCCAAGTACCTAACAAAACTTGAGAGGCTCATGGCCAAGTACCTAACAAAAGTTGAGAGGCTCATGGCCAAGTACCTAACAAAAGTTGAGAGGCTCATGGCCAAGTACCTTACAAATGTTGAGGGGCTCATGGCCAAGTACCTAACAAAAGTTGAGGGACTCATGGCCAAGTACCTAACAAAAGTTGAGAGGCTCATGGCCAAGTACCTAACAAAAGTTGAGGGGCTCATGGCCAAGTACCTAACAAAAGTTGAGGGGCTTATGAATAAGTTATAAAAGTTGAGAGGCTCATGAATAAGTTACAAAAGTTGAGAGGCTCATGGCCAAGTACCTAACAAAAGTTGAGAGGCTCATGGCCAAGTACCTAACAAAAGTTGAGAGGCTCATGGCCAAGTACCTAACAAAAGTTGAGAGGCTCATGGCCAAGTACCTTACAAATGTTGAGGGGCTCATGGCCAAGTACCTAACAAAAGTTGAGGGACTCATGGCCAAGTACCTAACAAAAGTTGAGCGGCTCATGAATAAGTTACAAATGTTGAGGGGCTCATGGCCAAGTACCTAACAAAAGTTGAGGGGCTCATGAATAAGTTACAAATGTTGAGGGGCTCATGGCCAAGTACCTAACAAAAGTTGAGAGGCTCATGGCCAAGTATCTAACAAAAGTTGAGAGGCTCATGGCCAAGTACCTAACAAAAGTTGAGAGGCTCATGGCCAAGTACCTAACAAAAGTTGAGGGGCTCATGGCCAAGAACCTAAGAAAAGTTGAGAGGCTCATGAATAAGTTACAAATGTTGAGGGGCTCTATTAATTAACATCTAAATTAATTATTATAGGGGAAGGGATATTTTAAAAGTTAGAGGCTCATGAATAAGTTACAAAAGTTGAGAGGCTCATGGCCAAGTACCTAACAAATAGTGAGGGGCTCATGGCCAAGTACCTAACAAAAGTTGAGAGGCTCATGAATAAGTTACAAATGTTGAGGGGCTCAGGGCCAAGTACCTAACAAAAGTTGAGGGGCTCATGAATAAGTTACAAAAGTTGAGAGGCTCATGGCCAAGTACCTAACAAATGTTGAGGGGCTCATGGCAGAGTACCTAACAAAAGTTGAGGGGCTCATGGCCAAGTACCTAACAAAAGTTGAGAGGCTCATGGCCAAGTACCTAACAAAAGTTGAGAGGCTCATGGCCAAGTACCTAACAAAAGTTGCGAGGCTCATGAATAAGTTACAAATGTTGAGGGGCTCTATTAATTAATATCTAAATTAATTATTATAGGGGAGGGGATATTTTAAGGAAGTGGCTAATTTATAATGCTAAATTAATTATTATACAATGTGGAGACGACAATACAACAATAAATGAAAACACTGGCAATACTAATGCATAAGAGTATTTTGGAACTATCAAATAAATCCTAACATGGAAATTAAAAAAGTCATTTCTTCAAATAAACTAACCTAACCTAACCTAACCTAACAAAAGTTGAGAGGCTCATGGCCAAGTACCTAACAAAAGTTGAGAGGCTCATGGCCAAGTACCTAACAAAAGTTGAGAGGCTCATGGCCAAGTACCTAACAAAAGTTGAGCGGCTCATGGCCAAGTACCTAACAAAAGTTGAGAGCTCATGGCCAAGTTCCTAACAAAAGTTGAGAGGCTCATGGCCAAGTACCTAACAAAAGTTGAGAGGCTCATGGCCAAGTACCTAACAAAAGTTGAGAGGCTCATGGATAAGTTACAAATGTTGAGGGGCTCATGGCCACGTACCGAATAAATGTTGAGGGGCTCATGGCCAAGTACCTAACAAAAGTTGAGGGACTCATGGTCAAGTACCTAACAAAAGTTGAGAGGCTCATGGCCAAGTACCTAACAAAAGTTGAGAGGCTCATGGCCAAGTACCTAACAAAAGTTGAGCGGCTCATGGCCAAGTACCTAACAAAAGTTGAGAGGCTCATGGCCAAGTTCCTAACAAAAGTTGAGAGGCTCATGGCCAAGTACCTAACAAAAGTTGAGAGGCTGATGGCCAAGTACCTAACAAAAGTTGAGAGGCTCATGGCCAAGTACCTAACAAATGTTGATGGGCTCATGAATAAGTTACAAAAGTTGAGAGGCTCATGGCCAAGTACCTAACAAAAGTTGAGAGGCTCATGGCCAAGTACCTAACAAATGTTGAGGGGCTCATGGCCAAGTACCTAACAAAAGTTGAGGGGCTTATGAATAAGTTACAAAAGTTGAGAGGCTCATGGCCAAGTACCTAAAAAATGTTGAGGGGCCCATAGCCAAGTACCTAACAAAGTTGAGGGGCTCATGAATAAGTTACAAAAGTTGAGAGGCTGATGGCCAAGTACCTAACAAAAGTTGAGAGGCTCATGGCCAAGTACCTAACAAATGTTGATGGGCTCATGAATAAGTTACAAAAGTTGAGAGGCTCATGGCCAAGTACCTAACAAAAGTTGAGAGGCTCATGGCCAAGTACCTAACAAATGTTGAGGGGCTCATGGCCAAGTACCTAACAAAAGTTGAGGGGCTTATGAATAAGTTACAAAAGTTGAGAGGCTCATGGCCAAGTACCTAAAAAATGTTGAGGGGCCCATAGCCAAGTACCTAACAAAAGTTGAGGGGCTCATGAATAAGTTACAAAAGTTGAAAGGCTCATGGCCAAGTACCTAACAAAAGTTGAGAGGCTCATGGCCAAGTACCTAACAAAAGTTGAGGGGCTCATGAATAAGTTACAAAAGTTGAGAGGCTCATGGCCAAGTACCTAACAAATGTTGAGGGGCTCATGGCCAAGTACCTAACAAAAGTTGAGGGGCTCATGAATAAATTACAAAAGTTGAAAGGCTCATGGCCAAGTACCTAACAAAAGTTGAGAGGCTCATGGCCAAGTACCTAACAAAAGTTGAGGGGCTCATGAATAAGTTACAAAAGTTGAGAGGCTCATGGCCAAGTACCTAACAAATGTTGAGGGGCTCATGGCCAAGTACCTAACAAAAGTTGAGGGGCTCATGAATAAGTTACAAAAGTTGAGAGGCTCATGGCCAAGTACCTCACAATAGTTGAGAGGCTCATGGCCAAGTACCTGACAAAAGTTGAGAGGCTCATGGCCAAGTACCTAACAAAAGTTGTGAGGCTCATGGCCAAGTACCTAACAAAAGTTGAGAGGCTCATGGCCAAGTACATAACAAAAGTTGAGAGGCTCATGGCCAAGTACCTAACAAAAGTTGAGAGGCTCATGGCCAAGTATCTAACAAAAGTTGAGAGGCTCATGGCCAAGTACCTAACAAAAGTTGAGAGGCTCATGGCCAAGTACCTAACAAAAGTTGAGAGGCTCATGGCCAAGTACCTAATAAAAGTTGAGGGGCTCATGGCCAAGTACCTAACAAAAGTTGAGAGGCTCATGAATAAGTTACAAATGTTGAGGGGCTCAGGGCCAAGTACCTAACAAAAGTTGAGGGGCTCATGAATAAGTTACAAAAGTTGAGAGGCTCATGGCCAAGTACCTTACAAAAGTTGAGAGGCTCATGGCCAAGTACCTAACAAAAGTTGAGAGGCTCATGGCCAAGTACCTAACAAAAGTTGAGAGGCTCATGGCCAAGTACCTAACAAAAGTTGAGAGGCTCATGAATAAGTTACAAATGTTGAGGGGCTCAGGGCCAAGTACCTAACAAAAGTTGAGGGGCTCATGAATAAGTTACAAAAGTTGAGAGGCTCATGGCCAAGTACCTTACAAAAGTTGAGAGGCTCATGGCCAAGTACCTAACAAAAGTTGAGAGGCTCATGGCCAAGTACCTAACAAAAGTTGAGAGGCTCATGGCCAAGTACCTAACAAAAGTTGAGAGGCTCAAGGCCAAGTACCTAACAAAAGTTGAGAGGCTCATGAATAAGTTACAAATGTTGAGGGGCTCTATTAATTAACATCTCAATTAATTATTATAGGGGAGGGGATATTTTAAGGAAGGGGCTAATTTATAATGCTAAATTAATTATTATACAATGAGGAGACGACAATACAACAATAAATGAAAACACTGGCAATACTAATGCATAAGAGTATTTTGGAACTATCAAATAAATCCTAACATGGAAATTAAAAAAGTCATTTCTTGAAATAAACTAACCTAACCTAACCTAACCTAACCTAACCTTACCTAACCTAACCTAACCTTACAAAAGTTGAGAGGCTCATGGCCAAGTACCTAACAAAAGTTGAGAGGCTCATGGCCAAGTACCTAACAAAAGTTGAGGGGCTCATGAATAAGTTACAAAAGTTGAGAGGCTCATGGCCAAGTACCTTACAAAAGTTGAGAGGCTCATGGCCAAGTACCTAACAAAAGTTGAGAGGCTCATGGCCAAGTACCTAACAAAAGTTGAGAGGCTCATGGCCAAGTACCAAACAAAAGTTGAGAGGCTCATGGCCAAGTACCTAACAAAAGTTGAGGGGCTCATGGCCAAGTACCTAACAAAAGTTGAGAGGCTCATGAATGAGTAACAAATGTTGAGGGGCTCAGGGCCAAGTACCTAACAAAAGTTGAGGGGCTCATGAATAAGTTACAAAAGTTGAGAGGCTCATGGCCAAGTACCTTACAAAAGTTGAGGGACTCATGGCCAAGTACCTAACAAAAGTTGAGCGGCTCATGAATAAGTTACAAATGTTGAGGGGCTCATGGCCAAGTACCTAACAAAAGTTGAGGGGCTCATGAATAAGTTACAAAAGTTGAGAGGCCCATGGCCAAGGACCTAACAAAAGTTGAGAGGCTCATGGCCAAGTACCTAACAAAAGTTGAGGGGCTCATGGCCAAGAACCTAAGAAAAGTTGAGAGGCTCATGAATAAGTTACAAATGTTGAGGGGCTCTATTAATTAACATCTAAATTAATTATTATAGGGGAAGGGATATTTTAAAAGTTAGAGGCTCATGAATAAGTTACAAAAGTTGAGAGGCTCATGGCCAAGTACCTAACAAATAGTGAGGGGCTCATGGCCAAGTACTTAACAAAAGTTGAGGGGCTCATGAATAAGTTACAAAAGTTGAGAGGATCATGGCAAAGTACCTAAAAAATGTTGAGGGGCTCATGGCCAAGTACCTAACAAAAGTTGAGGGGCTCATGAATAAGTTACAAAAGTTGAGAGGCTCATGGCCAAGTACCTTACAAAAGTTGAGGGGCTCATGGCCAAGTACCTAACAATAGTTGTGTGGCTCATGGCCAAGTACCTAACAAAAGTAGAGAGGCTCATGGCCAAGTACCTAACAAAAGTTGAGAGGCTCATGGCCAAGTACCTTACAAATGTTGAGGGGCTCATGGCCAAGTACCTAACAAAAGTTGAGGGACTCATGGCCAAGTACCTAACAAAAATTGAGCGGCTCATGAATAAGTTACAAATGTTGAGGGGCTCATGGCCAAGTACCTAACAAAAGTTGAGGGGCTAATGAATAAGTTACAAAAGTTGAGAGGATCATGGCAAAGTACCTAAAAAATGTTGAGGGGCTCATGGCCAAGTACCTCACAAAAGTTGAGGGGCTCATGAATAAGTTACAAAAGTTGAGAGGCTCATGGCCAAGTACCTTACAAAAGTTGAGAGGCTCATGGCCAAGTACCTAACAAAAGTTGAGAGGCTCATGGCCAAGTACCTAACAAAAGTTGAGGGGCTCATGAATAAGTTACAAAAGTTGAGAGGCTCATGGCCAAGTACCTAACAAATGTTGAGGGGCTCATGGCCAAGTACCTAACAAAAGTTGAAGGGCTCATGAATAAGTTACAAAAGTTGAGAGGCTCATGGCCAAGTACCTTACAAAAGTTGAGAGGCTAATGGCCAAGTACCTAACAAAAGTTGAGAGGCTCATGGGCAAGTACCTAACAAAAGTTGAGAGGCTCATGGCCAAGTACCTAACAAAAGTTGAGAGGCTCATGGCCAAGTACCTAACAAAAGTTGCGAGGCTCATGAATAAGTTACAAATGTTGAGGGGCTCTATTAATTAACATCTAAATTAATTATTATAAGGGAGGGGATATTTTAAGGAAGGGGCTAATTTATAATGCTAAATTAATTATTATACAATGTGGAGACGACAATACAACAATAAATGAAAACACTGGCAATACTAATGCATAAGAGTATTTTGGAACTATCAAATAAATCCTAACATGGAAATTAAAAAAGTCATTTCTTCAAATAAACTAACCTAACCTAACCTAACCTAACAAAAGTTGAGAGGCTCATGGCCAAGTACCTAACAAAAGTTGAGAGGCTCATGGCCAAGTACCTAACAAAAGTTGAGAGGCTCATGGCCAAGTACCTAACAAAAGTTGAGCGGCTCATGGCCAAGTACCTAACAAAAGTTGAGAGCTCATGGCCAAGTTCCTAACAAAAGTTGAGAGGCTCATGGCCAAGTACCTAACAAAAGTTGAGAGGCTCATGGCCAAGTACCTAACAAAAGTTGAGAGGCTCATGGATAAGTTACAAATGTTGAGGGGCTCATGGCCACGTACCGAATAAATGTTGAGGGGCTCATGGCCAAGTACCTAACAAAAGTTGAGGGACTCATGGCCAAGTACCTAACAAAAGTTGAGAGGCTCATGGCCAAGTACCTAACAAAAGTTGAGAGGCTCATGGCCAAGTACCTAACAAAAGTTGAGCGGCTCATGGCCAAGTACCTAACAAAAGTTGAGAGGCTCATGGCCAAGTTCCTAACAAAAGTTGAGAGGCTCATGGCCAAGTACCTAACAAAAGTTGAGAGGCTGATGGCCAAGTACCTAACAAAAGTTGAGAGGCTCATGGCCAAGTACCTAACAAATGTTGATGGGCTCATGAATAAGTTACAAAAGTTGAGAGGCTCATGGCCAAGTACCTAACAAAAGTTGAGAGGCTCATGGCCAAGTACCTAACAAATGTTGAGGGGCTCATGGCCAAGTACCTAACAAAAGTTGAGGGGCTTATGAATAAGTTACAAAAGTTGAGAGGCTCATGGCCAAGTACCTAAAAAATGTTGAGGGGCCCATAGCCAAGTACCTAACAAAAGTTGAGGGGCTCATGAATAAGTTACAAAAGTTGAAAGGCTCATGGCCAAGTACCTAACAAAAGTTGAGAGGCTCATGGCCAAGTACCTAACAAAAGTTGAGGGGCTCATGAATAAGTTACAAAAGTTGAGAGGCTCATGGCCAAGTACCTAACAAATGTTGAGGGGCTCATGGCCAAGTACCTAACAAAAGTTGAGGGGCTCATGAATAAATTACAAAAGTTGAAAGGCTCATGGCCAAGTACCTAACAAAAGTTGAGAGGCTCATGGCCAAGTACCTAACAAAAGTTGAGGGGCTTATGAATAAGTTACAAAAGTTGAGAGGCTCATGGCCAAGTACCTAAAAAATGTTGAGGGGCCCATAGCCAAGTACCTAACAAAAGTTGAGGGGCTCATGAATAAGTTACAAAAGTTGAAAGGCTCATGGCCAAGTACCTAACAAAAGTTGAGAGGCTCATGGCCAAGTACCTAACAAAAGTTGAGGGGCTCATGAATAAGTTACAAAAGTTGAGAGGCTCATGGCCAAGTACCTAACAAATGTTGAGGGGCTCATGGCCAAGTACCTAACAAAAGTTGAGGGGCTCATGAATAAATTACAAAAGTTGAAAGGCTCATGGCCAAGTACCTAACAAAAGTTGAGAGGCTCATGGCCAAGTACCTAACAAAAGTTGAGGGGCTCATGAATAAGTTACAAAAGTTGAGAGGCTCATGGCCAAGTACCTAACAAATGTTGAGGGGCTCATGGCCAAGTACCTAACAAAAGTTGAGGGGCTCATGAATAAGTTACAAAAGTTGAGAGGCTCATGGCCAAGTACCTCACAATAGTTGAGAGGCTCATGGCCAAGTACCTGACAAAAGTTGAGAGGCTCATGGCCAAGTACCTAACAAAAGTTGTGAGGCTCATGGCCAAGTACCTAACAAAAGTTGAGAGGCTCATGGCCAAGTACATAACAAAAGTTGAGAGGCTCATGGCCAAGTACCTAACAAAAGTTGAGAGGCTCATGGCCAAGTATCTAACAAAAGTTGAGAGGCTCATGGCCAAGTACCTAACAAAAGTTGAGAGGCTCATGGCCAAGTACCTAACAAAAGTTGAGAGGCTCATGGCCAAGTACCTAATAAAAGTTGAGGGGCTCATGGCCAAGTACCTAACAAAAGTTGAGAGGCTCATGAATAAGTTACAAATGTTGAGGGGCTCAGGGCCAAGTACCTAACAAAAGTTGAGGGGCTCATGAATAAGTTACAAAAGTTGAGAGGCTCATGGCCAAGTACCTTACAAAAGTTGAGAGGCTCATGGCCAAGTACCTAACAAAAGTTGAGAGGCTCATGGCCAAGTACCTAACAAAAGTTGAGAGGCTCATGGCCAAGTACCTAACAAAAGTTGAGAGGCTCATGAATAAGTTACAAATGTTGAGGGGCTCAGGGCCAAGTACCTAACAAAAGTTGAGGGGCTCATGAATAAGTTACAAAAGTTGAGAGGCTCATGGCCAAGTACCTTACAAAAGTTGAGAGGCTCATGGCCAAGTACCTAACAAAAGTTGAGAGGCTCATGGCCAAGTACCTAACAAAAGTTGAGAGGCTCATGGCCAAGTACCTAACAAAAGTTGAGAGGCTCAAGGCCAAGTACCTAACAAAAGTTGAGAGGCTCATGAATAAGTTACAAATGTTGAGGGGCTCTATTAATTAACATCTCAATTAATTATTATAGGGGAGGGGATATTTTAAGGAAGGGGCTAATTTATAATGCTAAATTAATTATTATACAATGAGGAGACGACAATACAACAATAAATGAAAACACTGGCAATACTAATGCATAAGAGTATTTTGGAACTATCAAATAAATCCTAACATGGAAATTAAAAAAGTCATTTCTTGAAATAAACTAACCTAACCTAACCTAACCTAACCTAACCTAACCTAACCTAACCTTACAAAAGTTGAGAGGCTCATGGCCAAGTACCTAACAAAAGTTGAGAGGCTCATGGCCAAGTACCTAACAAAAGTTGAGGGGCTCATGAATAAGTTACAAAAGTTGAGAGGCTCATGGCCAAGTACCTTACAAAAGTTGAGAGGCTCATGGCCAAGTACCTAACAAAAGTTGAGAGGCTCATGGCCAAGTACCTAACAAAAGTTGAGAGGCTCATGGCCAAGTACCAAACAAAAGTTGAGAGGCTCATGGCCAAGTACCTAACAAAAGTTGAGGGGCTCATGGCCAAGTACCTAACAAAAGTTGAGAGGCTCATGAATGAGTAACAAATGTTGAGGGGCTCAGGGCCAAGTACCTAACAAAAGTTGAGGGGCTCATGAATAAGTTACAAAAGTTGAGAGGCTCATGGCCAAGTACCTTACAAAAGTTGAGGGACTCATGGCCAAGTACCTAACAAAAGTTGAGCGGCTCATGAATAAGTTACAAATGTTGAGGGGCTCATGGCCAAGTACCTAACAAAAGTTGAGGGGCTCATGAATAAGTTACAAAAGTTGAGAGGCCCATGGCCAAGGACCTAACAAAAGTTGAGAGGCTCATGGCCAAGTACCTAACAAAAGTTGAGGGGCTCATGGCCAAGAACCTAAGAAAAGTTGAGAGGCTCATGAATAAGTTACAAATGTTGAGGGGCTCTATTAATTAACATCTAAATTAATTATTATAGGGGAAGGGATATTTTAAAAGTTAGAGGCTCATGAATAAGTTACAAAAGTTGAGAGGCTCATGGCCAAGTACCTAACAAATAGTGAGGGGCTCATGGCCAAGTACTTAACAAAAGTTGAGGGGCTCATGAATAAGTTACAAAAGTTGAGAGGATCATGGCAAAGTACCTAAAAAATGTTGAGGGGCTCATGGCCAAGTACCTAACAAAAGTTGAGGGGCTCATGAATAAGTTACAAAAGTTGAGAGGCTCATGGCCAAGTACCTTACAAAAGTTGAGGGGCTCATGGCCAAGTACCTAACAATAGTTGTGTGGCTCATGGCCAAGTACCTAACAAAAGTAGAGAGGCTCATGGCCAAGTACCTAACAAAAGTTGAGAGGCTCATGGCCAAGTACCTTACAAATGTTGAGGGGCTCATGGCCAAGTACCTAACAAAAGTTGAGGGACTCATGGCCAAGTACCTAACAAAAATTGAGCGGCTCATGAATAAGTTACAAATGTTGAGGGGCTCATGGCCAAGTACCTAACAAAAGTTGAGGGGCTAATGAATAAGTTACAAAAGTTGAGAGGATCATGGCAAAGTACCTAAAAAATGTTGAGGGGCTCATGGCCAAGTACCTCACAAAAGTTGAGGGGCTCATGAATAAGTTACAAAAGTTGAGAGGCTCATGGCCAAGTACCTTACAAAAGTTGAGAGGCTCATGGCCAAGTACCTAACAAAAGTTGAGAGGCTCATGGCCAAGTACCTAACAAAAGTTGAGGGGCTCATGAATAAGTTACAAAAGTTGAGAGGCTCATGGCCAAGTACCTAACAAATGTTGAGGGGCTCATGGCCAAGTACCTAACAAAAGTTGAAGGGCTCATGAATAAGTTACAAAAGTTGAGAGGCTCATGGCCAAGTACCTTACAAAAGTTGAGAGGCTAATGGCCAAGTACCTAACAAAAGTTGAGAGGCTCATGGGCAAGTACCTAACAAAAGTTGAGAGGCTCATGGCCAAGTACCTAACAAAAGTTGAGAGGCTCATGGCCAAGTACCTAACAAAAGTTGCGAGGCTCATGAATAAGTTACAAATGTTGAGGGGCTCTATTAATTAACATCTAAATTAATTATTATAAGGGAGGGGATATTTTAAGGAAGGGGCTAATTTATAATGCTAAATTAATTATTATACAATGTGGAGACGACAATACAACAATAAATGAAAACACTGGCAATACTAATGCATAAGAGTATTTTGGAACTATCAAATAAATCCTAACATGGAAATTAAAAAAGTCATTTCTTCAAATAAACTAACCTAACCTAACCTAACCTAACAAAAGTTGAGAGGCTCATGGCCAAGTACCTAACAAAAGTTGAGAGGCTCATGGCCAAGTACCTAACAAAAGTTGAGAGGCTCATGGCCAAGTACCTAACAAAAGTTGAGCGGCTCATGGCCAAGTACCTAACAAAAGTTGAGAGCTCATGGCCAAGTTCCTAACAAAAGTTGAGAGGCTCATGGCCAAGTACCTAACAAAAGTTGAGAGGCTCATGGCCAAGTACCTAACAAAAGTTGAGAGGCTCATGGCCAAGTACCTAACAAAAGTTGAGAGGCTCATGGCCAAGTACCTAATAAAAGTTGAGGGGCTCATGGCCAAGTACCTAACAAAAGTTGAGAGGCTCATGAATAAGTTACAAATGTTGAGGGGCTCAGGGCCAAGTACCTAACAAAAGTTGAGGGGCTCATGAATAAGTTACAAAAGTTGAGAGGCTCATGGCCAAGTACCTTACAAAAGTTGAGAGGCTCATGGCCAAGTACCTAACAAAAGTTGAGAGGCTCATGGCCAAGTACCTAACAAAAGTTGAGAGGCTCATGGCCAAGTACCTAACAAAAGTTGAGAGGCTCATGAATAAGTTACAAATGTTGAGGGGCTCAGGGCCAAGTACCTAACAAAAGTTGAGGGGCTCATGAATAAGTTACAAAAGTTGAGAGGCTCATGGCCAAGTACCTTACAAAAGTTGAGAGGCTCATGGCCAAGTACCTAACAAAAGTTGAGAGGCTCATGGCCAAGTACCTAACAAAAGTTGAGAGGCTCATGGCCAAGTACCTAACAAAAGTTGAGAGGCTCAAGGCCAAGTACCTAACAAAAGTTGAGAGGCTCATGAATAAGTTACAAATGTTGAGGGGCTCTATTAATTAACATCTCAATTAATTATTATAGGGGAGGGGATATTTTAAGGAAGGGGCTAATTTATAATGCTAAATTAATTATTATACAATGAGGAGACGACAATACAACAATAAATGAAAACACTGGCAATACTAATGCATAAGAGTATTTTGGAACTATCAAATAAATCCTAACATGGAAATTAAAAAAGTCATTTCTTGAAATAAACTAACCTAACCTAACCTAACCTAACCTAACCTAACCTAACCTAACCTTACAAAAGTTGAGAGGCTCATGGCCAAGTACCTAACAAAAGTTGAGAGGCTCATGGCCAAGTACCTAACAAAAGTTGAGGGGCTCATGAATAAGTTACAAAAGTTGAGAGGCTCATGGCCAAGTACCTTACAAAAGTTGAGAGGCTCATGGCCAAGTACCTAACAAAAGTTGAGAGGCTCATGGCCAAGTACCTAACAAAAGTTGAGAGGCTCATGGCCAAGTACCAAACAAAAGTTGAGAGGCTCATGGCCAAGTACCTAACAAAAGTTGAGGGGCTCATGGCCAAGTACCTAACAAAAGTTGAGAGGCTCATGAATGAGTAACAAATGTTGAGGGGCTCAGGGCCAAGTACCTAACAAAAGTTGAGGGGCTCATGAATAAGTTACAAAAGTTGAGAGGCTCATGGCCAAGTACCTTACAAAAGTTGAGGGACTCATGGCCAAGTACCTAACAAAAGTTGAGCGGCTCATGAATAAGTTACAAATGTTGAGGGGCTCATGGCCAAGTACCTAACAAAAGTTGAGGGGCTCATGAATAAGTTACAAAAGTTGAGAGGCCCATGGCCAAGGACCTAACAAAAGTTGAGAGGCTCATGGCCAAGTACCTAACAAAAGTTGAGGGGCTCATGGCCAAGAACCTAAGAAAAGTTGAGAGGCTCATGAATAAGTTACAAATGTTGAGGGGCTCTATTAATTAACATCTAAATTAATTATTATAGGGGAAGGGATATTTTAAAAGTTAGAGGCTCATGAATAAGTTACAAAAGTTGAGAGGCTCATGGCCAAGTACCTAACAAATAGTGAGGGGCTCATGGCCAAGTACTTAACAAAAGTTGAGGGGCTCATGAATAAGTTACAAAAGTTGAGAGGATCATGGCAAAGTACCTAAAAAATGTTGAGGGGCTCATGGCCAAGTACCTAACAAAAGTTGAGGGGCTCATGAATAAGTTACAAAAGTTGAGAGGCTCATGGCCAAGTACCTTACAAAAGTTGAGGGGCTCATGGCCAAGTACCTAACAATAGTTGTGTGGCTCATGGCCAAGTACCTAACAAAAGTAGAGAGGCTCATGGCCAAGTACCTAACAAAAGTTGAGAGGCTCATGGCCAAGTACCTTACAAATGTTGAGGGGCTCATGGCCAAGTACCTAACAAAAGTTGAGGGACTCATGGCCAAGTACCTAACAAAAATTGAGCGGCTCATGAATAAGTTACAAATGTTGAGGGGCTCATGGCCAAGTACCTAACAAAAGTTGAGGGGCTAATGAATAAGTTACAAAAGTTGAGAGGATCATGGCAAAGTACCTAAAAAATGTTGAGGGGCTCATGGCCAAGTACCTCACAAAAGTTGAGGGGCTCATGAATAAGTTACAAAAGTTGAGAGGCTCATGGCCAAGTACCTTACAAAAGTTGAGAGGCTCATGGCCAAGTACCTAACAAAAGTTGAGAGGCTCATGGCCAAGTACCTAACAAAAGTTGAGGGGCTCATGAATAAGTTACAAAAGTTGAGAGGCTCATGGCCAAGTACCTAACAAATGTTGAGGGGCTCATGGCCAAGTACCTAACAAAAGTTGAAGGGCTCATGAATAAGTTACAAAAGTTGAGAGGCTCATGGCCAAGTACCTTACAAAAGTTGAGAGGCTAATGGCCAAGTACCTAACAAAAGTTGAGAGGCTCATGGGCAAGTACCTAACAAAAGTTGAGAGGCTCATGGCCAAGTACCTAACAAAAGTTGAGAGGCTCATGGCCAAGTACCTAACAAAAGTTGCGAGGCTCATGAATAAGTTACAAATGTTGAGGGGCTCTATTAATTAACATCTAAATTAATTATTATAAGGGAGGGGATATTTTAAGGAAGGGGCTAATTTATAATGCTAAATTAATTATTATACAATGTGGAGACGACAATACAACAATAAATGAAAACACTGGCAATACTAATGCATAAGAGTATTTTGGAACTATCAAATAAATCCTAACATGGAAATTAAAAAAGTCATTTCTTCAAATAAACTAACCTAACCTAACCTAACCTAACAAAAGTTGAGAGGCTCATGGCCAAGTACCTAACAAAAGTTGAGAGGCTCATGGCCAAGTACCTAACAAAAGTTGAGAGGCTCATGGCCAAGTACCTAACAAAAGTTGAGCGGCTCATGGCCAAGTACCTAACAAAAGTTGAGAGCTCATGGCCAAGTTCCTAACAAAAGTTGAGAGGCTCATGGCCAAGTACCTAACAAAAGTTGAGAGGCTCATGGCCAAGTACCTAACAAAAGTTGAGAGGCTCATGGATAAGTTACAAATGTTGAGGGGCTCATGGCCACGTACCGAATAAATGTTGAGGGGCTCATGGCCAAGTACCTAACAAAAGTTGAGGGACTCATGGCCAAGTACCTAACAAAAGTTGAGAGGCTCATGGCCAAGTACCTAACAAAAGTTGAGAGGCTCATGGCCAAGTACCTAACAAAAGTTGAGCGGCTCATGGCCAAGTACCTAACAAAAGTTGAGAGGCTCATGGCCAAGTTCCTAACAAAAGTTGAGAGGCTCATGGCCAAGTACCTAACAAAAGTTGAGAGGCTGATGGCCAAGTACCTAACAAAAGTTGAGAGGCTCATGGCCAAGTACCTAACAAATGTTGATGGGCTCATGAATAAGTTACAAAAGTTGAGAGGCTCATGGCCAAGTACCTAACAAAAGTTGAGAGGCTCATGGCCAAGTACCTAACAAATGTTGAGGGGCTCATGGCCAAGTACCTAACAAAAGTTGAGGGGCTCATGAATAAATTACAAAAGTTGAAAGGCTCATGGCCAAGTACCTAACAAAAGTTGAGAGGCTCATGGCCAAGTACCTAACAAAAGTTGAGGGGCTCATGAATAAGTTACAAAAGTTGAGAGGCTCATGGCCAAGTACCTAACAAATGTTGAGGGGCTCATGGCCAAGTACCTAACAAAAGTTGAGGGGCTCATGAATAAGTTACAAATGTTGAGGGGCTCATGGCCACGTACCGAATAAATGTTGAGGGGCTCATGGCCAAGTACCTAACAAAAGTTGAGGGACTCATGGCCAAGTACCTAACAAAAGTTGAGACGCTCATGGCCAAGTACCTAACAAAAGTTGAGAGGCTCATGGCCAAGTAACTAACAAAAGTTGAGCGGCTCATGGCCAAGTACCTAACAAAAGTTGAGAGGCTCATGGCCAAGTTCCTAACAAAAGTTGAGAGGCTCATGGCCAAGTACCTAACAAAAGTTGAGAGGCTGATGGCCAAGTACCTAACAAAAGTTGAGAGGCTCATGGCCAAGTACCTAACAAATGTTGATGGGCTCATGAATAAGTTACAAAAGTTGAGAGGCTCATGGCCAAGTACCTAACAAAAGTTGAGAGGCTCATGGCCAAGTACCTAACAAAAGTTGAGAGGCTCAAGGCCAAGTACCTAAAAAAAGTTGAGAGGCTCATGAATAAGTTACAAATGTTGAGGGGCTCTATTAAATAACATCTCAATTAATTATTATAGGGGAGGGGATATTTTAAGGAAGGGGCTAATTTATAATGCTAAATTAATTATTATACAATGTGGAGACGACAATACAACAATAAATGAAAACACTGGCAATACTAATGCATAAGAGTATTTTGGAACTATCAAATAAATCCTAACATGGAAATTAAAAAAGTCATTTCTTGAAATAAACTAACCTAACCTAACCTAACCTAACCTAACCTAACCTAACCTAACCTAACCTTACAAAAGTTGAGAGGCTCATGGCCAAGTGCCTAACAAAAGTTGAGAGGCTCATGGCCAAGTACCTAACAAAAGTTGAGCGGCTCATGGCCAAGTACCTAACAAAAGTTGAGAGGCTCATGGCCAAGTTCCTAACAAAAGTTGAGAGGCTCATGGCCAAGTACCTAACAAAAGTTGAGAGGTTCATGGCCAAGTACCCAACAAAAGTTGAGAGGCTCATGGATAAGTTACAAATGTTGAGGGGCTCATGGCCAAGTACCGAACAAAAGTTGAGGGGCTCATGGCCAAGTACCTAACAATAGTTGTGAGGCTCATGGCCAAGTACCTAACAAAAGTAGAGAGGCTCATGGCCTAGTACCTAACAAAAGTTGAGAGGCTCATGGCCAAGTACCTTACAAATGTTGAGGGGCTCATGGCCAAGTACCTAACAAAAGTTGAGCGGCTCATGAATAAGTTACAAATGTTGAGGGGCTCATGGCCAAGTACCTAACAAAAGTTGAGGGGCTCATGAATAAGTTACAAAAGTTGAGAGGCCCATGGCCAAGGACCTAACAAAAGTTGAGAGGCTCATGGCCAAGTACCTAACAAAAGTTGAGGGGCTCATGGCCAAGAACCTAAGAAAAAATGAGAGGCTCATGAATAAGTTACAAATGTTGAGGGGCTCTATTAATTAACATCTAAATTAATTATTATAGGGGAAGGGATATTTTAAAAGTTAGAGGCTCATGAATAAGTTACAAAAGTTGAGAGGCTCATGGCCAAGTACCTAACAAATAGTGAGGGGCTCATGGCCAAGTACCTAACAAAAGTTGAGGGGCTCATGAATAAGTTACAAAAGTTGAGAGGATCATGGCAAAGTACCTAAAAAATGTTGAGGGGCTCATGGTCAAGTACCTAACAAAAGTTGAGGGGCTCATGAATAAGTTACAAAAGTTGAGAGGCTCATGGCCAAGTACCTAACAAATGTTGAGGGGCTCATGGCCAAGTACCTAACAAAAGTTGAGGGGCTCATGAATAAGTTACAAAAGTTGAGAGGCTCATGGCCAAGTACCTCACAATAGTTGAGAGGCTCATGGCCAAGTACCTGACAAAAGTTGAGAGGCTCATGGCCAAGTACCTAACAAAAGTTGTGAGGCTCATGGCCAAGTACCTAACAAAAGTTGAGAGGCTCATGGCCAAGTACATAACAAAAGTTGAGAGGCTCATGGCCAAGTACCTAACAAAAGTTGAGAGGCTCATGGCCAAGTATCTAACAAAAGTTGAGAGGCTCATGGCCAAGTACCTAACAAATAGTGAGGGGCTCATGGCCAAGTACTTAACAAAAGTTGAGGGGCTCATGAATAAGTTACAAAAGTTGAGAGGATCATGGCAAAGTACCTAAAAAATGTTGAGGGGCTCATGGCCAAGTACCTAACAAAAGTTGAGGGGCTCATGAATAAGTTACAAAAGTTGAGAGGCTCATGGCCAAGTACCTTACAAAAGTTGAGGGGCTCATGGCCAAGTACCTAACAATAGTTGTGTGGCTCATGGCCAAGTACCTAACAAAAGTAGAGAGGCTCATGGCCAAGTACCTAACAAAAGTTGAGAGGCTCATGGCCAAGTACCTTACAAATGTTGAGGGGCTCATGGCCAAGTACCTAACAAAAGTTGAGGGACTCATGGCCAAGTACCTAACAAAAATTGAGCGGCTCATGAATAAGTTACAAATGTTGAGGGGCTCATGGCCAAGTACCTAACAAAAGTTGAGGGGCTAATGAATAAGTTACAAAAGTTGAGAGGATCATGGCAAAGTACCTAAAAAATGTTGAGGGGCTCATGGCCAAGTACCTCACAAAAGTTGAGGGGCTCATGAATAAGTTACAAAAGTTGAGAGGCTCATGGCCAAGTACCTTACAAAAGTTGAGAGGCTCATGGCCAAGTACCTAACAAAAGTTGAGAGGCTCATGGCCAAGTACCTAACAAAAGTTGAGGGGCTCATGAATAAGTTACAAAAGTTGAGAGGCTCATGGCCAAGTACCTAACAAATGTTGAGGGGCTCATGGCCAAGTACCTAACAAAAGTTGAAGGGCTCATGAATAAGTTACAAAAGTTGAGAGGCTCATGGCCAAGTACCTTACAAAAGTTGAGAGGCTAATGGCCAAGTACCTAACAAAAGTTGAGAGGCTCATGGGCAAGTACCTAACAAAAGTTGAGAGGCTCATGGCCAAGTACCTAACAAAAGTTGAGAGGCTCATGGCCAAGTACCTAACAAAAGTTGCGAGGCTCATGAATAAGTTACAAATGTTGAGGGGCTCTATTAATTAACATCTAAATTAATTATTATAAGGGAGGGGATATTTTAAGGAAGGGGCTAATTTATAATGCTAAATTAATTATTATACAATGTGGAGACGACAATACAACAATAAATGAAAACACTGGCAATACTAATGCATAAGAGTATTTTGGAACTATCAAATAAATCCTAACATGGAAATTAAAAAAGTCATTTCTTCAAATAAACTAACCTAACCTAACCTAACCTAACAAAAGTTGAGAGGCTCATGGCCAAGTACCTAACAAAAGTTGAGAGGCTCATGGCCAAGTACCTAACAAAAGTTGAGAGGCTCATGGCCAAGTACCTAACAAAAGTTGAGCGGCTCATGGCCAAGTACCTAACAAAAGTTGAGAGCTCATGGCCAAGTTCCTAACAAAAGTTGAGAGGCTCATGGCCAAGTACCTAACAAAAGTTGAGAGGCTCATGGCCAAGTACCTAACAAAAGTTGAGAGGCTCATGGATAAGTTACAAATGTTGAGGGGCTCATGGCCACGTACCGAATAAATGTTGAGGGGCTCATGGCCAAGTACCTAACAAAAGTTGAGGGACTCATGGCCAAGTACCTAACAAAAGTTGAGAGGCTCATGGCCAAGTACCTAACAAAAGTTGAGAGGCTCATGGCCAAGTACCTAACAAAAGTTGAGCGGCTCATGGCCAAGTACCTAACAAAAGTTGAGAGGCTCATGGCCAAGTTCCTAACAAAAGTTGAGAGGCTCATGGCCAAGTACCTAACAAAAGTTGAGAGGCTGATGGCCAAGTACCTAACAAAAGTTGAGAGGCTCATGGCCAAGTACCTAACAAATGTTGATGGGCTCATGAATAAGTTACAAAAGTTGAGAGGCTCATGGCCAAGTACCTAACAAAAGTTGAGAGGCTCATGGCCAAGTACCTAACAAATGTTGAGGGGCTCATGGCCAAGTACCTAACAAAAGTTGAGGGGCTCATGAATAAATTACAAAAGTTGAAAGGCTCATGGCCAAGTACCTAACAAAAGTTGAGAGGCTCATGGCCAAGTACCTAACAAAAGTTGAGGGGCTCATGAATAAGTTACAAAAGTTGAGAGGCTCATGGCCAAGTACCTAACAAATGTTGAGGGGCTCATGGCCAAGTACCTAACAAAAGTTGAGGGGCTCATGAATAAGTTACAAATGTTGAGGGGCTCATGGCCACGTACCGAATAAATGTTGAGGGGCTCATGGCCAAGTACCTAACAAAAGTTGAGGGACTCATGGCCAAGTACCTAACAAAAGTTGAGACGCTCATGGCCAAGTACCTAACAAAAGTTGAGAGGCTCATGGCCAAGTAACTAACAAAAGTTGAGCGGCTCATGGCCAAGTACCTAACAAAAGTTGAGAGGCTCATGGCCAAGTTCCTAACAAAAGTTGAGAGGCTCATGGCCAAGTACCTAACAAAAGTTGAGAGGCTGATGGCCAAGTACCTAACAAAAGTTGAGAGGCTCATGGCCAAGTACCTAACAAATGTTGATGGGCTCATGAATAAGTTACAAAAGTTGAGAGGCTCATGGCCAAGTACCTAACAAAAGTTGAGAGGCTCATGGCCAAGTACCTAACAAAAGTTGAGAGGCTCAAGGCCAAGTACCTAAAAAAAGTTGAGAGGCTCATGAATAAGTTACAAATGTTGAGGGGCTCTATTAAATAACATCTCAATTAATTATTATAGGGGAGGGGATATTTTAAGGAAGGGGCTAATTTATAATGCTAAATTAATTATTATACAATGTGGAGACGACAATACAACAATAAATGAAAACACTGGCAATACTAATGCATAAGAGTATTTTGGAACTATCAAATAAATCCTAACATGGAAATTAAAAAAGTCATTTCTTGAAATAAACTAACCTAACCTAACCTAACCTAACCTAACCTAACCTAACCTAACCTAACCTTACAAAAGTTGAGAGGCTCATGGCCAAGTGCCTAACAAAAGTTGAGAGGCTCATGGCCAAGTACCTAACAAAAGTTGAGCGGCTCATGGCCAAGTACCTAACAAAAGTTGAGAGCTCATGGCCAAGTTCCTAACAAAAGTTGAGAGGCTCATGGCCAAGTACCTAACAAAAGTTGAGAGGCTCATGGCCAAGTACCTAACAAAAGTTGAGAGGCTCATGGATAAGTTACAAATGTTGAGGGGCTCATGGCCACGTACCGAATAAATGTTGAGGGGCTCATGGCCAAGTACCTAACAAAAGTTGAGGGACTCATGGCCAAGTACCTAACAAAAGTTGAGAGGCTCATGGCCAAGTACCTAACAAAAGTTGAGAGGCTCATGGCCAAGTACCTAACAAAAGTTGAGAGGCTGATGGCCAAGTACCTAACAAAAGTTGAGAGGCTCATGGCCAAGTACCTAACAAATGTTGATGGGCTCATGAATAAGTTACAAAAGTTGAGAGGCTCATGGCCAAGTACCTAACAAAAGTTGAGAGGCTCATGGCCAAGTACCTAACAAAAGTTGAGAGGCTCAAGGCCAAGTACCTAAAAAAAGTTGAGAGGCTCATGAATAAGTTACAAATGTTGAGGGGCTCTATTAAATAACATCTCAATTAATTATTATAGGGGAGGGGATATTTTAAGGAAGGGGCTAATTTATAATGCTAAATTAATTATTATACAATGTGGAGACGACAATACAACAATAAATGAAAACACTGGCAATACTAATGCATAAGAGTATTTTGGAACTATCAAATAAATCCTAACATGGAAATTAAAAAAGTCATTTCTTGAAATAAACTAACCTAACCTAACCTAACCTAACCTAACCTAACCTAACCTAACCTAACCTTACAAAAGTTGAGAGGCTCATGGCCAAGTGCCTAACAAAAGTTGAGAGGCTCATGGCCAAGTACCTAACAAAAGTTGAGCGGCTCATGGCCAAGTACCTAACAAAAGTTGAGAGGCTCATGGCCAAGTTCCTAACAAAAGTTGAGAGGCTCATGGCCAAGTACCTAACAAAAGTTGAGAGGTTCATGGCCAAGTACCCAACAAAAGTTGAGAGGCTCATGGATAAGTTACAAATGTTGAGGGGCTCATGGCCAAGTACCGAACAAAAGTTGAGGGGCTCATGGCCAAGTACCTAACAATAGTTGTGAGGCTCATGGCCAAGTACCTAACAAAAGTAGAGAGGCTCATGGCCTAGTACCTAACAAAAGTTGAGAGGCTCATGGCCAAGTACCTTACAAATGTTGAGGGGCTCATGGCCAAGTACCTAACAAAAGTTGAGCGGCTCATGAATAAGTTACAAATGTTGAGGGGCTCATGGCCAAGTACCTAACAAAAGTTGAGGGGCTCATGAATAAGTTACAAAAGTTGAGAGGCCCATGGCCAAGGACCTAACAAAAGTTGAGAGGCTCATGGCCAAGTACCTAACAAAAGTTGAGGGGCTCATGGCCAAGAACCTAAGAAAAAATGAGAGGCTCATGAATAAGTTACAAATGTTGAGGGGCTCTATTAATTAACATCTAAATTAATTATTATAGGGGAAGGGATATTTTAAAAGTTAGAGGCTCATGAATAAGTTACAAAAGTTGAGAGGCTCATGGCCAAGTACCTAACAAATAGTGAGGGGCTCATGGCCAAGTACCTAACAAAAGTTGAGGGGCTCATGAATAAGTTACAAAAGTTGAGAGGATCATGGCAAAGTACCTAAAAAATGTTGAGGGGCTCATGGTCAAGTACCTAACAAAAGTTGAGGGGCTCATGAATAAGTTACAAAAGTTGAGAGGCTCATGGCCAAGTACCTAACAAATGTTGAGGGGCTCATGGCCAAGTACCTAACAAAAGTTGAGGGGCTCATGAATAAGTTACAAAAGTTGAGAGGCTCATGGCCAAGTACCTCACAATAGTTGAGAGGCTCATGGCCAAGTACCTGACAAAAGTTGAGAGGCTCATGGCCAAGTACCTAACAAAAGTTGTGAGGCTCATGGCCAAGTACCTAACAAAAGTTGAGAGGCTCATGGCCAAGTACATAACAAAAGTTGAGAGGCTCATGGCCAAGTACCTAACAAAAGTTGAGAGGCTCATGGCCAAGTATCTAACAAAAGTTGAGAGGCTCATGGCCAAGTACCTAACAAATAGTGAGGGGCTCATGGCCAAGTACTTAACAAAAGTTGAGGGGCTCATGAATAAGTTACAAAAGTTGAGAGGATCATGGCAAAGTACCTAAAAAATGTTGAGGGGCTCATGGCCAAGTACCTAACAAAAGTTGAGGGGCTCATGAATAAGTTACAAAAGTTGAGAGGCTCATGGCCAAGTACCTTACAAAAGTTGAGGGGCTCATGGCCAAGTACCTAACAATAGTTGTGTGGCTCATGGCCAAGTACCTAACAAAAGTAGAGAGGCTCATGGCCAAGTACCTAACAAAAGTTGAGAGGCTCATGGCCAAGTACCTTACAAATGTTGAGGGGCTCATGGCCAAGTACCTAACAAAAGTTGAGGGACTCATGGCCAAGTACCTAACAAAAATTGAGCGGCTCATGAATAAGTTACAAATGTTGAGGGGCTCATGGCCAAGTACCTAACAAAAGTTGAGGGGCTAATGAATAAGTTACAAAAGTTGAGAGGATCATGGCAAAGTACCTAAAAAATGTTGAGGGGCTCATGGCCAAGTACCTCACAAAAGTTGAGGGGCTCATGAATAAGTTACAAAAGTTGAGAGGCTCATGGCCAAGTACCTTACAAAAGTTGAGAGGCTCATGGCCAAGTACCTAACAAAAGTTGAGAGGCTCATGGCCAAGTACCTAACAAAAGTTGAGGGGCTCATGAATAAGTTACAAAAGTTGAGAGGCTCATGGCCAAGTACCTAACAAATGTTGAGGGGCTCATGGCCAAGTACCTAACAAAAGTTGAAGGGCTCATGAATAAGTTACAAAAGTTGAGAGGCTCATGGCCAAGTACCTTACAAAAGTTGAGAGGCTAATGGCCAAGTACCTAACAAAAGTTGAGAGGCTCATGGGCAAGTACCTAACAAAAGTTGAGAGGCTCATGGCCAAGTACCTAACAAAAGTTGAGAGGCTCATGGCCAAGTACCTAACAAAAGTTGCGAGGCTCATGAATAAGTTACAAATGTTGAGGGGCTCTATTAATTAACATCTAAATTAATTATTATAAGGGAGGGGATATTTTAAGGAAGGGGCTAATTTATAATGCTAAATTAATTATTATACAATGTGGAGACGACAATACAACAATAAATGAAAACACTGGCAATACTAATGCATAAGAGTATTTTGGAACTATCAAATAAATCCTAACATGGAAATTAAAAAAGTCATTTCTTGAAATAAACTAACCTAACCTAACCTAACCTAACCTAACCTAACCTAACCTAACCTAACCTTACAAAAGTTGAGAGGCTCATGGCCAAGTGCCTAACAAAAGTTGAGAGGCTCATGGCCAAGTACCTAACAAAAGTTGAGCGGCTCATGGCCAAGTACCTAACAAAAGTTGAGAGGCTCATGGCCAAGTTCCTAACAAAAGTTGAGAGGCTCATGGCCAAGTACCTAACAAAAGTTGAGAGGTTCATGGCCAAGTACCCAACAAAAGTTGAGAGGCTCATGGATAAGTTACAAATGTTGAGGGGCTCATGGCCAAGTACCGAACAAAAGTTGAGGGGCTCATGGCCAAGTACCTAACAATAGTTGTGAGGCTCATGGCCAAGTACCTAACAAAAGTAGAGAGGCTCATGGCCTAGTACCTAACAAAAGTTGAGAGGCTCATGGCCAAGTACCTTACAAATGTTGAGGGGCTCATGGCCAAGTACCTAACAAAAGTTGAGCGGCTCATGAATAAGTTACAAATGTTGAGGGGCTCATGGCCAAGTACCTAACAAAAGTTGAGGGGCTCATGAATAAGTTACAAAAGTTGAGAGGCCCATGGCCAAGGACCTAACAAAAGTTGAGAGGCTCATGGCCAAGTACCTAACAAAAGTTGAGGGGCTCATGGCCAAGAACCTAAGAAAAAATGAGAGGCTCATGAATAAGTTACAAATGTTGAGGGGCTCTATTAATTAACATCTAAATTAATTATTATAGGGGAAGGGATATTTTAAAAGTTAGAGGCTCATGAATAAGTTACAAAAGTTGAGAGGCTCATGGCCAAGTACCTAACAAATAGTGAGGGGCTCATGGCCAAGTACCTAACAAAAGTTGAGGGGCTCATGAATAAGTTACAAAAGTTGAGAGGATCATGGCAAAGTACCTAAAAAATGTTGAGGGGCTCATGGTCAAGTACCTAACAAAAGTTGAGGGGCTCATGAATAAGTTACAAAAGTTGAGAGGCTCATGGCCAAGTACCTAACAAATGTTGAGGGGCTCATGGCCAAGTACCTAACAAAAGTTGAGGGGCTCATGAATAAGTTACAAAAGTTGAGAGGCTCATGGCCAAGTACCTCACAATAGTTGAGAGGCTCATGGCCAAGTACCTGACAAAAGTTGAGAGGCTCATGGCCAAGTACCTAACAAAAGTTGTGAGGCTCATGGCCAAGTACCTAACAAAAGTTGAGAGGCTCATGGCCAAGTACATAACAAAAGTTGAGAGGCTCATGGCCAAGTACCTAACAAAAGTTGAGAGGCTCATGGCCAAGTATCTAACAAAAGTTGAGAGGCTCATGGCCAAGTACCTAACAAAAGTTGAGAGGCTCATGGCCAAGTACCTAACAAAAGTTGAGAGGCTCATGGCCAAGTACCTAATAAAAGTTGAGGGGCTCATGGCCAAGTACCTAACAAAAGTTGAGAGGCTCATGAATAAGTTACAAATGTTGAGGGGCTCAGGGCCAAGTACCTAACAAAAGTTGAGGGGCTCATGAATAAGTTACAAAAGTTGAGAGGCTCATGGCCAAGTACCTTACAAAAGTTGAGAGGCTCATGGCCAAGTACCTAACAAAAGTTGAGAGGCTCATGGCCAAGTACCTAACAAAAGTTGAGAGGCTCATGGCCAAGTACCTAACAAAAGTTGAGAGGCTCATGAATAAGTTACAAATGTTGAGGGGCTCAGGGCCAAGTACCTAACAAAAGTTGAGGGGCTCATGAATAAGTTACAAAAGTTGAGAGGCTCATGGCCAAGTACCTTACAAAAGTTGAGAGGCTCATGGCCAAGTACCTAACAAAAGTTGAGAGGCTCATGGCCAAGTACCTAACAAAAGTTGAGAGGCTCATGGCCAAGTACCTAACAAAAGTTGAGAGGCTCAAGGCCAAGTACCTAACAAAAGTTGAGAGGCTCATGAATAAGTTACAAATGTTGAGGGGCTCTATTAATTAACATCTCAATTAATTATTATAGGGGAGGGGATATTTTAAGGAAGGGGCTAATTTATAATGCTAAATTAATTATTATACAATGAGGAGACGACAATACAACAATAAATGAAAACACTGGCAATACTAATGCATAAGAGTATTTTGGAACTATCAAATAAATCCTAACATGGAAATTAAAAAAGTCATTTCTTGAAATAAACTAACCTAACCTAACCTAACCTAACCTAACCTAACCTAACCTAACCTTACAAAAGTTGAGAGGCTCATGGCCAAGTACCTAACAAAAGTTGAGAGGCTCATGGCCAAGTACCTAACAAAAGTTGAGGGGCTCATGAATAAGTTACAAAAGTTGAGAGGCTCATGGCCAAGTACCTTACAAAAGTTGAGAGGCTCATGGCCAAGTACCTAACAAAAGTTGAGAGGCTCATGGCCAAGTACCTAACAAAAGTTGAGAGGCTCATGGCCAAGTACCAAACAAAAGTTGAGAGGCTCATGGCCAAGTACCTAACAAAAGTTGAGGGGCTCATGGCCAAGTACCTAACAAAAGTTGAGAGGCTCATGAATGAGTAACAAATGTTGAGGGGCTCAGGGCCAAGTACCTAACAAAAGTTGAGGGGCTCATGAATAAGTTACAAAAGTTGAGAGGCTCATGGCCAAGTACCTTACAAAAGTTGAGGGACTCATGGCCAAGTACCTAACAAAAGTTGAGCGGCTCATGAATAAGTTACAAATGTTGAGGGGCTCATGGCCAAGTACCTAACAAAAGTTGAGGGGCTCATGAATAAGTTACAAAAGTTGAGAGGCCCATGGCCAAGGACCTAACAAAAGTTGAGAGGCTCATGGCCAAGTACCTAACAAAAGTTGAGGGGCTCATGGCCAAGAACCTAAGAAAAGTTGAGAGGCTCATGAATAAGTTACAAATGTTGAGGGGCTCTATTAATTAACATCTAAATTAATTATTATAGGGGAAGGGATATTTTAAAAGTTAGAGGCTCATGAATAAGTTACAAAAGTTGAGAGGCTCATGGCCAAGTACCTAACAAATAGTGAGGGGCTCATGGCCAAGTACTTAACAAAAGTTGAGGGGCTCATGAATAAGTTACAAAAGTTGAGAGGATCATGGCAAAGTACCTAAAAAATGTTGAGGGGCTCATGGCCAAGTACCTAACAAAAGTTGAGGGGCTCATGAATAAGTTACAAAAGTTGAGAGGCTCATGGCCAAGTACCTTACAAAAGTTGAGGGGCTCATGGCCAAGTACCTAACAATAGTTGTGTGGCTCATGGCCAAGTACCTAACAAAAGTAGAGAGGCTCATGGCCAAGTACCTAACAAAAGTTGAGAGGCTCATGGCCAAGTACCTTACAAATGTTGAGGGGCTCATGGCCAAGTACCTAACAAAAGTTGAGGGACTCATGGCCAAGTACCTAACAAAAATTGAGCGGCTCATGAATAAGTTACAAATGTTGAGGGGCTCATGGCCAAGTACCTAACAAAAGTTGAGGGGCTAATGAATAAGTTACAAAAGTTGAGAGGATCATGGCAAAGTACCTAAAAAATGTTGAGGGGCTCATGGCCAAGTACCTCACAAAAGTTGAGGGGCTCATGAATAAGTTACAAAAGTTGAGAGGCTCATGGCCAAGTACCTTACAAAAGTTGAGAGGCTCATGGCCAAGTACCTAACAAAAGTTGAGAGGCTCATGGCCAAGTACCTAACAAAAGTTGAGGGGCTCATGAATAAGTTACAAAAGTTGAGAGGCTCATGGCCAAGTACCTAACAAATGTTGAGGGGCTCATGGCCAAGTACCTAACAAAAGTTGAAGGGCTCATGAATAAGTTACAAAAGTTGAGAGGCTCATGGCCAAGTACCTTACAAAAGTTGAGAGGCTAATGGCCAAGTACCTAACAAAAGTTGAGAGGCTCATGGGCAAGTACCTAACAAAAGTTGAGAGGCTCATGGCCAAGTACCTAACAAAAGTTGAGAGGCTCATGGCCAAGTACCTAACAAAAGTTGCGAGGCTCATGAATAAGTTACAAATGTTGAGGGGCTCTATTAATTAACATCTAAATTAATTATTATAAGGGAGGGGATATTTTAAGGAAGGGGCTAATTTATAATGCTAAATTAATTATTATACAATGTGGAGACGACAATACAACAATAAATGAAAACACTGGCAATACTAATGCATAAGAGTATTTTGGAACTATCAAATAAATCCTAACATGGAAATTAAAAAAGTCATTTCTTCAAATAAACTAACCTAACCTAACCTAACCTAACAAAAGTTGAGAGGCTCATGGCCAAGTACCTAACAAAAGTTGAGAGGCTCATGGCCAAGTACCTAACAAAAGTTGAGAGGCTCATGGCCAAGTACCTAACAAAAGTTGAGCGGCTCATGGCCAAGTACCTAACAAAAGTTGAGAGCTCATGGCCAAGTTCCTAACAAAAGTTGAGAGGCTCATGGCCAAGTACCTAACAAAAGTTGAGAGGCTCATGGCCAAGTACCTAACAAAAGTTGAGAGGCTCATGGATAAGTTACAAATGTTGAGGGGCTCATGGCCACGTACCGAATAAATGTTGAGGGGCTCATGGCCAAGTACCTAACAAAAGTTGAGGGACTCATGGCCAAGTACCTAACAAAAGTTGAGAGGCTCATGGCCAAGTACCTAACAAAAGTTGAGAGGCTCATGGCCAAGTACCTAACAAAAGTTGAGCGGCTCATGGCCAAGTACCTAACAAAAGTTGAGAGGCTCATGGCCAAGTTCCTAACAAAAGTTGAGAGGCTCATGGCCAAGTACCTAACAAAAGTTGAGAGGCTGATGGCCAAGTACCTAACAAAAGTTGAGAGGCTCATGGCCAAGTACCTAACAAATGTTGATGGGCTCATGAATAAGTTACAAAAGTTGAGAGGCTCATGGCCAAGTACCTAACAAAAGTTGAGAGGCTCATGGCCAAGTACCTAACAAATGTTGAGGGGCTCATGGCCAAGTACCTAACAAAAGTTGAGGGGCTCATGAATAAATTACAAAAGTTGAAAGGCTCATGGCCAAGTACCTAACAAAAGTTGAGAGGCTCATGGCCAAGTACCTAACAAAAGTTGAGGGGCTCATGAATAAGTTACAAAAGTTGAGAGGCTCATGGCCAAGTACCTAACAAATGTTGAGGGGCTCATGGCCAAGTACCTAACAAAAGTTGAGGGGCTCATGAATAAGTTACAAATGTTGAGGGGCTCATGGCCACGTACCGAATAAATGTTGAGGGGCTCATGGCCAAGTACCTAACAAAAGTTGAGGGACTCATGGCCAAGTACCTAACAAAAGTTGAGACGCTCATGGCCAAGTACCTAACAAAAGTTGAGAGGCTCATGGCCAAGTAACTAACAAAAGTTGAGCGGCTCATGGCCAAGTACCTAACAAAAGTTGAGAGGCTCATGGCCAAGTTCCTAACAAAAGTTGAGAGGCTCATGGCCAAGTACCTAACAAAAGTTGAGAGGCTGATGGCCAAGTACCTAACAAAAGTTGAGAGGCTCATGGCCAAGTACCTAACAAATGTTGATGGGCTCATGAATAAGTTACAAAAGTTGAGAGGCTCATGGCCAAGTACCTAACAAAAGTTGAGAGGCTCATGGCCAAGTACCTAACAAAAGTTGAGAGGCTCAAGGCCAAGTACCTAAAAAAAGTTGAGAGGCTCATGAATAAGTTACAAATGTTGAGGGGCTCTATTAAATAACATCTCAATTAATTATTATAGGGGAGGGGATATTTTAAGGAAGGGGCTAATTTATAATGCTAAATTAATTATTATACAATGTGGAGACGACAATACAACAATAAATGAAAACACTGGCAATACTAATGCATAAGAGTATTTTGGAACTATCAAATAAATCCTAACATGGAAATTAAAAAAGTCATTTCTTGAAATAAACTAACCTAACCTAACCTAACCTAACCTAACCTAACCTAACCTAACCTAACCTTACAAAAGTTGAGAGGCTCATGGCCAAGTGCCTAACAAAAGTTGAGAGGCTCATGGCCAAGTACCTAACAAAAGTTGAGCGGCTCATGGCCAAGTACCTAACAAAAGTTGAGAGGCTCATGGCCAAGTTCCTAACAAAAGTTGAGAGGCTCATGGCCAAGTACCTAACAAAAGTTGAGAGGTTCATGGCCAAGTACCCAACAAAAGTTGAGAGGCTCATGGATAAGTTACAAATGTTGAGGGGCTCATGGCCAAGTACCGAACAAAAGTTGAGGGGCTCATGGCCAAGTACCTAACAATAGTTGTGAGGCTCATGGCCAAGTACCTAACAAAAGTAGAGAGGCTCATGGCCTAGTACCTAACAAAAGTTGAGAGGCTCATGGCCAAGTACCTTACAAATGTTGAGGGGCTCATGGCCAAGTACCTAACAAAAGTTGAGCGGCTCATGAATAAGTTACAAATGTTGAGGGGCTCATGGCCAAGTACCTAACAAAAGTTGAGGGGCTCATGAATAAGTTACAAAAGTTGAGAGGCCCATGGCCAAGGACCTAACAAAAGTTGAGAGGCTCATGGCCAAGTACCTAACAAAAGTTGAGGGGCTCATGGCCAAGAACCTAAGAAAAAATAAGAGGCTCATGAATAAGTTACAAATGTTGAGGGGCTCTATTAATTAACATCTAAATTAATTATTATAGGGGAAGGGATATTTTAAAAGTTAGAGGCTCATGAATAAGTTACAAAAGTTGAGAGGCTCATGGCCAAGTACCTAACAAATAGTGAGGGGCTCATGGCCAAGTACCTAACAAAAGTTGAGGGGCTCATGAATAAGTTACAAAAGTTGAGAGGATCATGGCAAAGTACCTAAAAAATGTTGAGGGGCTCATGGTCAAGTACCTAACAAAAGTTGAGGGGCTCATGAATAAGTTGCAAAAGTTGAGAGGCTCATGGCCAAGTACCTTACAAAAGTTGAGGGGCTCATGGCCAAGTACCTAACAAAAGTTGAGGGGCTCATGGCCAAGTACCTAACAAAAGTAGAGAGGCTCATGGCCAAGTACCTAACAAAAGTTGAGAGGCTCATGGCCAAGTACCTTACAAATGTTGAGGGGCTCATGGCCAAGTACCTAACAAAAGTTGAGGGACTCATGGCCAAGTACCTAACAAAAGTTGAGCGGCTCATGAATAAGTTACAAATGTTGAGGGGCTCATGGCCAAGTACCTAACAAAAGTTGAGGGGCTAATGAATAAGTTACAAAAGTTGAGAGGATCATGGCAAAGTACCTAAAAAATGTTGAGGGGCTCATGGCCAAGTACCTCACAAAAGTTGAGGGGCTAATGAATAAGTTACAAAAGTTGAGAGGATCATGGCAAAGTACCTAAAAAATGTTGAGGGGCTCATGGCCAAGTACCTAACAATAGTTGCGAGGCTCATGGCCAAGTACCTAACAAAAGTTGAGAGGCTCATGGCCAAGTACCTAACAAAAGTTGAGAGGCTCATGGCCAAGTACCTTACAAATGTTGAGGGGCTCATGGCCAAGTACCTAACAAAAGTTGAGGGACTCATGGCCAAGTACCTAACAAAACTTGAGAGGCTCATGGCCAAGTACCTAACAAAAGTTGAGAGGCTCATGGCCAAGTACCTAACAAAAGTTGAGAGGCTCATGGCCAAGTACCTTACAAATGTTGAGGGGTTCATGGCCAAGTACCTAACAAAAGTTGAGGGACTCATGGCCAAGTACCTAACAAAAGTTGAGAGGCTCATGGCCAAGTACCTAACAAAAGTTGAGGGGCTCATGGCCAAGTACCTAACAAAAGTTGAGGGGCTTATGAATAAGTTATAAAAGTTGAGAGGCTCATGAATAAGTTACAAAAGTTGAGAGGCTCATGGCCAAGTACCTAACAAAAGTTGAGAGGCTCATGGCCAAGTACCTAACAAAAGTTGAGAGGCTCATGGCCAAGTACCTAACAAAAGTTGAGAGGCTCATGGCCAAGTACCTTACAAATGTTGAGGGGCTCATGGCCAAGTACCTAACAAAAGTTGAGGGACTCATGGCCAAGTACCTAACAAAAGTTGAGCGGCTCATGAATAAGTTACAAATGTTGAGGGGCTCATGGCCAAGTACCTAACAAAAGTTGAGGGGCTCATGAATAAGTTACAAATGTTGAGGGGCTCATGGCCAAGTACCTAACAAAAGTTGAGAGGCTCATGGCCAAGTATCTAACAAAAGTTGAGAGGCTCATGGCCAAGTACCTAACAAAAGTTGAGAGGCTCATGGCCAAGTACCTAACAAAAGTTGAGGGGCTCATGGCCAAGAACCTAAGAAAAGTTGAGAGGCTCATGAATAAGTTACAAATGTTGAGGGGCTCTATTAATTAACATCTAAATTAATTATTATAGGGGAAGGGATATTTTAAAAGTTAGAGGCTCATGAATAAGTTACAAAAGTTGAGAGGCTCATGGCCAAGTACCTAACAAATAGTGAGGGGCTCATGGCCAAGTACCTAACAAAAGTTGAGAGGCTCATGAATAAGTTACAAATGTTGAGGGGCTCAGGGCCAAGTACCTAACAAAAGTTGAGGGGCTCATGAATAAGTTACAAAAGTTGAGAGGCTCATGGCCAAGTACCTAACAAATGTTGAGGGGCTCATGGCAGAGTACCTAACAAAAGTTGAGGGGCTCATGGCCAAGTACCTAACAAAAGTTGAGAGGCTCATGGCCAAGTACCTAACAAAAGTTGAGAGGCTCATGGCCAAGTACCTAACAAAAGTTGCGAGGCTCATGAATAAGTTACAAATGTTGAGGGGCTCTATTAATTAATATCTAAATTAATTATTATAGGGGAGGGGATATTTTAAGGAAGGGGCTAATTTATAATGCTAAATTAATTATTATACAATGTGGAGACGACAATACAACAATAAATGAAAACACTGGCAATACTAATGCATAAGAGTATTTTGGAACTATCAAATAAATCCTAACATGGAAATTAAAAAAGTCATTTCTTCAAATAAACTAACCTAACCTAACCTAACCTAACAAAAGTTGAGAGGCTCATGGCCAAGTACCTAACAAAAGTTGAGAGGCTCATGGCCAAGTACCTAACAAAAGTTGAGAGGCTCATGGCCAAGTACCTAACAAAAGTTGAGCGGCTCATGGCCAAGTACCTAACAAAAGTTGAGAGCTCATGGCCAAGTTCCTAACAAAAGTTGAGAGGCTCATGGCCAAGTACCTAACAAAAGTTGAGAGGCTCATGGCCAAGTACCTAACAAAAGTTGAGAGGCTCATGGATAAGTTACAAATGTTGAGGGGCTCATGGCCACGTACCGAATAAATGTTGAGGGGCTCATGGCCAAGTACCTAACAAAAGTTGAGGGACTCATGGCCAAGTACCTAACAAAAGTTGAGAGGCTCATGGCCAAGTACCTAACAAAAGTTGAGAGGCTCATGGCCAAGTACCTAACAAAAGTTGAGAGGCTCATGGCCAAGTTCCTAACAAAAGTTGAGAGGCTCATGGCCAAGTACCTAACAAAAGTTGAGAGGCTGATGGCCAAGTACCTAACAAAAGTTGAGAGGCTCATGGCCAAGTACCTAACAAATGTTGATGGGCTCATGAATAAGTTACAAAAGTTGAGAGGCTCATGGCCAAGTACCTAACAAAAGTTGAGAGGCTCATGGCCAAGTACCTAACAAATGTTGAGGGGCTCATGGCCAAGTACCTAACAAAAGTTGAGGGGCTTATGAATAAGTTACAAAAGTTGAGAGGCTCATGGCCAAGTACCTAAAAAATGTTGAGGGGCCCATAGCCAAGTACCTAACAAAAGTTGAGGGGCTCATGAATAAGTTACAAAAGTTGAGAGGCTGATGGCCGAGTACCTAACAAAAGTTGAGAGGCTCATGGCCAAGTACCTAACAAATGTTGATGGGCTCATGAATAAGTTACAAAAGTTGAGAGGCTCATGGCCAAGTACCTAACAAAAGTTGAGAGGCTCATGGCCAAGTACCTAACAAAAGTTGAGAGGCTCATGGCCAAGTACCTAACAAATGTTGAGGGGCTCATGGCCAAGTACCTAACAAAAGTTGAGGGGCTTATGAATAAGTTACAAAAGTTGAGAGGCTCATGGCCAAGTACCTAAAAAATGTTGAGGGGCCCATAGCCAAGTACCTAACAAAAGTTGAGGGGCTCATGAATAAGTTACAAAAGTTGAAAGGCTCATGGCCAAGTACCTAACAAAAGTTGAGAGGCTCATGGCCAAGTACCTAACAAAAGTTGAGGGGCTCATGAATAAGTTACAAAAGTTGAGAGGCTCATGGCCAAGTACCTAACAAATGTTGAGGGGCTCATGGCCAAGTACCTAACAAAAGTTGAGGGGCTCATGAATAAATTACAAAAGTTGAAAGGCTCATGGCCAAGTACCTAACAAAAGTTGAGAGGCTCATGGCCAAGTACCTAACAAAAGTTGAGGGGTTCATGAATAAGTTACAAAAGTTGAGAGGCTCATGGCCAAGTACCTAACAAATGTTGAGGGGCTCATGGCCAAGTACCTAACAAAAGTTGAGGGGCTCATGAATAAGTTACAAAAGTTGAGAGGCTCATGGCCAAGTACCTCACAATAGTTGAGAGGCTCATGGCCAAGTACCTGACAAAAGTTGAGAGGCTCATGGCCAAGTACCTAACAAAAGTTGTGAGGCTCATGGCCAAGTACCTAACAAAAGTTGAGAGGCTCATGGCCAAGTACATAACAAAAGTTGAGAGGCTCATGGCCAAGTACCTAACAAAAGTTGAGAGGCTCATGGCCAAGTATCTAACAAAAGTTGAGAGGCTCATGGCCAAGTACCTAACAAAAGTTGAGAGGCTCATGGCCAAGTACCTAACAAAAGTTGAGAGGCTCATGGCCAAGTACCTAATAAAAGTTGAGGGGCTCATGGCCAAGTACCTAACAAAAGTTGAGAGGCTCATGAATAAGTTACAAATGTTGAGGGGCTCAGGGCCAAGTACCTAACAAAAGTTGAGGGGCTCATGAATAAGTTACAAAAGTTGAGAGGCTCATGGCCAAGTACCTTACAAAAGTTGAGAGGCTCATGGCCAAGTACCTAACAAAAGTTGAGAGGCTCATGGCCAAGTACCTAACAAAAGTTGAGAGGCTCATGGCCAAGTACCTAACAAAAGTTGAGAGGCTCATGAATAAGTTACAAATGTTGAGGGGCTCAGGGCCAAGTACCTAACAAAAGTTGAGGGGCTCATGAATAAGTTACAAAAGTTGAGAGGCTCATGGCCAAGTACCTTACAAAAGTTGAGAGGCTCATGGCCAAGTACCTAACAAAAGTTGAGAGGCTCATGGCCAAGAACCTAACAAAAGTTGAGAGGCTCATGGCCAAGTACCTAACAAAAGTTGAGAGGCTCATGGATAAGTTACAAATGTTGAGGGGCTCATGGCCAAGTACCGAACAAATGTTGAGGGGCTCATGGCCAAGTACCTAACAAAAGTTGAGGGACTCATGGCCAAGTACCTAACAAAAGTTGAGAGGCTCATGGCCAAGTACCTAACAAAAGTTGAGAGGCTCATGGCCAAGTACCTAACAAAAGTTGAGAGGCTCATGGCCAAGTACCTAACAAAAGTTGAGAGGCTCATGGCCAAGTACCTAACAAAAGTTGAGAGGCTCATGGCCAAGTACCTAACAAAAGTTGAGAGGCTCATGGCCAAGTACCTAACAAAAGTTGAGAGGCTCATGGCCAAGTACCTAACAAATGTTGAGGGGCTCATGACCAAGTACCTAACAAAAGTTGAGGGGCTCATGAATAAGTTACAAAAGTTGAGAGGCTCATGGCCAAGTTCCTAACAAAAGTTGAGAGGCTCATGAATAAGTTACAAATGTTGAGGGGCTCAGGGCCAAGTACCTAACAAAAGTTGAGGGGCTCATGAATAAGTTACAAAAGTTGAGAGGCTCATGGATAAGTTACAAATGTTGGGGGGCTCATGGCCAAGTACCGAACAAATGTTGAGGGGCTCATGGCCAAGTACCTAACAAAAGTTGAGCGGCTCATGGCCAAGTACCTAACAAAAGTTGAGAGGCTCATGGCCAAGTTCCTAACAAAAGTTGAGAGGCTCATGGCCAAGTACCTAACAAAAGTTGAGAGGCTCATGGCCAAGTACCAAACAAAAGTTGAGCGGTTCATGGCCAAGTACCTAAAAAAAGTTGAGAGGCTCATGGCCAAGTACCTAACAAAAGTTGAGAGGCTCATGGCCAAGTACCTAACAAAAGTTGAGCGGCTCATGGCCAAGTACCTAACAAAAGTTGAGAAGCTCATGGCCAAGTTCCTAACAAAAGTTGAGAGGCTCATGGCCAAGTACCTAACAAAAGTTGAGAGGCTCATGGATAAGTTACAAATGTTGAGGGGCTCATGGCCAAGTACCGAACAAATGTTGAAGGGCTCATGGCCAAGTACCTAACAAAAGTTGAGGGACTCATGGCCAAGTACCTAACAAAAGTTGAGAGGCTCATGGCCAAGTACCTAACAAAAGTTGAGAGGCTCATGGCCAAGTACCTAACAAAAGTTGAGCGGCTCATGGCCAAGTACCTAACAAAAGTTGAGAGGCTCATAGCCAAGTTCCTAACAAAAGTTGAGAGGCTCATGGCCAAGTACCTAACAAAAGTTGAGAGGCTCATGGCCAAGTACCTAACAAAAGTTGAGCGGCTCATGGCCAAGTACCTAACAAAAGTTGAGAGGCTCATGGCCAAGTACCTAACAAAAGTTGAGAGGCTCATGGCCAAGTACCTTACAAAAGTTGAGAGGCTCATGGCCAAGTACCTAACAAAAGTTGAGAGGCTCATGGCCAAGTACCTTACAAAAGTTGAGGGGCTCATGAATAAGTTACAAAAGTTGAGAGGCTCATGGCCAAGTACCTAACAAAAGTTGAGGGACTCATGGCCAAGTACCTAACAAAAGTTGAGAGGCTCATGGCCAAGTACCTAACAAAAGTTGAGGGGCTCATGGCCAAGTACCTAACAAAAGTTGAGCGGCTCATGGCCAAGTACCTAACTAAAGTTGCGAGGCTCATGAATAAGTTACAAATGTTGAGGGGCTCTATTAATTAACATCTAAATTAATTATTATAGGGGAGGGGATATTTTAAGGAAGGGGCTTATTTATAATGCTAAATTAATTATTATACAATGTGGAGACGACAATACAACAATAAATGAAAACACTGGCAATACTAATGCATAAGAGTATTTTGGAACTATCAAATAAATCCTAACATGGAAATTATAAAAGTCATTTCTTCAAATAAACTAACCTAACCTAACCTAACCTAACCTAACCTAACCTTACCTAACCTAACAAAAGTTGAGAGGCTCATGGCCAAGTACCTAACAAAAGTTGAGAGGCTCATGGCCAAGTACCTAACAAAAGTTGAGAGGCTCATGGCCAAGTACCTAACAAAAATTGAGCGGCTCATGGCCAAGTACCTAACAAAAGTTGAGAGGCTCATGGCCAAGTACCTAACAAAAGTTGAGGGACTCATGGCCAAGTACCTAACAAAAGTTGAGCGGCTCATGAATAAGTTACAAATGTTGAGGGGCTCATGGCCAAGTACCTAACAAAAGTTGAGGGGCTAATGAATAAGTTACAAAAGTTGAGAGGATCATGGCAAAGTACCTAAAAAATGTTGAGGGGCTCATGGCCAAGTACCTCACAAAAGTTGAGGGGCTAATGAATAAGTTACAAAAGTTGAGAGGATCATGGCAAAGTACCTAAAAAATGTTGAGGGGCTCATGGCCAAGTACCTAACAATAGTTGCGAGGCTCATGGCCAAGTACCTAACAAAAGTTGAGAGGCTCATGGCCAAGTACCTAACAAAAGTTGAGAGGCTCATGGCCAAGTACCTTACAAATGTTGAGGGGCTCATGGCCAAGTACCTAACAAAAGTTGAGGGACTCATGGCCAAGTACCTAACAAAACTTGAGAGGCTCATGGCCAAGTACCTAACAAAAGTTGAGAGGCTCATGGCCAAGTACCTAACAAAAGTTGAGAGGCTCATGGCCAAGTACCTTACAAATGTTGAGGGGTTCATGGCCAAGTACCTAACAAAAGTTGAGGGACTCATGGCCAAGTACCTAACAAAAGTTGAGAGGCTCATGGCCAAGTACCTAACAAAAGTTGAGGGGCTCATGGCCAAGTACCTAACAAAAGTTGAGGGGCTTATGAATAAGTTATAAAAGTTGAGAGGCTCATGAATAAGTTACAAAAGTTGAGAGGCTCATGGCCAAGTACCTAACAAAAGTTGAGAGGCTCATGGCCAAGTACCTAACAAAAGTTGAGAGGCTCATGGCCAAGTACCTAACAAAAGTTGAGAGGCTCATGGCCAAGTACCTTACAAATGTTGAGGGGCTCATGGCCAAGTACCTAACAAAAGTTGAGGGACTCATGGCCAAGTACCTAACAAAAGTTGAGCGGCTCATGAATAAGTTACAAATGTTGAGGGGCTCATGGCCAAGTACCTAACAAAAGTTGAGGGGCTCATGAATAAGTTACAAATGTTGAGGGGCTCATGGCCAAGTACCTAACAAAAGTTGAGAGGCTCATGGCCAAGTATCTAACAAAAGTTGAGAGGCTCATGGCCAAGTACCTAACAAAAGTTGAGAGGCTCATGGCCAAGTACCTAACAAAAGTTGAGGGGCTCATGGCCAAGAACCTAAGAAAAGTTGAGAGGCTCATGAATAAGTTACAAATGTTGAGGGGCTCTATTAATTAACATCTAAATTAATTATTATAGGGGAAGGGATATTTTAAAAGTTAGAGGCTCATGAATAAGTTACAAAAGTTGAGAGGCTCATGGCCAAGTACCTAACAAATAGTGAGGGGCTCATGGCCAAGTACCTAACAAAAGTTGAGAGGCTCATGAATAAGTTACAAATGTTGAGGGGCTCAGGGCCAAGTACCTAACAAAAGTTGAGGGGCTCATGAATAAGTTACAAAAGTTGAGAGGCTCATGGCCAAGTACCTAACAAATGTTGAGGGGCTCATGGCAGAGTACCTAACAAAAGTTGAGGGGCTCATGGCCAAGTACCTAACAAAAGTTGAGAGGCTCATGGCCAAGTACCTAACAAAAGTTGAGAGGCTCATGGCCAAGTACCTAACAAAAGTTGCGAGGCTCATGAATAAGTTACAAATGTTGAGGGGCTCTATTAATTAATATCTAAATTAATTATTATAGGGGAGGGGATATTTTAAGGAAGGGGCTAATTTATAATGCTAAATTAATTATTATACAATGTGGAGACGACAATACAACAATAAATGAAAACACTGGCAATACTAATGCATAAGAGTATTTTGGAACTATCAAATAAATCCTAACATGGAAATTAAAAAAGTCATTTCTTCAAATAAACTAACCTAACCTAACCTAACCTAACAAAAGTTGAGAGGCTCATGGCCAAGTACCTAACAAAAGTTGAGAGGCTCATGGCCAAGTACCTAACAAAAGTTGAGAGGCTCATGGCCAAGTACCTAACAAAAGTTGAGCGGCTCATGGCCAAGTACCTAACAAAAGTTGAGAGCTCATGGCCAAGTTCCTAACAAAAGTTGAGAGGCTCATGGCCAAGTACCTAACAAAAGTTGAGAGGCTCATGGCCAAGTACCTAACAAAAGTTGAGAGGCTCATGGATAAGTTACAAATGTTGAGGGGCTCATGGCCACGTACCGAATAAATGTTGAGGGGCTCATGGCCAAGTACCTAACAAAAGTTGAGGGACTCATGGCCAAGTACCTAACAAAAGTTGAGAGGCTCATGGCCAAGTACCTAACAAAAGTTGAGAGGCTCATGGCCAAGTACCTAACAAAAGTTGAGAGGCTCATGGCCAAGTTCCTAACAAAAGTTGAGAGGCTCATGGCCAAGTACCTAACAAAAGTTGAGAGGCTGATGGCCAAGTACCTAACAAAAGTTGAGAGGCTCATGGCCAAGTACCTAACAAATGTTGATGGGCTCATGAATAAGTTACAAAAGTTGAGAGGCTCATGGCCAAGTACCTAACAAAAGTTGAGAGGCTCATGGCCAAGTACCTAACAAATGTTGAGGGGCTCATGGCCAAGTACCTTACAAAAGTTGAGGGGCTTATGAATAAGTTACAAAAGTTGAGAGGCTCATGGCCAAGTACCTAAAAAATGTTGAGGGGCCCATAGCCAAGTACCTAACAAAAGTTGAGGGGCTCATGAATAAGTTACAAAAGTTGAGAGGCTGATGGCCGAGTACCTAACAAAAGTTGAGAGGCTCATGGCCAAGTACCTAACAAATGTTGATGGGCTCATGAATAAGTTACAAAAGTTGAGAGGCTCATGGCCAAGTACCTAACAAAAGTTGAGAGGCTCATGGCCAAGTACCTAACAAATGTTGAGGGGCTCATGGCCAAGTACCTAACAAAAGTTGAGGGGCTTATGAATAAGTTACAAAAGTTGAGAGGCTCATGGCCAAGTACCTAAAAAATGTTGAGGGGCCCATAGCCAAGTACCTAACAAAAGTTGAGGGGCTCATGAATAAGTTACAAAAGTTGAAAGGCTCATGGCCAAGTACCTAACAAAAGTTGAGAGGCTCATGGCCAAGTACCTAACAAAAGTTGAGGGGCTCATGAATAAGTTACAAAAGTTGAGAGGCTCATGGCCAAGTACCTAACAAATGTTGAGGGGCTCATGGCCAAGTACCTAACAAAAGTTGAGGGGCTCATGAATAAATTACAAAAGTTGAAAGGCTCATGGCCAAGTACCTAACAAAAGTTGAGAGGCTCATGGCCAAGTACCTAACAAAAGTTGAGGGGTTCATGAATAAGTTACAAAAGTTGAGAGGCTCATGGCCAAGTACCTAACAAATGTTGAGGGGCTCATGGCCAAGTACCTAACAAAAGTTGAGGGGCTCATGAATAAGTTACAAAAGTTGAGAGGCTCATGGCCAAGTACCTCACAATAGTTGAGAGGCTCATGGCCAAGTACCTGACAAAAGTTGAGAGGCTCATGGCCAAGTACCTAACAAAAGTTGTGAGGCTCATGGCCAAGTACCTAACAAAAGTTGAGAGGCTCATGGCCAAGTACATAACAAAAGTTGAGAGGCTCATGGCCAAGTACCTAACAAAAGTTGAGAGGCTCATGGCCAAGTATCTAACAAAAGTTGAGAGGCTCATGGCCAAGTACCTAACAAAAGTTGAGAGGCTCATGGCCAAGTACCTAACAAAAGTTGAGAGGCTCATGGCCAAGTACCTAATAAAAGTTGAGGGGCTCATGGCCAAGTACCTAACAAAAGTTGAGAGGCTCATGAATAAGTTACAAATGTTGAGGGGCTCAGGGCCAAGTACCTAACAAAAGTTGAGGGGCTCATGAATAAGTTACAAAAGTTGAGAGGCTCATGGCCAAGTACCTTACAAAAGTTGAGAGGCTCATGGCCAAGTACCTAACAAAAGTTGAGAGGCTCATGGCCAAGTACCAAACAAAAGTTGAGAGGCTCATGGCCAAGTACCTAACAAAAGTTGAGAGGCTCATGAATAAGTTACAAATGTTGAGGGGCTCAGGGCCAAGTACCTAACAAAAGTTGAGGGGCTCATGAATAAGTTACAAAAGTTGAGAGGCTCATGGCCAAGTACCTTACAAAAGTTGAGAGGCTCATGGCCAAGTACCTAACAAAAGTTGAGAGGCTCATGGCCAAGAACCTAACAAAAGTTGAGAGGCTCATGGCCAAGTACCTAACAAAAGTTGAGAGGCTCATGGATAAGTTACAAATGTTGAGGGGCTCATGGCCAAGTACCGAACAAATGTTGAGGGGCTCATGGCCAAGTACCTAACAAAAGTTGAGGGACTCATGGCCAAGTACCTAACAAAAGTTGAGAGGCTCATGGCCAAGTACCTAACAAAAGTTGAGAGGCTCATGGCCAAGTACCTAACAAAAGTTGAGAGGCTCATGGCCAAGTACCTAACAAAAGTTGAGAGGCTCATGGCCAAGTACCTAACAAAAGTTGAGAGGCTCATGGCCAAGTACCTAACAAAAGTTGAGAGGCTCATGGCCAAGTACCTAACAAAAGTTGAGAGGCTCATGGCCAAGTACCTAACAAATGTTGAGGGGCTCATGACCAAGTACCTAACAAAAGTTGAGGGGCTCATGAATAAGTTACAAAAGTTGAGAGGCTCATGGCCAAGTTCCTAACAAAAGTTGAGAGGCTCATGAATAAGTTACAAATGTTGAGGGGCTCAGGGCCAAGTACCTAACAAAAGTTGAGGGGCTCATGAATAAGTTACAAAAGTTGAGAGGCTCATGGATAAGTTACAAATGTTGGGGGGCTCATGGCCAAGTACCGAACAAATGTTGAGGGGCTCATGGCCAAGTACCTAACAAAAGTTGAGCGGCTCATGGCCAAGTACCTAACAAAAGTTGAGAGGCTCATGGCCAAGTTCCTAACAAAAGTTGAGAGGCTCATGGCCAAGTACCTAACAAAAGTTGAGAGGCTCATGGCCAAGTACCAAACAAAAAATGAGCGGTTCATGGCCAAGTACCTAACAAAAGTTGAGAGGCTCATGGCCAAGTACCTAACAAAAGTTGAGAGGCTCATGGCCAAGTTCCTAACAAAAGTTGAGAGGCTCATGGCCAAGTACCTAACAAAAGTTGAGAGGCTCATGGCCAAGTACCTAACAAAAGTTGAGAGGCTCATGGCCAAGTACCTAACAAAAGTTGAGAGGCTCATGGCCAAGTACCTAACAAAAGTTGAGAGGCTCATGGCCAAGTACCTAACAAATGTTGAGGGGCTCATGACCAAGTACCTAACAAAAGTTGAGGGGCTCATGAATAAGTTACAAAAGTTGAGAGGCTCATGGCCAAGTTCCTAACAAAAGTTGAGAGGCTCATGAATAAGTTACAAATGTTGAGGGGCTCAGGGCCAAGTACCTAACAAAAGTTGAGGGGCTCATGAATAAGTTACAAAAGTTGAGAGGCTCATGGATAAGTTACAAATGTTGGGGGGCTCATGGCCAAGTACCGAACAAATGTTGAGGGGCTCATGGCCAAGTACCTAACAAAAGTTGAGCGGCTCATGGCCAAGTACCTAACAAAAGTTGAGAGGCTCATGGCCAAGTTCCTAACAAAAGTTGAGAGGCTCATGGCCAAGTACCTAACAAAAGTTGAGAGGCTCATGGCCAAGTACCAAACAAAAGTTGAGCGGTTCATGGCCAAGTACCTAACAAAAGTTGAGAGGCTCATGGCCAAGTACCTAACAAAAGTTGAGGGGCTCATGAATAAGTTACAAAAGTTGAAAGGCTCATGGCCAAGTACCTAACAAAAGTTGAGAGGCTCATGGCCAAGTACCTAACAAAAGTTGAGGGGCTCATGAATAAGTTACAAAAGTTGAGAGGCTCATGGCCAAGTACCTAACAAATGTTGAGGGGCTCATGGCCAAGTACCTAACAAAAGTTGAGGGGCTCATGAATAAATTACAAAAGTTGAAAGGCTCATGGCCAAGTACCTAACAAAAGTTGAGAGGCTCATGGCCAAGTACCTAACAAAAGTTGAGGGGCTCATGAATAAGTTACAAAAGTTGAGAGGCTCATGGCCAAGTACCTAACAAATGTTGAGGGGCTCATGGCCAAGTACCTAACAAAAGTTGAGGGGCTCATGAATAAGTTACAAAAGTTGAGAGGCTCATGGCCAAGTACCTCACAATAGTTGAGAGGCTCATGGCCAAGTACCTGACAAAAGTTGAGAGGCTCATGGCCAAGTACCTAACAAAAGTTGTGAGGCTCATGGCCAAGTACCTAACAAAAGTTGAGAGGCTCATGGCCAAGTACATAACAAAAGTTGAGAGGCTCATGGCCAAGTACCTAACAAAAGTTGAGAGGCTCATGGCCAAGTATCTAACAAAAGTTGAGAGGCTCATGGCCAAGTACCTAACAAAAGTTGAGAGGCTCATGGCCAAGTACCTAACAAAAGTTGAGAGGCTCATGGCCAAGTACCTAATAAAAGTTGAGGGGCTCATGGCCAAGTACCTAACAAAAGTTGAGAGGCTCATGAATAAGTTACAAATGTTGAGGGGCTCAGGGCCAAGTACCTAACAAAAGTTGAGGGGCTCATGAATAAGTTACAAAAGTTGAGAGGCTCATGGCCAAGTACCTTACAAAAGTTGAGAGGCTCATGGCCAAGTACCTAACAAAAGTTGAGAGGCTCATGGCCAAGTACCTAACAAAAGTTGAGAGGCTCATGGCCAAGTACCTAACAAAAGTTGAGAGGCTCATGAATAAGTTACAAATGTTGAGGGGCTCAGGGCCAAGTACCTAACAAAAGTTGAGGGGCTCATGAATAAGTTACAAAAGTTGAGAGGCTCATGGCCAAGTACCTTACAAAAGTTGAGAGGCTCATGGCCAAGTACCTAACAAAAGTTGAGAGGCTCATGGCCAAGTACCTAACAAAAGTTGAGAGGCTCATGGCCAAGTACCTAACAAAAGTTGAGAGGCTCAAGGCCAAGTACCTAACAAAAGTTGAGAGGCTCATGAATAAGTTACAAATGTTGAGGGGCTCTATTAATTAACATCTCAATTAATTATTATAGGGGAGGGGATATTTTAAGGAAGGGGCTAATTTATAATGCTAAATTAATTATTATACAATGAGGAGACGACAATACAACAATAAATGAAAACACTGGCAATACTAATGCATAAGAGTATTTTGGAACTATCAAATAAATCCTAACATGGAAATTAAAAAAGTCATTTCTTGAAATAAACTAACCTAACCTAACCTAACCTAACCTAACCTAACCTAACCTAACCTAACCTTACAAAAGTTGAGAGGCTCATGGCCAAGTACCTAACAAAAGTTGAGAGGCTCATGGCCAAGTACCTAACAAAAGTTGAGGGGCTCATGAATAAGTTACAAAAGTTGAGAGGCTCATGGCCAAGTACCTTACAAAAGTTGAGAGGCTCATGGCCAAGTACCTAACAAAAGTTGAGAGGCTCATGGCCAAGTACCTAACAAAAGTTGAGAGGCTCATGGCCAAGTACCAAACAAAAGTTGAGAGGCTCATGGCCAAGTACCTAACAAAAGTTGAGGGGCTCATGGCCAAGTACCTAACAAAAGTTGAGAGGCTCATGAATGAGTAACAAATGTTGAGGGGCTCAGGGCCAAGTACCTAACAAAAGTTGAGGGGCTCATGAATAAGTTACAAAAGTTGAGAGGCTCATGGCCAAGTACCTTACAAAAGTTGAGGGACTCATGGCCAAGTACCTAACAAAAGTTGAGCGGCTCATGAATAAGTTACAAATGTTGAGGGGCTCATGGCCAAGTACCTAACAAAAGTTGAGGGGCTCATGAATAAGTTACAAAAGTTGAGAGGCTGATGGCCGAGTACCTAACAAAAGTTGAGAGGCTCATGGCCAAGTACCTAACAAATGTTGATGGGCTCATGAATAAGTTACAAAAGTTGAGAGGCTCATGGCCAAGTACCTAACAAAAGTTGAGAGGCTCATGGCCAAGTACCTAACAAATGTTGAGGGGCTCATGGCCAAGTACCTAACAAAAGTTGAGGGGCTTATGAATAAGTTACAAAAGTTGAGAGGCTCATGGCCAAGTACCTAAAAAATGTTGAGGGGCCCATAGCCAAGTACCTAACAAAAGTTGAGGGGCTCATGAATAAGTTACAAAAGTTGAAAGGCTCATGGCCAAGTACCTAACAAAAGTTGAGAGGCTCATGGCCAAGTACCTAACAAAAGTTGAGGGGCTCATGAATAAGTTACAAAAGTTGAGAGGCTCATGGCCAAGTACCTAACAAATGTTGAGGGGCTCATGGCCAAGTACCTAACAAAAGTTGAGGGGCTCATGAATAAATTACAAAAGTTGAAAGGCTCATGGCCAAGTACCTAACAAAAGTTGAGAGGCTCATGGCCAAGTACCTAACAAAAGTTGAGGGGTTCATGAATAAGTTACAAAAGTTGAGAGGCTCATGGCCAAGTACCTAACAAATGTTGAGGGGCTCATGGCCAAGTACCTAACAAAAGTTGAGGGGCTCATGAATAAGTTACAAAAGTTGAGAGGCTCATGGCCAAGTACCTCACAATAGTTGAGAGGCTCATGGCCAAGTACCTGACAAAAGTTGAGAGGCTCATGGCCAAGTACCTAACAAAAGTTGTGAGGCTCATGGCCAAGTACCTAACAAAAGTTGAGAGGCTCATGGCCAAGTACATAACAAAAGTTGAGAGGCTCATGGCCAAGTACCTAACAAAAGTTGAGAGGCTCATGGCCAAGTATCTAACAAAAGTTGAGAGGCTCATGGCCAAGTACCTAACAAAAGTTGAGAGGCTCATGGCCAAGTACCTAACAAAAGTTGAGAGGCTCATGGCCAAGTACCTAATAAAAGTTGAGGGGCTCATGGCCAAGTACCTAACAAAAGTTGAGAGGCTCATGAATAAGTTACAAATGTTGAGGGGCTCAGGGCCAAGTACCTAACAAAAGTTGAGGGGCTCATGAATAAGTTACAAAAGTTGAGAGGCTCATGGCCAAGTACCTTACAAAAGTTGAGAGGCTCATGGCCAAGTACCTAACAAAAGTTGAGAGGCTCATGGCCAAGTACCAAACAAAAGTTGAGAGGCTCATGGCCAAGTACCTAACAAAAGTTGAGAGGCTCATGAATAAGTTACAAATGTTGAGGGGCTCAGGGCCAAGTACCTAACAAAAGTTGAGGGGCTCATGAATAAGTTACAAAAGTTGAGAGGCTCATGGCCAAGTACCTTACAAAAGTTGAGAGGCTCATGGCCAAGTACCTAACAAAAGTTGAGAGGCTCATGGCCAAGAACCTAACAAAAGTTGAGAGGCTCATGGCCAAGTACCTAACAAAAGTTGAGAGGCTCATGGATAAGTTACAAATGTTGAGGGGCTCATGGCCAAGTACCGAACAAATGTTGAGGGGCTCATGGCCAAGTACCTAACAAAAGTTGAGGGACTCATGGCCAAGTACCTAACAAAAGTTGAGAGGCTCATGGCCAAGTACCTAACAAAAGTTGAGAGGCTCATGGCCAAGTACCTAACAAAAGTTGAGAGGCTCATGGCCAAGTACCTAACAAAAGTTGAGAGGCTCATGGCCAAGTACCTAACAAAAGTTGAGAGGCTCATGGCCAAGTACCTAACAAAAGTTGAGAGGCTCATGGCCAAGTACCTAACAAAAGTTGAGAGGCTCATGGCCAAGTACCTAACAAATGTTGAGGGGCTCATGACCAAGTACCTAACAAAAGTTGAGGGGCTCATGAATAAGTTACAAAAGTTGAGAGGCTCATGGCCAAGTTCCTAACAAAAGTTGAGAGGCTCATGAATAAGTTACAAATGTTGAGGGGCTCAGGGCCAAGTACCTAACAAAAGTTGAGGGGCTCATGAATAAGTTACAAAAGTTGAGAGGCTCATGGATAAGTTACAAATGTTGGGGGGCTCATGGCCAAGTACCGAACAAATGTTGAGGGGCTCATGGCCAAGTACCTAACAAAAGTTGAGCGGCTCATGGCCAAGTACCTAACAAAAGTTGAGAGGCTCATGGCCAAGTTCCTAACAAAAGTTGAGAGGCTCATGGCCAAGTACCTAACAAAAGTTGAGAGGCTCATGGCCAAGTACCAAACAAAAAATGAGCGGTTCATGGCCAAGTACCTAACAAAAGTTGAGAGGCTCATGGCCAAGTACCTAACAAAAGTTGAGAGGCTCATGGCCAAGTTCCTAACAAAAGTTGAGAGGCTCATGGCCAAGTACCTAACAAAAGTTGAGAGGCTCATGGCCAAGTACCTAACAAAAGTTGAGAGGCTCATGGCCAAGTACCTAACAAAAGTTGAGAGGCTCATGGCCAAGTACCTAACAAAAGTTGAGAGGCTCATGGCCAAGTACCTAACAAATGTTGAGGGGCTCATGACCAAGTACCTAACAAAAGTTGAGGGGCTCATGAATAAGTTACAAAAGTTGAGAGGCTCATGGCCAAGTTCCTAACAAAAGTTGAGAGGCTCATGAATAAGTTACAAATGTTGAGGGGCTCAGGGCCAAGTACCTAACAAAAGTTGAGGGGCTCATGAATAAGTTACAAAAGTTGAGAGGCTCATGGATAAGTTACAAATGTTGGGGGGCTCATGGCCAAGTACCGAACAAATGTTGAGGGGCTCATGGCCAAGTACCTAACAAAAGTTGAGCGGCTCATGGCCAAGTACCTAACAAAAGTTGAGAGGCTCATGGCCAAGTTCCTAACAAAAGTTGAGAGGCTCATGGCCAAGTACCTAACAAAAGTTGAGAGGCTCATGGCCAAGTACCAAACAAAAGTTGAGCGGTTCATGGCCAAGTACCTAACAAAAGTTGAGAGGCTCATGGCCAAGTACCTAACAAAAGTTGAGGGGCTCATGAATAAGTTACAAAAGTTGAAAGGCTCATGGCCAAGTACCTAACAAAAGTTGAGAGGCTCATGGCCAAGTACCTAACAAAAGTTGAGGGGCTCATGAATAAGTTACAAAAGTTGAGAGGCTCATGGCCAAGTACCTAACAAATGTTGAGGGGCTCATGGCCAAGTACCTAACAAAAGTTGAGGGGCTCATGAATAAATTACAAAAGTTGAAAGGCTCATGGCCAAGTACCTAACAAAAGTTGAGAGGCTCATGGCCAAGTACCTAACAAAAGTTGAGGGGCTCATGAATAAGTTACAAAAGTTGAGAGGCTCATGGCCAAGTACCTAACAAATGTTGAGGGGCTCATGGCCAAGTACCTAACAAAAGTTGAGGGGCTCATGAATAAGTTACAAAAGTTGAGAGGCTCATGGCCAAGTACCTCACAATAGTTGAGAGGCTCATGGCCAAGTACCTGACAAAAGTTGAGAGGCTCATGGCCAAGTACCTAACAAAAGTTGTGAGGCTCATGGCCAAGTACCTAACAAAAGTTGAGAGGCTCATGGCCAAGTACATAACAAAAGTTGAGAGGCTCATGGCCAAGTACCTAACAAAAGTTGAGAGGCTCATGGCCAAGTATCTAACAAAAGTTGAGAGGCTCATGGCCAAGTACCTAACAAAAGTTGAGAGGCTCATGGCCAAGTACCTAACAAAAGTTGAGAGGCTCATGGCCAAGTACCTAATAAAAGTTGAGGGGCTCATGGCCAAGTACCTAACAAAAGTTGAGAGGCTCATGAATAAGTTACAAATGTTGAGGGGCTCAGGGCCAAGTACCTAACAAAAGTTGAGGGGCTCATGAATAAGTTACAAAAGTTGAGAGGCTCATGGCCAAGTACCTTACAAAAGTTGAGAGGCTCATGGCCAAGTACCTAACAAAAGTTGAGAGGCTCATGGCCAAGTACCTAACAAAAGTTGAGAGGCTCATGGCCAAGTACCTAACAAAAGTTGAGAGGCTCATGAATAAGTTACAAATGTTGAGGGGCTCAGGGCCAAGTACCTAACAAAAGTTGAGGGGCTCATGAATAAGTTACAAAAGTTGAGAGGCTCATGGCCAAGTACCTTACAAAAGTTGAGAGGCTCATGGCCAAGTACCTAACAAAAGTTGAGAGGCTCATGGCCAAGTACCTAACAAAAGTTGAGAGGCTCATGGCCAAGTACCTAACAAAAGTTGAGAGGCTCAAGGCCAAGTACCTAACAAAAGTTGAGAGGCTCATGAATAAGTTACAAATGTTGAGGGGCTCTATTAATTAACATCTCAATTAATTATTATAGGGGAGGGGATATTTTAAGGAAGGGGCTAATTTATAATGCTAAATTAATTATTATACAATGAGGAGACGACAATACAACAATAAATGAAAACACTGGCAATACTAATGCATAAGAGTATTTTGGAACTATCAAATAAATCCTAACATGGAAATTAAAAAAGTCATTTCTTGAAATAAACTAACCTAACCTAACCTAACCTAACCTAACCTAACCTAACCTAACCTAACCTTACAAAAGTTGAGAGGCTCATGGCCAAGTACCTAACAAAAGTTGAGAGGCTCATGGCCAAGTACCTAACAAAAGTTGAGGGGCTCATGAATAAGTTACAAAAGTTGAGAGGCTCATGGCCAAGTACCTTACAAAAGTTGAGAGGCTCATGGCCAAGTACCTAACAAAAGTTGAGAGGCTCATGGCCAAGTACCTAACAAAAGTTGAGAGGCTCATGGCCAAGTACCAAACAAAAGTTGAGAGGCTCATGGCCAAGTACCTAACAAAAGTTGAGGGGCTCATGGCCAAGTACCTAACAAAAGTTGAGAGGCTCATGAATGAGTAACAAATGTTGAGGGGCTCAGGGCCAAGTACCTAACAAAAGTTGAGGGGCTCATGAATAAGTTACAAAAGTTGAGAGGCTCATGGCCAAGTACCTTACAAAAGTTGAGGGACTCATGGCCAAGTACCTAACAAAAGTTGAGCGGCTCATGAATAAGTTACAAATGTTGAGGGGCTCATGGCCAAGTACCTAACAAAAGTTGAGGGGCTCATGAATAAGTTACAAAAGTTGAGAGGCCCATGGCCAAGGACCTAACAAAAGTTGAGAGGCTCATGGCCAAGTACCTAACAAAAGTTGAGGGGCTCATGGCCAAGAACCTAAGAAAAGTTGAGAGGCTCATGAATAAGTTACAAATGTTGAGGGGCTCTATTAATTAACATCTAAATTAATTATTATAGGGGAAGGGATATTTTAAAAGTTAGAGGCTCATGAATAAGTTACAAAAGTTGAGAGGCTCATGGCCAAGTACCTAACAAATAGTGAGGGGCTCATGGCCAAGTACTTAACAAAAGTTGAGGGGCTCATGAATAAGTTACAAAAGTTGAGAGGATCATGGCAAAGTACCTAAAAAATGTTGAGGGGCTCATGGCCAAGTACCTAACAAAAGTTGAGGGGCTCATGAATAAGTTACAAAAGTTGAGAGGCTCATGGCCAAGTACCTTACAAAAGTTGAGGGGCTCATGGCCAAGTACCTAACAATAGTTGTGTGGCTCATGGCCAAGTACCTAACAAAAGTAGAGAGGCTCATGGCCAAGTACCTAACAAAAGTTGAGAGGCTCATGGCCAAGTACCTTACAAATGTTGAGGGGCTCATGGCCAAGTACCTAACAAAAGTTGAGGGACTCATGGCCAAGTACCTAACAAAAATTGAGCGGCTCATGAATAAGTTACAAATGTTGAGGGGCTCATGGCCAAGTACCTAACAAAAGTTGAGGGGCTAATGAATAAGTTACAAAAGTTGAGAGGATCATGGCAAAGTACCTAAAAAATGTTGAGGGGCTCATGGCCAAGTACCTCACAAAAGTTGAGGGGCTCATGAATAAGTTACAAAAGTTGAGAGGCTCATGGCCAAGTACCTTACAAAAGTTGAGAGGCTCATGGCCAAGTACCTAACAAAAGTTGAGAGGCTCATGGCCAAGTACCTAACAAAAGTTGAGGGGCTCATGAATAAGTTACAAAAGTTGAGAGGCTCATGGCCAAGTACCTAACAAATGTTGAGGGGCTCATGGCCAAGTACCTAACAAAAGTTGAAGGGCTCATGAATAAGTTACAAAAGTTGAGAGGCTCATGGCCAAGTACCTTACAAAAGTTGAGAGGCTAATGGCCAAGTACCTAACAAAAGTTGAGAGGCTCATGGGCAAGTACCTAACAAAAGTTGAGAGGCTCATGGCCAAGTACCTAACAAAAGTTGAGAGGCTCATGGCCAAGTACCTAACAAAAGTTGCGAGGCTCATGAATAAGTTACAAATGTTGAGGGGCTCTATTAATTAACATCTAAATTAATTATTATAAGGGAGGGGATATTTTAAGGAAGGGGCTAATTTATAATGCTAAATTAATTATTATACAATGTGGAGACGACAATACAACAATAAATGAAAACACTGGCAATACTAATGCATAAGAGTATTTTGGAACTATCAAATAAATCCTAACATGGAAATTAAAAAAGTCATTTCTTCAAATAAACTAACCTAACCTAACCTAACCTAACAAAAGTTGAGAGGCTCATGGCCAAGTACCTAACAAAAGTTGAGAGGCTCATGGCCAAGTACCTAACAAAAGTTGAGAGGCTCATGGCCAAGTACCTAACAAAAGTTGAGCGGCTCATGGCCAAGTACCTAACAAAAGTTGAGAGCTCATGGCCAAGTTCCTAACAAAAGTTGAGAGGCTCATGGCCAAGTACCTAACAAAAGTTGAGAGGCTCATGGCCAAGTACCTAACAAAAGTTGAGAGGCTCATGGATAAGTTACAAATGTTGAGGGGCTCATGGCCACGTACCGAATAAATGTTGAGGGGCTCATGGCCAAGTACCTAACAAAAGTTGAGGGACTCATGGCCAAGTACCTAACAAAAGTTGAGAGGCTCATGGCCAAGTACCTAACAAAAGTTGAGAGGCTCATGGCCAAGTACCTAACAAAAGTTGAGCGGCTCATGGCCAAGTACCTAACAAAAGTTGAGAGGCTCATGGCCAAGTTCCTAACAAAAGTTGAGAGGCTCATGGCCAAGTACCTAACAAAAGTTGAGAGGCTGATGGCCAAGTACCTAACAAAAGTTGAGAGGCTCATGGCCAAGTACCTAACAAATGTTGATGGGCTCATGAATAAGTTACAAAAGTTGAGAGGCTCATGGCCAAGTACCTAACAAAAGTTGAGAGGCTCATGGCCAAGTACCTAACAAATGTTGAGGGGCTCATGGCCAAGTACCTAACAAAAGTTGAGGGGCTTATGAATAAGTTACAAAAGTTGAGAGGCTCATGGCCAAGTACCTAAAAAATGTTGAGGGGCCCATAGCCAAGTACCTAACAAAAGTTGAGGGGCTCATGAATAAGTTACAAAAGTTGAAAGGCTCATGGCCAAGTACCTAACAAAAGTTGAGAGGCTCATGGCCAAGTACCTAACAAAAGTTGAGGGGCTCATGAATAAGTTACAAAAGTTGAGAGGCTCATGGCCAAGTACCTAACAAATGTTGAGGGGCTCATGGCCAAGTACCTAACAAAAGTTGAGGGGCTCATGAATAAATTACAAAAGTTGAAAGGCTCATGGCCAAGTACCTAACAAAAGTTGAGAGGCTCATGGCCAAGTACCTAACAAAAGTTGAGGGGCTTATGAATAAGTTACAAAAGTTGAGAGGCTCATGGCCAAGTACCTAAAAAATGTTGAGGGGCCCATAGCCAAGTACCTAACAAAAGTTGAGGGGCTCATGAATAAGTTACAAAAGTTGAAAGGCTCATGGCCAAGTACCTAACAAAAGTTGAGAGGCTCATGGCCAAGTACCTAACAAAAGTTGAGGGGCTCATGAATAAGTTACAAAAGTTGAGAGGCTCATGGCCAAGTACCTAACAAATGTTGAGGGGCTCATGGCCAAGTACCTAACAAAAGTTGAGGGGCTCATGAATAAATTACAAAAGTTGAAAGGCTCATGGCCAAGTACCTAACAAAAGTTGAGAGGCTCATGGCCAAGTACCTAACAAAAGTTGAGGGGCTCATGAATAAGTTACAAAAGTTGAGAGGCTCATGGCCAAGTACCTAACAAATGTTGAGGGGCTCATGGCCAAGTACCTAACAAAAGTTGAGGGGCTCATGAATAAGTTACAAAAGTTGAGAGGCTCATGGCCAAGTACCTCACAATAGTTGAGAGGCTCATGGCCAAGTACCTGACAAAAGTTGAGAGGCTCATGGCCAAGTACCTAACAAAAGTTGTGAGGCTCATGGCCAAGTACCTAACAAAAGTTGAGAGGCTCATGGCCAAGTACATAACAAAAGTTGAGAGGCTCATGGCCAAGTACCTAACAAAAGTTGAGAGGCTCATGTCCAAGTATCTAACAAAAGTTGAGAGGCTCATGGCCAAGTACCTAACAAAAGTTGAGAGGCTCATGGCCAAGTACCTAACAAAAGTTGAGAGGCTCATGGCCAAGTACCTAATAAAAGTTGAGGGGCTCATGGCCAAGTACCTAACAAAAGTTGAGAGGCTCATGAATAAGTTACAAATGTTGAGGGGCTCAGGGCCAAGTACCTAACAAAAGTTGAGGGGCTCATGAATAAGTTACAAAAGTTGAGAGGCTCATGGCCAAGTACCTTACAAAAGTTGAGAGGCTCATGGCCAAGTACCTAACAAAAGTTGAGAGGCTCATGGCCAAGTACCTAACAAAAGTTGAGAGGCTCATGGCCAAGTACCTAACAAAAGTTGAGAGGCTCATGAATAAGTTACAAATGTTGAGGGGCTCAGGGCCAAGTACCTAACAAAAGTTGAGGGGCTCATGAATAAGTTACAAAAGTTGAGAGGCTCATGGCCAAGTACCTTACAAAAGTTGAGAGGCTCATGGCCAAGTACCTAACAAAAGTTGAGAGGCTCATGGCCAAGTACCTAACAAAAGTTGAGAGGCTCATGGCCAAGTACCTAACAAAAGTTGAGAGGCTCAAGGCCAAGTACCTAACAAAAGTTGAGAGGCTCATGAATAAGTTACAAATGTTGAGGGGCTCTATTAATTAACATCTCAATTAATTATTATAGGGGAGGGGATATTTTAAGGAAGGGGCTAATTTATAATGCTAAATTAATTATTATACAATGAGGAGACGACAATACAACAATAAATGAAAACACTGGCAATACTAATGCATAAGAGTATTTTGGAACTATCAAATAAATCCTAACATGGAAATTAAAAAAGTCATTTCTTGAAATAAACTAACCTAACCTAACCTAACCTAACCTAACCTAACCTAACCTAACCTTACAAAAGTTGAGAGGCTCATGGCCAAGTACCTAACAAAAGTTGAGAGGCTCATGGCCAAGTACCTAACAAAAGTTGAGGGGCTCATGAATAAGTTACAAAAGTTGAGAGGCTCATGGCCAAGTACCTTACAAAAGTTGAGAGGCTCATGGCCAAGTACCTAACAAAAGTTGAGAGGCTCATGGCCAAGTACCTAACAAAAGTTGAGAGGCTCATGGCCAAGTACCAAACAAAAGTTGAGAGGCTCATGGCCAAGTACCTAACAAAAGTTGAGGGGCTCATGGCCAAGTACCTAACAAAAGTTGAGAGGCTCATGAATGAGTAACAAATGTTGAGGGGCTCAGGGCCAAGTACCTAACAAAAGTTGAGGGGCTCATGAATAAGTTACAAAAGTTGAGAGGCTCATGGCCAAGTACCTTACAAAAGTTGAGGGACTCATGGCCAAGTACCTAACAAAAGTTGAGCGGCTCATGAATAAGTTACAAATGTTGAGGGGCTCATGGCCAAGTACCTAACAAAAGTTGAGGGGCTCATGAATAAGTTACAAAAGTTGAGAGGCCCATGGCCAAGGACCTAACAAAAGTTGAGAGGCTCATGGCCAAGTACCTAACAAAAGTTGAGGGGCTCATGGCCAAGAACCTAAGAAAAGTTGAGAGGCTCATGAATAAGTTACAAATGTTGAGGGGCTCTATTAATTAACATCTAAATTAATTATTATAGGGGAAGGGATATTTTAAAAGTTAGAGGCTCATGAATAAGTTACAAAAGTTGAGAGGCTCATGGCCAAGTACCTAACAAATAGTGAGGGGCTCATGGCCAAGTACTTAACAAAAGTTGAGGGGCTCATGAATAAGTTACAAAAGTTGAGAGGATCATGGCAAAGTACCTAAAAAATGTTGAGGGGCTCATGGCCAAGTACCTAACAAAAGTTGAGGGGCTCATGAATAAGTTACAAAAGTTGAGAGGCTCATGGCCAAGTACCTTACAAAAGTTGAGGGGCTCATGGCCAAGTACCTAACAATAGTTGTGTGGCTCATGGCCAAGTACCTAACAAAAGTAGAGAGGCTCATGGCCAAGTACCTAACAAAAGTTGAGAGGCTCATGGCCAAGTACCTTACAAATGTTGAGGGGCTCATGGCCAAGTACCTAACAAAAGTTGAGGGACTCATGGCCAAGTACCTAACAAAAATTGAGCGGCTCATGAATAAGTTACAAATGTTGAGGGGCTCATGGCCAAGTACCTAACAAAAGTTGAGGGGCTAATGAATAAGTTACAAAAGTTGAGAGGATCATGGCAAAGTACCTAAAAAATGTTGAGGGGCTCATGGCCAAGTACCTCACAAAAGTTGAGGGGCTCATGAATAAGTTACAAAAGTTGAGAGGCTCATGGCCAAGTACCTTACAAAAGTTGAGAGGCTCATGGCCAAGTACCTAACAAAAGTTGAGAGGCTCATGGCCAAGTACCTAACAAAAGTTGAGGGGCTCATGAATAAGTTACAAAAGTTGAGAGGCTCATGGCCAAGTACCTAACAAATGTTGAGGGGCTCATGGCCAAGTACCTAACAAAAGTTGAAGGGCTCATGAATAAGTTACAAAAGTTGAGAGGCTCATGGCCAAGTACCTTACAAAAGTTGAGAGGCTAATGGCCAAGTACCTAACAAAAGTTGAGAGGCTCATGGGCAAGTACCTAACAAAAGTTGAGAGGCTCATGGCCAAGTACCTAACAAAAGTTGAGAGGCTCATGGCCAAGTACCTAACAAAAGTTGCGAGGCTCATGAATAAGTTACAAATGTTGAGGGGCTCTATTAATTAACATCTAAATTAATTATTATAAGGGAGGGGATATTTTAAGGAAGGGGCTAATTTATAATGCTAAATTAATTATTATACAATGTGGAGACGACAATACAACAATAAATGAAAACACTGGCAATACTAATGCATAAGAGTATTTTGGAACTATCAAATAAATCCTAACATGGAAATTAAAAAAGTCATTTCTTCAAATAAACTAACCTAACCTAACCTAACCTAACAAAAGTTGAGAGGCTCATGGCCAAGTACCTAACAAAAGTTGAGAGGCTCATGGCCAAGTACCTAACAAAAGTTGAGAGGCTCATGGCCAAGTACCTAACAAAAGTTGAGCGGCTCATGGCCAAGTACCTAACAAAAGTTGAGAGCTCATGGCCAAGTTCCTAACAAAAGTTGAGAGGCTCATGGCCAAGTACCTAACAAAAGTTGAGAGGCTCATGGCCAAGTACCTAACAAAAGTTGAGAGGCTCATGGATAAGTTACAAATGTTGAGGGGCTCATGGCCACGTACCGAATAAATGTTGAGGGGCTCATGGCCAAGTACCTAACAAAAGTTGAGGGACTCATGGCCAAGTACCTAACAAAAGTTGAGAGGCTCATGGCCAAGTACCTAACAAAAGTTGAGAGGCTCATGGCCAAGTACCTAACAAAAGTTGAGCGGCTCATGGCCAAGTACCTAACAAAAGTTGAGAGGCTCATGGCCAAGTTCCTAACAAAAGTTGAGAGGCTCATGGCCAAGTACCTAACAAAAGTTGAGAGGCTGATGGCCAAGTACCTAACAAAAGTTGAGAGGCTCATGGCCAAGTACCTAACAAATGTTGATGGGCTCATGAATAAGTTACAAAAGTTGAGAGGCTCATGGCCAAGTACCTAACAAAAGTTGAGAGGCTCATGGCCAAGTACCTAACAAATGTTGAGGGGCTCATGGCCAAGTACCTAACAAAAGTTGAGGGGCTCATGAATAAATTACAAAAGTTGAAAGGCTCATGGCCAAGTACCTAACAAAAGTTGAGAGGCTCATGGCCAAGTACCTAACAAAAGTTGAGGGGCTCATGAATAAGTTACAAAAGTTGAGAGGCTCATGGCCAAGTACCTAACAAATGTTGAGGGGCTCATGGCCAAGTACCTAACAAAAGTTGAGGGGCTCATGAATAAGTTACAAATGTTGAGGGGCTCATGGCCACGTACCGAATAAATGTTGAGGGGCTCATGGCCAAGTACCTAACAAAAGTTGAGGGACTCATGGCCAAGTACCTAACAAAAGTTGAGACGCTCATGGCCAAGTACCTAACAAAAGTTGAGAGGCTCATGGCCAAGTAACTAACAAAAGTTGAGCGGCTCATGGCCAAGTACCTAACAAAAGTTGAGAGGCTCATGGCCAAGTTCCTAACAAAAGTTGAGAGGCTCATGGCCAAGTACCTAACAAAAGTTGAGAGGCTGATGGCCAAGTACCTAACAAAAGTTGAGAGGCTCATGGCCAAGTACCTAACAAATGTTGATGGGCTCATGAATAAGTTACAAAAGTTGAGAGGCTCATGGCCAAGTACCTAACAAAAGTTGAGAGGCTCATGGCCAAGTACCTAACAAAAGTTGAGAGGCTCAAGGCCAAGTACCTAACAAAAGTTGAGAGGCTCATGAATAAGTTACAAATGTTGAGGGGCTCTATTAAATAACATCTCAATTAATTATTATAGGGGAGGGGATATTTTAAGGAAGGGGCTAATTTATAATGCTAAATTAATTATTATACAATGTGGAGACGACAATACAACAATAAATGAAAACACTGGCAATACTAATGCATAAGAGTATTTTGGAACTATCAAATAAATCCTAACATGGAAATTAAAAAAGTCATTTCTTGAAATAAACTAACCTAACCTAACCTAACCTAACCTAACCTAACCTAACCTAACCTAACCTTACAAAAGTTGAGAGGCTCATGGCCAAGTGCCTAACAAAAGTTGAGAGGCTCATGGCCAAGTACCTAACAAAAGTTGAGCGGCTCATGGCCAAGTACCTAACAAAAGTTGAGAGGCTCATGGCCAAGTTCCTAACAAAAGTTGAGAGGCTCATGGCCAAGTACCTAACAAAAGTTGAGAGGTTCATGGCCAAGTACCCAACAAAAGTTGAGAGGCTCATGGATAAGTTACAAATGTTGAGGGGCTCATGGCCAAGTACCGAACAAAAGTTGAGGGGCTCATGGCCAAGTACCTAACAATAGTTGTGAGGCTCATGGCCAAGTACCTAACAAAAGTAGAGAGGCTCATGGCCTAGTACCTAACAAAAGTTGAGAGGCTCATGGCCAAGTACCTTACAAATGTTGAGGGGCTCATGGCCAAGTACCTAACAAAAGTTGAGGGACTCATGGCCAAGTACCTAACAAAAGTTGAGCGGCTCATGAATAAGTTACAAATGTTGAGGGGCTCATGGCCAAGTACCTAACAAAAGTTGAGGGGCTCATGAATAAGTTACAAAAGTTGAGAGGCCCATGGCCAAGGACCTAACAAAAGTTGAGAGGCTCATGGCCAAGTACCTAACAAAAGTTGAGGGGCTCATGGCCAAGAACCTAAGAAAAAATGAGAGGCTCATGAATAAGTTACAAATGTTGAGGGGCTCTATTAATTAACATCTAAATTAATTATTATAGGGGAAGGGATATTTTAAAAGTTAGAGGCTCATGAATAAGTTACAAAAGTTGAGAGGCTCATGGCCAAGTACCTAACAAATAGTGAGGGGCTCATGGCCAAGTACCTAACAAAAGTTGAGGGGCTCATGAATAAGTTACAAAAGTTGAGAGGATCATGGCAAAGTACCTAAAAAATGTTGAGGGGCTCATGGTCAAGTACCTAACAAAAGTTGAGGGGCTCATGAATAAGTTGCAAAAGTTGAGAGGCTCATGGCCAAGTACCTTACAAAAGTTGAGGGGCTCATGGCCAAGTACCTAACAAAAGTTGAGGGGCTCATGGCCAAGTACCTAACAAAAGTAGAGAGGCTCATGGCCAAGTACCTAACAAAAGTTGAGAGGCTCATGGCCAAGTACCTTACAAATGTTGAGGGGCTCATGGCCAAGTACCTAACAAAAGTTGAGGGACTCATGGCCAAGTACCTAACAAAAGTTGAGCGGCTCATGAATAAGTTACAAATGTTGAGGGGCTCATGGCCAAGTACCTAACAAAAGTTGAGGGGCTAATGAATAAGTTACAAAAGTTGAGAGGATCATGGCAAAGTACCTAAAAAATGTTGAGGGGCTCATGGCCAAGTACCTCACAAAAGTTGAGGGGCTAATGAATAAGTTACAAAAGTTGAGAGGATCATGGCAAAGTACCTAAAAAATGTTGAGGGGCTCATGGCCAAGTACCTAACAATAGTTGCGAGGCTCATGGCCAAGTACCTAACAAAAGTTGAGAGGCTCATGGCCAAGTACCTAACAAAAGTTGAGAGGCTCATGGCCAAGTACCTTACAAATGTTGAGGGGCTCATGGCCAAGTACCTAACAAAAGTTGAGGGACTCATGGCCAAGTACCTAACAAAACTTGAGAGGCTCATGGCCAAGTACCTAACAAAAGTTGAGAGGCTCATGGCCAAGTACCTAACAAAAGTTGAGAGGCTCATGGCCAAGTACCTTACAAATGTTGAGGGGTTCATGGCCAAGTACCTAACAAAAGTTGAGGGACTCATGGCCAAGTACCTAACAAAAGTTGAGAGGCTCATGGCCAAGTACCTAACAAAAGTTGAGGGGCTCATGGCCAAGTACCTAACAAAAGTTGAGGGGCTTATGAATAAGTTATAAAAGTTGAGAGGCTCATGAATAAGTTACAAAAGTTGAGAAGCTCATGGCCAAGTACCTAACAAAAGTTGAGAGGCTCATGGCCAAGTACCTAACAAAAGTTGAGAGGCTCATGGCCAAGTACCTAACAAAAGTTGAGAGGCTCATGGCCAAGTACCTTACAAATGTTGAGGGGCTCATGGCCAAGTACCTAACAAAAGTTGAGGGACTCATGGCCAAGTACCTAACAAAAGTTGAGCGGCTCATGAATAAGTTACAAATGTTGAGGGGCTCATGGCCAAGTACCTAACAAAAGTTGAGGGGCTCATGAATAAGTTACAAATGTTGAGGGGCTCATGGCCAAGTACCTAACAAAAGTTGAGAGGCTCATGGCCAAGTATCTAACAAAAGTTGAGAGGCTCATGGCCAAGTACCTAACAAAAGTTGAGAGGCTCATGGCCAAGTACCTAACAAAAGTTGAGGGGCTCATGGCCAAGAACCTAAGAAAAGTTGAGAGGCTCATGAATAAGTTACAAATGTTGAGGGGCTCTATTAATTAACATCTAAATTAATTATTATAGGGGAAGGGATATTTTAAAAGTTAGAGGCTCATGAATAAGTTACAAAAGTTGAGAGGCTCATGGCCAAGTACCTAACAAATAGTGAGGGGCTCATGGCCAAGTACCTAACAAAAGTTGAGAGGCTCATGAATAAGTTACAAATGTTGAGGGGCTCAGGGCCAAGTACCTAACAAAAGTTGAGGGGCTCATGAATAAGTTACAAAAGTTGAGAGGCTCATGGCCAAGTACCTAACAAATGTTGAGGGGCTCATGGCAGAGTACCTAACAAAAGTTGAGGGGCTCATGGCCAAGTACCTAACAAAAGTTGAGAGGCTCATGGCCAAGTACCTAACAAAAGTTGAGAGGCTCATGGCCAAGTACCTAACAAAAGTTGCGAGGCTCATGAATAAGTTACAAATGTTGAGGGGCTCTATTAATTAATATCTAAATTAATTATTATAGGGGAGGGGATATTTTAAGGAAGGGGCTAATTTATAATGCTAAATTAATTATTATACAATGTGGAGACGACAATACAACAATAAATGAAAACACTGGCAATACTAATGCATAAGAGTATTTTGGAACTATCAAATAAATCCTAACATGGAAATTAAAAAAGTCATTTCTTCAAATAAACTAACCTAACCTAACCTAACCTAACAAAAGTTGAGAGGCTCATGGCCAAGTACCTAACAAAAGTTGAGAGGCTCATGGCCAAGTACCTAACAAAAGTTGAGAGGCTCATGGCCAAGTACCTAACAAAAGTTGAGCGGCTCATGGCCAAGTACCTAACAAAAGTTGAGAGCTCATGGCCAAGTTCCTAACAAAAGTTGAGAGGCTCATGGCCAAGTACCTAACAAAAGTTGAGAGGCTCATGGCCAAGTACCTAACAAAAGTTGAGAGGCTCATGGATAAGTTACAAATGTTGAGGGGCTCATGGCCACGTACCGAATAAATGTTGAGGGGCTCATGGCCAAGTACCTAACAAAAGTTGAGGGACTCATGGCCAAGTACCTAACAAAAGTTGAGAGGCTCATGGCCAAGTACCTAACAAAAGTTGAGAGGCTCATGGCCAAGTACCTAACAAAAGTTGAGAGGCTCATGGCCAAGTTCCTAACAAAAGTTGAGAGGCTCATGGCCAAGTACCTAACAAAAGTTGAGAGGCTGATGGCCAAGTACCTAACAAAAGTTGAGAGGCTCATGGCCAAGTACCTAACAAAAGTTGAGCGGCTCATGGCCAAGTACCTAACAAAAGTTGAGAGCTCATGGCCAAGTTCCTAACAAAAGTTGAGAGGCTCATGGCCAAGTACCTAACAAAAGTTGAGAGGCTCATGGCCAAGTACCTAACAAAAGTTGAGAGGCTCATGGATAAGTTACAAATGTTGAGGGGCTCATGGCCACGTACCGAATAAATGTTGAGGGGCTCATGGCCAAGTACCTAACAAAAGTTGAGGGACTCATGGCCAAGTACCTAACAAAAGTTGAGAGGCTCATGGCCAAGTACCTAACAAAAGTTGAGAGGCTCATGGCCAAGTACCTAACAAAAGTTGAGAGGCTCATGGCCAAGTTCCTAACAAAAGTTGAGAGGCTCATGGCCAAGTACCTAACAAAAGTTGAGAGGCTGATGGCCAAGTACCTAACAAAAGTTGAGAGGCTCATGGCCAAGTACCTAACAAATGTTGATGGGCTCATGAATAAGTTACAAAAGTTGAGAGGCTCATGGCCAAGTACCTAACAAAAGTTGAGAGGCTCATGGCCAAGTACCTAACAAATGTTGAGGGGCTCATGGCCAAGTACCTAACAAAAGTTGAGGGGCTTATGAATAAGTTACAAAAGTTGAGAGGCTCATGGCCAAGTACCTAAAAAATGTTGAGGGGCCCATAGCCAAGTACCTAACAAAAGTTGAGGGGCTCATGAATAAGTTACAAAAGTTGAGAGGCTGATGGCCGAGTACCTAACAAAAGTTGAGAGGCTCATGGCCAAGTACCTAACAAATGTTGATGGGCTCATGAATAAGTTACAAAAGTTGAGAGGCTCATGGCCAAGTACCTAACAAAAGTTGAGAGGCTCATGGCCAAGTACCTAACAAATGTTGAGGGGCTCATGGCCAAGTACCTAACAAAAGTTGAGGGGCTTATGAATAAGTTACAAAAGTTGAGAGGCTCATGGCCAAGTACCTAAAAAATGTTGAGGGGCCCATAGCCAAGTACCTAACAAAAGTTGAGGGGCTCATGAATAAGTTACAAAAGTTGAAAGGCTCATGGCCAAGTACCTAACAAAAGTTGAGAGGCTCATGGCCAAGTACCTAACAAAAGTTGAGGGGCTCATGAATAAGTTACAAAAGTTGAGAGGCTCATGGCCAAGTACCTAACAAATGTTGAGGGGCTCATGGCCAAGTACCTAACAAAAGTTGAGGGGCTCATGAATAAATTACAAAAGTTGAAAGGCTCATGGCCAAGTACCTAACAAAAGTTGAGAGGCTCATGGCCAAGTACCTAACAAAAGTTGAGGGGTTCATGAATAAGTTACAAAAGTTGAGAGGCTCATGGCCAAGTACCTAACAAATGTTGAGGGGCTCATGGCCAAGTACCTAACAAAAGTTGAGGGGCTCATGAATAAGTTACAAAAGTTGAGAGGCTCATGGCCAAGTACCTCACAATAGTTGAGAGGCTCATGGCCAAGTACCTGACAAAAGTTGAGAGGCTCATGGCCAAGTACCTAACAAAAGTTGTGAGGCTCATGGCCAAGTACCTAACAAAAGTTGAGAGGCTCATGGCCAAGTACATAACAAAAGTTGAGAGGCTCATGGCCAAGTACCTAACAAAAGTTGAGAGGCTCATGGCCAAGTATCTAACAAAAGTTGAGAGGCTCATGGCCAAGTACCTAACAAAAGTTGAGAGGCTCATGGCCAAGTACCTAACAAAAGTTGAGAGGCTCATGGCCAAGTACCTAATAAAAGTTGAGGGGCTCATGGCCAAGTACCTAACAAAAGTTGAGAGGCTCATGAATAAGTTACAAATGTTGAGGGGCTCAGGGCCAAGTACCTAACAAAAGTTGAGGGGCTCATGAATAAGTTACAAAAGTTGAGAGGCTCATGGCCAAGTACCTTACAAAAGTTGAGAGGCTCATGGCCAAGTACCTAACAAAAGTTGAGAGGCTCATGGCCAAGTACCTAACAAAAGTTGAGAGGCTCATGGCCAAGTACCTAACAAAAGTTGAGAGGCTCATGAATAAGTTACAAATGTTGAGGGGCTCAGGGCCAAGTACCTAACAAAAGTTGAGGGGCTCATGAATAAGTTACAAAAGTTGAGAGGCTCATGGTCAAGTACCTTACAAAAGTTGAGAGGCTCATGGCCAAGTACCTAACAAAAGTTGAGAGGCTCATGGCCAAGAACCTAACAAAAGTTGAGAGGCTCATGGCCAAGTACCTAACAAAAGTTGAGAGGCTCATGGATAAGTTACAAATGTTGAGGGGCTCATGGCCAAGTACCGAACAAATGTTGAGGGGCTCATGGCCAAGTACCTAACAAAAGTTGAGGGACTCATGGCCAAGTACCTAACAAAAGTTGAGAGGCTCATGGCCAAGTACCTAACAAAAGTTGAGAGGCTCATGGCCAAGTACCTAACAAAAGTTGAGAGGCTCATGGCCAAGTACCTAACAAAAGTTGAGAGGCTCATGGCCAAGTACCTAACAAAAGTTGAGAGGCTCATGGCCAAGTACCTAACAAAAGTTGAGAGGCTCATGGCCAAGTACCTAACAAAAGTTGAGAGGCTCATGGCCAAGTACCTAACAAATGTTGAGGGGCTCATGACCAAGTACCTAACAAAAGTTGAGGGGCTCATGAATAAGTTACAAAAGTTGAGAGGCTCATGGCCAAGTTCCTAACAAAAGTTGAGAGGCTCATGAATAAGTTACAAATGTTGAGGGGCTCAGGGCCAAGTACCTAACAAAAGTTGAGGGGCTCATGAATAAGTTACAAAAGTTGAGAGGCTCATGGATAAGTTACAAATGTTGGGGGGCTCATGGCCAAGTACCGAACAAATGTTGAGGGGCTCATGGCCAAGTACCTAACAAAAGTTGAGCGGCTCATGGCCAAGTACCTAACAAAAGTTGAGAGGCTCATGGCCAAGTTCCTAACAAAAGTTGAGAGGCTCATGGCCAAGTACCTAACAAAAGTTGAGAGGCTCATGGCCAAGTACCAAACAAAAGTTGAGCGGTTCATGGCCAAGTACCTAACAAAAGTTGAGAGGCTCATGGCCAAGTACCTAACAAAAGTTGAGAGGCTCATGGCCAAGTACCTAACAAAAGTTGAGCGGCTCATGGCCAAGTACCTAACAAAAGTTGAGAAGCTCATGGCCAAGTTCCTAACAAAAGTTGAGAGGCTCATGGCCAAGTACCTAACAAAAGTTGAGAGGCTCATGGATAAGTTACAAATGTTGAGGGGCTCATGGCCAAGTACCGAACAAATGTTGAAGGGCTCATGGCCAAGTACCTAACAAAAGTTGAGGGACTCATGGCCAAGTACCTAACAAAAGTTGAGAGGCTCATGGCCAAGTACCTAACAAAAGTTGAGAGGCTCATGGCCAAGTACCTAACAAAAGTTGAGCGGCTCATGGCCAAGTACCTAACAAAAGTTGAGAGGCTCATAGCCAAGTTCCTAACAAAAGTTGAGAGGCTCATGGCCAAGTACCTAACAAAAGTTGAGAGGCTCATGGCCAAGTACCTAACAAAAGTTGAGCGGCTCATGGCCAAGTACCTAACAAAAGTTGAGAGGCTCATGGCCAAGTACCTAACAAAAGTTGAGAGGCTCATGGCCAAGTACCTAACAAAAGTTGAGAGGCTCATGGCCAAGTACCTAACAAAAGTTGAGCGGCTCATGGCCAAGTACCTAACAAAAGTTGAGAGGGTCATGGCCAAGTTCCTAACAAAAGTTGAGAGGCTCATGGCCAAGTACCTAACAAAAGTTGAGAGGCTCATGGCCAAGTACCTAACAAATGTTGAGGGGCTCATGGCCAAGTACCTAACAAAAGTTGAGGGGCTCATGAATAAGTTACAAAAGTTGAGAGGCTCATGGCCAAGTACCTCACAAAAGTTGAGAGGCTCATGGCCAAGTACCTAACAAAAGTTGAGAGGCTCATGGCCAAGTACCTAACAAAAGTTGAGAGGCTCATGGCCAAGTACCTAACAAAAGTTGAGAGGCTCATGGCCAAGTACCTAACAAAAGTTGAGAGGCTCATGGCCAAGTACCTTACAAAAGTTGAGAGGCTCATGGCCAAGTACCTAACAAAAGTTGAGAGGCTCATGGCCAAGTACCTAACAAAAGTTGAGAGGCTCATGGCCAAGTACCTAACAAAAGTTGAGAGGCTCATGGCCAAGTACCTAACAAAAGTTGAGGGGCTCATGGCCAAGTACCTAACAAAAGTTGAGAGGCTCATGAATAAGTTACAAATGTTGAGGGGCTCAGGGCCAAGTACCTAACAAAAGTTGAGGGGCTCACGAATAAGTTACAAAAGTTGAGAGGCTCATGGCCAAGTACCTTACAAAAGTTGAGAGGCTCATGGCCAAGTACCTAACAAAAGTTGAGAGGCTCATGGCCAAGTACCTAACAAAAGTTGAGAGGCTCATGGCCAAGTACCAAACAAAAGTTGAGAGGCTCATGGCCAAGTACCTAACAAAAGTTGAGGGGCTCATGGCCAAGTACCTAACAAAAGTTGAGAGGCTCATGAATGAGTAACAAATGTTGAGGGGCTCAGGGCCAAGTACCTAACAAAAGTTGAGGGGCTCATGAATAAGTTACAAAAGTTGAGAGGCTCATGGCCAAGTACCTTACAAAAGTTGAGAGGCTCATGGCCAAGTACCTAACAAAAGTTGAGAGGCTCATGGCCAAGTACCTAACAAAAGTTGAGAGGCTCATGGCCAAGTACCTAACAAAAGTTGAGAGGCTCATGAATAAGTTACAAATGTTGAGGGGCTCAGGGCCAAGTACCTAACAAAAGTTGAGGGGCTCATGAATAAGTTACAAAAGTTGAGAGGCTCATGGCCAAGTACCTTACAAAAGTTGAGAGGCTCATGGCCAAGTACCTAACAAAAGTTGAGAGGCTCATGGCCAAGAACCTAACAAAAGTTGAGAGGCTCATGGCCAAGTACCTAACAAAAGTTGAGAGGCTCATGGATAAGTTACAAATGTTGAGGGGCTCATGGCCAAGTACCGAACAAATGTTGAGGGGCTCATGGCCAAGTACCTAACAAAAGTTGAGGGACTCATGGCCAAGTACCTAACAAAAGTTGAGAGGCTCATGGCCAAGTACCTAACAAAAGTTGAGAGGCTCATGGCCAAGTACCTAACAAAAGTTGAGAGGCTCATGGCCAAGTACCTAACAAAAGTTGAGAGGCTCATGGCCAAGTACCTAACAAAAGTTGAGAGGCTCATGGCCAAGTACCTAACAAATGTTGAGGGGCTCATGACCAAGTACCTAACAAAAGTTGAGGGGCTCATGAATAAGTTACAAAAGTTGAGAGGCTCATGGCCAAGTACCTAACAAATGTTGAGGGGCTCATGGCCAAGTACCTAACAAAAGTTGAGGGGCTCATGAATAAATTACAAAAGTTGAAAGGCTCATGGCCAAGTACCTAACAAAAGTTGAGAGGCTCATGGCCAAGTACCTAACAAAAGTTGAGGGGTTCATGAATAAGTTACAAAAGTTGAGAGGCTCATGGCCAAGTACCTAACAAATGTTGAGGGGCTCATGGCCAAGTACCTAACAAAAGTTGAGGGGCTCATGAATAAGTTACAAAAGTTGAGAGGCTCATGGCCAAGTACCTCACAATAGTTGAGAGGCTCATGGCCAAGTACCTGACAAAAGTTGAGAGGCTCATGGCCAAGTACCTAACAAAAGTTGTGAGGCTCATGGCCAAGTACCTAACAAAAGTTGAGAGGCTCATGGCCAAGTACATAACAAAAGTTGAGAGGCTCATGGCCAAGTACCTAACAAAAGTTGAGAGGCTCATGGCCAAGTATCTAACAAAAGTTGAGAGGCTCATGGCCAAGTACCTAACAAAAGTTGAGAGGCTCATGGCCAAGTACCTAACAAAAGTTGAGAGGCTCATGGCCAAGTACCTAATAAAAGTTGAGGGGCTCATGGCCAAGTACCTAACAAAAGTTGAGAGGCTCATGAATAAGTTACAAATGTTGAGGGGCTCAGGGCCAAGTACCTAACAAAAGTTGAGGGGCTCATGAATAAGTTACAAAAGTTGAGAGGCTCATGGCCAAGTACCTTACAAAAGTTGAGAGGCTCATGGCCAAGTACCTAACAAAAGTTGAGAGGCTCATGGCCAAGTACCTAACAAAAGTTGAGAGGCTCATGGCCAAGTACCTAACAAAAGTTGAGAGGCTCATGAATAAGTTACAAATGTTGAGGGGCTCAGGGCCAAGTACCTAACAAAAGTTGAGGGGCTCATGAATAAGTTACAAAAGTTGAGAGGCTCATGGCCAAGTACCTTACAAAAGTTGAGAGGCTCATGGCCAAGTACCTAACAAAAGTTGAGAGGCTCATGGCCAAGAACCTAACAAAAGTTGAGAGGCTCATGGCCAAGTACCTAACAAAAGTTGAGAGGCTCATGGATAAGTTACAAATGTTGAGGGGCTCATGGCCAAGTACCGAACAAATGTTGAGGGGCTCATGGCCAAGTACCTAACAAAAGTTGAGGGACTCATGGCCAAGTACCTAACAAAAGTTGAGAGGCTCATGGCCAAGTACCTAACAAAAGTTGAGAGGCTCATGGCCAAGTACCTAACAAAAGTTGAGAGGCTCATGGCCAAGTACCTAACAAAAGTTGAGAGGCTCATGGCCAAGTACCTAACAAAAGTTGAGAGGCTCATGGCCAAGTACCTAACAAAAGTTGAGAGGCTCATGGCCAAGTACCTAACAAAAGTTGAGAGGCTCATGGCCAAGTACCTAACAAATGTTGAGGGGCTCATGACCAAGTACCTAACAAAAGTTGAGGGGCTCATGAATAAGTTACAAAAGTTGAGAGGCTCATGGCCAAGTTCCTAACAAAAGTTGAGAGGCTCATGAATAAGTTACAAATGTTGAGGGGCTCAGGGCCAAGTACCTAACAAAAGTTGAGGGGCTCATGAATAAGTTACAAAAGTTGAGAGGCTCATGGATAAGTTACAAATGTTGGGGGGCTCATGGCCAAGTACCGAACAAATGTTGAGGGGCTCATGGCCAAGTACCTAACAAAAGTTGAGCGGCTCATGGCCAAGTACCTAACAAAAGTTGAGAGGCTCATGGCCAAGTTCCTAACAAAAGTTGAGAGGCTCATGGCCAAGTACCTAACAAAAGTTGAGAGGCTCATGGCCAAGTACCAAACAAAAGTTGAGCGGTTCATGGCCAAGTACCTAACAAAAGTTGAGAGGCTCATGGCCAAGTACCTAACAAAAGTTGAGAGGCTCATGGCCAAGTACCTAACAAAAGTTGAGCGGCTCATGGCCAAGTACCTAACAAAAGTTGAGAAGCTCATGGCCAAGTTCCTAACAAAAGTTGAGAGGCTCATGGCCAAGTACCTAACAAAAGTTGAGAGGCTCATGGATAAGTTACAAATGTTGAGGGGCTCATGGCCAAGTACCGAACAAATGTTGAAGGGCTCATGGCCAAGTACCTAACAAAAGTTGAGGGACTCATGGCCAAGTACCTAACAAAAGTTGAGAGGCTCATGGCCAAGTACCTAACAAAAGTTGAGAGGCTCATGGCCAAGTACCTAACAAAAGTTGAGCGGCTCATGGCCAAGTACCTAACAAAAGTTGAGAGGCTCATAGCCAAGTTCCTAACAAAAGTTGAGAGGCTCATGGCCAAGTACCTAACAAAAGTTGAGAGGCTCATGGCCAAGTACCTAACAAAAGTTGAGCGGCTCATGGCCAAGTACCTAACAAAAGTTGAGAGGCTCATGGCCAAGTACCTAACAAAAGTTGAGAGGCTCATGGCCAAGTACCTTACAAAAGTTGAGAGGCTCATGGCCAAGTACCTAACAAAAGTTGAGAGGCTCATGGCCAAGTACCTTACAAAAGTTGAGGGGCTCATGAATAAGTTACAAAAGTTGAGAGGCTCATGGCCAAGTACCTAACAAAAGTTGAGGGACTCATGGCCAAGTACCTAACAAAAGTTGAGAGGCTCATGGCCAAGTACCTAACAAAAGTTGAGGGGCTCATGGCCAAGTACCTAACAAAAGTTGAGCGGCTCATGGCCAAGTACCTAACTAAAGTTGCGAGGCTCATGAATAAGTTCCAAATGTTGAGGGGCTCTATTAATTAACATCTAAATTAATTATTATAGGGGAGGGGATATTTTAAGGAAGGGGCTTATTTATAATGCTAAATTAATTATTATACAATGTGGAGACGACAATACAACAATAAATGAAAACACTGGCAATACTAATGCATAAGAGTATTTTGGAACTATCAAATAAATCCTAACATGGAAATTATAAAAGTCAATTCTTCAAATAAACTAACCTAACCTAACCTAACCTAACCTAACCTAACCTTACCTAACCTAACAAAAGTTGAGAGGCTCATGGCCAAGTACCTAACAAAAGTTGAGAGGCTCATGGCCAAGTACCTAACAAAAATTGAGCGGCTCATGGCCAAGTACCTAACAAAAGTTGAGAGGCTCATGGCCAAGTACCTAACAAAAGTTGAGAGGCTCATGGCCAAGTACCTAACAAAAGTTGAGAGGCTCATGGCCAAGTACCTAACAAAAGTTGAGAGGCTCATGGCCAAGTACCTAACAAAAGTTGAGCGGCTCATGGCCAAGTACCTAACAAAAGTTGAGAGGCTCATGGCCAAGTTCCTAACAAAAGTTGAGAGGCTCATGGCCAAGTACCTAACAAAAGTTGAGAGGCTCATGGCCAAGTACCTAACAAATGTTGAGGGGCTCATGGCCAAGTACCTAACAAAAGTTGAGGGGCTCATGAATAAGTTACAAAAGTTGAGAGGCTCATGGCCAAGTACCTCACAAAAGTTGAGAGGCTCATGGCCAAGTACCTAACAAAAGTTGAGAGGCTCATGGCCAAGTACCTAACAAAAGTTGAGAGGCTCATGGCCAAGTACCTAACAAAAGTTGAGAGGCTCATGGCCAAGTACCTAACAAAAGTTGAGAGGCTCATGGCCAAGTACCTTACAAAAGTTGAGAGGCTCATGGCCAAGTACCTAACAAAAGTTGAGAGGCTCATGGCCAAGTACCTAACAAAAGTTGAGAGGCTCATGGCCAAGTACCTAACAAAAGTTGAGAGGCTCATGGCCAAGTACCTAACAAAAGTTGAGGGGCTCATGGCCAAGTACCTAACAAAAGTTGAGAGGCTCATGAATAAGTTACAAATGTTGAGGGGCTCAGGGCCAAGTACCTAACAAAAGTTGAGGGGCTCACGAATAAGTTACAAAAGTTGAGAGGCTCATGGCCAAGTACCTTACAAAAGTTGAGAGGCTCATGGCCAAGTACCTAACAAAAGTTGAGAGGCTCATGGCCAAGTACCTAACAAAAGTTGAGAGGCTCATGGCCAAGTACCAAACAAAAGTTGAGAGGCTCATGGCCAAGTACCTAACAAAAGTTGAGGGGCTCATGGCCAAGTACCTAACAAAAGTTGAGAGGCTCATGAATGAGTAACAAATGTTGAGGGGCTCAGGGCCAAGTACCTAACAAAAGTTGAGGGGCTCATGAATAAGTTACAAAAGTTGAGAGGCTCATGGCCAAGTACCTTACAAAAGTTGAGAGGCTCATGGCCAAGTACCTAACAAAAGTTGAGAGGCTCATGGCCAAGTACCTAACAAAAGTTGAGAGGCTCATGGCCAAGTACCTAACAAAAGTTGAGAGGCTCATGGTTAAGTTACAAATGTTGAGGGGCTCATGGCCAAGTACCGAACAAATGTTGAGGGGCTCATGGCCAAGTACCTAACAAAAGTTGAGGGACTCATGGCCAAGTACCTAACAAAAGTTGAGAGGCTCATGGCCAAGTACCTAACAAAAGTTGAGAGGCTCATGGCCAAGTACCTAACAAAAGTTGAGCGGCTCATGGCCAAGTACCTTACAAAAGTTGAGAGGCTCATGGCCAAGTTCCTAACAAAAGTTGAGAGGCTCATGGCCAAGTACCTAACAAAAGTTGAGAGGCTCATGGCCAAGTACCTAACAAAAGTTGAGAGGCTCATGGCCAAGTACCTAACAAATGTTGAGGGGCTCATGGTTAAGTTACAAATGTTGAGGGGCTCATGGCCAAGTACCGAACAAATGTTGAGGGGCTCATGGCCAAGTACCTAACAAAAGTTGAGGGACTCATGGCCAAGTACCTAACAAAAGTTGAGAGGCTCATGGCCAAGTACCTAACAAAAGTTGAGAGGCTCATGGCCAAGTACCTAACAAAAGTTGAGCGGCTCATGGCCAAGTACCTTACAAAAGTTGAGAGGCTCATGGCCAAGTACCTAACAAAAGTTGAGGGGCTCATGGCCAAGTACCTAATAAAAGTTGAGGGGCTCATGGCCAAGTACCTAACAAAAGTTGAGAGGCTCATGAATAAGTTACAAATGTTGAGGGGCTCAGGGCCAAGTACCGAACAAAAGTTGAGGGGCTCACGAATAAGTTACAAAAGTTGAGAGGCTCATGGCCAAGTACCTTACAAAAGTTGAGAGGCTCATGGCCAAGTACCTAACAAAAGTTGAGAGGCTCATGGCCAAGTACCTAACAAAAGTTGAGAGGCTCATGGCCAAGTACCTAACAAAAGTTGAGAGGCTCATGGATAAGTTACAAATGTTGAGGGGCTCATGGCCAAGTACCGAACAAATGTTGAGGGGCTCATGGCCAAGTACCTAACAAAAGTTGAGGGACTCATGGCCAAGTACCTAACAAAAGTTGAGAGGCTCATGGCCAAGTACCTAACAAAAGTTGAAAGGCTCATGGCCAAGTACCTAACAAAAGTTGAGCGGCTCATGGCCAAGTACCTAACAAAAGTTGAGAGGCTCATGGCCAAGTTCCTAACAAAAGTTGAGAGGCTCATGGCCAAGTACCTAACAAAAGTTGAGAGGCTCATGGCCAAGTACCTAACAAAAGTTGAGAGGCTCATGGCCAAGTACCTAACAAATGTTGAGGGGCTCATGAATAAGTTACAAAAGTTGAGAGGCTCATGGCCAAGTACCTAACAAAAGTTGAGGGGCTCATGGCCAAGTACCTAACAAAAGTTGAGAGGCTCATGAATAAGTTACAAATGTTGAGGGGCTCAGGGCCAAGTACCTAACAAAAGTTGAGGGGCTCATGAATAAGTTACAAAAGTTGAGAGGCTCATGGCCAAGTACCTAACAAATGTTGAGGGGCTCATGGCCAAGTACCTAACAAAAGTTGAGGGGCTCATGGCCAAGTACCTTACAAAAGTTGAGAGGCTCATGGCCAAGTACCTAACAAAAGTTGAGTGGCTCATGGCCAAGTACCTAACAAAAGTTGCGAGGCTCATGAATAAGTTACAAATGTTGAGGGGCTCTATTAATTAACATCTAAATTAATTATTATAGGGGAGGGGATATTTTAAGGAAGGGGCTAATTTATAATGCTAAATTAATTATTATACAATGTGGAGACGACAATACAACAATAAATGAAAACACTGGCAATATTAACCCCTAGTGCGCATGCCTAGGTTTACCTAAAAATGCAAATCCCGTCGACCTAGTCTCAAGTTTCTTTTTATTTTTGGGTAGGCCTTCCTAAAAATGGTGATTTCATCACCAAGCAGTAATTTGCACACCATAAATTATACCTTCCTAACTTCGTTATGAGTTATATCATAAAACTAAACTACCAAATAAACAGTATGTACTTACGTGAACTTGCTGTGATGAGATAATTTTTCTTTTTTCTTATTTTCACTCGCCTAATCTAGAAACTATTTATCAATATCACTAATACACACATTCACTCACGTCACAAACACTTGAAAACGTTAGCACAATGTACAGGCCTAATCATAAACACGATAACAGCACCTCATTCCACTTGTAACACGATCTTTGCGATAAGAAACTTTTTGTTTACACAACGTAAATACTCCGCGGCCATTACGCAGCGACGCGCGCAGAGCCGGCCCGAAAACTGGTTTATACTGGTTCGCGGGAGCCGTGGGGTACCGTCAGCGCGTCAGAGTAAAAAGACCGCGAATATTTGTATCTTATAATTTTCAAGTACGATATTATTTTATTATAAATTATTGTTCCTTTAGTCTGTTTATTATGTTACTTTAAATTTTATTAGATGACATAATATTACTCTTTATTATCTCACTATTTGTGTTCTATTACAATAATAATGACCTGTTCAAAAAAACACACGAAAAAAATTTTTGGTTTGAGATATCCCAATTATTATTATTATTTCGATTTCTTTGAAAATAATGATTCATCATTATTTGTAACTAGGTACACTTATTTACTAACAGCTGTGTAACAATTATTATGGACAAAGCATTACATAAATGATTATTCTATCTTTCCTTATTATGTAGGTAGGTACCTAAATCCATTTACCACCCCACCCATTCTCTCTCACGGACAGGAGGACCTGTGTCCCAGCAGTGGGAACATTATAGTCCGATTATGCCTAAACAATAAAAACCGGCCGAGTGCGTGTCAGACCACCTACAATGAAGGATTCCGTAGTAGGGATGAAATTAACCCAAAAACAAACTTAACTTTGTAGTTGAAAAATATGTTCTCCCATACATCGACATACGTCACGGTCAATTCTCCAGCTGCAAATGTAAGTTTGTAATCGCATTTTTTGCGATAACGAAGTATGTGGAGGTAATTATTGTGTTTATTCATCATGAAAGTTTGCCTTTTTGAATTTTTAATTCTTGTATCAATAGTAGGTAGTCGGTTTTTAGAATATCTAATGCACCGCAGTTATGCACCTATGCGGTGCATTAGACATTCCCTCTAGTCTTATGCACCTATGCGGTATCATATGACATTCTCGTAACAGTAATGCGAATAAAAAAGCAAGACATTCGCTGCGAACAAGCCAAAACTACTTCCCTCTGTGCACACACGCTCACACTTACAATTAAAGTACACCTCAGTAAGTGCACGCATGTTTACGAAACCGGCCTCACGTCACTGTTGATAGCGTTGTATTTGTTTTTTATTTGCATTACTGTCACGAGAATATCACATGATACCGCATAGGTGCATAAGACTAGAGGGAATGTCTAATGCACCGCATAGGTGCATAACTGCGTTTGCACTGGCGGAAAATTCACAACAAAACATGTTGAAATCTCTATTTTCTCTCAATGTTCTATACAATTTTTGACAGCAACTAGAGATTTCAACATGTTTTGTTGTGAATGTTTCACCAGTGCAAACGCATAGTAAAAAAGAATATCTAATGCACGGCATACGTGCAAAACTACTGTTACGGTCGAGGAAGGGTCTTTAGAGACTGGCATACAGACAGACAACGAAATAAGTGGAGGTAATTATTGTTTATTTTTACTCCTCCATCAATGGTAGTCGGTTTTTAGTACAACTTTTCCTAGCTCTTCGTAAGTATGTGGGATACCTACTTACGGAAAGCTAGGAAAAGTTTGAAATAAAACACATTTTGCTTTCAAGAAATATATTATAACAAAATAAAACAAAACTCATACTCAAAGCATTTATTTCAAATAAACCAGTTACAGGCACTTTTCAACTGTCAAGGAGTCGTTCACTTAGAAAGATGAAGCTAGTTGCCCATTCCAAAGAGTAGTAGGTACACACGTATCGACGGGTCGCTAGAACCGGGACAGCATGAGGGTGGCTGAAAAGACAAGAAATACAAATTATTCCACTGAAACTAAATAAATATATATAGTAATATGCTATACTGAAAATACTTACCGTGGTGCGCGGTGGGGATGGGGACAGATCGGAGCGCGGGGTAGCGTCAAGGAACCCCATGATGATAGCGCGACGGGCGGCGCTGTCTGGGGCCCTTTTGCACGGAGCGGGGGTCACACTCGTGACCTTGAGGTCGAGGACAGCCTCGCCATGCTGAAAATATCATAAAACAATCATTTACCAAATTAATGGCCTAGGAAAATACCATGATCCTAAAAAAACATTCATACTTTTTGAGGACATTCACCTTTTTTCAAGTCGGTAAAAAAAAAAAACAATAACTTCGACATTTATTTTTCTTACACATGTCAGTTATGTAAACTGCAAGAAATAATAAAATGTAATCTTTCTTTTTTTCTTTCTTTCTTTCTTATTGGAACAAAAAATTCTAGTTGGATTCTTTTTGCAGATAGTACTTTTTACTGGCCCCGCCTACTATGAGCGCTGTGTCATGGTACGGGGGAATCGCCGAATTGGAAATACGATTACGATAACAATTCGCAATAATATCAGTAGCTATTAGCCAAATTATGTTCGTAGATTATTTTGCTAGATACTTATGTGTATTTCAAACAGTATACAAGAATATTTATTGTAAATACATTACTAAACACGGCGGCGACAGCGTCAAAATTGTTTACTACAAAAGTTTCGTTACTTGTTCACTGAAATATTTATCACTTTCCGATAAACTAACACTCAATACGAAATCCACACTTATTTCTCAGTAATTCTGTATAAAATTCTTATAAGATTACTCACCGTTTTCTTCTTTTATTCTGTTGCGAACAAACGTAAACAACACTTGACACTTGACGAATTTTGCCAATATGGCGTCGCGCGTCACACGACCACAGATAGATTTTGTTTGTTAAGTTTTCGTTCCGTTTTTAGTGGTGTTACCAAGAAATTGTTACTAAAATCAGTAAACTATTAATCGATTATTCGAATGATACAGCCAGATCGTGTTGCAAGTGCAAATAAACGACAAAAATCATCGTCCAATGGCAACAATTGTAGCATGATACCCCATAGGTGCCATCGACAGTTGGGGCGTTTTCGTTCATGATACCTATGGGGTATCACGTGACAGTTGAGAAGTTAATGCATAAGAGTATTTTGGATTTATCAAATAAATCCTAACATGGAAATTAAAAAAGTCATTTCTTCAAATAAACTAACCTAACCTAACCTAACCTAACCTAACCTAACCTAACAAAAGTTGAGAGGCTCATGGCCAAGTACCTTACAAAAGTTGAGAGGCTCATGGCCAAGTACCTAACAAAAGTTGAGAGGCTCATGGCCAAGTACCTAACAAAAGTTGAGAGGCTCATGGCCAAGTACCTAACAAAAGTTGAGAGGCTCATGGCCAAGAACCTAACAAAAGTCTAGAGGCTCATGGCCAAGTACCTAACTAAAGTTGCGAGGCTCATGAATAAGTTACAAATATTGAGGGGCTCTATTAATTAACATCTAAATTAATTATTATAGGGGAGGGGATATTTTAAGGAAGGGGCTAATTTATAATGCTAAATTAATTATTATACAATGTGGAGACGACAATACAACAATAAATGAAAACACTGGCAATATTAATGCATAAGAGTATTTTGGAACTATCAAATAAATCCTAACATGGAAATTAAAAAAGTCATTTCTTCAAATAAACTAACCTAACCTAACCTAACCTAACCTAACCTAACCTAACAAAAGTTGAGAGGCTCATGGCCAAGTACCTAACAAAAGTTGAGAGGCTCATGGCCAAGTACCTAACAAAAGTTGAGAGGCTCATGGCCAAGTTCCTAACAAAAGTTGAGAGGCTCATGGCCAAGTACCTAACAAAAGTTGAGAGGCTCATGGCCAAGTACCTTACAAAAGTTGAGAGGCTCATGGCCAAGTACCTAACAAAAGTTGAGAGGCTCATGGCCAAGTACCTAACAAAAGTTGAGAGGCTTATGGCCAAGTACCTAACAAAAGTTGAGAGGCTCATGGCCAAGTACCTAACAAAAGTTGAGGGGCTCATGGCCAAGTACCTAACAAAAGTTGAGAGGCTCATGAATAAGTTACAAATGTTGAGGGGCTCAGGGCCAAGTACCTAACAAAAGTTGAGGGGCTCATGAATAAGTTACAAAAGTTGAGAGGCTCATGGCCAAGTACCTTACAAAAGTTGAGAGGCTCATGGCCAAGTACCTAACAAAAGTTGAGAGGCTCATGGCCAAGTACCTAACAAAAGTTGAGAGGCTCATGGCCAAGTACCTAACAAAAGTTGAGGGGCTCATGGCCAAGTACCTAACAAAAGTTGAGAGGCTCATGAATAAGTTACAAATGTTGAGGGGCTCAGGGCCAAGTACCTAACAAAAGTTGAGGGGCTCATGAATAAGTTACAAAATTTGAGAGGCTCATGGCCAAGTACCTTACAAAAGTTGAGAGGCTCATGGCCAAGTACCTAACAAAAGTTGAGAGGCTCATGGCCAAGTACCTAACAAAAGTTGAGAGGCTCATGGCCAAGTACCAAACAAAAGTTGAGAGGCTCATGGCCAAGTACCTAACAAAAGTTGAGGGGCTCATGGCCAAGTACCTAACAAAAGTTGAGAGGCTCATGAATAAGTTACAAATGTTGAGGGGCTCAGGGCCAAGTACCTAACAAAAGTTGAGGGGCTCATGAATAAGTTACAAAAGTTGAGAGGCTCATGGCCAAGTACCTAACAAAAGTTGAGAGGCTCATGGCCAAGTACCTAAAAAAAGTTGAGAGGCTCATGGATAAGTTACAAATGTTGAGGGGCTCATGGCCAAGTACCGAACAAATGTTGAGGGGCTCATGGCCAAGTACCTAACAAAAGTTGAGGGACTCATGGCCAAGTACCTAACAAAAGTTGAGAGGCTCATGGCCAAGTACCTAACAAAAGTTGAGAGGCTCATGGCCAAGTACCTAACAAAAGTTGAGAGGCTCATGGCCAAGTACCTAACAAAAGTTGAGAGGCTCATGGCCAAGTTCCTAACAAAAGTTGAGAGGCTCATGGCCAAGTACCTAACAAAAGTTGAGAGGCTCATGGCCAAGTACCTAACAAATGTTGAGGGGCTCATGGCCAATTACCTAACAAAAGTTGAGGGGCTCATGAATAAGTTACAAAAGTTGAGAGGCTCATGGCCAAGTACCTCACAAAAGTTGAGAGGCTCATGGCCAAGTACCTAACAAAAGTTGAGAGGCTCATGGCCAAGTACCTAACAAAAGTTGAGAGGCTCATGGCCAAGTACCTAACAAAAGTTGAGAGGCTCATGGCCAAGTACCTAACAAAAGTTGAGAGGCTCATGGCCAAGTACCTAACAAAAGTTGAGAGGCTCATGGCCAAGTACCTAACAAAAGTTGAGAGGCTCATGGCCAAGTACCTAACAAAAGTTGAGAGGCTCATGGCCAAGTACCTAACAAAAGTTGAGAGGCTCATGGCCAAGTACCTAACAAAAGTTGAGAGGCTCATGGATAAGTTACAAATGTTGAGGGGCTCATGGCCAAGTACCGAACAAATGTTGAGGGGCTCATGGCCAAGTACCTAACAAAAGTTGAGGGACTCATGGCCAAGTACCTAACAAAAGTTGAGAGGCTCATGGCCAAGTACCTAACAAAAGTTGAGAGGCTCATGGCCAAGTACCCAACAAAAGTTGAGCGGCTCATGGCCAAGTACCTAACAAAAGTTGAGAGGCTCATGGCCAAGTTCCTAACAAAAGTTGAGAGGCTCGTGGCCAAGTACCTAACAAAAGTTGAGAGGCTCATGGCCAAGTACCTTACAAAAGTTGAGAGGCTCATGGCCAAGTACCTAACAAAAGTTGAGAGGCTCATGGCCAAGTACCTAACAAAAGTTGAGAGGCTCATGGCCAAGTACCTAACAAAAGTTGAGAGGCTCATGGCCAAGTACCTAACAAAAGTTGAGGGGCTCATGGCCAAGTACCTAACAAAAGTTGAGAGGCTCATGAATAAGTTACAAATGTTGAGGGGCTCAGGGCCAAGTACCTAACAAAAGTTGAGGGGCTCATGAATAAGTTACAAAAGTTGAGAGGCTCATGGCCAAGTACCTTACAAAAGTTGAGAGGCTCATGGCCAAGTACCTAACAAAAGTTGAGAGGCTCATGGCCAAGTACCTAACAAAAGTTGAGAGGCTCATGGCCAAGTACCTAACAAAAGTTGAGAGGCTCATGGCCAAGTACCTAACAAAAGTCTAGAGGCTCATGGCCAAGTACCTAACTAAAGTTGCGAGGCTCATGAATAAGTTACAAATGTTGAGGGGCTCTATTAATTAACATCTAAATTAATTATTATAGGGGAGGGGATATTTTAAGGAAGGGGCTAATTTATAATGCTAAATTAATTATTATACAATGTGGAGACGACAATACAACAATAAATGAAAACACTGGCAATATTAATGCATAAGAGTATTTTGGAACTATCAAATAAATCCTAACATGGAAATTAAAAAAGTCATTTCTTCAAATAAACTAACCTAACCTAACCTAACCTAACCTAACCTAACCTAACAAAAGTTGAGAGGCTCATGGCCAAGTACCTAACAAAAGTTGAGAGGCTCATGGCCAAGTACCTAACAAAAGTTGAGAGGCTCATGGCCAAGTACCTAACAAAAGTTGAGAGGCTCATGGCCAAGTACCTAACAAAAGTTGAGAGGCTCATGGCCAAGTACCTAACAAAAGTTGAGAGGCTCATGGCCAAGTACCTAACAAATGTTGAGGGGCTCATGACCAAGTACCTAACAAAAGTTGAGGGGCTCATGAATAAGTTACAAAAGTTGAGAGGCTCATGGCCAAGTTCCTAACAAAAGTTGAGAGGCTCATGAATAAGTTACAAATGTTGAGGGGCTCAGGGCCAAGTACCTAACAAAAGTTGAGGGGCTCATGAATAAGTTACAAAAGTTGAGAGGCTCATGGATAAGTTACAAATGTTGGGGGGCTCATGGCCAAGTACCGAACAAATGTTAAGGGGCTCATGGCCAAGTACCTAACAAAAGTTGAGCGGCTCATGGCCAAGTACCTAACAAAAGTTGAGAGGCTCATGGCCAAGTTCCTAACAAAAGTTGAGAGGCTCATGGCCAAGTACCTAACAAAAGTTGAGAGGCTCATGGCCAAGTACCTAACAAAAGTTGAGCGGTTCATGGCCAAGTACCTAACAAAAGTTGAGAGGCTCATGGCCAAGTACCTAACAAAAGTTGAGAGGCTCATGGCCAAGTACCTAACAAAAGTTGAGCGGCTCATGGCCAAGTACCTAACAAAAGTTGAGAGGCTCATGGCCAAGTTCCTAACAAAAGTTGAGAGGCTCATGGCCAAGTACCTAACAAAAGTTGAGAGGCTCATGAATAAGTTACAAAAGTTGAGAGGCTCATGGCCAAGTACCTAACAAATGTTGAGGGGCTCATGGCCAAGTACCTAACAAAAGTTGAGGGGCTCATGGCCAAGTACCTTACAAAAGTTGAGAGGCTCATGGCCAAGTACCTAACAAAAGTTGAGTGGCTCATGGCCAAGTACCTAACAAAAGTTGCGAGGCTCATGAATAAGTTACAAATGTTGAGGGGCTCTATTAATTAACATCTAAATTAATTATTATAGGGGAGGGGATATTTTAAGGAAGGGGCTAATTTATAATGCTAAATTAATTATTATACAATGTGGAGACGACAATACAACAATAAATGAAAACACTGGCAATATTAATGCATAAGAGTATTTTGGATTTATCAAATAAATCCTAACATGGAAATTAAAAAAGTCATTTCTTCAAATAAACTAACCTAACCTAACCTAACCTAACCTAACCTAACCTAACAAAAGTTGAGAGGCTCATGGCCAAGTACCTTACAAAAGTTGAGAGGCTCATGGCCAAGTACCTAACAAAAGTTGAGAGGCTCATGGCCAAGTACCTAACAAAAGTTGAGAGGCTCATGGCCAAGTACCTAACAAAAGTTGAGAGGCTCATGGCCAAGAACCTAACAAAAGTCTAGAGGCTCATGGCCAAGTACCTAACTAAAGTTGCGAGGCTCATGAATAAGTTACAAATATTGAGGGGCTCTATTAATTAACATCTAAATTAATTATTATAGGGGAGGGGATATTTTAAGGAAGGGGCTAATTTATAATGCTAAATTAATTATTATACAATGTGGAGACGACAATACAACAATAAATGAAAACACTGGCAATATTAATGCATAAGAGTATTTTGGAACTATCAAATAAATCCTAACATGGAAATTAAAAAAGTCATTTCTTCAAATAAACTAACCTAACCTAACCTAACCTAACCTAACCTAACCTAACAAAAGTTGAGAGGCTCATGGCCAAGTACCTAACAAAAGTTGAGAGGCTCATGGCCAAGTACCTAACAAAAGTTGAGAGGCTCATGGCCAAGTTCCTAACAAAAGTTGAGAGGCTCATGGCCAAGTACCTAACAAAAGTTGAGAGGCTCATGGCCAAGTACCTTACAAAAGTTGAGAGGCTCATGGCCAAGTACCTAACAAAAGTTGAGAGGCTCATGGCCAAGTACCTAACAAAAGTTGAGAGGCTTATGGCCAAGTACCTAACAAAAGTTGAGAGGCTCATGGCCAAGTACCTAACAAAAGTTGAGGGGCTCATGGCCAAGTACCTAACAAAAGTTGAGAGGCTCATGAATAAGTTACAAATGTTGAGGGGCTCAGGGCCAAGTACCTAACAAAAGTTGAGGGGCTCATGAATAAGTTACAAAAGTTGAGAGGCTCATGGCCAAGTACCTTACAAAAGTTGAGAGGCTCATGGCCAAGTACCTAACAAAAGTTGAGAGGCTCATGGCCAAGTACCTAACAAAAGTTGAGAGGCTCATGGCCAAGTACCTAACAAAAGTTGAGGGGCTCATGGCCAAGTACCTAACAAAAGTTGAGAGGCTCATGAATAAGTTACAAATGTTGAGGGGCTCAGGGCCAAGTACCTAACAAAAGTTGAGGGGCTCATGAATAAGTTACAAAAGTTGAGAGGCTCATGGCCAAGTACCTTACAAAAGTTGAGAGGCTCATGGCCAAGTACCTAACAAAAGTTGAGAGGCTCATGGCCAAGTACCTAACAAAAGTTGAGAGGCTCATGGCCAAGTACCAAACAAAAGTTGAGAGGCTCATGGCCAAGTACCTAACAAAAGTTGAGGGGCTCATGGCCAAGTACCTAACAAAAGTTGAGAGGCTCATGAATAAGTTACAAATGTTGAGGGGCTCAGGGCCAAGTACCTAACAAAAGTTGAGGGGCTCATGAATAAGTTACAAAAGTTGAGAGGCTCATGGCCAAGTACCTAACAAAAGTTGAGAGGCTCATGGCCAAGTACCTAAAAAAAGTTGAGAGGCTCATGGATAAGTTACAAATGTTGAGGGGCTCATGGCCAAGTACCGAACAAATGTTGAGGGGCTCATGGCCAAGTACCTAACAAAAGTTGAGGGACTCATGGCCAAGTACCTAACAAAAGTTGAGAGGCTCATGGCCAAGTACCTAACAAAAGTTGAGAGGCTCATGGCCAAGTACCTAACAAAAGTTGAGAGGCTCATGGCCAAGTACCTAACAAAAGTTGAGAGGCTCATGGCCAAGTTCCTAACAAAAGTTGAGAGGCTCATGGCCAAGTACCTAACAAAAGTTGAGAGGCTCATGGCCAAGTACCTAACAAATGTTGAGGGGCTCATGGCCAATTACCTAACAAAAGTTGAGGGGCTCATGAATAAGTTACAAAAGTTGAGAGGCTCATGGCCAAGTACCTCACAAAAGTTGAGAGGCTCATGGCCAAGTACCTAACAAAAGTTGAGAGGCTCATGGCCAAGTACCTAACAAAAGTTGAGAGGCTCATGGCCAAGTACCTAACAAAAGTTGAGAGGCTCATGGCCAAGTACCTAACAAAAGTTGAGAGGCTCATGGCCAAGTACCTAACAAAAGTTGAGAGGCTCATGGCCAAGTACCTAACAAAAGTTGAGAGGCTCATGGCCAAGTACCTTACAAAAGTTGAGAGGCTCATGGCCAAGTACCTAACAAAAGTTGAGAGGCTCATGGCCAAGTACCTAACAAAAGTTGAGAGGCTCATGGATAAGTTACAAATGTTGAGGGGCTCATGGCCAAGTACCGAACAAATGTTGAGGGGCTCATGGCCAAGTACCTAACAAAAGTTGAGGGACTCATGGCCAAGTACCTAACAAAAGTTGAGAGGCTCATGGCCAAGTACCTAACAAAAGTTGAGAGGCTCATGGCCAAGTACCCAACAAAAGTTGAGCGGCTCATGGCCAAGTACCTAACAAAAGTTGAGAGGCTCATGGCCAAGTTCCTAACAAAAGTTGAGAGGCTCGTGGCCAAGTACCTAACAAAAGTTGAGAGGCTCATGGCCAAGTACCTTACAAAAGTTGAGAGGCTCATGGCCAAGTACCTAACAAAAGTTGAGAGGCTCATGGCCAAGTACCTAACAAAAGTTGAGAGGCTCATGGCCAAGTACCTAACAAAAGTTGAGAGGCTCATGGCCAAGTACCTAACAAAAGTTGAGGGGCTCATGGCCAAGTACCTAACAAAAGTTGAGAGGCTCATGAATAAGTTACAAATGTTGAGGGGCTCAGGGCCAAGTACCTAACAAAAGTTGAGGGGCTCATGAATAAGTTACAAAAGTTGAGAGGCTCATGGCCAAGTACCTTACAAAAGTTGAGAGGCTCATGGCCAAGTACCTAACAAAAGTTGAGAGGCTCATGGCCAAGTACCTAACAAAAGTTGAGAGGCTCATGGCCAAGTACCTAACAAAAGTTGAGAGGCTCATGGCCAAGTACCTAACAAAAGTCTAGAGGCTCATGGCCAAGTACCTAACTAAAGTTGCGAGGCTCATGAATAAGTTACAAATGTTGAGGGGCTCTATTAATTAACATCTAAATTAATTATTATAGGGGAGGGGATATTTTAAGGAAGGGGCTAATTTATAATGCTAAATTAATTATTATACAATGTGGAGACGACAATACAACAATAAATGAAAACACTGGCAATATTAATGCATAAGAGTATTTTGGAACTATCAAATAAATCCTAACATGGAAATTAAAAAAGTCATTTCTTCAAATAAACTAACCTAACCTAACCTAACCTAACCTAACCTAACCTAACAAAAGTTGAGAGGCTCATGGCCAAGTACCTAACAAAAGTTGAGAGGCTCATGGCCAAGTACCTAACAAAAGTTGAGAGGCTCATGGCCAAGTACCTAACAAAAGTTGAGAGGCTCATGGCCAAGTACCTAACAAAAGTTGAGAGGCTCATGGCCAAGTACCTAACAAAAGTTGAGAGGCTCATGGCCAAGTACCTAACAAATGTTGAGGGGCTCATGACCAAGTACCTAACAAAAGTTGAGGGGCTCATGAATAAGTTACAAAAGTTGAGAGGCTCATGGCCAAGTTCCTAACAAAAGTTGAGAGGCTCATGAATAAGTTACAAATGTTGAGGGGCTCAGGGCCAAGTACCTAACAAAAGTTGAGGGGCTCATGAATAAGTTACAAAAGTTGAGAGGCTCATGGATAAGTTACAAATGTTGGGGGGCTCATGGCCAAGTACCGAACAAATGTTAAGGGGCTCATGGCCAAGTACCTAACAAAAGTTGAGCGGCTCATGGCCAAGTACCTAACAAAAGTTGAGAGGCTCATGGCCAAGTTCCTAACAAAAGTTGAGAGGCTCATGGCCAAGTACCTAACAAAAGTTGAGAGGCTCATGGCCAAGTACCTAACAAAAGTTGAGCGGTTCATGGCCAAGTACCTAACAAAAGTTGAGAGGCTCATGGCCAAGTACCTAACAAAAGTTGAGAGGCTCATGGCCAAGTACCTAACAAAAGTTGAGCGGCTCATGGCCAAGTACCTAACAAAAGTTGAGAGGCTCATGGCCAAGTTCCTAACAAAAGTTGAGAGGCTCATGGCCAAGTACCTAACAAAAGTTGAGAGGCTCATGGATAAGTTACAAATGTTGAGGGGCTCATGGCCAAGTACCGAACAAATGTTGAGAGGCTCATGGCCAAGTACCTAACAAAAGTTGAGCGGCTCATGGCCAAGTACCTAACAAAAGTTGAGAGGCTCATAGCCAAGTTCCTAACAAAAGTTGAGAGGCTCATGGCCAAGTACCTAACAAAAGTTGAGAGGCTCATGGCCAAGTACCTAACAAAAGTTGAGCGGCTCATGGCCAAGTACCTAACAAAAGTTGAGAGGCTCATGGCCAAGTACCTAACAAAAGTTGAGAGGCTCATGGCCAAGTACCTTACAAAAGTTGAGAGGCTCATGGCCAAGTACCTAACAAAAGTTGAGAGGCTCATGGCCAAGTACCTTACAAAAGTTGAGGGGCTCATGAATAAGTTACAAAAGTTGAGAGGCTCATGGCCAAGTACCTAACAAAAGTTGAGGGACTCATGGCCAAGTACCTAACAAAAGTTGAGAGGCTCATGGCCAAGTACCTAACAAAAGTTGAGGGGCTCATGGCCAAGTACCTAACAAAAGTTGAGCGGCTCATGGCCAAGTACCTAACAAAAGTTGAGAGGCTCATGGCCAAGTTCCTAACAAAAGTTGAGAGGCTCATGAATAAGTTACAAAAGTTGAGAGGCTCATGGCCAAGTACCTAACAAAAGTTGAGAGGCTCATGGCCAAGTACCTAACAAATGTTGAGGGGCTCATGGCCAAGTACCTAACAAAAGTTGAGGGGCTCATGAATAAGTTACAAAAGTTGAGAGGCTCATGGCCAAGTACCTCACAAAAGTTGAGAGGCTCATGGCCAAGTACCTAACAAAAGTTGAGAGGCTCATGGCCAAGTACCTAACAAAAGTTTAGAGGCTCATGGCCAAGTACCTAACAAAAGTTGAGAGGCTCATGGCCAAGTACCTAACAAAAGTTGAGAGGCTCATGGCCAAGTACCTTACAAAAGTTGAGAGGCTCATGGCCAAGTACCTAACAAAAGTTGAGAGGCTCATGGCCAAGTACCTAACAAAAGTTGAGAGGCTCATGGCCAAGTACCTAACAAAAGTTGAGAGGCTCATGGCCAAGTACCTAACAAAAGTTGAGGGGCTCATGGCCAAGTACCTAACAAAAGTTGAGAGGCTCATGAATAAGTTACAAATGTTGAGGGGCTCAGGGCCAAGTACCTTACAAAAGTTGAGGGGCTCATGAATAAGTTACAAAAGTTGAGAGGCTCATGGCCAAGTACCTTACAAAAGTTGAGAGGCTCATGGCCAAGTACCTAACAAAAGTTGAGAGGTTCATGGCCAAGTACCTAACAAAAGTTGAGAGGCTCATGGCCAAGTACCTAACAAAAGTTGAGGGGCTCATGGCCAAGTACCTAACAAAAGTTGAGAGGCTCATGAATAAGTTACAAATGTTGAGGCGCTCAGGGCCAAGTACCTAACAAAAGTTGAGGGGCTCATGAATAAGTTACAAAAGTTGAGAGGCTCATGGCCAAGTACCTTACAAAAGTTGAGAGGCTCATGGCCAAGTACCTAACAAAAGTTGAGAGGCTCATGGCCAAGTACCTAACAAAAGTTGAGAGGCTCATGGCCAAGTACCAAACAAAAGTTGAGAGGCTCATGGCCAAGTACCTAACAAAAGTTGAGGGGCTCATGGCCAAGTACCTAACAAAAGTTGAGAGGCTCATGAATAAGTTACAAATGTTGAGGGGCTCAGGGCCAAGTACCTAACAAAAGTTGAGGGGCTCATGAATAAGTTACAAAAGTTGAGAGGCTCATGGCCAAGTACCTAACAAAAGTTGAGAGGCTCATGGCCAAGTACCTAACAAAAGTTGAGAGGCTCATGGCCAAGTACCTAACAAAAGTTGAGAGGCTCATGGATAAGTTACAAATGTTGAGGGGCTCATGGCCAAGTACCGAACAAATGTTGAGGGGCTCATGGCCAAGTACCTAACAAAAGTTGAGGGACTCATGGCCAAGTACCTAACAAAAGTTGAGAGGCTCATGGCCAAGTACCTAACAAAAGTTGAGAGGCTCATGGCCAAGTACCTAACAAAAGTTGAGAGGCTCATGGCCAAGTACCTAACAAAAGTTGAGAGGCTCATGGCCAAGTTCCTAACAAAAGTTGAGAGGCTCATGGCCAAGTACCTAACAAAACTGAGAGGCTCATGGCCAAGTACCTAACAAATGTTGAGGGGCTCATGGCCAAGTACCTAACAAAAGTTGAGGGGCTCATGAATAAGTTACAAAAGTTGAGAGGCTCATGGCCAAGTACCTCACAAAAGTTGAGAGGCTCATGGCCAAGTACCTAACAAAAGTTGAAAGGCTCATGGCCAAGTACCTAACAAAAGTTGAGAGGCTCATGGCCAAGTACCTAACAAAAGTTGAGAGGCTCATGGCCAAGTACCTAACAAAAGTTGAGAGGCTCATGGCCAAGTACCTAACAAAAGTTGAGAGGCTCATGGCCAAGTACCTAACAAAAGTTGAGAGGCTCATGGCCAAGTACCTAACAAAAGTTGAGAGGCTCATGGATAAGTTACAAATGTTGAGGGGCTCATGGCCAAGTACCGAACAAATGTTGAGGGGCTCATGGCCAAGTACCTAACAAAAGTTGAGGGACTCATGGCCAAGTACCTAACAAAAGTTGAGAGGCTCATGGCCAAGTACTCAACAAAAGTTGAGAGGCTCATGGCCAAGTACCCAACAAAAGTTGAGCGGCTCATGGCCAAGTTCCTAACAAAAGTTGAGAGGCTCGTGGCCAAGTACCTAACAAAAGTTGAGAGGCTCATGGCCAAGTACCTAACAAAAGTTGAGAGGCTCATGGCCAAGTACCTAACAAAAGTTGAGAGGCTCATGGCCAAGTACCTAACAAAAGTTGAGAGGCTCATGGCCAAGTACCTAACAAAAGTTGAGGGGCTCATGGCCAAGTACCTAACAAAAGTTGAGAGGCTCATGAATAAGTTACAAATGTTGAGGGGCTCAGGGCCAAGTACCTAACAAAAGTTGAGGGGCTCATGAATAAGTTACAAAAGTTGAGAGGCTCATGGCCAAGTACCTTACAAAAGTTGAGAGGCTCATGGCCAAGTACCTTACAAAAGTTGAGAGGCTCATGGCCAAGTACCTAACAAAAGTTGAGAGGCTCATGGCCAAGTACCTAACAAAAGTTGAGAGGCTCATGGCCAAGTACCTAACAAAAGTCTAGAGGCTCATGGCCAAGTACCTAACTAAAGTTGCGAGGCTCATGAATAAGTTACAAGTGTTGAGGGGCTCTATTAATTAACATCTAAATTAATTATTATAGGGGAGGGGATATTTTAAGGAAGGGGCTAATTTATAATGCTAAATTAATTATTATACAATGTGGAGACGACAATACAACAATAAATGAAAACACTGGCAATATTAATGCATAAGAGTATTTTGGAACTATCAAATAAATCCTAACATGGAAATTAAAAAAGTCATTTCTTCAAATAAACTAACCTAACCTAACCTAACCTAACCTAACCTAACCTAACAAAAGTTGAGAGGCTCATGGCCAAGTACCTAACAAAAGTTGAGAGGCTCATGGCCAAGTACCTAACAAAAGTTGAGAGGCTCATGGACAAGTACCTAACAAAAGTTGAGAGGCTCATGGCCAAGTACCTAACAAAAGTTGAGAGGCTCATGGCCAAGTACCTAACAAAAGTTGAGAGGCTCATGGCCAAGTACCTAACAAAAGTTGAGAGGCTCATGGCCAAGTACCTAACAAATGTTGAGGGGCTCATGACCAAGTACCTAACAAAAGTTGAGGGGCTCATGAATAAGTTACAAAAGTTGAGAGGCTCATGGCCAAGTTCCTAACAAAAGTTGAGAGGCTCATGAATAAGTTACAAATGTTGAGGGGCTCAGGGCCAAGTACCTAACAAAAGTTGAGGGGCTCATGAATAAGTTACAAAAGTTGAGAGGCTCATGGCCAAGTTCCTAACAAAAGTTGAGAGGCTCATGAATAAGTTACAAATGTTGAGGGGCTCAGGGCCAAGTACATAACAAAAGTTGAGGGGCTCATGAATAAGTTACAAAAGTTGAGAGGCTCATGGATAAGTTACAAATGTTGGGGGGCTCATGGCCAAGTACCGAACAAATGTTGAGGGGCTCATGGCCAAGTACCTAACAAAAGTTGAGAGGCTCATGGCCAAGTTCCTAACAAAAGTTGAGAGGCTCATGGCCAAGTACCTAACAAAAGTTGAGAGGCTCATGGCCAAGTACCTAACAAAAGTTGAGCGGTTCATGGCCAAGTACCTAACAAAAGTTGAGAGGCTCATGGCCAAGTACCTAACAAAAGTTGAGAGGCTCATGGCCAAGTACCTAACAAAAGTTGAGCGGCTCATGGCCAAGTACCTAACAAAAGTTGAGAGGCTCATGGCCAAGTTCCTAACAAAAGTTGAGAGGCTCATGGCCAAGTACCTAACAAAAGTTGAGAGGCTCATGGATAAGTTACAAATGTTGAGGGGCTCATGGCCAAGTACCGAACAAATGTTGAGGGGCTCATGGCCAAGTACCTAACAAAAGTTGAGGGACTCATGGCCAAGTACCTAACAAAAGTTGAGAGGCTCATGGCCAAGTACCTAACAAAAGTTGAGAGGCTCATGGCCAAGTACCTTACAAAAGTTGAGCGGCTCATGGCCAAGTACCTAACAAAAGTTGAGAGGCTCATAGCCAAGTTCCTAACAAAAGTTGAGAGGCTCATGGCCAAGTACCTAACAAAAGTTGAGAGGCTCATGGCCAAGTACCTAACAAAAGTTGAGCGGCTCATGGCCAAGTACCTAACAAAAGTTGAGAGGCTCATGGCCAAGTACCTAACAAAAGTTGAGCGGCTCATGGCCAAGTACCTAACAAAAGTTGAGAGGCTCATGGCCAAGTTCCTAACAAAAGTTGAGAGGCTCATGGCCAAGTACCTAACAAAAGTCTAGAGGCTCATGGCCAAGTACCTAACTAAAGTTGCGAGGCTCATGAATAAGTTACAAATGTTGAGGGGCTCTATTAATTAACATCTAAATTAATTATTATAGGGGAGGGGATATTTTAAGGAAGGGGCTAATTTATAATGCTAAATTAATTATTATACAATGTGGAGACGACAATACAACAATAAATGAAAACACTGGCAATACTAATGCATAAGAGTATTTTGGAACTATCAAATAAATCCTAACATGGAAATTATAAAAGTCATTTCTTCAAATAAACTAACCTAACCTAACCTAACCTAACCTAACCTAACCTTACCTAACCTAACAAAAGTTGAGAGGCTCATGGCCAAGTACCTAACAAAAGTTGAGAGGCTCATGGCCAAGTACCTAACAAAAGTTGAGCGGCTCATGGCCAAGTACCTAACAAAAGTTGAGAGGCTCATGGCCAAGTACCTAACAAAAGTTGAGAGGCTCATGGCCAAGTACCTAACAAAAGTTGAGAGGCTCATGGCCAAGTACCTAACAAAAGTTGAGAGGCTCATGGCCAAGTACCTAACAAAAGTTGAGCGGCTCATGGCCAAGTACCTAACAAAAGTTGAGAGGCTCATGGCCAAGTTCCTAACAAAAGTTGAGAGGCTCATGGCCAAGTACCTAACAAAAGTTGAGAGGCTCATGGCCAAGTACCTAACAAATGTTGAGGGGCTCATGGCCAAGTACCTAACAAAAGTTGAGGGGCTCATGAATAAGTTACAAAAGTTGAGAGGCTCATGGCCAAGTACCTCACAAAAGTTGAGAGGCTCATGGCCAAGTACCTAACAAAAGTTGAGAGGCTCATGGCCAAGTACCTAACAAAAGTTGAGAGGCTCATGGCCAAGTACCTAACAAAAGTTGAGAGGCTCATGGCCAAGTACCTAACAAAAGTTGAGAGGCTCATGGCCAAGTACCTAACAAAAGTTGAGCGGCTCATGGCCAAGTACCTAACAAAAGTTGAGAGGCTCATGGCCAAGTTCCTAACAAAAGTTGAGAGGCTCATGGCCAAGTACCTAACAAAAGTCTAGAGGCTCATGGCCAAGTACCTAACTAAAGTTGCGAGGCTCATGAATAAGTTACAAATGTTGAGGGGCTCTATTAATTAACATCTAAATTAATTATTATAGGGGAGGGGATATTTTAAGGAAGGGGCTAATTTATAATGCTAAATTAATTATTATACAATGTGGAGACGACAATACAACAATAAATGAAAACACTGGCAATACTAATGCATAAGAGTATTTTGGAACTATCAAATAAATCCTAACATGGAAATTATAAAAGTCATTTCTTCAAATAAACTAACCTAACCTAACCTAACCTAACCTAACCTAACCTTACCTAACCTAACAAAAGTTGAGAGGCTCATGGCCAAGTACCTAACAAAAGTTGAGAGGCTCATGGCCAAGTACCTAACAAAAGTTGAGCGGCTCATGGCCAAGTACCTAACAAAAGTTGAGAGGCTCATGGCCAAGTACCTAACAAAAGTTGAGAGGCTCATGGCCAAGTACCTAACAAAAGTTGAGAGGCTCATGGCCAAGTACCTAACAAAAGTTGAGAGGCTCATGGCCAAGTACCTAACAAAAGTTGAGCGGCTCATGGCCAAGTACCTAACAAAAGTTGAGAGGCTCATGGCCAAGTTCCTAACAAAAGTTGAGAGGCTCATGGCCAAGTACCTAACAAAAGTTGAGAGGCTCATGGCCAAGTACCTAACAAATGTTGAGGGGCTCATGGCCAATTACCTAACAAAAGTTGAGGGGCTCATGAATAAGTTACAAAAGTTGAGAGGCTCATGGCCAAGTACCTCACAAAAGTTGAGAGGCTCATGGCCAAGTACCTAACAAAAGTTGAGAGGCTCATGGCCAAGTACCTAACAAAAGTTGAGAGGCTCATGGCCAAGTACCTAACAAAAGTTGAGAGGCTCATGGCCAAGTACCTAACAAAAGTTGAGAGGCTCATGGCCAAGTACCTTACAAAAGTTGAGAGGCTCATGGCCAAGTACCTAACAAAAGTTGAGAGGCTCATGGCCAAGTACCTAACAAAAGTTGAGAGGCTCATGGCCAAGTACCTAACAAAAGTTGAGAGGCTCATGAATAAGTTACAAATGTTGAGGCGCTCAGGGCCAAGTACCTAACAAAAGTTGAGGGGCTCATGAATAAGTTACAAAAGTTGAGAGGCTCATGGCCAAGTACCTTACAAAAGTTGAGAGGCTCATGGCCAAGTACCTAACAAAAGTTGAGAGGCTCATGGCCAAGTACCTAACAAAAGTTGAGAGGCTCATGGCCAAGTACCAAACAAAAGTTGAGAGGCTCATGGCCAAGTACCTAACAAAAGTTGAGGGGCTCATGGCCAAGTACCTAACAAAAGTTGAGAGGCTCATGAATAAGTTACAAATGTTGAGGGGCTCAGGGCCAAGTACCTAACAAAAGTTGAGGGGCTCATGAATAAGTTACAAAAGTTGAGAGGCTCATGGCCAAGTACCTAACAAAAGTTGAGAGGCTCATGGCCAAGTACCTAACAAAAGTTGAGAGGCTCATGGCCAAGTACCTAACAAAAGTTGAGAGGCTCATGGATAAGTTACAAATGTTGAGGGGCTCATGGCCAAGTACCGAACAAATGTTGAGGGGCTCATGGCCAAGTACCTAACAAAAGTTGAGGGACTCATGGCCAAGTACCTAACAAAAGTTGAGAGGCTCATGGCCAAGTACCTAACAAAAGTTGAGAGGCTCATGGCCAAGTACCTAACAAAAGTTGAGAGGCTCATGGCCAAGTACCTAACAAAAGTTGAGAGGCTCATGGCCAAGTTCCTAACAAAAGTTGAGAGGCTCATGGCCAAGTACCTAACAAAACTGAGAGGCTCATGGCCAAGTACCTAACAAATGTTGAGGGGCTCATGGCCAAGTACCTAACAAAAGTTGAGGGGCTCATGAATAAGTTACAAAAGTTGAGAGGCTCATGGCCAAGTACCTAACAAAAGTTGAAAGGCTCATGGCCAAGTACCTAACAAAAGTTGAGAGGCTCATGGCCAAGTACCTAACAAAAGTTGAGAGGCTCATGGCCAAGTACCTAACAAAAGTTGAGAGGCTCATGGCCAAGTACCTAACAAAAGTTGAGAGGCTCATGGCCAAGTACCTAACAAAAGTTGAGAGGCTCATGGCCAAGTACCTAACAAAAGTTCGGAGGCTCATGGATAAGTTACAAATGTTGAGGGGCTCATGGCCAAGTACCGAACAAATGTTGAGGGGCTCATGGCCAAGTACCTAACAAAAGTTGAGGGACTCATGGCCAAGTACCTAACAAAAGTTGAGAGGCTCATGGCCAAGTACTCAACAAAAGTTGAGAGGCTCATGGCCAAGTACCCAACAAAAGTTGAGCGGCTCATGGCCAAGTTCCTAACAAAAGTTGAGAGGCTCGTGGCCAAGTACCTAACAAAAGTTGAGAGGCTCATGGCCAAGTACCTAACAAAAGTTGAGAGGCTCATGGCCAAGTACCTAACAAAAGTTGAGAGGCTCATGGCCAAGTACCTAACAAAAGTTGAGAGGCTCATGGCCAAGTACCTAACAAAAGTTGAGGGGCTCATGGCCAAGTACCTAACAAAAGTTGAGAGGCTCATGAATAAGTTACAAATGTTGAGGGGCTCAGGGCCAAGTACCTAACAAAAGTTGAGGGGCTCATGAATAAGTTACAAAAGTTGAGAGGCTCATGGCCAAGTACCTTACAAAAGTTGAGAGGCTCATGGCCAAGTACCTTACAAAAGTTGAGAGGCTCATGGCCAAGTACCTAACAAAAGTTGAGAGGCTCATGGCCAAGTACCTAACAAAAGTTGAGAGGCTCATGGCCAAGTACCTAACAAAAGTCTAGAGGCTCATGGCCAAGTACCTAACTAAAGTTGCGAGGCTCATGAATAAGTTACAAGTGTTGAGGGGCTCTATTAATTAACATCTAAATTAATTATTATAGGGGAGGGGATATTTTAAGGAAGGGGCTAATTTATAATGCTAAATTAATTATTATACAATGTGGAGACGACAATACAACAATAAATGAAAACACTGGCAATATTAATGCATAAGAGTATTTTGGAACTATCAAATAAATCCTAACATGGAAATTAAAAAAGTCATTTCTTCAAATAAACTAACCTAACCTAACCTAACCTAACCTAACCTAACCTAACAAAAGTTGAGAGGCTCATGGCCAAGTACCTAACAAAAGTTGAGAGGCTCATGGCCAAGTACCTAACAAAAGTTGAGAGGCTCATGGACAAGTACCTAACAAAAGTTGAGAGGCTCATGGCCAAGTACCTAACAAAAGTTGAGAGGCTCATGGCCAAGTACCTAACAAAAGTTGAGAGGCTCATGGCCAAGTACCTAACAAAAGTTGAGAGGCTCATGGCCAAGTACCTAACAAATGTTGAGGGGCTCATGACCAAGTACCTAACAAAAGTTGAGGGGCTCATGAATAAGTTACAAAAGTTGAGAGGCTCATGGCCAAGTTCCTAACAAAAGTTGAGAGGCTCATGAATAAGTTACAAATGTTGAGGGGCTCAGGGCCAAGTACCTAACAAAAGTTGAGGGGCTCATGAATAAGTTACAAAAGTTGAGAGGCTCATGGCCAAGTTCCTAACAAAAGTTGAGAGGCTCATGAATAAGTTACAAATGTTGAGGGGCTCAGGGCCAAGTACATAACAAAAGTTGAGGGGCTCATGAATAAGTTACAAAAGTTGAGAGGCTCATGGATAAGTTACAAATGTTGGGGGGCTCATGGCCAAGTACCGAACAAATGTTGAGGGGCTCATGGCCAAGTACCTAACAAAAGTTGAGAGGCTCATGGCCAAGTTCCTAACAAAAGTTGAGAGGCTCATGGCCAAGTACCTAACAAAAGTTGAGAGGCTCATGGCCAAGTACCTAACAAAAGTTGAGCGGTTCATGGCCAAGTACCTAACAAAAGTTGAGAGGCTCATGGCCAAGTACCTAACAAAAGTTGAGAGGCTCATGGCCAAGTACCTAACAAAAGTTGAGCGGCTCATGGCCAAGTACCTAACAAAAGTTGAGAGGCTCATGGCCAAGTTCCTAACAAAAGTTGAGAGGCTCATGGCCAAGTACCTAACAAAAGTTGAGAGGCTCATGGATAAGTTACAAATGTTGAGGGGCTCATGGCCAAGTACCGAACAAATGTTGAGGGGCTCATGGCCAAGTACCTAACAAAAGTTGAGGGACTCATGGCCAAGTACCTAACAAAAGTTGAGAGGCTCATGGCCAAGTACCTAACAAAAGTTGAGAGGCTCATGGCCAAGTACCTTACAAAAGTTGAGCGGCTCATGGCCAAGTACCTAACAAAAGTTGAGAGGCTCATAGCCAAGTTCCTAACAAAAGTTGAGAGGCTCATGGCCAAGTACCTAACAAAAGTTGAGAGGCTCATGGCCAAGTACCTAACAAAAGTTGAGCGGCTCATGGCCAAGTACCTAACAAAAGTTGAGAGGCTCATGGCCAAGTACCTAACAAAAGTTGAGAGGCTCATGGCCAAGTACCTTACAAAAGTTGAGAGGCTCATGGCCAAGTACCTAACAAAAGTTGAGAGGCTCATGGCCAAGTACCTTACAAAAGTTGAGGGGCTCATGAATAAGTTACAAAAGTTGAGAGGCTCATGGCCAAGTACCTAACAAAAAATGAGGGACTCATGGCTAAGTACCTAACAAAAGTTGAGAGGCTCATGGCCAAGTACCTAACAAAAGTTGAGGGGCTCATGGCCAAGTACCTAACAAAAGTTGAGCGGCTCATGGCCAAGTACCTAACAAAAGTTGAGAGGCTCATGGCCAAGTTCCTAACAAAAGTTGAGAGGCTCATGGCCAAGTACCTAACAAAAGTCTAGAGGCTCATGGCCAAGTACCTAACTAAAGTTGCGAGGCTCATGAATAAGTTACAAATGTTGAGGGGCTCTATTAATTAACATCTAAATTAATTATTATAGGGGAGGGGATATTTTAAGGAAGGGGCTAATTTATAATGCTAAATTAATTATTATACAATGTGGAGACGACAATACAACAATAAATGAAAACACTGGCAATACTAATGCATAAGAGTATTTTGGAACTATCAAATAAATCCTAACATGGAAATTATAAAAGTCATTTCTTCAAATAAACTAACCTAACCTAACCTAACCTAACCTAACCTAACCTTACCTAACCTAACAAAAGTTGAGAGGCTCATGGCCAAGTACCTAACAAAAGTTGAGAGGCTCATGGCCAAGTACCTAACAAAAGTTGAGCGGCTCATGGCCAAGTACCTAACAAAAGTTGAGAGGCTCATGGCCAAGTACCTAACAAAAGTTGAGAGGCTCATGGCCAAGTACCTAACAAAAGTTGAGAGGCTCATGGCCAAGTACCTAACAAAAGTTGAGAGGCTCATGGCCAAGTACCTAACAAAAGTTGAGCGGCTCATGGCCAAGTACCTAACAAAAGTTGAGAGGCTCATGGCCAAGTTCCTAACAAAAGTTGAGAGGCTCATGGCCAAGTACCTAACAAAAGTTGAGAGGCTCATGGCCAAGTACCTAACAAATGTTGAGGGGCTCATGGCCAAGTACCTAACAAAAGTTGAGAGGCTCATGGCCAAGTACCTAACAAAAGTTGAGAGGCTCATGGCCAAGTACCTTACAAAAGTTGAGAGGCTCATGGCCAAGTACCTAACAAAAGTTGAGAGGCTCATGGCCAAGTACCTAACAAAAGTTGAGAGGCTCATGGCCAAGTACCTAACAAAAGTTGAGCGGCTCATGGCCAAGTACCTAACAAAAGTTGAGAGGCTCATGGCCAAGTTCCTAACAAAAGTTGAGAGGCTCATGGCCAAGTACCTAACAAAAGTCTAGAGGCTCATGGCCAAGTACCTAACTAAAGTTGCGAGGCTCATGAATAAGTTACAAATGTTGAGGGGCTCTATTAATTAACATCTAAATTAATTATTATAGGGGAGGGGATATTTTAAGGAAGGGGCTAATTTATAATGCTAAATTAATTATTATACAATGTGGAGACGACAATACAACAATAAATGAAAACACTGGCAATACTAATGCATAAGAGTATTTTGGAACTATCAAATAAATCCTAACATGGAAATTATAAAAGTCATTTCTTCAAATAAACTAACCTAACCTAACCTAACCTAACCTAACCTAACCTTACCTAACCTAACAAAAGTTGAGAGGCTCATGGCCAAGTACCTAACAAAAGTTGAGAGGCTCATGGCCAAGTACCTAACAAAAGTTGAGCGGCTCATGGCCAAGTACCTAACAAAAGTTGAGAGGCTCATGGCCAAGTACCTAACAAAAGTTGAGAGGCTCATGGCCAAGTACCTAACAAAAGTTGAGAGGCTCATGGCCAAGTACCTAACAAAAGTTGAGAGGCTCATGGCCAAGTACCTAACAAAAGTTGAGCGGCTCATGGCCAAGTACCTAACAAAAGTTGAGAGGCTCATGGCCAAGTTCCTAACAAAAGTTGAGAGGCTCATGGCCAAGTACCTAACAAAAGTTGAGAGGCTCATGGCCAAGTACCTAACAAATGTTGAGGGGCTCATGGCCAATTACCTAACAAAAGTTGAGGGGCTCATGAATAAGTTACAAAAGTTGAGAGGCTCATGGCCAAGTACCTCACAAAAGTTGAGAGGCTCATGGCCAAGTACCTAACAAAAGTTGAGAGGCTCATGGCCAAGTACCTAACAAAAGTTGAGAGGCTCATGGCCAAGTACCTAACAAAAGTTGAGAGGCTCATGGCCAAGTACCTAACAAAAGTTGAGAGGCTCATGGCCAAGTACCTTACAAAAGTTGAGAGGCTCATGGCCAAGTACCTAACAAAAGTTGAGAGGCTCATGGCCAAGTACCTAACAAAAGTTGAGAGGCTCATGGCCAAGTACCTAACAAAAGTTGAGAGGCTCATGGCCAAGTACCTAACAAAAGTTGAGGGGCTCATGGCCAAGTACCTAACAAAATTTGAGAGGCTCATGAATAAGTTAAAAATGTTGAGGGGCTCAGGGCCAAGTACCTAACAAAAGTTGAGGGGCTCATGAATAAGTTACAAAAGTTGAGAGGCTCATGGCCAAGTACCTTACAAAAGTTGAGAGGCTCATGGCCAAGTACCTAACAAAAGTTGAGAGGCTCATGGCCAAGTACCTAACAAAAGTTGAGAGGCTCATGGCCAAGTACCAAACAAAAGTTGAGAGGCTCATGGCCAAGTACCTAACAAAAGTTGAGGGGCTCATGGCCAAGTACCTAACAAAAGTTGAGAGGCTCATGAATGAGTAACAAATGTTGAGGGGCTCAGGGCCAAGTACCTAACAAAAGTTGAGGGGCTCATGAATAAGTTACAAAAGTTGAGAGGCTCATGGCCAAGTACCTTACAAAAGTTGAGAGGCTCATGGCCAAGTACCTAACAAAAGTTGAGAGGCTCATGGCCAAGTACCTAACAAAAGTTGAGAGGCTCATGGCCAAGTATCTAACAAAAGTTGAGAGGCTCATGGATAAGTTACAAATGTTGAGGGGCTCATGGCCAAGTACCGAACAAATGTTGAGGGGCTCATGGCCAAGTACCTAACAAAAGTTGAGGGACTCATGGCCAAGTACCTAACAAAAGTTGAGAGGCTCATGGCCAAGTACCTAACAAAAGTTGAGAGGCTCATGGCCAAGTACCTAACAAAAGTTGAGCGGCTCATGGCCAAGTACCTTACAAAAGTTGAGAGGCTCATGGCCAAGTTCCTAACAAAAGTTGAGAGGCTCATGGCCAAGTACCTAACAAAAGTTGAGAGGCTCATGGCCAAGTACCTAACAAAAGTTGAGAGGCTCATGGCCAAGTACCTAACAAAAGTTGAGAGGCTTATGGCCAAGTACCTAACAAAAGTTGAGAGGCTCATGGCCAAGTACCTAACAAAAGTTGAGGGGCTCATGGCCAAGTACCTAACAAAAGTTGAGAGGCTCATGAATAAGTTACAAATGTTGAGGCGCTCAGGGCCAAGTACCTAACAAAAGTTGAGGGGCTCATGAATAAGTTACAAAAGTTGAGAGGCTCATGGCCAAGTACCTTACAAAAGTTGAGAGGCTCATGGCCAAGTACCTAACAAAAGTTGAGAGGCTCATGGCCAAGTACCTAACAAAAGTTGAGAGGCTCATGGCCAAGTACCTAACAAAAGTTGAGGGGCTCATGGCCAAGTACCTAACAAAAGTTGAGAGGCTCATGAATAAGTTACAAATGTTGAGGCGCTCAGGGCCAAGTACCTAACAAAAGTTGAGGGGCTCATGAATAAGTTACAAAAGTTGAGAGGCTCATGGCCAAGTACCTTACAAAAGTTGAGAGGCTCATGGCCAAGTACCTAACAAAAGTTGAGAGGCTCATGGCCAAGTACCTAACAAAAGTTGAGAGGCTCATGGCCAAGTACCAAACAAAAGTTGAGAGTCTCATGGCCAAGTACCTAACAAAAGTTGAGGGGCTCATGGCCAAGTACCTAACAAAAGTTGAGAGGCTCATGAATAAGTTACAAATGTTGAGGGGCTCAGGGCCAAGTACCTAACAAAAGTTGAGGGGCTCATGAATAAGTTACAAAAGTTGAGAGGCTCATGGCCAAGTACCTTACAAAAGTTGAGAGGCTCATGGCCAAGTACCTAACAAAAGTTGAGAGGCTCATGGCCAAGTACCTAACAAAAGTTGAGAGGCTCATGGCCAAGTACCTAACAAAAGTTGAGAGGCTCATGGATAAGTTACAAATGTTGAGGGGCTCATGGCCAAGTACCGAACAAATGTTGAGGGGCTCATGGCCAAGTACCTAACAAAAGTTGAGGGACTCATGGCCAAGTACCTAACAAAAGTTGAGAGGCTCATGGCCAAGTACCTAACAAAAGTTGAGAGGCTCATGGCCAAGTACCTAACAAAAGTTGAGAGGCTCATGGCCAAGTACCTAACAAAAGTTGAGAGGCTCATGGCCAAGTTCCTAACAAAAGTTGAGAGGCTCATGGCCAAGTACCTAACAAAACTGAGAGGCTCATGGCCAAGTACCTAACAAATGTTGAGGGGCTCATGGCCAAGTACCTAACAAAAGTTGAGGGGCTCATGAATAAGTTACAAAAGTTGAGAGGCTCATGGCCAAGTACCTCACAAAAGTTGAGAGGCTCATGGCCAAGTACCTAACAAAAGTTGAAAGGCTCATGGCCAAGTACCTAACAAAAGTTGAGAGGCTCATGGCCAAGTACCTAACAAAAGTTGAGAGGCTCATGGCCAAGTACCTAACAAAAGTTGAGAGGCTCATGGCCAAGTACCTAACAAAAGTTGAGAGGCTCATGGCCAAGTACCTAACAAAAGTTGAGAGGCTCATGGCCAAGTACCTAACAAAAGTTGAGAGGCTCATGGCCAAGTACCTAACAAAAGTTGAGAGGCTCATGGCCAAGTACCTAACAAAAGTTGAGAGGCTCATGGATAAGTTACAAATGTTGAGGGGCTCATGGCCAAGTACCGAACAAATGTTGAGGGGCTCATGGCCAAGTACCTAACAAAAGTTGAGGGACTCATGGCCAAGTACCTAACAAAAGTTGAGAGGCTCATGGCCAAGTACCTAACAAAAGTTGAGAGGCTCATGGCCAAGTACCCAACAAAAGTTGAGCAGCTCATGGCCAAGTTCCTAACAAAAGTTGAGAGGCTCGTGGCCAAGTACCTAACAAAAGTTGAGAGGCTCATGGCCAAGTACCTTACAAAAGTTGAGAGGCTCATGGCCAAGTACCTAACAAAAGTTGAGAGGCTCATGGCCAAGTACCTAACAAAAGTTGAGAGGCTCATGGCCAAGCACCTAACAAAAGTTGAGAGGCTCATGGCCAAGTACCTAACAAAAGTTGAGAGGCTCATGGCCAAGTACCTAACAAAAGTTGAGGGGCTCATGGCCAAGTACCTAACAAAAGTTGAGAGGCTCATGAATAAGTTACAAATGTTGAGGGGCTCAGGGCCAAGTACCTAACAAAAGTTAGGGGCTCATGAATAAGTTACAAAAGTTGAGAGGCTCATGGATAAGTTACAAATGTTGGGGGGCTCATGGCCAAGTACCGAACAAATGTTGAGGGGCTCATGGCCAAGTACCTAACAAAAGTTGAGCGGCTCATGGCCAAGTACCTAACAAAAGTTGAGAGGCTCATGGCCAAGTACCTTACAAAAGTTGAGAGGCTCATGGCCAAGTACCTAACAAAAGTTGAGAGGCTCATGGCCAAGTACCTAACAAAAGTTGAGAGGCTCATGGCCAAGTACCTAACAAAAGTTGAGAGGCTCATGGCCAAGTACCTAACAAATGTTGAGGGGCTCATGACCAAGTACCTAACAAAAGTTGAGGGGCTCATGAATAAGTTACAAAAGTTGAGAGGCTCATGGCCAAGTTCCTAACAAAAGTTGAGAGGCTCATGAATAAGTTACAAATGTTGAGGGGCTCAGGGCCAAGTACCTAACAAAAGTTGAGGGGCTCATGAATAAGTTACAAAAGTTGAGAGGCTCATGGATAAGTTACAAATGTTGGGGGGCTCATGGCCAAGTACCGAACAAATGTTGAGGGGCTCATGGCCAAGTACCTAACAAAAGTTGAGCGGCTCATGGCCAAGTACCTAACAAAAGTTGAGAGGCTCATGGCCAAGTTCCTAACAAAAGTTGAGAGGCTCATGGCCAAGTACCTAACAAAAGTTGAGAGGCTCATGGCCAAGTACCTAACAAAAGTTGAGCGGTTCATGGCCAAGTACCTAACAAAAGTTGAGAGGCTCATGGCCAAGTACCTAACAAAAGTTGAGAGGCTCATGGCCAAGTACCTAACAAAAGTTGAGCGGCTCATGGCCAAGTACCTAACAAAAGTTGAGAGGCTCATGGCCAAGTTCCTAACAAAAGTTGAGAGGCTCATGGCCAAGTACCTAACAAAAGTTGAGAGGCTCATGGATAAGTTACAAATGTTGAGGGGCTCATGGCCAAGTACCGAACAAATGTTGAGGGGCTCATGGCCAAGTACCTAACAAAAGTTGAGGGACTCATGGCCAAGTACCTAACAAAAGTTGAGAGGCTCATGGCCAAGTACCTAACAAAAGTTGAGAGGCTCATGGCCAAGTACCTAACAAAAGTTGAGCGGCTCATGGCCAAGTACCTAACAAAAGTTGAGAGGCTCATAGCCAAGTTCCTAACAAAAGTTGAGAGGCTCATGGCCAAGTACCTAACAAAAGTTGAGAGGCTCATGGCCAAGTACCTAACAAAAGTTGAGCGGCTCATGGCCAAGTACCTAACAAAAGTTGAGAGGCTCATGGCCAAGTACCTAACAAAAGTTGAGAGGCTCATGGCCAAGTACCTTACAAAAGTTGAGAGGCTCATGGCCAAGTACCTAACAAAAGTTGAGAGGCTCATGGCCAAGTTCCTTACAAAAGTTGAGGGGCTCATGAATAAGTTACAAAAGTTGAGAGGCTCATGGCCAAGTACCTAACAAAAGTTGAGGGACTCATGGCCAAGTACCTAACAAAAGTTGAGAGGCTCATGGCCAAGTACCTAACAAAAGTTGAGGGGCTCATGGCCAAGTACCTAACAAAAGTTGAGCGGCTCATGGCCAAGTACCTAACAAAAGTTGAGAGGCTCATGGCCAAGTTCCTAACAAAAGTTGAGAGGCTCATGGCCAAGTACCTAACAAAAGTCTAGAGGCTCATGGCCAAGTACCTAACTAAAGTTGCGAGGCTCATGAATAAGTTACAAATGTTGAGGGGCTCTATTAATTAACATCTAAATTAATTATTATAGGGGAGGGGATATTTTAAGGAAGGGGCTAATTTATAATGCTAAATTAATTATTATACAATGTGGAGACGACAATACAACAATAAATGAAAACACTGGCAATACTAATGCATAAGAGTATTTTGGAACTATCAAATAAATCCTAACATGGAAATTATAAAAGTCATTTCTTCAAATAAACTAACCTAACCTAACCTAACCTAACCTAACCTTACCTAACCTAACAAAAGTTGAGAGGCTCATGGCCAAGTACCTAACAAAAGTTGAGAGGCTCATGGCCAAGTACCTAACAAAAGTTGAGCGGCTCATGGCCAAGTACCTAACAAAAGTTGAGAGGCTCATGGCCAAGTACCTAACAAAAGTTGAGAGGCTCATGGCCAAGTACCTAACAAAAGTTGAGAGGCTCATGGCCAAGTACCTAACAAAAGTTGAGAGGCTCATGGCCAAGTACCTAACAAAAGTTGAGCGGCTCATGGCCAAGTACCTAACAAAAGTTGAGAGGCTCATGGCCAAGTTCCTAACAAAAGTTGAGAGGCTCATGGCCAAGTACCTAACAAAAGTTGAGAGGCTCATGGCCAAGTACCTAACAAAAGTTGAGAGGCTCATGGCCAAGTACCTAACAAATGTTGAGGGGCTCATGGCCAAGTACCTAACAAAAGTTGAGGGGCTCATGAATAAGTTACAAAAGTTGAGAGGCTCATGGCCAAGTACCTCACAAAAGTTGAGAGGCTCATGGCCAAAAACCTAACAAAAGTTGAGAGGCTTATGGCCAAGTACCTAACAAAAGTTGAGAGGCTCATGGCCAAGTACCTAACAAAAGTTGAGAGACTCATGGCCAAGTACCTTACAAAAGTTGAGAGGCTCATGGCCAAGTACCTAACAAAAGTTGAGAGGCTCATGGCCAAGTACCTAACAAAAGTTGAGGGGCTCATGAATAAGTTACAAAAGTTGAGAGGCTCATGGCCAAGTACCTAACAAAAGTTGAGGGACTCATGGCCAAGTACCTAACAAAAGTTGAGAGGCTCATGGCCAAGTACCTAACAAAAGTTGAGGGGCTCATGGCCAAGTACCTAACAAAAGTTGAGCGGCTCATGGCCAAGTACCTAACAAAAGTTGAGAGGCTCATGGCCAAGTACCTAACAAAAGTTGAGAGGCTCATGGCCAAGTACCTAACAAAAGTTGAGAGGCTCATGGCCAAGTACCTAACAAAAGTTGAGAGGCTCATGGCCAAGTTCCTAACAAAAGTTGAGAGGCTCATGGCCAAGTACCTAACAAAAGTTGAGAGGCTCATGGCCAAGTACCTAACAAATGTTGAGGGGCTCATGGCCAAGTACCTACCAAAAGTTGATAGGCTCATGAATAAATTACAAAAGTTGAAAGGCTCATGGCCAAGTACCTAACAAATGTTGAGGGGCTCATGGCCAAGTACCTAACAAAAGTTGAGGGGCTCATGAATAAGTTACAAAAGTTGAGAGGCTCATGGCCAAGTACCTCACAAAAGTTGAGAGGCTCATGGCCAAGTACCTAACGAAAGTTGAGAGGCTCATGGCCAAGTACCTAACAAAAGTTGAGAGGCTCATGGATAAGTTACAAATGTTGAGGGGCTCATGGCCAAGTACCGAACAAATGTTGAGGGGCTCATGGCCAAGTACCTAACAAAAGTTGAGGGACTCATGGCCAAGTACCTAACAAAAGTTGAGAGGCTCATGGCCAAGTACCTAACAAAAGTTGAGAGGCTCATGGCCAAGTACCTAACAAAAGTTGAGCGGCTCATGGCCAAGTACCTTACAAAAGTTGAGAGGCTCATGGCCAAGTTCCTAACAAAAGTTGAGAGGCTCATGGCCAAGTACCTAACAAAAGTTGAGAGGCTCATGGCCAAGTACCTTACAAAAGTTGAGAGGCTCATGGCCAAGTACCTAACAAAAGTTGAGAGGCTTATGGCCAAGTACCTAACAAAAGTTGAGAGGCTCATGGCCAAGTACCTAACAAAAGTTGAGGGGCTCATGGCCAAGTACCTAACAAAAGTTGAGAGGCTCATGAATAAGTTACAAATGTTGAGGCGCTCAGGGCCAAGTACCTAACAAAAGTTGAGGGGCTCATGAATAAGTTACAAAAGTTGAGAGGCTCATGGCCAAGTACCTTACAAAAGTTGAGAGGCTCATGGCCAAGTACCTAACAAAAGTTGAGAGGCTCATGGCCAAGTACCTAACAAAAGTTGAGAGGCTCATGGCCAAGTACCTAACAAAAGTTGAGGGGCTCATGGCCAAGTACCTAACAAAAGTTGAGAGGCTCATGAATAAGTTACAAATGTTGAGGCGCTCAGGGCCAAGTACCTAACAAAAGTTGAGGGGCTCATGAATAAGTTACAAAAGTTGAGAGGCTCATGGCCAAGTACCTTACAAAAGTTGAGAGGCTCATGGCCAAGTACCTAACAAAAGTTGAGAGGCTCATGGCCAAGTACCTAACAAAAGTTGAGAGGCTCATGGCCAAGTACCAAACAAAAGTTGAGAGTCTCATGGCCAAGTACCTAACAAAAGTTGAGGGGCTCATGGCCAAGTACCTAACAAAAGTTGAGAGGCTCATGAATAAGTTACAAATGTTGAGGGGCTCAGGGCCAAGTACCTAACAAAAGTTGAGGGGCTCATGAATAAGTTACAAAAGTTGAGAGGTTCATGGCCAAGTACCTTACAAAAGTTGAGAGGCTCATGGCCAAGTACCTAACAAAAGTTGAGAGGCTCATGGCCAAGTACCTAACAAAAGTTGAGAGGCTCATGGCCAAGTACCTAACAAAAGTTGAGAGGCTCATGGATAAGTTACAAATGTTGAGGGGCTCATGGCCAAGTACCGAACAAATGTTGAGGGGCTCATGGCCAAGTACCTAACAAAAGTTGAGGGACTCATGGCCAAGTACCTAACAAAAGTTGAGAGGCTCATGGCCAAGTACCTAACAAAAGTTGAGAGGCTCATGGCCAAGTACCTAACAAAAGTTGAGAGGCTCATGGCCAAGTACCTAACAAAAGTTGAGAGGCTCATGGCCAAGTTCCTAACAAAAGTTGAGAGGCTCATGGCCAAGTACCTAACAAAACTGAGAGGCTCATGGCCAAGTACCTAACAAATGTTGAGGGGCTCATGGCCAAGTACCTAACAAAAGTTGAGGGGCTCATGAATAAGTTACAAAAGTTGAGAGGCTCATGGCCAAGTACCTCACAAAAGTTGAGAGGCTCATGGCCAAGTACCTAACAAAAGTTGAAAGGCTCATGGCCAAGTACCTAACAAAAGTTGAGAGGCTCATGGCCAAGTACCTAACAAAAGTTGAGAGGCTCATGGCCAAGTACCTAACAAAAGTTGAGAGGCTCATGGCCAAGTACCTAACAAAAGTTGAGAGGCTCATGGCCAAGTACCTAACAAAAGTTGAGAGGCTCATGGCCAAGTACCTAACAAAAGTTGAGAGGCTCATGGCCAAGTACCTAACAAAAGTTGAGAGGCTCATGGCCAAGTACCTAACAAAAGTTGAGAGGCTCATGGATAAGTTACAAATGTTGAGGGGCTCATGGCCAAGTACCGAACAAATGTTGAGGGGCTCATGGCCAAGTACCTAACAAAAGTTGAGGGACTCATGGCCAAGTACCTAACAAAAGTTGAGAGGCTCATGGCCAAGTACCTAACAAAAGTTGAGAGGCTCATGGCCAAGTACCCAACAAAAGTTGAGCAGCTCATGGCCAAGTTCCTAACAAAAGTTGAGAGGCTCGTGGCCAAGTACCTAACAAAAGTTGAGAGGCTCATGGCCAAGTACCTTACAAAAGTTGAGAGGCTCATGGCCAAGTACCTAACAAAAGTTGAGAGGCTCATGGCCAAGTACCTAACAAAAGTTGAGAGGCTCATGGCCAAGTACCTAACAAAAGTTGAGAGGCTCATGGCCAAGTACCTAACAAAAGTTGAGAGGCTCATGGCCAAGTACCTAACAAAAGTTGAGGGGCTCATGGCCAAGTACCTAACAAAAGTTGAGAGGCTCATGAATAAGTTACAAATGTTGAGGGGCTCAGGGCCAAGTACCTAACAAAAGTTGAGGGGCTCATGAATAAGTTACAAAAGTTGAGAGGCTCATGGATAAGTTACAAATGTTGGGGGGCTCATGGCCAAGTACCGAACAAATGTTGAGGGGCTCATGGCCAAGTACCTAACAAAAGTTGAGCGGCTCATGGCCAAGTACCTAACAAAAGTTGAGAGGCTCATGGCCAAGTACCTTACAAAAGTTGAGAGGCTCATGGCCAAGTACCTAACAAAAGTTGAGAGGCTCATGGCCAAGTACCTAACAAAAGTTGAGAGGCTCATGGCCAAGTACCTAACAAAAGTTGAGAGGCTCATGGCCAAGTACCTAACAAATGTTGAGGGGCTCATGACCAAGTACCTAACAAAAGTTGAGGGGCTCATGAATAAGTTACAAAAGTTGAGAGGCTCATGGCCAAGTTCCTAACAAAAGTTGAGAGGCTCATGAATAAGTTACAAATGTTGAGGGGCTCAGGGCCAAGTACCTAACAAAAGTTGAGGGGCTCATGAATAAGTTACAAAAGTTGAGAGGCTCATGGATAAGTTACAAATGTTGGGGGGCTCATGGCCAAGTACCGAACAAATGTTGAGGGGCTCATGGCCAAGTACCTAACAAAAGTTGAGCGGCTCATGGCCAAGTACCTAACAAAAGTTGAGAGGCTCATGGCCAAGTTCCTAACAAAAGTTGAGAGGCTCATGGCCAAGTACCTAACAAAAGTTGAGAGGCTCATGGCCAAGTACCTAACAAAAGTTGAGCGGTTCATGGCCAAGTACCTAACAAAAGTTGAGAGGCTCATGGCCAAGTACCTAACAAAAGTTGAGAGGCTCATGGCCAAGTACCTAACAAAAGTTGAGCGGCTCATGGCCAAGTACCTAACAAAAGTTGAGAGGCTCATGGCCAAGTTCCTAACAAAAGTTGAGAGGCTCATGGCCAAGTACCTAACAAAAGTTGAGAGGCTCATGGATAAGTTACAAATGTTGAGGGGCTCATGGCCAAGTACCGAACAAATGTTGAGGGGCTCATGGCCAAGTACCTAACAAAAGTTGAGGGACTCATGGCCAAGTACCTAACAAAAGTTGAGAGGCTCATGGCCAAGTACCTAACAAAAGTTGAGAGGCTCATGGCCAAGTACCTAACAAAAGTTGAGCGGCTCATGGCCAAGTACCTAACAAAAGTTGAGAGGCTCATAGCCAAGTTCCTAACAAAAGTTGAGAGGCTCATGGCCAAGTACCTAACAAAAGTTGAGAGGCTCATGGCCAAGTACCTAACAAAAGTTGAGCGGCTCATGGCCAAGTACCTAACAAAAGTTGAGAGGCTCATGGCCAAGTACCTAACAAAAGTTGAGAGGCTCATGGCCAAGTACCTTACAAAAGTTGAGAGGCTCATGGCCAAGTACCTAACAAAAGTTGAGAGGCTCATGGCCAAGTTCCTTACAAAAGTTGAGGGGCTCATGAATAAGTTACAAAAGTTGAGAGGCTCATGGCCAAGTACCTAACAAAAGTTGAGGGACTCATGGCCAAGTACCTAACAAAAGTTGAGAGGCTCATGGCCAAGTACCTAACAAAAGTTGAGGGGCTCATGGCCAAGTACCTAACAAAAGTTGAGCGGCTCATGGCCAAGTACCTAACAAAAGTTGAGAGGCTCATGGCCAAGTTCCTAACAAAAGTTGAGAGGCTCATGGCCAAGTACCTAACAAAAGTCTAGAGGCTCATGGCCAAGTACCTAACTAAAGTTGCGAGGCTCATGAATAAGTTACAAATGTTGAGGGGCTCTATTAATTAACATCTAAATTAATTATTATAGGGGAGGGGATATTTTAAGGAAGGGGCTAATTTATAATGCTAAATTAATTATTATACAATGTGGAGACGACAATACAACAATAAATGAAAACACTGGCAATACTAATGCATAAGAGTATTTTGGAACTATCAAATAAATCCTAACATGGAAATTATAAAAGTCATTTCTTCAAATAAACTAACCTAACCTAACCTAACCTAACCTAACCTTACCTAACCTAACAAAAGTTGAGAGGCTCATGGCCAAGTACCTAACAAAAGTTGAGAGGCTCATGGCCAAGTACCTAACAAAAGTTGAGCGGCTCATGGCCAAGTACCTAACAAAAGTTGAGAGGCTCATGGCCAAGTACCTAACAAAAGTTGAGAGGCTCATGGCCAAGTACCTAACAAAAGTTGAGAGGCTCATGGCCAAGTACCTAACAAAAGTTGAGAGGCTCATGGCCAAGTACCTAACAAAAGTTGAGCGGCTCATGGCCAAGTACCTAACAAAAGTTGAGAGGCTCATGGCCAAGTTCCTAACAAAAGTTGAGAGGCTCATGGCCAAGTACCTAACAAAAGTTGAGAGGCTCATGGCCAAGTACCTAACAAAAGTTGAGAGGCTCATGGCCAAGTACCTAACAAATGTTGAGGGGCTCATGGCCAAGTACCTAACAAAAGTTGAGGGGCTCATGAATAAGTTACAAAAGTTGAGAGGCTCATGGCCAAGTACCTCACAAAAGTTGAGAGGCTCATGGCCAAAAACCTAACAAAAGTTGAGAGGCTCATGGCCAAGTACCTAACAAAAGTTGAGAGGCTCATGGCCAAGTACCTAACAAAAGTTGAGAGACTCATGGCCAAGTACCTTACAAAAGTTGAGAGGCTCATGGCCAAGTACCTAACAAAAGTTGAGAGGCTCATGGCCAAGTACCTAACAAAAGTTGAGGGGCTCATGAATAAGTTACAAAAGTTGAGAGGCTCATGGCCAAGTACCTCACAAAAGTTGAGAGGCTCATGGCCAAAAACCTAACAAAAGTTGAGAGGCTCATGGCCAAGTACCTAACAAAAGTTGAGAGGCTCATGGCCAAGTACCTAACAAAAGTTGAGAGACTCATGGCCAAGTACCTTACAAAAGTTGAGAGGCTCATGGCCAAGTACCTAACAAAAGTTGAGAGGCTCATGGCCAAGTACCTAACAAAAGTTGAGAGGCTCATGGCCAAGTACCTAACAAAAGTTGAGGGGCTCATGGCCAAGTACCTAACAAAAGTTGAGAGGCTCATGAATAAGTTACAAATGTTGAGGCGCTCAGGGCCAAGTACCTAACAAAAGTTGAGGGGCTCATGAATAAGTTACAAAAGTTGAGAGGCTCATGGCCAAGTACCTTACAAAAGTTGAGAGGCTCATGGCCAAGTACCTAACAAAAGTTGAGAGGCTCATGGCCAAGTACCTAACAAAAGTTGAGAGGCTCATGGCCAAGTACCAAACAAAAGTTGAGAGTCTCATGGCCAAGTACCTAACAAAAGTTGAGGGGCTCATGGCCAAGTACCTAACAAAAGTTGAGAGGCTCATGAATAAGTTACAAATGTTGAGGGGCTCAGGGCCAAGTACCTAACAAAAGTTGAGGGGCTCATGAATAAGTTACAAAAGTTGAGAGGTTCATGGCCAAGTACCTTACAAAAGTTGAGAGGCTCATGGCCAAGTACCTAACAAAAGTTGAGAGGCTCATGGCCAAGTACCTAACAAAAGTTGAGAGGCTCATGGCCAAGTACCTAACAAAAGTTGAGAGGCTCATGGATAAGTTACAAATGTTGAGGGGCTCATGGCCAAGTACCGAACAAATGTTGAGGGGCTCATGGCCAAGTACCTAACAAAAGTTGAGGGACTCATGGCCAAGTACCTAACAAAAGTTGAGAGGCTCATGGCCAAGTACCTAACAAAAGTTGAGAGGCTCATGGCCAAGTACCTAACAAAAGTTGAGAGGCTCATGGCCAAGTACCTAACAAAAGTTGAGAGGCTCATGGCCAAGTTCCTAACAAAAGTTGAGAGGCTCATGGCCAAGTACCTAACAAAACTGAGAGGCTCATGGCCAAGTACCTAACAAATGTTGAGGGGCTCATGGCCAAGTACCTAACAAAAGTTGAGGGGCTCATGAATAAGTTACAAAAGTTGAGAGGCTCATGGCCAAGTACCTCACAAAAGTTGAGAGGCTCATGGCCAAGTACCTAACAAAAGTTGAAAGGCTCATGGCCAAGTACCTAACAAAAGTTGAGAGGCTCATGGCCAAGTACCTAACAAAAGTTGAGAGGCTCATGGCCAAGTACCTAACAAAAGTTGAGAGGCTCATGGCCAAGTACCTAACAAAAGTTGAGAGGCTCATGGCCAAGTACCTAACAAAAGTTGAGAGGCTCATGGCCAAGTACCTAACAAAAGTTGAGAGGCTCATGGCCAAGTACCTAACAAAAGTTGAGAGGCTCATGGCCAAGTACCTAACAAAAGTTGAGAGGCTCATGGATAAGTTACAAATGTTGAGGGGCTCATGGCCAAGTACCGAACAAATGTTGAGGGGCTCATGGCCAAGTACCTAACAAAAGTTGAGGGACTCATGGCCAAGTACCTAACAAAAGTTGAGAGGCTCATGGCCAAGTACCTAACAAAAGTTGAGAGGCTCATGGCCAAGTACCCAACAAAAGTTGAGCAGCTCATGGCCAAGTTCCTAACAAAAGTTGAGAGGCTCGTGGCCAAGTACCTAACAAAAGTTGAGAGGCTCATGGCCAAGTACCTTACAAAAGTTGAGAGGCTCATGGCCAAGTACCTAACAAAAGTTGAGAGGCTCATGGCCAAGTACCTAACAAAAGTTGAGAGGCTCATGGCCAAGTACCTAACAAAAGTTGAGAGGCTCATGGCCAAGTACCTAACAAAAGTTGAGAGGCTCATGGCCAAGTACCTAACAAAAGTTGAGGGGCTCATGGCCAAGTACCTAACAAAAGTTGAGAGGCTCATGAATAAGTTACAAATGTTGAGGGGCTCAGGGCCAAGTACCTAACAAAAGTTGAGGGGCTCATGAATAAGTTACAAAAGTTGAGAGGCTCATGGATAAGTTACAAATGTTGGGGGGCTCATGGCCAAGTACCGAACAAATGTTGAGGGGCTCATGGCCAAGTACCTAACAAAAGTTGAGCGGCTCATGGCCAAGTACCTAACAAAAGTTGAGAGGCTCATGGCCAAGTACCTTACAAAAGTTGAGAGGCTCATGGCCAAGTACCTAACAAAAGTTGAGAGGCTCATGGCCAAGTACCTAACAAAAGTTGAGAGGCTCATGGCCAAGTACCTAACAAAAGTTGAGAGGCTCATGGCCAAGTACCTAACAAATGTTGAGGGGCTCATGACCAAGTACCTAACAAAAGTTGAGGGGCTCATGAATAAGTTACAAAAGTTGAGAGGCTCATGGCCAAGTTCCTAACAAAAGTTGAGAGGCTCATGAATAAGTTACAAATGTTGAGGGGCTCAGGGCCAAGTACCTAACAAAAGTTGAGGGGCTCATGAATAAGTTACAAAAGTTGAGAGGCTCATGGATAAGTTACAAATGTTGGGGGGCTCATGGCCAAGTACCGAACAAATGTTGAGGGGCTCATGGCCAAGTACCTAACAAAAGTTGAGCGGCTCATGGCCAAGTACCTAACAAAAGTTGAGAGGCTCATGGCCAAGTTCCTAACAAAAGTTGAGAGGCTCATGGCCAAGTACCTAACAAAAGTTGAGAGGCTCATGGCCAAGTACCTAACAAAAGTTGAGCGGTTCATGGCCAAGTACCTAACAAAAGTTGAGAGGCTCATGGCCAAGTACCTAACAAAAGTTGAGAGGCTCATGGCCAAGTACCTAACAAAAGTTGAGCGGCTCATGGCCAAGTACCTAACAAAAGTTGAGAGGCTCATGGCCAAGTTCCTAACAAAAGTTGAGAGGCTCATGGCCAAGTACCTAACAAAAGTTGAGAGGCTCATGGATAAGTTACAAATGTTGAGGGGCTCATGGCCAAGTACCGAACAAATGTTGAGGGGCTCATGGCCAAGTACCTAACAAAAGTTGAGGGACTCATGGCCAAGTACCTAACAAAAGTTGAGAGGCTCATGGCCAAGTACCTAACAAAAGTTGAGAGGCTCATGGCCAAGTACCTAACAAAAGTTGAGCGGCTCATGGCCAAGTACCTAACAAAAGTTGAGAGGCTCATAGCCAAGTTCCTAACAAAAGTTGAGAGGCTCATGGCCAAGTACCTAACAAAAGTTGAGAGGCTCATGGCCAAGTACCTAACAAAAGTTGAGCGGCTCATGGCCAAGTACCTAACAAAAGTTGAGAGGCTCATGGCCAAGTACCTAACAAAAGTTGAGAGGCTCATGGCCAAGTACCTTACAAAAGTTGAGAGGCTCATGGCCAAGTACCTAACAAAAGTTGAGAGGCTCATGGCCAAGTTCCTTACAAAAGTTGAGGGGCTCATGAATAAGTTACAAAAGTTGAGAGGCTCATGGCCAAGTACCTAACAAAAGTTGAGGGACTCATGGCCAAGTACCTAACAAAAGTTGAGAGGCTCATGGCCAAGTACCTAACAAAAGTTGAGGGGCTCATGGCCAAGTACCTAACAAAAGTTGAGCGGCTCATGGCCAAGTACCTAACAAAAGTTGAGAGGCTCATGGCCAAGTTCCTAACAAAAGTTGAGAGGCTCATGGCCAAGTACCTAACAAAAGTCTAGAGGCTCATGGCCAAGTACCTAACTAAAGTTGCGAGGCTCATGAATAAGTTACAAATGTTGAGGGGCTCTATTAATTAACATCTAAATTAATTATTATAGGGGAGGGGATATTTTAAGGAAGGGGCTAATTTATAATGCTAAATTAATTATTATACAATGTGGAGACGACAATACAACAATAAATGAAAACACTGGCAATACTAATGCATAAGAGTATTTTGGAACTATCAAATAAATCCTAACATGGAAATTATAAAAGTCATTTCTTCAAATAAACTAACCTAACCTAACCTAACCTAACCTAACCTTACCTAACCTAACAAAAGTTGAGAGGCTCATGGCCAAGTACCTAACAAAAGTTGAGAGGCTCATGGCCAAGTACCTAACAAAAGTTGAGCGGCTCATGGCCAAGTACCTAACAAAAGTTGAGAGGCTCATGGCCAAGTACCTAACAAAAGTTGAGAGGCTCATGGCCAAGTACCTAACAAAAGTTGAGAGGCTCATGGCCAAGTACCTAACAAAAGTTGAGAGGCTCATGGCCAAGTACCTAACAAAAGTTGAGCGGCTCATGGCCAAGTACCTAACAAAAGTTGAGAGGCTCATGGCCAAGTTCCTAACAAAAGTTGAGAGGCTCATGGCCAAGTACCTAACAAAAGTTGAGAGGCTCATGGCCAAGTACCTAACAAAAGTTGAGAGGCTCATGGCCAAGTACCTAACAAATGTTGAGGGGCTCATGGCCAAGTACCTAACAAAAGTTGAGGGGCTCATGAATAAGTTACAAAAGTTGAGAGGCTCATGGCCAAGTACCTCACAAAAGTTGAGAGGCTCATGGCCAAAAACCTAACAAAAGTTGAGAGGCTCATGGCCAAGTACCTAACAAAAGTTGAGAGGCTCATGGCCAAGTACCTAACAAAAGTTGAGAGACTCATGGCCAAGTACCTTACAAAAGTTGAGAGGCTCATGGCCAAGTACCTAACAAAAGTTGAGAGGCTCATGGCCAAGTACCTAACAAAAGTTGAGGGGCTCATGAATAAGTTACAAAAGTTGAGAGGCTCATGGCCAAGTACCTAACAAAAGTTGAGGGACTCATGGCCAAGTACCTAACAAAAGTTGAGAGGCTCATGGCCAAGTACCTAACAAAAGTTGAGGGGCTCATGGCCAAGTACCTAACAAAAGTTGAGCGGCTCATGGCCAAGTACCTAACAAAAGTTGAGAGGCTCATGGCCAAGTACCTAACAAAAGTTGAGAGGCTCATGGCCAAGTACCTAACAAAAGTTGAGAGGCTCATGGCCAAGTTCCTAACAAAAGTTGAGAGGCTCATGGCCAAGTTCCTCACAAAAGTTTAGAGGCTCATGGCCAAGTACCCACAAAAGTTGAGGGGCTCATGGCCAAGTACCTTACAAAAGTTGAGGGGCTCATGAATAAGTTACAAAAGTTGAGGGGCTCATGAATAAGTTACAAAAGTTGAGAGGCTCATGGCCAAGTACCTAACAAAAGTTGAGAGGCTCATGGCCAAGTACCTAACAAAAGTTGAGAGGCTCATGGCCAAGTACCTAACAAAAGTTGAGAAGCTCATGGCCAAGTACCTAACAAAAGTTGAGAGGCTCATGGCCAAGTTCCTAACAAAAGTTGAGAGGCTAATGGCCAAGTACCTAACAAAAGTTGAGAGGCTCATGGCCAAGTACCTTACAAATGTTGAAGGGCTCATGGCCAAGTACCTAACAAAAGTTGAGGGACTCATGGCCAAGTACCTAACAAAAGTTGAGAGGCTCATGGCCAAGTACCTAACAAAAGTTGAGAGGCTCATGGCCAAGTACCTTACAAAAGTTGAGCGGCTCATGGCCGAGTACCTAACAAAAGTTGAGAGGCTCATGGCCAAGTTCCTAACAAAAGTTGAGAGGCTCATGGTCAAGTACCTAACAAAAGTTGAGGGGCTCATGAATATATAACAAATGTTGAGGGGCTCATGGCCAAGTACCTAACAAAAGTTGAGGGGCTCATGAATAAGTTACAAAAGTTGAGAGGCTCATGGCCAAGTACCTAACAAATGTTGAGGGGCTCATGGCCAAGTACCTAACAAAAGTTGAGGGGCTCATGAATAAGTTACAAAAGTTGAGAGGCTCATGGCCAAGTACCTTACAAAAGTTGAGAGGCTCATGGCCAAGTACCTAACAAAAGTTGAGAGGCTCATGGCCAAGTACCTAACAAAAGTTGAAAGGCTCATGGCCAAGTACCTAACAAAAGTTGAGAGGCTCATGGCCAAGTACCTAACAAAAGTTGAGAGGCTCATGGCCAAGTACCTAACAAATGTTGAGGGGCTCATGGCCAAGTACCTAACAAAAGTTGAGGGGCTCATGAATAAGTTACAAAAGTTGAGAGGCTCATGGCCAAGTACCTACCAAAAGTTGATAGGCTCATGAATAAATTACAAAAGTTGAAAGGCTCATGGCCAAGTACCTAACAAATGTTGAGGGGCTCATGGCCAAGTACCTAACAAAAGTTGAGGGGCTCATGAATAAGTTACAAAAGTTGAGAGGCTCATGGCCAAGTACCTCACAAAAGTTGAGAGGCTCATGGCCAAGTACCTAACGAAAGTTGAGAGGCTCATGGCCAAGTACCTAACAAAAGTTGAGAGGCTCATGGCCAAGTACCTAACAAAAGTTGAAAGGCTCATGGCCAAGTACCTAACAAAAGTTGAGAGGCTCATGGCCAAGTACCTAACAAAAGTTGAGAGGCTCATGGCCAAGTACCTAACAAAAGTTGAGAGGCTCATGGCCAAGTACCTAACAAAAGTTGAGGGGCTCATGGCCAAGTACCTAACAAAAGTTGAGAGGCTCATGGATAAGTTACAAATGTTGAGGGGCTCATGGCCAAGTACCGAACAAATGTTGAGGGGCTCATGGCCAAGTACCTAACAAAAGTTGAGGGACTCATGGCCAAGTACCTAACAAAAGTTGAGAGGCTCATGGCCAAGTACCTAACAAAAGTTGAGAGGCTCATGGCCAAGTACCTAACAAAAGTTGAGCGGCTCATGGCCAAGTACCTAACAAAAGTTGAGAGGCTCATAGCCAAGTTCCTAACAAAAGTTGAGAGGCTCATGGCCAAGTACCTAACAAAAGTTGAGAGGCTCATGGCCAAGTACCTAACAAAAGTTGAGCGGCTCATGGCCAAGTACCTAACAAAAGTTGAGAGGCTCATGGCCAAGTACCTAACAAAAGTTGAGAGGCTCATGGCCAAGTACCTTACAAAAGTTGAGAGGCTCATGGCCAAGTACCTAACAAAAGTTGAGAGGCTCATGGCCAAGTTCCTTACAAAAGTTGAGGGGCTCATGAATAAGTTACAAAAGTTGAGAGGCTCATGGCCAAGTACCTAACAAAAGTTGAGGGACTCATGGCCAAGTACCTAACAAAAGTTGAGAGGCTCATGGCCAAGTACCTAACAAAAGTTGAGGGGCTCATGGCCAAGTACCTAACAAAAGTTGAGCGGCTCATGGCCAAGTACCTAACAAAAGTTGAGAGGCTCATGGCCAAGTTCCTAACAAAAGTTGAGAGGCTCATGGCCAAGTACCTAACAAAAGTCTAGAGGCTCATGGCCAAGTACCTAACTAAAGTTGCGAGGCTCATGAATAAGTTACAAATGTTGAGGGGCTCTATTAATTAACATCTAAATTAATTATTATAGGGGAGGGGATATTTTAAGGAAGGGGCTAATTTATAATGCTAAATTAATTATTATACAATGTGGAGACGACAATACAACAATAAATGAAAACACTGGCAATACTAATGCATAAGAGTATTTTGGAACTATCAAATAAATCCTAACATGGAAATTATAAAAGTCATTTCTTCAAATAAACTAACCTAACCTAACCTAACCTAACCTAACCTTACCTAACCTAACAAAAGTTGAGAGGCTCATGGCCAAGTACCTAACAAAAGTTGAGAGGCTCATGGCCAAGTACCTAACAAAAGTTGAGCGGCTCATGGCCAAGTACCTAACAAAAGTTGAGAGGCTCATGGCCAAGTACCTAACAAAAGTTGAGAGGCTCATGGCCAAGTACCTAACAAAAGTTGAGAGGCTCATGGCCAAGTACCTAACAAAAGTTGAGAGGCTCATGGCCAAGTACCTAACAAAAGTTGAGCGGCTCATGGCCAAGTACCTAACAAAAGTTGAGAGGCTCATGGCCAAGTTCCTAACAAAAGTTGAGAGGCTCATGGCCAAGTACCTAACAAAAGTTGAGAGGCTCATGGCCAAGTACCTAACAAAAGTTGAGAGGCTCATGGCCAAGTACCTAACAAATGTTGAGGGGCTCATGGCCAAGTACCTAACAAAAGTTGAGGGGCTCATGAATAAGTTACAAAAGTTGAGAGGCTCATGGCCAAGTACCTCACAAAAGTTGAGAGGCTCATGGCCAAAAACCTAACAAAAGTTGAGAGGCTCATGGCCAAGTACCTAACAAAAGTTGAGAGGCTCATGGCCAAGTACCTAACAAAAGTTGAGAGACTCATGGCCAAGTACCTTACAAAAGTTGAGAGGCTCATGGCCAAGTACCTAACAAAAGTTGAGAGGCTCATGGCCAAGTACCTAACAAAAGTTGAGGGGCTCATGAATAAGTTACAAAAGTTGAGAGGCTCATGGCCAAGTACCTAACAAAAGTTGAGGGACTCATGGCCAAGTACCTAACAAAAGTTGAGAGGCTCATGGCCAAGTACCTAACAAAAGTTGAGGGGCTCATGGCCAAGTACCTAACAAAAGTTGAGCGGCTCATGGCCAAGTACCTAACAAAAGTTGAGAGGCTCATGGCCAAGTACCTAACAAAAGTTGAGAGGCTCATGGCCAAGTACCTAACAAAAGTTGAGAGGCTCATGGCCAAGTACCTAACAAAAGTTGAGAGGCTCATGGCCAAGTTCCTAACAAAAGTTGAGAGGCTCATGGCCAAGTACCTAACAAAAGTTGAGAGGCTCATGGCCAAGTACCTAACAAATGTTGAGGGGCTCATGGCCAAGTACCTAACAAAAGTTGAGGGGCTCATGAATAAGTTACAAAAGTTGAGAGGCTCATGGCCAAGTACCTACCAAAAGTTGATAGGCTCATGAATAAATTACAAAAGTTGAAAGGCTCATGGCCAAGTACCTAACAAATGTTGAGGGGCTCATGGCCAAGTACCTAACAAAAGTTGAGGGGCTCATGAATAAGTTACAAAAGTTGAGAGGCTCATGGCCAAGTACCTCACAAAAGTTGAGAGGCTCATGGCCAAGTACCTAACGAAAGTTGAGAGGCTCATGGCCAAGTACCTAACAAAAGTTGAGAGGCTCATGGCCAAGTACCTAACAAAAGTTGAAAGGCTCATGGCCAAGTACCTAACAAAAGTTGAGAGGCTCATGGCCAAGTACCTAACAAAAGTTGAGAGGCTCATGGCCAAGTACCTAACAAAAGTTGAGAGGCTCATGGCCAAGTACCTAACAAAAGTTGAGGGGCTCATGGCCAAGTACCTAACAAAAGTTGAGAGGCTCATGAATAAGTAACAAAAGTTGAGAGGCTCATGGCCAAGTACCTAACAAATGTTGAGGGGCTCATGGCCAAGTACCTAACAAAAGTTGAGGGGCTCATGGCCAAGTACCTAACAAAAGTTGAGAGGCTCATGGCCAAGTACCTAACAAAAGTTGAGAGGCTCATGGCCAAGTACCTAACAAAAGTTGCGAGGCTCATGAATAAGTTACAAATGTTGAGGGGCTCTATTAATTAACATCTAAATTAATTATTATAGGGGAGGGGATATTTTAAGGAAGGGGCTAATTTATAATGCTAAATTAATTATTATACAATGTGGAGACGACAATACAACAATAAATGAAAACACTGGCAATACTAATGCATAAGAGTATTTTGGAACTATCAAATAAATCCTAACATGGAAATTATAAAAGTCATTTCTTCAAATAAACTAACCTAACCTAACCTAACCTAACCTAACCTAACCTTACCTAACCTAACAAAAGTTGAGAGGCTCATGGCCAAGTACCTAACAAAAGTTGAGAGGCTCATGGCCAAGTACCTAACAAAAGTTGAGCGGCTCATGGCCAAGTACCTAACAAAAGTTGAGAGGCTCATGGCCAAGTACCTAACAAAAGTTGAGAGGCTCATGGCCAAGTACCTAACAAAAGTTGAGAGGCTCATGGCCAAGTACCTAACAAAAGTTGAGAGGCTCATGGCCAAGTACCTAACAAAAGTTGAGCGGCTCATGGCCAAGTACCTAACAAAAGTTGAGAGGCTCATGGCCAAGTTCCTAACAAAAGTTGAGAGGCTCATGGCCAAGTACCTAACAAAAGTTGAGAGGCTCATGGCCAAGTACCTAACAAAAGTTGAGAGGCTCATGGCCAAGTACCTAACAAAAGTTGAGAGGCTCATGGCCAAGTACCTAACAAAAGTTGAGAGGCTCATGGCCAAGTACCTAACAAAAGTTGAGAGGCTCATGGCCAAGTACCTTACAAAAGTTGAGAGGCTCATGGCCAAGTACCTAACAAAAGTTGAGAGGCTCATGGCCAAGTACCTAACAAAAGTTGAGAGGCTCATGGCCAAGTACCTAACAAAAGTTGAGAGGCTCATGGCCAAGTACCTAACAAAAGTTGAGGGGCTCATGGCCAAGTACCTAACAAAAGTTGAGAGGCTCATGAATAAGTTACAAATGTTGAGGGGCTCAGGGCCAAGTACCTAACAAAAGTTGAGGGGCTCATGAATAAGTTACAAAAGTTGAGAGGCTCATGGCCAAGTACCTTACAAAAGTTGAGAGGCTCATGGCCAAGTACCTAACAAAAGTTGAGAGGCTCATGGCCAAGTACCTAACAAAAGTTGAGAGGCTCATGGCCAAGTACCAAACAAAAGTTGAGAGGCTCATGGCCAAGTACCTAACAAAAGTTGAGGGGCTCATGGCCAAGTACCTAACAAAAGTTGAGGGGCTCATGAATAAGTTACAAAAGTTGAGAGGCTCATGGCCAAGTACCTTACAAAAGTTGAGAGGCTCATGGCCAAGTACCTAACAAAAGTTGAGAGGCTCATGGCCAAGTACCTAACAAAAGTTGAGAGGCTCATGGCCAAGTACCTAACAAAAGTTGAGAGGCTCATGGATAAGTTACAAATGTTGAGGGGCTCATGGCCAAGTACCGAACAAATGTTGAGGGGCTCATGGCCAAGTACCTAACAAAAGTTGAGGGACTCATGGCCAAGTACCTAACAAAAGTTGAGAGGCTCATGGCCAAGTACCTAACAAAAGTTGAGAGGCTCATGGCCAAGTACCTAACAAAAGTTGAGAGGCTCATGGCCAAGTACCTAACAAAAGTTGAGAGGCTCATGGCCAAGTACCTAACAAATGTTGAGGGGCTCATGAATAAGTTACAAAATTTGAGAGGCTCATGGCCAAGTACCTAACAAAAGTTGAGGGGCTCATGGCCAAGTACCTAATAAAAGTTGAGGGGCTCATGGCCAAGTACCTAACAAAAGTTGAGAGGCTCATGAATATGTTACAAATGTTGAGGGGCTCAGGGCCAAGTACCGAACAAAAGTTGAGGGGCTCACGAATAAGTTACAAAAGTTGAGAGGCTCATGGCCAAGTACCTAACAAAAGTTGAGAGGCTCATGGCCAAGTACCTAACAAAAGTTGAGAGGCTCATGGCCAAGTACCTAACAAAAGTTGAGAGGCTCATGGCCAAGTACCTAACAAAAGTTGAGAGGCTCATGGCCAAGTACCTTACAAAAGTTGAGAGGCTCATGGCCAAGTACCTAACAAAAGTTGAGAGGCTCATGGCCAAGTACCTAACAAAAGTTGAGAGGCTCATGGCCAAGTACCTAACAAAAGTTGAGAGGCTCATGGCCAAGTACCTAACAAAAGTTGAGGGGCTCATGGCCAAGTACCTAACAAAAGTTGAGAGGCTCATGAATAAGTTACAAATGTTGAGGGGCTCAGGGCCAAGTACCTAACAAAAGTTGAGGGGCTCATGAATAAGTTACAAAAGTTGAGAGGCTCATGGCCAAGTACCTAACAAAAGTTGAGAGGCTCATGGCCAAGTACCTAACAAAAGTTGAGAGGCTCATGGCCAAGTACCTAACAAAAGTTGAGAGGCTCATGGATAAGTTACAAATGTTGAGGGGCTCATGGCCAAGTACCGAACAAATGTTGAGGGGCTCATGGCCAAGTACCTAACAAAAGTTGAGGGACTCATGGCCAAGTACCTAACAAAAGTTGAGAGGCTCATGGCCAAGTACCTAACAAAAGTTGAGAGGCTCATGGCCAAGTACCTAACAAAAGTTGAGAGGCTCATGGCCAAGTACCTAACAAAAGTTGAGAGGCTCATGGCCAAGTACCTAACAAATGTTGAGGGGCTCATGAATAAGTTACAAAATTTGAGAGGCTCATGGCCAAGTACCTAACAAAAGTTGAGGGGCTCATGGCCAAGTACCTAATAAAAGTTGAGGGGCTCATGGCCAAGTACCTAACAAAAGTTGAGAGGCTCATGAATATGTTACAAATGTTGAGGGGCTCAGGGCCAAGTACCGAACAAAAGTTGAGGGGCTCACGAATAAGTTACAAAAGTTGAGAGGCTCATGGCCAAGTACCTTAAAAAAGTTGAGAGGCTCATGGCCAAGTACCTAACAAAAGTTGAGAGGCTCATGGCCAAGTACCTAACAAAAGTTGAGAGGCTCATGGCCAAGTACCTAACAAAAGTTGAGAGGCTCATGGATAAGTTACAAATGTTGAGGGGCTCATGGCCAAGTACCGAACAAATGTTGAGGGGCTCATGGCCAAGTACCTAACAAAAGTTGAGAGGCTCATGGCCAAGTACCTAACAAAAGTTGAGAGGCTCATGGCCAAGTTCCTTACAAAAGTTGAGGGGCTCATGAATAAGTTACAAAAGTTGAGAGGCTCATGGCCAAGTACCTAACAAAAGTTGAGGGACTCATGGCCAAGTACCTAACAAAAGTTGAGAGGCTCATGGCTAAGTACCTAACAAAAGTTGAGGGGCTCATGGCCAAGTACCTAACAAAAGTTGAGCGGCTCATGGCCAAGTACCTAACAAAAGTTGAGAGGCTCATGGCCAAGTTCCTAACAAAAGTTGAGAGGCTCATGGCCAAGTACCTAACAAAAGTCTAGAGGCTCATGGCCAAGTACCTAACTAAAGTTGCGAGGCTCATGAATAAGTTACAAATGTTGAGGGGCTCTATTAATTAACATCTAAATTAATTATTATAGGGGAGGGGATATTTTAAGGAAGGGGCTAATTTATAATGCTAAATTAATTATTATACAATGTGGAGACGACAATACAACAATAAATGAAAACACTGGCAATACTAATGCATAAGAGTATTTTGGAACTATCAAATAAATCCTAACATGGAAATTATAAAAGTCATTTCTTCAAATAAACTAACCTAACCTAACCTAACCTAACCTAACCTTACCTAACCTAACAAAAGTTGAGAGGCTCATGGCCAAGTACCTAACAAAAGTTGAGAGGCTCATGGCCAAGTACCTAACAAAAGTTGAGCGGCTCATGGCCAAGTACCTAACAAAAGTTGAGAGGCTCATGGCCAAGTACCTAACAAAAGTTGAGAGGCTCATGGCCAAGTACCTAACAAAAGTTGAGAGGCTCATGGCCAAGTACCTAACAAAAGTTGAGAGGCTCATGGCCAAGTACCTAACAAAAGTTGAGCGGCTCATGGCCAAGTACCTAACAAAAGTTGAGAGGCTCATGGCCAAGTTCCTAACAAAAGTTGAGAGGCTCATGGCCAAGTACCTAACAAAAGTTGAGAGGCTCATGGCCAAGTACCTAACAAAAGTTGAGAGGCTCATGGCCAAGTACCTAACAAATGTTGAGGGGCTCATGGCCAAGTACCTAACAAAAGTTGAGGGGCTCATGAATAAGTTACAAAAGTTGAGAGGCTCATGGCCAAGTACCTCACAAAAGTTGAGAGGCTCATGGCCAAAAACCTAACAAAAGTTGAGAGGCTCATGGCCAAGTACCTAACAAAAGTTGAGAGGCTCATGACCAAGTACCTAACAAAAGTTGAGAGACTCATGGCCAAGTACCTTACAAAAGTTGAGAGGCTCATGGCCAAGTACCTAACAAAAGTTGAGAGGCTCATGGCCAAGTACCTAACAAAAGTTGAGGGGCTCATGAATAAGTTACAAAAGTTGAGAGGCTCATGGCCAAGTACCTAACAAAAGTTGAGGGACTCATGGCCAAGTACCTAACAAAAGTTGAGAGGCTCATGGCCAAGTACCTAACAAAAGTTGAGGGGCTCATGGCCAAGTACCTAACAAAAGTTGAGCGGCTCATGGCCAAGTACCTAACAAAAGTTGAGAGGCTCATGGCCAAGTACCTAACAAAAGTTGAGAGGCTCATGGCCAAGTACCTAACAAAAGTTGAGAGGCTCATGGCCAAGTACCTAACAAAAGTTGAGAGGCTCATGGCCAAGTTCCTAACAAAAGTTGAGAGGCTCATGGCCAAGTACCTAACAAAAGTTGAGAGGCTCATGGCCAAGTACCTAACAAATGTTGAGGGGCTCATGGCCAAGTACCTAACAAAAGTTGAGGGGCTCATGAATAAGTTACAAAAGTTGAGAGGCTCATGGCCAAGTACCTACCAAAAGTTGATAGGCTCATGAATAAATTACAAAAGTTGAAAGGCTCATGGCCAAGTACCTAACAAATGTTGAGGGGCTCATGGCCAAGTACCTAACAAAAGTTGAGGGGCTCATGAATAAGTTACAAAAGTTGAGAGGCTCATGGCCAAGTACCTCACAAAAGTTGAGAGGCTCATGGCCAAGTACCTAACGAAAGTTGAGAGGCTCATGGCCAAGTACCTAACAAAAGTTGAGAGGCTCATGGCCAAGTACCTAACAAAAGTTGAAAGGCTCATGGCCAAGTACCTAACAAAAGTTGAGAGGCTCATGGCCAAGTACCTAACAAAAGTTGAGAGGCTCATGGCCAAGTACCTAACAAAAGTTGAGAGGCTCATGGCCAAGTACCTAACAAAAGTTGAGGGGCTCATGGCCAAGTACCTAACAAAAGTTGAGAGGCTCATGAATAAGTTACAAAAGTTGAGAGGCTCATGGCCAAGTACCTAACAAATGTTGAGGGGCTCATGGCCAAGTACCTAACAAAAGTTGAGGGGCTCATGGCCAAGTACCTAACAAAAGTTGAGAGGCTCATGGCCAAGTACCTAACAAAAGTTGAGAGGCTCATGGCCAAGTACCTAACAAAAGTTGCGAGGCTCATGAATAAGTTACAAATGTTGAGGGGCTCTATTAATTAACATCTAAATTAATTATTATAGGGGAGGGGATATTTTAAGGAAGGGGCTAATTTATAATGCTAAATTAATTATTATACAATGTGGAGACGACAATACAACAATAAATGAAAACACTGGCAATACTAATGCATAAGAGTATTTTGGAACTATCAAATAAATCCTAACATGGAAATTATAAAAGTCATTTCTTCAAATAAACTAACCTAACCTAACCTAACCTAACCTAACCTAACCTTACCTAACCTAACAAAAGTTGAGAGGCTCATGGCCAAGTACCTAACAAAAGTTGAGAGGCTCATGGCCAAGTACCTAACAAAAGTTGAGCGGCTCATGGCCAAGTACCTAACAAAAGTTGAGAGGCTCATGGCCAAGTACCTAACAAAAGTTGAGAGGCTCATGGCCAAGTACCTAACAAAAGTTGAGAGGCTCATGGCCAAGTACCTAACAAAAGTTGAGAGGCTCATGGCCAAGTACCTAACAAAAGTTGAGCGGCTCATGGCCAAGTACCTAACAAAAGTTGAGAGGCTCATGGCCAAGTTCCTAACAAAAGTTGAGAGGCTCATGGCCAAGTACCTAACAAAAGTTGAGAGGCTCATGGCCAAGTACCTAACAAAAGTTGAGAGGCTCATGGCCAAGTACCTAACAAAAGTTGAGAGGCTCATGGCCAAGTACCTAACAAAAGTTGAGAGGCTCATGGCCAAGTACCTAACAAAAGTTGAGAGGCTCATGGCCAAGTACCTTACAAAAGTTGAGAGGCTCATGGCCAAGTACCTAACAAAAGTTGAGAGGCTCATGGCCAAGTACCTAACAAAAGTTGAGAGGCTCATGGCCAAGTACCTAACAAAAGTTGAGAGGCTCATGGCCAAGTACCTAACAAAAGTTGAGGGGCTCATGGCCAAGTACCTAACAAAAGTTGAGAGGCTCATGAATAAGTTACAAATGTTGAGGGGCTCAGGGCCAAGTACCTAACAAAAGTTGAGGGGCTCATGAATAAGTTACAAAAGTTGAGAGGCTCATGGCCAAGTTCCTAACAAAAGTTGAGAGGCTCATGGCCAAGTACCTAACAAAAGTCTAGAGGCTCATGGCCAAGTACCTAACTAAAGTTGCGAGGCTCATGAATAAGTTACAAATGTTGAGGGGCTCTATTAATTAACATCTAAATTAATTATTATAGGGGAGGGGATATTTTAAGGAAGGGGCTAATTTATAATGCTAAATTAATTATTATACAATGTGGAGACGACAATACAACAATAAATGAAAACACTGGCAATACTAATGCATAAGAGTATTTTGGAACTATCAAATAAATCCTAACATGGAAATTATAAAAGTCATTTCTTCAAATAAACTAACCTAACCTAACCTAACCTAACCTAACCTTACCTAACCTAACAAAAGTTGAGAGGCTCATGGCCAAGTACCTAACAAAAGTTGAGAGGCTCATGGCCAAGTACCTAACAAAAGTTGAGCGGCTCATGGCCAAGTACCTAACAAAAGTTGAGAGGCTCATGGCCAAGTACCTAACAAAAGTTGAGAGGCTCATGGCCAAGTACCTAACAAAAGTTGAGAGGCTCATGGCCAAGTACCTAACAAAAGTTGAGAGGCTCATGGCCAAGTACCTAACAAAAGTTGAGCGGCTCATGGCCAAGTACCTAACAAAAGTTGAGAGGCTCATGGCCAAGTTCCTAACAAAAGTTGAGAGGCTCATGGCCAAGTACCTAACAAAAGTTGAGAGGCTCATGGCCAAGTACCTAACAAAAGTTGAGAGGCTCATGGCCAAGTACCTAACAAATGTTGAGGGGCTCATGGCCAAGTACCTAACAAAAGTTGAGGGGCTCATGAATAAGTTACAAAAGTTGAGAGGCTCATGGCCAAGTACCTCACAAAAGTTGAGAGGCTCATGGCCAAAAACCTAACAAAAGTTGAGAGGCTCATGGCCAAGTACCTAACAAAAGTTGAGAGGCTCATGGCCAAGTACCTAACAAAAGTTGAGAGACTCATGGCCAAGTACCTTACAAAAGTTGAGAGGCTCATGGCCAAGTACCTAACAAAAGTTGAGAGGCTCATGGCCAAGTACCTAACAAAAGTTGAGGGGCTCATGAATAAGTTACAAAAGTTGAGAGGCTCATGGCCAAGTACCTAACAAAAGTTGAGGGACTCATGGCCAAGTACCTAACAAAAGTTGAGAGGCTCATGGCCAAGTACCTAACAAAAGTTGAGGGGCTCATGGCCAAGTACCTAACAAAAGTTGAGCGGCTCATGGCCAAGTACCTAACAAAAGTTGAGAGGCTCATGGCCAAGTACCTAACAAAAGTTGAGAGGCTCATGGCCAAGTACCTAACAAAAGTTGAGAGGCTCATGGCCAAGTACCTAACAAAAGTTGAGAGGCTCATGGCCAAGTTCCTAACAAAAGTTGAGAGGCTCATGGCCAAGTACCTAACAAAAGTTGAGAGGCTCATGGCCAAGTACCTAACAAATGTTGAGGGGCTCATGGCCAAGTACCTAACAAAAGTTGAGGGGCTCATGAATAAGTTACAAAAGTTGAGAGGCTCATGGCCAAGTACCTACCAAAAGTTGATAGGCTCATGAATAAATTACAAAAGTTGAAAGGCTCATGGCCAAGTACCTAACAAATGTTGAGGGGCTCATGGCCAAGTACCTAACAAAAGTTGAGGGGCTCATGAATAAGTTACAAAAGTTGAGAGGCTCATGGCCAAGTACCTCACAAAAGTTGAGAGGCTCATGGCCAAGTACCTAACAAAAGTTGAGAGGCTCATGGCCAAGTACCTAACAAAAGTTGAGAGGCTCATGGCCAAGTACCTAACAAAAGTTGAGGGGCTCATGGCCAAGTACCTAACAAAAGTTGAGAGGCTCATGAATAAGTTACAAAAGTTGAGAGGCTCATGGCCAAGTACCTAACAAATGTTGAGGGGCTCATGGCCAAGTACCTAACAAAAGTTGAGGGGCTCATGGCCAAGTACCTAACAAAAGTTGAGAGGCTCATGGCCAAGTACCTAACAAAAGTTGAGAGGCTCATGGCCAAGTACCTAACAAAAGTTGCGAGGCTCATGAATAAGTTACAAATGTTGAGGGGCTCTATTAATTAACATCTAAATTAATTATTATAGGGGAGGGGATATTTTAAGGAAGGGGCTAATTTATAATGCTAAATTAATTATTATACAATGTGGAGACGACAATACAACAATAAATGAAAACACTGGCAATACTAATGCATAAGAGTATTTTGGAACTATCAAATAAATCCTAACATGGAAATTATAAAAGTCATTTCTTCAAATAAACTAACCTAACCTAACCTAACCTAACCTAACCTAACCTTACCTAACCTAACAAAAGTTGAGAGGCTCATGGCCAAGTACCTAACAAAAGTTGAGAGGCTCATGGCCAAGTACCTAACAAAAGTTGAGCGGCTCATGGCCAAGTACCTAACAAAAGTTGAGAGGCTCATGGCCAAGTACCTAACAAAAGTTGAGAGGCTCATGGCCAAGTACCTAACAAAAGTTGAGAGGCTCATGGCCAAGTACCTAACAAAAGTTGAGAGGCTCATGGCCAAGTACCTAACAAAAGTTGAGCGGCTCATGGCCAAGTACCTAACAAAAGTTGAGAGGCTCATGGCCAAGTTCCTAACAAAAGTTGAGAGGCTCATGGCCAAGTACCTAACAAAAGTTGAGAGGCTCATGGCCAAGTACCTAACAAAAGTTGAGAGGCTCATGGCCAAGTACCTAACAAAAGTTGAGAGGCTCATGGCCAAGTACCTAACAAAAGTTGAGAGGCTCATGGCCAAGTACCTAACAAAAGTTGAGAGGCTCATGGCCAAGTACCTTACAAAAGTTGAGAGGCTCATGGCCAAGTACCTAACAAAAGTTGAGAGGCTCATGGCCAAGTACCTAACAAAAGTTGAGAGGCTCATGGCCAAGTACCTAACAAAAGTTGAGAGGCTCATGGCCAAGTACCTAACAAAAGTTGAGGGGCTCATGGCCAAGTACCTAACAAAAGTTGAGAGGCTCATGAATAAGTTACAAATGTTGAGGGGCTCAGGGCCAAGTACCTAACAAAAGTTGAGGGGCTCATGAATAAGTTACAAAAGTTGAGAGGCTCATGGCCAAGTACCTTACAAAAGTTGAGAGGCTCATGGCCAAGTACCTAACAAAAGTTGAGAGGCTCATGGCCAAGTACCTAACAAAAGTTGAGAGGCTCATGGCCAAGTACCAAACAAAAGTTGAGAGGCTCATGGCCAAGTACCTAACAAAAGTTGAGGGGCTCATGGCCAAGTACCTAACAAAAGTTGAGGGGCTCATGAATAAGTTACAAAAGTTGAGAGGCTCATGGCCAAGTACCTTACAAAAGTTGAGAGGCTCATGGCCAAGTACCTAACAAAAGTTGAGAGGCTCATGGCCAAGTACCTAACAAAAGTTGAGAGGCTCATGGCCAAGTACCTAACAAAAGTTGAGAGGCTCATGGATAAGTTACAAATGTTGAGGGGCTCATGGCCAAGTACCGAACAAATGTTGAGGGGCTCATGGCCAAGTACCTAACAAAAGTTGAGGGACTCATGGCCAAGTACCTAACAAAAGTTGAGAGGCTCATGGCCAAGTACCTAACAAAAGTTGAGAGGCTCATGGCCAAGTACCTAACAAAAGTTGAGAGGCTCATGGCCAAGTACCTAACAAAAGTTGAGAGGCTCATGGCCAAGTACCTAACAAATGTTGAGGGGCTCATGAATAAGTTACAAAATTTGAGAGGCTCATGGCCAAGTACCTAACAAAAGTTGAGGGGCTCATGGCCAAGTACCTAATAAAAGTTGAGGGGCTCATGGCCAAGTACCTAACAAAAGTTGAGAGGCTCATGAATATGTTACAAATGTTGAGGGGCTCAGGGCCAAGTACCGAACAAAAGTTGAGGGGCTCACGAATAAGTTACAAAAGTTGAGAGGCTCATGGCCAAGTACCTAACAAAAGTTGAGAGGCTCATGGCCAAGTACCTAACAAAAGTTGAGAGGCTCATGGCCAAGTACCTAACAAAAGTTGAGAGGCTCATGGCCAAGTACCTAACAAAAGTTGAGAGGCTCATGGCCAAGTACCTTACAAAAGTTGAGAGGCTCATGGCCAAGTACCTAACAAAAGTTGAGAGGCTCATGGCCAAGTACCTAACAAAAGTTGAGAGGCTCATGGCCAAGTACCTAACAAAAGTTGAGAGGCTCATGGCCAAGTACCTAACAAAAGTTGAGGGGCTCATGGCCAAGTACCTAACAAAAGTTGAGAGGCTCATGAATAAGTTACAAATGTTGAGGGGCTCAGGGCCAAGTACCTAACAAAAGTTGAGGGGCTCATGAATAAGTTACAAAAGTTGAGAGGCTCATGGCCAAGTACCTTACAAAAGTTGAGAGGCTCATGGCCAAGTACCTAACAAAAGTTGAGAGGCTCATGGCCAAGTACCTAACAAAAGTTGAGAGGCTCATGGCCAAGTACCAAACAAAAGTTGAGAGGCTCATGGCCAAGTACCTAACAAAAGTTGAGGGGCTCATGGCCAAGTACCTAACAAAAGTTGAGGGGCTCATGAATAAGTTACAAAAGTTGAGAGGCTCATGGCCAAGTACCTTACAAAAGTTGAGAGGCTCATGGCCAAGTACCTAACAAAAGTTGAGAGGCTCATGGCCAAGTACCTAACAAAAGTTGAGAGGCTCATGGCCAAGTACCTAACAAAAGTTGAGAGGCTCATGGATAAGTTACAAATGTTGAGGGGCTCATGGCCAAGTACCGAACAAATGTTGAGGGGCTCATGGCCAAGTACCTAACAAAAGTTGAGGGACTCATGGCCAAGTACCTAACAAAAGTTGAGAGGCTCATGGCCAAGTACCTAACAAAAGTTGAGAGGCTCATGGCCAAGTACCTAACAAAAGTTGAGAGGCTCATGGCCAAGTACCTAACAAAAGTTGAGAGGCTCATGGCCAAGTACCTAACAAATGTTGAGGGGCTCATGAATAAGTTACAAAATTTGAGAGGCTCATGGCCAAGTACCTAACAAAAGTTGAGGGGCTCATGGCCAAGTACCTAATAAAAGTTGAGGGGCTCATGGCCAAGTACCTAACAAAAGTTGAGAGGCTCATGAATATGTTACAAATGTTGAGGGGCTCAGGGCCAAGTACCGAACAAAAGTTGAGGGGCTCACGAATAAGTTACAAAAGTTGAGAGGCTCATGGCCAAGTACCTTAAAAAAGTTGAGAGGCTCATGGCCAAGTACCTAACAAAAGTTGAGAGGCTCATGGCCAAGTACCTAACAAAAGTTGAGAGGCTCATGGCCAAGTACCTAACAAAAGTTGAGAGGCTCATGGATAAGTTACAAATGTTGAGGGGCTCATGGCCAAGTACCGAACAAATGTTGAGGGGCTCATGGCCAAGTACCTAACAAAAGTTGAGGGACTCATGGCCAAGTACCTAACAAAAGTTGAGAGGCTCATGGCCAAGTACCTAACAAAAGTTGAAAGGCTCATGGCCAAGTACCTAACAAAAGTTGAGCGGCTCATGGCCAAGTACCTAACAAAAGTTGAGAGGCTCATGGCCAAGTTCCTAACAAAAGTTGAGAGGCTCATGGCCAAGTACCTAACAAAAGTTGAGAGGCTCATGGCCAAGTACCTAACAAAAGTTGAGAGGCTCATGGCCAAGTACCTAACAAATGTTGAGGGGCTCATGAATAAGTTACAAAAGTTGAGAGGCTCATGGCCAAGTACCTAACAAAAGTTGAGGGGCTCATGGCCAAGTACCTAACAAAAGTTGAGAGGCTCATGAATAAGTTACAAATGTTGAGGGGCTCAGGGCCAAGTACCTAACAAAAGTTGAGGGGCTCATGGCCAAGTACCTAACAAAAGTTGAGGGGCTCATGGCCAAGTACCTAACAAAAGTTGAGAGGCTCATGAATAAGTTACAAATGTTGAGGGGCTCAGGGCCAAGTACCTAACAAAAGTTGAGGGGCTCATGAATAAGTTACAAAAGTTGAGAGGCTCATGGCCAAGTACCTTACAAAAGTTGAGAGGCTCATGGCCAAGTACCTTACAAAAGTTGAGAGGCTCATGGCCAAGTACCTAACAAAAGTTGAGAGGCTCATGGCCAAGTACCTAACAAAAGTTGAGAGGCTCATGGCCAAGTACCTAACAAAAGTCTAGAGGCTCATGGCCAAGTACCTAACTAAAGTTGCGAGGCTCATGAATAAGTTACAAATGTTGAGGGGCTCTATTAATTAACATCTAAATTAATTATTATAGGGGAGGGGATATTTTAAGGAAGGGGCTAATTTATAATGCTAAATTAATTATTATACAATGTGGAGACGACAATACAACAATAAATGAAAACACTGGCAATATTAATGCATAAGAGTATTTTGGATCTATCAAATAAATCCTAACATGGAAATTAAAAAAGTCATTTCTTCAAATAAACTAACCTAACCTAACCTAACCTAACCTAACCTAACCTAACAAAAGTTGAGAGGCTCATGGCCAAGTACCTAACAAAAGTTGAGAGGCTCATGGCCAAGTACCTAACAAAAGTTGAGAGGCTCATGGACAAGTACCTAACAAAAGTTGAGAGGCTCATGGCCAAGTACCTAACAAAAGTTGAGAGGCTCATGGCCAAGTACCTAACAAAAGTTGAGAGGCTCATGGCCAAGTACCTAACAAAAGTTGAGGGACTCATGGCCAAGTACCTAACAAAAGTTGAGAGGCTCATGGCCAAGTACCTAACAAAAGTTGAAAGGCTCATGGCCAAGTACCTAACAAAAGTTGAGCGGCTCATGGCCAAGTACCTAACAAAAGTTGAGAGGCTCATGGCCAAGTACCTAACAAAAGTTGAGAGGCTCATGGCCAAGTACCTAACAAAAGTTGAGAGGCTCATGGCCAAGTACCTAACAAAAGTTGAGAGGCTCATGGATAAGTTACAAATGTTGAGGGGCTCATGGCCAAGTACCGAACAAATGTTGAGGGGCTCATGGCCAAGTACCTAACAAAAGTTGAGGGACTCATGGCCAAGTACCTAACAAAAGTTGAGAGGCTCATGGCCAAGTACCTAACAAAAGTTGAAAGGCTCATGGCCAAGTACCTAACAAAAGTTGAGCGGCTCATGGCCAAGTACCTAACAAAAGTTGAGAGGCTCATGGCCAAGTTCCTAACAAAAGTTGAGAGGCTCATGGCCAAGTACCTAACAAAAGTTGAGAGGCTCATGGCCAAGTACCTAACAAAAGTTGAGAGGCTCATGGCCAAGTACCTAACAAATGTTGAGGGGCTCATGAATAAGTTACAAAAGTTGAGAGGCTCATGGCCAAGTACCTAACAAAAGTTGAGGGGCTCATGGCCAAGTACCTAACAAAAGTTGAGAGGCTCATGAATAAGTTACAAATGTTGAGGGGCTCAGGGCCAAGTACCTAACAAAAGTTGAGGGGCTCATGGCCAAGTACCTAACAAAAGTTGAGGGGCTCATGGCCAAGTACCTAACAAAAGTTGAGAGGCTCATGAATAAGTTACAAATGTTGAGGGGCTCAGGGCCAAGTACCTAACAAAAGTTGAGGGGCTCATGAATAAGTTACAAAAGTTGAGAGGCTCATGGCCAAGTACCTTACAAAAGTTGAGAGGCTCATGGCCAAGTACCTTACAAAAGTTGAGAGGCTCATGGCCAAGTACCTAACAAAAGTTGAGGGACTCATGGCCAAGTACCTAACAAAAGTTGAGGGGCTCATGGCCAAGTACCTAACAAAAGTTGAGAGGCTCATGAATAAGTTACAAATGTTGAGGGGCTCAGGGCCAAGTACCTAACAAAAGTTGAGGGGCTCATGAATAAGTTACAAAAGTTGAGAGGCTCATGGCCAAGTACCTTACAAAAGTTGAGAGGCTCATGGCCAAGTACCTTACAAAAGTTGAGAGGCTCATGGCCAAGTACCTAACAAAAGTTGAGGGACTCATGGCCAAGTACCTAACAAAAGTTGAGAGGCTCATGGCCAAGTACCTAACAAAAGTTGAGGGGCTCATGGCCAAGTACCTAACAAAAGTTGAGCGGCTCATGGCCAAGTACCTAACAAAAGTTGAGGGGCTCATGAATAAGTTACAAAAGTTGAGAGGCTCATGGCCAAGTACCTAACAAAAGTTGAGAGGCTCATGGCCAAGTACCTAACAAAAGTTGAGAGGCTCATGGCCAAGTACCTAACAAAAGTTGAGAGGCTCATGGCCAAGTACCTAACAAAAGTTGAGAGGCTCATGGCCAAGTACCTAACAAAAGTTGAGAGGCTCATGGCCAAGTACCTAACAAATGTTGAGGGGCTCATGACCAAGTACCTAACAAAAGTTGAGGGGCTCATGAATAAGTTACAAAAGTTGAGAGGCTCATGGCCAAGTTCCTAACAAAAGTTGAGAGGCTCATGAATAAGTTACAAATGTTGAGGGGCTCAGGGCCAAGTACCTAACAAAAGTTGAGGGGCTCATGAATAAGTTACAAAAGTTGAGAGGCTCATGGATAAGTTACAAATGTTGGGGGGCTCATGGCCAAGTACCGAACAAATGTTGAGGGGCTCATGGCCAAGTACCTAACAAAAGTTGAGCGGCTCATGGCCAAGTACCTAACAAAAGTTGAGAGGCTCATGGCCAAGTTCCTAACAAAAGTTGAGAGGCTCATGGCCAAGTACCTAACAAAAGTTGAGAGGCTCATGGCCAAGTACCTAACAAAAGTTGAGCGGTTCATGGCCAAGTACCTAACAAAAGTTGAGAGGCTCATGGCCAAGTACCTAACAAAAGTTGAGAGGCTCATGGCCAAGTACCTAACAAAAGTTGAGCGGCTCATGGCCAAGTACCTAACAAAAGTTGAGAGGCTCATGGCCAAGTTCCTAACAAAAGTTGAGAGGCTCATGGCCAAGTACCTAACAAAAGTTGAGAGGCTCATGGATAAGTTACAAATGTTGAGGGGCTCATGGCCAAGTACCGAACAAATGTTGAGGGGCTCATGGCCAAGTACCTAACAAAAGTTGAAGGACTCATGGCCAAGTACCTAACAAAAGTTGAGAGGCTCATGGCCAAGTACCTAACAAAAGTTGAGAGGCTCATGGCCAAGTACCTAACAAAAGTTGAGCGGCTCATGGCCAAGTACCTAACAAAAGTTGAGAGGCTCATAGCCAAGTTCCTAACAAAAGTTGAGAGGCTCATGGCCAAGTACCTAACAAAAGTTGAGAGGCTCATGGCCAAGTACCTAACAAAAGTTGAGCGGCTCATGGCCAAGTACCTAACAAAAGTTGAGAGGCTCATGGCCAAGTACCTAACAAAAGTTGAGAGGCTCATGGCCAAGTACCTTACAAAAGTTGAGAGGCTCATGGCCAAGTACCTAACAAAAGTTGAGAGGCTCATGGCCAAGTACCTTACAAAAGTTGAGAGGCTCATGGCCAAGTACCTAACAAAAGTTGAGGGACTCATGGCCAAGTACCTAACAAAAGTTGAGAGGCTCATGGCCAAGTACCTAACAAAAGTTGAGGGGCTCATGGCCAAGTACCTAACAAAAGTTGAGCGGCTCATGGCCAAGTACCTAACAAAAGTTGAGAGGCTCATGGCCAAGTACCTAACAAAAGTTGAGAGGCTCATGGATAAGTTACAAATGTTGAGGGGCTCATGGCCAAGTACCGAACAAATGTTGAGGGGCTCATGGCCAAGTACCTAACAAAAGTTGAGGGACTCATGGCCAAGTACCTAACAAAAGTTGAGAGGCTCATGGCCAAGTACCTAACAAAAGTTGAGAGGCTCATGGCCAAGTACCTAACAAAAGTTGAGAGGCTCATGGCCAAGTACCTAACAAAAGTTGAGAGGCTCATGGCCAAGTACCTAACAAATGTTGAGGGGCTCATGAATAAGTTACAAAATTTGAGAGGCTCATGGCCAAGTACCTAACAAAAGTTGAGGGGCTCATGGCCAAGTACCTAATAAAAGTTGAGGGGCTCATGGCCAAGTACCTAACAAAAGTTGAGAGGCTCATGAATATGTTACAAATGTTGAGGGGCTCAGGGCCAAGTACCGAACAAAAGTTGAGGGGCTCACGAATAAGTTACAAAAGTTGAGAGGCTCATGGCCAAGTACCTAACAAAAGTTGAGAGGCTCATGGCCAAGTACCTAACAAAAGTTGAGAGGCTCATGGCCAAGTACCTAACAAAAGTTGAGAGGCTCATGGCCAAGTACCTAACAAAAGTTGAGAGGCTCATGGCCAAGTACCTTACAAAAGTTGAGAGGCTCATGGCCAAGTACCTAACAAAAGTTGAGAGGCTCATGGCCAAGTACCTAACAAAAGTTGAGAGGCTCATGGCCAAGTACCTAACAAAAGTTGAGAGGCTCATGGCCAAGTACCTAACAAAAGTTGAGGGGCTCATGGCCAAGTACCTAACAAAAGTTGAGAGGCTCATGAATAAGTTACAAATGTTGAGGGGCTCAGGGCCAAGTACCTAACAAAAGTTGAGGGGCTCATGAATAAGTTACAAAAGTTGAGAGGCTCATGGCCAAGTACCTTACAAAAGTTGAGAGGCTCATGGCCAAGTACCTAACAAAAGTTGAGAGGCTCATGGCCAAGTACCTAACAAAAGTTGAGAGGCTCATGGCCAAGTACCAAACAAAAGTTGAGAGGCTCATGGCCAAGTACCTAACAAAAGTTGAGGGGCTCATGGCCAAGTACCTAACAAAAGTTGAGGGGCTCATGAATAAGTTACAAAAGTTGAGAGGCTCATGGCCAAGTACCTTACAAAAGTTGAGAGGCTCATGGCCAAGTACCTAACAAAAGTTGAGAGGCTCATGGCCAAGTACCTAACAAAAGTTGAGAGGCTCATGGCCAAGTACCTAACAAAAGTTGAGAGGCTCATGGATAAGTTACAAATGTTGAGGGGCTCATGGCCAAGTACCGAACAAATGTTGAGGGGCTCATGGCCAAGTACCTAACAAAAGTTGAGGGACTCATGGCCAAGTACCTAACAAAAGTTGAGAGGCTCATGGCCAAGTACCTAACAAAAGTTGAGAGGCTCATGGCCAAGTACCTAACAAAAGTTGAGAGGCTCATGGCCAAGTACCTAACAAAAGTTGAGAGGCTCATGGCCAAGTACCTAACAAATGTTGAGGGGCTCATGAATAAGTTACAAAATTTGAGAGGCTCATGGCCAAGTACCTAACAAAAGTTGAGGGGCTCATGGCCAAGTACCTAATAAAAGTTGAGGGGCTCATGGCCAAGTACCTAACAAAAGTTGAGAGGCTCATGAATATGTTACAAATGTTGAGGGGCTCAGGGCCAAGTACCGAACAAAAGTTGAGGGGCTCACGAATAAGTTACAAAAGTTGAGAGGCTCATGGCCAAGTACCTTAAAAAAGTTGAGAGGCTCATGGCCAAGTACCTAACAAAAGTTGAGAGGCTCATGGCCAAGTACCTAACAAAAGTTGAGAGGCTCATGGCCAAGTACCTAACAAAAGTTGAGAGGCTCATGGATAAGTTACAAATGTTGAGGGGCTCATGGCCAAGTACCGAACAAATGTTGAGGGGCTCATGGCCAAGTACCTAACAAAAGTTGAGGGACTCATGGCCAAGTACCTAACAAAAGTTGAGAGGCTCATGGCCAAGTACCTAACAAAAGTTGAAAGGCTCATGGCCAAGTACCTAACAAAAGTTGAGCGGCTCATGGCCAAGTACCTAACAAAAGTTGAGAGGCTCATGGCCAAGTTCCTAACAAAAGTTGAGAGGCTCATGGCCAAGTACCTAACAAAAGTTGAGAGGCTCATGGCCAAGTACCTAACAAAAGTTGAGAGGCTCATGGCCAAGTACCTAACAAATGTTGAGGGGCTCATGAATAAGTTACAAAAGTTGAGAGGCTCATGGCCAAGTACCTAACAAAAGTTGAGGGGCTCATGGCCAAGTACCTAACAAAAGTTGAGAGGCTCATGAATAAGTTACAAATGTTGAGGGGCTCAGGGCCAAGTACCTAACAAAAGTTGAGGGGCTCATGGCCAAGTACCTAACAAAAGTTGAGGGGCTCATGGCCAAGTACCTAACAAAAGTTGAGAGGCTCATGAATAAGTTACAAATGTTGAGGGGCTCAGGGCCAAGTACCTAACAAAAGTTGAGGGGCTCATGAATAAGTTACAAAAGTTGAGAGGCTCATGGCCAAGTACCTTACAAAAGTTGAGAGGCTCATGGCCAAGTACCTTACAAAAGTTGAGAGGCTCATGGCCAAGTACCTAACAAAAGTTGAGAGGCTCATGGCCAAGTACCTAACAAAAGTTGAGAGGCTCATGGCCAAGTACCTAACAAAAGTCTAGAGGCTCATGGCCAAGTACCTAACTAAAGTTGCGAGGCTCATGAATAAGTTACAAATGTTGAGGGGCTCTATTAATTAACATCTAAATTAATTATTATAGGGGAGGGGATATTTTAAGGAAGGGGCTAATTTATAATGCTAAATTAATTATTATACAATGTGGAGACGACAATACAACAATAAATGAAAACACTGGCAATATTAATGCATAAGAGTATTTTGGATCTATCAAATAAATCCTAACATGGAAATTAAAAAAGTCATTTCTTCAAATAAACTAACCTAACCTAACCTAACCTAACCTAACCTAACCTAACAAAAGTTGAGAGGCTCATGGCCAAGTACCTAACAAAAGTTGAGAGGCTCATGGCCAAGTACCTAACAAAAGTTGAGAGGCTCATGGACAAGTACCTAACAAAAGTTGAGAGGCTCATGGCCAAGTACCTAACAAAAGTTGAGAGGCTCATGGCCAAGTACCTAACAAAAGTTGAGAGGCTCATGGCCAAGTACCTAACAAAAGTTGAGGGACTCATGGCCAAGTACCTAACAAAAGTTGAGAGGCTCATGGCCAAGTACCTAACAAAAGTTGAAAGGCTCATGGCCAAGTACCTAACAAAAGTTGAGCGGCTCATGGCCAAGTACCTAACAAAAGTTGAGAGGCTCATGGCCAAGTACCTAACAAAAGTTGAGAGGCTCATGGCCAAGTACCTAACAAAAGTTGAGAGGCTCATGGCCAAGTACCTAACAAAAGTTGAGAGGCTCATGGATAAGTTACAAATGTTGAGGGGCTCATGGCCAAGTACCGAACAAATGTTGAGGGGCTCATGGCCAAGTACCTAACAAAAGTTGAGGGACTCATGGCCAAGTACCTAACAAAAGTTGAGAGGCTCATGGCCAAGTACCTAACAAAAGTTGAAAGGCTCATGGCCAAGTACCTAACAAAAGTTGAGCGGCTCATGGCCAAGTACCTAACAAAAGTTGAGAGGCTCATGGCCAAGTTCCTAACAAAAGTTGAGAGGCTCATGGCCAAGTACCTAACAAAAGTTGAGAGGCTCATGGCCAAGTACCTAACAAAAGTTGAGAGGCTCATGGCCAAGTACCTAACAAATGTTGAGGGGCTCATGAATAAGTTACAAAAGTTGAGAGGCTCATGGCCAAGTACCTAACAAAAGTTGAGGGGCTCATGGCCAAGTACCTAACAAAAGTTGAGAGGCTCATGAATAAGTTACAAATGTTGAGGGGCTCAGGGCCAAGTACCTAACAAAAGTTGAGGGGCTCATGGCCAAGTACCTAACAAAAGTTGAGGGGCTCATGGCCAAGTACCTAACAAAAGTTGAGAGGCTCATGAATAAGTTACAAATGTTGAGGGGCTCAGGGCCAAGTACCTAACAAAAGTTGAGGGGCTCATGAATAAGTTACAAAAGTTGAGAGGCTCATGGCCAAGTACCTTACAAAAGTTGAGAGGCTCATGGCCAAGTACCTTACAAAAGTTGAGAGGCTCATGGCCAAGTACCTAACAAAAGTTGAGGGACTCATGGCCAAGTACCTAACAAAAGTTGAGAGGCTCATGGCCAAGTACCTAACAAAAGTTGAGGGGCTCATGGCCAAGTACCTAACAAAAGTTGAGCGGCTCATGGCCAAGTACCTAACAAAAGTTGAGGGGCTCATGAATAAGTTACAAAAGTTGAGAGGCTCATGGCCAAGTACCTAACAAAAGTTGAGAGGCTCATGGCCAAGTACCTAACAAAAGTTGAGAGGCTCATGGCCAAGTACCTAACAAAAGTTGAGAGGCTCATGGCCAAGTACCTAACAAAAGTTGAGAGGCTCATGGCCAAGTACCTAACAAAAGTTGAGAGGCTCATGGCCAAGTACCTAACAAATGTTGAGGGGCTCATGACCAAGTACCTAACAAAAGTTGAGGGGCTCATGAATAAGTTACAAAAGTTGAGAGGCTCATGGCCAAGTTCCTAACAAAAGTTGAGAGGCTCATGAATAAGTTACAAATGTTGAGGGGCTCAGGGCCAAGTACCTAACAAAAGTTGAGGGGCTCATGAATAAGTTACAAAAGTTGAGAGGCTCATGGATAAGTTACAAATGTTGGGGGGCTCATGGCCAAGTACCGAACAAATGTTGAGGGGCTCATGGCCAAGTACCTAACAAAAGTTGAGCGGCTCATGGCCAAGTACCTAACAAAAGTTGAGAGGCTCATGGCCAAGTTCCTAACAAAAGTTGAGAGGCTCATGGCCAAGTACCTAACAAAAGTTGAGAGGCTCATGGCCAAGTACCTAACAAAAGTTGAGCGGTTCATGGCCAAGTACCTAACAAAAGTTGAGAGGCTCATGGCCAAGTACCTAACAAAAGTTGAGAGGCTCATGGCCAAGTACCTAACAAAAGTTGAGCGGCTCATGGCCAAGTACCTAACAAAAGTTGAGAGGCTCATGGCCAAGTTCCTAACAAAAGTTGAGAGGCTCATGGCCAAGTACCTAACAAAAGTTGAGAGGCTCATGGATAAGTTACAAATGTTGAGGGGCTCATGGCCAAGTACCGAACAAATGTTGAGGGGCTCATGGCCAAGTACCTAACAAAAGTTGAGGGACTCATGGCCAAGTACCTAACAAAAGTTGAGAGGCTCATGGCCAAGTACCTAACAAAAGTTGAGAGGCTCATGGCCAAGTACCTAACAAAAGTTGAGCGGCTCATGGCCAAGTACCTAACAAAAGTTGAGAGGCTCATAGCCAAGTTCCTAACAAAAGTTGAGAGGCTCATGGCCAAGTACCTAACAAAAGTTGAGAGGCTCATGGCCAAGTACCTAACAAAAGTTGAGCGGCTCATGGCCAAGTACCTAACAAAAGTTGAGAGGCTCATGGCCAAGTACCTAACAAAAGTTGAGAGGCTCATGGCCAAGTACCTTACAAAAGTTGAGAGGCTCATGGCCAAGTACCTAACAAAAGTTGAGAGGCTCATGGCCAAGTACCTTACAAAAGTTGAGAGGCTCATGGCCAAGTACCTAACAAAAGTTGAGGGACTCATGGCCAAGTACCTAACAAAAGTTGAGAGGCTCATGGCCAAGTACCTAACAAAAGTTGAGGGGCTCATGGCCAAGTACCTAACAAAAGTTGAGCGGCTCATGGCCAAGTACCTAACAAAAGTTGAGAGGCTCATGGCCAAGTTCCTAACAAAAGTTGAGAGGCTCATGGCCAAGTACCTAACAAAAGTCTAGAGGCTCATGGCCAAGTACCTAACTAAAGTTGCGAGGCTCATGAATAAGTAACAAATGTTGAGGGGCTCTATTAATTAACATCTAAATTAATTATTATAGGGGAGGGGATATTTTAAGGAAGGGGCTAATTTATAATGCTAAATTAATTATTATACAATGTGGAGACGACAATACAACAATAAATGAAAACACTGGCAATACTAATGCATAAGAGTATTTTGGAACTATCAAATAAATCCTAACATGGAAATTATAAAAGTCATTTCTTCAAATAAACTAACCTAACCTAACCTAACCTAACCTAACCTAACCTTACCTAACCTAACAAAAGTTGAGAGGCTCATGGCCGCGTACCTAACAAAAGTTGAGAGGCTCATGGCCAAGTATCTAACAAAAGTTGAGCGGCTCATGGCCAAGTACCTAACAAAAGTTGAGAGGCTCATGGCCAAGTACCTAACAAAAGTTGAGAGGCTCATGGCCAAGTACCTAACAAAAGTTGAGAGGCTCATGGCCAAGTACCTAACAAAAGTTGAGAGGCTCATGGCCAAGTACCTAACAAAAGTTGAGCGGCTCATGGCCAAGTACCTAACAAAAGTTGAGAGGCTCATGGCCAAGTACCTAACAAAAGTTGAGAGGCTCATGGCCAAGTACCTAACAAATGTTGAGGGGCTCATGGCCAAGTACCTAACAAAAGTTGAGGGGCTCATGAATAAGTTACAAAAGTTGAGAGGCTCATGGCCAAGTACCTCACAAAAGTTGAGAGGCTCATGGCCAAGTACCTAACAAAAGTTGAGAGGCTCATGGCCAAGTACCTAACAAAAGTTGAGGGGCTCATGAATAAGTTACAAAAGTTGAGAGGCTCATGGCCAAGTACCGAACAAATGTTGAGGGGCTCATGGCCAAGTACCTAACAAAAGTTGAGCGGCTCATGGCCAAGTACCTAACAAAAGTTGAGAGGCTCATGGCCAAGTTCCTAACAAAAGTTGAGAGGCTCATGGCCAAGTACCTAACAAAAGTTGAGAGGCTCATGGCCAAGTACCTAACAAAAGTTGAGCGGTTCATGGCCAAGTACCTAACAAAAGTTGAGAGGCTCATGGCCAAGTACCTAACAAAAGTTGAGAGGCTCATGGCCAAGTACCTAACAAAAGTTGAGCGGCTCATGGCCAAGTACCTAACAAAAGTTGAGAGGCTCATGGCCAAGTTCCTAACAAAAGTTGAGAGGCTCATGGCCAAGTACCTAACAAAAGTTGAGAGGCTCATGGATAAGTTACAAATGTTGAGGGGCTCATGGCCAAGTACCGAACAAATGTTAAGGGGCTCATGGCCAAGTACCTAACAAAAGTTGAGGGACTCATGGCCAAGTACCTAACAAAAGTTGAGAGGCTCATGGCCAAGTACCTAACAAAAGTTGAGAGGCTCATGGCCAAGTACCTAACAAAAGTTGAGCGGCTCATGGCCAAGTACCTAACAAAAGTTGAGAGGCTCATAGCCAAGTTCCTAACAAAAGTTGAGAGGCTCATGGCCAAGTACCTAACAAAAGTTGAGAGGCTCATGGCCAAGTACCTAACAAAAGTTGAGCGGCTCATGGCCAAGTACCTAACAAAAGTTGAGAGGCTCATGGCCAAGTACCTAACAAAAGTTGAGAGGCTCATGGCCAAGTACCTTACAAAAGTTGAGAGGCTCATGGCCAAGTACCTAACAAAAGTTGAGAGGCTCATGGCCAAGTACCTTACAAAAGTTGAGGGGCTCATGAATAAGTTACAAAAGTTGAGAGGCTCATGGCCAAGTACCTAACAAAAGTTGAGGGACTCATGGCCAAGTACCTAACAAAAGTTGAGAGGCTCATGGCCAAGTACCTAACAAAAGTTGAGGGGCTCATGGCCAAGTACCTAACAAAAGTTGAGCGGCTCATGGCCAAGTACCTAACAAAAGTTGAGAGGCTCATGGCCAAGTTCCTAACAAAAGTTGAGAGGCTCATGGCCAAGTACCTAACAAAAGTCTAGAGGCTCATGGCCAAGTACCTAACTAAAGTTGCGAGGCTCATGAATAAGTAACAAATGTTGAGGGGCTCTATTAATTAACATCTAAATTAATTATTATAGGGGAGGGGATATTTTAAGGAAGGGGCTAATTTATAATGCTAAATTAATTATTATACAATGTGGAGACGACAATACAACAATAAATGAAAACACTGGCAATACTAATGCATAAGAGTATTTTGGAACTATCAAATAAATCCTAACATGGAAATTATAAAAGTCATTTCTTCAAATAAACTAACCTAACCTAACCTAACCTAACCTAACCTAACCTTACCTAACCTAACAAAAGTTGAGAGGCTCATGGCCGCGTACCTAACAAAAGTTGAGAGGCTCATGGCCAAGTATCTAACAAAAGTTGAGCGGCTCATGGCCAAGTACCTAACAAAAGTTGAGAGGCTCATGGCCAAGTACCTAACAAAAGTTGAGAGGCTCATGGCCAAGTACCTAACAAAAGTTGAGAGGCTCATGGCCAAGTACCTAACAAAAGTTGAGAGGCTCATGGCCAAGTACCTAACAAAAGTTGAGCGGCTCATGGCCAAGTACCTAACAAAAGTTGAGAGGCTCATGGCCAAGTTCCTAACAAAAGTTGAGAGGCTCATGGCCAAGTACCTAACAAAAGTTGAGAGGCTCATGGCCAAGTACCTAACAAATGTTGAGGGGCTCATGGCCAAGTACCTAACAAAAGTTGAGGGGCTCATGAATAAGTTACAAAAGTTGAGAGGCTCATGGCCAAGTACCTCACAAAAGTTGAGAGGCTCATGGCCAAGTACCTAACAAAAGTTGAGAGGCTCATGGCCAAGTACCTAACAAAAGTTGAGGGGCTCATGAATAAGTTACAAAAGTTGAGAGGCTCATGGCCAAGTACCTAACAAAAGTTGAGGGACTCATGGCCAAGTACCTAACAAAAGTTGAGAGGCTCATGGCCAAGTACCTAACAAAAGTTGAGGGGCTCATGGCCAAGTACCTAACAAAAGTTGAGCGGCTCATGGCCAAGTACCTAACAAAAGTTGAGGGGCTCATGAATAAGTTACAAAAGTTGAGAGGCTCATGGCCAAGTACCTAACAAAAGTTGAGAGGCTCATGGCCAAGTACCTAACAAAAGTTGAGAGGCTCATGGCCAAGTACCTAACAAAAGTTGAGCGGCTCATGGCCAAGTACCTAACAAAAGTTGAGAGGCTCATGGCCAAGTTCCTAACAAAAGTTGAGAGGCTCATGGCCAAGTACCTAACAAAAGTTGAGAGGCTCATGGCCAAGTACCTAACAAAAGTTGATAGGCTCATGGCCAAGTACCTAACAAATGTTGAGGGGCTCATGAATAAGTTACAAAAGTTGAGAGGCTCATGGCCAAGTACCTAACAAAAGTTGAGGGGCTCATGGCCAAGTACCTAACAAAAGTTGAGAGGCTCATGAATAAGTTACAAATGTTGAGGGGCTCAGGGCCAAGTACCTAACAAAAGTTGAGGGGCTCATGAATAAGTTACAAAAGTTGAGAGGCTCATGGCCAAGTACCTAACAAATGTTGAGGGGCTCATGGCCAAGTACCTAACAAAAGTTGAGGGGCTCATGGCCAAGTACCTAACAAAAGTTGAGAGGCTCATGGCCAAGTACCTAACAAAAGTTGAGTGGCTCATGGCCAAGTACCTAACAAAAGTTGCGAGGCTCATGAATAAGTTACAAATGTTGAGGGGCTCTATTAATTAACATCTAAATTAATTATTATAGGGGAGGGGATATTTTAAGGAAGGGGCTAATTTATAATGCTAAATTAATTATTATACAATGTGGAGACGACAATACAACAATAAATGAAAACACTGGCAATACTAATGCATAAGAGTATTTTGGAACTATCAAATAAATCCTAACATGGAAATTAAAAAAGTCATTTCTTCAAATAAACTAACCTAACCTAACCTAACCTAACAAAAGTTGAGAGGCTCATGAATAAGTTACAAAAGTTGAGAGGCTCATGAATAAGTTACAAAAGTTGAGAGGCTCATGGCCAAGTACCTAACAAAAGTTGAGAGGCTCATGGCCAAGTACCTAACAAATGTTGAGGGGCTCATGGCCAAGTACCTAACAAAAGTTGAGGGGCTCATGAATAAGTTACAAAAGTTGAGAGGCTCATGGCCAAGTACCTCACAAAAGTTGAGAGGCTCATGGCCAAGTACCTAACAAAAGTTGAGAGGCTCATGGCCAAGTACCTAACAAAAGTTGAGAGGCTCATGGCCAAGTACCTACCAAAAGTTGAGAGGCTCATGGCCAAGTACCTAACAAAAGTTGAGAGGCTCATGGCCAAGTACCTAACAAAAGTTGAGCGGCTCATGGCCAAGTACCTAACAAAAGTTGAGAGGCTCATGGCCAAGTACCTAACAAAAGTTGAGGGGCTCATGAATAAGTTACAAAAGTTGAGAGGCTCATGGCCAAGTACCTTACAAAAGTTGAGAGGCTCATGGCCAAGTACCTAACAAAAGTTGAGCGGCTCATGGCCAAGTACCTAACAAAAGTTGAGGGGCTCATGAATAAGTTACAAAAGTTGAGAGGCTCATGGCCAAGTACCTAACAAAAGTTGAGAGGCTCATGGCCAAGTACCTAACAAAAGTTGAGTGGCTCATGGCCAAGTACCTAACAAAAGTTGCGAGGCTCATGAATAAGTTACAAATGTTGAGGGGCTCTATTAATTAACATCTAAATTAATTATTATAGGGGAGGGGATATTTTAAGGAAGGGGCTAATTTATAATGCTAAATTAATTATTATACAATGTGGAGACGACAATACAACAATAAATGAAAACACTGGCAATACTAATGCATAAGAGTATTTTGGAACTATCAAATAAATCCTAACATGGAAATTAACCCCTAGTGCGCATGCCTAGGTTTACCTAAAAATGCAAATCCCGTCGACCTAGTCTCAAGTTTCTTTTTATTTTTGGGTAGGCCTTCCTAAAAATGGTGATTTCATCACCAAGCAGTAATTTGCACACCATAAATTATACCTTCCTAACTTCGTTATGAGTTATATCATAAAACTAAACTACCAAATAAACAGTATGTACTTACGTGAACTTGCTGTGATGAGATAATTTTTCTTTTTTCTTATTTTCACTCGCCTAATCTAGAAACTATTTATCAATATCACTAATACACACATTCACTCACGTCACAAACACTTGAAAACGTTAGCACAATGTACAGGCCTAATCATAAACACGATAACAGCACCTCATTCCACTTGTAACACGATCTTTGCGATAAGAAACTTTTTGTTTACACAACGTAAATACTCCGCGGCCATTACGCAGCGACGCGCGCAGAGCCGGCCCGAAAACTGGTTTATACTGGTTCGCGGGAGCCGTGGGGTACCGTCAGCGCGTCAGAGTAAAAAGACCGCGAATATTTGTATGTTATAATTTTCAAGTACGATATTATTTTATTATAAATTATTGTTCCTTTAGTCTGTTTATTATGTTACTTTAAATTTTATTAGATGACATAATATTACTCTTTATTATCTCACTATTTGTGTTCTATTACAATAATAATGACCTGTTCAAAAAAACACACGAAAAAAATTTTTGGTTTGAGATATCCCAATTATTATTATTATTTCGATTTCTTTGAAAATAATGATTCATCATTATTTGTAACTAGGTACACTTATTTACTAACAGCTGTGTAACAATTATTATGGACAAAGCATTACATAAATGATTATTCTATCTTTCCTTATTATGTAGGTAGGTACCTAAATCCATTTACCACCCCACCCATTCTCTCTCACGGACAGGAGGACCTGTGTCCCAGCAGTGGGAACATTATAGTCCGATTATGCCTAAACAATAAAAACCGGCCGAGTGCGTGTCAGACCACCTACAATGAAGGATTCCGTAGTAGGGATGAAATTAACCCAAAAACAAACTTAACTTTGTAGTTGAAAAATATGTTCTCCCATACATCGACATACGTCACGGTCAATTCTCCAGCTGCAAATGTAAGTTTGTAATCGCATTTTTTGCGATAACGAAGTATGTGGAGGTAATTATTGTGTTTATTCATCATGAAAGTTTGCCTTTTTGAATTTTTAATTCTTGTATCAATAGTAGGTAGTCGGTTTTTAGAATATCTAATGCACCGCAGTTATGCACCTATGCGGTGCATTAGACATTCCCTCTAGTCTTATGCACCTATGCGGTATCATATGACATTCTCGTAACAGTAATGCGAATAAAAAAGCAAGACATTCGCTGCGAACAAGCCAAAACTACTTCCCTCTGTGCACACACGCTCACACTTACAATTAAAGTACACCTCAGTAAGTGCACGCATGTTTACGAAACCGGCCTCACGTCACTGTTGATAGCGTTGTATTTGTTTTTTATTTGCATTACTGTCACGAGAATATCACATGATACCGCATAGGTGCATAAGACTAGAGGGAATGTCTAATGCACCGCATAGGTGCATAACTGCGTTTGCACTGGCGGAAAATTCACAACAAAACATGTTAAAATCTCTATTTTCTCTCAATGTTCTATACAATTTTTGACAGCAACTAGAGATTTCAACATGTTTTGTTGTGAATGTTTCACCAGTGCAAACGCATAGTAAAAAAGAATATCTAATGCACGGCATACGTGCAAAACTACTGTTACGGTCGAGGAAGGGTCTTTAGAGACTGGCATACAGACAGACAACGAAATAAGTGGAGGTAATTATTGTTTATTTTTACTCCTCCATCAATGGTAGTCGGTTTTTAGTACAACTTTTCCTAGCTCTTCGTAAGTATGTGGGATACCTACTTACGGAAAGCTAGGAAAAGTTTGAAATAAAACACATTTTGCTTTCAAGAAATATATTATAACAAAATAAAACAAAACTCATACTCAAAGCATTTATTTCAAATAAACCAGTTACAGGCACTTTTCAACTGTCAAGGAGTCGTTCACTTAGAAAGATGAAGCTAGTTGCCCATTCCAAAGAGTAGTAGGTACACACGTATCGACGGGTCGCTAGAACCGGGACAGCATGAGGGTGGCTGAAAAGACAAGAAATACAAATTATTCCACTAAATAAATATATATAGTAATATGCTATACTGAAAATACTTACCGTGGTGCGCGGTGGGGATGGGGACAGATCGGAGCGCGGGGTAGCGTCAAGGAACCCCATGATGATAGCGCGACGGGCGGCGCTGTCTGGGGCCCTTTTGCACGGAGCGGGGGTCACACTCGTGACCTTGAGGTCGAGGACAGCCTCGCCATGCTGAAAATATCATAAAACAATCATTTACCAAATTAATGGCCTAGGAAAATACCATGATCCTAAAAAAACATTCATACTTTTTGAGGACATTCACCTTTTTTCAAGTCGGTAAAAAAAAAAAACAATAACTTCGACATTTATTTTTCTTACACATGTCAGTTATGTAAACTGCAAGAAATAATAAAATGTAATCTTTCTTTTTTTCTTTCTTTCTTTCTTATTGGAACAAAAAATTCTAGTTGGATTCTTTTTGCAGATAGTACTTTTTACTGGCCCCGCCTACTATGAGCGCTGTGTCATGGTACGGGGGAATCGCCGAATTGGAAATACGATTACGATAACAATTCGCAATAATATCAGTAGCTATTAGCCAAATTATGTTCGTAGATTATTTTGCTAGATACTTATGTGTATTTCAAACAGTATACAAGAATATTTATTGTAAATACATTACTAAACACGGCGGCGACAGCGTCAAAATTGTTTACTACAAAAGTTTCGTTACTTGTTCACTGAAATATTTATCACTTTCCGATAAACTAACACTCAATACGAAATCCACACTTATTTCTCAGTAATTCTGTATAAAATTCTTATAAGATTACTCACCGTTTTCTTCTTTTATTCTGTTGCGAACAAACGTAAACAACACTTGACACTTGACGAATTTTGCCAATATGGCGTCGCGCGTCACACGACCACAGATAGATTTTGTTTGTTAAGTTTTCGTTCCGTTTTTAGTGGTGTTACCAAGAAATTGTTACTAAAATCAGTAAACTATTAATCGATTATTCGAATGATACAGCCAGATCGTGTTGCAAGTGCAAATAAACGACAAAAATCATCGACCAATGGCAACAATTGTCGCATGATACCCCATAGGTGCCATCGACAGTTGGGGCGTTTTCGTTCATGATACCTATGGGGTATCACGTGACAGTTGAGAAGTTAAAAAAGTCATTTCTTCAAATAAACTAACCTAACCTAACCTAACCTAACAAAAGTTGAGAGGCTCATGAATGAGTTACAAAAGTTGAGAGGCTCATGAATAAGTTACAAAAGTTGAGAGGCTCATGGCCAAGTACCTAACAAAAGTTGAGAGGCTCATGGCCAAGTACCTATTAAATGTTGAGGGGCTCATGGCCAAGTACCTTACAAAAGTTGAGGGGCTCATGAATAAGTTACAAAAGTTGAGAGGCTCATGGCCAAGTACCTCACAAAAGTTGAGAGGCTCATGGCCAAGTACCTAACAAAAGTTGAGAGGCTCATGGCCAAGTACCTAACAAAAGTTGAGAGGCTCATGGCCAAGTACCTAACAAAAGTTGAGAGGCTCATGGCCAAGTACCTAACAAATGTTGAGGGGCTCATGACCAAGTACCTAACAAAAGTTGAGGGGCTCATGAATAAGTTACAAAAGTTGAGAGGCTCATGGCCAAGTTCCTAACAAAAGTTGAGAGGCTCATGAATAAGTTACAAATGTTGAGGGGCTCAGGGCCAAGTACCTAACAAAAGTTGAGGGGCTCATGAATAAGTTACAAAAGTTGAGAGGCTCATGGATAAGTTACAAATGTTGGGGGGCTCATGGCCAAGTACCGAACAAATGTTGAGGGGCTCATGGCCAAGTACCTAACAAAAGTTGAGCGGCTCATGGCCAAGTACCTAACAAAAGTTGAGAGGCTCATGGCCAAGTTCCTAACAAAAGTTGAGAGGCTCATGGCCAAGTACCTAACAAAAGTTGAGAGGCTCATGGCCAAGTACCTAACAAAAGTTGAGCGGTTCATGGCCAAGTACCTAACAAAAGTTGAGAGGCTCATGGCCAAGTACCTAACAAAAGTTGAGAGGCTCATGGCCAAGTACCTAACAAAAGTTGAGCGGCTCATGGCCAAGTACCTAACAAAAGTTGAGAGGCTCATGGCCAAGTTCCTAACAAAAGTTGAGAGGCTCATGGCCAAGTACCTAACAAAAGTTGAGAGGCTCATGGATAAGTTACAAATGTTGAGGGGCTCATGGCCAAGTACCGAACAAATGTTGAGGGGCTCATGGCCAAGTACCTAACAAAAGTTGAGGGACTCATGGCCAAGTACCTAACAAAAGTTGAGAGGCTCATGGCCAAGTACCTAACAAAAGTTGAGAGGCTCATGGCCAAGTACCTAACAAAAGTTGAGCGGCTCATGGCCAAGTACCTAACAAAAGTTGAGAGGCTCATAGCCAAGTTCCTAACAAAAGTTGAGAGGCTCATGGCCAAGTACCTAACAAAAGTTGAGAGGCTCATGGCCAAGTACCTAACAAAAGTTGAGCGGCTCATGGCCAAGTACCTAACAAAAGTTGAGAGGCTCATGGCCAAGTACCTAACAAAAGTTGAGAGGCTCATGGCCAAGTACCTTACAAAAGTTGAGAGGCTCATGGCCAAGTACCTAACAAAAGTTGAGAGGCTCATGGCCAAGTACCTAACAAAAGTTGAGCGGCTCATGGCCAAGTACCTAACAAAAGTTGAGAGGCTCATGGCCAAGTTCCTAACAAAAGTTGAGAGGCTCATGGCCAAGTACCTAACAAAAGTTGAGAGGCTCATGGCCAAGTACCTAACAAATGTTGAGGGGCTCATGGCCAATTACCTAACAAAAGTTGAGGGGCTCATGAATAAGTTACAAAAGTTGAGAGGCTCATGGCCAAGTACCTCACAAAAGTTGAGAGGCTCATGGCCAAGTACCTAACAAAAGTTGAGAGGCCCATGGCCAAGTACCTAACAAAAGTTGAGAGGCTCATGGCCAAGTACCTAACAAAAGTTGAGAGGCTCATGGCCAAGTATCTAACAAAAGTTGAGCGGCTCATGGCCAAGTACCTAACAAAAGTTGAGAGGCTCATGGCCAAGTACCTAACAAAAGTTGAGAGGCTCATGGCCAAGTACCTAACAAAAGTTGAGAGGCTCATGGCCAAGTACCTAACAAAAGTTGAGAGGCTCATGGCCAAGTACCTAACAAAAGTTGAGCGGCTCATGGCCAAGTACCTAACAAAAGTTGAGAGGCTCATGGCCAAGTTCCTAATAAAAGTTGAGAGGCTCATGGCCAAGTACCTAACAAAAGTTGAGAGGCTCATGGCCAAGTACCTAACAAATGTTGAGGGGCTCATGGCCAAGTACCTAACAAAAGTTGAGGGGCTCATGAATAAGTTACAAAAGTTGAGAGGCTCATGGCCAAGTACCTCACAAAAGTTGAGAGGCTCATGGCCAAGTACCTAACAAAAGTTGAGAGGCTCATGGCCAAGTACCTAACAAAAGTTGAGGGGCTCATGAATAAGTTACAAAAGTTGAGAGGCTCATGGCCAAGTACCTAACAAAAGTTGAGGGACTCATGGCCAAGTACCTAACAAAAGTTGAGAGGCTCATGGCCAAGTACCTAACAAAAGTTGAGGGGCTCATGGCCAAGTACCTAACAAAAGTTGAGCGGCTCATGGCCAAGTACCTAACAAAAGTTGAGGGGCTCATGAATAAGTTACAAAAGTTGAGAGGCTCATGGCCAAGTACCTAACAAAAGTTGAGAGGCTCATGGCCAAGTACCTAACAAAAGTTGAGAGGCTCATGGCCAAGTACCTAACAAAAGTTGAGCGGCTCATGGCCAAGTACCTAACAAAAGTTGAGAGGCTCATGGCCAAGTTCCTAACAAAAGTTGAGAGGCTCATGGCCAAGTACCTAACAAAAGTTGAGAGGCTCATGGCCAAGTACCTAACAAAAGTTGATAGGCTCATGGCCAAGTACCTAACAAATGTTGAGGGGCTCATGAATAAGTTACAAAAGTTGAGAGGCTCATGGCCAAGTACCTAACAAAAGTTGAGGGGCTCATGGCCAAGTACCTAACAAAAGTTGAGAGGCTCATGAATAAGTTACAAATGTTGAGGGGCTCAGGGCCAAGTACCTAACAAAAGTTGAGGGGCTCATGAATAAGTTACAAAAGTTGAGAGGCTCATGGCCAAGTACCTAACAAATGTTGAGGGGCTCATGGCCAAGTACCTAACAAAAGTTGAGAGGCTCATGGCCAAGTACCTAACAAAAGTTGAGAGGCTCATGGCCAAGTACCTAACAAAAGTTGAGAGGCTCATGGCCAAGAACCTAACAAAAGTCTAGAGGCTCATGGCCAAGTACCTAACTAAAGTTGCGAGGCTCATGAATAAGTTACAAATATTGAGGGGCTCTATTAATTAACATCTAAATTAATTATTATAGGGGAGGGGATATTTTAAGGAAGGGGCTAATTTATAATGCTAAATTAATTATTATACAATGTGGAGACGACAATACAACAATAAATGAAAACACTGGCAATATTAATGCATAAGAGTATTTTGGAACTATCAAATAAATCCTAACATGGAAATTAAAAAAGTCATTTCTTCAAATAAACTAACCTAACCTAACCTAACCTAACCTAACCTAACCTAACAAAAGTTGAGAGGCTCATGGCCAAGTACCTAACAAAAGTTGAGAGGCTCATGGCCAAGTACCTAACAAAAGTTGAGAGGCTCATGGCCAAGTACCTAACAAAAGTTGAGCGGTTCATGGCCAAGTACCTAACAAAAGTTGAGAGGCTCATGGCCAAGTACCTAACAAAAGTTGAGAGGCTCATGGCCAAGTACCTAACAAAAGTTGAGCGGCTCATGGCCAAGTACCTAACAAAAGTTGAGAGGCTCATGGCCAAGTTCCTAACAAAAGTTGAGAGGCTCATGGCCAAGTACCTAACAAAAGTTGAGAGGCTCATGGATAAGTTACAAATGTTGAGGGGCTCATGGCCAAGTACCGAACAAATGTTGAGGGGCTCATGGCCAAGTACCTAACAAAAGTTGAGGGACTCATGGCCAAGTACCTAACAAAAGTTGAGAGGCTCATGGCCAAGTACCTAACAAAAGTTGAGAGGCTCATGGCCAAGTACCTAACAAAAGTTGAGAGGCTCATGGCCAAGTACCTAACAAAAGTTGAGGGGCTCATGAATAAGTTACAAAAGTTGAGAGGCTCATGGCCAAGTACCTTACAAAAGTTGAGAGGCTCATGGCCAAGTACCTAACAAAAGTTGAGAGGCTCATGGCCAAGTACCTAACAAAAGTTGAGGGGCTCATGAATAAGTTACAAAAGTTGAGAGGCTCATGGCCAAGTACCTAACAAAAGTTGAGGGACTCATGGCCAAGTACCTAACAAAAGTTGAGAGGCTCATGGCCAAGTACCTAACAAAAGTTGAGGGGCTCATGGCCAAGTACCTAACAAAAGTTGAGCGGCTCATGGCCAAGTACCTAACAAAAGTTGAGAGGCTCATGGCCAAGTTCCTAACAAAAGTTGAGAGGCTCATGGCCAAGTACCTAACAAAAGTCTAGAGGCTCATGGCCAAGTACCTAACTGAAGTTGCGAGGCTCATGAATAAGTTACAAATGTTGAGGGGCTCTATTAATTAACATCTAAATTAATTATTATAGGGGAGGGGATATTTTAAGGAAGGGGCTAATTTATAATGCTAAATTAATTATTATACAATGTGGAGACGACAATACAACAATAAATGAAAACACTGGCAATACTAATGCATAAGAGTATTTTGGAACTATCAAATAAATCCTAACATGGAAATTATAAAAGTCATTTCTTCAAATAAACTAACCTAACCTAACCTAACCTAACCTAACCTAACCTTACCTAACCTAACAAAAGTTGAGAGGCTCATGGCCAAGTACCTAACAAAAGTTGAGAGGCTCATGGCCAAGTACCAAACAAAAGTTGAGCGGCTCATGGCCAAGTACCTAACAAAAGTTGAGAGGCTCATGGCCAAGTACCTAACAAAAGTTGAGAGGCTCATGGCCAAGTACGTAACAAAAGTTGAGAGGCTCATGGCCAAGTACCTAACAAATGTTGAGGGGCTCATGGCCAATTACCTAACAAAAGTTGAGGGGCTCATGAATAAGTTACAAAAGTTGAGAGGCTCATGGCCAAGTACCTCACAAAAGTTGAGAGGCTCATGGCCAAGTACCTAACAAAAGTTGAGAGGCCCATGGCCAAGTACCTAACAAAAGTTGAGAGGCTCATGGCCAAGTACCTAACAAAAGTTGAGAGGCTCATGGCCAAGTATCTAACAAAAGTTGAGCGGCTCATGGCCAAGTACCTAACAAAAGTTGAGAGGCTCATGGCCAAGTACCTAACAAAAGTTGAGAGGCTCATGGCCAAGTACCTAACAAAAGTTGAGAGGCTCATGGCCAAGTACCTAACAAAAGTTGAGAGGCTCATGGCCAAGTACCTAACAAAAGTTGAGCGGCTCATGGCCAAGTACCTAACAAAAGTTGAGAGGCTCATGGCCAAGTTCCTAATAAAAGTTGAGAGGCTCATGGCCAAGTACCTAACAAAAGTTGAGAGGCTCATGGCCAAGTACCTAACAAATGTTGAGGGGCTCATGGCCAAGTACCTAACAAAAGTTGAGGGGCTCATGAATAAGTTACAAAAGTTGAGAGGCTCATGGCCAAGTACCTCACAAAAGTTGAGAGGCTCATGGCCAAGTACCTAACAAAAGTTGAGAGGCTCATGGCCAAGTACCTAACAAAAGTTGAGGGGCTCATGAATAAGTTACAAAAGTTGAGAGGCTCATGGCCAAGTACCTAACAAAAGTTGAGAGGCTCATGGCCAAGTACCTAACAAAAGTTGAGAGGCTCATGGCCAAGTACCTAACAAAAGTTGAGCGGCTCATGGCCAAGTACCTAACAAAAGTTGAGAGGCTCATGGCCAAGTTCCTAACAAAAGTTGAGAGGCTCATGGCCAAGTACCTAACAAAAGTTGAGAGGCTCATGGCCAAGTACCTAACAAAAGTTGATAGGCTCATGGCCAAGTACCTAACAAATGTTGAGGGGCTCATGAATAAGTTACAAAAGTTGAGAGGCTCATGGCCAAGTACCTAACAAAAGTTGAGGGGCTCATGGCCAAGTACCTAACAAAAGTTGAGAGGCTCATGAATAAGTTACAAATGTTGAGGGGCTCAGGGCCAAGTACCTAACAAAAGTTGAGGGGCTCATGAATAAGTTACAAAAGTTGAGAGGCTCATGGCCAAGTACCTAACAAATGTTGAGGGGCTCATGGCCAAGTACCTAACAAAAGTTGAGAGGCTCATGGCCAAGTACCTAACAAAAGTTGAGAGGCTCATGGCCAAGTACCTAACAAAAGTTGAGAGGCTCATGGCCAAGAACCTAACAAAAGTCTAGAGGCTCATGGCCAAGTACCTAACTAAAGTTGCGAGGCTCATGAATAAGTTACAAATATTGAGGGGCTCTATTAATTAACATCTAAATTAATTATTATAGGGGAGGGGATATTTTAAGGAAGGGGCTAATTTATAATGCTAAATTAATTATTATACAATGTGGAGACGACAATACAACAATAAATGAAAACACTGGCAATATTAATGCATAAGAGTATTTTGGAACTATCAAATAAATCCTAACATGGAAATTAAAAAAGTCATTTCTTCAAATAAACTAACCTAACCTAACCTAACCTAACCTAACCTAACCTAACAAAAGTTGAGAGGCTCATGGCCAAGTACCTAACAAAAGTTGAGAGGCTCATGGCCAAGTACCTAACAAAAGTTGAGAGGCTCATGGCCAAGTACCTAACAAAAGTTGAGCGGTTCATGGCCAAGTACCTAACAAAAGTTGAGAGGCTCATGGCCAAGTACCTAACAAAAGTTGAGAGGCTCATGGCCAAGTACCTAACAAAAGTTGAGCGGCTCATGGCCAAGTACCTAACAAAAGTTGAGAGGCTCATGGCCAAGTTCCTAACAAAAGTTGAGAGGCTCATGGCCAAGTACCTAACAAAAGTTGAGAGGCTCATGGATAAGTTACAAATGTTGAGGGGCTCATGGCCAAGTACCGAACAAATGTTGAGGGGCTCATGGCCAAGTACCTAACAAAAGTTGAGGGACTCATGGCCAAGTACCTAACAAAAGTTGAGAGGCTCATGGCCAAGTACCTAACAAAAGTTGAGAGGCTCATGGCCAAGTACCTAACAAAAGTTGAGAGGCTCATGGCCAAGTACCTAACAAAAGTTGAGGGGCTCATGAATAAGTTACAAAAGTTGAGAGGCTCATGGCCAAGTACCTTACAAAAGTTGAGAGGCTCATGGCCAAGTACCTAACAAAAGTTGAGAGGCTCATGGCCAAGTACCTAACAAAAGTTGAGGGGCTCATGAATAAGTTACAAAAGTTGAGAGGCTCATGGCCAAGTACCTAACAAAAGTTGAGGGACTCATGGCCAAGTACCTAACAAAAGTTGAGAGGCTCATGGCCAAGTACCTAACAAAAGTTGAGGGGCTCATGGCCAAGTACCTAACAAAAGTTGAGCGGCTCATGGCCAAGTACCTAACAAAAGTTGAGAGGCTCATGGCCAAGTTCCTAACAAAAGTTGAGAGGCTCATGGCCAAGTACCTAACAAAAGTCTAGAGGCTCATGGCCAAGTACCTAACAAAAGTTGAGGGGCTCATGAATAAGTTACAAAAGTTGAGAGGCTCATGGCCAAGTACCTAACAAAAGTTGAGGGACTCATGGCCAAGTACCTAACAAAAGTTGAGAGGCTCATGGCCAAGTACCTAACAAAAGTTGAGGGGCTCATGGCCAAGTACCTAACAAAAGTTGAGCGGCTCATGGCCAAGTACCTAACAAAAGTTGAGAGGCTCATGGCCAAGTTCCTAACAAAAGTTGAGAGGCTCATGGCCAAGTACCTAACAAAAGTCTAGAGGCTCATGGCCAAGTTCCTAACAAAAGTTGAGAGGCTCATGGCCAAGTACCTAACAAAAGTCTAGAGGCTCATGGCCAAGTACCTAACAAAAGTTGCGAGGCTCATGAATAAGTTACAAATGTTGAGGGGCTCTATTAATTAACATCTAAATTAATTATTATAGGGGAGGGGATATTTTAAGGAAGGGGCTAATTTATAATGCTAAATTAATTATTATACAATGTGGAGACGACAATACAACAATAAATGAAAACACTGGCAATACTAATGCATAAGAGTATTTTGGAACTATCAAATAAATCCTAACATGGAAATTATAAAAGTCATTTCTTCAAATAAACTAACCTAACCTAACCTAACCTAACCTAACCTAACCTTACCTAACCTAACAAAAGTTGAGAGGCTCATGGCCAAGTACCTAACAAAAGTTGAGAGGCTCATGGCCAAGTACCAAACAAAAGTTGAGCGGCTCATGGCCAAGTACCTAACAAAAGTTGAGAGGCTCATGGCCAAGTACCTAACAAAAGTTGAGAGGCTCATGGCCAAGTACGTAACAAAAGTTGAGAGGCTCATGGCCAAGTACCTAACAAATGTTGAGGGGCTCATGGCCAATTACCTAACAAAAGTTGAGGGGCTCATGAATAAGTTACAAAAGTTGAGAGGCTCATGGCCAAGTACCTCACAAAAGTTGAGAGGCTCATGGCCAAGTACCTAACAAAAGTTGAGAGGCCCATGGCCAAGTACCTAACAAAAGTTGAGAGGCTCATGGCCAAGTACCTAACAAAAGTTGAGAGGCTCATGGCCAAGTATCTAACAAAAGTTGAGCGGCTCATGGCCAAGTACCTAACAAAAGTTGAGAGGCTCATGGCCAAGTACCTAACAAAAGTTGAGAGGCTCATGGCCAAGTACCTAACAAAAGTTGAGAGGCTCATGGCCAAGTACCTAACAAAAGTTGAGAGGCTCATGGCCAAGTACCTAACAAAAGTTGAGCGGCTCATGGCCAAGTACCTAACAAAAGTTGAGAGGCTCATGGCCAAGTTCCTAATAAAAGTTGAGAGGCTCATGGCCAAGTACCTAACAAAAGTTGAGAGGCTCATGGCCAAGTACCTAACAAATGTTGAGGGGCTCATGGCCAAGTACCTAACAAAAGTTGAGGGGCTCATGAATAAGTTACAAAAGTTGAGAGGCTCATGGCCAAGTACCTTACAAAAGTTGAGAGGCTCATGGCCAAGTACCTTACAAAAGTTGAGAGGCTCATGGCCAAGTACCTAACAAAAGTTGAGAGGCTCATGGCCAAGTACCTAACCAAAAGTTGAGAGGCTCATGGCCAAGTACCTAACAAAAGTTGAGAGGCTCATGGCCAAGTACCTAACAAAAGTTGAGGGGCTCATGGCCAAGTACCTAACAAAAGTTGAGAAACTCATGAATAAGTTACAAATGTTGAGGGGCTCAGGGCCAAGTACCTAACAAAAGTTGAGGGGCTCATGAATAAGTTACAAAAGTTGAGAGGCTCATGGCCAAGTACCTTACAAAAGTCTAGAGGCTCATGGCCAAGTACCTAACTGAAGTTGCGAGGCTCATGAATAAGTTACAAATGTTGAGGGGCTCTATTAATTAACATCTAAATTAATTATTATAGGGGAGGGGATATTTTAAGGAAGGGGCTAATTTATAATGCTAAATTAATTATTATACAATGTGGAGACGACAATACAACAATAAATGAAAACACTGGCAATACTAATGCATAAGAGTATTTTGGAACTATCAAATAAATCCTAACATGGAAATTATAAAAGTCATTTCTTCAAATAAACTAACCTAACCTAACCTAACCTAACCTAACCTAACCTTACCTAACCTAACAAAAGTTGAGAGGCTCATGGCCAAGTACCTAACAAAAGTTGAGAGGCTCATGGCCAAGTACCAAACAAAAGTTGAGCGGCTCATGGCCAGGTACCTAACAAAAGTTGAGAGGCTCATGGCCAAGTACCTAACAAAAGTTGAGAGGCTCATGGCCAAGTACGTAACAAAAGTTGAGAGGCTCATGGCCAAGTACCTAACAAATGTTGAGGGGCTCATGGCCAATTACCTAACAAAAGTTGAGGGGCTCATGAATAAGTTACAAAAGTTGAGAGGCTCATGGCCAAGTACCTCACAAAAGTTGAGAGGCTCATGGCCAAGTACCTAACAAAAGTTGAGAGGCCCATGGCCAAGTACCTAACAAAAGTTGAGAGGCTCATGGCCAAGTACCTAACAAAAGTTGAGAGGCTCATGGCCAAGTATCTAACAAAAGTTGAGCGGCTCATGGCCAAGTACCTAACAAAAGTTGAGAGGCTCATGGCCAAGTACCTAACAAAAGTTGAGAGGCTCATGGCCAAGTACCTAACAAAAGTTGAGAGGCTCATGGCCAAGTACCTAACAAAAGTTGAGAGGCTCATGGCCAAGTACCTAACAAAAGTTGAGCGGCTCATGGCCAAGTACCTAACAAAAGTTGAGAGGCTCATGGCCAAGTTCCTAATAAAAGTTGAGAGGCTCATGGCCAAGTACCTAACAAAAGTTGAGAGGCTCATGGCCAAGTACCTAACAAATGTTGAGGGGCTCATGGCCAAGTACCTAACAAAAGTTGAGGGGCTCATGAATAAGTTACAAAAGTTGAGAGGCTCATGGCCAAGTACCTTACAAAAGTTGAGAGGCTCATGGCCAAGTACCTTACAAAAGTTGAGAGGCTCATGGCCAAGTACCTAACAAAAGTTGAGAGGCTCATGGCCAAGTACCTAACCAAAAGTTGAGAGGCTCATGGCCAAGTACCTAACAAAAGTTGAGAGGCTCATGGCCAAGTACCTAACAAAAGTTGAGGGGCTCATGGCCAAGTACCTAACAAAAGTTGAGAAACTCATGAATAAGTTACAAATGTTGAGGGGCTCAGGGCCAAGTACCTAACAAAAGTTGAGGGGCTCATGAATAAGTTACAAAAGTTGAGAGGCTCATGGCCAAGTACCTTACAAAAGTTGAGAGGCTCATGGCCAAGTACCTAACAAAAGTTGAGAGGCTCATGGCCAAGTACCTAACAAAAGTTGAGAGGCTCATGGCCAAGTACCTAACAAAAGTTGAGAGGCTCATGGCCAAGTACCTAACAAAAGTTGAGGGGCTCATGGCCAAGTACCTAACAAAAGTTGAGAAACTCATGAATAAGTTACAAATGTTGAGGGGCTCAGGGCCAAGTACCTAACAAAAGTTGAGGGGCTCATGAATAAGTTACAAAAGTTGAGAGGCTCATGGCCAAGTACCTTACAAAAGTTGAGAGGCTCATGGCCAAGTACCTAACAAAAGTTGAGAGGCTCATGGCCAAGTACCTAACAAAAGTTGAGAGGCTCATGGCCAAGTACCTAACAAAAGTTGAGAGGCTCATGGCCAAGTACCTAACAAAAGTTGAGAGGCTCATGGCCAAGTAACTAACAAAAGTTGAGCGGCTCATGGCCAAGTACCTAACAAAAGTTGAGAGGCTCATGGCCAAGTACCTAACAAAAGTTGAGGGGCTCATGAATAAGTTACAAAAGTTGAGAGGCTCATGGCCAAGTACCTTACAAAAGTTGAGAGGCTCATGGCCAAGAACCTAACAAAAGTTGAGAGGCTCATGGCCAAGTACCTAACAAAAGTTGAGGGGCTCATGAATAAGTTACAAAAGTTGAGAGGCTCATGGCCAAGTACCTAACAAAAGTTGAGGGACTCATGGCCAAGTACCTAACAAAAGTTGAGAGGCTCATGGCCAAGTACCTAACAAAAGTTGAGGGGCTCATGGCCAAGTACCTAACAAAAGTTGAGCGGCTCATGGCCAAGTACCTAACAAAAGTTGAGAGGCTCATGGCCAAGTTCCTAACAAAAGTTGAGAGGCTCATGGCCAAGTACCTAACAAAAGTCTAGAGGCTCATGGCCAAGTACCTAACTGAAGTTGCGAGGCTCATGAATAAGTTACAAATGTTGAGGGGCTCTATTAATTAACATCTAAATTAATTATTATAGGGGAGGGGATATTTTAAGGAAGGGGCTAATTTATAATGCTAAATTAATTATTATACAATGTGGAGACGACAATACAACAATAAATGAAAACACTGGCAATACTAATGCATAAGAGTATTTTGGAACTATCAAATAAATCCTAACATGGAAATTATAAAAGTCATTTCTTCAAATAAACTAACCTAACCTAACCTAACCTAACCTAACATAACCTTACCTAACCTAACAAAAGTTGAGAGGCTCATGGCCAAGTACCTAACAAAAGTTGAGAGGCTCATGGCCAAGTACCAAACAAAAGTTGAGCGGCTCATGGCCAAGTACCTAACAAAAGTTGAGAGGCTCATGGCCAAGTACCTAACAAAAGTTGAGAGGCTCATGGCCAAGTACCTAACAAAAGTTGAGAGGCTCATGGCCAAGTACCTAACAAAAGTTGAGAGGCTCATGGCCAAGTACCTAACAAATGTTGAGGGGCTCATGGCCAAGTACCTAACAAAAGTTGAGGGGCTCATGAATAAGTTACAAAAGTTGAGAGGCTCATGGCCAAGTACCTCACAAAAGTTGAGAGGCTCATGGCCAAGTACCTAACAAAAGTTGAGAGGCTCATGGCCAAGTACCTAACAAAAGTTGAGAGGCTCATGGCCAAGTTCCTAACAAAAGTTGAGAGGCTCATGGCCAAGTACCTAACAAAAGTTGAGAGGGTCATGGCCAAGTACCTAACAAAAGTTGAGAGGCTCATGGCCAAGTACCTAACAAAAGTTGAGAGGCTCATGGCCAAGTACCTAACAAAAGTTGAGCGGCTCATGGCCAAGTACCTAACAAAAGTTGAGGGGCTCATGGCCAAGTACCTAACAAAAGTTGAGAGGCTCATGAATAAGTTACAAATATTGAGGGGCTCAGGGCCAAGTACCTAACAAAAGTTGAGGGGCTCATGAATAAGTTACAAAAGTTGAGAGGCTCATGGCCAAGTACCTAACAAATGTTGAGGGGCTCATGGCCAAGTACCTAACAAAAGTTGAGGGGCTCATGGCCAAGTACCTAACAAAAGTTGAGAGGCTCATGGCCAAGTACCTAACAAATGTTGAGGGGCTCATGGCCAAGTACCTAACAAAAGTTGAGGGGCTCATGAATAAGTTACAAAAGTTGAGAGGCTCATGGCCAAGTACCTCACAAAAGTTGAGAGGCTCATGGCCAAGTACCTAACAAAAGTTGAGAGGCTCATGGCCAAGTACCTAACAAAAGTTGAGAGGCTCATGGCCAAGTACCTAACAAAAGTTGAGAGGCTCATGGCCAAGTACCTAACAAAAGTTGAGAGGCTCATGGCCAAGTACCTTACAAAAGTTGAGAGGCTCATGGCCAAGTACCTAACAAAAGTTGAGAGGCTCATGGCCAAGTACCTAACAAAAGTTGAGAGGCTCATGGCCAAGTACCTAACAAAAGTTGAGAGGCTCATGGCCAAGTACCTAACAAAAGTTGAGGGGCTCATGGCCAAGTACCTAACAAAAGTTGAGAGGCTCATGAATAAGTTACAAATGTTGAGGGGCTCAGGGCCAAGTACCTAACAAAAGTTGAGGGGCTCATGAATAAGTTACAAAAGTTGAGAGGCTCATGGCCAAGTACCTTACAAAAGTTGAGAGGCTCATGGCCAAGTACCTAACAAAAGTTGAGAGGCTCATGGCCAAGTACCTAACAAAAGTTGAGAGGCTCATGGCCAAGTACCTAACAAAAGTTGAGAGGCTCATGGCCAAGTACCTAACAAAAGTTGAGAGGCTCATGGCCAAGTACCTAACAAAAGTTGAGCGGCTCATGGCCAAGTACCTAACAAAAGTTGAGAGGCTCATGGCCAAGTACCTAACAAAAGTTGAGGGGCTCATGGCCAAGTACCTAACAAAAGTCTAGAGGCTCATGGCCAAGTACCTAACTGAAGTTGCGAGGCTCATGAATAAGTTACAAATGTTGAGGGGCTCTATTAATTAACATCTAAATTAATTATTATAGGGAAGGGGATATTTTAAGGATGGGGCTAATTTATAATGCTAAATTAATTATTATACAATGTGGAGACGACAATACAACAATAAATGAAAACACTGGCAATACTAATGCATAAGAGTATTTTGGAACTATCAAATAAATCCTAACATGGAAATTATAAAAGTCATTTCTTCAAATAAACTAACCTAACCTAACCTAACCTAACCTAACCTAACCTAACCTTACCTAACCTAACAAAAGGCTCATGGCCAAGTACCTAACAAAAGTTGAGAGGCTCATGGCCAAGTACCAAACAAAAGTTGAGCGGCTCATGGCCAAGTACCTAACAAAAGTTGAGAGGCTCATGGCCAAGTACCTAACAAAAGTTGAGAGGCTCATGGCGAAGTACCTAACAAAAGTTGAGAGGCTCATGGCCAAGTACCTAACAAAAGTTGAGAGGCTCATGGCCAAGTACCTAACAAAAGTTGAGTGGCTCATGGCCAAGTACCTAACAAAAGTTGAGAGGCTCATGGCCAAGTTCCTAACAAAAGTTGAGAGGCTCATGGCCAAGTACCTAACAAAAGTTGAGAGGCTCATGGCCAAGTACCTAACAAATGTTGAGGGGCTCATGGCCAAGTACCTAACAAAAGTTGAGGGGCTCATGAATAAGTTACAAAAGTTGAGAGGCTCATGGCCAAGTACCTCACAAAAGTTGAGAGGCTCATGGCCAAGTACCTAACAAAAGTTGAGAGGCTCATGGCCAAGTACCTAACAAAAGTTGAGAGGCTCATGGCCAAGTACCTAACAAAAGTTGAGAGGCTCATGGCCAAGTACCTAACAAAAGTTGAGAGGCTCATGGCCAAGTACCTAACAAAAGTTGAGAGGCTCATGGCCAAGTACCTAACAAAAGTTGAGCGGCTCATGGCCAAGTACCTAACAAAAGTTGAGAGGCTCATGGCCAAGTTCCTAACAAAAGTTGAGAGGCTCATGGCCAAGTACCTAACAAAAGTTGAGAGGCTCATGGCCAAGTACCTAACAAATGTTGAGGGGCTCATGGCCAATTACCTAACAAAAGTTGAGGGGCTCATGAATAAGTTACAAAAGTTGAGAGGCTCATGGCCAAGTACCTCACAAAAGTTGAGAGGCTCATGGCCAAGTACCTAACAAAAGTTGAGAGGCCCATGGCCAAGTACCTAACAAAAGTTGAGAGGCTCATGGCCAAGTACCTAACAAAAGTTGAGAGGCTCATGGCCAAGTATCTAACAAAAGTTGAGCGGCTCATGGCCAAGTACCTAACAAAAGTTGAGAGGCTCATGGCCAAGTACCTAACAAAAGTTGAGAGGCTCATGGCCAAGTACCTAACAAAAGTTGAGAGGCTCATGGCCAAGTACCTAACAAAAGTTGAGAGGCTCATGGCCAAGTACCTAACAAAAGTTGAGCGGCTCATGGCCAAGTACCTAACAAAAGTTGAGAGGCTCATGGCCAAGTTCCTAATAAAAGTTGAGAGGCTCATGGCCAAGTACCTAACAAAAGTTGAGAGGCTCATGGCCAAGTACCTAACAAATGTTGAGGGGCTCATGGCCAAGTACCTAACAAAAGTTGAGGGGCTCATGAATAAGTTACAAAAGTTGAGAGGCTCATGGCCAAGTACCTCACAAAAGTTGAGAGGCTCATGGCCAAGTACCTAACAAAAGTTGAGAGGCTCATGGCCAAGTACCTAACAAAAGTTGAGGGGCTCATGAATAAGTTACAAAAGTTGAGAGGCTCATGGCCAAGTACCTAACAAAAGTTGAGGGACTCATGGCCAAGTACCTAACAAAAGTTGAGAGGCTCATGGCCAAGTACCTAACAAAAGTTGAGGGGCTCATGGCCAAGTACCTAACAAAAGTTGAGCGGCTCATGGCCAAGTACCTAACAAAAGTTGAGGGGCTCATGAATAAGTTACAAAAGTTGAGAGGCTCATGGCCAAGTACCTAACAAAAGTTGAGAGGCTCATGGCCAAGTACCTAACAAAAGTTGAGAGGCTCATGGCCAAGTACCTAACAAAAGTTGAGCGGCTCATGGCCAAGTACCTAACAAAAGTTGAGAGGCTCATGGCCAAGTTCCTAACAAAAGTTGAGAGGCTCATGGCCAAGTACCTAACAAAAGTTGAGAGGCTCATGGCCAAGTACCTAACAAAAGTTGATAGGCTCATGGCCAAGTACCTAACAAATGTTGAGGGGCTCATGAATAAGTTACAAAAGTTGAGAGGCTCATGGCCAAGTACCTAACAAAAGTTGAGGGGCTCATGGCCAAGTACCTAACAAAAGTTGAGAGGCTCATGAATAAGTTACAAATGTTGAGGGGCTCAGGGCCAAGTACCTAACAAAAGTTGAGGGGCTCATGAATAAGTTACAAAAGTTGAGAGGCTCATGGCCAAGTACCTAACAAATGTTGAGGGGCTCATGGCCAAGTACCTAACAAAAGTTGAGAGGCTCATGGCCAAGTACCTAACAAAAGTTGAGAGGCTCATGGCCAAGTACCTAACAAAAGTTGAGAGGCTCATGGCCAAGAACCTAACAAAAGTCTAGAGGCTCATGGCCAAGTACCTAACTAAAGTTGCGAGGCTCATGAATAAGTTACAAATATTGAGGGGCTCTATTAATTAACATCTAAATTAATTATTATAGGGGAGGGGATATTTTAAGGAAGGGGCTAATTTATAATGCTAAATTAATTATTATACAATGTGGAGACGACAATACAACAATAAATGAAAACACTGGCAATATTAACTTCTCAACTGTCACGTGATACCGCATAGGTATCATGAACGAAAACGCCCCAACTGTCGATGGCACCTATGGGGTATCATGCGACAATTGTTGCCATTGGTCGATGATTTTTGTCGTTTATTTGCACTTGCAACACGATCTGGCTGTATCATTCGAATAATCGATTAATAGTTTACTGATTTTAGTAACAATTTCTTGGTAACACCACTAAAAACGGAACGAAAACTTAACAAACAAAATCTATCTGTGGTCGTGTGACGCGCGACGCCATATTGGCAAAATTCGTCAAGTGTCAAGTGTTGTTTACGTTTGTTCGCAACAGAATAAAAGAAGAAAACGGTGAGTAATCTTATAAGAATTTTATACAGAATTACTGAGAAATAAGTGTGGATTTCGTATTGAGTGTTAGTTTATCGGAAAGTGATAAATATTTCAGTGAACAAGTAACGAAACTTTTGTAGTAAACAATTTTGACGCTGTCGCCGCCGTGTTTAGTAATGTATTTACAATAAATATTCTTGTATACTGTTTGAAATACACATAAGTATCTAGCAAAATAATCTACGAACATAATTTGGCTAATAGCTACTGATATTATTGCGAATTGTTATCGTAATCGTATTTCCAATTCGGCGATTCCCCCGTACCATGACACAGCGCTCATAGTAGGCGGGGCCAGTAAAAAGTACTATCTGCAAAAAGAATCCAACTAGAATTTTTTGTTCCAATAAGAAAGAAAGAAAGAAAAAAAGAAAGATTACATTTTATTATTTCTTGCAGTTTACATAACTGACATGTGTAAGAAAAATAAATGTCGAAGTTATTGTTTTTTTTTTTTACCGACTTGAAAAAAGGTGAATGTCCTCAAAAAGTATGAATGTTTTTTTAGGATCATGGTATTTTCCTAGGCCATTAATTTGGTAAATGATTGTTTTATGATATTTTCAGCATGGCGAGGCTGTCCTCGACCTCAAGGTCACGAGTGTGACCCCCGCTCCGTGCAAAAGGGCCCCAGACAGCGCCGCCCGTCGCGCTATCATCATGGGGTTCCTTGACGCTACCCCGCGCTCCGATCTGTCCCCATCCCCACCGCGCACCACGGTAAGTATTTTCAGTATAGCATATTACTATATATATTTATTTAGTTTCAGTGGAATAATTTGTATTTCTTGTCTTTTCAGCCACCCTCATGCTGTCCCGGTTCTAGCGACCCGTCGATACGTGTGTACCTACTACTCTTTGGAATGGGCAACTAGCTTCATCTTTCTAAGTGAACGACTCCTTGACAGTTGAAAAGTGCCTGTAACTGGTTTATTTGAAATAAATGCTTTGAGTATGAGTTTTGTTTTATTTTGTTATAATATATTTCTTGAAAGCAAAATGTGTTTTATTTCAAACTTTTCCTAGCTTTCCGTAAGTAGGTATCCCACATACTTACGAAGAGCTAGGAAAAGTTGTACTAAAAACCGACTACCATTGATGGAGGAGTAAAAATAAACAATAATTACCTCCACTTATTTCGTTGTCTGTCTGTATGCCAGTCTCTAAAGACCCTTCCTCGACCGTAACAGTAGTTTTGCACGTATGCCGTGCATTAGATATTCTTTTTTACTATGCGTTTGCACTGGTGAAACATTCACAACAAAACATGTTGAAATCTCTAGTTGCTGTCAAAAATTGTATAGAACATTGAGAGAAAATAGAGATTTCAACATGTTTTGTTGTGAATTTTCCGCCAGTGCAAACGCAGTTATGCACCTATGCGGTGCATTAGACATTCCCTCTAGTCTTATGCACCTATGCGGTATCATGTGATATTCTCGTGACAGTAATGCAAATAAAAAACAAATACAACGCTATCAACAGTGACGTTAGGCCGGTTTCGTAAACATGCGTGCACTTACTGAGGTGTACTTTAATTGTAAGTGTGAGCGTGTGTGCACAGAGGGAAGTAGTTTTGGCTTGTTCGCAGCGAATGTCTTGCTTTTTTATTCGCATTACTGTTACGAGAATGTCATATGATACCGCATAGGTGCATAAGACTAGAGGGAATGTCTAATGCACCGCATAGGTGCATAACTGCGTTGCATTAGATATTCTAAAAACCGACTACCTACTATTGATACAAGAATTAAAAATTCAAAAAGGCAAACTTTCATGATGAATAAACACAATAATTACCTCCACATACTTCGTTATCGCAAAAAATGCGATTACAAACTTACATTTGCAGCTGGAGAATTGACCGTGACGTATGTCGATGTATGGGAGAACATATTTTTCAACTACAAAGTTAAGTTTGTTTTTGGGTTAATTTCATCCCTACTACGGAATCCTTCATTGTAGGTGGTCTGACACGCACTCGGCCGGTTTTTATTGTTTAGGCATAATCGGACTATAATGTTCCCACTGCTGGGACACAGGTCCTCCTGTCCGTGAGAGAGAATGGGTGGGGTGGTAAATGGATTTAGGTACCTACCTACATAATAAGGAAAGATAGAATAATCATTTATGTAATGCTTTGTCCATAATAATTGTTACACAGCTGTTAGTAAATAAGTGTACCTAGTTACAAATAATGATGAATCATTATTTTCAAAGAAATCGAAATAATAATAATAATTGGGATATCTCAAACCAAAAATTTTTTTCGTGTGTTTTTTTGAACAGGTCATTATTATTGTAATAGAACACAAATAGTGAGATAATAAAGAGTAATATTATGTCATCTAATAAAATTTAAAGTAACATAATAAACAGACTAAAGGAACAATAATTTATAATAAAATAATATCGTACTTGAAAATTATAACATACAAATATTCGCGGTCTTTTTACTCTGACGCGCTGACGGTACCCCACGGCTCCCGCGAACCAGTATAAACCAGTTTTCGGGCCGGCTCTGCGCGCGTCGCTGCGTAATGGCCGCGGAGTATTTACGTTGTGTAAACAAAAAGTTTCTTATCGCAAAGATCGTGTTACAAGTGGAATGAGGTGCTGTTATCGTGTTTATGATTAGGCCTGTACATTGTGCTAACGTTTTCAAGTGTTTGTGACGTGAGTGAATGTGTGTATTAGTGATATTGATAAATAGTTTCTAGAATCGGCGAGTGAAAATAAGAAAAAAGAAAAATTATCTCATCACAGCAAGTTCACGTAAGTACATACTGTTTATTTGGTAGTTTAGTTCCATGATATAACTCATAACGAAGTTAGGAAGGTATAATTTATGGTGTGCAAATTACTGCTTGGTGATGAAATCACCATTTTTAGGAAGGCCTACCCAAAAATAAAAATAAACTTGAGACTAGGTCGACGGGATTTGCATTTTTAGGTAAACCTAGGCATGCGCACTAGGGGTTAATGCATAAGAGTATTTTGGAACTATCAAATAAATCCTAACATGGAAATTAAAAAAGTCATTTCTTCAAATAAACTAACCTAACCTAACCTAACCTAACCTAACCTAACCTAACAAAAGTTGAGAGGCTCATGGCCAAGTACCTAACAAAAGTTGAGAGGCTCATGGCCAAGTACCTAACAAAAGTTGAGAGGCTCATGGCCAAGTACCTAACAAAAGTTGAGCGGTTCATGGCCAAGTACCTAACAAAAGTTGAGAGGCTCATGGCCAAGTACCTAACAAAAGTTGAGAGGCTCATGGCCAAGTACCTAACAAAAGTTGAGCGGCTCATGGCCAAGTACCTAACAAAAGTTGAGAGGCTCATGGCCAAGTTCCTAACAAAAGTTGAGAGGCTCATGGCCAAGTACCTAACAAAAGTTGAGAGGCTCATGGATAAGTTACAAATGTTGAGGGGCTCATGGCCAAGTACCGAACAAATGTTGAGGGGCTCATGGCCAAGTACCTAACAAAAGTTGAGGGACTCATGGCCAAGTACCTAACAAAAGTTGAGAGGCTCATGGCCAAGTACCTAACAAAAGTTGAGAGGCTCATGGCCAAGTACCTAACAAAAGTTGAGAGGCTCATGGCCAAGTACCTAACAAAAGTTGAGGGGCTCATGAATAAGTTACAAAAGTTGAGAGGCTCATGGCCAAGTACCTTACAAAAGTTGAGAGGCTCATGGCCAAGTACCTAACAAAAGTTGAGAGGCTCATGGCCAAGTACCTAACAAAAGTTGAGGGGCTCATGAATAAGTTACAAAAGTTGAGAGGCTCATGGCCAAGTACCTAACAAAAGTTGAGGGACTCATGGCCAAGTACCTAACAAAAGTTGAGAGGCTCATGGCCAAGTACCTAACAAAAGTTGAGGGGCTCATGGCCAAGTACCTAACAAAAGTTGAGCGGCTCATGGCCAAGTACCTAACAAAAGTTGAGAGGCTCATGGCCAAGTTCCTAACAAAAGTTGAGAGGCTCATGGCCAAGTACCTAACAAAAGTCTAGAGGCTCATGGCCAAGTACCTAACTGAAGTTGCGAGGCTCATGAATAAGTTACAAATGTTGAGGGGCTCTATTAATTAACATCTAAATTAATTATTATAGGGGAGGGGATATTTTAAGGAAGGGGCTAATTTATAATGCTAAATTAATTATTATACAATGTGGAGACGACAATACAACAATAAATGAAAACACTGGCAATACTAATGCATAAGAGTATTTTGGAACTATCAAATAAATCCTAACATGGAAATTATAAAAGTCATTTCTTCAAATAAACTAACCTAACCTAACCTAACCTAACCTAACCTAACCTTACCTAACCTAACAAAAGTTGAGAGGCTCATGGCCAAGTACCTAACAAAAGTTGAGAGGCTCATGGCCAAGTACCAAACAAAAGTTGAGCGGCTCATGGCCAAGTACCTAACAAAAGTTGAGAGGCTCATGGCCAAGTACCTAACAAAAGTTGAGAGGCTCATGGCCAAGTACGTAACAAAAGTTGAGAGGCTCATGGCCAAGTACCTAACAAATGTTGAGGGGCTCATGGCCAATTACCTAACAAAAGTTGAGGGGCTCATGAATAAGTTACAAAAGTTGAGAGGCTCATGGCCAAGTACCTCACAAAAGTTGAGAGGCTCATGGCCAAGTACCTAACAAAAGTTGAGAGGCCCATGGCCAAGTACCTAACAAAAGTTGAGAGGCTCATGGCCAAGTACCTAACAAAAGTTGAGAGGCTCATGGCCAAGTATCTAACAAAAGTTGAGCGGCTCATGGCCAAGTACCTAACAAAAGTTGAGAGGCTCATGGCCAAGTACCTAACAAAAGTTGAGAGGCTCATGGCCAAGTACCTAACAAAAGTTGAGAGGCTCATGGCCAAGTACCTAACAAAAGTTGAGAGGCTCATGGCCAAGTACCTAACAAAAGTTGAGCGGCTCATGGCCAAGTACCTAACAAAAGTTGAGAGGCTCATGGCCAAGTTCCTAATAAAAGTTGAGAGGCTCATGGCCAAGTACCTAACAAAAGTTGAGAGGCTCATGGCCAAGTACCTAACAAATGTTGAGGGGCTCATGGCCAAGTACCTAACAAAAGTTGAGGGGCTCATGAATAAGTTACAAAAGTTGAGAGGCTCATGGCCAAGTACCTCACAAAAGTTGAGAGGCTCATGGCCAAGTACCTAACAAAAGTTGAGAGGCTCATGGCCAAGTACCTAACAAAAGTTGAGGGGCTCATGAATAAGTTACAAAAGTTGAGAGGCTCATGGCCAAGTACCTAACAAAAGTTGAGAGGCTCATGGCCAAGTACCTAACAAAAGTTGAGAGGCTCATGGCCAAGTACCTAACAAAAGTTGAGCGGCTCATGGCCAAGTACCTAACAAAAGTTGAGAGGCTCATGGCCAAGTTCCTAACAAAAGTTGAGAGGCTCATGGCCAAGTACCTAACAAAAGTTGAGAGGCTCATGGCCAAGTACCTAACAAAAGTTGATAGGCTCATGGCCAAGTACCTAACAAATGTTGAGGGGCTCATGAATAAGTTACAAAAGTTGAGAGGCTCATGGCCAAGTACCTAACAAAAGTTGAGGGGCTCATGGCCAAGTACCTAACAAAAGTTGAGAGGCTCATGAATAAGTTACAAATGTTGAGGGGCTCAGGGCCAAGTACCTAACAAAAGTTGAGGGGCTCATGAATAAGTTACAAAAGTTGAGAGGCTCATGGCCAAGTACCTAACAAATGTTGAGGGGCTCATGGCCAAGTACCTAACAAAAGTTGAGAGGCTCATGGCCAAGTACCTAACAAAAGTTGAGAGGCTCATGGCCAAGTACCTAACAAAAGTTGAGAGGCTCATGGCCAAGAACCTAACAAAAGTCTAGAGGCTCATGGCCAAGTACCTAACTAAAGTTGCGAGGCTCATGAATAAGTTACAAATATTGAGGGGCTCTATTAATTAACATCTAAATTAATTATTATAGGGGAGGGGATATTTTAAGGAAGGGGCTAATTTATAATGCTAAATTAATTATTATACAATGTGGAGACGACAATACAACAATAAATGAAAACACTGGCAATATTAATGCATAAGAGTATTTTGGAACTATCAAATAAATCCTAACATGGAAATTAAAAAAGTCATTTCTTCAAATAAACTAACCTAACCTAACCTAACCTAACCTAACCTAACCTAACAAAAGTTGAGAGGCTCATGGCCAAGTACCTAACAAAAGTTGAGAGGCTCATGGCCAAGTACCTAACAAAAGTTGAGAGGCTCATGGCCAAGTACCTAACAAAAGTTGAGCGGTTCATGGCCAAGTACCTAACAAAAGTTGAGAGGCTCATGGCCAAGTACCTAACAAAAGTTGAGAGGCTCATGGCCAAGTACCTAACAAAAGTTGAGCGGCTCATGGCCAAGTACCTAACAAAAGTTGAGAGGCTCATGGCCAAGTTCCTAACAAAAGTTGAGAGGCTCATGGCCAAGTACCTAACAAAAGTTGAGAGGCTCATGGATAAGTTACAAATGTTGAGGGGCTCATGGCCAAGTACCGAACAAATGTTGAGGGGCTCATGGCCAAGTACCTAACAAAAGTTGAGGGACTCATGGCCAAGTACCTAACAAAAGTTGAGAGGCTCATGGCCAAGTACCTAACAAAAGTTGAGAGGCTCATGGCCAAGTACCTAACAAAAGTTGAGAGGCTCATGGCCAAGTACCTAACAAAAGTTGAGGGGCTCATGAATAAGTTACAAAAGTTGAGAGGCTCATGGCCAAGTACCTTACAAAAGTTGAGAGGCTCATGGCCAAGTACCTAACAAAAGTTGAGAGGCTCATGGCCAAGTACCTAACAAAAGTTGAGGGGCTCATGAATAAGTTACAAAAGTTGAGAGGCTCATGGCCAAGTACCTAACAAAAGTTGAGGGACTCATGGCCAAGTACCTAACAAAAGTTGAGAGGCTCATGGCCAAGTACCTAACAAAAGTTGAGGGGCTCATGGCCAAGTACCTAACAAAAGTTGAGCGGCTCATGGCCAAGTACCTAACAAAAGTTGAGAGGCTCATGGCCAAGTTCCTAACAAAAGTTGAGAGGCTCATGGCCAAGTACCTAACAAAAGTCTAGAGGCTCATGGCCAAGTACCTAACTGAAGTTGCGAGGCTCATGAATAAGTTACAAATGTTGAGGGGCTCTATTAATTAACATCTAAATTAATTATTATAGGGGAGGGGATATTTTAAGGAAGGGGCTAATTTATAATGCTAAATTAATTATTATACAATGTGGAGACGACAATACAACAATAAATGAAAACACTGGCAATACTAATGCATAAGAGTATTTTGGAACTATCAAATAAATCCTAACATGGAAATTATAAAAGTCATTTCTTCAAATAAACTAACCTAACCTAACCTAACCTAACCTAACCTAACCTTACCTAACCTAACAAAAGTTGAGAGGCTCATGGCCAAGTACCTAACAAAAGTTGAGAGGCTCATGGCCAAGTACCAAACAAAAGTTGAGCGGCTCATGGCCAAGTACCTAACAAAAGTTGAGAGGCTCATGGCCAAGTACCTAACAAAAGTTGAGAGGCTCATGGCCAAGTACGTAACAAAAGTTGAGAGGCTCATGGCCAAGTACCTAACAAATGTTGAGGGGCTCATGGCCAATTACCTAACAAAAGTTGAGGGGCTCATGAATAAGTTACAAAAGTTGAGAGGCTCATGGCCAAGTACCTCACAAAAGTTGAGAGGCTCATGGCCAAGTACCTAACAAAAGTTGAGAGGCCCATGGCCAAGTACCTAACAAAAGTTGAGAGGCTCATGGCCAAGTACCTAACAAAAGTTGAGAGGCTCATGGCCAAGTATCTAACAAAAGTTGAGCGGCTCATGGCCAAGTACCTAACAAAAGTTGAGAGGCTCATGGCCAAGTACCTAACAAAAGTAAAGAGGCTCATGGCCAAGTACCTAACAAAAGTTGAGAGGCTCATGGCCAAGTACCTAACAAAAGTTGAGAGGCTCATGGCCAAGTACCTAACAAAAGTTGAGCGGCTCATGGCCAAGTACCTAACAAAAGTTGAGAGGCTCATGGCCAAGTTCCTAATAAAAGTTGAGAGGCTCATGGCCAAGTACCTAACAAAAGTTGAGAGGCTCATGGCCAAGTACCTAACAAATGTTGAGGGGCTCATGGCCAAGTACCTAACAAAAGTTGAGGGGCTCATGAATAAGTTACAAAAGTTGAGAGGCTCATGGCCAAGTACCTTACAAAAGTTGAGAGGCTCATGGCCAAGTACCTTACAAAAGTTGAGAGGCTCATGGCCAAGTACCTAACAAAAGTTGAGAGGCTCATGGCCAAGTACCTAACCAAAAGTTGAGAGGCTCATGGCCAAGTACCTAACAAAAGTTGAGAGGCTCATGGCCAAGTACCTAACAAAAGTTGAGGGGCTCATGGCCAAGTACCTAACAAAAGTTGAGAAACTCATGAATAAGTTACAAATGTTGAGGGGCTCAGGGCCAAGTACCTAACAAAAGTTGAGGGGCTCATGAATAAGTTACAAAAGTTGAGAGGCTCATGGCCAAGTACCTTACAAAAGTTGAGAGGCTCATGGCCAAGTACCTAACAAAAGTTGAGAGGCTCATGGCCAAGTACCTAACAAAAGTTGAGAGGCTCATGGCCAAGTACCTAACAAAAGTTGAGAGGCTCATGGCCAAGTACCTAACAAAAGTTGAGGGGCTCATGGCCAAGTACCTAACAAAAGTTGAGAAACTCATGAATAAGTTACAAATGTTGAGGGGCTCAGGGCCAAGTACCTAACAAAAGTTGAGGGGCTCATGAATAAGTTACAAAAGTTGAGAGGCTCATGGCCAAGTACCTTACAAAAGTTGAGAGGCTCATGGCCAAGTACCTAACAAAAGTTGAGAGGCTCATGGCCAAGTACCTAACAAAAGTTGAGAGGCTCATGGCCAAGTACCTAACAAAAGTTGAGAGGCTCATGGCCAAGTACCTAACAAAAGTTGAGAGGCTCATGGCCAAGTAACTAACAAAAGTTGAGCGGCTCATGGCCAAGTACCTAACAAAAGTTGAGAGGCTCATGGCCAAGTACCTAACAAAAGTTGAGGGGCTCATGAATAAGTTACAAAAGTTGAGAGGCTCATGGCCAAGTACCTTACAAAAGTTGAGAGGCTCATGGCCAAGAACCTAACAAAAGTTGAGAGGCTCATGGCCAAGTACCTAACAAAAGTTGAGGGGCTCATGAATAAGTTACAAAAGTTGAGAGGCTCATGGCCAAGTACCTAACAAAAGTTGAGGGACTCATGGCCAAGTACCTAACAAAAGTTGAGAGGCTCATGGCCAAGTACCTAACAAAAGTTGAGGGGCTCATGGCCAAGTACCTAACAAAAGTTGAGCGGCTCATGGCCAAGTACCTAACAAAAGTTGAGAGGCTCATGGCCAAGTTCCTAACAAAAGTTGAGAGGCTCATGGCCAAGTACCTAACAAAAGTCTAGAGGCTCATGGCCAAGTACCTAACTGAAGTTGCGAGGCTCATGAATAAGTTACAAATGTTGAGGGGCTCTATTAATTAACATCTAAATTAATTATTATAGGGGAGGGGATATTTTAAGGAAGGGGCTAATTTATAATGCTAAATTAATTATTATACAATGTGGAGACGACAATACAACAATAAATGAAAACACTGGCAATACTAATGCATAAGAGTATTTTGGAACTATCAAATAAATCCTAACATGGAAATTATAAAAGTCATTTCTTCAAATAAACTAACCTAACCTAACCTAACCTAACCTAACATAACCTTACCTAACCTAACAAAAGTTGAGAGGCTCATGGCCAAGTACCTAACAAAAGTTGAGAGGCTCATGGCCAAGTACCAAACAAAAGTTGAGCGGCTCATGGCCAAGTACCTAACAAAAGTTGAGAGGCTCATGGCCAAGTACCTAACAAAAGTTGAGAGGCTCATGGCCAAGTACCTAACAAAAGTTGAGAGGCTCATGGCCAAGTACCTAACAAAAGTTGAGAGGCTCATGGCCAAGTACCTAAAAATGTTGAGGGGCTCATGGCCAAGTACCTAACAAAAGTTGAGGGGCTCATGAATAAGTTACAAAAGTTGAGAGGCTCATGGCCAAGTACCTCACAAAAGTTGAGAGGCTCATGGCCAAGTACCTAACAAAAGTTGAGAGGCTCATGGCCAAGTACCTAACAAAAGTTGAGAGGCTCATGGCCAAGTTCCTAACAAAAGTTGAGAGGCTCATGGCCAAGTACCTAACAAAAGTTGAGAGGGTCATGGCCAAGTACCTAACAAAAGTTGAGAGGCTCATGGCCAAGTACCTAACAAAAGTTGAGAGGCTCATGGCCAAGTACCTAACAAAAGTTGAGCGGCTCATGGCCAAGTACCTAACAAAAGTTGAGGGGCTCATGGCCAAGTACCTAACAAAAGTTGAGAGGCTCATGAATAAGTTACAAATATTGAGGGGCTCAGGGCCAAGTACCTAACAAAAGTTGAGGGGCTCATGAATAAGTTACAAAAGTTGAGAGGCTCATGGCCAAGTACCTAACAAATGTTGAGGGGCTCATGGCCAAGTACCTAACAAAAGTTGAGGGGCTCATGGCCAAGTACCTAACAAAAGTTGAGAGGCTCATGGCCAAGTACCTAACAAATGTTGAGGGGCTCATGGCCAAGTACCTAACAAAAGTTGAGGGGCTCATGAATAAGTTACAAAAGTTGAGAGGCTCATGGCCAAGTACCTCACAAAAGTTGAGAGGCTCATGGCCAAGTACCTAACAAAAGTTGAGAGGCTCATGGCCAAGTACCTAACAAAAGTTGAGAGGCTCATGGCCAAGTACCTAACAAAAGTTGAGAGGCTCATGGCCAAGTACCTAACAAAAGTTGAGAGGCTCATGGCCAAGTACCTTACAAAAGTTGAGAGGCTCATGGCCAAGTACCTAACAAAAGTTGAGAGGCTCATGGCCAAGTACCTAACAAAAGTTGAGAGGCTCATGGCCAAGTACCTAACAAAAGTTGAGAGGCTCATGGCCAAGTACCTAACAAAAGTTGAGGGGCTCATGGCCAAGTACCTAACAAAAGTTGAGAGGCTCATGAATAAGTTACAAATGTTGAGGGGCTCAGGGCCAAGTACCTAACAAAAGTTGAGGGGCTCATGAATAAGTTACAAAAGTTGAGAGGCTCATGGCCAAGTACCTTACAAAAGTTGAGAGGCTCATGGCCAAGTACCTAACAAAAGTTGAGAGGCTCATGGCCAAGTACCTAACAAAAGTTGAGAGGCTCATGGCCAAGTACCTAACAAAAGTTGAGAGGCTCATGGCCAAGTACCTAACAAAAGTTGAGAGGCTCATGGCCAAGTACCTAACAAAAGTTGAGCGGCTCATGGCCAAGTACCTAACAAAAGTTGAGAGGCTCATGGCCAAGTACCTAACAAAAGTTGAGGGGCTCATGGCCAAGTACCTAACAAAAGTCTAGAGGCTCATGGCCAAGTACCTAACTGAAGTTGCGAGGCTCATGAATAAGTTACAAATGTTGAGGGGCTCTATTAATTAACATCTAAATTAATTATTATAGGGAAGGGGATATTTTAAGGATGGGGCTAATTTATAATGCTAAATTAATTATTATACAATGTGGAGACGACAATACAACAATAAATGAAAACACTGGCAATACTAATGCATAAGAGTATTTTGGAACTATCAAATAAATCCTAACATGGAAATTATAAAAGTCATTTCTTCAAATAAACTAACCTAACCTAACCTAACCTAACCTAACCTAACCTAACCTTACCTAACCTAACAAAAGGCTCATGGCCAAGTACCTAACAAAAGTTGAGAGGCTCATGGCCAAGTACCAAACAAAAGTTGAGCGGCTCATGGCCAAGTACCTAACAAAAGTTGAGAGGCTCATGGCCAAGTACCTAACAAAAGTTGAGAGGCTCATGGCGAAGTACCTAACAAAAGTTGAGAGGCTCATGGCCAAGTACCTAACAAAAGTTGAGAGGCTCATGGCCAAGTACCTAACAAAAGTTGAGTGGCTCATGGCCAAGTACCTAACAAAAGTTGAGAGGCTCATGGCCAAGTTCCTAACAAAAGTTGAGAGGCTCATGGCCAAGTACCTAACAAAAGTTGAGAGGCTCATGGCCAAGTACCTAACAAATGTTGAGGGGCTCATGGCCAAGTACCTAACAAAAGTTGAGGGGCTCATGAATAAGTTACAAAAGTTGAGAGGCTCATGGCCAAGTACCTCACAAAAGTTGAGAGGCTCATGGCCAAGTACCTAACAAAAGTTGAGAGGCTCATGGCCAAGTACCTAACAAAAGTTGAGAGGCTCATGGCCAAGTACCTAACAAAAGTTGAGAGGCTCATGGCCAAGTACCTAACAAAAGTTGAGAGGCTCATGGCCAAGTACCTAACAAAAGTTGAGCGGCTCATGGCCAAGTACCTAACAAAAGTTGAGAGGCTCATGGCCAAGTACCTAACAAAAGTTGAGGGGCTCATGAATAAGTTACAAAAGTTGAGAGGCTCATGGCTAAGTACCTTACAAAAGTTGAGAGGCTCATGGCCAAGTACCTAACAAAAGTTGAGAGGCTCATGGCCAAGTACCTAACAAAAGTTGAGAGGCTCATGGCCAAGTACCTAACAAAAGTTGAGGGGCTCATGGCCAAGTACCTAACAAAAGTTGAGCGGCTCATGGCCAAGTACCTAACAAAAGTTGAGAGGCTCATGGCCAAGTACCTAACAAATGTTGAGGGGCTCATGAATAAGTTACAAAAGTTGAGAGGCTCATGGCCAAGTACCTAACAAAAGTTGAAGGGCTCATGGCCAAGTACCTAACAAAAGTTGAGAGGCTCATGAATAAGTTACAAATGTTGAGGGGCTCAGGGCCAAGTACCTAACAAAAGTTGAGGGGCTCATGAATAAGTTACAAAAGTTGAGAGGCTCATGGCCAAGTAACTAACAAAAGTTGAGGGACTCATGGCCAAGTACCTAACAAAAGTTGAGTGGCTCATGGCCAAGTACCTAACAAAAGTTGAGGGGCTCATGGCCAAGTACCTAACAAAAGTTGAGCGGCTCATGGCCAAGTACCTAACAAAAGTTGAGAGGCTCATGGCCAAGTACCTAACAAATGTTGAGGGGCTCATGAATAAGTTACAAAAGTTGAGAGGCTCATGGCCAAGTACCTAACAAAAGTTGAGGGGCTCATGGCCAAGTACCTAACAAAAGTTGAGAGGCTCATGAATAAGTTACAAATGTTGAGGGGCTCAGGGCCAAGTACCTAACAAAAGTTGAGGGGCTCATGAATAAGTTACAAAAGTTGAGAGGCTCATGGCCAAGTACCTAACAAATGTTGAGGGGCTCATGGCCAAGTACCTAACAAAAGTTGAGGGGCTCATGGCCAAGTACCTAACAAAAGTTGAGAGGCTCATGGCCAAGTACCTAACAAATGTTGAGGGGCTCATGGCCAAGTACCTAACAAAAGTTGAGGGGCTCATGAATAAGTTACAAAAGTTGAGAGGCTCATGGCCAAGTACCTCACAAAAGTTGAGAGGCTCATGGCCAAGTACCTAACAAAAGTTGAGAGGCTCATGGCCAAGTACCTAACAAAAGTTGAGAGGCTCATGGCCAAGTACCTAACAAAAGTTGAGAGGCTCATGGCCAAGTACCTTACAAAAGTTGAGAGGCTCATGGCCAAGTACCTTACAAAAGTTGAGAGGCACATGGCCAAGTACCTAACAAAAGTTGAGAGGCTCATGGCCAAGTACCTAACAAAAGTTGAGAGGCTCATGGCCAAGTACCGAACAAAAGTTGAGAGGCTCATGGCCAAGTACCTAACAAAAGTTGAGAGGCTCATGGCCAAGTACCTTACAAAAGTTGAGAGGCTCATGGCCAAGTACCTAACAAAAGTTGAGAGGCTCATGGCCAAGTACCTAACAAAAGTTGAGGGGCTCATGGCCAAGTACCTAACAAAAGTTTAGAGGCTCATGAATAAGTTACAAATGTTGAGGGGCTCAGGGCCAAGTACCTAACAAAAGTTGAGGGGCTCATGAATAAGTTACAAAAGTTGAGAGGCTCATGGCCAAGTACCTAACAAAAGTTGAGGGGCTCATGGCCAAGTACCTAACAAAAGTTGAGAGGCTCATGAATAAGTTACAAATGTTGAGGGGCTCAGGGCCAAGTACCTAACAAAAGTTGAGGGGCTCATGAATAAGTTACAAAAGTTGAGAGGCTCATGGCCAAGTACCTAACAAATGTTGAGGGGCTCATGGCCAAGTACCTAACAAAAGTTGAGAGGCTCATGGCCAAGTACCTAACAAAAGTTGAGAGGCTCATGGCCAAGTACCTAACAAAAGTTGAGAGGCTCATGGCCAAGAACCTAACAAAAGTCTAGAGGCTCATGGCCAAGTACCTAACTAAAGTTGCGAGGCTCATGAATAAGTTACAAATATTGAGGGGCTCTATTAATTAACATCTAAATTAATTATTATAGGGGAGGGGATATTTTAAGGAAGGGGCTAATTTATAATGCTAAATTAATTATTATACAATGTGGAGACGACAATACAACAATAAATGAAAACACTGGCAATATTAATGCATAAGAGTATTTTGGAACTATCAAATAAATCCTAACATGGAAATTAAAAAAGTCATTTCTTCAAATAAACTAACCTAACCTAACCTAACCTAACCTAACCTAACCTAACAAAAGTTGAGAGGCTCATGGCCAAGTACCTAACAAAAGTTGAGAGGCTCATGGCCAAGTACCTAACAAAAGTTGAGAGGCTCATGGCCAAGTACCTAACAAAAGTTGAGCGGTTCATGGCCAAGTACCTAACAAAAGTTGAGAGGCTCATGGCCAAGTACCTAACAAAAGTTGAGAGGCTCATGGCCAAGTACCTAACAAAAGTTGAGCGGCTCATGGCCAAGTACCTAACAAAAGTTGAGAGGCTCATGGCCAAGTTCCTAACAAAAGTTGAGAGGCTCATGGCCAAGTACCTAACAAAAGTTGAGAGGCTCATGGATAAGTTACAAATGTTGAGGGGCTCATGGCCAAGTACCGAACAAATGTTGAGGGGCTCATGGCCAAGTACCTAACAAAAGTTGAGGGACTCATGGCCAAGTACCTAACAAAAGTTGAGAGGCTCATGGCCAAGTACCTAACAAAAGTTGAGAGGCTCATGGCCAAGTACCTAACAAAAGTTGAGAGGCTCATGGCCAAGTACCTAACAAAAGTTGAGGGGCTCATGAATAAGTTACAAAAGTTGAGAGGCTCATGGCCAAGTACCTTACAAAAGTTGAGAGGCTCATGGCCAAGTACCTAACAAAAGTTGAGAGGCTCATGGCCAAGTACCTAACAAAAGTTGAGGGGCTCATGAATAAGTTACAAAAGTTGAGAGGCTCATGGCCAAGTACCTAACAAAAGTTGAGGGACTCATGGCCAAGTACCTAACAAAAGTTGAGAGGCTCATGGCCAAGTACCTAACAAAAGTTGAGGGGCTCATGGCCAAGTACCTAACAAAAGTTGAGCGGCTCATGGCCAAGTACCTAACAAAAGTTGAGAGGCTCATGGCCAAGTTCCTAACAAAAGTTGAGAGGCTCATGGCCAAGTACCTAACAAAAGTCTAGAGGCTCATGGCCAAGTACCTAACTGAAGTTGCGAGGCTCATGAATAAGTTACAAATGTTGAGGGGCTCTATTAATTAACATCTAAATTAATTATTATAGGGGAGGGGATATTTTAAGGAAGGGGCTAATTTATAATGCTAAATTAATTATTATACAATGTGGAGACGACAATACAACAATAAATGAAAACACTGGCAATACTAATGCATAAGAGTATTTTGGAACTATCAAATAAATCCTAACATGGAAATTATAAAAGTCATTTCTTCAAATAAACTAACCTAACCTAACCTAACCTAACCTAACCTAACCTTACCTAACCTAACAAAAGTTGAGAGGCTCATGGCCAAGTACCTAACAAAAGTTGAGAGGCTCATGGCCAAGTACCAAACAAAAGTTGAGCGGCTCATGGCCAAGTACCTAACAAAAGTTGAGAGGCTCATGGCCAAGTACCTAACAAAAGTTGAGAGGCTCATGGCCAAGTACGTAACAAAAGTTGAGAGGCTCATGGCCAAGTACCTAACAAATGTTGAGGGGCTCATGGCCAATTACCTAACAAAAGTTGAGGGGCTCATGAATAAGTTACAAAAGTTGAGAGGCTCATGGCCAAGTACCTCACAAAAGTTGAGAGGCTCATGGCCAAGTACCTAACAAAAGTTGAGAGGCCCATGGCCAAGTACCTAACAAAAGTTGAGAGGCTCATGGCCAAGTACCTAACAAAAGTTGAGAGGCTCATGGCCAAGTATCTAACAAAAGTTGAGCGGCTCATGGCCAAGTACCTAACAAAAGTTGAGAGGCTCATGGCCAAGTACCTAACAAAAGTTGAGAGGCTCATGGCCAAGTACCTAACAAAAGTTGAGAGGCTCATGGCCAAGTACCTAACAAAAGTTGAGAGGCTCATGGCCAAGTACCTAACAAAAGTTGAGCGGCTCATGGCCAAGTACCTAACAAAAGTTGAGAGGCTCATGGCCAAGTTCCTAATAAAAGTTGAGAGGCTCATGGCCAAGTACCTAACAAAAGTTGAGAGGCTCATGGCCAAGTACCTAACAAATGTTGAGGGGCTCATGGCCAAGTACCTAACAAAAGTTGAGGGGCTCATGAATAAGTTACAAAAGTTGAGAGGCTCATGGCCAAGTACCTTACAAAAGTTGAGAGGCTCATGGCCAAGTACCTTACAAAAGTTGAGAGGCTCATGGCCAAGTACCTAACAAAAGTTGAGAGGCTCATGGCCAAGTACCTAACCAAAAGTTGAGAGGCTCATGGCCAAGTACCTAACAAAAGTTGAGAGGCTCATGGCCAAGTACCTAACAAAAGTTGAGGGGCTCATGGCCAAGTACCTAACAAAAGTTGAGAAACTCATGAATAAGTTACAAATGTTGAGGGGCTCAGGGCCAAGTACCTAACAAAAGTTGAGGGGCTCATGAATAAGTTACAAAAGTTGAGAGGCTCATGGCCAAGTACCTTACAAAAGTTGAGAGGCTCATGGCCAAGTACCTAACAAAAGTTGAGAGGCTCATGGCCAAGTACCTAACAAAAGTTGAGAGGCTCATGGCCAAGTACCTAACAAAAGTTGAGAGGCTCATGGCCAAGTACCTAACAAAAGTTGAGGGGCTCATGGCCAAGTACCTAACAAAAGTTGAGAAACTCATGAATAAGTTACAAATGTTGAGGGGCTCAGGGCCAAGTACCTAACAAAAGTTGAGGGGCTCATGAATAAGTTACAAAAGTTGAGAGGCTCATGGCCAAGTACCTTACAAAAGTTGAGAGGCTCATGGCCAAGTACCTAACAAAAGTAGAGAGGCTCATGGCCAAGTACCTAACAAAAGTTGAGAGGCTCATGGCCAAGTACCTAACAAAAGTTGAGAGGCTCATGGCCAAGTACCTAACAAAAGTTGAGAGGCTCATGGCCAAGTACCTAACAAAAGTTGAGCGGCTCATGGCCAAGTACCTAACAAAAGTTGAGAGGCTCATGGCCAAGTACCTAACAAAAGTTGAGGGGCTCATGAATAAGTTACAAAAGTTGAGAGGCTCATGGCCAAGTACCTTACAAAAGTTGAGAGGCTCATGGCCAAGAACCTAACAAAAGTTGAGAGGCTCATGGCCAAGTACCTAACAAAAGTTGAGGGGCTCATGAATAAGTTACAAAAGTTGAGAGGCTCATGGCCAAGTACCTAACAAAAGTTGAGGGACTCATGGCCAAGTACCTAACAAAAGTTGAGAGGCTCATGGCCAAGTACCTAACAAAAGTTGAGGGGCTCATGGCCAAGTACCTAACAAAAGTTGAGCGGCTCATGGCCAAGTACCTAACAAAAGTTGAGAGGCTCATGGCCAAGTTCCTAACAAAAGTTGAGAGGCTCATGGCCAAGTACCTAACAAAAGTCTAGAGGCTCATGGCCAAGTACCTAACTGAAGTTGCGAGGCTCATGAATAAGTTACAAATGTTGAGGGGCTCTATTAATTAACATCTAAATTAATTATTATAGGGGAGGGGATATTTTAAGGAAGGGGCTAATTTATAATGCTAAATTAATTATTATACAATGTGGAGACGACAATACAACAATAAATGAAAACACTGGCAATACTAATGCATAAGAGTATTTTGGAACTATCAAATAAATCCTAACATGGAAATTATAAAAGTCATTTCTTCAAATAAACTAACCTAACCTAACCTAACCTAACCTAACATAACCTTACCTAACCTAACAAAAGTTGAGAGGCTCATGGCCAAGTACCTAACAAAAGTTGAGAGGCTCATGGCCAAGTACCAAACAAAAGTTGAGCGGCTCATGGCCAAGTACCTAACAAAAGTTGAGAGGCTCATGGCCAAGTACCTGACAAAAGTTGAGAGGCTCATGGCCAAGTACCTAACAAAAGTTGAGAGGCTCATGGCCAAGTACCTAACAAAAGTTGAGAGGCTCATGGCCAAGTACCTAACAAATGTTGAGGGGCTCATGGCCAAGTACCTAACAAAAGTTGAGGGGCTCATGAATAAGTTACAAAAGTTGAGAGGCTCATGGCCAAGTACCTCACAAAAGTTGAGAGGCTCATGGCCAAGTACCTAACAAAAGTTGAGAGGCTCATGGCCAAGTACCTAACAAAAGTTGAGAGGCTCATGGCCAAGTTCCTAACAAAAGTTGAGAGGCTCATGGCCAAGTACCTAACAAAAGTTGAGAGGGTCATGGCCAAGTACCTAACAAAAGTTGAGAGGCTCATGGCCAAGTACCTAACAAAAGTTGAGAGGCTCATGGCCAAGTACCTAACAAAAGTTGAGCGGCTCATGGCCAAGTACCTAACAAAAGTTGAGGGGCTCATGGCCAAGTACCTAACAAAAGTTGAGAGGCTCATGAATAAGTTACAAATATTGAGGGGCTCAGGGCCAAGTACCTAACAAAAGTTGAGGGGCTCATGAATAAGTTACAAAAGTTGAGAGGCTCATGGCCAAGTACCTAACAAATGTTGAGGGGCTCATGGCCAAGTACCTAACAAAAGTTGAGGGGCTCATGGCCAAGTACCTAACAAAAGTTGAGAGGCTCATGGCCAAGTACCTTACAAATGTTGAGGGGCTCATGGCCAAGTACCTAACAAAAGTTGAGGGGCTCATGAATAAGTTACAAAAGTTGAGAGGCTCATGGCCAAGTACCTCACAAAAGTTGAGAGGCTCATGGCCAAGTACCTAACAAAAGTTGAGAGGCTCATGGCCAAGTACCTAACAAAAGTTGAGAGGCTCATGGCCAAGTACCTAACAAAAGTTGAGAGGCTCATGGCCAAGTACCTAACAAAAGTTGAGAGGCTCATGGCCAAGTACCTTACAAAAGTTGAGAGGCTCATGGCCAAGTACCTAACAAAAGTTGAGAGGCTCATGGCCAAGTACCTAACAAAAGTTGAGAGGCTCATGGCCAAGTACCTAACAAAAGTTGAGAGGCTCATGGCCAAGTACCTAACAAAAGTTGAGGGGCTCATGGCCAAGTACCTAACAAAAGTTGAGAGGCTCATGAATAAGTTACAAATGTTGAGGGGCTCAGGGCCAAGTACCTAACAAAAGTTGAGGGGCTCATGAATAAGTTACAAAAGTTGAGAGGCTCATGGCCAAGTACCTTACAAAAGTTGAGAGGCTCATGGCCAAGTACCTAACAAAAGTTGAGAGGCTCATGGCCAAGTACCTAACAAAAGTTGAGAGGCTCATGGCCAAGTACCTAACAAAAGTTGAGAGGCTCATGGCCAAGTACCTAACAAAAGTTGAGAGGCTCATGGCCAAGTACCTAACAAAAGTTGAGCGGCTCATGGCCAAGTACCTAACAAAAGTTGAGAGGCTCATGGCCAAGTACCTAACAAAAGTTGAGGGGCTCATGGCCAAGTACCTAACAAAAGTCTAGAGGCTCATGGCCAAGTACCTAACTGAAGTTGCGAGGCTCATGAATAAGTTACAAATGTTGAGGGGCTCTATTAATTAACATCTAAATTAATTATTATAGGGAAGGGGATATTTTAAGGATGGGGCTAATTTATAATGCTAAATTAATTATTATACAATGTGGAGACGACAATACAACAATAAATGAAAACACTGGCAATACTAATGCATAAGAGTATTTTGGAACTATCAAATAAATCCTAACATGGAAATTATAAAAGTCATTTCTTCAAATAAACTAACCTAACCTAACCTAACCTAACCTAACCTAACCTAACCTAACCTTACCTAACCTAACAAAAGGCTCATGGCCAAGTACCTAACAAAAGTTGAGAGGCTCATGGCCAAGTACCAAACAAAAGTTGAGCGGCTCATGGCCAAGTACCTAACAAAAGTTGAGAGGCTCATGGCCAAGTACCTAACAAAAGTTGAGAGGCTCATGGCGAAGTACCTAACAAAAGTTGAGAGGCTCATGGCCAAGTACCTAACAAAAGTTGAGAGGCTCATGGCCAAGTACCTAACAAAAGTTGAGTGGCTCATGGCCAAGTACCTAACAAAAGTTGAGAGGCTCATGGCCAAGTTCCTAACAAAAGTTGAGAGGCTCATGGCCAAGTACCTAACAAAAGTTGAGAGGCTCATGGCCAAGTACCTAACAAATGTTGAGGGGCTCATGGCCAAGTACCTAACAAAAGTTGAGGGGCTCATGAATAAGTTACAAAAGTTGAGAGGCTCATGGCCAAGTACCTCACAAAAGTTGAGAGGCTCATGGCCAAGTACCTAACAAAAGTTGAGAGGCTCATGGCCAAGTACCTAACAAAAGTTGAGAGGCTCATGGCCAAGTACCTAACAAAAGTTGAGAGGCTCATGGCCAAGTACCTAACAAAAGTTGAGCGGCTCATGGCCAAGTACCTAACAAAAGTTGAGAGGCTCATGGCCAAGTACCTAACAAAAGTTGAGGGGCTCATGGCCAAGTACCTAACAAAAGTCTAGAGGCTCATGGCCAAGTACCTAACTGAAGTTGCGAGGCTCATGAATAAGTTACAAATGTTGAGGGGCTCTATTAATTAACATCTAAATTAATTATTATAGGGGAGGGGATATTTTAAGGAAGGGGCTAATTTATAATGCTAAATTAATTATTATACAATGTGGAGACGACAATACAACAATAAATGAAAACACTGGCAATACTAATGCATAAGAGTATTTTGGAACTATCAAATAAATCCTAACATGGAAATTATAAAAGTCATTTCTTCAAATAAACTAACCTAACCTAACCTAACCTAACCTAACCTAACCTAACCTTACCTAACCTAACAAAAGGCTCATGGCCAAGTACCTAACAAAAGTTGAGAGGCTCATGGCCAAGTACCAAACAAAAGTTGAGCGGCTCATGGCCAAGTACCTAACAAAAGTTGAGAGGCTCATGGCCAAGTACCTAACAAAAGTTGAGAGGCTCATGGCGAAGTACCTAACAAAAGTTGAGAGGCTCATGGCCAAGTACCTAACAAAAGTTGAGAGGCTCATGGCCAAGTACCTAACAAAAGTTGAGTGGCTCATGGCCAAGTACCTAACAAAAGTTGAGAGGCTCATGGCCAAGTTCCTAACAAAAGTTGAGAGGCTCATGGCCAAGTACCTAACAAAAGTTGAGAGGCTCATGGCCAAGTACCTAACAAATGTTGAGGGGCTCATGGCCAAGTACCTAACAAAAGTTGAGGGGCTCATGAATAAGTTACAAAAGTTGAGAGGCTCATGGCCAAGTACCTCACAAAAGTTGAGAGGCTCATGGCCAAGTACCTAACAAAAGTTGAGAGGCTCATGGCCAAGTACCTAACAAAAGTTGAGAGGCTCATGGCCAAGTACCTAACAAAAGTTGAGAGGCTCATGGCCAAGTACCTAACAAAAGTTGAGAGGCTCATGGCCAAGTACCTAACAAAAGTTGAGCGGCTCATGGCCAAGTACCTAACAAAAGTTGAGAGGCTCATGGCCAAGTACCTAACAAAAGTTGAGGGGCTCATGAATAAGTTACAAAAGTTGAGAGGCTCATGGCTAAGTACCTTACAAAAGTTGAGAGGCTCATGGCCAAGTACCTAACAAAAGTTGAGAGGCTCATGGCCAAGTACCTAACAAAAGTTGAGAGGCTCATGGCCAAGTACCTAACAAAAGTTGAGGGGCTCATGGCCAAGTACCTAACAAAAGTTGAGCGGCTCATGGCCAAGTACCTAACAAAAGTTGAGAGGCTCATGGCCAAGTACCTAACAAATGTTGAGGGGCTCATGAATAAGTTACAAAAGTTGAGAGGCTCATGGCCAAGTACCTAACAAAAGTTGAAGGGCTCATGGCCAAGTACCTAACAAAAGTTGAGAGGCTCATGAATAAGTTACAAATGTTGAGGGGCTCAGGGCCAAGTACCTAACAAAAGTTGAGGGGCTCATGAATAAGTTACAAAAGTTGAGAGGCTCATGGCCAAGTAACTAACAAAAGTTGAGGGACTCATGGCCAAGTACCTAACAAAAGTTGAGTGGCTCATGGCCAAGTACCTAACAAAAGTTGAGGGGCTCATGGCCAAGTACCTAACAAAAGTTGAGCGGCTCATGGTCAAGTACCTAACAAAAGTTGAGAGGCTCATGGCCAAGTACCTAACAAATGTTGAGGGGCTCATGAATAAGTTACAAAAGTTGAGAGGCTCATGGCCAAGTACCTAACAAAAGTTGAGGGGCTCATGGCCAAGTACCTAACAAAAGTTGAGAGGCTCATGAATAAGTTACAAATGTTGAGGGGCTCAGGGCCAAGTACCTAACAAAAGTTGAGGGGCTCATGAATAAGTTACAAAAGTTGAGAGGCTCATGGCCAAGTACCTTACAAAAGTTGAGAGGCTCATGGCCAAGTACCTAACAAAAGTTGAGAGGCTCATGGCCAAGTACCTAACAAAAGTTGAGAGGCTCATGGCCAAGTACCTAACAAAAGTTGAGAGGCTCATGGCCAAGTACCTAACAAAAGTTGAGAGGCTCATGGCCAAGTACCTAACAAAAGTTGAGCGGCTCATGGCCAAGTACCTAACAAAAGTTGAGAGGCTCATGGCCAAGTACCTAACAAAAGTTGAGGGGCTCATGAATAAGTTACAAAAGTTGAGAGGCTCATGGCCAAGTACCTTACAAAAGTTGAGAGGCTCATGGCCAAGTACCTAACAAAAGTTGAGGGACTCATGGCCAAGTACCTAACAAAAGTTGAGAGGCTCATGGCCAAGTACCTAACAAAAGTTGAGGGGCTCATGGCCAAGTACCTAACAAAAGTTGAGGGGCTCATGGCCAAGTACCTAACAAAAGTTGAGAGGCTCATGGCCAAGTACCTAACAAATGTTGAGGGGCTCATGGCCAAGTACCTAACAAAAGTTGAGGGGCTCATGAATAAGTTACAAAAGTTGAGAGGCTCATGGCCAAGTACCTCACAAAAGTTGAGAGGCTCATGGCCAAGTACCTAACAAAAGTTGAGAGGCTCATGGCCAAGTACCTAACAAAAGTTGAGGGGCTCATGAATAAGTTACAAAAGTTGAGAGGCTCATGGCCAAGTACCTAACAAAAGTTGAGGGACTCATGGCCAAGTACCTAACAAAAGTTGAGAGGCTCATGGCCAAGTACCTAACAAAAGTTGAGGGGCTCATGGCCAAGTACCTAACAAAAGTTGAGCGGCTCATGGCCAAGTACCTAACAAAAGTTGAGGGGCTCATGAATAAGTTACAAAAGTTGAGAGGCTCATGGCCAAGTACCTAACAAAAGTTGAGAGGCTCATGGCCAAGTACCTAACAAAAGTTGAGAGGCTCATGGCCAAGTACCTAACAAAAGTTGAGCGGCTCATGGCCAAGTACCTAACAAAAGTTGAGAGGCTCATGGCCAAGTTCCTAACAAAAGTTGAGAGGCTCATGGCCAAGTACCTAACAAAAGTTGAGAGGCTCATGGCCAAGTACCTAACAAAAGTTGATAGGCTCATGGCCAAGTACCTAACAAATGTTGAGGGGCTCATGAATAAGTTACAAAAGTTGAGAGGCTCATGGCCAAGTACCTAACAAAAGTTGAGGGGCTCATGGCCAAGTACCTAACAAAAGTTGAGAGGCTCATGAATAAGTTACAAATGTTGAGGGGCTCAGGGCCAAGTACCTAACAAAAGTTGAGGGGCTCATGAATAAGTTACAAAAGTTGAGAGGCTCATGGCCAAGTACCTAACAAATGTTGAGGGGCTCATGGCCAAGTACCTAACAAAAGTTGAGGGGCTCATGGCCAAGTACCTAACAAAAGTTGAGAGGCTCATGGCCAAGTACCTAACAAAAGTTGAGTGGCTCATGGCCAAGTACCTAACAAAAGTTGCGAGGCTCATGAATAAGTTACAAATGTTGAGGGGCTCTATTAATTAACATCTAAATTAATTATTATAGGGGAGGGGATATTTTAAGGAAGGGGCTAATTTATAATGCTAAATTAATTATTATACAATGTGGAGACGACAATACAACAATAAATGAAAACACTGGCAATACTAATGCATAAGAGTATTTTGGAACTATCAAATAAATCCTAACATGGAAATTAAAAAAGTCATTTCTTCAAATAAACTAACCTAACCTAACCTAACCTAACAAAAGTTGAGAGGCTCATGAATAAGTTACAAAAGTTGAGAGGCTCATGAATAAGTTACAAAAGTTGAGAGGCTCATGGCCAAGTACCTAACAAAAGTTGAGAGGCTCATGGCCAAGTACCTAACAAATGTTGAGGGGCTCATGGCCAAGTACCTAACAAAAGTTGAGGGGCTCATGAATAAGTTACAAAAGTTGAGAGGCTCATGGCCAAGTACCTCACAAAAGTTGAGAGGCTCATGGCCAAGTACCTAACAAAAGTTGAGAGGCTCATGGCCAAGTACCTAACAAAAGTTGAGAGGCTCATGGCCAAGTACCTACCAAAAGTTGAGAGGCTCATGGCCAAGTACCTAACAAAAGTTGAGAGGCTCATGGCCAAGTACCTAACAAAAGTTGAGCGGCTCATGGCCAAGTACCTAACAAAAGTTGAGAGGCTCATGGCCAAGTACCTAACAAAAGTTGAGGGGCTCATGAATAAGTTACAAAAGTTGAGAGGCTCATGGCCAAGTACCTTACAAAAGTTGAGAGGCTCATGGCCAAGTACCTAACAAAAGTTGAGCGGCTCATGGCCAAGTACCTAACAAAAGTTGAGGGGCTCATGAATAAGTTACAAAAGTTGAGAGGCTCATGGCCAAGTACCTAACAAAAGTTGAGAGGCTCATGGCCAAGTACCTAACAAAAGTTGAGTGGCTCATGGCCAAGTACCTAACAAAAGTTGCGAGGCTCATGAATAAGTTACAAATGTTGAGGGGCTCTATTAATTAACATCTAAATTAATTATTATAGGGGAGGGGATATTTTAAGGAAGGGGCTAATTTATAATGCTAAATTAATTATTATACAATGTGGAGACGACAATACAACAATAAATGAAAACACTGGCAATACTAATGCATAAGAGTATTTTGGAACTATCAAATAAATCCTAACATGGAAATTAAAAAAGTCATTTCTTCAAATAAACTAACCTAACCTAACCTAACCTAACAAAAGTTGAGAGGCTCATGAATGAGTTACAAAAGTTGAGAGGCTCATGAATAAGTTACAAAAGTTGAGAGGCTCATGGCCAAGTACCTAACAAAAGTTGAGAGGCTCATGGCCAAGTACCTATTAAATGTTGAGGGGCTCATGGCCAAGTACCTTACAAAAGTTGAGGGGCTCATGAATAAGTTACAAAAGTTGAGAGGCTCATGGCCAAGTACCTCACAAAAGTTGAGAGGCTCATGGCCAAGTACCTAACAAAAGTTGAGAGGCTCATGGCCAAGTACCTAACAAAAGTTGAGAGGCTCATGGCCAAGTACCTAACAAAAGTTGAGAGGCTCATGGCCAAGTACCTAACAAATGTTGAGGGGCTCATGACCAAGTACCTAACAAAAGTTGAGGGGCTCATGAATAAGTTACAAAAGTTGAGAGGCTCATGGCCAAGTTCCTAACAAAAGTTGAGAGGCTCATGAATAAGTTACAAATGTTGAGGGGCTCAGGGCCAAGTACCTAACAAAAGTTGAGGGGCTCATGAATAAGTTACAAAAGTTGAGAGGCTCATGGATAAGTTACAAATGTTGGGGGGCTCATGGCCAAGTACCGAACAAATGTTGAGGGGCTCATGGCCAAGTACCTAACAAAAGTTGAGCGGCTCATGGCCAAGTACCTAACAAAAGTTGAGAGGCTCATGGCCAAGTTCCTAACAAAAGTTGAGAGGCTCATGGCCAAGTACCTAACAAAAGTTGAGAGGCTCATGGCCAAGTACCTAACAAAAGTTGAGCGGTTCATGGCCAAGTACCTAACAAAAGTTGAGAGGCTCATGGCCAAGTACCTAACAAAAGTTGAGAGGCTCATGGCCAAGTACCTAACAAAAGTTGAGCGGCTCATGGCCAAGTACCTAACAAAAGTTGAGAGGCTCATGGCCAAGTTCCTAACAAAAGTTGAGAGGCTCATGGCCAAGTACCTAACAAAAGTTGAGAGGCTCATGGATAAGTTACAAATGTTGAGGGGCTCATGGCCAAGTACCGAACAAATGTTGAGGGGCTCATGGCCAAGTACCTAACAAAAGTTGAGGGACTCATGGCCAAGTACCTAACAAAAGTTGAGAGGCTCATGGCCAAGTACCTAACAAAAGTTGAGAGGCTCATGGCCAAGTACCTAACAAAAGTTGAGCGGCTCATGGCCAAGTACCTAACAAAAGTTGAGAGGCTCATAGCCAAGTTCCTAACAAAAGTTGAGAGGCTCATGGCCAAGTACCTAACAAAAGTTGAGAGGCTCATGGCCAAGTACCTAACAAAAGTTGAGCGGCTCATGGCCAAGTACCTAACAAAAGTTGAGAGGCTCATGGCCAAGTACCTAACAAAAGTTGAGAGGCTCATGGCCAAGTACCTTACAAAAGTTGAGAGGCTCATGGCCAAGTACCTAACAAAAGTTGAGAGGCTCATGGCCAAGTACCTAACAAAAGTTGAGCGGCTCATGGCCAAGTACCTAACAAAAGTTGAGAGGCTCATGGCCAAGTTCCTAACAAAAGTTGAGAGGCTCATGGCCAAGTACCTAACAAAAGTTGAGAGGCTCATGGCCAAGTACCTAACAAATGTTGAGGGGCTCATGGCCAATTACCTAACAAAAGTTGAGGGGCTCATGAATAAGTTACAAAAGTTGAGAGGCTCATGGCCAAGTACCTCACAAAAGTTGAGAGGCTCATGGCCAAGTACCTAACAAAAGTTGAGAGGCCCATGGCCAAGTACCTAACAAAAGTTGAGAGGCTCATGGCCAAGTACCTAACAAAAGTTGAGAGGCTCATGGCCAAGTATCTAACAAAAGTTGAGCGGCTCATGGCCAAGTACCTAACAAAAGTTGAGAGGCTCATGGCCAAGTACCTAACAAAAGTTGAGAGGCTCATGGCCAAGTACCTAACAAAAGTTGAGAGGCTCATGGCCAAGTACCTAACAAAAGTTGAGAGGCTCATGGCCAAGTACCTAACAAAAGTTGAGCGGCTCATGGCCAAGTACCTAACAAAAGTTGAGAGGCTCATGGCCAAGTTCCTAATAAAAGTTGAGAGGCTCATGGCCAAGTACCTCACAAAAGTTGAGAGGCTCATGGCCAAGTACCTAACAAAAGTTGAGAGGCTCATGGCCAAGTACCTAACAAAAGTTGAGGGGCTCATGAATAAGTTACAAAAGTTGAGAGGCTCATGGCCAAGTACCTAACAAAAGTTGAGGGACTCATGGCCAAGTACCTAACAAAAGTTGAGAGGCTCATGGCCAAGTACCTAACAAAAGTTGAGGGGCTCATGGCCAAGTACCTAACAAAAGTTGAGCGGCTCATGGCCAAGTACCTAACAAAAGTTGAGGGGCTCATGAATAAGTTACAAAAGTTGAGAGGCTCATGGCCAAGTACCTAACAAAAGTTGAGAGGCTCATGGCCAAGTACCTAACAAAAGTTGAGAGGCTCATGGCCAAGTACCTAACAAAAGTTGAGCGGCTCATGGCCAAGTACCTAACAAAAGTTGAGAGGCTCATGGCCAAGTTCCTAACAAAAGTTGAGAGGCTCATGGCCAAGTACCTAACAAAAGTTGAGAGGCTCATGGCCAAGTACCTAACAAAAGTTGATAGGCTCATGGCCAAGTACCTAACAAATGTTGAGGGGCTCATGAATAAGTTACAAAAGTTGAGAGGCTCATGGCCAAGTACCTAACAAAAGTTGAGGGGCTCATGGCCAAGTACCTAAAAAAAGTTGAGAGGCTCATGAATAAGTTACAAATGTTGAGGGGCTCAGGGCCAAGTACCTAACAAAAGTTGAGGGGCTCATGAATAAGTTACAAAAGTTGAGAGGCTCATGGCCAAGTACCTAACAAATGTTGAGGGGCTCATGGCCAAGTACCTAACAAAAGTTGAGAGGCTCATGGCCAAGTACCTAACAAAAGTTGAGAGGCTCATGGCCAAGTACCTAACAAAAGTTGAGAGGCTCATGGCCAAGAACCTAACAAAAGTCTAGAGGCTCATGGCCAAGTACCTAACTAAAGTTGCGAGGCTCATGAATAAGTTACAAATATTGAGGGGCTCTATTAATTAACATCTAAATTAATTATTATAGGGGAGGGGATATTTTAAGGAAGGGGCTAATTTATAATGCTAAATTAATTATTATACAATGTGGAGACGACAATACAACAATAAATGAAAACACTGGCAATATTAATGCATAAGAGTATTTTGGAACTATCAAATAAATCCTAACATGGAAATTAAAAAAGTCATTTCTTCAAATAAACTAACCTAACCTAACCTAACCTAACCTAACCTAACCTAACAAAAGTTGAGAGGCTCATGGCCAAGTACCTAACAAAAGTTGAGAGGCTCATGGCCAAGTACCTAACAAAAGTTGAGAGGCTCATGGCCAAGTACCTAACAAAAGTTGAGCGGTTCATGGCCAAGTACCTAACAAAAGTTGAGAGGCTCATGGCCAAGTACCTAACAAAAGTTGAGAGGCTCATGGCCAAGTACCTAACAAAAGTTGAGCGGCTCATGGCCAAGTACCTAACAAAAGTTGAGAGGCTCATGGCCAAGTTCCTAACAAAAGTTGAGAGGCTCATGGCCAAGTACCTAACAAAAGTTGAGAGGCTCATGGATAAGTTACAAATTTTGAGGGGCTCATGGCCAAGTACCGAACAAATGTTGAGGGGCTCATGGCCAAGTACCTAACAAAAGTTGAGGGACTCATGGCCAAGTACCTAACAAAAGTTGAGAGGCTCATGGCCAAGTACCTAACAAAAGTTGAGAGGCTCATGGCCAAGTACCTAACAAAAGTTGAGAGGCTCATGGCCAAGTACCTAACAAAAGTTGAGGGGCTCATGAATAAGTTACAAAAGTTGAGAGGCTCATGGCCAAGTACCTTACAAAAGTTGAGAGGCTCATGGCCAAGTACCTAACAAAAGTTGAGAGGCTCATGGCCAAGTACCTAACAAAAGTTGAGGGGCTCATGAATAAGTTACAAAAGTTGAGAGGCTCATGGCCAAGTACCTAACAAAAGTTGAGGGACTCATGGCCAAGTACCTAACAAAAGTTGAGAGGCTCATGGCCAAGTACCTAACAAAAGTTGAGGGGCTCATGGCCAAGTACCTAACAAAAGTTGAGCGGCTCATGGCCAAGTACCTAACAAAAGTTGAGAGGCTCATGGCCAAGTTCCTAACAAAAGTTGAGAGGCTCATGGCCAAGTACCTAACAAAAGTCTAGAGGCTCATGGCCAAGTACCTAACTGAAGTTGCGAGGCTCATGAATAAGTTACAAATGTTAAGGGGCTCTATTAATTAACATCTAAATTAATTATTATAGGGGAGGGGATATTTTAAGGAAGGGGCTAATTTATAATGCTAAATTAATTATTATACAATGTGGAGACGACAATACAACAATAAATGAAAACACTGGCAATACTAATGCATAAGAGTATTTTGGAACTATCAAATAAATCCTAACATGGAAATTATAAAAGTCATTTCTTCAAATAAACTAACCTAACCTAACCTAACCTAACCTAACCTAACCTTACCTAACCTAACAAAAGTTGAGAGGCTCATGGCCAAGTACCTAACAAAAGTTGAGAGGCTCATGGCCAAGTACCAAACAAAAGTTGAGCGGCTCATGGCCAAGTACCTAACAAAAGTTGAGAGGCTCATGGCCAAGTACCTAACAAAAGTTGAGAGGCTCATGGCCAAGTACGTAACAAAAGTTGAGAGGCTCATGGCCAAGTACCTAACAAATGTTGAGGGGCTCATGGCCAATTACCTAACAAAAGTTGAGGGGCTCATGAATAAGTTACAAAAGTTGAGAGGCTCATGGCCAAGTACCTCACAAAAGTTGAGAGGCTCATGGCCAAGTACCTAACAAAAGTTGAGAGGCCCATGGCCAAGTACCTAACAAAAGTTGAGAGGCTCATGGCCAAGTACCTAACAAAAGTTGAGAGGCTCATGGCCAAGTATCTAACAAAAGTTGAGCGGCTCATGGCCAAGTACCTAACAAAAGTTGAGAGGCTCATGGCCAAGTACCTAACAAAAGTTGAGAGGCTCATGGCCAAGTACCTAACAAAAGTTGAGAGGCTCATGGCCAAGTACCTAACAAAAGTTGAGTGGCTCATGGCCAAGTACCTAACAAAAGTTGAGAGGCTCATGGCCAAGTTCCTAACAAAAGTTGAGAGGCTCATGGCCAAGTACCTAACAAAAGTTGAGAGGCTCATGGCCAAGTACCTAACAAATGTTGAGGGGCTCATGGCCAAGTACTACTTGGCCATGAGCCTCTCAACTTTTGTTAGGTACTTGGCCATGAGCCTCTCAACTTTTGTTAGGTTAGGTAAGGTTAGGTTAGGTTAGGTTAGGTTAGGTTAGGTTAGTTTATTTGAAGAAATGACTTTTATAATTTCCATGTTAGGATTTATTTGATAGTTCCAAAATACTCTTATGCATTAGTATTGCCAGTGTTTTCATTTATTGTTGTATTGTCGTCTCCACATTGTATAATAATTAATTTAGCATTATAAATTAGCCCCTTCCTTAAAATATCCCCTCCCCTATAATAATTAATTTAGATGTTAATTAATAGAGCCCCTCAACATTTGTAACTTATTCATGAGCCTCGCAACTTTTGTTAGGTACTTGGCCATGAGCCTCTCAACTTTTGTAACTTATTCATGAGCCCCTCAACATTTGTTAGGTACTTGGCCATGAGCCTCTCAACTTTTGTTAGGTACTTGGCCATGAGCCTCTCAACTTTTGTTAGGTACTTGGCCATGAGCCTCTCAACTTTTGTTAGGAACTTGGCCATGAGTCCCTCAACTTTTGTTAGGTACTTGGCCATGAGCCCCTCAACATTTGTTCGGTACTTGGCCATGAGCCCCTCAACATTTGTAACTTATCCATGAGCCTCTCAACTTTTGTTAGGTACTTGGCCATGAGCCTCTCAACTTTTGTTAGGTACTTGGCCATGAGCCTCTCAACTTTTGTTAGGTACTTGGCCATGAGCCTCTCAACTTTTGTAAGGTACTTGGCCATGAGCCTCTCAACTTTTGTAACTTATTCGTGAACCCCTCAACTTTTGTTAGGTACTTGGCCCTGAGCCCCTCAACATTTGTAACTTATTCATGAGCCTCTCAACTTTTTTAGGTACTTGGCCATGAGCCCCTCAACTTTTGTTAGGTACTTGGCCATGAGCCCCTCAACTTTTGTTAGGTACTTGGCCATGAGCCTCTCAACTTTTGTAACTTATTCATGAGCCCCTCAACATTTGTTAGGTACTTGGCCATGAGCCTCTCAACTTTTGTTAGGTACTTGGCCATGAGCCTCTCATCTTTTGTTAGGTACTTGGCCATGAGCCTCTCAACTTTTGTTAGGAACTTGGCCATGAGCCTCTAAACTTTTGTAAGGTACTTGGCCATGAGCCGCTCAACTTTTGTTAGGTACTTGGCCATGAGCCTCTCAACTTTTGTTAGGTACTTGGCCATGAGCCTCTCAACTTTTGTTAGGTACTTGGCCATGAGTCCCTCAACTTTTGTTAGGTACTTGGCCATGAGCCCCTCAACTTTTGTTAGGTACTTGGCCATGAGCGTCCAACTTTTGTAAGGTACTTGGCCATGAGCCTCTCAACTTTTGTAACTTATTCATGAGCCCCTCAACTTTTGTTAGGTACTTGGCCCTGAGCCCCTCAACATTTGTAACTTATTCATGAGCCTCTCAACTTTTGTTAGGTACTTGGCCATGAGCCCCTCAACTTTTGTTAGGTACTTGGCCATGAGCCTCTCAACTTTTGTTAGGTACTTGGCCATGAGCCTCTCAACTTTTGTTAGGTACTTGGCCATGAGCCTCTCAACTTTTGTTAGGTACTTGGCCATGAGCCTCTCAACTTTTGTAACTTATTCATGAGCCCCTCAACTTTTGTTAGGTACTTGGCCATGAGCCCCTCAACATTTGTTAGGTACTTGGCCATGAGCCTCTCAACTTTTGTTAGGTACTTGGCCATGAGCCTCTCAACTTTTGTTAGGAACTTGGCCATGAGCCTCTCAACTTTTGTTAGGTACTTGGCCATGAGCCTCTCAACTTTTGTAACTTATTCATGAGCCCCTCAACATTTGTTAGGTACTTGGCCATGAGCCTCTCAACTTTTGTTAGGTACTTGGCCATGAGCCTCTCAACTTTTGTTAGGTACTTGGCCATGAGTCCCTCAACTTTTGTTAGGTACTTGGCCATGAGCCCCTCAACATTTGTTCGGTACTTGGCCATGAGCCCCTCAACATTTGTAACTTATCCATGAGCCTCTCAACTTTTGTTAGGTACTTGGCCATGAGCCTCTCAACTTTTGTAACTTATTCATGAGCCCCTCAACATTTGTTAGGTACTTGGCCATGAGCCTCTCAACTTTTGTTAGGTACTTGGCCATGAGCCTCTCAACTTTTGTTAGGTACTTGGCCATGAGCCTCTCAACTTTTGTTAGGAACTTGGCCATGAGCCTCTCAACTTTTGTTAGGTACTTGGCCATGAGCCGCTCAACTTTTGTTAGGTACTTGGCCATGAGCCTCTCAACTTTTGTTAGGTACTTGGCCATGAGCCTCTCAACTTTTGTTAGGTACTTGGCCATGAGTCCCTCAACTTTTGTTAGGTACTTGGCCATGAGCCCCTCAACATTTGTTCGGTACTTGGCCATGAGCCCCTCAACATTTGTAACTTATCCATGAGCCTCTCAACTTTTGTTAGGTACTTGGCCATGAGCCTCTCAACTTTTGTTAGGTAAAAGTTGAGAGGCTCATGGCCAAGTACCTAACAAATGTTGAGGGGCTCATGGCCAAGTACCTAACAAAAGTTGAGGGGCTCATGAATAAGTTACAAAAGTTGAGAGGCTCATGGCCAAGTACCTCACAAAAGTTGAGAGGCTCATGGCCAAGTACCTAACAAAAGTTGAGAGGCTCATGGCCAAGTACCTAACAAAAGTTGAGAGGCTCATGGCCAAGTTCCTAACAAAAGTTGAGAGGCTCATGGCCAAGTACCTAACAAAAGTTGAGAGGCTCATGAATAAGTTACAAATGTTGAGGGGCTCTATTAATTAACATCTAAATTAATTATTATAGGGGAGGGGATATTTTAAGGAAGGGGCTAATTTATAATGCTTAATTAATTATTATACAATGTGGAGACGACAATACAACAATAAATGAAAACACTGGCAATACTAATGCATAAGAGTATTTTGGAACTATCAAATAAATCCTAACATGGAAATTATAAAAGTCATTTCTTCAAATAAACTAACCTAACCTAACCTAACCTAACCTAACCTAAACTAACCTTACCTAACCTAACAAAAGTTGAGAGGCTCATGGCCAAGTACCTAACAAAAGTTGAGAGGCTCATGGCCAAGTACCTAACAAAAGTTGAGCGGCTCATGGCCAAGTACCTAACAAAAGTTGAGAGGCTCATGGCCAAGTTCCTAACAAAAGTTGAGAGGCTCATGGCCAAGTACCTAACAAAAGTTGAGAGGCTCATGGCCAAGTACCTAACAAAAGTTGAGAGGCTCATGGATAAGTTACAAATGTTGAGGGGCTCATGGCCAAGTACCGAACAAATGTTGAGGGGCTCATGGCCAAGTACCTAACAAAAGTTGAGCGGCTCATGGCCAAGTACCTAACAAAAGTTGAGAGGCTCATGGCCAAGTTCCTAACAAAAGTTGAGAGGCTCATGGCCAAGTACCTAACAAAAGTTGAGAGGCTCATGGCCAAGTACCTAACAAAAGTTGAGCGGCTCATGGCCAAGTACCTAACAAAAGTTGAGAGGCTCATGGCCAAGTACCTAACAAAAGTTGAGAGGCTCATGGCCAAGTACCTAACAAAAGTTGAGCGGCTCATGGCCAAGTACCTAACAAAAGTTGAGAGGCTCATGGCCAAGTTCCTAACAAAAGTTGAGAGGCTCATGGCCAAGTACCTAACAAAAGTTGAGAGGCTCATGGCCAAGTACCTAACAAAAGTTGAGAGGCTCATGGATAAGTTACAAATGTTGAGGGGCTCATGGCCAAGTACCGAACAAATGTTGAGGGGCTCATGGCCAAGTACCTAACAAAAGTTGAGCGGCTCATGGCCAAGTACCTAACAAAAGTTGAGAGGCTCATGGCCAAGTTCCTAACAAAAGTTGAGGGGCTCAGGGCCAAGTACCTAACAAAAGTTGAGAGGCTCATGGCCAAGTACCTAACAAAAGTTGAGAGGCTCATGGCCAAGTACCTAACAAAAGTTGAGAGGCTCATGGCCAAGTACCTAACAAAAGTTGAGAGGCTCATGGCCAAGTACCTAACAAAAGTTGAGGGGCTCATGGCCAAGTACCTAACAAAAGTTGAGAGGCTCATGAATAAGTTACAAATGTTGAGGGGCTCAGGGCCAAGTACCTAACAAAAGTTGAGGGGCTCATGAATAAGTTACAAAAGTTGAGAGGCTCATGGCCAAGTACCTTACAAAAGTTGGACGCTCATGGCCAAGTACCTAACAAAAGTTGAGGGGCTCATGGCCAAGTACCTAACAAAAGTTGAGGGACTCATGGCCAAGTACCTAACAAAAGTTGAGAGGCTCATGGCCAAGTACCTAACAAAAGTTGAGAGGCTCATGGCCAAGTACCTAACAAAAGTTGAGCGGCTCATGGCCAAGTACCTTACAAAAGTTTAGAGGCTCATGGCCAAGTTCCTAACAAAAGTTGAGAGGCTCATGGCCAAGTACCTAACAAAAGATGAGAGGCTCATGGCCAAGTACCTAACAAAAGTTGAGAGGCTCATGGCCAAGTACCTAACAAATGTTGAGGGGCTCATGAATAAGTTACAAAAGTTGAGAGGCTCATGGCCAAGTACCTAACAAAAGTTGAGGGGCTCATGGCCAAGTACCTAACAAAAGTTGAGGGGCTCATGGCCAAGTACCTAAAAAAGTTGAGAGGCTCATGAATAAGTTACAAATGTTGAGGGGCTCAGGGCCAAGTACCTAACAAAAGTTGAGGGGCTCACGAATAAGTTACAAAAGTTGAGAGGCTCATGGCCAAGTACCTTACAAAAGTTGAGAGGCTCATGGCCAAGTACCTAACAAAAGTTGAGAGGCTCATGGCCAAGTACCTAACAAAAGTTGAGAGGCTCATGGCCAAGTACCTAACAAAAGTTGAGAGGCTCATGGATAAGTTACAAATGTTGAGGGGCTCATGGCCAAGTACCGAACAAATGTTGAGGGGCTCATGGCCAAGTACCTAACAAAAGTTGAGGGACTCATGGCCAAGTACCTAACAAAAGTTGAGAGGCTCATGGCCAAGTACCTAACAAAAGTTGAGAGGCTCATGGCCAAGTACCTAACAAAAGTTGAGCGGCTCATGGCCAAGTACCTAACAAAAGTTGAGAGGCTCATGGCCAAGTTCCTAACAAAAGTTGAGAGGCTCATGGCCAAGTACCTAACAAAAGTTGAGAGGCTCATGGCCAAGTACCTAACAAAAGTTGAGAGGCTCATGGCCAAGTACCTAACAAATGTTGAGGGGCTCATGAATAAGTTACAAAAGTTGAGAGGCTCATGGCCAAGTACCTAACAAAAGTTGCGAGGCTCATGAATAAGTTACAAATGTTGAGGGGCTCTATTAATTAACATCTAAATTAATTATTATAGGGGAGGGGATATTTTAAGGAAGGGGCTAATTTATAATGCTAAATTAATTATTATACAATGTGGAGACGACAATACAACAATAAATGATAACACTGGCAATACTAATGCATAAGAGTATTTTGGAACTATCAAATAAATCCTAACATGGAAATTATAAAAGTCATTTCTTCAAATAAACTAACCTAACCTAACCTAACCTAACCTAACCTAACCTTACCTAACCTAACAAAAGTTGAGAGGCTCATGGCCAAGTACCTAACAAAAGTTGAGAGGCTCATGGCCAAGTACCTAACAAAAGTTGAGCGGCTCATGGCCAAGTACCTAACAAAAGTTGAGAGGCTCATGGCCAAGTTCCTAACAAAAGTTGAGAGGCTCATGGCCAAGTACCTAACAAAAGTTGAGAGGCTCATGGCCAAGTACCTAACAAAAGTTGAGAGGCTCATGGATAAGTTACAAATGTTGAGGGGCTCATGGCCAAGTACCGAACAAATGTTGAGGGGCTCATGGCCAAGTACCTAACAAAAGTTGAGCGGCTCATGGCCAAGTACCTAACAAAAGTTGAGAGGCTCATGGCCAAGTTCCTAACAAAAGTTGAGAGGCTCATGGCCAAGTACCTAACAAAAGTCGAGAGGCTCATGGCCAAGTACCTAACAAAAGTTGAGCGGCTCATGGCCAAGTACCTAACAAAAGTTGAGAGGCTCATGGCCAAGTACCTAACAAAAGTTGAGAGGCTCATGGCCAAGTACCTAACAAAAGTTGAGCGGCTCATGGCCAAGTACCTAACAAAAGTTGAGAGGCTCATGGCCAAGTTCCTAACAAAAGTTGAGAGGCTCATGGCCAAGTACCTAACAAAAGTTGAGAGGCTCATGGATAAGTTACAAATGTTGAGGGGCTCATGGCCAAGTACCGAACAAATGTTGAGGGGCTCATGGCCAAGTACCTAACAAAAGTTGAGGGACTCATGGCCAAGTACCTAACAAAAGTTGAGAGGCTCATGGCCAAGTACCTAACAAAAGTTGAGAGGCTCATGGCCAAGTACCTAACAAAAGTTGAGCGGCTCATGGCCAAGTACCTAACAAAAGTTGAGAGGCTCATAGCCAAGTTCCTAACAAAAGTTGAGAGGCTCATGGCCAAGTACCTAACAAAAGTTGAGAGGCTCATGGCCAAGTACCTAACAAAAGTTGAGCGGCTCATGGCCAAGTACCTAACAAAAGTTGAGAGGCTCATGGCCAAGTACCTAACAAAAGTTGAGAGGCTCATGGCCAAGTACCTTACAAAAGTTGAGAGGCTCATGGCCAAGTACCTAACAAAAGTTGAGAGGCTCATGGCCAAGTACCTAACAAAAGTTGAGCGGCTCATGGCCAAGTACCTAACAAAAGTTGAGAGGCTCATGGCCAAGTTCCTAACAAAAGTTGAGAGGCTCATGGCCAAGTACCTAACAAAAGTTGAGAGGCTCATGGCCAAGTACCTAACAAATGTTGAGGGGCTCATGGCCAATTACCTAACAAAAGTTGAGGGGCTCATGAATAAGTTACAAAAGTTGAGAGGCTCATGGCCAAGTACCTCACAAAAGTTGAGAGGCTCATGGCCAAGTACCTAACAAAAGTTGAGAGGCCCATGGCCAAGTACCTAACAAAAGTTGAGAGGCTCATGGCCAAGTACCTAACAAAAGTTGAGAGGCTCATGGCCAAGTATCTAACAAAAGTTGAGCGGCTCATGGCCAAGTACCTAACAAAAGTTGAGAGGCTCATGGCCAAGTACCTAACAAAAGTTGAGAGGCTCATGGCCAAGTACCTAACAAAAGTTGAGAGGCTCATGGCCAAGTACCTAACAAAAGTTGAGAGGCTCATGGCCAAGTACCTAACAAAAGTTGAGCGGCTCATGGCCAAGTACCTAACAAAAGTTGAGAGGCTCATGGCCAAGTTCCTAATAAAAGTTGAGAGGCTCATGGCCAAGTACCTCACAAAAGTTGAGAGGCTCATGGCCAAGTACCTAACAAAAGTTGAGAGGCTCATGGCCAAGTACCTAACAAAAGTTGAGGGGCTCATGAATAAGTTACAAAAGTTGAGAGGCTCATGGCCAAGTACCTAACAAAAGTTGAGGGACTCATGGCCAAGTACCTAACAAAAGTTGAGAGGCTCATGGCCAAGTACCTAACAAAAGTTGAGGGGCTCATGGCCAAGTACCTAACAAAAGTTGAGCGGCTCATGGCCAAGTACCTAACAAAAGTTGAGGGGCTCATGAATAAGTTACAAAAGTTGAGAGGCTCATGGCCAAGTACCTAACAAAAGTTGAGAGGCTCATGGCCAAGTACCTAACAAAAGTTGAGAGGCTCATGGCCAAGTACCTAACAAAAGTTGAGCGGCTCATGGCCAAGTACCTAACAAAAGTTGAGAGGCTCATGGCCAAGTTCCTAACAAAAGTTGAGAGGCTCATGGCCAAGTACCTAACAAAAGTTGAGAGGCTCATGGCCAAGTACCTAACAAAAGTTGATAGGCTCATGGCCAAGTACCTAACAAATGTTGAGGGGCTCATGAATAAGTTACAAAAGTTGAGAGGCTCATGGCCAAGTACCTAACAAAAGTTGAGGGGCTCATGGCCAAGTACCTAAAAAAAGTTGAGAGGCTCATGAATAAGTTACAAATGTTGAGGGGCTCAGGGCCAAGTACCTAACAAAAGTTGAGGGGCTCATGAATAAGTTACAAAAGTTGAGAGGCTCATGGCCAAGTACCTAACAAATGTTGAGGGGCTCATGGCCAAGTACCTAACAAAAGTTGAGAGGCTCATGGCCAAGTACCTAACAAAAGTTGAGAGGCTCATGGCCAAGTACCTAACAAAAGTTGAGAGGCTCATGGCCAAGAACCTAACAAAAGTCTAGAGGCTCATGGCCAAGTACCTAACTAAAGTTGCGAGGCTCATGAATAAGTTACAAATATTGAGGGGCTCTATTAATTAACATCTAAATTAATTATTATAGGGGAGGGGATATTTTAAGGAAGGGGCTAATTTATAATGCTAAATTAATTATTATACAATGTGGAGACGACAATACAACAATAAATGAAAACACTGGCAATATTAATGCATAAGAGTATTTTGGAACTATCAAATAAATCCTAACATGGAAATTAAAAAAGTCATTTCTTCAAATAAACTAACCTAACCTAACCTAACCTAACCTAACCTAACCTAACAAAAGTTGAGAGGCTCATGGCCAAGTACCTAACAAAAGTTGAGAGGCTCATGGCCAAGTACCTAACAAAAGTTGAGAGGCTCATGGCCAAGTACCTAACAAAAGTTGAGCGGTTCATGGCCAAGTACCTAACAAAAGTTGAGAGGCTCATGGCCAAGTACCTAACAAAAGTTGAGAGGCTCATGGCCAAGTACCTAACAAAAGTTGAGCGGCTCATGGCCAAGTACCTAACAAAAGTTGAGAGGCTCATGGCCAAGTTCCTAACAAAAGTTGAGAGGCTCATGGCCAAGTACCTAACAAAAGTTGAGAGGCTCATGGATAAGTTACAAATTTTGAGGGGCTCATGGCCAAGTACCGAACAAATGTTGAGGGGCTCATGGCCAAGTACCTAACAAAAGTTGAGGGACTCATGGCCAAGTACCTAACAAAAGTTGAGAGGCTCATGGCCAAGTACCTAACAAAAGTTGAGAGGCTCATGGCCAAGTACCTAACAAAAGTTGAGAGGCTCATGGCCAAGTACCTAACAAAAGTTGAGGGGCTCATGAATAAGTTACAAAAGTTGAGAGGCTCATGGCCAAGTACCTTACAAAAGTTGAGAGGCTCATGGCCAAGTACCTAACAAAAGTTGAGAGGCTCATGGCCAAGTACCTAACAAAAGTTGAGGGGCTCATGAATAAGTTACAAAAGTTGAGAGGCTCATGGCCAAGTACCTAACAAAAGTTGAGGGACTCATGGCCAAGTACCTAACAAAAGTTGAGAGGCTCATGGCCAAGTACCTAACAAAAGTTGAGGGGCTCATGGCCAAGTACCTAACAAAAGTTGAGCGGCTCATGGCCAAGTACCTAACAAAAGTTGAGAGGCTCATGGCCAAGTTCCTAACAAAAGTTGAGAGGCTCATGGCCAAGTACCTAACAAAAGTCTAGAGGCTCATGGCCAAGTACCTAACTGAAGTTGCGAGGCTCATGAATAAGTTACAAATGTTAAGGGGCTCTATTAATTAACATCTAAATTAATTATTATAGGGGAGGGGATATTTTAAGGAAGGGGCTAATTTATAATGCTAAATTAATTATTATACAATGTGGAGACGACAATACAACAATAAATGAAAACACTGGCAATACTAATGCATAAGAGTATTTTGGAACTATCAAATAAATCCTAACATGGAAATTATAAAAGTCATTTCTTCAAATAAACTAACCTAACCTAACCTAACCTAACCTAACCTAACCTTACCTAACCTAACAAAAGTTGAGAGGCTCATGGCCAAGTACCTAACAAAAGTTGAGAGGCTCATGGCCAAGTACCAAACAAAAGTTGAGCGGCTCATGGCCAAGTACCTAACAAAAGTTGAGAGGCTCATGGCCAAGTACCTAACAAAAGTTGAGAGGCTCATGGCCAAGTACGTAACAAAAGTTGAGAGGCTCATGGCCAAGTACCTAACAAATGTTGAGGGGCTCATGGCCAATTACCTAACAAAAGTTGAGGGGCTCATGAATAAGTTACAAAAGTTGAGAGGCTCATGGCCAAGTACCTCACAAAAGTTGAGAGGCTCATGGCCAAGTACCTAACAAAAGTTGAGAGGCCCATGGCCAAGTACCTAACAAAAGTTGAGAGGCTCATGGCCAAGTACCTAACAAAAGTTGAGAGGCTCATGGCCAAGTATCTAACAAAAGTTGAGCGGCTCATGGCCAAGTACCTAACAAAAGTTGAGAGGCTCATGGCCAAGTACCTAACAAAAGTTGAGAGGCTCATGGCCAAGTACCTAACAAAAGTTGAGAGGCTCATGGCCAAGTACCTAACAAAAGTTGAGTGGCTCATGGCCAAGTACCTAACAAAAGTTGAGAGGCTCATGGCCAAGTTCCTAACAAAAGTTGAGAGGCTCATGGCCAAGTACCTAACAAAAGTTGAGAGGCTCATGGCCAAGTACCTAACAAATGTTGAGGGGCTCATGGCCAAGTACTACTTGGCCATGAGCCTCTCAACTTTTGTTAGGTACTTGGCCATGAGCCTCTCAACTTTTGTTAGGTTAGGTAAGGTTAGGTTAGGTTAGGTTAGGTTAGGTTAGGTTAGTTTATTTGAAGAAATGACTTTTATAATTTCCATGTTAGGATTTATTTGATAGTTCCAAAATACTCTTATGCATTAGTATTGCCAGTGTTTTCATTTATTGTTGTATTGTCGTCTCCACATTGTATAATAATTAATTTAGCATTATAAATTAGCCCCTTCCTTAAAATATCCCCTCCCCTATAATAATTAATTTAGATGTTAATTAATAGAGCCCCTCAACATTTGTAACTTATTCATGAGCCTCGCAACTTTTGTTAGGTACTTGGCCATGAGCCTCTCAACTTTTGTAACTTATTCATGAGCCCCTCAACATTTGTTAGGTACTTGGCCATGAGCCTCTCAACTTTTGTTAGGTACTTGGCCATGAGCCTCTCAACTTTTGTTAGGTACTTGGCCATGAGCCTCTCAACTTTTGTTAGGAACTTGGCCATGAGTCCCTCAACTTTTGTTAGGTACTTGGCCATGAGCCCCTCAACATTTGTTCGGTACTTGGCCATGAGCCCCTCAACATTTGTAACTTATCCATGAGCCTCTCAACTTTTGTTAGGTACTTGGCCATGAGCCTCTCAACTTTTGTTAGGTACTTGGCCATGAGCCTCTCAACTTTTGTTAGGTACTTGGCCATGAGCCTCTCAACTTTTGTAAGGTACTTGGCCATGAGCCTCTCAACTTTTGTAACTTATTCGTGAACCCCTCAACTTTTGTTAGGTACTTGGCCCTGAGCCCCTCAACATTTGTAACTTATTCATGAGCCTCTCAACTTTTTTAGGTACTTGGCCATGAGCCCCTCAACTTTTGTTAGGTACTTGGCCATGAGCCCCTCAACTTTTGTTAGGTACTTGGCCATGAGCCTCTCAACTTTTGTAACTTATTCATGAGCCCCTCAACATTTGTTAGGTACTTGGCCATGAGCCTCTCAACTTTTGTTAGGTACTTGGCCATGAGCCTCTCATCTTTTGTTAGGTACTTGGCCATGAGCCTCTCAACTTTTGTTAGGAACTTGGCCATGAGCCTCTAAACTTTTGTAAGGTACTTGGCCATGAGCCGCTCAACTTTTGTTAGGTACTTGGCCATGAGCCTCTCAACTTTTGTTAGGTACTTGGCCATGAGCCTCTCAACTTTTGTTAGGTACTTGGCCATGAGTCCCTCAACTTTTGTTAGGTACTTGGCCATGAGCCCCTCAACTTTTGTTAGGTACTTGGCCATGAGCGTCCAACTTTTGTAAGGTACTTGGCCATGAGCCTCTCAACTTTTGTAACTTATTCATGAGCCCCTCAACTTTTGTTAGGTACTTGGCCCTGAGCCCCTCAACATTTGTAACTTATTCATGAGCCTCTCAACTTTTGTTAGGTACTTGGCCATGAGCCCCTCAACTTTTGTTAGGTACTTGGCCATGAGCCTCTCAACTTTTGTTAGGTACTTGGCCATGAGCCTCTCAACTTTTGTTAGGTACTTGGCCATGAGCCTCTCAACTTTTGTTAGGTACTTGGCCATGAGCCTCTCAACTTTTGTAACTTATTCATGAGCCCCTCAACTTTTGTTAGGTACTTGGCCATGAGCCCCTCAACATTTGTTAGGTACTTGGCCATGAGCCTCTCAACTTTTGTTAGGTACTTGGCCATGAGCCTCTCAACTTTTGTTAGGAACTTGGCCATGAGCCTCTCAACTTTTGTTAGGTACTTGGCCATGAGCCTCTCAACTTTTGTAACTTATTCATGAGCCCCTCAACATTTGTTAGGTACTTGGCCATGAGCCTCTCAACTTTTGTTAGGTACTTGGCCATGAGCCTCTCAACTTTTGTTAGGTACTTGGCCATGAGTCCCTCAACTTTTGTTAGGTACTTGGCCATGAGCCCCTCAACATTTGTTCGGTACTTGGCCATGAGCCCCTCAACATTTGTAACTTATCCATGAGCCTCTCAACTTTTGTTAGGTACTTGGCCATGAGCCTCTCAACTTTTGTAACTTATTCATGAGCCCCTCAACATTTGTTAGGTACTTGGCCATGAGCCTCTCAACTTTTGTTAGGTACTTGGCCATGAGCCTCTCAACTTTTGTTAGGTACTTGGCCATGAGCCTCTCAACTTTTGTTAGGAACTTGGCCATGAGCCTCTCAACTTTTGTTAGGTACTTGGCCATGAGCCGCTCAACTTTTGTTAGGTACTTGGCCATGAGCCTCTCAACTTTTGTTAGGTACTTGGCCATGAGCCTCTCAACTTTTGTTAGGTACTTGGCCATGAGTCCCTCAACTTTTGTTAGGTACTTGGCCATGAGCCCCTCAACATTTGTTCGGTACTTGGCCATGAGCCCCTCAACATTTGTAACTTATCCATGAGCCTCTCAACTTTTGTTAGGTACTTGGCCATGAGCCTCTCAACTTTTGTTAGGTAAAAGTTGAGAGGCTCATGGCCAAGTACCTAACAAATGTTGAGGGGCTCATGGCCAAGTACCTAACAAAAGTTGAGGGGCTCATGAATAAGTTACAAAAGTTGAGAGGCTCATGGCCAAGTACCTCACAAAAGTTGAGAGGCTCATGGCCAAGTACCTAACAAAAGTTGAGAGGCTCATGGCCAAGTACCTAACAAAAGTTGAGAGGCTCATGGCCAAGTTCCTAACAAAAGTTGAGAGGCTCATGGCCAAGTACCTAACAAAAGTTGAGAGGCTCATGAATAAGTTACAAATGTTGAGGGGCTCTATTAATTAACATCTAAATTAATTATTATAGGGGAGGGGATATTTTAAGGAAGGGGCTAATTTATAATGCTTAATTAATTATTATACAATGTGGAGACGACAATACAACAATAAATGAAAACACTGGCAATACTAATGCATAAGAGTATTTTGGAACTATCAAATAAATCCTAACATGGAAATTATAAAAGTCATTTCTTCAAATAAACTAACCTAACCTAACCTAACCTAACCTAACCTAAACTAACCTTACCTAACCTAACAAAAGTTGAGAGGCTCATGGCCAAGTACCTAACAAAAGTTGAGAGGCTCATGGCCAAGTACCTAACAAAAGTTGAGCGGCTCATGGCCAAGTACCTAACAAAAGTTGAGAGGCTCATGGCCAAGTTCCTAACAAAAGTTGAGAGGCTCATGGCCAAGTACCTAACAAAAGTTGAGAGGCTCATGGCCAAGTACCTAACAAAAGTTGAGAGGCTCATGGATAAGTTACAAATGTTGAGGGGCTCATGGCCAAGTACCGAACAAATGTTGAGGGGCTCATGGCCAAGTACCTAACAAAAGTTGAGCGGCTCATGGCCAAGTACCTAACAAAAGTTGAGAGGCTCATGGCCAAGTTCCTAACAAAAGTTGAGAGGCTCATGGCCAAGTACCTAACAAAAGTTGAGTGGCTCATGGCCAAGTACCTAACAAAAGTTGAGCGGCTCATGGCCAAGTACCTAACAAAAGTTGAGAGGCTCATGGCCAAGTACCTAACAAAAGTTGAGAGGCTCATGGCCAAGTACCTAACAAAAGTTGAGCGGCTCATGGCCAAGTACCTAACAAAAGTTGAGAGGCTCATGGCCAAGTTCCTAACAAAAGTTGAGAGGCTCATGGCCAAGTACCTAACAAAAGTTGAGAGGCTCATGGCCAAGTACCTAACAAAAGTTGAGAGGCTCATGGATAAGTTACAAATGTTGAGGGGCTCATGGCCAAGTACCGAACAAATGTTGAGGGGCTCATGGCCAAGTACCTAACAAAAGTTGAGCGGCTCATGGCCAAGTACCTAACAAAAGTTGAGAGGCTCATGGCCAAGTTCCTAACAAAAGTTGAGGGGCTCAGGGCCAAGTACCTAACAAAAGTTGAGAGGCTCATGGCCAAGTACCTAACAAAAGTTGAGAGGCTCATGGCCAAGTACCTAACAAAAGTTGAGAGGCTCATGGCCAAGTACCTAACAAAAGTTGAGAGGCTCATGGCCAAGTACCTAACAAAAGTTGAGGGGCTCATGGCCAAGTACCTAACAAAAGTTGAGAGGCTCATGAATAAGTTACAAATGTTGAGGGGCTCAGGGCCAAGTACCTAACAAAAGTTGAGGGGCTCATGAATAAGTTACAAAAGTTGAGAGGCTCATGGCCAAGTACCTTACAAAAGTTGGACGCTCATGGCCAAGTACCTAACAAAAGTTGAGGGGCTCATGGCCAAGTACCTAACAAAAGTTGAGGGACTCATGGCCAAGTACCTAACAAAAGTTGAGAGGCTCATGGCCAAGTACCTAACAAAAGTTGAGAGGCTCATGGCCAAGTACCTAACAAAAGTTGAGCGGCTCATGGCCAAGTACCTTACAAAAGTTTAGAGGCTCATGGCCAAGTTCCTAACAAAAGTTGAGAGGCTCATGGCCAAGTACCTAACAAAAGATGAGAGGCTCATGGCCAAGTACCTAACAAAAGTTGAGAGGCTCATGGCCAAGTACCTAACAAATGTTGAGGGGCTCATGAATAAGTTACAAAAGTTGAGAGGCTCATGGCCAAGTACCTAACAAAAGTTGAGAGGCTCATGGCCAAGTACCTAACAAAAGTTGAGAGGCTCATGGCCAAGTACCTAACAAAAGTTGAGAGGCTCATGGATAAGTTACAAATGTTGAGGGGCTCATGGCCAAGTACCGAACAAATGTTGAGGGGCTCATGGCCAAGTACCTAACAAAAGTTGAGGGACTCATGGCCAAGTACCTAACAAAAGTTGAGAGGCTCATGGCCAAGTACCTAACAAAAGTTGAGAGGCTCATGGCCAAGTACCTAACAAAAGTTGAGCGGCTCATGGCCAAGTACCTAACAAAAGTTGAGAGGCTCATGGCCAAGTTCCTAACAAAAGTTGAGAGGCTCATGGCCAAGTACCTAACAAAAGTTGAGAGGCTCATGGCCAAGTACCTAACAAAAGTTGAGAGGCTCATGGCCAAGTACCTAACAAATGTTGAGGGGCTCATGAATAAGTTACAAAAGTTGAGAGGCTCATGGCCAAGTACCTAACAAAAGTTGCGAGGCTCATGAATAAGTTACAAATGTTGAGGGGCTCTATTAATTAACATCTAAATTAATTATTATAGGGGAGGGGATATTTTAAGGAAGGGGCTAATTTATAATGCTAAATTAATTATTATACAATGTGGAGACGACAATACAACAATAAATGATAACACTGGCAATACTAATGCATAAGAGTATTTTGGAACTATCAAATAAATCCTAACATGGAAATTATAAAAGTCATTTCTTCAAATAAACTAACCTAACCTAACCTAACCTAACCTAACCTAACCTTACCTAACCTAACAAAAGTTGAGAGGCTCATGGCCAAGTACCTAACAAAAGTTGAGAGGCTCATGGCCAAGTACCTAACAAAAGTTGAGCGGCTCATGGCCAAGTACCTAACAAAAGTTGAGAGGCTCATGGCCAAGTTCCTAACAAAAGTTGAGAGGCTCATGGCCAAGTACCTAACAAAAGTTGAGAGGCTCATGGCCAAGTACCTAACAAAAGTTGAGAGGCTCATGGATAAGTTACAAATGTTGAGGGGCTCATGGCCAAGTACCGAACAAATGTTGAGGGGCTCATGGCCAAGTACCTAACAAAAGTTGAGCGGCTCATGGCCAAGTACCTAACAAAAGTTGAGAGGCTCATGGCCAAGTTCCTAACAAAAGTTGAGAGGCTCATGGCCAAGTACCTAACAAAAGTCGAGAGGCTCATGGCCAAGTACCTAACAAAAGTTGAGCGGCTCATGGCCAAGTACCTAACAAAAGTTGAGAGGCTCATGGCCAAGTACCTAACAAAAGTTGAGAGGCTCATGGCCAAGTACCTAACAAAAGTTGAGCGGCTCATGGCCAAGTACCTAACAAAAGTTGAGAGGCTCATGGCCAAGTTCCTAACAAAAGTTGAGAGGCTCATGGCCAAGTACCTAACAAAAGTTGAGAGGCTCATGGATAAGTTACAAATGTTGAGGGGCTCATGGCCAAGTACCGAACAAATGTTGAGGGGCTCATGGCCAAGTACCTAACAAAAGTTGAGGGACTCATGGCCAAGTACCTAACAAAAGTTGAGAGGCTCATGGCCAAGTACCTAACAAAAGTTGAGAGGCTCATGGCCAAGTACCTAACAAAAGTTGAGCGGCTCATGGCCAAGTACCTAACAAAAGTTGAGAGGCTCATAGCCAAGTTCCTAACAAAAGTTGAGAGGCTCATGGCCAAGTACCTAACAAAAGTTGAGAGGCTCATGGCCAAGTACCTAACAAAAGTTGAGCGGCTCATGGCCAAGTACCTAACAAAAGTTGAGAGGCTCATGGCCAAGTACCTAACAAAAGTTGAGAGGCTCATGGCCAAGTACCTTACAAAAGTTGAGAGGCTCATGGCCAAGTACCTAACAAAAGTTGAGAGGCTCATGGCCAAGTACCTAACAAAAGTTGAGCGGCTCATGGCCAAGTACCTAACAAAAGTTGAGAGGCTCATGGCCAAGTTCCTAACAAAAGTTGAGAGGCTCATGGCCAAGTACCTAACAAAAGTTGAGAGGCTCATGGCCAAGTACCTAACAAATGTTGAGGGGCTCATGGCCAATTACCTAACAAAAGTTGAGGGGCTCATGAATAAGTTACAAAAGTTGAGAGGCTCATGGCCAAGTACCTCACAAAAGTTGAGAGGCTCATGGCCAAGTACCTAACAAAAGTTGAGAGGCCCATGGCCAAGTACCTAACAAAAGTTGAGAGGCTCATGGCCAAGTACCTAACAAAAGTTGAGAGGCTCATGGCCAAGTATCTAACAAAAGTTGAGCGGCTCATGGCCAAGTACCTAACAAAAGTTGAGAGGCTCATGGCCAAGTACCTAACAAAAGTTGAGAGGCTCATGGCCAAGTACCTAACAAAAGTTGAGAGGCTCATGGCCAAGTACCTAACAAAAGTTGAGAGGCTCATGGCCAAGTACCTAACAAAAGTTGAGCGGCTCATGGCCAAGTACCTAACAAAAGTTGAGAGGCTCATGGCCAAGTTCCTAATAAAAGTTGAGAGGCTCATGGCCAAGTACCTCACAAAAGTTGAGAGGCTCATGGCCAAGTACCTAACAAAAGTTGAGAGGCTCATGGCCAAGTACCTAACAAAAGTTGAGGGGCTCATGAATAAGTTACAAAAGTTGAGAGGCTCATGGCCAAGTACCTAACAAAAGTTGAGGGACTCATGGCCAAGTACCTAACAAAAGTTGAGAGGCTCATGGCCAAGTACCTAACAAAAGTTGAGGGGCTCATGGCCAAGTACCTAACAAAAGTTGAGCGGCTCATGGCCAAGTACCTAACAAAAGTTGAGGGGCTCATGAATAAGTTACAAAAGTTGAGAGGCTCATGGCCAAGTACCTAACAAAAGTTGAGAGGCTCATGGCCAAGTACCTAACAAAAGTTGAGAGGCTCATGGCCAAGTACCTAACAAAAGTTGAGCGGCTCATGGCCAAGTACCTAACAAAAGTTGAGAGGCTCATGGCCAAGTTCCTAACAAAAGTTGAGAGGCTCATGGCCAAGTACCTAACAAAAGTTGAGAGGCTCATGGCCAAGTACCTAACAAAAGTTGATAGGCTCATGGCCAAGTACCTAACAAATGTTGAGGGGCTCATGAATAAGTTACAAAAGTTGAGAGGCTCATGGCCAAGTACCTAACAAAAGTTGAGGGGCTCATGGCCAAGTACCTAAAAAAAGTTGAGAGGCTCATGAATAAGTTACAAATGTTGAGGGGCTCAGGGCCAAGTACCTAACAAAAGTTGAGGGGCTCATGAATAAGTTACAAAAGTTGAGAGGCTCATGGCCAAGTACCTAACAAATGTTGAGGGGCTCATGGCCAAGTACCTAACAAAAGTTGAGAGGCTCATGGCCAAGTACCTAACAAAAGTTGAGAGGCTCATGGCCAAGTACCTAACAAAAGTTGAGAGGCTCATGGCCAAGAACCTAACAAAAGTCTAGAGGCTCATGGCCAAGTACCTAACTAAAGTTGCGAGGCTCATGAATAAGTTACAAATATTGAGGGGCTCTATTAATTAACATCTAAATTAATTATTATAGGGGAGGGGATATTTTAAGGAAGGGGCTAATTTATAATGCTAAATTAATTATTATACAATGTGGAGACGACAATACAACAATAAATGAAAACACTGGCAATATTAATGCATAAGAGTATTTTGGAACTATCAAATAAATCCTAACATGGAAATTAAAAAAGTCATTTCTTCAAATAAACTAACCTAACCTAACCTAACCTAACCTAACCTAACCTAACAAAAGTTGAGAGGCTCATGGCCAAGTACCTAACAAAAGTTGAGAGGCTCATGGCCAAGTACCTAACAAAAGTTGAGAGGCTCATGGCCAAGTACCTAACAAAAGTTGAGCGGTTCATGGCCAAGTACCTAACAAAAGTTGAGAGGCTCATGGCCAAGTACCTAACAAAAGTTGAGAGGCTCATGGCCAAGTACCTAACAAAAGTTGAGCGGCTCATGGCCAAGTACCTAACAAAAGTTGAGAGGCTCATGGCCAAGTTCCTAACAAAAGTTGAGAGGCTCATGGCCAAGTACCTAACAAAAGTTGAGAGGCTCATGGATAAGTTACAAATTTTGAGGGGCTCATGGCCAAGTACCGAACAAATGTTGAGGGGCTCATGGCCAAGTACCTAACAAAAGTTGAGGGACTCATGGCCAAGTACCTAACAAAAGTTGAGAGGCTCATGGCCAAGTACCTAACAAAAGTTGAGAGGCTCATGGCCAAGTACCTAACAAAAGTTGAGAGGCTCATGGCCAAGTACCTAACAAAAGTTGAGGGGCTCATGAATAAGTTACAAAAGTTGAGAGGCTCATGGCCAAGTACCTTACAAAAGTTGAGAGGCTCATGGCCAAGTACCTAACAAAAGTTGAGAGGCTCATGGCCAAGTACCTAACAAAAGTTGAGGGGCTCATGAATAAGTTACAAAAGTTGAGAGGCTCATGGCCAAGTACCTAACAAAAGTTGAGGGACTCATGGCCAAGTACCTAACAAAAGTTGAGAGGCTCATGGCCAAGTACCTAACAAAAGTTGAGGGGCTCATGGCCAAGTACCTAACAAAAGTTGAGCGGCTCATGGCCAAGTACCTAACAAAAGTTGAGAGGCTCATGGCCAAGTTCCTAACAAAAGTTGAGAGGCTCATGGCCAAGTACCTAACAAAAGTCTAGAGGCTCATGGCCAAGTACCTAACTGAAGTTGCGAGGCTCATGAATAAGTTACAAATGTTAAGGGGCTCTATTAATTAACATCTAAATTAATTATTATAGGGGAGGGGATATTTTAAGGAAGGGGCTAATTTATAATGCTAAATTAATTATTATACAATGTGGAGACGACAATACAACAATAAATGAAAACACTGGCAATACTAATGCATAAGAGTATTTTGGAACTATCAAATAAATCCTAACATGGAAATTATAAAAGTCATTTCTTCAAATAAACTAACCTAACCTAACCTAACCTAACCTAACCTAACCTTACCTAACCTAACAAAAGTTGAGAGGCTCATGGCCAAGTACCTAACAAAAGTTGAGAGGCTCATGGCCAAGTACCAAACAAAAGTTGAGCGGCTCATGGCCAAGTACCTAACAAAAGTTGAGAGGCTCATGGCCAAGTACCTAACAAAAGTTGAGAGGCTCATGGCCAAGTACGTAACAAAAGTTGAGAGGCTCATGGCCAAGTACCTAACAAATGTTGAGGGGCTCATGGCCAATTACCTAACAAAAGTTGAGGGGCTCATGAATAAGTTACAAAAGTTGAGAGGCTCATGGCCAAGTACCTCACAAAAGTTGAGAGGCTCATGGCCAAGTACCTAACAAAAGTTGAGAGGCCCATGGCCAAGTACCTAACAAAAGTTGAGAGGCTCATGGCCAAGTACCTAACAAAAGTTGAGAGGCTCATGGCCAAGTATCTAACAAAAGTTGAGCGGCTCATGGCCAAGTACCTAACAAAAGTTGAGAGGCTCATGGCCAAGTACCTAACAAAAGTTGAGAGGCTCATGGCCAAGTACCTAACAAAAGTTGAGAGGCTCATGGCCAAGTACCTAACAAAAGTTGAGTGGCTCATGGCCAAGTACCTAACAAAAGTTGAGAGGCTCATGGCCAAGTTCCTAACAAAAGTTGAGAGGCTCATGGCCAAGTACCTAACAAAAGTTGAGAGGCTCATGGCCAAGTACCTAACAAATGTTGAGGGGCTCATGGCCAAGTACTACTTGGCCATGAGCCTCTCAACTTTTGTTAGGTACTTGGCCATGAGCCTCTCAACTTTTGTTAGGTTAGGTAAGGTTAGGTTAGGTTAGGTTAGGTTAGGTTAGGTTAGTTTATTTGAAGAAATGACTTTTATAATTTCCATGTTAGGATTTATTTGATAGTTCCAAAATACTCTTATGCATTAGTATTGCCAGTGTTTTCATTTATTGTTGTATTGTCGTCTCCACATTGTATAATAATTAATTTAGCATTATAAATTAGCCCCTTCCTTAAAATATCCCCTCCCCTATAATAATTAATTTAGATGTTAATTAATAGAGCCCCTCAACATTTGTAACTTATTCATGAGCCTCGCAACTTTTGTTAGGTACTTGGCCATGAGCCTCTCAACTTTTGTAACTTATTCATGAGCCCCTCAACATTTGTTAGGTACTTGGCCATGAGCCTCTCAACTTTTGTTAGGTACTTGGCCATGAGCCTCTCAACTTTTGTTAGGTACTTGGCCATGAGCCTCTCAACTTTTGTTAGGAACTTGGCCATGAGTCCCTCAACTTTTGTTAGGTACTTGGCCATGAGCCCCTCAACATTTGTTCGGTACTTGGCCATGAGCCCCTCAACATTTGTAACTTATCCATGAGCCTCTCAACTTTTGTTAGGTACTTGGCCATGAGCCTCTCAACTTTTGTTAGGTACTTGGCCATGAGCCTCTCAACTTTTGTTAGGTACTTGGCCATGAGCCTCTCAACTTTTGTAAGGTACTTGGCCATGAGCCTCTCAACTTTTGTAACTTATTCGTGAACCCCTCAACTTTTGTTAGGTACTTGGCCCTGAGCCCCTCAACATTTGTAACTTATTCATGAGCCTCTCAACTTTTTTAGGTACTTGGCCATGAGCCCCTCAACTTTTGTTAGGTACTTGGCCATGAGCCCCTCAACTTTTGTTAGGTACTTGGCCATGAGCCTCTCAACTTTTGTAACTTATTCATGAGCCCCTCAACATTTGTTAGGTACTTGGCCATGAGCCTCTCAACTTTTGTTAGGTACTTGGCCATGAGCCTCTCATCTTTTGTTAGGTACTTGGCCATGAGCCTCTCAACTTTTGTTAGGAACTTGGCCATGAGCCTCTAAACTTTTGTAAGGTACTTGGCCATGAGCCGCTCAACTTTTGTTAGGTACTTGGCCATGAGCCTCTCAACTTTTGTTAGGTACTTGGCCATGAGCCTCTCAACTTTTGTTAGGTACTTGGCCATGAGTCCCTCAACTTTTGTTAGGTACTTGGCCATGAGCCCCTCAACTTTTGTTAGGTACTTGGCCATGAGCGTCCAACTTTTGTAAGGTACTTGGCCATGAGCCTCTCAACTTTTGTAACTTATTCATGAGCCCCTCAACTTTTGTTAGGTACTTGGCCCTGAGCCCCTCAACATTTGTAACTTATTCATGAGCCTCTCAACTTTTGTTAGGTACTTGGCCATGAGCCCCTCAACTTTTGTTAGGTACTTGGCCATGAGCCTCTCAACTTTTGTTAGGTACTTGGCCATGAGCCTCTCAACTTTTGTTAGGTACTTGGCCATGAGCCTCTCAACTTTTGTTAGGTACTTGGCCATGAGCCTCTCAACTTTTGTAACTTATTCATGAGCCCCTCAACTTTTGTTAGGTACTTGGCCATGAGCCCCTCAACATTTGTTAGGTACTTGGCCATGAGCCTCTCAACTTTTGTTAGGTACTTGGCCATGAGCCTCTCAACTTTTGTTAGGAACTTGGCCATGAGCCTCTCAACTTTTGTTAGGTACTTGGCCATGAGCCTCTCAACTTTTGTAACTTATTCATGAGCCCCTCAACATTTGTTAGGTACTTGGCCATGAGCCTCTCAACTTTTGTTAGGTACTTGGCCATGAGCCTCTCAACTTTTGTTAGGTACTTGGCCATGAGTCCCTCAACTTTTGTTAGGTACTTGGCCATGAGCCCCTCAACATTTGTTCGGTACTTGGCCATGAGCCCCTCAACATTTGTAACTTATCCATGAGCCTCTCAACTTTTGTTAGGTACTTGGCCATGAGCCTCTCAACTTTTGTAACTTATTCATGAGCCCCTCAACATTTGTTAGGTACTTGGCCATGAGCCTCTCAACTTTTGTTAGGTACTTGGCCATGAGCCTCTCAACTTTTGTTAGGTACTTGGCCATGAGCCTCTCAACTTTTGTTAGGAACTTGGCCATGAGCCTCTCAACTTTTGTTAGGTACTTGGCCATGAGCCGCTCAACTTTTGTTAGGTACTTGGCCATGAGCCTCTCAACTTTTGTTAGGTACTTGGCCATGAGCCTCTCAACTTTTGTTAGGTACTTGGCCATGAGTCCCTCAACTTTTGTTAGGTACTTGGCCATGAGCCCCTCAACATTTGTTCGGTACTTGGCCATGAGCCCCTCAACATTTGTAACTTATCCATGAGCCTCTCAACTTTTGTTAGGTACTTGGCCATGAGCCTCTCAACTTTTGTTAGGTAAAAGTTGAGAGGCTCATGGCCAAGTACCTAACAAATGTTGAGGGGCTCATGGCCAAGTACCTAACAAAAGTTGAGGGGCTCATGAATAAGTTACAAAAGTTGAGAGGCTCATGGCCAAGTACCTCACAAAAGTTGAGAGGCTCATGGCCAAGTACCTAACAAAAGTTGAGAGGCTCATGGCCAAGTACCTAACAAAAGTTGAGAGGCTCATGGCCAAGTTCCTAACAAAAGTTGAGAGGCTCATGGCCAAGTACCTAACAAAAGTTGAGAGGCTCATGAATAAGTTACAAATGTTGAGGGGCTCTATTAATTAACATCTAAATTAATTATTATAGGGGAGGGGATATTTTAAGGAAGGGGCTAATTTATAATGCTTAATTAATTATTATACAATGTGGAGACGACAATACAACAATAAATGAAAACACTGGCAATACTAATGCATAAGAGTATTTTGGAACTATCAAATAAATCCTAACATGGAAATTATAAAAGTCATTTCTTCAAATAAACTAACCTAACCTAACCTAACCTAACCTAACCTAAACTAACCTTACCTAACCTAACAAAAGTTGAGAGGCTCATGGCCAAGTACCTAACAAAAGTTGAGAGGCTCATGGCCAAGTACCTAACAAAAGTTGAGCGGCTCATGGCCAAGTACCTAACAAAAGTTGAGAGGCTCATGGCCAAGTTCCTAACAAAAGTTGAGAGGCTCATGGCCAAGTACCTAACAAAAGTTGAGAGGCTCATGGCCAAGTACCTAACAAAAGTTGAGAGGCTCATGGATAAGTTACAAATGTTGAGGGGCTCATGGCCAAGTACCGAACAAATGTTGAGGGGCTCATGGCCAAGTACCTAACAAAAGTTGAGCGGCTCATGGCCAAGTACCTAACAAAAGTTGAGAGGCTCATGGCCAAGTTCCTAACAAAAGTTGAGAGGCTCATGGCCAAGTACCTAACAAAAGTTGAGAGGCTCATGGCCAAGTACCTAACAAAAGTTGAGCGGCTCATGGCCAAGTACCTAACAAAAGTTGAGAGGCTCATGGCCAAGTACCTAACAAAAGTTGAGAGGCTCATGGCCAAGTACCTAACAAAAGTTGAGCGGCTCATGGCCAAGTACCTAACAAAAGTTGAGAGGCTCATGGCCAAGTTCCTAACAAAAGTTGAGAGGCTCATGGCCAAGTACCTAACAAAAGTTGAGAGGCTCATGGCCAAGTACCTAACAAAAGTTGAGAGGCTCATGGATAAGTTACAAATGTTGAGGGGCTCATGGCCAAGTACCGAACAAATGTTGAGGGGCTCATGGCCAAGTACCTAACAAAAGTTGAGCGGCTCATGGCCAAGTACCTAACAAAAGTTGAGAGGCTCATGGCCAAGTTCCTAACAAAAGTTGAGGGGCTCAGGGCCAAGTACCTAACAAAAGTTGAGAGGCTCATGGCCAAGTACCTAACAAAAGTTGAGAGGCTCATGGCCAAGTACCTAACAAAAGTTGAGAGGCTCATGGCCAAGTACCTAACAAAAGTTGAGAGGCTCATGGCCAAGTACCTAACAAAAGTTGAGGGGCTCATGGCCAAGTACCTAACAAAAGTTGAGAGGCTCATGAATAAGTTACAAATGTTGAGGGGCTCAGGGCCAAGTACCTAACAAAAGTTGAGGGGCTCATGAATAAGTTACAAAAGTTGAGAGGCTCATGGCCAAGTACCTTACAAAAGTTGGACGCTCATGGCCAAGTACCTAACAAAAGTTGAGGGGCTCATGGCCAAGTACCTAACAAAAGTTGAGGGACTCATGGCCAAGTACCTAACAAAAGTTGAGAGGCTCATGGCCAAGTACCTAACAAAAGTTGAGAGGCTCATGGCCAAGTACCTAACAAAAGTTGAGCGGCTCATGGCCAAGTACCTTACAAAAGTTTAGAGGCTCATGGCCAAGTTCCTAACAAAAGTTGAGAGGCTCATGGCCAAGTACCTAACAAAAGATGAGAGGCTCATGGCCAAGTACCTAACAAAAGTTGAGAGGCTCATGGCCAAGTACCTAACAAATGTTGAGGGGCTCATGAATAAGTTACAAAAGTTGAGAGGCTCATGGCCAAGTACCTAACAAAAGTTGAGGGGCTCATGGCCAAGTACCTAACAAAAGTTGAGGGGCTCATGGCCAAGTACCTAAAAAAGTTGAGAGGCTCATGAATAAGTTACAAATGTTGAGGGGCTCAGGGCCAAGTACCTAACAAAAGTTGAGGGGCTCACGAATAAGTTACAAAAGTTGAGAGGCTCATGGCCAAGTACCTTACAAAAGTTGAGAGGCTCATGGCCAAGTACCTAACAAAAGTTGAGAGGCTCATGGCCAAGTACCTAACAAAAGTTGAGAGGCTCATGGCCAAGTACCTAACAAAAGTTGAGAGGCTCATGGATAAGTTACAAATGTTGAGGGGCTCATGGCCAAGTACCGAACAAATGTTGAGGGGCTCATGGCCAAGTACCTAACAAAAGTTGAGGGACTCATGGCCAAGTACCTAACAAAAGTTGAGAGGCTCATGGCCAAGTACCTAACAAAAGTTGAGAGGCTCATGGCCAAGTACCTAACAAAAGTTGAGCGGCTCATGGCCAAGTACCTAACAAAAGTTGAGAGGCTCATGGCCAAGTTCCTAACAAAAGTTGAGAGGCTCATGGCCAAGTACCTAACAAAAGTTGAGAGGCTCATGGCCAAGTACCTAACAAAAGTTGAGAGGCTCATGGCCAAGTACCTAACAAATGTTGAGGGGCTCATGAATAAGTTACAAAAGTTGAGAGGCTCATGGCCAAGTACCTAACAAAAGTTGCGAGGCTCATGAATAAGTTACAAATGTTGAGGGGCTCTATTAATTAACATCTAAATTAATTATTATAGGGGAGGGGATATTTTAAGGAAGGGGCTAATTTATAATGCTAAATTAATTATTATACAATGTGGAGACGACAATACAACAATAAATGATAACACTGGCAATACTAATGCATAAGAGTATTTTGGAACTATCAAATAAATCCTAACATGGAAATTATAAAAGTCATTTCTTCAAATAAACTAACCTAACCTAACCTAACCTAACCTAACCTAACCTTACCTAACCTAACAAAAGTTGAGAGGCTCATGGCCAAGTACCTAACAAAAGTTGAGAGGCTCATGGCCAAGTACCTAACAAAAGTTGAGCGGCTCATGGCCAAGTACCTAACAAAAGTTGAGAGGCTCATGGCCAAGTTCCTAACAAAAGTTGAGAGGCTCATGGCCAAGTACCTAACAAAAGTTGAGAGGCTCATGGCCAAGTACCTAACAAAAGTTGAGAGGCTCATGGATAAGTTACAAATGTTGAGGGGCTCATGGCCAAGTACCGAACAAATGTTGAGGGGCTCATGGCCAAGTACCTAACAAAAGTTGAGCGGCTCATGGCCAAGTACCTAACAAAAGTTGAGAGGCTCATGGCCAAGTTCCTAACAAAAGTTGAGAGGCTCATGGCCAAGTACCTAACAAAAGTCGAGAGGCTCATGGCCAAGTACCTAACAAAAGTTGAGCGGCTCATGGCCAAGTACCTAACAAAAGTTGAGAGGCTCATGGCCAAGTACCTAACAAAAGTTGAGAGGCTCATGGCCAAGTACCTAACAAAAGTTGAGCGGCTCATGGCCAAGTACCTAACAAAAGTTGAGAGGCTCATGGATAAGTTACAAATGTTGAGGGGCTCATGGCCAAGTACCGAACAAATGTTGAGGGGCTCATGGCCAAGTACCTAACAAAAGTTGAGGGACTCATGGCCAAGTACCTAACAAAAGTTGAGAGGCTCATGGCCAAGTACCTAACAAAAGTTGAGAGGCTCATGGCCAAGTACCTAACAAAAGTTGAGAGGCTCATGGCCAAGTACCTAACAAAAGTTGAGAGGCTCATGGCCAAGTTCCTAACAAAAGTTGAGAGGCTCATGGCCAAGTACCTAACAAAAGTTGAGCGGCTCATGGCCAAGTACCTAACAAAAGTTGAGAGGCTCATGGCCAAGTACCTAACAAAAGTTGAGAGGCTCATGGATAAGTTACAAATGTTGAGGGGCTCATGGCCAAGTACCGAACAAATGTTGAGGGGCTCATGGCCAAGTACCTAACAAAAGTTGAGGGACTCATGGCCAAGTACCTAACAAAAGTTGAGAGGCTCATGGCCAAGTACCTAACAAAAGTTGAGAGGCTCATGGCCAAGTACCTAACAAAAGTTGAGCGGCTCATGGCCAAGTACCTAACAAAAGTTGAGAGGCTCATGGCCAAGTTCCTAACAAAAGTTGAGAGGCTCATGGCCAAGTACCTAACAAAAGTTGAGAGGCTCATGGCCAAGTACCTAACAAAAGTTGAGAGGCTCATGGCCAAGTACCTAACAAATGTTGAGGGGCTCATGAATAAGTTACAAAAGTTGAGATTCTCATGGCCAAGTACCTAACAAAAGTTGCGAGGCTCATGAATAAGTTACAAATGTTGAGGGGCTCTATTAATTAACATCTAAATTAATTATTATAGGGGAGGGGATATTTTAAGGAAGGGGCTAATTTATAATGCTAAATTAATTATTATACAATGTGGAGACGACAATACAACAATAAATGAAAACACTGGCAATACTAATGCATAAGAGTATTTTGGAACTATCAAATAAATCCTAACATGGAAATTATAAAAGTCATTTCTTCAAATAAACTAACCTAACCTAACCTAACCTAACCTAACCTAACCTTACCTAACCTAACAAAAGTTGAGAGGCTCATGGCCAAGTACCTAACAAAAGTTGAGAGGCTCATGGCCAAGTACCTAACAAAAGTTGAGCGGCTCATGGCCAAGTACCTAACAAAAGTTGAGAGGCTCATGGCCAAGTTCCTAACAAAAGTTGAGAGGCTCATGGCCAAGTACCTAACAAAAGTTGAGAGGCTCATGGCCAAGTACCTAACAAAAGTTGAGAGGCTCATGGATAAGTTACAAATGTTGAGGGGCTCATGGCCAAGTACCGAACAAATGTTGAGGGGCTCATGGCCAAGTACCTAACAAAAGTTGAGCGGCTCATGGCCAAGTACCTAACAAAAGTTGAGAGGCTCATGGCCAAGTTCCTAACAAAAGTTGAGGGACTCATGGCCAAGTACCTAACAAAAGTTGAGAGGCTCATGGCCAAGTACCTAACAAAAGTTGAGGGGCTCATGGCCAAGTACCTAACAAAAGTTGAGCGGCTCATGGCCAAGTACCTAACAAAAGTTGAGAGGCTCATGGCCAAGTTCCTAACAAAAGTTGAGAGGCTCATGGCCAAGTACCTAACAAAAGTCTAGAGGCTCATGGCCAAGTACCTAACTGAAGTTGCGAGGCTCATGAATAAGTTACAAATGTTGAGGGGCTCTATTAATTAACATCTAAATTAATTATTATAGGGGAGGGGATATTTTAAGGAAGGGGCTAATTTATAATGCTAAATTAATTATTATACAATGTGGAGACGACAATACAACAATAAATGAAAACACTGGCAATACTAATGCATAAGAGTATTTTGGAACTATCAAATAAATCCTAACATGGAAATTATAAAAGTCATTTCTTCAAATAAACTAACCTAACCTAACCTAACCTAACCTAACCTAACCTAACCTAACCTTACCTAACCTAACAAAAGTTGAGAGGCTCATGGCCAAGTACCTAACAAAAGTTGAGAGGCTCATGGCCAAGTTCCTAACAAAAGTTGAGAGGCTCATGGCCAAGTACCTAACAAAAGTTGAGCGGCTCATGGCCAAGTACCTAACAAAAGTTGAGAGGCTCATGGCCAAGTACCTAACAAAAGTTGAGAGGCTCATGGATAAGTTACAAATGTTGAGGGGCTCATGGCCAAGTACCGAACAAATGTTGAGGGGCTCATGGCCAAGTACCTAACAAAAGTTGAGGGACTCATGGCCAAGTACCTAACAAAAGTTGAGAGGCTCATGGCCAAGTACCTAACAAAAGTTGAGAGGCTCATGGCCAAGTACCTAACAAAAGTTGAGCGGCTCATGGCCAAGTACCTAACAAAAGTTGAGAGGCTCATGGCCAAGTTCCTAACAAAAGTTGAGAGGCTCATGGCCAAGTACCTAACAAAAGTTGAGAGGCTCATGGCCAAGTACCTAACAAAAGTTGAGAGGCTCATGGCCAAGTACCTAACAAATGTTGAGGGGCTCATGAATAAGTTACAAAAGTTGAGATTCTCATGGCCAAGTACCTAACAAAAGTTGCGAGGCTCATGAATAAGTTACAAATGTTGAGGGGCTCTATTAATTAACATCTAAATTAATTATTATAGGGGAGGGGATATTTTAAGGAAGGGGCTAATTTATAATGCTAAATTAATTATTATACAATGTGGAGACGACAATACAACAATAAATGAAAACACTGGCAATACTAATGCATAAGAGTATTTTGGAACTATCAAATAAATCCTAACATGGAAATTATAAAAGTCATTTCTTCAAATAAACTAACCTAACCTAACCTAACCTAACCTAACCTAACCTTACCTAACCTAACAAAAGTTGAGAGGCTCATGGCCAAGTACCTAACAAAAGTTGAGAGGCTCATGGCCAAGTACCTAACAAAAGTTGAGCGGCTCATGGCCAAGTACCTAACAAAAGTTGAGAGGCTCATGGCCAAGTTCCTAACAAAAGTTGAGAGGCTCATGGCCAAGTACCTAACAAAAGTTGAGAGGCTCATGGCCAAGTACCTAACAAAAGTTGAGAGGCTCATGGATAAGTTACAAATGTTGAGGGGCTCATGGCCAAGTACCGAACAAATGTTGAGGGGCTCATGGCCAAGTACCTAACAAAAGTTGAGCGGCTCATGGCCAAGTACCTAACAAAAGTTGAGAGGCTCATGGCCAAGTTCCTAACAAAAGTTGAGGGACTCATGGCCAAGTACCTAACAAAAGTTGAGAGGCTCATGGCCAAGTACCTAACAAAAGTTGAGGGGCTCATGGCCAAGTACCTAACAAAAGTTGAGCGGCTCATGGCCAAGTACCTAACAAAAGTTGAGAGGCTCATGGCCAAGTTCCTAACAAAAGTTGAGAGGCTCATGGCCAAGTACCTAACAAAAGTCTAGAGGCTCATGGCCAAGTACCTAACTGAAGTTGCGAGGCTCATGAATAAGTTACAAATGTTGAGGGGCTCTATTAATTAACATCTAAATTAATTATTATAGGGGAGGGGATATTTTAAGGAAGGGGCTAATTTATAATGCTAAATTAATTATTATACAATGTGGAGACGACAATACAACAATAAATGAAAACACTGGCAATACTAATGCATAAGAGTATTTTGGAACTATCAAATAAATCCTAACATGGAAATTATAAAAGTCATTTCTTCAAATAAACTAACCTAACCTAACCTAACCTAACCTAACCTAACCTAACCTAACCTTACCTAACCTAACAAAAGTTGAGAGGCTCATGGCCAAGTACCTAACAAAAGTTGAGAGGCTCATGGCCAAGTACCTAACAAAAGTTGAGCGGCTCATGGCCAAGTACCTAACAAAAGTTGAGAGGCTCATGGCCAAGTTCCTAACAAAAGTTGAGAGGCTCATGGCCAAGTACCTAACAAAAGTTGAGAGGCTCATGGCCAAGTACCTAACAAAAGTTGAGAGGCTCATGGCCAAGTACCTAACAAAAGTTGAGAGGCTCATGGCCAAGTACCTAACAAAAGTTGAGGGGCTCATGGCCAAGTACATAACAAAAGTTGAGAGGCTCATGAATAAGTTACAAATGTTGAGGGGCTCAGGGCCAAGTACCTAACAAAAGTTGAGGGGCTCATGAATAAGTTACAAAAGTTGAGAGGCTCATGGCCAAGTACCTTACAAAAGTTGGACGCTCATGGCCAAGTACCTAACAAAAGTTGAGGGGCTCATGGCCAAGTACCTAAGAAAAGTTGAGGGACTCATGGCCAAGTACCTAACAAAAGTTGAGAGGCTCATGGCCAAGTACCTAACAAAAGTTGAGAGGCTCATGGCCAAGTACCTAACAAAAGTTGAGCGGCTCATGGCCAAGTACCTTACAAAAGTTGAGAGGCTCATGGCCAAGTTCCTAACAAAAGTTGAGAGGCTCATGGCCAAGTACCTAACAAAAGATGAGAGGCTCATGGCCAAGTACCTAACAAAAGTTGAGAGGCTCATGGCCAAGTACCTAACAAATGTTGAGGGGCTCATGAATAAGTTACAAAAGTTGAGAGGCTCATGGCCAAGTACATAACAAAAGTTGAGAGGCTCATGGCCAAGTTCCTAACAAAAGTTGAGAGGCTCATGGCCAAGTACCTAACAAAAGTTGAGAGGCTCATGGCCAAGTACCTAACAAATGTTGAGGGGCTCATGGCCAAGTACCTAACAAAAGTTGAGGGGCTCATGAATAAGTTACAAAAGTTGAGAGGCTCATGGCCAAGTACCTCACAAAAGTTGAGAGGCTCATGGCCAAGTACCTAACAAAAGTTGAGAGGCTCATGGCCAAGTACCTAACAAAAGTTGAGAGGCTCATGGCCAAAAACCTAACAAAAGTTGAGAGGCTCATGGCCAAGTACCTAACAAAAGTTGAGAGGCTCATGGCCAAGTACCTAACAAAAGTTGAGAGGCTCATGGCCAAGTACCTAACAAAAGTTGAGAGGCTCATGGCCAAGTACCTAACAAAAGTTGAGAGGCTCATGGCCAAGTACCTAACAAAAGTTGAGAGGCTCATGGCCAAGTACCTAACAAAAGTTGAGGGGCTCATGGCCAAGTACCTAACAAAAGTTGAGAGGCTCATGAATAAGTTACAAATGTTGAGGGGCTCAGGGCCAAGTACCTAACAAAAGTTGAGGGGCTCATGAATAAGTTACAAAAGATGAGAGGCTCATGGCCAAGTACCTTACAAAAGTTGGACGCTCATGGCCAAGTACCTAACAAAAGTTGAGAGGCTCATGGCCAAGTACCTAACAAAAGTTGAGAGGCTCATGGCCAAGTACCTAACAAAAGTTGAGCGGCTCATGGCCAAGTACCTTACAAAAGTTGAGAGGCTCATGGCCAAGTTCCTAACAAAAGTTGAGAGGCTCATGGCCAAGTACCTAACAAAAGTTGAGAGGCTCATGGCCAAGTACCTAACAAAAGTTGAGAGGCTCATGGCCAAGTACCTAACAAATGTTGAGGGGCTCATGAATAAGTTACAAAAGTTGAGAGGCTCATGGCCAAGTACCTAACAAAAGTTGAGGGGCTCATGGCCAAGTACCTAACAAAAGTTGAGGGGCTCATGGCCAAGTACCTAACAAAAGTTGAGGGGCTCATGAATAAGTTACAAAAGATGAGAGGCTCATGGCCAAGTACCTTACAAAAGTTGGACGCTCATGGCCAAGTACCTAACAAAAGTTGAGAGGCTCATGGCCAAGTACCTAACAAAAGTTGAGAGGCTCATGGCCAAGTACCTAACAAAAGTTGAGCGGCTCATGGCCAAGTACCTTACAAAAGTTGAGAGGCTCATGGCCAAGTTCCTAACAAAAGTTGAGAGGCTCATGGCCAAGTACCTAACAAAAGTTGAGAGGCTCATGGCCAAGTACCTAACAAAAGTTGAGAGGCTCATGGCCAAGTACCTAACAAATGTTGAGGGGCTCATGAATAAGTTACAAAAGTTGAGAGGCTCATGGCCAAGTACCTAACAAAAGTTGAGGGGCTCATGGCCAAGTACCTAACAAAAGTTGAGGGGCTCATGGCCAAGTACCTAACAAAAGTTGAGAGGCTCATGAATAAGTTACAAATGTTGAGGGGCTCAGGGCCAAGTACCTAACAAAAGTTGAGGGGCTCACGAATAAGTTACAAAAGTTGAGAGGCTCATGGCCAAGTACCTTACAAAAGTTGAGAGGCTCATGGCCAAGTACCTAACAAAAGTTGAGAGGCTCATGGCCAAGTACCTAACAAAAGTTGAGAGGCTCATGGCCAAGTACCTAACAAAAGTTGAGAGGCTCATGGCCAAGTACCTAACAAATGTTGAGGGGCTCATGAATAAGTTACAAAAGTTGAGAGGCTCATGGCCAAGTACCTAACAAAAGTTGCGAGGCTCATGAATAAGTTACAAATGTTGAGGGGCTCTATTAATTAACATCTAAATTAATTATTATAGGGGAGGGGATATTTTAAGGAAGGGGCTAATTTATAATGCTAAATTAATTATTATACAATGTGGAGACGACAATACAACAATAAATGAAAACACTGGCAATACTAATGCATAAGAGTATTTTGGAACTATCAAATAAATCCTAACATGGAAATTATAAAAGTCATTTCTTCAAATAAACTAACCTAACCTAACCTAACCTAACCTAACCTAACCTTACCTAACCTAACAAAAGTTGAGAGGCTCATGGCCAAGTACCTAACAAAAGTTGAGAGGCTCATGGCCAAGTACCTAACAAAAGTTGAGAGGCTCATGGCCAAGTACCTAACAAATGTTGAGGGGCTCATGAATAAGTTACAAAAGTTGAGAGGCTCATGGCCAAGTACCTAACAAAAGTTGCGAGGCTCATGAATAAGTTACAAATGTTGAGGGGCTCTATTAATTAACATCTAAATTAATTATTATAGGGGAGGGGATATTTTAAGGAAGGGGCTAATTTATAATACTAAATTAATTATTATACAATGTGGAGACGACAATACAACAATAAATGAAAACACTGGCAATACTAATGCATAAGAGTATTTTGGAACTATCAAATAAATCCTAACATGGAAATTATAAAAGTCATTTCTTCAAATAAACTAACCTAACCTAACCTAACCTAACCTAACCTAACCTTACCTAACCTAACAAAAGTTGAGAGGCTCATGGCCAAGTACCTAACAAAAGTTGAGAGGCTCATGGCCAAGTACCTAACAAAAGTTGAGCGGCTCATGGCCAAGTACCTAACAAAAGTTGAGAGGCTCATGGCCAAGTTCCTAACAAAAGTTGAGAGGCTCATGGCCAAGTACCTAACAAAAGTTGAGAGGCTCATGGCCAAGTACCTAACAAATGTTGAGGGGCTCATGAATAAGTTACAAAAGTTGAGAGGCTCATGGCCAAGTACCTAACAAAAGTTGAGGGGCTCATGGCCAAGTACCTAACAAAAGTTGAGGGGCTCATGGCCAAGTACCTAACAAAAGTTGAGAGGCTCATGAATAAGTTACAAATGTTGAGGGGCTCAGGGCCAAGTACCTAACAAAAGTTGAGGGGCTCACGAATAAGTTACAAAAGTTGAGAGGCTCATGGCCAAGTACCTTACAAAAGTTGAGAGGCTCATGGCCAAGTACCTAACAAAAGTTGAGAGGCTCATGGCCAAGTACCTAACAAAAGTTGAGAGGCTCATGGCCAAGTACCTAACAAAAGTTGAGAGGCTCATGGATAAGTTACAAATGTTGAGGGGCTCATGGCCAAGTACCTAACAAAAGTTGAGGGACTCATGGCCAAGTACCTAACAAAAGTTGAGAGGCTCATGGCCAAGTTCCTAACAAAAGTTGAGAGGCTCATGGCCAAGTACCTAACAAAAGTTGAGAGGCTCATGGCCAAATACCTAACAAAAGTTGAGGGGCTCATGGCCAAGTACCTAACAAAAGTTGAGGGGCTCATGGCCAAGTACCTAACAAAAGTTGAGAGGCTCATGAATAAGTTACAAATGTTGAGGGGCTCAGGGCCAAGTACCTAACAAAAGTTGAGGGGCTCACGAATAAGTTACAAAAGTTGAGAGGCTCATGGCCAAGTACCTTACAAAAGTTGAGAGGCTCATGGCCAAGTACCTAACAAAAGTTGAGAGGCTCATGGCCAAGTACCTAACAAAAGTTGAGAGGCTCATGGCCAAGTACCTAACAAAAGTTGAGAGGCTCATGGATAAGTTACAAATGTTGAGGGGCTCATGGCCAAGTACCTAACAAAAGTTGAGGGACTCATGGCCAAGTACCTAACAAAAGTTGAGAGGCTCATGGCCAAGTTCCTAACAAAAGTTGAGAGGCTCATGGCCAAGTACCTAACAAAAGTTGAGAGGCCCATGGCCAAATACCTAACAAAAGTTGAGAGGCTCATGGCCAAGTACCTAACAAATGTTGAGGGGCTCATGAATAAGTTACAAAAGTTGAGAGGCTCATGGCCAAGTACCTAACAAAAGTTGCGAGGCTCATGAATAAGTTACAAATGTTGAGGGGCTCTATTAATTAACATCTAAATTAATTATTATAGGGGAGGGGATATTTTAAGGAAGGGGCTAATTTATTATGCTAAATTAATTATTATACAATGTGGAGACGACAATACAACAATAAATGAAAACACTGGCAATACTAATGCATAAGAGTATTTTGGAACTATCAAATAAATCCTAACATGGAAATTATAAAAGTCATTTCTTCAAATAAACTAACCTAACCTAACCTTACCTAACCTAACCTAACCTTACCTAACCTAACAAAAGTTGAGAGGCTCATGGCCAAGTACCTAACAAAAGTTGAGAGGCTCATGGCCAAGTACCTAACAAAAGTTGAGAGGCTCATGGCCAAGTACCTAACAAATGTTGAGGGGCTCATGAATAAGTTACAAAAGTTGAGAGGCTCATGGCCAAGTACCTAACAAAAGTTGCGAGGCTCATGAATAAGTTACAAATGTTGAGGGGCTCTATTAATTAACATCTAAATTAATTATTATAGGGGAGGGGATATTTTAAGGAAGGGGCTAATTTATAATGCTAAATTAATTATTATACAATGTGGAGACGACAATACAACAATAAATGAAAACACTGGCAATACTAATGCATAAGAGTATTTTGGAACTATCAAATAAATCCTAACATGGAAATTATAAAAGTCATTTCTTCAAATAAACTAACCTAACCTAACCTAACCTAACCTAACCTAACCTTACCTAACCTAACAAAAGTTGAGAGGCTCATGGCCAAGTACCTAACAAAAGTTGAGAGGCTCATGGCCAAGTACCTAACAAAAGTTGAGCGGCTCATGGCCAAGTACCTAACAAAAGTTGAGAGGCTCATGGCCAAGTTCCTAACAAAAGTTGAGAGGCTCATGGCCAAGTACCTAACAAAAGTTGAGAGGCTCATGGCCAAGTACCTAACAAATGTTGAGGGGCTCATGAATAAGTTACAAAAGTTGAGAGGCTCATGGCCAAGTACCTAACAAAAGTTGAGGGGCTCATGGCCAAGTACCTAACAAAAGTTGAGGGGCTCATGGCCAAGTACCTAACAAAAGTTGAGAGGCTCATGAATAAGTTACAAATGTTGAGGGGCTCAGGGCCAAGTACCTAACAAAAGTTGAGGGGCTCACGAATAAGTTACAAAAGTTGAGAGGCTCATGGCCAAGTACCTTACAAAAGTTGAGAGGCTCATGGCCAAGTACCTAACAAAAGTTGAGAGGCTCATGGCCAAGTACCTAACAAAAGTTGAGAGGCTCATGGCCAAGTACCTAACAAAAGTTGAGAGGCTCATGGCCAAGTACCTAACAAAAGTTGAGAGGCTCATGGATAAGTTACAAATGTTGAGGGGCTCATGGCCAAGTACCTAACAAAAGTTGAGGGACTCATGGCCAAGTACCTAACAAAAGTTGAGAGGCTCATGGCCAAGTTCCTAACAAAAGTTGAGAGGCTCATGGCCAAGTACCTAACAAAAGTTGAGAGGCCCATGGCCAAATACCTAACAAAAGTTGAGAGGCTCATGGCCAAGTACCTAACAAATGTTGAGGGGCTCATGAATAAGTTACAAAAGTTGAGAGGCTCATGGCCAAGTACCTAACAAAAGTTGCGAGGCTCATGAATAAGTTACAAATGTTGAGGGGCTCTATTAATTAACATCTAAATTAATTATTATAGGGGAGGGGATATTTTAAGGAAGGGGCTAATTTATAATGCTAAATTAATTATTATACAATGTGGAGACGACAATACAACAATAAATGAAAACACTGGCAATACTAATGCATAAGAGTATTTTGGAACTATCAAATAAATCCTAACATGGAAATTATAAAAGTCATTTCTTCAAATAAACTAACCTAACCTAACCTTACCTAACCTAACCTAACCTTACCTAACCTAACAAAAGTTGAGAGGCTCATGGCCAAGTACCTAACAAAAGTTGAGAGGCTCATGGCCAAGTACCTAACAAAAGTTGAGAGGCTCATGGCCAAGTACCTAACAAATGTTGAGGGGCTCATGAATAAGTTACAAAAGTTGAGAGGCTCATGGCCAAGTACCTAACAAAAGTTGCGAGGCTCATGAATAAGTTACAAATGTTGAGGGGCTCTATTAATTAACATCTAAATTAATTATTATAGGGGAGGGGATATTTTAAGGAAGGGGCTAATTTATAATGCTAAATTAATTATTATACAATGTGGAGACGACAATACAACAATAAATGAAAACACTGGCAATACTAATGCATAAGAGTATTTTGGAACTATCAAATAAATCCTAACATGGAAATTATAAAAGTCATTTCTTCAAATAAACTAACCTAACCTAACCTAACCTAACCTAACCTAACCTTACCTAACCTAACAAAAGTTGAGAGGCTCATGGCCAAGTACCTAACAAAAGTTGAGAGGCTCATGGCCAAGTACCTAACAAAAGTTGAGCGGCTCATGGCCAAGTACCTAACAAAAGTTGAGAGGCTCATGGCCAAGTTCCTAACAAAAGTTGAGAGGCTCATGGCCAAGTACCTAACAAAAGTTGAGAGGCTCATGGCCAAGTACCTAACAAATGTTGAGGGGCTCATGAATAAGTTACAAAAGTTGAGAGGCTCATGGCCAAGTACCTAACAAAAGTTGAGGGGCTCATGGCCAAGTACCTAACAAAAGTTGAGGGGCTCATGGCCAAGTACCTAACAAAAGTTGAGAGGCTCATGAATAAGTTACAAATGTTGAGGGGCTCAGGGCCAAGTACCTAACAAAAGTTGAGGGGCTCACGAATAAGTTACAAAAGTTGAGAGGCTCATGGCCAAGTACCTTACAAAAGTTGAGAGGCTCATGGCCAAGTACCTAACAAAAGTTGAGAGGCTCATGGCCAAGTACCTAACAAAAGTTGAGAGGCTCATGGCCAAGTACCTAACAAAAGTTGAGAGGCTCATGGATAAGTTACAAATGTTGAGGGGCTCATGGCCAAGTACCGAACAAATGTTGAGGGGCTCATGGCCAAGTACCTAACAAAAGTTGAGGGACTCATGGCCAAGTACCTAACAAAAGTTGAGAGGCTCATGGCCAAGTTCCTAACAAAAGTTGAGAGGCTCATGGCCAAGTACCTAACAAAAGTTGAGAGGCTCATGGCCAAATACCTAACAAAAGTTGAGAGGCTCATGGCCAAGTACCTAACAAATGTTGAGGGGCTCATGAATAAGTTACAAAAGTTGAGAGGCTCATGGCCAAGTACCTAACAAAAGTTGCGAGGCTCATGAATAAGTTACAAATGTTGAGGGGCTCTATTAATTAACATCTAAATTAATTATTATAGGGGAGGGGATATTTTAAGGAAGGGGCTAATTTATAATGCTAAATTAATTATTATACAATGTGGAGACGACAATACAACAATAAATGAAAACACTGGCAATACTAATGCATAAGAGTATTTTGGAACTATCAAATAAATCCTAACATGGAAATTATAAAAGTCATTTCTTCAAATAAACTAACCTAACCTAACCTAACCTAACCTAAACTAACCTTACCTAACCTAACAAAAGTTGAGAGGCTCATGGCCAAGTACCTAACAAAAGTTGAGCGGCTCATGGCCAAGTACCTAACAAAAGTTGAGAGGCTCATGGCCAAGTTCCTAACAAAAGTTGAGAGGCTCATGGCCAAGTACATAACAAAAGTTGAGAGGCTCATGGCCAAGTACCTAACAAAAGTTGAGAGGCTCATGGATAAGTTACAAATGTTGAGGGGCTCATGGCCAAGTACCGAACAAATGTTGAGGGGCTCATGGCCAAGTACCTAACAAAAGTTGAGCGGCTCATGGCCAAGTACCTAACAAAAGTTGAGAGGCTCATGGCCAAGTTCCTAACAAAAGTTGAGAGGCTCATGGCCAAGTACCTAACAAAAGTTGAGAGGCTCATGGCCAAGTACCTAACAAAAGTTGAGAGGCTCATGGCCAAGTACCTAACAAAAGTTGCGAGGCTCATGACTAAATTACAAATGTTGAGGGGCTCTATAAATTAACATCTAAATTAATTATTATAGGGGTGGGGATATTTTAAGGAAGGGGCTAATTTATAATGCTAAATTAATTATTATACAATGTGGAGACGACAATACAACAATAAATGAAAACACTGGCAATACTAATGCATAAGAGTATTTTGGAACTATCAAATAAATCCTAACATGGAAATTAAAAAAGTCATTTCTTCAAATAAACTAACCTAACCTAACCTAACCTAACCTAACCTAACCTAACCTAACAAAAGTTGAGAGGCTCATGGCCAAGTACTTAACAAAAGTTGAGAGGCTCATGGCCAAGTACCTTACAAAAGTTGAGCGGCTCATGGCCAAGTACCTAACAAAAGTTGAGAGGCTCATGGCCAAGTTCCAAACAAAAGTTGAGAGGCTCATGGCCAAGTACCTAACAAAAGTTGAGAGGCTCATGGCCAAGTTCCTAACAAAAGTTGAGAGGCTCATGGCCAAGTACCTAACAAAAGTTGAGAGGCTCATGGCCAAGTACCTAACAAAAGTTGAGAGGCTCATGGCCAAGTTCCTAACAAAAGTTGAGAGGCTCATGGCCAAATACCTAACAAAAGTTGAGAGGCTCATGGCCAAGTACCTAACAAAAGTTGAGCGGCTCATGGCCAAGTACCTAACAAAAGTTGAGCGGCTCATGGCCAAGTACCTAACAAAAGTTGAGAGGCTCATGGCCAAGTTCCTAACAAAAGTTGAGAGGCTCATGGCCAAGTACCTAACAAAAGTTGAGAGGCTCATGGCCAAGTACCTAACAAAAGTTGAGCGGCTCATGGCCAAGTACCTAACAAAAGTTGAGAGGCTCATGGCCAAGTTCCTAACAAAAGTTGAGAGGCTCATGGCCAAGTACCTAACAAAAGTTGAGAGGCTCATGGATAAGTTACAAATGTTGAGGGGCTCATGGCCATGAGCCCCTCAACATTTGTTCGGTACTTGGCCATGAGCCCCTCAACATTTGTAACTTATCCATGAGCCTCTCAACTTTTGTTAGGTACTTGGCCATGAGCCTCTCAACTTTTGTTAGGAACTTGGCCATGAGCCTCTCAACTTTTGTTAGGTACTTGGCCATGAGCCGCTCAACTTTTGTTAGGTACTTGGCCATGAGCCTCTCAACTTTTGTTAGGTACTTGGCCATGAGCCTCTCAACTTTTGTTAGGAACTTGGCCATGAGCCTCTCAACTTTTGTTAGGTACTTGGCCATGAGCCGCTCAACTTTTGTTAGGTACTTGGCCATGAGCCGCTCAACTTTTGTTAGGTACTTGGCCATGAGCCTCTCAACTTTTGTTAGGTATTTGGCCATGAGCCTCTCAACTTTTGTTAGGAACTTGGCCATGAGCCTCTCAACTTTTGTTAGGTACTTGGCCATGAGCCTCTCAACTTTTGTTAGGTACTTGGCCATGAGCCTCTCAACTTTTGTTAGGAACTTGGCCATGAGCCTCTCAACTTTTGTTAGGTACTTGGCCATGAGCCTCTCAACTTTTGTTTGGAACTTGGCCATGAGCCTCTCAACTTTTGTTAGGTACTTGGCCATGAGCCGCTCAACTTTTGTAAGGTACTTGGCCATGAGCCTCTCAACTTTTGTTAAGTACTTGGCCATGAGCCTCTCAACTTTTGTTAGGTTAGGTTAGGTTAGGTTAGGTTAGGTTAGGTTAGGTTAGTTTATTTGAAGAAATGACTTTTTTAATTTCCATGTTAGGATTTATTTGATAGTTCCAAAATACTCTTATGCATTAGTATTGCCAGTGTTTTCATTTATTGTTGTATTGTCGTCTCCACATTGTATAATAATTAATTTAGCATTATAAATTAGCCCCTTCCTTAAAATATCCCCACCCCTATAATTATTAATTTAGATGTTAATTTATAGAGCCCCTCAACATTTGTAACTTAGTCATGAGCCTCGCAACTTTTGTTAGGTACTTGGCCATGAGCCTCTCAACTTTTGTTAGGTACTTGGCCATGAGCCTCTCAACTTTTGTTAGGTACTTGGCCATGAGCCGCTCAACTTTTGTTAGGTACTTGGCCATGAGCCTCTCAACTTTTGTTAGGAACTTGGCCATGAGCCTCTCAACTTTTGTTAGGTACTTGGCCATGAGCCGCTCAACTTTTGTTAGGTACTTGGCCATGAGCCTCTCAACTTTTGTTAGGTACTTGGCCATGAGCCTCTCAACTTTTGTTAGGTACTTGGCCATGAGTCCCTCAACTTTTGTTAGGTACTTGGCCATGAGCCCCTCAACATTTGTTCGGTACTTGGCCATGAGCCCCTCAACATTTGTAACTTATCCATGAGACTCTCAACTTTTGTTAGGTACTTGGCCATGAGCCTCTCAACTTTTGTTAGGAACTTGGCCATGAGCCTCTCAACTTTTGTTAGGTACTTGGCCATGAGCCGCTCAACTTTTGTTAGGTACTTGGCCATGAGCCTCTCAACTTTTGTTAGGTACTTGGCCATGAGCCTCTCAACTTTTGTTAGGTACTTGGCCATGAGCCGCTCAACTTTTGTTAGGTACTTGGCCATGAGCCTCTCAACTTTTGTTAGGTACTTGGCCATGAGCCTCTCAACTTTTGTTAGGAACTTGGCCATGAGCCTCTCAACTTTTGTTAGGTACTTGGCCATGAGCCGCTCAACTTTTGTTAGGTACTTGGCCATGAGCCCCTCAACATTTGTTCGGTACTTGGCCATGAGCCCCTCAACATTTGTAACTTATCCATGAGCCTCTCAACTTTTGTTAGGTACTTGGCCATGAGCCTCTCAACTTTTGTTAGGTACTTGGCCATGAGCCTCTCAACTTTTGTTAGGAACTTGGCCATGAGCCTCTCAACTTTTGTTAGGTACTTGGCCATGAGCCGCTCAACTTTTGTTAGGTACTTAACCATGAGCCTCTCAACTTTTGTTAGGTACTTGGCCATGAGCCTCTCAACTTTTGTTAGGTTAGGTAAGGTTAGGTTAGGTTAGGTTAGGTTAGGTTAGGTTAGTTTATTTGAAGAAATGACTTTTATAATTTCCATGTTAGGATTTATTTGATAGTTCCAAAATACTCTTATGCATTAGTATTGCCAGTGTTTTCATTTATTGTTGTATTGTCGTCTCCACATTGTATAATAATTAATTTAGCATTATAAATTAGCCCCTTCCTTAAAATATCCCCTCCCCTATAATAATTAATTTAGATGTTAATTAATAGAGCCCCTCAACATTCCTAACAATTTTTTGTTAGGAATGTTGAGAACATTACCTAACAAAAGTTGAGAGGCTCATGGCCAAGTACCTAACAAAAGTTGAGCGGCTCATGGCCAAGTACCTAACAAAAGTTGAGAGGCTCATGGCCAAGTTCCTAACAAAAGTTGAGAGGCTCATGGCCAAGTACCTAACAAAAGTTGAGAGGCTCATGGATAAGTTACAAATGTTGAGGGGCTCATGGCCAAGTACCGAACAAATGTTGAGGGGCTCATGGCCAAGTACCTAACAAAAGTTGAGGGACTCATGGCCAAGTACCTAACAAAAGTTGAGAGGCTCATGGCCAAGTACCTAACAAAAGTTGAGAGGCTCATGGCCAAGTACCTAACAAAAGTTGAGCGGCTCATGGCCAAGTACCTAACAAAAGTTGAGAGGCTCATGGCCAAGTTCCTAACAAAAGTTGAGAGGCTCATGGCCAAGTACCTAACAAAAGTTGAGCGGCTCATGGCCAAGTACCTAACAAAAGTTGAGAGGCTCATGGCCAAGTACCTAACAAAAGTTGAGAGGCTCATGGCCAAGTACCTAACAAAAGTTGCGAGGCTCATGACTAAGTTACAAATGTTGAGGGTCTCTATAAATTAACATCTAAATTAATTATTATAGGGGTGGGGATATTTTAAGGAAGGGGCTAATTTATAATGCTAAATTAATTATTTTCCAATGTGGAGACGACAATACAACAATAAATGAAAACACTGGCAATACTAATGCATAAGAGTATTTTGGAACTATCAAATAAATCCTAACATGGAAATTAAAAAAGTCATTTCTTCAAATAAACTAACCTAACCTAACCTAACCTAACCTAACCTAACAAAAGTTGAGAGGCTCATGGCCAAGTACTTAACAAAAGTTGAGAGGCTCATGGCCAAGTACCTTACAAAAGTTGAGCGGCTCATGGCCAAGTACCTAACAAAAGTTGAGAGGCTCATGGCCAAGTTCCAAACAAAAGTTGAGAGGCTCATGGCCAAGTACCTAACAAAAGTTGAGAGGCTCATGGCCAAGTACCTAACAAAAGTTGAGAGGCTCATGGCCAAGTACCTAACAAAAGTTGAGAGGCTCATGGATAAGTTACAAATGTTGAGGGGCTCATGGCCACGTAACGAACAAATGTTGAGGGGCTCATGGCCAAGTACCTAACAAAAGTTGAGGGACTCATGGCCAAGTACCTAACAAAAATTGAGCGGCTCATGAATAATCATGGCCAAGTACCTAACAAAAGTTGAGAGGCTCATGGCCAAGTACCTAACAAAAGTTGAGAGGCTCATGGCCAAGTACCTAACAAATGTTGAGGGGCTCATGAATAAGTTACAAAAGTTGAGAGGCTCATGGCCAAGTACCTAACAAAAGTTTAGGGGCTCATGGCCAAGTACCTAACAAAAGTTGAGAGGCTCATGAATAAGTTACAAATGTTGAGGGGCTCAGGGCCAAGTACCTAACAAAAGTTGAGGGGCTCATGAATAAGTTACAAAAGTTGAGAGGCTCATGGCCAAGTACCTAACAAATGTTGAGGGGCTCATGGCCAAGTACCTAACAAAAGTTGAGGGGCTCATGGCCAAGTACCTAACAAAAGTTGAGAGGCTTATGGCCAAGTACCTAACAAAAGTTGAGTGGCTCATGGCCAAGTACCTAACAAAAGTTGCGAGGCTCATGAATAAGTTACAAATGTTGAGGGGCTCTATTAATTAACATCTAAATTAATTATTATAGGGGAGGGGATATTTTAAGGAAGGGGCTAATTTATAATGCTAAATTAATTATTATACAATGTGGAGACGACAATACAACAATAAATGAAAACACTGGCAATACTAATGCATAAGAGTATTTTGGAACTATCAAATAAATCCTAACATGGAAATTAAAAAAGTCATTTCTTCAAATAAACTAACCTAACCTAACCTAACCTAACAAAAGTTGAGAGGCTCATGAATAAGTTACAAAAGTTGAGAGGCTCATGAATAAGTTACAAAAGTTGAGAGGCTCATGGCCAAGTACCTAACAAAAGTTGAGAGGCTCATGGCCAAGTACCTAACAAAAGTTGAGAGGCTCATGGATAAGTACCTAACAAAAGTTGAGAGGCTCATGGCCAAGTACCTAACAAAAGTTGAGCGGCTCATGGCCAAGTACCTAACAAAAGTTGAGAGGCTCATGGCCAAGTACCTAACAAAAGTTGAGAGGCTCATGGCCAAGTACCTAACAAAAGTTGAGCGGCTCATGGCCAAGTACCTAACAAAAGTTGAGAGGCTCATGGCCAAGTTCCTAACAAAAGTTGAGAGGCTCATGGCCAAGTACCTAACAAAAGTTGAGAGGCTCATGGATAAGTTACAAATGTTGAGGGGCTCATGGCCAAGTACCGAACAAATGTTGAGGGGCTCATGGCCATGAGCCCCTCAACATTTGTAACTTATCCATGAGCCTCTCAACTTTTGTTAGGTACTTGGCCATGAGCCTCTCAACTTTTGTTAGGAACTTGGCCATGAGCCTCTCAACTTTTGTTAGGTACTTGGCCATGAGCCGCTCAACTTTTGTTAGGTACTTGGCCATGAGCCTCTCAACTTTTGTTAGGTACTTGGCCATGAGCCTCTCAACTTTTGTTAGGAACTTGGCCATGAGCCTCTCAACTTTTGTTAGGTACTTGGCCATGAGCCGCTCAACTTTTGTTAGGTACTTGGCCATGAGCCGCTCAACTTTTGTTAGGTACTTGGCCATGAGCCTCTCAACTTTTGTTAGGTATTTGGCCATGAGCCTCTCAACTTTTGTTAGGAACTTGGCCATGAGCCTCTCAACTTTTGTTAGGTACTTGGCCATGAGCCTCTCAACTTTTGTTAGGTACTTGGCCATGAGCCTCTCAACTTTTGTTAGGAACTTGGCCATGAGCCTCTCAACTTTTGTTAGGTACTTGGCCATGAGCCTCTCAACTTTTGTTTGGAACTTGGCCATGAGCCTCTCAACTTTTGTTAGGTACTTGGCCATGAGCCGCTCAACTTTTGTAAGGTACTTGGCCATGAGCCTCTCAACTTTTGTTAAGTACTTGGCCATGAGCCTCTCAACTTTTGTTAGGTTAGGTTAGGTTAGGTTAGGTTAGGTTAGGTTAGGTTAGTTTATTTGAAGAAATGACTTTTTTAATTTCCATGTTAGGATTTATTTGATAGTTCCAAAATACTCTTATGCATTAGTATTGCCAGTGTTTTCATTTATTGTTGTATTGTCGTCTCCACATTGTATAATAATTAATTTAGCATTATAAATTAGCCCCTTCCTTAAAATATCCCCACCCCTATAATAATTAATTTAGATGTTAATTTATAGAGCCCCTCAACATTTGTAACTTAGTCATGAGCCTCGCAACTTTTGTTAGGTACTTGGCCATGAGCCTCTCAACTTTTGTTAGGTACTTGGCCATGAGCCTCTCAACTTTTGTTAGGTACTTGGCCATGAGCCGCTCAACTTTTGTTAGGTACTTGGCCATGAGCCTCTCAACTTTTGTTAGGAACTTGGCCATGAGCCTCTCAACTTTTGTTAGGTACTTGGCCATGAGCCGCTCAACTTTTGTTAGGTACTTGGCCATGAGCCTCTCAACTTTTGTTAGGTACTTGGCCATGAGCCTCTCAACTTTTGTTAGGTACTTGGCCATGAGTCCCTCAACTTTTGTTAGGTACTTGGCCATGAGCCCCTCAACATTTGTTCGGTACTTGGCCATGAGCCCCTCAACATTTGTAACTTATCCATGAGCCTCTCAACTTTTGTTAGGTACTTGGCCATGAGCCTCTCAACTTTTGTTAGGAACTTGGCCATGAGCCTCTCAACTTTTGTTAGGTACTTGGCCATGAGCCGCTCAACTTTTGTTAGGTACTTGGCCATGAGCCTCTCAACTTTTGTTAGGTACTTGGCCATGAGCCTCTCAACTTTTGTTAGGTACTTGGCCATGAGCCGCTCAACTTTTGTTAGGTACTTGGCCATGAGCCTCTCAACTTTTGTTAGGTACTTGGCCATGAGCCTCTCAACTTTTGTTAGGAACTTGGCCATGAGCCTCTCAACTTTTGTTAGGTACTTGGCCATGAGCCGCTCAACTTTTGTTAGGTACTTGGCCATGAGCCCCTCAACATTTGTTCGGTACTTGGCCATGAGCCCCTCAACATTTGTAACTTATCCATGAGCCTCTCAACTTTTGTTAGGTACTTGGCCATGAGCCTCTCAACTTTTGTTAGGTACTTGGCCATGAGCCTCTCAACTTTTGTTAGGAACTTGGCCATGAGCCTCTCAACTTTTGTTAGGTACTTGGCCATGAGCCGCTCAACTTTTGTTAGGTACTTAACCATGAGCCTCTCAACTTTTGTTAGGTACTTGGCCATGAGCCTCTCAACTTTTGTTAGGTTAGGTAAGGTTAGGTTAGGTTAGGTTAGGTTAGGTTAGGTTAGTTTATTTGAAGAAATGACTTTTATAATTTCCATGTTAGGATTTATTTGATAGTTCCAAAATACTCTTATGCATTAGTATTGCCAGTGTTTTCATTTATTGTTGTATTGTCGTCTCCACATTGTATAATAATTAATTTAGCATTATAAATTAGCCCCTTCCTTAAAATATCCCCTCCCCTATAATAATTAATTTAGATGTTAATTAATAGAGCCCCTCAACATTCCTAACAATTTTTTGTTAGGAATGTTGAGAACATTACCTAACAAAAGTTGAGAGGCTCATGGCCAAGTACCTAACAAAAGTTGAGCGGCTCATGGCCAAGTACCTAACAAAAGTTGAGAGGCTCATGGCCAAGTTCCTAACAAAAGTTGAGAGGCTCATGGCCAAGTACCTAACAAAAGTTGAGAGGCTCATGGATAAGTTACAAATGTTGAGGGGCTCATGGCCAAGTACCGAACAAATGTTGAGGGGCTCATGGCCAAGTACCTAACAAAAGTTGAGGGACTCATGGCCAAGTACCTAACAAAAGTTGAGAGGCTCATGGCCAAGTACCTAACAAAAGTTGAGAGGCTCATGGCCAAGTACCTAACAAAAGTTGAGCGGCTCATGGCCAAGTACCTAACAAAAGTTGAGAGGCTCATGGCCAAGTTCCTAACAAAAGTTGAGAGGCTCATGGCCAAGTACCTAACAAAAGTTGAGCGGCTCATGGCCAAGTACCTAACAAAAGTTGAGAGGCTCATGGCCAAGTACCTAACAAAAGTTGAGAGGCTCATGGCCAAAAACCTAACAAAAGTTGCGAGGCTCATGACTAAGTTACAAATGTTGAGGGTCTCTATAAATTAACATCTAAATTAATTATTATAGGGGTGGGGATATTTTAAGGAAGGGGCTAATTTATAATGCTAAATTAATTATTATACAATGTGGAGACGACAATACAACAATAAATGAAAACACTGGCAATACTAATGCATAAGAGTATTTTGGAACTATCAAATAAATCCTAACATGGAAATTATAAAAGTCATTTCTTCAAATAAACTAACCTAACCTAACCTTACCTAACCTAACCTAACCTTACCTAACCTAACAAAAGTTGAGAGGCTCATGGCCAAGTACCTAACAAAAGTTGAGAGGCTCATGGCCAAGTACCTAACAAAAGTTGAGAGGCTCATGGCCAAGTACCTAACAAATGTTGAGGGGCTCATGAATAAGTTACAAAAGTTGAGAGGCTCATGGCCAAGTACCTAACAAAAGTTGCGAGGCTCATGAATAAGTTACAAATGTTGAGGGGCTCTATTAATTAACATCTAAATTAATTATTATAGGGGAGGGGATATTTTAAGGAAGGGGCTAATTTATAATGCTAAATTAATTATTATACAATGTGGAGACGACAATACAACAATAAATGAAAACACTGGCAATACTAATGCATAAGAGTATTTTGGAACTATCAAATAAATCCTAACATGGAAATTATAAAAGTCATTTCTTCAAATAAACTAACCTAACCTAACCTAACCTAACCTAACCTAACCTTACCTAACCTAACAAAAGTTGAGAGGCTCATGGCCAAGTACCTAACAAAAGTTGAGAGGCTCATGGCCAAGTACCTAACAAAAGTTGAGCGGCTCATGGCCAAGTACCTAACAAAAGTTGAGAGGCTCATGGCCAAGTTCCTAACAAAAGTTGAGAGGCTCATGGCCAAGTACCTAACAAAAGTTGAGAGGCTCATGGCCAAGTACCTAACAAATGTTGAGGGGCTCATGAATAAGTTACAAAAGTTGAGAGGCTCATGGCCAAGTACCTAACAAAAGTTGAGGGGCTCATGGCCAAGTACCTAACAAAAGTTGAGGGGCTCATGGCCAAGTACCTAACAAAAGTTGAGAGGCTCATGAATAAGTTACAAATGTTGAGGGGCTCAGGGCCAAGTACCTAACAAAAGTTGAGGGGCTCACGAATAAGTTACAAAAGTTGAGAGGCTCATGGCCAAGTACCTTACAAAAGTTGAGAGGCTCATGGCCAAGTACCTAACAAAAGTTGAGAGGCTCATGGCCAAGTACCTAACAAAAGTTGAGAGGCTCATGGCCAAGTACCTAACAAAAGTTGAGAGGCTCATGGATAAGTTACAAATGTTGAGGGGCTCATGGCCAAGTACCGAACAAATGTTGAGGGGCTCATGGCCAAGTACCTAACAAAAGTTGAGGGACTCATGGCCAAGTACCTAACAAAAGTTGAGAGGCTCATGGCCAAGTTCCTAACAAAAGTTGAGAGGCTCATGGCCAAGTACCTAACAAAAGTTGAGAGGCTCATGGCCAAATACCTAACAAAAGTTGAGAGGCTCATGGCCAAGTACCTAACAAATGTTGAGGGGCTCATGAATAAGTTACAAAAGTTGAGAGGCTCATGGCCAAGTACCTAACAAAAGTTGCGAGGCTCATGAATAAGTTACAAATGTTGAGGGGCTCTATTAATTAACATCTAAATTAATTATTATAGGGGAGGGGATATTTTAAGGAAGGGGCTAATTTATAATGCTAAATTAATTATTATACAATGTGGAGACGACAATACAACAATAAATGAAAACACTGGCAATACTAATGCATAAGAGTATTTTGGAACTATCAAATAAATCCTAACATGGAAATTATAAAAGTCATTTCTTCAAATAAACTAACCTAACCTAACCTAACCTAACCTAAACTAACCTTACCTAACCTAACAAAAGTTGAGAGGCTCATGGCCAAGTACCTAACAAAAGTTGAGCGGCTCATGGCCAAGTACCTAACAAAAGTTGAGAGGCTCATGGCCAAGTTCCTAACAAAAGTTGAGAGGCTCATGGCCAAGTACCTAACAAAAGTTGAGAGGCTCATGGCCAAGTACCTAACAAAAGTTGAGAGGCTCATGGATAAGTTACAAATGTTGAGGGGCTCATGGCCAAGTACCGAACAAATGTTGAGGGGCTCATGGCCAAGTACCTAACAAAAGTTGAGCGGCTCATGGCCAAGTACCTAACAAAAGTTGAGAGGCTCATGGCCAAGTTCCTAACAAAAGTTGAGAGGCTCATGGCCAAGTACCTAACAAAAGTTGAGAGGCTCATGGCCAAGTACCTAACAAAAGTTGAGAGGCTCATGGCCAAGTACCTAACAAAAGTTGCGAGGCTCATGACTAAATTACAAATGTTGAGGGGCTCTATAAATTAACATCTAAATTAATTATTATAGGGGTGGGGATATTTTAAGGAAGGGGCTAATTTATAATGCTAAATTAATTATTATACAATGTGGAGACGACAATACAACAATAAATGAAAACACTGGCAATACTAATGCATAAGAGTATTTTGGAACTATCAAATAAATCCTAACATGGAAATTAAAAAAGTCATTTCTTCAAATAAACTAACCTAACCTAACCTAACCTAACCTAACCTAACCTAACCTAACAAAAGTTGAGAGGCTCATGGCCAAGTACTTAACAAAAGTTGAGAGGCTCATGGCCAAGTACCTTACAAAAGTTGAGCGGCTCATGGCCAAGTACCTAACAAAAGTTGAGAGGCTCATGGCCAAGTTCCAAACAAAAGTTGAGAGGCTCATGGCCAAGTACCTAACAAAAGTTGAGAGGCTCATGGCCAAGTTCCTAACAAAAGTTGAGAGGCTCATGGCCAAGTACCTAACAAAAGTTGAGAGGCTCATGGCCAAGTACCTAACAAAAGTTGAGAGGCTCATGGCCAAGTTCCTAACAAAAGTTGAGAGGCTCATGGCCAAATACCTAACAAAAGTTGAGAGGCTCATGGCCAAGTACCTAACAAAAGTTGAGCGGCTCATGGCCAAGTACCTAACAAAAGTTGAGCGGCTCATGGCCAAGTACCTAACAAAAGTTGAGAGGCTCATGGCCAAGTTCCTAACAAAAGTTGAGAGGCTCATGGCCAAGTACCTAACAAAAGTTGAGCGGCTCATGAATAATCATGGCCAAGTACCTAACAAAAGTTGAGAGGCTCATGGCCAAGTTCCTAACAAAAGTTGAGAGGCTCATGGCCAAGTACCTAACAAAAGTTGAGAGGCTCATGGATAAGTTACAAATGTTGAGGGGCTCATGGCCATGAGCCCCTCAACATTTGTTCGGTACTTGGCCATGAGCCCCTCAACATTTGTAACTTATCCATGAGCCTCTCAACTTTTGTTAGGTACTTGGCCATGAGCCTCTCAACTTTTGTTAGGAACTTGGCCATGAGCCTCTCAACTTTTGTTAGGTACTTGGCCATGAGCCGCTCAACTTTTGTTAGGTACTTGGCCATGAGCCTCTCAACTTTTGTTAGGTACTTGGCCATGAGCCTCTCAACTTTTGTTAGGAACTTGGCCATGAGCCTCTCAACTTTTGTTAGGTACTTGGCCATGAGCCGCTCAACTTTTGTTAGGTACTTGGCCATGAGCCGCTCAACTTTTGTTAGGTACTTGGCCATGAGCCTCTCAACTTTTGTTAGGTATTTGGCCATGAGCCTCTCAACTTTTGTTAGGAACTTGGCCATGAGCCTCTCAACTTTTGTTAGGTACTTGGCCATGAGCCTCTCAACTTTTGTTAGGTACTTGGCCATGAGCCTCTCAACTTTTGTTAGGAACTTGGCCATGAGCCTCTCAACTTTTGTTAGGTACTTGGCCATGAGCCTCTCAACTTTTGTTTGGAACTTGGCCATGAGCCTCTCAACTTTTGTTAGGTACTTGGCCATGAGCCGCTCAACTTTTGTAAGGTACTTGGCCATGAGCCTCTCAACTTTTGTTAAGTACTTGGCCATGAGCCTCTCAACTTTTGTTAGGTTAGGTTAGGTTAGGTTAGGTTAGGTTAGGTTAGGTTAGTTTATTTGAAGAAATGACTTTTTTAATTTCCATGTTAGGATTTATTTGATAGTTCCAAAATACTCTTATGCATTAGTATTGCCAGTGTTTTCATTTATTGTTGTATTGTCGTCTCCACATTGTATAATAATTAATTTAGCATTATAAATTAGCCCCTTCCTTAAAATATCCCCACCCCTATAATTATTAATTTAGATGTTAATTTATAGAGCCCCTCAACATTTGTAACTTAGTCATGAGCCTCGCAACTTTTGTTAGGTACTTGGCCATGAGCCTCTCAACTTTTGTTAGGTACTTGGCCATGAGCCTCTCAACTTTTGTTAGGTACTTGGCCATGAGCCGCTCAACTTTTGTTAGGTACTTGGCCATGAGCCTCTCAACTTTTGTTAGGAACTTGGCCATGAGCCTCTCAACTTTTGTTAGGTACTTGGCCATGAGCCGCTCAACTTTTGTTAGGTACTTGGCCATGAGCCTCTCAACTTTTGTTAGGTACTTGGCCATGAGCCTCTCAACTTTTGTTAGGTACTTGGCCATGAGTCCCTCAACTTTTGTTAGGTACTTGGCCATGAGCCCCTCAACATTTGTTCGGTACTTGGCCATGAGCCCCTCAACATTTGTAACTTATCCATGAGACTCTCAACTTTTGTTAGGTACTTGGCCATGAGCCTCTCAACTTTTGTTAGGAACTTGGCCATGAGCCTCTCAACTTTTGTTAGGTACTTGGCCATGAGCCGCTCAACTTTTGTTAGGTACTTGGCCATGAGCCTCTCAACTTTTGTTAGGTACTTGGCCATGAGCCTCTCAACTTTTGTTAGGTACTTGGCCATGAGCCGCTCAACTTTTGTTAGGTACTTGGCCATGAGCCTCTCAACTTTTGTTAGGTACTTGGCCATGAGCCTCTCAACTTTTGTTAGGAACTTGGCCATGAGCCTCTCAACTTTTGTTAGGTACTTGGCCATGAGCCGCTCAACTTTTGTTAGGTACTTGGCCATGAGCCCCTCAACATTTGTTCGGTACTTGGCCATGAGCCCCTCAACATTTGTAACTTATCCATGAGCCTCTCAACTTTTGTTAGGTACTTGGCCATGAGCCTCTCAACTTTTGTTAGGTACTTGGCCATGAGCCTCTCAACTTTTGTTAGGAACTTGGCCATGAGCCTCTCAACTTTTGTTAGGTACTTGGCCATGAGCCGCTCAACTTTTGTTAGGTACTTAACCATGAGCCTCTCAACTTTTGTTAGGTACTTGGCCATGAGCCTCTCAACTTTTGTTAGGTTAGGTAAGGTTAGGTTAGGTTAGGTTAGGTTAGGTTAGGTTAGTTTATTTGAAGAAATGACTTTTATAATTTCCATGTTAGGATTTATTTGATAGTTCCAAAATACTCTTATGCATTAGTATTGCCAGTGTTTTCATTTATTGTTGTATTGTCGTCTCCACATTGTATAATAATTAATTTAGCATTATAAATTAGCCCCTTCCTTAAAATATCCCCTCCCCTATAATAATTAATTTAGATGTTAATTAATAGAGCCCCTCAACATTCCTAACAATTTTTTGTTAGGAATGTTGAGAACATTACCTAACAAAAGTTGAGAGGCTCATGGCCAAGTACCTAACAAAAGTTGAGCGGCTCATGGCCAAGTACCTAACAAAAGTTGAGAGGCTCATGGCCAAGTTCCTAACAAAAGTTGAGAGGCTCATGGCCAAGTACCTAACAAAAGTTGAGAGGCTCATGGATAAGTTACAAATGTTGAGGGGCTCATGGCCAAGTACCGAACAAATGTTGAGGGGCTCATGGCCAAGTACCTAACAAAAGTTGAGGGACTCATGGCCAAGTACCTAACAAAAGTTGAGAGGCTCATGGCCAAGTACCTAACAAAAGTTGAGAGGCTCATGGCCAAGTACCTAACAAAAGTTGAGCGGCTCATGGCCAAGTACCTAACAAAAGTTGAGAGGCTCATGGCCAAGTTCCTAACAAAAGTTGAGAGGCTCATGGCCAAGTACCTAACAAAAGTTGAGCGGCTCATGGCCAAGTACCTAACAAAAGTTGAGAGGCTCATGGCCAAGTACCTAACAAAAGTTGAGAGGCTCATGGCCAAGTACCTAACAAAAGTTGCGAGGCTCATGACTAAGTTACAAATGTTGAGGGTCTCTATAAATTAACATCTAAATTAATTATTATAGGGGTGGGGATATTTTAAGGAAGGGGCTAATTTATAATGCTAAATTAATTATTTTCCAATGTGGAGACGACAATACAACAATAAATGAAAACACTGGCAATACTAATGCATAAGAGTATTTTGGAACTATCAAATAAATCCTAACATGGAAATTAAAAAAGTCATTTCTTCAAATAAACTAACCTAACCTAACCTAACCTAACCTAACCTAACAAAAGTTGAGAGGCTCATGGCCAAGTACTTAACAAAAGTTGAGAGGCTCATGGCCAAGTACCTTACAAAAGTTGAGCGGCTCATGGCCAAGTACCTAACAAAAGTTGAGAGGCTCATGGCCAAGTTCCAAACAAAAGTTGAGAGGCTCATGGCCAAGTACCTAACAAAAGTTGAGAGGCTCATGGCCAAGTACCTAACAAAAGTTGAGAGGCTCATGGCCAAGTACCTAACAAAAGTTGAGAGGCTCATGGATAAGTTACAAATGTTGAGGGGCTCATGGCCACGTAACGAACAAATGTTGAGGGGCTCATGGCCAAGTACCTAACAAAAGTTGAGGGACTCATGGCCAAGTACCTAACAAAAATTGAGCGGCTCATGAATAATCATGGCCAAGTACCTAACAAAAGTTGAGAGGCTCATGGCCAAGTACCTAACAAAAGTTGAGAGGCTCATGGCCAAGTACCTAACAAATGTTGAGGGGCTCATGAATAAGTTACAAAAGTTGAGAGGCTCATGGCCAAGTACCTAACAAAAGTTTAGGGGCTCATGGCCAAGTACCTAACAAAAGTTGAGAGGCTCATGAATAAGTTACAAATGTTGAGGGGCTCAGGGCCAAGTACCTAACAAAAGTTGAGGGGCTCATGAATAAGTTACAAAAGTTGAGAGGCTCATGGCCAAGTACCTAACAAATGTTGAGGGGCTCATGGCCAAGTACCTAACAAAAGTTGAGGGGCTCATGGCCAAGTACCTAACAAAAGTTGAGAGGCTTATGGCCAAGTACCTAACAAAAGTTGAGTGGCTCATGGCCAAGTACCTAACAAAAGTTGCGAGGCTCATGAATAAGTTACAAATGTTGAGGGGCTCTATTAATTAACATCTAAATTAATTATTATAGGGGAGGGGATATTTTAAGGAAGGGGCTAATTTATAATGCTAAATTAATTATTATACAATGTGGAGACGACAATACAACAATAAATGAAAACACTGGCAATACTAATGCATAAGAGTATTTTGGAACTATCAAATAAATCCTAACATGGAAATTAAAAAAGTCATTTCTTCAAATAAACTAACCTAACCTAACCTAACCTAACAAAAGTTGAGAGGCTCATGAATAAGTTACAAAAGTTGAGAGGCTCATGAATAAGTTACAAAAGTTGAGAGGCTCATGGCCAAGTACCTAACAAAAGTTGAGAGGCTCATGGCCAAGTACCTAACAAAAGTTGAGAGGCTCATGGATAAGTACCTAACAAAAGTTGAGAGGCTCATGGCCAAGTACCTAACAAAAGTTGAGCGGCTCATGGCCAAGTACCTAACAAAAGTTGAGAGGCTCATGGCCAAGTACCTAACAAAAGTTGAGAGGCTCATGGCCAAGTACCTAACAAAAGTTGAGCGGCTCATGGCCAAGTACCTAACAAAAGTTGAGAGGCTCATGGCCAAGTTCCTAACAAAAGTTGAGAGGCTCATGGCCAAGTACCTAACAAAAGTTGAGAGGCTCATGGATAAGTTACAAATGTTGAGGGGCTCATGGCCAAGTACCGAACAAATGTTGAGGGGCTCATGGCCATGAGCCCCTCAACATTTGTAACTTATCCATGAGCCTCTCAACTTTTGTTAGGTACTTGGCCATGAGCCTCTCAACTTTTGTTAGGAACTTGGCCATGAGCCTCTCAACTTTTGTTAGGTACTTGGCCATGAGCCGCTCAACTTTTGTTAGGTACTTGGCCATGAGCCTCTCAACTTTTGTTAGGTACTTGGCCATGAGCCTCTCAACTTTTGTTAGGAACTTGGCCATGAGCCTCTCAACTTTTGTTAGGTACTTGGCCATGAGCCGCTCAACTTTTGTTAGGTACTTGGCCATGAGCCGCTCAACTTTTGTTAGGTACTTGGCCATGAGCCTCTCAACTTTTGTTAGGTATTTGGCCATGAGCCTCTCAACTTTTGTTAGGAACTTGGCCATGAGCCTCTCAACTTTTGTTAGGTACTTGGCCATGAGCCTCTCAACTTTTGTTAGGTACTTGGCCATGAGCCTCTCAACTTTTGTTAGGAACTTGGCCATGAGCCTCTCAACTTTTGTTAGGTACTTGGCCATGAGCCTCTCAACTTTTGTTTGGAACTTGGCCATGAGCCTCTCAACTTTTGTTAGGTACTTGGCCATGAGCCGCTCAACTTTTGTAAGGTACTTGGCCATGAGCCTCTCAACTTTTGTTAAGTACTTGGCCATGAGCCTCTCAACTTTTGTTAGGTTAGGTTAGGTTAGGTTAGGTTAGGTTAGGTTAGGTTAGTTTATTTGAAGAAATGACTTTTTTAATTTCCATGTTAGGATTTATTTGATAGTTCCAAAATACTCTTATGCATTAGTATTGCCAGTGTTTTCATTTATTGTTGTATTGTCGTCTCCACATTGTATAATAATTAATTTAGCATTATAAATTAGCCCCTTCCTTAAAATATCCCCACCCCTATAATAATTAATTTAGATGTTAATTTATAGAGCCCCTCAACATTTGTAACTTAGTCATGAGCCTCGCAACTTTTGTTAGGTACTTGGCCATGAGCCTCTCAACTTTTGTTAGGTACTTGGCCATGAGCCTCTCAACTTTTGTTAGGTACTTGGCCATGAGCCGCTCAACTTTTGTTAGGTACTTGGCCATGAGCCTCTCAACTTTTGTTAGGAACTTGGCCATGAGCCTCTCAACTTTTGTTAGGTACTTGGCCATGAGCCGCTCAACTTTTGTTAGGTACTTGGCCATGAGCCTCTCAACTTTTGTTAGGTACTTGGCCATGAGCCTCTCAACTTTTGTTAGGTACTTGGCCATGAGTCCCTCAACTTTTGTTAGGTACTTGGCCATGAGCCCCTCAACATTTGTTCGGTACTTGGCCATGAGCCCCTCAACATTTGTAACTTATCCATGAGCCTCTCAACTTTTGTTAGGTACTTGGCCATGAGCCTCTCAACTTTTGTTAGGAACTTGGCCATGAGCCTCTCAACTTTTGTTAGGTACTTGGCCATGAGCCGCTCAACTTTTGTTAGGTACTTGGCCATGAGCCTCTCAACTTTTGTTAGGTACTTGGCCATGAGCCTCTCAACTTTTGTTAGGTACTTGGCCATGAGCCGCTCAACTTTTGTTAGGTACTTGGCCATGAGCCTCTCAACTTTTGTTAGGTACTTGGCCATGAGCCTCTCAACTTTTGTTAGGAACTTGGCCATGAGCCTCTCAACTTTTGTTAGGTACTTGGCCATGAGCCGCTCAACTTTTGTTAGGTACTTGGCCATGAGCCCCTCAACATTTGTTCGGTACTTGGCCATGAGCCCCTCAACATTTGTAACTTATCCATGAGCCTCTCAACTTTTGTTAGGTACTTGGCCATGAGCCTCTCAACTTTTGTTAGGTACTTGGCCATGAGCCTCTCAACTTTTGTTAGGAACTTGGCCATGAGCCTCTCAACTTTTGTTAGGTACTTGGCCATGAGCCGCTCAACTTTTGTTAGGTACTTAACCATGAGCCTCTCAACTTTTGTTAGGTACTTGGCCATGAGCCTCTCAACTTTTGTTAGGTTAGGTAAGGTTAGGTTAGGTTAGGTTAGGTTAGGTTAGGTTAGTTTATTTGAAGAAATGACTTTTATAATTTCCATGTTAGGATTTATTTGATAGTTCCAAAATACTCTTATGCATTAGTATTGCCAGTGTTTTCATTTATTGTTGTATTGTCGTCTCCACATTGTATAATAATTAATTTAGCATTATAAATTAGCCCCTTCCTTAAAATATCCCCTCCCCTATAATAATTAATTTAGATGTTAATTAATAGAGCCCCTCAACATTCCTAACAATTTTTTGTTAGGAATGTTGAGAACATTACCTAACAAAAGTTGAGAGGCTCATGGCCAAGTACCTAACAAAAGTTGAGCGGCTCATGGCCAAGTACCTAACAAAAGTTGAGAGGCTCATGGCCAAGTTCCTAACAAAAGTTGAGAGGCTCATGGCCAAGTACCTAACAAAAGTTGAGAGGCTCATGGATAAGTTACAAATGTTGAGGGGCTCATGGCCAAGTACCGAACAAATGTTGAGGGGCTCATGGCCAAGTACCTAACAAAAGTTGAGGGACTCATGGCCAAGTACCTAACAAAAGTTGAGAGGCTCATGGCCAAGTACCTAACAAAAGTTGAGAGGCTCATGGCCAAGTACCTAACAAAAGTTGAGCGGCTCATGGCCAAGTACCTAACAAAAGTTGAGAGGCTCATGGCCAAGTTCCTAACAAAAGTTGAGAGGCTCATGGCCAAGTACCTAACAAAAGTTGAGCGGCTCATGGCCAAGTACCTAACAAAAGTTGAGAGGCTCATGGCCAAGTACCTAACAAAAGTTGAGAGGCTCATGGCCAAGTACCTAACAAAAGTTGAGAGGCTCATGGCCAAGTACCTAACAAAAGTTGAGCGGCTCATGGCCAAGTACCTAACAAAAGTTGAGAGGCTCATGGCCAAGTTCCTAACAAAAGTTGAGAGGCTCATGGCCAAGTACCTAACAAAAGTTGAGAGGCTCATGGATAAGTTACAAATGTTGAGGGGCTCATGGCCAAGTACCGAACAAATGTTGAGGGGCTCATGGCCAAGTACCTAACAAAAGTTGAGGGACTCATGGCCAAGTACCTAACAAAAGTTGAGAGGCTCATGGCCAAGTACCTAACAAAAGTTGAGAGGCTCATGGCCAAGTACCTAACAAAAGTTGAGCGGCTCATGGCCAAGTACCTAACAAAAGTTGAGAGGCTCATGGCCAAGTTCCTAACAAAAGTTGAGAGGCTCATGGCCAAGTACCTAACAAAAGTTGAGCGGCTCATGGCCAAGTACCTAACAAAAGTTGAGAGGCTCATGGCCAAGTACCTAACAAAAGTTGAGAGGCTCATGGCCAAGTACCTAACAAAAGTTGCGAGGCTCATGACTAAGTTACAAATGTTGAGGGGCTCTATAAATTAACATCTAAATTAATTATTATAGGGGTGGGGATATTTTAAGGAAGGGGCTAATTTATAATGCTAAATTAATTATTATACAATGTGGAGACGACAATACAACAATAAATGAAAACACTGGCAATACTAATGCATAAGAGTATTTTGGAACTATCAAATAAATCCTAACATGGAAATTAAAAAAGTCATTTCTTCAAATAAACTAACCTAACCTAACCTAACCTAACCTAACCTAACCTAACCTAACAAAAGTTGAGAGGCTCATGGCCAAGTACTTAACAAAAGTTGAGAGGCTCATGGCCAAGTACCTTACAAAAGTTGAGCGGCTCATGGCCAAGTACCTAACAAAAGTTGAGAGGCTCATGGCCAAGTTCCAAACAAAAGTTGAGAGGCTCATGGCCAAGTACCTAACAAAAGTTGAGAGGCTCATGGCCAAGTTCCTAACAAAAGTTGAGAGGCTCATGGCCAAGTACCTAACAAAAGTTGAGAGGCTCATGGCCAAGTACCTAACAAAAGTTGAGAGGCTCATGGCCAAGTTCCTAACAAAAGTTGAGAGGCTCATGGCCAAATACCTAACAAAAGTTGAGAGGCTCATGGCCAAGTACCTAACAAAAGTTGAGCGGCTCATGGCCAAGTACCTAACAAAAGTTGAGCGGCTCATGGCCAAGTACCTAACAAAAGTTGAGAGGCTCATGGCCAAGTTCCTAACAAAAGTTGAGAGGCTCATGGCCAAGTACCTAACAAAAGTTGAGAGGCTCATGGCCAAGTACCTAACAAAAGTTGAGCGGCTCATGGCCAAGTACCTAACAAAAGTTGAGAGGCTCATGGCCAAGTTCCTAACAAAAGTTGAGAGGCTCATGGCCAAGTACCTAACAAAAGTTGAGAGGCTCATGGATAAGTTACAAATGTTGAGGGGCTCATGGCCATGAGCCCCTCAACATTTGTTCGGTACTTGGCCATGAGCCCCTCAACATTTGTAACTTATCCATGAGCCTCTCAACTTTTGTTAGGTACTTGGCCATGAGCCTCTCAACTTTTGTTAGGAACTTGGCCATGAGCCTCTCAACTTTTGTTAGGTACTTGGCCATGAGCCGCTCAACTTTTGTTAGGTACTTGGCCATGAGCCTCTCAACTTTTGTTAGGTACTTGGCCATGAGCCTCTCAACTTTTGTTAGGTACTTGGCCATGAGCCGCTCAACTTTTGTTAGGTACTTGGCCATGAGCCTCTCAACTTTTGTTAGGTACTTATCCATGAGCCTCTCAACTTTTGTTAGGTACTTGGCCATGAGCCTCTCAACTTTTGTTAGGTACTTGGCCATGAGCCTCTCAACTTTTGTAACTTATTCATGAGCCTCTCAACTTTTGTAACTTATTCATGAGCCTCTCAACTTTTGTTAGGTTAGGTTAGGTTAGGTTAGTTTATTTGAAGAAATGACTTTTTTAATTTCCATGTTAGGATTTATTTGATAGTTCCAAAATACTCTTATGCATTAGTATTGCCAGTGTTTTCATTTATTGTTGTATTGTCGTCTCCACATTGTATAATAATTAATTTAGCATTATAAATTAGCCCCTTCCTTAAAATATCCCCTCCCCTATAATAATTAATTTAGATGTTAATTAATAGAGCCCCTCAACATTTGTAACTTATTCATGAGCCTCGCAACTTTTGTTAGGTACTTGGCCATGAGCCACTCAACTTTTGTTAGGTACTTGGCCATAAGCCTCTCAACTTTTGTTAGGTACTTGGCCATGAGCCCCTCAACTTTTGTTAGGTACTTGGCCATGAGCCCCTCAACATTTGTTAGGTACTTGGCCATGAGCCTCTCAACTTTTGTAACTTATTCATGAGCCCCTCAACTTTTGTTAGGTACTTGGCCCTGAGCCCCTCAACATTTGTAACTTATTCATGAGCCTCTCAACTTTTGTTAGGTACTTGGCCATGAGCCCCTAAACTTTTGTTAGGTACTTGGCCATGAGCCTCTCAACTTTTGTAACTTATTCATGAGCCCCTCAACATTTGTTAGGTACTTGGCCATGAGCCTCTCAACTTTTGTTAGGTACTTGGCCATGAGCCTCTCAACTTTTGTTAGGTACTTGGCCATGATTATTCATGAGCCGCTCAATTTTTGTTAGGTACTTGGCCATGAGTCCCTCAACTTTTGTTAGGTACTTGGCCATGAGCCCCTCAACATTTGTTCGTTACGTGGCCATGAGCCCCTCAACATTTGTAACTTATCCATGAGCCTCTCAACTTTTGTTAGGTACTTGGCCATGAGCCTCTCAACTTTTGTTAGGTACTTGGCCATGAGCCTCTCAACTTTTGTTAGGTACTTGGCCATGAGCCTCTCAACTTTTGTTTGGAACTTGGCCATGAGCCTCTCAACTTTTGTTAGGTACTTGGCCATGAGCCGCTCAACTTTTGTAAGGTACTTGGCCATGAGCCTCTCAACTTTTGTTAAGTACTTGGCCATGAGCCTCTCAACTTTTGTTAGGTTAGGTTAGGTTAGGTTAGGTTAGGTTAGTTTATTTGAAGAAATGACTTTTTTAATTTCCATGTTAGGATTTATTTGATAGTTCCAAAATACTCTTATGCATTAGTATTGCCAGTGTTTTCATTTATTGTTGTATTGTCGTCTCCACATTGGAAAATAATTAATTTAGCATTATAAATTAGCCCCTTCCTTAAAATATCCCCACCCCTATAATAATTAATTTAGATGTTAATTTATAGAGACCCTCAACATTTGTAACTTAGTCATGAGCCTCGCAACTTTTGTTAGGTACTTGGCCATGAGCCTCTCAACTTTTGTTAGGTACTTGGCCATGAGCCTCTCAACTTTTGTTAGGTACTTGGCCATGAGCCGCTCAACTTTTGTTAGGTACTTGGCCATGAGCCTCTCAACTTTTGTTAGGAACTTGGCCATGAGCCTCTCAACTTTTGTTAGGTACTTGGCCATGAGCCGCTCAACTTTTGTTAGGTACTTGGCCATGAGCCTCTCAACTTTTGTTAGGTACTTGGCCATGAGCCTCTCAACTTTTGTTAGGTACTTGGCCATGAGTCCCTCAACTTTTGTTAGGTACTTGGCCATGAGCCCCTCAACATTTGTTCGGTACTTGGCCATGAGCCCCTCAACATTTGTAACTTATCCATGAGCCTCTCAACTTTTGTTAGGTACTTGGCCATGAGCCTCTCAACTTTTGTTAGGAACTTGGCCATGAGCCTCTCAACTTTTGTTAGGTACTTGGCCATGAGCCGCTCAACTTTTGTTAGGTACTTGGCCATGAGCCTCTCAACTTTTGTTAGGTAATGTTCTCAACATTCCTAACAAAAAATTGTTAGGAATGTTGAGGGGCTCTATTAATTAACATCTAAATTAATTATTATAGGGGAGGGGATATTTTAAGGAAGGGGCTAATTTATAATGCTAAATTAATTATTATACAATGTGGAGACGACAATACAACAATAAATGAAAACACTGGCAATACTAATGCATAAGAGTATTTTGGAACTATCAAATAAATCCTAACATGGAAATTATAAAAGTCATTTCTTCAAATAAACTAACCTAACCTAACCTAACCTAACCTAACCTAACCTTACCTAACCTAACAAAAGTTGAGAGGCTCATGGCCAAGTACCTAACAAAAGTTGAGAGGCTCATGGTTAAGTACCTAACAAAAGTTGAGCGGCTCATGGCCAAGTACCTAACAAAAGTTGAGAGGCTCATGGCCAAGTTCCTAACAAAAGTTGAGAGGCTCATGGCCAAGTACCTAACAAAAGTTGAGAGGCTCATGGCCAAGTACCTAACAAAAGTTGAGAGGCTCATGGATAAGTTACAAATGTTGAGGGGCTCATGGCCAAGTACCGAACAAATGTTGAGGGGCTCATGGCCAAGTACCTAACAAAAGTTGAGCGGCTCATGGCCAAGTACCTAACAAAAGTTGAGAGGCTCATGGCCAAGTTCCTAACAAAAGTTGAGAGGCTCATGGCCAAGTACCTAACAAAAGTTGAGAGGCTCATGGCCAAGTACCTAACAAAAGTTGAGCGGCTCATGGCCAAGTACCTAACAAAAGTTGAGAGGCTCATGGCCAAGTACCTAACAAAAGTTGAGAGGCTCATGGCCAAGTACCTAACAAAAGTTGAGCGGCTCATGGCCAAGTACCTAACAAAAGTTGAGAGGCTCATGGCCAAGTTCCTAACAAAAGTTGAGAGGCTCATGGCCAAGTACCTAACAAAAGTTGAGAGTCTCATGGATAAGTTACAAATGTTGAGGGGCTCATGGCCAAGTACCGAACAAATGTTGAGGGGCTCATGGCCAAGTACCTAACAAAAGTTGAGGGACTCATGGCCAAGTACCTAACAAAAGTTGAGAGGCTCATGGCCAAGTACCTAACAAAAGTTGAGAGGCTCATGGCCAAGTACCTAACAAAAGTTGAGCGGCTCATGGCCAAGTACCTAACAAAAGTTGAGAGGCTCATGGCCAAGTTCCTAACAAAAGTTGAGAGGCTCATGGCCAAGTACCTAACAAAAGTTGAGCGGCTCATGGCCAAGTACCTAACAAAAGTTGAGAGGCTCATGGCCAAGTACCTAACAAAAGTTGAGAGGCTCATGGCCAAGTACCTAACAAAAGTTGCGAGGCTCATGACTAAGTTACAAATGTTGAGGGGCTCTATAAATTAACATCTAAATTAATAATTATAGGGGTGGGGATATTTTAAGGAAGGGGCTAATTTATAATGCTAAATTAATTATTATACAATGTGGAGACGACAATACAACAATAAATGAAAACACTGGCAATACTAATGCATAAGAGTATTTTGGAACTATCAAATAAATCCTAACATGGAAATTAAAAAAGTCATTTCTTCAAATAAACTAACCTAACCTAACCTAACCTAACCTAACCTAACCTAACCTAACAAAAGTTGAGAGGCTCATGGCCAAGTACTTAACAAAAGTTGAGAGGCTCATGGCCAAGTACCTTACAAAAGTTGAGCGGCTCATGGCCAAGTACCTAACAAAAGTTGAGAGGCTCATGGCCAAGTTCCAAACAAAAGTTGAGAGGCTCATGGCCAAGTACCTAACAAAAGTTGAGAGGCTCATGGCCAAGTTCCTAACAAAAGTTGAGAGGCTCATGGCCAAGTACCTAACAAAAGTTGAGAGGCTCATGGCCAAGTACCTAACAAAAGTTGAGAGGCTCATGGCCAAGTTCCTAACAAAAGTTGAGAGGCTCATGGCCAAATACCTAACAAAAGTTGAGAGGCTCATGGCCAAGTACCTAACAAAAGTTGAGCGGCTCATGGCCAAGTACCTAACAAAAGTTGAGCGGCTCATGGCCAAGTACCTAACAAAAGTTGAGAGGCTCATGGCCAAGTTCCTAACAAAAGTTGAGAGGCTCATGGCCAAGTACCTAACAAAAGTTGAGAGGCTCATGGCCAAGTACCTAACAAAAGTTGAGCGGCTCATGGCCAAGTACCTAACAAAAGTTGAGAGGCTCATGGCCAAGTTCCTAACAAAAGTTGAGAGGCTCATGGCCAAGTACCTAACAAAAGTTGAGAGGCTCATGGATAAGTTACAAATGTTGAGGGGCTCATGGCCAAGTACCGAACAAATGTTGAGGGGCTCATGGCCATGAGCCCCTCAACATTTGTAACTTATCCATGAGCCTCTCAACTTTTGTTAGGTACTTGGCCATGAGCCTCTCAACTTTTGTTAGGAACTTGGCCATGAGCCTCTCAACTTTTGTTAGGTACTTGGCCATGATTATTCATGAGCCGCTCAACTTTTGTTAGGTACTTGGCCATGAGCCTCTCAACTTTTGTTAGGAACTTGGCCATGAGCCTCTCAACTTTTGTTAGGTACTTGGCCATGAGCCGCTCAACTTTTGTTAGGTACTTGGCCATGAGCCGCTCAACTTTTGTTAGGTACTTGGCCATGAGCCTCTCAACTTTTGTTAGGTATTTGGCCATGAGCCTCTCAACTTTTGTTAGGAACTTGGCCATGAGCCTCTCAACTTTTGTTAGGTACTTGGCCATGAGCCTCTCAACTTTTGTTAGGTACTTGGCCATGAGCCTCTCAACTTTTGTTAGGAACTTGGCCATGAGCCTCTCAACTTTTGTTAGGTACTTGGCCATGAGCCTCTCAACTTTTGTTTGGAACTTGGCCATGAGCCTCTCAACTTTTGTTAGGTACTTGGCCATGAGCCGCTCAACTTTTGTAAGGTACTTGGCCATGAGCCTCTCAACTTTTGTTAAGTACTTGGCCATGAGCCTCTCAACTTTTGTTAGGTTAGGTTAGGTTAGGTTAGGTTAGGTTAGGTTAGGTTAGTTTATTTGAAGAAATGACTTTTTTAATTTCCATGTTAGGATTTATTTGATAGTTCCAAAATACTCTTATGCATTAGTATTGCCAGTGTTTTCATTTATTGTTGTATTGTCGTCTCCACATTGTATAATAATTAATTTAGCATTATAAATTAGCCCCTTCCTTAAAATATCCCCACCCCTATAATAATTAATTTAGATGTTAATTTATAGAGCCCCTCAACATTTGTAATTTAGTCATGAGCCTCGCAACTTTTGTTAGGTACTTGGCCATGAGCCTCTCAACTTTTGTTAGGTACTTGGCCATGAGCCTCTCAACTTTTGTTAGGTACTTGGCCATGAGCCTCTCAACTTTTGTTAGGAACTTGGCCATGAGCCTCTCAACTTTTGTTAGGTACTTGGCCATGAGCCGCTCAACTTTTGTTAGGTACTTGGCCATGAGCCCCTCAACATTTGTTCGGTACTTGGCCATGAGCCCCTCAACATTTGTAACTTATCCATGAGCCTCTCAACTTTTGTTAGGTACTTGGCCATGAGCCTCTCAACTTTTGTTAGGTACTTGGCCATGAGCCTCTCAACTTTTGTTAGGAACTTGGCCATGAGCCTCTCAACTTTTGTTAGGTACTTGGCCATGAGCCGCTCAACTTTTGTTAGGTACTTGGCCATGAGCCTCTCAACTTTTGTTAGGTTAGGTAAGGTTAGTTTAGGTTAGGTTAGGTTAGGTTAGGTTAGGTTAGGTTAGGTTAGGTTAGGTTAGTTTATTTGAAGAAATGACTTTTATAATTTCCATGTTAGGATTTATTTGATAGTTCCAAAATACTCTTATGCATTAGTATTGCCAGTGTTTTCATTTATTGTTGTATTGTCGTCTCCACATTGTATAATAATTAATTTAGCATTATAAATTAGCCCCTTCCTTAAAATATCCCCTCCCCTATAATAATTAATTTAGATGTTAATTAATAGAGCCCCTCAACATTTGTAACTTATTCATGAGCCTCGCAACTTTTGTTAGGTACTTGGCCATGAGCCTCTCAACTTTTGTTAGGTACTTGGCCATGAGCCTCTCAACTTTTGTTAGGAACTTGGCCATGAGCCTCTCAACTTTTGTTAGGTACTTGGCCATGAGCCGCTCAGGGGTGGGGATATTTTAAGGAAGGGGCTAATTTATAATGCTAAATTAATTATTATACAATGTGGAGACGACAATACAACAATAAATGAAAACACTGGCAATATTAATGCATAAGAGTATTTTGGAACTATCAAATAAATCCTAACATGGAAATTAAAAAAGTCATTTCTTCAAATAAACTAACCTAACCTAACCTAACCTAACCTAACAAAAGTTGAGAGGCTCATGGCCAAGTACCTAACAAAAGTTGAGAGGCTCATGGCCAAGTACCTAACAAAAGTTGAGAGGCTCATGGCCAAGTACCTAACAAAAGTTGAGAGGCTCATGGCCAAGTACCTAACAAAAGTTGAGAGGCTCATGGCCAAGTACCTAACAAGAGTTGAGGGGCTCATGGCCAAGTACCTAACAAAAGTTGAGAGGCTCATGGCCAAGTACCTAACAAAAGTTGAGAGGCTCATGGCCAAGTACCTAACAAAAGTTGAGAGGCTCATGGATAAGTTACAAATGTTGAGGGGCTCATGGCCAAGTACCTTACAAAAGTTGAGAGGCTCATGGCCAAGTACCTAACAAAAGTTGAGAGGCTCATGGCCAAGTACCTAACAAAAGTTGAGGGGCTCATGAATAAGTTACAAAAGTTGAGAGGCTCATGGCCAAGTACCTAACAAAAGTTGAGGGACTCATGGCCAAGTACCTAACAAAAGTTGAGAGGCTCATGGCCAAGTACCTAACAAAAGTTGAGAGGCTCATGGCCAAGTACCTAACAAAAGTTGAGCGGCTCATGGCCAAGTACCTAACAAAAGTTGAGAGGCTCATGGCCAAGTTCCTAACAAAAGTTGAGAGGCTCATGGCCAAGTACCTAACAAAAGTTGAGAGGCTCATGGCCAAGTACCTAACAAAAGTTGCGAGGCTCATGAATAAGTTACAAATGTTGAGGGGCTCTATTAATTAACATCTAAATTAATTATTATAGGGGAGGGGATATTTTAAGGAAGGGGCTAATTTATAATGCTAAATTAATTATTATACAATGTGGAGACGACAATACAACAATAAATGAAAACACTGGCAATACTAATGCATAAGAGTATTTTGGAACTATCAAATAAATCCTAACATGGAAATTATAAAAGTCATTTCTTCAAATAAACTAACCTAACCTAACCTAACCTAACCTAACCTAACCTTACCTAACCTAACAAAAGTTGAGAGGCTCATGGCCAAGTACCTAACAAAAGTTGAGAGGCTCATGGTTAAGTACCTAACAAAAGTTGAGCGGCTCATGGCCAAGTACCTAACAAAAGTTGAGAGGCTCATGGCCAAGTTCCTAACAAAAGTTGAGAGGCTCATGGCCAAGTACCTAACAAAAGTTGAGAGGCTCATGGCCAAGTACCTAACAAAAGTTGAGAGGCTCATGGATAAGTTACAAATGTTGAGGGGCTCATGGCCAAGTACCGAACAAATGTTGAGGGGCTCATGGCCAAGTACCTAACAAAAGTTGAGCGGCTCATGGCCAAGTACCTAACAAAAGTTGAGAGGCTCATGGCCAAGTTCCTAACAAAAGTTGAGAGGCTCATGGCCAAGTACCTAACAAAAGTTGAGAGGCTCATGGCCAAGTACCTAACAAAAGTTGAGCGGCTCATGGCCAAGTACCTAACAAAAGTTGAGAGGCTCATGGCCAAGTACCTAACAAAAGTTGAGAGGCTCATGGCCAAGTACCTAACAAAAGTTGAGCGGCTCATGGCCAAGTACCTAACAAAAGTTGAGAGGCTCATGGCCAAGTTCCTAACAAAAGTTGAGAGGCTCATGGCCAAGTACCTAACAAAAGTTGAGAGGCTCATGGATAAGTTACAAATGTTGAGGGGCTCATGGCCAAGTACCGAACAAATGTTGAGGGGCTCATGGCCAAGTACCTAACAAAAGTTGAGGGACTCATGGCCAAGTACCTAACAAAAGTTGAGAGGCTCATGGCCAAGTACCTAACAAAAGTTGAGAGGCTCATGGCCAAGTACCTAACAAAAGTTGAGCGGCTCATGGCCAAGTACCTAACAAAAGTTGAGAGGCTCATGGCCAAGTTCCTAACAAAAGTTGAGAGGCTCATGGCCAAGTACCTAACAAAAGTTGAGCGGCTCATGGCCAAGTACCTAACAAAAGTTGAGAGGCTCATGGCCAAGTACCTAACAAAAGTTGAGAGGCTCATGGCCAAGTACCTAACAAAAGTTGCGAGGCTCATGACTAAGTTACAAATGTTGAGGGGCTCTATAAATTAACATCTAAATTAATTATTATAGGGGTGGGGATATTTTAAGGAAGGGGCTAATTTTATAATGCTAAATTAATTATTATACAATGTGGAGACGACAATACAACAATAAATGAAAACACTGGCAATACTAATGCATAAGAGTATTTTGGAACTATCAAATAAATCCTAACATGGAAATTAAAAAAGTCATTTCTTCAAATAAACTAACCTAACCTAACCTAACCTAACCTAACCTAACCTAACCTAACAAAAGTTGAGAGGCTCATGGCCAAGTACTTAACAAAAGTTGAGAGGCTCATGGCCAAGTACCTTACAAAAGTTGAGCGGCTCATGGCCAAGTACCTAACAAAAGTTGAGAGGCTCATGGCCAAGTTCCTAACAAAAGTTGAGAGGCTCATGGCCAAGTACCTAACAAAAGTTGAGAGGCTCATGGCCAAGTACCTAACAAAAGTTGAGAGGCTCATGGATAAGTTACAAATGTTGAGGGGCTCATGGCCAAGTACCGAACAAATGTTGAGGGGCTCATGGCCAAGTACCTAACAAAAGTTGAGCGGCTCATGGCCAAGTACCTAACAAAAGTTGAGAGGCTCATGGCCAAGTTCCTAACAAAAGTTGAGAGGCTCATGGCCAAGTACCTAACAAAAGTTGAGAGGCTCATGGCCAAGTACCTAACAAAAGTTGAGCGGCTCATGGCCAAGTACCTAACAAAAGTTGAGAGGCTCATGGCCAAGTACCTAACAAAAGTTGAGAGGCTCATGGCCAAGTACCTAACAAAAGTTGAGCGGCTCATGGCCAAGTACCTAACAAAAGTTGAGAGGCTCATGGCCAAGTTCCTAACAAAAGTTGAGAGGCTCATGGCCAAGTACCTAACAAAAGTTGAGAGGCTCATGGATAAGTTACAAAAGTTGAGGGGCTCATGGCCAAGTACCGAACAAATGTTGAGGGGCTCATGGCCAAGTACCTAACAAAAGTTGAGGGACTCATGGCCAAGTACCTAACAAAAGTTGAGAGGCTCATGGCCAAGTACCTAACAAAAGTTGAGAGGCTCATGGCCAAGTACCTAACAAAAGTTGAGCGGCTCATGGCCAAGTACCTAACAAAAGTTGAGAGGCTCATGGCCAAGTTCCTAACAAAAGTTGAGAGGCTCATGGCCAAGTACCTAACAAAAGTTGAGCGGCTCATGGCCAAGTACCTAACAAAAGTTGAGAGGCTCATGGCCAAGTACCTAACAAAAGTTGAGAGGCTCATGGCCAAGTACCTAACAAAAGTTGCGAGGCTCATGACTAAATTACAAATGTTGAGGGGCTCTATAAATTAACATCTTAATTAATTATTATAGGGGTGGGGATATTTTAAGGAAGGGGCTAATTTATAATGCTAAATTAATTATTATACAATGTGGAGACGACAATACAACAATAAATGAAAACACTGGCAATACTAATGCATAAGAGTATTTTGGAACTATCAAATAAATCCTAACATGGAAATTAAAAAAGTCATTTCTTCAAATAAACTAACCTAACCTAACCTAACCTAACCTAACCTAACCTAACCTAACAAAAGTTGAGAGGCTCATGGCCAAGTACTTAACAAAAGTTGAGAGGCTCATGGCCAAGTACCTTACAAAAGTTGAGCGGCTCATGGCCAAGTACCTAACAAAAGTTGAGAGGCTCATGGCCAAGTTCCAAACAAAAGTTGAGAGGCTCATGGCCAAGTACCTAACAAAAGTTGAGAGGCTCATGGCCAAGTACCTAACAAAAGTTGAGAGGCTCATGGCCAAGTACCTAACAAAAGTTGAGAGGCTCATGGATAAGTTACAAATGTTGAGGGGCTCATGGCCACGTAACGAACAAATGTTGAGGGGCTCATGACCAAGTACCTAACAAAAGTTGAGGGACTCATGGCCAAGTACCTAACAAAAATTGAGCGGCTCATGAATAATCATGGCCAAGTACCTAACAAAAGTTGAGAGGCTCATGGCCAAGTACCTAACAAAAGTTGAGAGGCTCATGGCCAAGTACCTAACAAATGTTGAGGGGCTCATGAATAAGTTACAAAAGTTGAGAGGCTCATGGCCAAGTACCTAACAAAAGTTTAGGGGCTCATGGCCAAGTACCTAACAAAAGTTGAGAGGCTCATGAATAAGTTACAAATGTTGAGGGGCTCAGGGCCAAGTACCTAACAAAAGTTGAGGGGCTCATGAATAAGTTACAAAAGTTGAGAGGCTCATGGCCAAGTACCTAACAAATGTTGAGGGGCTCATGGCCAAGTACCTAACAAAAGTTGAGGGGCTCATGGCCAAGTACCTAACAAAAGTTGAGAGGCTCATGGCCAAGTACCTAACAAAAGTTGAGTGGCTCATGGCCAAGTACCTAACAAAAGTTGCGAGGCTCATGAATAAGTTACAAATGTTGAGGGGCTCTATTAATTAACATCTAAATTAATTATTATAGGGGAGGGGATATTTTAAGGAAGGGGCTAATTTATAATGCTAAATTAATTATTATACAATGTGGAGACGACAATACAACAATAAATGAAAACACTGGCAATACTAATGCATAAGAGTATTTTGGAACTATCAAATAAATCCTAACATGGAAATTAAAAAAGTCATTTCTTCAAATAAACTAACCTAACCTAACCTAACCTAACAAAAGTTGAGAGGCTCATGAATAAGTTACAAAAGTTGAGAGGCTCATGAATAAGTTACAAAAGTTGAGAGGCTCATGGCCAAGTACCTAACAAAAGTTGAGAGGCTCATGGCCAAGTACCTAACAAAAGTTGAGAGGCTCATGGATAAGTTACAAATGTTGAGGGGCTCATGGCCACGTAACGAACAAATGTTGAGGGGCTCATGGCCAAGTACCTAACAAAAGTTGAGGGACTCATGGCCAAGTACCTAACAAAAGTTGAGAGGCTCATGGCCAAGTACCTAACAAAAGTTGAGCGGCTCATGAATAATCATGGCCAAGTACCTAACAAAAGTTGAGAGGCTCATGGCCAAGTACCTAACAAAAGTTGAGAGGCTCATGGCCAAGTACCTAACAAATGTTGAGGGGCTCATGAATAAGTTACAAAAGTTGAGAGGCTCATGGCCAAGTACCTAACAAAAGTTGAGGGGCTCATGGCCAAGTACCTAACAAAAGTTGAGAGGCTCATGAATAAGTTACAAATGTTGAGGGGCTCAGGGCCAAGTACCTAACAAAAGTTGAGGGGCTCATGAATAAGTTACAAAAGTTGAGAGGCTCATGGCCAAGTACCTAACAAATGTTGAGGGGCTCATGGCCAAGTACCTAACAAAAGTTGAGGGGCTCATGGCCAAGTACCTAACAAAAGTTGAGAGGCTCATGGCCAAGTACCTAACAAAAGTTGAGTGGCTCATGGCCAAGTACCTAACAAAAGTTGCGAGGCTCATGAATAAGTTACAAATGTTGAGGGGCTCTATTAATTAACATCTAAATTAATTATTATAGGGAAGGGGATATTTTAAGGAAGGGGCTAATTTATAATGCTAAATTAATTATTATACAATGTGGAGACGACAATACAACAATAAATGAAAACACTGGCAATACTAATGCATAAGAGTATTTTGGAACTATCAAATAAATCCTAACATGGAAATTAAAAAAGTCATTTCTTCAAATAAACTAACCTAACCTAACCTAACCTAACAAAAGTTGAGAGGCTCATGAATAAGTTACAAAAGTTGAGAGGCTCATGAATAAGTTACAAAAGTTGAGAGGCTCATGGCCAAGTACCTAACAAAAGTTGAGAGGCTCATGGCCAAGTACCTAACAAATGTTGAGGGGCTCATGGCCAAGTACCTTACAAAAGTTGAGGGGTTCATGGCCAAGTTCCTAACAAAAGTTGAGAGGCTCATTGCCAAGTACCTAACAAAAGTTGAGAGGCTCATGGCCAAGTACCTAACAAAAGTTGAGAGGCTCATGGATAAGTTACAAATGTTGAGGGGCTCATGGCCAAGTACCGAACAAATGTTGAGGGGCTCATGGCCAAGTACCTAACAAAAGTTGAGCGGCTCATGGCCAAGTACCTAACAAAAGTTGAGAGGCTCATGGCCAAGTTCCTAACAAAAGTTGAGAGGCTCATGGCCAAGTACCTAACAAAAGTTGAGAGGCTCATGGCCAAGTACCTAACAAAAGTTGAGCGGCTCATGGCCAAGTACCTAACAAAAGTTGAGAGGCTCATGGCCAAGTACCTAACAAAAGTTGAGAGGCTCATGGCCAAGTACCTAACAAAAGTTGAGCGGCTCATGGCCAAGTACCTAATAAAAGTTGAGAGGCTCATGGCCAAGTTCCTAACAAAAGTTGAGAGGCTCATGGCCAAGTACCTAACAAAAGTTGAGAGGCTCATGGATAAGTTACAAATGTTGAGGGGCTCATGGCCAAGTACCGAACAAATGTTGAGGGGCTCATGGCCAAGTACCTAACAAAAGTTGAGGGACTCATGGCCAAGTACCTAACAAAAGTTGAGAGGCTCATGGCCAAGTACCTAACAAAAGTTGAGAGGCTCATGGCCAAGTACCTAACAAAAGTTGAGCGGCTCATGGCCAAGTACCTAACAAAAGTTGAGAGGCTCATGGCCAAGTACCTAACAAAAGTTGCGAGGCTCATGAATAAGTTACAAATGTTGAGGGGCTCTATTAATTAACATCTAAATTAATTATTATAGGGGAGGGGATATTTTAAGGAAGGGGCTAATTTATAATGCTAAATTAATTATTATACAATGTGGAGACGACAATACAACAATAAATGAAAACACTGGCAATACTAATGCATAAGAGTATTTTGGAACTATCAAATAAATCCTAACATGGAAATTATAAAAGTCATTTCTTCAAATAAACTAACCTAACCTAACCTAACCTAACCTAACCTTACCTTACCTAACCTAACAAAAGTTGAGAGGCTCATGGCCAAGTACCTAACAAAAGTTGAGAGGCTCATGGTTAAGTACCTAACAAAAGTTGAGCGGCTCATGGCCAAGTACCTAACAAAAGTTGAGAGGCTCATGGCCAAGTTCCTAACAAAAGTTGAGAGGCTCATGGCCAAGTACCTAACAAAAGTTGAGAGGCTCATGGCCAAGTACCTAACAAAAGTTGAGAGGCTCATGGATAAGTTACAAATGTTGAGGGGCTCATGGCCAAGTACCGAACAAATGTTGAGGGGCTCATGGCCAAGTACCTAACAAAAGTTGAGCGGCTCATGGCCAAGTACCTAACAAAAGTTGAGAGGCTCATGGCCAAGTTCCTAACAAAAGTTGAGAGGCTCATGGCCAAGTACCTAACAAAAGTTGAGAGGCTCATGGCCAAGTACCTAACAAAAGTTGAGAGGCTCATGGATAAGTTACAAATGTTGAGGGGCTCATGGCCACGTAACGAACAAATGTTGAGGGGCTCATGGCCAAGTACCTAACAAAAGTTGAGGGACTCATGGCCAAGTACCTAACAAAAGTTGAGAGGCTCATGGCCAAGTACCTAACAAAAGTTGAGCGGCTCATGAATAATCATGGCCAAGTACCTAACAAAAGTTGAGAGGCTCATGGCCAAGTACCTAACAAAAGTTGAGAGGCTCATGGCCAAGTACCTAACAAATGTTGAGGGGCTCATGAATAAATTACAAAAGTTGAGAGGCTCATGGCCAAGTACCTAACAAAAGTTTAGGGGCTCATGGCCAAGTACCTAACAAAAGTTGAGAGGCTCATGAATAAGTTACAAATGTTGAGGGGCTCAGGGCCAAGTACCTAACAAAAGTTGAGGGGCTCATGAATAAGTTACAAAAGTTGAGAGGCTCATGGCCAAGTACCTAACAAATGTTGAGGGGCTCATGGCCAAGTACCTAACAAAAGTTGAGGGGCTCATGGCCAAGTACCTAACAAAAGTTGAGAGGCTCATGGCCAAGTACCTAACAAAAGTTGAGTGGCTCATGGCCAAGTACCTAACAAAAGTTGCGAGGCTCATGAATAAGTTACAAATGTTGAGGGGCTCTATTAATTAACATCTAAATTAATTATTATAGGGGAGGGGATATTTTAAGGAAGGGGCTAATTTATAATGCTAAATTAATTATTATACAATGTGGAGACGACAATACAACAATAAATGAAAACACTGGCAATACTAATGCATAAGAGTATTTTGGAACTATCAAATAAATCCTAACATGGAAATTAAAAAAGTCATTTCTTCAAATAAACTAACCTAACCTAACCTAACCTAACAAAAGTTGAGAGGCTCATGAATAAGTTACAAAAGTTGAGAGGCTCATGAATAAGTTACAAAAGTTGAGAGGCTCATGGCCAAGTACCTAACAAAAGTTGAGAGGCTCATGGCCAAGTACCTAACAAAAGTTGAGAGGCTCATGGATAAGTTACAAATGTTGAGGGGCTCATGGCCACGTAACGAACAAATGTTGAGGGGCTCATGGCCAAGTACCTAACAAAAGTTGAGGGACTCATGGCCAAGTACCTAACAAAAGTTGAGAGGCTCATGGCCAAGTACCTAACAAAAGTTGAGCGGCTCATGAATAATCATGGCCAAGTACCTAACAAAAGTTGAGAGGCTCATGGCCAAGTACCTAACAAAAGTTGAGAGGCTCATGGCCAAGTACCTAACAAATGTTGAGGGGCTCATGAATAAGTTACAAAAGTTGAGAGGCTCATGGCCAAGTACCTAACAAAAGTTGAGGGGCTCATGGCCAAGTACCTAACAAAAGTTGAGAGGCTCATGAATAAGTTACAAATGTTGAGGGGCTCAGGGCCAAGTACCTAACAAAAGTTGAGGGGCTCATGAATAAGTTACAAAAGTTGAGAGGCTCATGGCCAAGTACCTAACAAATGTTGAGGGGCTCATGGCCAAGTACCTAACAAAAGTTGAGGGGCTCATGGCCAAGTACCTAACAAAAGTTGAGAGGCTCATGGCCAAGTACCTAACAAAAGTTGAGTGGCTCATGGCCAAGTACCTAACAAAAGTTGCGAGGCCCATGAATAAGTTACAAATGTTGAGGGGCTCTATTAATTAACATCTAAATTAATTATTATTGGGGAGGGGATATTTTAAGGAAGGGGCTAATTTATAATGCTAAATTAATTATTATACAATGTGGAGACGGCAATACAACAATAAATGAAAACACTGGCAATACTAATGCATAAGAGTATTTTGGAACTATCAAATAAATCCTAACATGGAAATTAAAAAAGTCATTTCTTCAAATAAACTAACCTAACCTAACCTAACCTAACAAAAGTTGAGAGGCTCATGAATAAGTTACAAAAGTTGAGAGGCTCATGAATAAGTTACAAAAGTTGAGAGGCTCATGGCCAAGTACCTAACAAAAGTTGAGAGGCTCATGGCCAAGTACCTAACAAATGTTGAGGGGCTCATGGCCAAGTACCTAACAAAAGTTGAGGGGCTCATGGCCAAGTTCCTAACAAAAGTTGAGAGGCTCATGGCCAAGTACCTAACAAAAGTTGAGAGGCTCATGGCCAAGTACCTAACAAAAGTTGAGAGGCTCATGGATAAGTTACAAATGTTGAGGGGCTCATGGCCAAGTACCGAACAAATGTTGAGGGGCTCATGGCCAAGTACCTAACAAAAGTTGAGCGGCTCATGGCCATGTACCTTACAAAAGTTGAGAGGCTCATGGCCAAGTTCCTAACAAAAGTTGAGAGGCTCATGGCCAAGTACCTAACAAAAGTTGAGAGGCTCATGGCCAAGTACCTAACAAAAGTTGAAGGGCTCATGGCCAAGTACCTAACAAAAGTTGAGAGGCTCATGAATAAGTTACAAATGTTGAGGGGCTCAGGGCCAAGTCTCTAACAAAAGTTGAGGGGCTCATGAATAAGTTACAAAAGTTGAGAGGCTCATGGCCAAGTACCTTACAAAAGTTGAGAGGCTCATGGCCAAGTACCTAACAAAAGTTGAGAGGCTCATGGCCAAGTACCTAACAAAAGTTGAGAGGCTCATGGCCAAGTACCTAACAAAAGTTGAGCGGCTCATGAATAATCATGGCCAAGTACCTAACAAAAGTTGAGAGGCTCATGGCCAAGTACCTAACAAAAGTTGAGAGGCTCATGGCCAAGTACCTAACAAAAGTTGAGGGGCTCATGGCCAAGTACCTAACAAAAGTTGAGAGGCTCATGAATAAGTTACAAATGTTGAGGGGCTCAGGGCCAAGTACCTAACAAAAGTTGAGGGGCTCATGAATAAGTTACAAAAGTTGAGAGGCTCATGGCCAAGTACCTAACAAATGTTGAGGGGCTCATGGCCAAGTACCTAACAAAAGTTGAGGGGCTCATGGCCAAGTACCTAACAAAAGTTGAGAGGCTCATGGCCAAGTACCTAACAAAAGTTGAGTGGCTCATGGCCAAGTACCTAACAAAAGTTGCGAGGCTCATGAATAAGTTACAAATGTTGAGGGGCTCTATTAATTAACATCTAAATTAATTATTATAGGGAAGGGGATATTTTAAGGAAGGGGCTAATTTATAATGCTAAATTAATTATTATACAATGTGGAGACGACAATACAACAATAAATGAAAACACTGGCAATACTAATGCATAAGAGTATTTTGGAACTATCAAATAAATCCTAACATGGAAATTAAAAAAGTCATTTCTTCAAATAAACTAACCTAACCTAACCTAACCTAACAAAAGTTGAGAGGCTCATGAATAAGTTACAAAAGTTGAGAGGCTCATGAATAAGTTACAAAAGTTGAGAGGCTCATGGCCAAGTACCTAACAAAAGTTGAGAGGCTCATGGCCAAGTACCTAACAAATGTTGAGGGGCTCATGGCCAAGTACCTAACAAAAGTTGAGGGGTTCATGGCCAAGTTCCTAACAAAAGTTGAGAGGCTCATTGCCAAGTACCTAACAAAAGTTGAGAGGCTCATGGCCAAGTACCTAACAAAAGTTGAGAGGCTCATGGATAAGTTACAAATGTTGAGGGGCTCATGGCCAAGTACCGAACAAATGTTGAGGGGCTCATGGCCAAGTACCTAACAAAAGTTGAGCGGCTCATGGCCAAGTACCTAACAAAAGTTGAGAGGCTCATGGCCAAGTTCCTAACAAAAGTTGAGAGGCTCATGGCCAAGTACCTAACAAAAGTTGAGAGGCTCATGGCCAAGTACCTAACAAAAGTTGAGCGGCTCATGGCCAAGTACCTAACAAAAGTTGAGAGGCTCATGGCCAAGTACCTAACAAAAGTTGAGAGGCTCATGGCCAAGTACCTAACAAAAGTTGAGCGGCTCATGGCCAAGTACCTAATAAAAGTTGAGAGGCTCATGGCCAAGTTCCTAACAAAAGTTGAGAGGCTCATGGCCAAGTACCTAACAAAAGTTGAGAGGCTCATGGATAAGTTACAAATGTTGAGGGGCTCATGGCCAAGTACCGAACAAATGTTGAGGGGCTCATGGCCAAGTACCTAACAAAAGTTGAGGGACTCATGGCCAAGTACCTAACAAAAGTTGAGAGGCTCATGGCCAAGTACCTAACAAAAGTTGAGAGGCTCATGGCCAAGTACCTAACAAAAGTTGAGCGGCTCATGGCCAAGTACCTAACAAAAGTTGAGAGGCTCATGGCCAAGTACCTAACAAAAGTTGCGAGGCTCATGAATAAGTTACAAATGTTGAGGGGCTCTATTAATTAACATCTAAATTAATTATTTTAGGGGAGGGGATATTTTAAGGAAGGGGCTAATTTATAATGCTAAATTAATTATTATACAATGTGGAGACGACAATACAACAATAAATGAAAACACTGGCAATACTAATGCATAAGAGTATTTTGGAACTATCAAATAAATCCTAACATGGAAATTATAAAAGTCATTTCTTCAAATAAACTAACCTAACCTAACCTAACCTAACCTAACCTTACCTTACCTAACCTAACAAAAGTTGAGAGGCTCATGGCCAAGTACCTAACAAAAGTTGAGAGGCTCATGGTTAAGTACCTAACAAAAGTTGAGCGGCTCATGGCCAAGTACCTAACAAAAGTTGAGAGGCTCATGGCCAAGTTCCTAACAAAAGTTGAGAGGCTCATGGCCAAGTACCTAACAAAAGTTGAGAGGCTCATGGCCAAGTACCTAACAAAAGTTGAGAGGCTCATGGATAAGTTACAAATGTTGAGGGGCTCATGGCCAAGTACCGAACAAATGTTGAGGGGCTCATGGCCAAGTACCTAACAAAAGTTGAGCGGCTCATGGCCAAGTACCTAACAAAAGTTGAGAGGCTCATGGCCAAGTTCCTAACAAAAGTTGAGAGGCTCATGGCCAAGTACCTAACAAAAGTTGAGAGGCTCATGGCCAAGTACCTAACAAAAGTTGAGAGGCTCATGGATAAGTTACAAATGTTGAGGGGCTCATGGCCACGTAACGAACAAATGTTGAGGGGCTCATGGCCAAGTACCTAACAAAAGTTGAGGGACTCATGGCCAAGTACCTAACAAAAGTTGAGAGGCTCATGGCCAAGTACCTAACAAAAGTTGAGCGGCTCATGAATAATCATGGCCAAGTACCTAACAAAAGTTGAGAGGCTCATGGCCAAGTACCTAACAAAAGTTGAGAGGCTCATGGCCAAGTACCTAACAAATGTTGAGGGGCTCATGAATAAATTACAAAAGTTGAGAGGCTCATGGCCAAGTACCTAACAAATGTTGAGGGGCTCATGGCCAAGTACCTAACAAAAGTTGAGGGGCTCATGGCCAAGTACCTAACAAAAGTTGAGAGGCTCATGGCCAAGTACCTAACAAAAGTTGAGTGGCTCATGGCCAAGTACCTAACAAAAGTTGCGAGGCTCATGAATAAGTTACAAATGTTGAGGGGCTCTATTAATTAACATCTAAATTAATTATTATAGGGGAGGGGATATTTTAAGGAAGGGGCTAATTTATAATGCTAAATTAATTATTATACAATGTGGAGACGACAATACAACAATAAATGAAAACACTGGCAATACTAATGCATAAGAGTATTTTGGAACTATCAAATAAATCCTAACATGGAAATTAAAAAAGTCATTTCTTCAAATAAACTAACCTAACCTAACCTAACCTAACAAAAGTTGAGAGGCTCATGAATAAGTTACAAAAGTTGAGAGGCTCATGAATAAGTTACAAAAGTTGAGAGGCTCATGGCCAAGTACCTAACAAAAGTTGAGAGGCTCATGGCCAAGTACCTAACAAAAGTTGAGAGGCTCATGGATAAGTTACAAATGTTGAGGGGCTCATGGCCAAGTACCTAACAAAAGTTGAGGGACTCATGGCCAAGTACCTAACAAAAGTTGAGAGGCTCATGGCCAAGTACCTAACAAAAGTTGAGCGGCTCATGAATAATCATGGCCAAGTACCTAACAAAAGTTGAGAGGCTCATGGCCAAGTACCTAACAAAAGTTGAGAGGCTCATGGCCAAGTACCTAACAAATGTTGAGGGGCTCATGAATAAGTTACAAAAGTTGAGAGGCTCATGGCCAAGTACCTAACAAAAGTTGAGGGGCTCATGGCCAAGTACCTAACAAAAGTTGAGAGGCTCATGAATAAGTTACAAATGTTGAGGGGCTCAGGGCCAAGTACCTAACAAAAGTTGAGGGGCTCATGAATAAGTTACAAAAGTTGAGAGGCTCATGGCCAAGTACCTAACAAATGTTGAGGGGCTCATGGCCAAGTACCTAACAAAAGTTGAGGGGCTCATGGCCAAGTACCTAACAAAAGTTGAGAGGCTCATGGCCAAGTACCTAACAAAAGTTGAGTGGCTCATGGCCAAGTACCTAACAAAAGTTGCGAGGCCCATGAATAAGTTACAAATGTTGAGGGGCTCTATTAATTAACATCTAAATTAATTATTATTGGGGAGGGGATATTTTAAGGAAGGGGCTAATTTATAATGCTAAATTAATTATTATACAATGTGGAGACGGCAATACAACAATAAATGAAAACACTGGCAATACTAATGCATAAGAGTATTTTGGAACTATCAAATAAATCCTAACATGGAAATTAAAAAAGTCATTTCTTCAAATAAACTAACCTAACCTAACCTAACCTAACAAAAGTTGAGAGGCTCATGAATAAGTTACAAAAGTTGAGAGGCTCATGAATAAGTTACAAAAGTTGAGAGGCTCATGGCCAAGTACCTAACAAAAGTTGAGAGGCTCATGGCCAAGTACCTAACAAATGTTGAGGGGCTCATGGCCAAGTACCTAACAAAAGTTGAGGGGCTCATGGCCAAGTTCCTAACAAAAGTTGAGAGGCTCATGGCCAAGTACCTAACAAAAGTTGAGAGGCTCATGGCCAAGTAACTAACAAAAGTTGAGAGGCTCATGGATAAGTTACAAATGTTGAGGGGCTCATGGCCAAGTACCGAACAAATGTTGAGGGGCTCATGGCCAAGTACCTAACAAAAGTTGAGCGGCTCATGGCCATGTACCTTACAAAAGTTGAGAGGCTCATGGCCAAGTTCCTAACAAAAGTTGAGAGGCTCATGGCCAAGTACCTAACAAAAGTTGAGAGGCTCATGGCCAAGTACCTAACAAAAGTTGAAGGGCTCATGGCCAAGTACCTAACAAAAGTTGAGAGGCTCATGAATAAGTTACAAATGTTGAGGGGCTCAGGGCCAAGTCTCTAACAAAAGTTGAGGGGCTCATGAATAAGTTACAAAAGTTGAGAGGCTCATGGCCAAGTACCTTACAAAAGTTGAGAGGCTCATGGCCAAGTACCTAACAAAAGTTGAGAGGCTCATGGCCAAGTACCTAACAAAAGTTGAGAGGCTCATGGCCAAGTACCTAACAAAAGTTGAGAGGCTCATGGCCAAGTACCTAACAAAAGTCTAGAGGCTCATGGCCAAGTACCTAACTAAAGTTGCGAGGCTCATGAATAAGTTACAAATGTTGAGGGGCTCTATTAATTAACATCTAAATTAATTATTATAGGGGAGGGGATATTTTAAGGAAGGGGCTAATTTATAATGCTAAATTAATTATTATACAATGTGGAGACGACAATACAACAATAAATGAAAACACTGGCAATATTAATGCATAAGAGTATTTTGGAACTATCAAATAAATCCTAACATGGAAATTAAAAAAGTCATTTCTTCAAATAAACTAACCTAACCTAACCTAACCTAACCTAACAAAAGTTGAGAGGCTCATGGCCAAGTACCTAACAAAAGTTGAGAGGCTCATGGCCAAGTACCTAACAAAAGTTGAGAGGCTCATGGCCAAGTACCTAACAAAAGTTGAGAGGCTCATGGCCAAGTACCTAACAAAAGTTGAGAGGCTCATGGCCAAGTACCTAACAAAAGTTGAGGGGCTCATGGCCAAGTACCTAACAAAAGTTGAGAGGCTCATGGCCAAGTACCTAACAAAAGTTGAGAGGCTCATGGCCAAGTACCTAACAAAAGTTGAGCGGCTCATGGCCAAGTACCTAACAAAAGTTGAGAGGCTCATGGCCAAGTACCTAACAAAAGTTGAGGGGCTCATGAATAAGTTACAAAAGTTGAGAGGCTCATGGCCAAGTACCTTACAAAAGTTGAGAGGCTCATGGCCAAGTACCTAACAAAAGTTGAGGGGCTCATGAATAAGTTACAAAAGTTGAGAGGCTCATGGCCAAGTACCTAACAAAAGTTGAGGGACTCATGGCCAAGTACCTAACAAAAGTTGAGAGGCTCATGGCCAAGTTCCAAACAAAAGTTGAGAGGCTCATGGCCAAGTACCTAACAAAAGTTGAGAGGCTCATTGCCAAGTTCCTAACAAAAGTTGAGAGGCTCATGGCCAAGTACCTAACAAAAGTTGAGAGGCTCATGGCCAAGTACCTAACAAAAGTTGAGAGGCTCATGGCCAAGTTCCTAACAAAAGTTGAGAGGCTCATGGCCAAGTACCTAACAAAAGTTGAGAGGCTCATGGCCAAGTACCTAACAAAAGTTGAGCGGCTCATGGCCAAGTACCTAACAAAAGTTGAGAGGCTCATGGCCAAGTACCTAACAAAAGTTGAGAGGCTCATGGCCAAGTACCTAACAAAAGTTGAGCGGCTCATGGCCAAGTACCTAACAAAAGTTGAGAGGCTCATGGCCAAGTTCCTAACAAAAGTTGAGAGGCTCATGGCCAAGTACCTAACAAAAGTTGAGAGGCTCATGGATAAGTTACAAATGTTGAGGGGCTCACGGCCAAGTACCGAACAAATGTTGAGGGGCTCATGGCCTCTCAACTTTTGTTAGGTACTTGGCCATGAGCCTCTCAACTTTTGTTAGGAACTTGGCCATGAGCCTCTCAACTTTTGTTAGGTACTTGGCCATGAGCCGCTCAACTTTTGTTAGGTACTTGGCCATGAGCCGCTCAACTTTTGTTAGGTACTTGGCCATGAGCCTCTCAACTTTTGTTAGGTACTTGGCCATGAGCCTCTCAACTTTTGTTAGGAACTTGGCCATGAGCCTCTCAACTTTTGTTAGGTACTTGGCCATGAGCCTCTCAACTTTTGTTAGGTACTTGGCCATGAGCCTCTCAACTTTTGTTAGGAACTTGGCCATGAGCCTCTCAACTTTTGTTAGGTACTTGGCCATGAGCCTCTCAACTTTTGTTTGGAACTTGGCCATGAGCCTCTCAACTTTTGTTAGGTACTTGGCCATGAGCCGCTCAACTTTTGTAAGGTACTTGGCCATGAGCCTCTCAACTTTTGTTAAGTACTTGGCCATGAGCCTCTCAACTTTTGTTAGGTTAGGTTAGGTTAGGTTAGGTTAGGTTAGGTTAGGTTAGGTTAGGTTAGGTTAGTTTATTTGAAGAAATGACTTTTTTAATTTCCATGTTAGGATTTATTTGATAGTTCCAAAATACTCTTATGCATTAGTATTGCCAGTGTTTTCATTTATTGTTGTATTGTCGTCTCCACATTGTATAATAATTAATTTAGCATTATAAATTAGCCCCTTCCTTAAAATATCCCCACCCCTATAATAATTAATTTAGATGTTAATTTATAGAGCCCCTCAACATTTGTAACTTAGTCATGAGCCTCGCAACTTTTGTTAGGTACTTGGCCATGAGCCTCTCAACTTTTGTTAGGTACTTGGCCATGAGCCTCTCAACTTTTGTTAGGTACTTGGCCATGAGCCGCTCAACTTTTGATAGGTACTTGGCCATGAGCCTCTCAACTTTTGTTAGGTACTTGGCCATGAGTCCCTCAACTTTTGTTAGGTACTTGGCCATGAGCCCCTCAACATTTGTTCGGTACTTGGCCATGAGCCCCTCAACATTTGTAACTTATCCATGAGCCTCTCAACTTTTGTTAGGTACTTGGCCATGAGCCTCTCAACTTTTGTTAGGAACTTGGCCATGAGCCTCTCAACTTTTGTTAGGTACTTGGCCATGAGCCGCTCAACTTTTGTTAGGTACTTGGCCATGAGCCTCTCAACTTTTGTTAGGTACTTGGCCATGAGCCTCTCAACTTTTGTTAGGTACTTGGCCATGAGCCGCTCAACTTTTGTTAGGTACTTGGCCATGAGCCTCTCAACTTTTGTTAGGTACTTGGCCATGAGCCTCTCAACTTTTGTTAGGAACTTGGCCATGAGCCTCTCAACTTTTGTTAGGTACTTGGCCATGAGCCGCTCAACTTTTGTTAGGTACTTGGCCATGAGCCCCTCAACATTTGTTCGGTACTTGGCCATGAGCCCCTCAACATTTGTAACTTATCCATGAGCCTCTCAACTTTTGTTAGGAACTTGGCCATGAGCCTCTCAACTTTTGTTAGGTACTTGGCCATGAGCCGCTCAACTTTTGTTAGGTACTTAACCATGAGCCTCTCAACTTTTGTTAGGTACTTGGCCATGAGCCTCTCAACTTTTGTTAGGTTAGGTAAGGTTAGGTTAGGTTAGGTTAGGTTAGGTTAGGTTAGTTTATTTGAAGAAATGACTTTTATAATTTCCATGTTAGGATTTATTTGATAGTTCCAAAATACTCTTATGCATTAGTATTGCCAGTGTTTTCATTTATTGTTGTATTGTCGTCTCCACATTGTATAATAATTAATTTAGCATTATAAATTAGCCCCTTCCTTAAAATATCCCCTCCCCTATAATAATTAATTAAGATGTTAATTAATAGAGCCCCTCAACATTCCTAACAATTTTTTGTTAGGAATGTTGAGAACATTACCTAACAAAAGTTGAGAGGCTCATGGCCAAGTACCTAACAAAAGTTGAGCGGCTCATGGCCAAGTACCTAACAAAAGTTGAGAGGCTCATGGCCAAGTTCCTAACAAAAGTTGAGAGGCTCATGGCCAAGTACCTAACAAAAGTTGAGAGGCTCATGGATAAGTTACAAATGTTGAGGGGCTCATGGCCAAGTACCGAACAAATGTTGAGGGGCTCATGGCCAAGTACCTAACAAAAGTTGAGGGACTCATGGCCAAGTACCTAACAAAAGTTGAGAGGCTCATAGCCAAGTACCTAACAAAAGTTGAGAGGCTCATGGCCAAGTACCTAACAAAAGTTGAGCGGCTCATGGCCAAGTACCTAACAAAAGTTGAGAGGCTCATGGCCAAGTTCCTAACAAAAGTTGAGAGGCTCATGGCCAAGTACCTAACAAAAGTTGAGCGGCTCATGGCCAAGTACCTAACAAAAGTTGAGAGGCTCATGGCCAAGTACCTAACAAAAGTTGAGAGGCTCATGGCCAAGTACCTAACAAAAGTTGCGAGGCTCATGACTAAGTTACAAATGTTGAGGGGCTCTATAAATTAACATCTAAATTAATTATTATAGGGGTGGGGATATTTTAAGGAAGGGGCTAATTTATAATGCTAAATTAATTATTATACAATGTGGAGACGACAATACAACAATAAATGAAAACACTGGCAATACTAATGCATAAGAGTATTTTGGAACTATCAAATAAATCCTAACATGGAAATTAAAAAAGTCATTTCTTCAAATAAACTAACCTAACCTTTTTTTTTTTTTTTTTTTTTTTTTTTTTTTTTTAACGCTGAGAAATGCATTACGCATCCCCGCTCGTGGGGGACGAGTGGGGTATGTGGGACTCCTGTCGCTAGCGACAGTATACCCACTAAAAAACAGCGGTGTTCCCACATCGCCGTGATGGGAGGGCCATGGGAAACCGGCTCAGCCTTTACATCCACAACCCTCCCGGCGCATGCCCGCCTAGCTGGCGGGCCCCGCATGCCTCCCAAGTTGGGGGGCTACGGGAATGGCCGGGAACACCTGGCCATTCCCGTCCGACACTGGTGGAGATGTGTGCAATACAGGCAAGGGTGCCCCCGCACCCATTGCTTGCTGGTCTCCACCTGGGAGGAGCCGGAGATGACTATCGAACTGACGTCTTCTTCGACCCCTCCTCCGCCTTCGGAGCGGCGCCGCGTCGGGATCGTCCTCCCGTGCGCGCTCCGCCGCCTCCTTCTGGGACATGACGTGTTCACAGAAGGAGGCAACTGCCGCCCAGGACCTCTCATCCCTCAGCATAGCGTTAACCAAGCCGGGGAGCGAGAGGTCCGGTCCGATCACGGCGATGAGACTGCGGCGCGGCTCGGACCACGACGGGCACACCTCGAGGGTGTGCTGCGCTGCGTCCTCCGCCGCACCACAGTCGAGGCACGACGGCGTCCTCTCCCGTCCGATTCGGTGCAGGTACGATCCAAAACAACCGTGTCCGGACAGCACCTGCACCAGACGGAAGGAGAGGAACCCATGTGACCGCTCGAGCCAGTCTCGCAGGACTGGCCCAATCGCGTCGAGGGTTCGGCGGCCGAAGGCTGCGGTGGTGAGGTCCCTCGTCCAATGGACGACGATGGCGTCCCTCGCCTCCTGCCGGACGGCTTCCCGCTCTTCCGGGGCTGAGCGTTGTCCTCTCGCCCTCCGCCCCGCCGTCCATTCATATACTCTGGCAAGCACCCACGCCTCGAGTTCCCAAGGAGGGGTGCCGGCCAGAGCACATGCCGCCCCAAAAAAACTAACCTAACCTAACCTAACCTAACCTAACCTAACCTAACCTAACAAAAGTTGAGAGGCTCATGGCCAAGTACTTAACAAAAGTTGAGAGGCTCATGGCCAAGTACCTTACAAAAGTTGAGCGGCTCATGGCCAAGTACCTAACAAAAGTTGAGAGGCTCATGGCCAAGTTCCAAACAAAAGTTGAGAGGCTCATGGCCAAGTACCTAACAAAAGTTGAGAGGCTCATGGCCAAGTTCCTAACAAAAGTTGAGAGGCTCATGGCCAAGTACCTAACAAAAGTTGAGAGGCTCATGGCCAAGTACCTAACAAAAGTTGAGAGGCTCATGGATAAGTTACAAATGTTGAGGGGCTCATGGCCACGTAACGAACAAATGTTGAGGGGCTCATGGCCAAGTACCTAACAAAAGTTGAGGGACTCATGGCCAAGTACCTAACAAAAGTTGAGCGGCTCATGAATAATCATGGCCAAGTACCTAACAAAAGTTGAGAGGCTCATGGCCAAGTACCTAACAAAAGTTGAGAGGCTCATGGCCAAGTACCTAACAAATGTTGAGGGGCTCATGAATAAGTTACAAAAGTTGAGAGGCTCATGGCCAAGTACCTAACAAAAGTTTAGGGGCTCATGGCCAAGTACCTAACAAAAGTTGAGAGGCTCATGAATAAGTTACAAATGTTGAGGGGCTCAGGGCCAAGTACCTAACAAAAGTTGAGGGGCTCATGAATAAGTTACAAAAGTTGAGAGGCTCATGGCCAAGTACCTAACAAATGTTGAGGGGCTCATGGCCAAGTACCTAACAAAAGTTGAGGGGCTCATGGCCAAGTACCTAACAAAAGTTGAGAGGCTCATGGCCAAGTACCTAACAAAAGTTGAGTGGCTCATGGCCAAGTACCTAACAAAAGTTGCGAGGCTCATGAATAAGTTACAAATGTTGAGGGGCTCTATTAATTAACATCTAAATTAATTATTATAGGGGAGGGGATATTTTAAGGAAGGGGCTAATTTATAATGCTAAATTAATTATTATACAATGTGGAGACGACAATACAACAATAAATGAAAACACTGGCAATACTAATGCATAAGAGTATTTTGGAACTATCAAATAAATCCTAACATGGAAATTAAAAAAGTCATTTCTTCAAATAAACTAACCTAACCTAACCTAACCTAACAAAAGTTGAGAGGCTCATGAATAAGTTACAAAAGTTGAGAGGCTCATGAATAAGTTACAAAAGTTGAGAGGCTCATGGCCAAGTACCTAACAAAAGTTGAGAGGCTCATGGCCAAGTACCTAACAAAAGTTGAGAGGCTCATGGATAAGTTACAAATGTTGAGGGGCTCATGGCCACGTAACGAACAAATGTTGAGGGGCTCATGGCCAAGTACCTAACAAAAGTTGAGGGACTCATGGCCAAGTACCTAACAAAAGTTGAGAGGCTCATGGCCAAGTACCTAACAAAAGTTGAGCGGCTCATGAATAATCATGGCCAAGTACCTAACAAAAGTTGAGAGGCTCATGGCCAAGTACCTAACAAAAGTTGAGAGGCTCATGGCCAAGTACCTAACAAATGTTGAGGGGCTCATGAATAAGTTACAAAAGTTGAGAGGCTCATGGCCAAGTACCTAACAAAAGTTGAGGGGCTCATGGCCAAGTACCTAACAAAAGTTGAGAGGCTCATGAATAAGTTACAAATGTTGAGGGGCTCAGGGCCAAGTACCTAACAAAAGTTGAGGGGCTCATGAATAAGTTACAAAAGTTGAGAGGCTCATGGCCAAGTACCTAACAAATGTTGAGGGGCTCATGGCCAAGTACCTAACAAAAGTTGAGGGGCTCATGGCCAAGTACCTAACAAAAGTTGAGAGGCTCATGGCCAAGTACCTAACAAAAGTTGAGTGGCTCATGGCCAAGTACCTAACAAAAGTTGCGAGGCTCATGAATAAGTTACAAATGTTGAGGGGCTCTATTAATTAACATCTAAATTAATTATTATAGGGGAGGGGATATTTTAAGGAAGGGGCTAATTTATAATGCTAAATTAATTATTATACAATGTGGAGACGACAATACAACAATAAATGAAAACACTGGCAATACTAATGCATAAGAGTATTTTGGAACTATCAAATAAATCCTAACATGGAAATTAAAAAAGTCATTTCTTCAAATAAACTAACCTAACCTAACCTAACCTAACAAAAGTTGAGAGGCTCATGAATAAGTTACAAAAGTTGAGAGGCTCATGAATAAGTTACAAAAGTTGAGAGGCTCATGGCCAAGTACCTAACAAAAGTTGAGAGGCTCATGGCCAAGTACCTAACAAATGTTGAGGGGCTCATGGCCAAGTACCTAACAAAAGTTGAGGGGTTCATGGCCAAGTTCCTAACAAAAGTTGAGAGGCTCATTGCCAAGTACCTAACAAAAGTTGAGAGGCTCATGGCCAAGTACCTAACAAAAGTTGAGAGGCTCATGGATAAGTTACAAATGTTGAGGGGCTCATGGCCAAGTACCGAACAAATGTTGAGGGGCTCATGGCCAAGTACCTAACAAAAGTTGAGCGGCTCTTGGCCAAGTACCTAACAAAAGTTGAGAGGCTCATGGCCAAGTTCCTAACAAAAGTTGAGAGGCTCATGGCCAAGTACCTAACAAAAGTTGAGAGGCTCATGGCCAAGTACCTAACAAAAGTTGAGCGGCTCATGGCCAAGTACCTAACAAAAGTTGAGAGGCTCATGGCCAAGTACCTAACAAAAGTTGAGAGGCTCATGGCCAAGTACCTTACAAAAGTTGAGCGGCTCATGGCCAAGTACCTAATAAAAGTTGAGAGGCTCATGGCCAAGTTCCTAACAAAAGTTGAGAGGCTCATGGCCAAGTACCTAACAAAAGTTGAGAGGCTCATGGATAAGTTACAAATGTTGAGGGGCTCATGGCCAAGTACCGAACAAATGTTGAGGGGCTCATGGCCAAGTACCTAGCAAAAGTTGAGGGACTCATGGCCAAGTACCTAACAAAAGTTGAGAGGCTCATGGCCAAGTACCTAACAAAAGTTGAGAGGCTCATGGCCAAGTACCTAACAAAAGTTGAGCGGCTCATGGCCAAGTACCTAACAAAAGTTGAGAGGCTCATGGCCAAGTTCCTAACAAAAGTTGAGAGGCTCATGGCCAAGTACCTAACAAAAGTTGAGAGGCTCATGGCCAAGTACCTAACAAAAGTTGAGCGGCTCATGGCCAAGTACCTAACAAAAGTTGAGAGGCTCATGGATAAGTTACAAATGTTGAGGGGCTCATGGCCAAGTACCGAACAAATGTTGAGGGGCTCATGGCCAAGTACCTTACAAAAGTTGAGAGGCTCATGGCCAAGTACCTAACAAAAGTTGAGAGGCTCATGGCCAAGTACCTAACAAAAGTTGAGGGGCTCATGAATAAGTTACAAAAGTTGAGAGGCTCATGGCCAAGTACCTAACAAAAGTTGAGGGACTCATGGCCAAGTACCTAACAAAAGTTGAGAGGCTCATGGCCAAGTACCTAACAAAAGTTGAGAGGCTCATGGCCAAGTACCTAACAAAAGTTGAGCGGCTCATGGCCAAGTACCTAACAAAAGTTGAGAGGCTCATGGCCAAGTTCCTAACAAAAGTTGAGAGGCTCATGGCCAAGTACCTAACAAAAGTTGAGAGGCTCATGGCCAAGTACCTAACAAAAGTTGCGAGGCTCATGAATAAGTTACAAATGTTGAGGGGCTCTATTAATTAACATCTAAATTAATTATTATAGGGGAGGGGATATTTTAAGGAAGGGGCTAATTTATAATGCTAAATTAATTATTATACAATGTGGAGACGACAATACAACAATAAATGAAAACACTGGCAATACTAATGCATAAGAGTATTTTGGAACTATCAAATAAATCCTAACATGGAAATTATAAAAGTCATTTCTTCAAATAAACTAACCTAACCTAACCTAACCTAACCTTACCTTACCTAACCTAACAAAAGTTGAGAGGCTCATGGCCAAGTACCTAACAAAAGTTGAGAGACTCATGGTTAAGTACCTAACAAAAGTTGAGCGGCTCATGGCCAAGTACCTAACAAAAGTTGAGAGGCTCATGGCCAAGTTCCTAACAAAAGTTGAGAGGCTCATGGCCAAGTACCTAACAAAAGTTGAGAGGCTCATGGCCAAGTACCTAACAAAAGTTGAGAGGCTCATGGATAAGTTACAAATGTTGAGGGGCTCATGGCCAAGTACCGAACAAATGTTGAGGGGCTCATGGCCAAGTACCTAACAAAAGTTGAGCGGCTCATGGCCAAGTACCTAACAAAAGTTGAGAGGCTCATGGCCAAGTTCCTAACAAAAGTTGAGAGGCTCATGGCCAAGTACCTAACAAAAGTTGAGAGGCTCATGGCCAAGTACCTAACAAAAGTTGAGCGACTCATGGCCAAGTACCTAACAAAAGTTGAGAGGCTCATGGCCAAGTACCTAACAAAAGTTGAGAGGCTCATGGCCAAGTACCTAACAAAAGTTGAGCGGCTCATGGCCAAGTACCTAACAAAAGTTGAGAGGCTCATGGCCAAGTTCCTAACAAAAGTTGAGAGGCTCATGGCCAAGTACCTAACAAAAGTTGAGAGGCTCATGGATAAGTTACAAATGTTGAGGGGCTCATGGCCAAGTACCGAACAAATGTTGAGGGGCTCATGGCCAAGTACCTAACAAAAGTTGAGGGACTCATGGCCAAGTACCTAACAAAAGTTGAGAGGCTCATGGCCAAGTACCTAACAAAAGTTGAGAGGCTCATGGCCAAGTACCTAACAAAAGTTGAGCGGCTCATGGCCAAGTACCTAACAAAAGTTGAGAGGCTCATGGCCAAGTTCCTAACAAAAGTTGAGAGGCTCATGGCCAAGTACCTAACAAAAGTTGAGCGGCTCATGGCCAAGTACCTAACAAAAGTTGAGAGGCTCATGGCCAAGTACCTAACAAAAGTTGAGAGGCTCATGGCCAAGTACCTAACAAAAGTTGCGAGGCTCATGACTAAGTTACAAATGTTGAGGGGCTCTATAAATTAACATCTAAATTAATTATTATAGGGGTGGGGATATTTTAAGGAAGGGGCTAATTTATAATGCTAAATTAATTATTATACAATGTGGAGACGACAATACAACAATAAATGAAAACACTGGCAATACTAATGCATAAGAGTATTTTGGAACTATCAAATAAATCCTAACATGGAAATTAAAAAAGTCATTTCTTCAAATAAACTAACCTAACCTAACCTAACCTAACCTAACCTAACCTAACAAAAGTTGAGAGGCTCATGGCCAAGTACTTAACAAAAGTTGAGAGGCTCATGGCCAAGTACCTAACAAAAGTTGAGAGGCTCATGGATAAGTTACAAATGTTGAGGGGCTCATGGCCATGAGCCCCTCAACATTTGTTCGGTACTTGGCCATGAGCCCCTCAACATTTGTAACTTATCCATGAGCCTCTCAACTTTTGTTAGGTACTTGGCCATGAGCCTCTCAACTTTTGTTAGGAACTTGGCCATGAGCCTCTCAACTTTTGTTAGGTACTTGGCCATGAGCCGCTCAACTTTTGTTAGGTACTTGGCCATGAGCCTCTCAACTTTTGTTAGGTACTTGGCCATGAGCCTCTCAACTTTTGTTAGGTACTTGGCCATGAGCCGCTCAACTTTTGTTAGGTACTTGGCCATGAGCCTCTCAACTTTTGTTAGGTACTTGGCCATGAGTCTCTCAACTTTTGTTAGGAACTTGGCCATGAGCCTCTCAACTTTTGTTAGGTACTTGGCCATGAGCCTCTCAACTTTTGTTTGGAACTTGGCCATGAGCCTCTCAACTTTTGTTAGGTACTTGGCCATGAGCCGCTCAACTTTTGTAAGGTACTTGGCCATGAGCCTCTCAACTTTTGTTAAGTACTTGGCCATGAGCCTCTCAACTTTTGTTAGGTTAGGTTAGGTTAGGTTAGGTTAGGTTAGGTTAGGTTAGTTTATTTGAAGAAATGACTTTTTTAATTTCCATGTTAGGATTTATTTGATAGTTCCAAAATACTCTTATGCATTAGTATTGCCAGTGTTTTCATTTATTGTTGTATTGTCGTCTCCACATTGTATAATAATTAATTTAGCATTATAAATTAGCCCCTTCCTTAAAATATCCCCACCCCTATAATAATTAATTAAGATGTTAATTTATAGAGCCCCTCAACATTTGTAATTTAGTCATGAGCCTCGCAACTTTTGTTAGGTACTTGGCCATGAGCCTCTCAACTTTTGTTAGGTACTTGGCCATGAGCCTCTCAACTTTTGTTAGGTACTTGGCCATGAGCCGCTCAACTTTTGTTAGGTACTTGGCCATGAGCCTCTCAACTTTTGTTAGGAACTTGGCCATGAGCCTCTCAACTTTTGTTAGGTACTTGGCCATGAGCCGCTCAACTTTTGTTAGGTACTTGGCCATGAGCCTCTCAACTTTTGTTAGGTACTTGGCCATGAGCCTCTCAACTTTTGTTAGGTACTTGGCCATGAGTCCCTCAACTTTTGTTAGGTACTTGGCCATGAGCCCCTCAACATTTGTTCGGTACTTGGCCATGAGCCCCTCAACTTTTGTAACTTATCCATGAGCCTCTCAACTTTTGTTAGGTACTTGGCCATGAGCCTCTCAACTTTTGTTAGGAACTTGGCCATGAGCCTCTCAACTTTTGTTAGGTACTTGGCCATGAGCCGCTCAACTTTTGTTAGGTACTTGGCCATGAGCCTCTCAACTTTTGTTAGGTACTTGGCCATGAGCCTCTCAACTTTTGTTAGGTACTTGGCCATGAGCCGCTCAACTTTTGTTAGGTACTTGGCCATGAGCCTCTCAACTTTTGTTAGGTACTTGGCCATGAGCCTCTCAACTTTTGTTAGGAACTTGGCCATGAGCCTCTCAACTTTTGTTAGGTACTTGGCCATGAGCCGCTCAACTTTTGTTAGGTACTTGGCCATGAGCCCCTCAACATTTGTTCGGTACTTGGCCATGAGCCCCTCAACATTTGTAACTTATCCATGAGCCTCTCAACTTTTGTTAGGTACTTGGCCATGAGCCTCTCAACTTTTGTTAGGTACTTGGCCATGAGCCTCTCAACTTTTGTTAGGAACTTGGCCATGAGCCTCTCAACTTTTGTTAGGTACTTGGCCATGAGCCGCTCAACTTTTGTAAGGTACTTGGCCATGAGCCTCTCAACTTTTGTTAAGTACTTGGCCATGAGCCTCTCAACTTTTGTTAGGTTAGGTTAGGTTAGGTTAGGTTAGGTTAGGTTAGGTTAGTTTATTTGAAGAAATGACTTTTTTAATTTCCATGTTAGGATTTATTTGATAGTTCCAAAATACTCTTATGCATTAGTATTGCCAGTGTTTTCATTTATTGTTGTATTGTCGTCTCCACATTGTATAATAATTAATTTAGCATTATAAAATTAGCCCCTTCCTTAAAATATCCCCACCCCTATAATAATTAATTTAGATGTTAATTTATAGAGCCCCTCAACATTTGTAACTTAGTCATGAGCCTCGCAACTTTTGTTAGGTACTTGGCCATGAGCCTCTCAACTTTTGTTAGGTACTTGGCCATGAGCCTCTCAACTTTTGTTAGGTACTTGGCCATGAGCCGCTCAACTTTTGTTAGGTACTTGGCCATGAGCCTCTCAACTTTTGTTAGGAACTTGGCCATGAGCCTCTCAACTTTTGTTAGGTACTTGGCCATGAGCCGCTCAACTTTTGTTAGGTACTTGGCCATGAGCCTCTCAACTTTTGTTAGGTACTTGGCCATGAGCCTCTCAACTTTTGTTAGGTACTTGGCCATGAGTCCCTCAACTTTTGTTAGGTACTTGGCCATGAGCCCCTCAACATTTGTTCGGTACTTGGCCATGAGCCCCTCAACATTTGTAACTTATCCATGAGCCTCTCAACTTTTGTTAGGTACTTGGCCATGAGCCTCTCAACTTTTGTTAGGAACTTGGCCATGAGCCTCTCAACTTTTGTTAGGTACTTGGCCATGAGCCGCTCAACTTTTGTTAGGTACTTGGCCATGAGCCTCTCAACTTTTGTTAGGTACTTGGCCATGAGCCTCTCAACTTTTGTTAGGTACTTGGCCATGAGCCGCTCAACTTTTGTTAGGTACTTGGCCATGAGCCTCTCAACTTTTGTTAGGTACTTGGCCATGAGCCTCTCAACTTTTGTTAGGAACTTGGCCATGAGCCTCTCAACTTTTGTTAGGTACTTGGCCATGAGCCGCTCAACTTTTGTTAGGTACTTGGCCATGAGCCCCTCAACATTTGTTCGGTACTTGGCCATGAGCCCCTCAACATTTGTAACTTATCCATGAGCCTCTCAACTTTTGTTAGGTACTTGGCCATGAGCCTCTCAACTTTTGTTAGGTACTTGGCCATGAGCCTCTCAACTTTTGTTAGGAACTTGGCCATGAGCCTCTCAACTTTTGTTAGGTACTTGGCCATGAGCCGCTCAACTTTTGTTAGGTACTTAACCATGAGCCTCTCAACTTTTGTTAGGTACTTGGCCATGAGCCTCTCAACTTTTGTTAGGTTAGGTAAGGTTAGGTTAGGTTAGGTTAGGTTAGGTTAGGTTAGTTTATTTGAAGAAATGACTTTTATAATTTCCATGTTAGGATTTATTTGATAGTTCCAAAATACTCTTATGCATTAGTATTGCCAGTGTTTTCATTTATTGTTGTATTGTCGTCTCCACATTGTATAATAATTAATTTAGCATTATAAATTAGCCCCTTCCTTAAAATATCCCCTCCCCTATAATAATTAATTTAGATGTTAATTAATAGAGCCCCTCAACATTTGTAACTTATTCATGAGCCTCGCAACTTTTGTTAGGTACTTGGCCATGAGCCTCTCAACTTTTGTTAGGTACTTGGCCATGAGCCTCTCAACTTTTGTTAGGAACTTGGCCATGAGCCTCTCAACTTTTGTTAGGTACTTGGCCATGAGCCGCTCAACTTTTGTTAGGTACTTGGCCATGAGCCTCTCAACTTTTGTTAGGTACTTGGCCATGAGCCTCTCAACTTTTGTTAGGTACTTGGCCATGAGTCCCTCAACTTTTGTTAGGTACTTGGCCATGAGCCTCTCAACTTTTGTAACTTATTCATGAGCCCCTCAACTTTTGTTAGGTACTTGGCCATGAGCCTCTCAACTTTTGTTAGGTACTTGGCCATGAGCCTCTCAACTTTTGTAAGGTACTTGGCCATGAGCCCCTCAACATTTGTAACTTATCCATGAGCCTCTCAACTTTTGTTAGGTACTTGGCCATGAGCCTCTCAACTTTTGTTAGGTACTTGGCCATGAGCCTCTCAACTTTTGTTAGGTACTTGGCCATGAGCCCCTCAACTCTTGTTAGGTACTTGGCCATGAGCCTCTCAACTTTTGTTAGGTACTTGGCCATGAGCCTCTCAACTTTTGTTAGGTACTTGGCCATGAGCCTCTCAACTTTTGTTAGGTACTTGGCCATGAGCCTCTCAACTTTTGTTAGGTACTTGGCCATGAGCCTCTCAACTTTTGTTAGGTTAGGTTAGGTTAGGTTAGGTTAGTTTATTTGAAGAAATGACTTTTTTAATTTCCATGTTAGGATTTATTTGATAGTTCCAAAATACTCTTATGCATTAATATTGCCAGTGTTTTCATTTATTGTTGTATTGTCGTCTCCACATTGTATAATAATTAATTTAGCATTATAAATTAGCCCCTTCCTTAAAATATCCCCACCCCTGAGCGGCTCATGGCCAAGTACCTAACAAAAGTTGAGAGGCTCATGGCCAAGTTCCTAACAAAAGTTGAGAGGCTCATGGCCAAGTACCTAACAAAAGTTGAGAGGCTCATGGCCAAGTACCTAACAAAAGTTGCGAGGCTCATGAATAAGTTACAAATGTTGAGGGGCTCTATTAATTAACATCTAAATTAATTATTATAGGGGAGGGGATATTTTAAGGAAGGGGCTAATTTATAATGCTAAATTAATTATTATACAATGTGGAGACGACAATACAACAATAAATGAAAACACTGGCAATACTAATGCATAAGAGTATTTTGGAACTATCAAATAAATCCTAACATGGAAATTATAAAAGTCATTTCTTCAAATAAACTAACCTAACCTAACCTAACCTAACCTAACCTAACCTTACCTAACCTAACAAAAGGTGAGAGGCTCATGGCCAAGTACCTAACAAAAGTTGAGAGGCTCATGGTTAAGTACCTAACAAAAGTTGAGCGGCTCATGGCCAAGTACCTAACAAAAGTTGAGAGGCTCATGGCCAAGTTCCTAACAAAAGTTGAGAGGCTCATGGCCAAGTACCTAACAAAAGTTGAGAGGCTCATGGCCAAGTACCTAATAAAAGTTGAGAGGCTCATGGATAAGTTACAAATGTTGAGGGGCTCATGGCCAAGTACCGAACAAATGTTGAGGGGCTCATGGCCAAGTACCTAACAAAAGTTGAGCGGCTCATGGCCAAGTACCTAACAAAAGTTGAGAGGCTCATGGCCAAGTTCCTAACAAAAGTTGAGAGGCTCATGGCCAAGTACCTAACAAAAGTTGAGAGGCTCATGGCCAAGTACCTAACAAAAGTTGAGCGGCTCATGGCCAAGTACCTAACAAAAGTTGAGAGGCTCATGGCCAAGTACCTAACAAAAGTTGAGAGGCTCATGGCCAAGTACCTAACAAAAGTTGAGCGGCTCATGGCCAAGTACCTAACAAAAGTTGAGAGGCTCATGGCCAAGTTCCTAACAAAAGTTGAGAGGCTCATGGCCAAGTACCTAACAAAAGTTGAGAGGCTCATGGATAAGTTACAAATGTTGAGGGGCTCATGGCCAAGTACCGAACAAATGTTGAGGGGCTCATGGCCAAGTACCTAACAAAAGTTGAGGGACTCATGGCCAAGTACCTAACAAAAGTTGAGAGGCTCATGGCCAAGTACCTAACAAAAGTTGAGAGGCTCATGGCCAAGTACCTAACAAAAGTTGAGCGGCTCATGGCCAAGTACCTAACAAAAGTTGAGAGGCTCATGGCCAAGTTCCTAACAAAAGTTGAGAGGCTCATGGCCAAGTACCTAACAAAAGTTGAGCGGCTCATGGCCAAGTACCTAACAAAAGTTGAGAGGCTCATGGCCAAGTACCTAACAAAAGTTGAGAGGCTCATGGCCAAGTACCTAACAAAAGTTGCGAGGCTCATGACTAAGTTACAAATGTTGAGGGGCTCTATAAATTAACATCTAAATTAATTATTATAGGGGTGGGGATATTTTAAGGAAGGGGCTAATTTATAATGCTAAATTAATTATTATACAATGTGGAGACGACAATACAACAATAAATGAAAACACTGGCAATACTAATGCATAAGAGTATTTTGGAACTATCAAATAAATCCTAACATGGAAATTAAAAAAGTCATTTCTTCAAATAAACTAACCTAACCTAACCTAACCTAACCTAACCTAACCTAACCTAACAAAAGTTGAGAGGCTCATGGCCAAGTACTTAACAAAAGTTGAGAGGCTCATGGCCAAGTACCTTACAAAAGTTGAGCGGCTCATGGCCAAGTACCTAACAAAAGTTGAGAGGCTCATGGCCAAGTTCCAAACAAAAGTTGAGAGGCTCATGGCCAAGTACCTAACAAAAGTTGAGAGGCTCATGGCCAAGTTCCTAACAAAAGTTGAGAGGCTCATGGCCAAGTACCTAACAAAAGTTGAGAGGCTCATGGCCAAGTACCTAACAAAAGTTGAGAGGCTCATGGATAAGTTACAAATGTTGAGGGGCTCATGGCCACGTAACGAACAAATGTTGAGGGGCTCATGGCCAAGTACCTAACAAAAGTTGAGGGACTCATGGCCAAGTACCTAACAAAAGTTGAGAGGCTCATGGCCAAGTACCTAACAAAAGTTGAGCGGCTCATGAATAATCATGGCCAAGTACCTAACAAAAGTTGAGAGGCTCATGGCCAAGTACCTAACAAAAGTTGAGAGGCTCATGGCCAAGTACCTAACAAATGTTGAGCGGCTCATGAATAAGTTACAAAAATTGAGAGGCTCATGGCCAAGTACCTAACAAAAGTTTAGGGGCTCATGGCCAAGTACCTAACAAAAGTTGAGAGGCTCATGAATAAGTTACAAATGTTGAGGGGCTCAGGGCCAAGTACCTAACAAAAGTTGAGGGGCTCATGAATAAGTTACAAAAGTTGAGAGGCTCATGGCCAAGTACCTAACAAATGTTGAGGGGCTCATGGCCAAGTACCTAACAAAAGTTGAGGGGCTCATGGCCAAGTACCTAACAAAAGTTGAGAGGCTCATGGCCAAGTACCTAACAAAAGTTGAGTGGCTCATGGCCAAGTACCTAACAAAAGTTGCGAGGCTCATGAATAAGTTACAAATGTTGAGGGGCTCTATTAATTAACATCTAAATTAATTATTATAGGGGAGGGGATATTTTAAGGAAGGGGCTAATTTATAATGCTAAATTAATTATTATACAATGTGGAGACGACAATACAACAATAAATGAAAACACTGGCAATACTAATGCATAAGAGTATTTTGGAACTATCAAATAAATCCTAACATGGAAATTAAAAAAGTCATTTCTTCAAATAAACTAACCTAACCTAACCTAACCTAACCTAACCTAACCTAACAAAAGTTGAGAGGCTCATGGCCAAGTACCTAACAAAAGTTGAGAGGCTCATGGCCAAGTACCTAACAAAAGTTGAGCGGCTCATGGCCAAGTACCTAACAAAAGTTGAGAGGCTCATGGCCAAGTTCCTAACAAAAGTTGAGAGGCTCATGGCCAAGTACCTAACAAAAGTTGAGAGGCTCATGGCCAAGTACCTAACAAAAGTTGAGAGGCTCATGGATAAGTTACAAATGTTGAGGGGCTCATGGCCACGTACCGAACAAATGTTGAGGGGCTCATGGCCAAGTACCTAACAAAAGTTGAGGGACTCATGGCCAAGTACCTAACAAAAGTTGAGAGGCTCATGGCCAAGTACCTAACAAAAGTTGAGCGGCTCATGGCCAAGTACCTAACAAAAGTTGAGAGGCTCATGGCCAAGTTCCTAACAAAAGTTGAGAGGCTCATGGCCAAGTTCCTAACAAAAGTTGAGAGGCTCATGGCCAAGTACCTAACAAAGGTTGAGAGGCTCATGGCCAAGTACCTAACAAATGTTGATGGGCTCATGAATAAGTTACAAAAGTTGAGAGGCTCATGGCCAAGTACCTAACAAAAGTTGAGAGGCTCATGGCCAAGTACCTAACAAATGTTGAGGGGCTCATGGCCAAGTACCTAACAAAAGTTGAGGGGCTTATGAATAAGTTACAAAAGTTGAGAGGCTCATGGCCAAGTACCTAACAAATGTTGAGGGGCCCATAGCCAAGTACCTAACAAAAGTTGAGGGGCTCATGAATAAGTTACAAAAGTTGAGAGGCTCATGGCCAAGTACCTACCAAAAGTTGATAGGCTCATGAATAAATTACAAAAGTTGAAAGGCTCATGGCCAAGTACCTAACAAATGTTGAGGGGCTCATGGCCAAGTACCTAACAAAAGTTGAGGGGCTCATGAATAAGTTACAAAAGTTGAGAGGCTCATGGCCAAGTACCTCACAAAAGTTGAGAGGCTCATGGCCAAGTACCTAACGAAAGTTGAGAGGCTCATGGCCAAGTACCTAACAAAAGTTGAGAGGCTCATGGCCAAGTACCTAACAAAAGTTGAGAGGCTCATGGCCAAGTACCTAACAAAAGTTGAGAGGCTCATGGCCAAGTACCTAACAAAAGTTGAGAGGCTCATGGCCAAGTACCTAACAAAAGTTGAGAGGCTCATGGCCAAGTACCTAACAAAAGTTGAGGGGCTCATGGCCAAGTACCTAACAAAAGTTGAGAGGCTCATGAATAAGTTACAAAAGTTGAGAGGCTCATGGCCAAGTACCTAACAAATGTTGAGGGGCTCATGGCCAAGTACCTAACAAAAGTTGAGGGGCTCATGGCCAAGTACCTAACAAAAGTTGAGAGGCTCATGGCCAAGTACCTAACAAAAGTTGAGAGGCTCATGGCCAAGTACCTAACAAAAGTTGCGAGGCTCATGAATAAGTTACAAATGTTGAGGGGCTCTATTAATTAACATCTAAATTAATTATTATAGGGGAGGGGATATTTTAAGGAAGGGGCTAATTTATAATGCTAAATTAATTATTATACAATGTGGAGACGACAATACAACAATAAATGAAAACACTGGCAATACTAATGCATAAGAGTATTTTGGAACTATCAAATAAATCAACATGTCTATTGCTTGATGTTTAGTGTTATCCGAGTATGGTGGTAAACATCCCGTGTTTATATCGAAACATAGAGTGGTCCAAAGTAGACACGATGAAGTTTATAGAGCTTTGGCAAGGTGTCCATGTTTGTGGAATACAAAATGTGTGGACTATAAAAACCGACCAAAGTGTCAAAACAAATCTTACAACATGTTACTAGATTCATACAGATACATTTTGACACAAAATTGGTTTGTAAAGACACGTGGCGAAACATGTCTAGTGATTTGAAATGTCAAACATTTTTCGCGTTAACAAGTTGCGTGACAATGCGAACGCGAGTCGATACATTGACAGAAAACAGAGATTTCAACATGTTTTTATGCGAATGTTTCGCCAGTGAAAACGCACGGTTAGTTTTATGCAATTTATATAGAGTCTGTCCAACGAAAGCTGTCCAAGAAAAATGGCGGCAAAAAAATCAAGAGCTGTCACCCCACTGCATAACAGAATCGATACTATATAATGTTCAAGACATATTATGCGATAATTACATCAGTATTTCATATTTATATAATAATTAGACATGTTATATTGTATTTAGAAGTGAAGTAAAATATTCAACAGATAATAATTCGTGGTCAGCTTTCGTTGGACAGACTCTAAGTACCATTTTTATAGCTGTCAAAACGGACTTCTTAAATTGTCGCGAGTCTAGAACATATCTAGCCAAAATTATACTTTGCATCCTTTCTTTTATTTATTAGCTTTCTAAAACCATATCCATTTTAACAATCTCATTCAATCCCTTCCTTGGCTTAATGGGACAAGGCGTCGGACTTCATCATATTCGGGAATTCATTTTTTATAGCGGTGGGAGAGTTTCCATTCTGGAGACGAGTTTTATAGGGCCGTAAGGGGTTGAGGGCCTCCCTTCCCTCCCTTTTTTTATGGTATTCGTGATACAGGGTAATCCTAGTACGAGTGCCAAAGCACTCCTTCGACACCTAAATGCTCATTACCTAAGATCAAATTTGTTATAAGGAGATTTATTGTACCTACCCAGTTCGCTAGTAATATTTTTTTTTATACTTTATACTTTTTTTTGTCGTTGGGAAATCATCAAATAACATCTCCCGTGTTCTTTCCTTCAGTTGGCTGTTGCCAAGGTCCCGATATCCCTTTCGGACTTTCCCGCAACCCTGGCTGTACAATACCCTGACAACACAGTTCTGATAAAAGCAGAAGGTGGTAAAACCTCCCTTCCCCCTAAGGGGGAAACCGACCTAAAACCTAATAATAGCATAACAAAGAAAAAACCGGCCAAGTGCGAGTCGGACTCGCGCACGAAGGGTTCCGTACCATTAAAACCATTGGTTCTAGTGCTAAGTGAAGTGCTACTAACACAGTCTAAGCCTTATTATAAAGGAAAACTTGTGTTAATAAATTTTATTAACACAAATTTGCCTTTATAGATTACTAGCTGCTCGCCCCGGCTTCGCACGGGTAGCACTAAGTACTTATCTACGACAATTTTAGGTAATTTTTTACACCTTGGGTTATTGGAGTTTTAAAAAGGAGCCATAATTTTTTTGAAAATATATTATACCCTATATCCCCCGGGGATAGTGTAGCTTCCCAACAGTGAAAGCATTTTTCAAATCGGTTCGGTAGTTTGGTAACAAACAATCAAATCTTTCCTCTTTATAAAATTAGTATAGGTATAAATGTATGTTTAGGTTTAGGTATTTTTCTATGGGCCTGTGTCGTCTACAATAAATGTTTTTTTTTTTATTATTATTATCTATAAAACCGCCAAAAAAATCACGTTTGTTGTATGGGAGCCCCCTTAAATATTTATTTTATTCTATTTTTTGTATTTTTTATTAAAGCGGCAAAAGAAATACATCATCTGTGAAAATTTCGACTGGCTAACCATCACGGTTCATGAGATACAGCCTGGTGACAGACGGACAGACATACAGCGGAGTCTTAGTAAAACCTACCCGTTTTACCCTTTGGGTAAGGAACCCTAAAATAAAAAAATATATCAGCCTAGGGTAATTTAGTACAGTCACACACTAACATTTAATTTTTTCATTTCTTTCAGGAGCCGCTAGGAGACAGTTTAGAAGAGCTATGGATTCTTACAATTTGATTGAGAAACTGAAAGGAATACATGTATTGAGGAGTTTGAAAGTTCTGTACATGAGCAATAATCTAGTGAAGGAGTGGAGCGAATTTAATAAGCTGCAGGTAAAATTTTTGGGTTCCGTGTACAATGGGTGTCAACGGGACCCTATTACGTAGGTAATAGGAGTCGGCCGCCGTTACTGTCCGTCCGTCTGTCACATGGCCGTATCTTAAGAAACGTAGACACTTAAAAATTTCACAGAGTATAAATGTAGGCAGATTGTTGCCTAGCCTTTTCCCAATTATGTTGGGATCAGCTTCCGGTCTAACCGGATTCAGCTGAATTACCAGTATTTATATGGAGCGACTGTCTATCTGACCTCCACACAAGTAACTGGGTAATACGATACCCCTTGGCTGCTATATTAACATGTAATAATATGTTACGGAGGAACGGAACCCTTCGTGTGTGACTCCGACTCCCACTTGGCGATTATCAAAGCATCATAGAAAAATCTCTAGCTCAGAACGAAAACCGAAAAAGTATCGCAAGATTTGTTCCATAACTATTAGAACAAATCTCATACGAAAAAGTTTAACGATATGCAGGAACCCTTTCCCTAAATCGGTATGGTTACCAGTTACTACTGTTGTTCAGTTAACTGTAGGTACTGTACTTCAGGCGACAGAACACGGTCGTGATGTTATTTTACCGTGCGTTTGCACTGGCGAAACATTCACATAAAAACATGTTGAAATCTCTATTTTCTGTCAATGTATAGACTCGCGTTCGCATTGTCACGCAACTTGTTGACGCGAAACATGTTTGCAATTTCATATCACTCGACATGTTCCACCATATGTCTTTATAAACCAATTTCGTATCAAAATGTATCTGTATGAATCTAGTAACATGTTGTAAGATTTGTAAACAAACAACAGTGCGAACGCAAACGTGACAAATCTCTATATAAAACATGTCTATTGTTTTATGTGTCTAGACAGTGCGAACGAAAGTTCAAAAAAACAAGTAATGAGATTTGTTTCATGTGACAAGTTTTGAAACATCTACATGTTGAATGTTTTCTGGTGCAAACGCTTAGTTACGTTACAGGAACTACCACATCTAGAAGATTTGCTCTTCGTCGGCAACCCTCTGTACGATGCATGCGAGCTGGACGCGTGGCGATCCGAAGCCGCCCGAAGATTGCCGAACCTGAAAAAGCTAGATGGAGAGACGGTACTGCGTGAAGATGACCCACCTTTGACGGTGGCTGATATGCAAGTAAGTACCTAAAGCTGTACAGAGGGCCTAAACAAGTGACAATCGCTTCGAAAGCATTTCGTATTTCTACAACGACTTTCAACGGGATTGACGTAATATGCTTTTCGATAGCTTATGTCAGTCATTTTTGCCTTTGCCAATATCGTTATCGCTGATAGAATGTCATTCTGTCTGTGAATAAATTTTTAACAAAAACAAATAACCGACTTCCACAAAAAAAACTACAAAGAGAAAACTAGGTAATTTCGGAAGTCGGTCTTTGGTTTTGTATTTTCTTTATTTGCCACCAACTTCGGAAATTAAAGTTATTTTACCTTCCCCACAAATTCGAATACCTACCACTACGGCACTACCTGCTATGTAAATAGCAGTGACAGTAAGTTATTATGCATGCCTGCATGGGTTTGAACTCAGTACCTACCTAAATTGAATGAAAACCTTTTGATTTCAGCCTGACGGTGGCGATGGAGTAGAAACCTTGGTCAGTGCGGAAACCGATTGAAGATTCCTTGCTTCGGATACAATGGTGCCGATTCCCTTGTACACAAACTAAACTAAATTTAAGTTCAGTGCATCTTTTTCTTTCTATTTCATTATGAAAAGGACAGAAGATAAATTTTAGTTTAGTCCTGTCAAATTAATCAGCGCCTGACATAAATTGACGTAATTTTAGTAGGCAAGTTTTTAATCGCGTCTAAACTTGTTTGGAGTAGTGACAGTTTGACAGGACTAAACTAAAATTGATCTTCTGTCCTTTTCTTAATGAAATAGAAAGAAAAAGATGCACTGAACTTAAATTTAGTTTAGTTTGTGAACAAGGGAATCGGCACCAATATCGAATTTATTTACTACACAATATGATACATGTGCTGCGCAGCATCGCGCACCTCAGCGTACTTTGACACGTGTCAACACTCGCACTGAAATTATAGCTTTTCGTGAAGAAAATAAGTTCGATAATTGTTAAAAAGTGCGCGCAGCGTCGCGTCGCTTCACATCGCGGTCTGAACTGACCCTTAGAAAAGATATAAGAAAAAATCTATATAATTTCCTGGTGCACGTTATCGTTGATCAGGTACTTTTTAAAACTTTTGAAAATCTGTAGGTATAACCGTGCGAAACATTCACAACAAAACATTTTGAAATCTCTAGTTCCTGTCAAAAATTGCATGGAACATGGACAGAAATAAAAACATTTTACAAAAAATCGATTCATAATAGGCGGAGTAATCGCGTAACAAACATACAAAAAAAAACAGACGAATTGAGAACCTCCTCCTTTTTGAAGAAGTCGGTTAAAAAGAAACAACCGACTTCAGAAAAAACAAAAAAAGCTGTATCTTTGCTTTTCAAATTTTCGTTATTTTCCACCGACTTCCGAAATTAAAGTTATTTTTCACTTCTTTTGTGTTTTTTTTTTTGGAAGTCCGTTGTTTTTTTTTTTTGTACAAAGTTTTTATTTTTCACTTTTTAGTTGTGGTACCTACCCCACACAAATTCAAAACAAAACAATATATCGTCTACATACACTAAGTGGGAAAAAATACATAATTTTGAAGCTAACTCAAAAGCTACGCAAGCAAAGTTAATATGGGACTACCTCTGAAGCATGACCTACCAAACAAAAAATAATCATCGAAATCGATTCATAATAAGCGGAGCAATCGAATAAAATACATACAAAAAAAAAAAAAAAACCTACGGACTAATTGAGAACCTCCTCCTTTTTGAAGAAGTCGGTTAAAAACCCTTATAACTGTTGAACCAGTGACCGACTTATTCTGATATTTGGCGACTTATTTCGACTAATTCCCTGAATTCGAATAATTAAAGTAAATATATACAAAAAAAAAAACATAGGTGCAGACAAATTGAGAACCTCCTCCTTTTGGAAGAAGTCAGTTAAATAGAGATTTCAAAATGTTTTGTTGTGAATGTTTCGCCAGTGCAAACGTACAGTAAGCTTCTTTTCCAAAATAATAAGGATCGAAGGCACTGGCACTGATTTTTTACTTACCTACTCTTATTTTGGCAAACTATGCCAATTATAGACTATGTAGAAAATCAATGGGGCGCCATCATAGATTATTTATATGGGCGCCACCATCGCAGGTGTCAATTTAGAGAGAATCCGTGACTGGGCTGGGTGGGCAGGCGCGGGAGTCCCTGGGATATATACATAGCTGAATATAATTAACAAATAATCGGATTAAATTCGACATTTTACGATTGAGCCACATTTGACAGTTTTCGATCTCAACTTACCGATGAACATCTCCAAGATTTAACGCCTGAACCTAATCCGATTTTAATTAATGAAGTGTCAAACCATTCGTTATTATGGTCCGGGTACATTAATGATATAAACAAAATAAGACGGATTTTACATCCACAAAAAAGTGGAGGTCTCAAGTTTTTTTTAAAACTATTGTATCGAGTGGGATATCAAATGAAAGGCTAAACTCAAACTCAAAGCATTTATTTCGATTAAACATTTACAGGCACTTTTGAATTGTCAAGGAATCAATTAGTCAGGTCAGAATAGAATAGAATAGTCAGTCAGTCAGAAAGTTGAAGCTAGTTGCCCATTCCAAAACGTAGATCTCTATGGAGTAGAACGGGCAAGAAACTCCAAGGAGACTCTTTTAAAAATGGATATAGATATTACAAAATCCTGGGTACAGTATCCTTGTTGCTTCTATATGTGAGAACCATGTAAACCAAAAAATAATCAAAAGCAATTCAAAATTTAAGATTAAAAATAAGCTCTGGCAAATAAGAGGTGATCAGGTGACCAGTCTCAACTGACGGCGCTCGTTCACGAACATGACATGATCAGCACCATCCAGCTCAACCATTTTATAGGGAACCGAATGATCCAGCACACGCGCCACCATCATCGAGACATTTAGGTGAGCATGACACTCTCATCCGCCATGCTACTTCAAGTTAAAACCTAGCGAAGATCTGTTTTCTCCCAAATTTAGTCGCTAATTAGTCGGAAATCATCAAGCATCATGATGATGATGATAAATGAGTTCAATTTTTAAGGTATATTCCAAGAGCTAGATCGAAAAATTTACACGTAAACTTGCGATCTAGCTCTTGGACTATGATATCGTATTGAAAAATTTTTTACAAAAAAAAACAACCGACTTCCAAAAAAAGTGAAAAATAACTTTAATTTCGGAAGTCGGTGTCTTTGATTTTCAATTTTCGTTTTTTGCCACCGACTTCCGAAATTAAAGTTATTTTTCACAATTTTTGTTTTTTTTTCTAAAACGTTTTTATTTTTCACTTTTACATACCCCACACAAACTCGAATACCACTACCTTTTTCAATCATCATATGACTTCTCCCGCTCTGGCCGGAGCGGAAGGGCGTGTCAGACTCTTACTGACTAAAACCCACCCGTGTTCCTTCGGTTGCCTGTTGCCAGGGTCCCGGTATCCCTTTCGGAATATTCCGCAACCCTGGCAGGCGCAAATTCACGCCTGAATGAATTAACCCCTAAATATGTATACCACTACCTGCTATGTAAATAACAGTGACGGAGTACACTAAGTGGGAAAAAATACGTAATTTTGAAGCTAACTCAAAAACTACGTAATTTTGAAGCTAACTCAAAAACTACGCAATCAAAGTTAATAAAATTTATATGGGACCACCTCTGAAGCATGATCTACCTAACAAAAAAAGAATCATCAAAACCGATTCTTAATTGGCGGAGCAATCGAGTAAAATACATACAAAAAAAAAAAACATACAGACTAATTGAGAACCTCCTCCTTTTTGAAGAAGTCGGTTAAAAAACCCTTATAACTGTTGAACCAGTGACCGACTTATTCTGATATTTGGCGACTTATTTCGACTACTTCCCTGAATTCTAATAATTAAAGTCCCTGATGTTGGCCATCCCAGTGTGAGTCACACAACACAACCATTTTGTAGGGAGCCGAATAATCCAACACACGTGCCACCATCAGCGAGATATTTAATTGTTCAAGACATGAGCGACACCTTGCGGTCGACGCATCGACGCGTTGGCAGTTTTGTCTCCGCCGTTGCGGTCGACGCATCGACGCGTTGGCAGTTTTGCCTCTGCCGTTGGCAACGTGCCGCTCATGTATATGAGCACCATGAAATATCGACTGTTATGCTATGGTATTTCAAGTCAATGGTGTCGATTCTCTTGTACACCGAACTAAACTAACTAAACTATCACTAAAATTCCTTACTTTTGACTAATGGGAATCTTGGAGCTATTCTGCCAAAATAAATTCTCAAAATTTAAAACTTATTTTGACACAACTAAAATCAAATTTGACAACCGTGCGCCTCCACTAGGTACTTTTTTTGTACGGAAAATAACGAAAAAAAATAATTACCAACATGTTGAGAATTAGGGGTTTAAGGACTTCCTATAGGGGATCGAAATTTTCATTATTTTTGCGATAGGACACACCGTTTTCGAGATATAAGCAAAAGAAAATAAAAAAATACAGTACTGTTTTTTGTAACTGAAGTCGAGGTGTTGGTTTGAATTTTAGTTCATGACATCTAATTCTATTCCACACATTTTTAATCGCGATTAAATTTAGTTAGAGGATTTTAGATATAGGACAAAATTTTAGGTTAAATCGTCAAATTCAGAATTGCATTTTCACTAAACTAATCTCAGTGCCATCTTAGTGCTGTCAAACTAAATTATAGTTAAGTTGCGTCATATAAAGTCTATTTCAGAATGAGTTTGATCGTTTGACAGGACTAACCTAAATTTTAATGATTTTTAGTATAGTATAGAGAATTTTGGGACAAGAGAATCGGCACCAATATACGCCATAAAATCGTATTAAACAGCTCCATCAGGAGCTCACATTTGCAAAAATGAATAAATGCTTCTAAGTTACCTTACGAAACTATGGTTTCAATGTACTGAGTGTCAGTGCCGTAACTAGGGCGGTGCCAGCGGTGCCCAGGCACAGGGAATAGACCCTGGAGGGGCGCAAATGACCAGACCAGGACCACTAACAATACCTATTATTTATTTTTATAGCAGCTCGCACCGGGTGCATAAAGACTAATTACGGCACTGCTGAGTGTATAATAGATAATAAAATTTTAAAACGAAAAAGTTATTGAATTATTCATCAACTAAAACTTGACTAAACAATAAAGTATAACAAATTTAAAACGGGTTTTAATCCATTGATTTTCGTTTCAAACGTTTTATTTACAACTATAGTTAGGACATGACCACGAGTCCGCACCCAAATCGAACAGATTAGTGTTTGTTTTGCGAATTTGATCCTTAGTACTACTAGAAACCAACTGACAAGTGTCACGAACGCATTATCTTTGTAAATACCGTTTTTTTTTTTTTTTAAAGAAAGTCTTTCATGTTTTCCTCTCCTTCTTGTGTGTCCGACGGTGAACATTTAACGTACTCCTTTGTGTAAAACTCTTTTGACATATTTCACACTGGAAAGGTTTTTCACCCGTGTGAATTAGATTATGTCTTTTTAAATCACTGGAATGCCTAAAACTACGCTGACATATTTCACATTTGTAAGGTTTTTTATCAGCATGCCAAAGAATATGTCTATTTAAACTACTTCTTACACAAAAACTTTCCTGACATATATCACATTTAAAAGGTTTTTCACCAGTGTGTTGTCGCATATGATTTGCTAATTTATTTTTTTCATTGAAACTACGCTGACATATTTCACATTTGTGGGGACGTACACCCGTGTGTGTTAGAGAATGTCTTTTCAAATAAATTTTAGAAAAACTACGGTTACATATTTCACATTTGTAAGGTTTTGAATCAGTGTGTGCTATCACATGTCTTTTTAAAGTTCCCTTTTCACTAAAACTACGTTTACATATATCACATTGGAAAGGTTTTTCACCAATGTGTACTCGAATATGAGTTATTAAACATTTTTTATTCTTATAACTATGCCCACATATATCACATTGGAAAGGTTTTTCACCAGTGTGTACTCGAATGTGATTCATTAAATAATTTATATGCCTAAAACTATGCCCACATATATCACATTGGAAAGGTTTTTCACCAGTGTGTACTCGAATGTGATTAATTAAACTATTTTTATAAGGATAAACACGCTGACATATATCACACTCGAAAACTTTTTTACCTTTGTGTACTAGAATATGATATGTTAAATTATTTTTATAAAGAAAATTAAGTCCACATATATCACACCGGAAAGGTCTTTCGCCACTGTGTGAACGAATATGATTTTTTAAATCAGCTTTCGCCTTGAAACAACGCTCACATATGTCACATTTAAAAGATTTTTCTTTAACAGATAATCTTCCATGTTTATCCATACCATCATTCTGAGTTTCTTTATTAATTCTATTTTTAACTAAAGGTTTTGTATTAGTGAAAGGCTTTTTGAATTTAGTAACAGGTTTCGACGTACACTTCTGAGTGTTGCAGCTTATTTCCGAGGCAGGTTGTTCAATATTGTTCTGTTCGGCTGTTATTGTATCTTCTAGTATTGGTCTTCGTACGCTTCGTTTTGGTTTCTTCGCAACAGGTGTTCCTATGATTATAAATCTGGTTAGTAAAAAACTCTACGTGTAGTTTTTTTTTTCCTTCATCAAAAATTACATACAGTTATTTTTCACCTTTTTAGTGTTTATTTTTGGAACTCTGTTGTTTTTTTTTATTTATGCGGTACTGCAGAGTAGATATTATCGTCCGTGAGCTTCTTATATCTCCTAACTAACATTTTCCAAAACTACCTACGAACTAAATTTTTTTCGAAAAACTCCTAATTACGATTAAAATAAAAAAACAATTTTACGATCCTCCTGTAAAAAAATGATTAGGAGGACTTCCCCAACCGCCGGCACTTTGGTTTTTGGGCCGAACGTTGTATGAAACGTGAATGGTCTCCTTTTTTTGAAAGTAGATAGATGATCTCAGAAGTTCACCGACGATATATTACTTGTGCACAAATTATCAAAACATAACTTCAGGTTACCTGACTTTATGTTTTGCACTGCTTTCAGAGGCCCTAGTGTGGCCCTAGTGTGAGGAAGACGGTTGTTTTGTTTTTTTGTAAAATGTTTTTATAACCATCTCGACTTCGCTCCGACGGCGCTCCGATTGGCCCTTCACCATTGAAGGTCAGTGAAGGGCCAATCGGAGCGCCGAACGCGGTCGATGCGTAAAGTCGAGATGGTTACAAAAAAAAATACAAAAAAAAAAAACAACCGACTTCCAAAAAAAACACCAATAAAGTGAAAAATTACTTTAATTTCGGAAGTCGGTGGCAAAAAACGAAAATTGAAAAGCAAAGACACCGACTGTGAAAATTAAAAATTTTCACTTTTTAGTTGTGGTACCTACTCCACACAAATTCGAATACCTGCTATGAAAATAACAGTGAAGGAGTAAATAAGGATATCGTCTAGATAAACTAAGTGGGAAAAATACGAAAAACTACGCAAGCAAAGTTAATAAAATTTATATTGGTCCCATATGATTTTTTCCTTCTCGGAAGCATGACCTACCAAATAAAAAAGAATCATCAAAATCGATTCATAATTGGCGGAGTAATCGCGTAACAAACATTAAAAAAAAACATACAGACGAATTGAGAACCTCCTCTGAATAAGTCGGTTAAAAAGAAACTCAAACTAGGGCCTCAGTATACGCGGACGGCGAGCAATGGGTAGCTCGCCGTCCGATAAGGACCAGGCCCGGGTCGACGGCGCGTCGTGTTCCACGCGCGCCTCAAAGAGATGTCAGCACACCTGACGGGGTCCGTCAGGACCGATGCCTGCCAGGGTTGCGGAATAGTCCGAAAGAAAAGGTCCTCAGTATACAGAGCATACTATACTGCACTGCTGGTTACCGACCAATGAGGAAAGGGATCATAGGGACTAATACTTACTTTTAGCCTTACTGCCTGTTCGTTTCCTCTTATATACTTGTTCTTTTACTTCCACTTCAGTTTTAAACTCCATCAAAGGCACATTATCTTCTGAATCTGATTCAGAACGGTGTGGTTGTATATCCTCTGATTCAGAATAGTGTGGTGATATATTTATAAAGTTATCTACATATTCTTTGTCTTGATATTCCTGTTTTAGCTCTGTAAAGAAACAAAAGTGAAAACCAATATAGGTAATATTTTATGTTATCTTTTAATGTTTGGCGTCAGTGGTATTTACCCGACTGCCTCAGGAGGGTAATGTTTTTTTGTTTTATTAAACTGCCGAAGTAGAGGCGGGTACCGACCCGCCTATTGACAAAACATCGAGATTTCTGTATAGGTTAATTAATGTATCATAAATTCTAGTACACATAAACCTACCAGAATAAATTCTCTAAATGATGGTGAAAACTGCATCAAAATCCGTTGCGTAGTTTAGAAGAACAACACGGACATACAGACAGACACGAAAAGCGACTTTAATTTATAATATGATGTATAGATATCAGGGATGTTGCGGACATCCGCATCCGCAACCGCAACCGCGGAGCTTCCGCATCGATTTGAACATCCGCATCCGCAATCATTAATACGGATGTTTATGCGGATGCGGATGTAGCACAAGTCGCGACAAGAAAGATAATGGGCGGGGCTGGCGACTGGCGTGTGCCGTATGCGAACGAAACCTTCGCTCCTATTGGTCAATGAGCACTCCTCATCGACCAATAGCACAAAGATTTGTTCCTAGCGAACAATTGTTCAGTAGCGCGGGTTAAGCGGGTTGAATATAGGAACATCTGCGTAACAGACTTGACTTCGAAAAGGAGCCAATTTTATTTTTTATTAAGCAATCGAAATATTTTTTATTATCCAATTTTTAACTTTATCTACTAACTAAATATGTAATAAAAATACTGTTTTTTTTTTCTCCACATGCATTAAAAAAAAAAATTGATATATCTAAAAATCGCTTCCGCATCCGCGATGTGAAAAAAATTGCATCCGCAACATCCCTGATAGATATATAAATATACACTATGTTATTTTTTTTTTATCAATAAATAATCTTTATCACCTGCCAATCCTGTTTCCAACTGTTTCGGTCAGCTTCCAGTCTAACCCGATGCAGCTGTATACCAGTATTTTACATAGAGCAACTGCCTATCTGACCTCCACAACCCAGTTCAGTAAGATCAATAAATAAAAATATTTTAAAATAAAATTAAGAACATACCACTTTGATGTTCCTCCTTTAGCCCAATATTATCATTTAGTCCTTCACAAACAGCTGCTAATTCTTCTTTGATAGCAATGCTATCCGTTTGAATTTCATCAACTATACTTATGTGAACTGTTGGAGTTATTACAAACCCACTGAAAAACTCTAAGGGGGGTTTTAAGAGGAGTTTTGTCTGTAAAAAGTTGTTCACAGTGTTAGGTACAATATACTGATGATCACAATCACTATGAGCACAAAAGCATTTGGGCCTTACCGAATAGATATTATATTAACAGATATGTTATAAACTCACAAAACAACCGAAAAAAGTGTTCCGCGCAGCAGGGGCAGCACACATACCCACTTTTCATTCATTTTACATTTCACTACAAGTAAAAATGATAGAAAAGAGATGGCTTGATAAAGACAACAAGAAAAAAGAGACAGCTAGTGCAGCTGCTTCAACTAAGCGTATTACTCGTCGCCATGCGTGTCGCAGACTAAAGTCAATACGTCCCAATTAGGACGTTTTCGATTCTTCGCGATTGCGCGCTCACAGCATAAATATCTGTTTAATATAATATCATTGGCCTTACCACAAAAACTTAGACACTTGTTCAACGCAATTCTAATGTCAGTTTTATGTCAAACTCCAGACAGAAATGTCATGTTTCAAAGGTGTTTAGGCTAAACAATATAAAACAAAAGTGGTAATAAGGTTTATGTCTAAATGAAATGAAATGAAATGAAATGAAATGAAATGAAATGAAATTGTTTATTCTGTAAATAGGATATTGGAATCACTTTTACACGTCATATTAAAAAATATTAAAAATAAGCTAGATGAGGTCGGCGTTTCCTATCTGACTACTCTGAGAAGAAAGGCCGAAACAAACTCAGAGGTCACAGTCTCTTTTAAAGTCCAGACATAATCTTGGTCAAGCCATATGAGGACCATGTAAATTCGAGTCTGAAATGGTCTTTTGAGGAAAGAACCACACAGATTTGAGTGGACCTGTCCAGTCAGTGCAAGCATTTGTCAGTAATGGCGGAGCTCAACTCAGAACTTAAGGAGCTCAGCGACTTGACGAACAATACCAAAGAAAGGACATTTGGGTAGGCCGCATAAAATTCTCAAATTGCCAGACCAATGATAAAATTAACTGAGAAAGAAAAAAAAAAAAAGAAAAAAAAATCACATAGTCCTCACATTCACAATAATAAAATACTTTACAAAGTAATCATGTCATTTTGTATAGAATATTCAATAATGTCAATTTGTAAATAAAACTGGTTGATATACTTTGATGATTTTCCATATTATTCAAAATGTTACAATGCTTAGCAGAGCGAGCAGCTCAATCCCATGCTTTTTTGTCTTCTAAATAATCTGAAATTTTATAGTACCCTTTTCTACAAAGTTTGGTTTTAATGCAGCTTTTAAATCGTTTAATGGGTAAGTTTCGAATGTCAATGGGAAGTTTGTTATAAAAGCGTATACATTGACCCATGAACGAGTTGCCTACTCTGTGGAGACGAGTGCGATGTACAGCAAGAATGAAGTAGTGAATGATAGAACTTCAAATGAAATGTCTAAAAATAAAATTATGAGTCCGTCAAAGTCAAACCTCACCTCATAGTCTTCATTCAACATCTGAGCGAACAGCTCCTCAGCTTCCAGACATTTTCTCTGCAATTGATAGCATTGCTTGAGTTTAGCGTAGCAGAAGAAACAAGCGAGCATTGGTCTACTGTCTTCAGTTAAAAACTGCAACAAAATTACTCTTGTACTTTTTGATTATTTATGAATATTTCCAATACAAACATTTTTATACAGTCCTAAGGGTCTTTAGGGTAAGTTGATGCTGTACTTACTGGAACATCAGTCAGCTTCTCATATATCTCCTGCAGGTTCTTGTTGGCAACCACAAACATCCGAACATTCTCCACTAAACATATCCTACACTTTTTCAGTTTTTCCATCTTCATATTTAAAACTCTGCTGGAAAAAAATATGAATGACTTCTTATTTATTTATTACTGCACAGAATACAAGCACAGAAATGTACAGGGCAGAATTAATGCCATCAGCATTTTCTTGATTTTCCACGAGTCAACCTTTGGTTGATGCAGAGGCAAACAATAGTAGGTGCAATAGCAAGAACAACCTATTAAAAACTTTAAATATAATCAAAACCTACATATCTATTTTTTGTATGTCTATTATATAAATACACATATATGTACTAAAACCAATGATGTTATACTAAGAGATCCATATCCTTACTAATACTATAAATGCGAAAGTAACTCTGTCTGTCTGTCAAGCTTTCACACCAAAACTACTGAACCGATTTAAATGAAATTTGGTACACAGATAGTCTAGAGCCTGAGTAAGGACATAGGCTACTTTTTAACGACATACCACGCGGGCGAAGCCACCCTAGTACGTTATACACTCACAAAACAAATGAAAAAATTGTTCTGTGCAGCAGCGGCAGTATGCATACCCACTTTTCAGAAATTTTACGTTTCATTACAAGTAAAAATAATAGAAAAGAGATGACTTGATATAAAGAACAAGAAAAAAAGAGACAGCTAGTGTAGCTGCTGCAACTAAGCGTATTATAGTTGTAGTCACGTAAAAGGAACGCTGAGCGACAGTGCAGGGGATGTGTCTACGGGTGCAGTCGCGTCCTAAAGTTCCAGGGCTGTTGTTTTATAATATAAGTGTGACTGTTTTATTCTAGAAACATAATAGAAACTTTACTAGCTACTTAGTACTTTGGAATAGGCCGAAATGGATAAATCGGTCAGTGCGCAGTTAAACGGCCAGCGTTCTTTTTACGTGACGAGGCCTATACTCGTCGCCATGCGTGTCGCAGACTAAAGTCAATACGTCCCAATTAGGGCGTTTTCGAGTCTTCACGATTGCGCATCTGTTTAATATAATATCATTGACTAAAACAAATAAGACAAACAACGGTAAACCATTACCGTTGTGATGATACTGCCAGCTTCTCACGAATGTGCTGGCTTCTAAAGGATATTCGGTTGGTTGCCATCCTGATTACCTGGTGGAGCGTACTTCTTCTTTAAAACTTCTAAACATTGAATACTGTGAGCAGTTTTTGGAGGCAAGGTAATGTTATTGATGTCGTCTGCAGTATGTGTGGACCTCAATAAGACAGGCCAGCAGCCGGAGCAGGGTCTGCGGAGTGCTAAAATCTCTCCAATATAATTACACAAATTCAAAATAACTCCATTATAATCCTTTGGAGGATACATCCATGTCATCCATGATTGACCATGATCCATCCACTAGGTATTCCACCGACTGAAAATGACTACTGACTGACCACAGACTAAGTAGTCTTCTACTGACTGACAGACTGACTGACTTGGCATTGACAAACAAATGACACTATCAGTCAGTGGTCTCGAACGTCATAGTACGAAATCGGTAGAGTTGCCCACTAAAATCGGTATATTCGTAGCCAAAATCGGTAGGTACCTATGTGAATAAATATAATAGGACTGTTTTACATTAAAATAAAACAGTCATTATGTGCCGAAAGAAAGACAGCGTTAGTAGTATGAAGATGCTGTCTATGATTCTGTCTTCTAGGAGCATAAATATTGAAAAACATACCTGATTCTCTATGGATTTATGTTGTTACCTCTCCTTTCCAGCAGGGGTCGCTACCACTAGATCCGGCGACCGGCCCTTGGGGTTCTCATAGTGTCTTCACTCGCCAGCAAGGACCTTGCTCTAACGCTGTCTTTCTTTCGGCACATAATGACTGTTTTATTTTAATGTAAAACAGTCCTATTATATGCCTAGCCGAAAGACAGCGTTAGTAGTATGAAGACCTGTTTGATATCTGCTGGTGAAAGTAACTATAAACGCTATGTGAAATGAATAAATGTGTTTAAAGAAATTCGTTTCAGATTAATCTTTATCATTTATTATTTATCCATCAGTAAAATATTATTATTAAATCTAATCATTTTTTTCATTCAATCAACATTTTGAATCACAACAAACAATTTGGTAATTCAAAACACTAAAACACATAAAACTGATCTATGCTTATTAAAAACCTGAGAAGTTTAATCGTAACAAATCTTCCTCCTCATTATTTGCATTTTTAATAATTTCTCTACAGTAAAATTTTCTGAAGGTTTTATCCCTTTTCCAGTTCCCTCTAGCCAATATCTCATCCACTGGTACATTCTCCCACCACCCCTTGGATGCTACAGCTGCTCTGATGCTTCCCGGAGTAGCTTCTAGATTTAATTCTTTAAATATAGATTTAATCCAACCAGCTATGATAGTTCTTGTAGCTGGTTTTAATTCGCCCTTTATTGAGACAAATAGACTAGTAACATTACTATTAAGACGTCTATTTTCAGAAGCTTCAATTAACTGTTTAATATGTCTGAAGGGACATACATTAGTATCTGGGTGTCTTAACAAAGACCATCCAGACTGTCTATATTTACTTGAGTCTGTTTTTGATCCAAACCTGGGCCATAATAAAATCTTTTCTTCTTCTTCTATGAAATTGTTATGAGATATATCTAATAAGGTGAGGTCGTGTATTCTTCTGCCTGATGCCAACAGTAAAATAATTGCAGTTCTTCTTGAAATATCAAAAAGTGAATTTGTGCTTGGAACTGACTTCAACCAATTGAATAACAATTTTGTGTCAAAAATAGGGGATTTTGAAGGTTGAGGTTTTGCCAATACGATGGCTTTTAAAACTTGTTGAACAAAGAAATTCTTTGAAAGATTTTCTGCACTTGAAGCACAAAAGGTAGAAATAGCCGATTTATGTAATAAAATTGTGTTAACTGAAAAATTATTTTTTAAATGCAGATCTGCTAAAAACCTTGCAACGTCTTTGCCATCTGGGTTTTTGTGATTAATATTATTTATGGCACAAAACGATAGCCACCTTTTTACAGGGGCTTTATAAGTATTTAGAGTGCTTTTGCGCCAGCTATTACTCAATAACTTAATTTCATCCCTACTCCAGTTAGCTACCTGGTCTGCCCACCCCCAATTTTCCAAGCCTGGAGGAACAACTTGTCCACTTGCGGGGAACAGAAACCCGTCGACCGATCTATAAGGTTCTCCCGTAGATCTGTTATCGGTACTGGGTTTGATAGTGCCCTGGCTTGTAGATCGGTCAGCCAGAAACACTGATCCCACTGTGGTGCTATTACTAAGATGTTCCTTTGGCCCTGTTTAGATGATCCAGCACCCGTGGGATCAGGTTGGGGGGGGGGAAACACCCAGCCCAACTGAAAGTCCCAATCTTGACTGAAGGCGTCGCAAAAAATTGCTGACCCATCTGTTGAGTCCCAAGTTACGTATTGTGGGACAACTGCGGTTTCCTTTGACGCGAACAGGTCTACGTCTGGAACGCCCCACTTTTCGAATATGACGTTCTTGGCATGGGGTAGTAGTTGCCATTCGGGAAGCGGTTTTCCTCTCGAGAGGCGGTCCGCTATCCCGTTTAACCTCCCCGGGAGGTATGATGCCGACAGCGTTATGTTGTGCTGCTCGGTTAGGTGAAGGAGTTTGCTTGTTAGATTTAGCAGAGCTAAGGACCGGGTGCCCCCCTCGTTCCTTATGTAAGCTATGAGGGTTCGATTGTCGGACTGCACTAAAACGTGTGCATCCTTCATGTATGCACCTTGTCTCACTAAGGCTACATACACTGCAAACATCTCCTTCACATTGGAATGCCATTTTTGTTGGCGACGATTCCATTTGCCCGACAACATGATGTTGTTCAGGTGTGCTCCCCAGCCCGCGTCCGCCGCGTCTGTGGTGAGAAAGTGGGTAATCTTGGGGTTGTGCATTGTTGTTGCACTTTTGCCTACGTTTTTTACCCACCATTTTAACTCTCGAGTCACTAGAGGTGGTAACTCCCTCTTTTCCCTTGGTCTGCATCCTCTGAATGATTTTAGAAAAATCTGAGTTCGGCGACAATGAAGGCGTCCCTTTGGAGTTGCTATGTTCGCAAAATTTAGCACACCAAGCAATTTTTGCATTACTCGGAGACAAGACTCTTTCTTTTGTAATAGACTCGTTGCTAATTCTTTTATTTTTTCTACTTTTTTTACAGGAAGAGAAATTTGTTTTGTTTTTGAATTCCATGCTATGCCTAAATATTCTATTTCCTGAGTTGGGATGAGAAGTGATTTTTGAAGGTTTTCATGCCAACCCAGCTTTACCAGAGTATCCACAGCTACTTTGGTGTGTTCTATGAGTAGTGTTTGATTTTGACTGGCTATTAAAAAAATCGTCTAAATAAACTATAATTCTTATGCCTTGTCTCCGAAGGATTTCCGCAATCCAATTGGTTACCGATGCGAAAGAGTGAGGAGCTGATGAGAGACCGAAAGGCAAGGCCGTTAACTGTAATATCTCGCCTCCATATATTATTCGCAGAAAACGCCTGTGGGTTTCCTTTATGCTCAAATGAAAATAAGCTTGATGAAGGTCGATTTTGGTCATCCAGTCCCTGTCTTGTAGGAACTGAATTACATCCAGTCGAGAAATTAACTGGAAATGCCGAGTCGAAACATGTAAATTCAGACTCTTTAAATTGAAAATAGGGCGTATCCCCCCATCTGGTTTTTTGACTAAAAACATCTTGGAGTGAAAGCCGGGTGTCATATTTTTTGGTTTTTCTAATATGCCTGCTTCTTTTAACTGTTCTATGACTTCTGTCATTTTCTTGGATGATTTTGTTGCAAACTTGTTTATTATTCTTTTGTAAGGGTAATGTAAAGGAGGTTTTGTTAAAAATGGTATGCGACACTCCGCTATTATTTTTTGAATATACTGATTGGCACCCAATTCCTTCCATGCCTGGACATGGAACTTTAGGCAACCTCCTTTGAACACCCTGATTTGATTGTCACTTATCTTTAACATTGGTGGTGTCTTGGGAGCCTGTGCGGCGAAAGGAATGTTTTTTGTAATTTTTCTGGGATTTTTTGTCCGAGTTAAACTTATTTTTTTTTAGTAAAATTTGTTTTATAAGCTGGCTTATAATTTTTATAGTTTGCCTGATTATTATTGGATTTCTTCTTATCTTTTAGATAACTTGGCATGTTTAGCCATACTTGGGAGCCTCCCAAAGAGTCCACCAGAGGGATGAGTGCTTCTCTGTTGAAGAGATGCTCTGCACTTGGTGGAATATTTTGTAATGCTAATTTGAGATTATTATTACTAACTTCTTTTAGAATGCGGTCACGTCTAACTTCAATACACTCTGCTCGCTTGCCACATATGATTTGCATACAGGATTCCATATTTTTGTATGAAGGAGACGTTGGACCAAATTTTTCAGATAACTTATTATAAAGAGTGTCTGCATTGAGCTCTGTGTCAGAACTAGCAGCCCAATTTACAACCTCCTGTAGACCATTTTTTAAAAGTTGCCTGTTTTCCAAAACAGCATTTGACAATCCCGCTAACAACTGTTCCGTACTAGCCAAATAATCCGTACCCTTATTAAGATGACATAATTCTTCATTTAACTTTAACCCTATAAAGCCTGGTGTTGCTAGATGGCCTTGTAAGTCCTTCTTATACCTAATACCCTACCAGGCCTGCGAATTAAATTTTTGTAGATTATTTAACTCTGTTAATTTTGTGGGGTCGGCTACGGGTACAATCTTAGATTCATCATAATTAATTTTTAAATCTCCCAAACACATATTATTATATATCGGCGGTTTATTTAAAAATTGGTTACAATTTGTTGAATTTACGGAGTCGCTATGACCGCCATTGTTATTTTCTTTACTATTATTCATATTAGCACTAATTGCCGTGAAAATTTGCGGCATTTTAGCTACGCAGTCTGATAAATAAGTAACCTGGTTAATAAGAGTATCCATACGAGGATCCGAACAGGTTTCGACCTGTTTGAACCTGCGCCGCCTAGACCTTTTGTTAGGTGGTGGCGAGGCAAAACCTTCCTCGTCTTCCGAAGACGAGGAACTGCTTTGCGATGAGCTTGAGCTCACAGCTCTACGCCCTCCATCCGGAGCAGCGATTTGAGCTACCGGTTCAGGTACCGGATCCTTCGAATTATTCATGATGGAAGGTAGGTACTTACCGACTCGCTGTCAATGCACAACACTGCACTAAATATAACACTGATTATATTTATTATACTATTTTCAAACCGAAAACAATAAATATTGAGAACTAATAAGATTTTTGTCAGTTTAAGTTGAAAAACAAACTTTTGCTCCTAACACGACAAAAATCATAAACGCTATTAGAACCCCAAGGGCCGGTCGCCGGATCTAGTGGTAGCGACCCCTGCTGGAAAGGAGAGGTAACAACATAAATCCATAGAGAATCAGGTATGTTTTTCAATATTTATGCTCCTAGAAGACAGAATCATAGACAGCATCTTCATACTACTAACGCTGTCTTTCGGCTAGGCATATAATACAATATTCAATCAAATTCGTTTATTTATTTATCAATGAACTTACAATCCTTTGTTTTTTTTTTCTCCTTTTCTCTGCGATCAGTCCCAGGACTCTGAGCAGATTTGTTGTTGGAATTGGTCGTGCAGTGATTTCTCCAGCGAGATTTCCCTCTTTATATTTTTGGCAGCATAGTTGGCAAGGTACAGCTAACCTTTTCAGCCGCCTTTTATGGTCAGGCTTTGTAAGCGCTTTCGCCAAAGGTTTTGTATGGTCCTGTAGGCGTGCTCTGTAGCGTCCTGCCCAGATTTTTGCTTCCAGATGCACTGTGTCTTGGTTAAGGTATTCATGAACCTCGCAGTTTCTTGTAAACCATGGTGCATTGTGATGTTTTTAAGGATGACATTTTGAAATCTTTGGAGCATGTTGATGTTCGAGACACTAGCAGTCCCTCATAGTTGGATGCCATATGTCCAGATTGGCTTCAAGATTGTGTTGTATACCAACAGTTGTCTATCGACAGGACAGAATTTCTTCCTAGGAGCCAGTATAGGTTCCTGTACTGAACTTACAATCTAACTATCAAACATAGGTACTTAAAAATAATATTTTTTTACGTTATTTAAGATCATACCAATATTCTTTGACCATGGCCGCGGTCGGTCATATTTGAATTAGCGCCAGTAAGAGTCATTTTGCATGTAATAGACCAGTGATTGACTGAGTAGACAGCCTATTTCGCTGTTTTGGTTTTCTAAGATTATTTTTTTATCAATTCCCCATTCGTCTGTCAACGTTGCACGCATATTTTCGCTTAATCAAAATGAATATTCGTTGCCAACTTAAAAAATCGGGATAATCTCTGAAATCGTGGAAAAATCATTGCATTTCGGTATTTCGGTAGGACAGGGCCAATATCGGTAGAAATACCTAAAAATCGGTACCTATGTTCGAGACCACTGATAGCAGTCCATCACACTCAGGGTTGCCAATACCTATTTTCCAGATTCCATAAAATAGTGAAAATTCCCGAATTATGGAAATTGGAGAGAGCAAAATCCTGATTCTCATAAAAATTATTTAATAAAATAAACTCATTCAGTCATTTATATACAAAAAATCAACAATATTTATTAAGGTTGTAATTGTATTGTATTGTAATTATAAACATTAGAATCAGCAATACAACTCTCTAAGTTCATGTAAGTGCATTGACTGACGATTTCATGAAAAGACACGTTTCGTTTTTGTATGGGACTCCGGCCACAACATGTAAACTTTATAAAACCTGGAAAACGAACCCCTGAATACAATAAAGGCATTTTTTTTTCACAATATCTGATATTGTTTAGGTAGGTACTAATTATAAACTGAAAATGTTTGACGTTTGTCAGGAGAACAGCCAGCCATGACAGGTTAGTTGGACAGATGACATTTACATATTAAAATAGGGGTGCGGCGTATTTATCATAACAGATATTAAAAAACAACAATTGCTGGTGGTGCTGCGATAACAGATAACAATTGTTCCTAATAATAATATAAAAACATACCTGTTACATAAAATAACACATCCTCAAGACTGTTACCGCGCCTGTTACAGTTAATACATTATAACAATCCCCACACAGACTGTTACCGCGGCTGTTACTTACGTATTTATCGTCCGTACAAAAATGACAGGCTGTTATTTAATAACAGATAGATACGATTATCGACTTTAAACTATAAGAGATAAAGAAGATATTCAATTGAGATTTAAATAGGTATTTATCGTCTGTACAAAAATAACAGGCTGTTATTTAATAACAGATATTTTGATCTGTTATTTTTTTGCAACATTAACAGTGATAAAAGTTATCGTGTTTAACCTATTACAACCAGTCTCTATTTTAAAACCTAGAACTGTCAAAGATGTTATGTCAAATACCAATAAAAACACTGTTTGAATTTTTCGTCCAGAAGTACCTACCTACAAATCTACAATCCTCAAATGTAGTTTTTTTTTTTTTTTTTAATGATTAATCGCACTTTATAATTAATCAAAAAAGTTGTTTAAGGTAGCTATCTTATTATCTTATATTAATAGCAGAGAAATATATGCCTTTCATATGGTTTAACAATGTTAAGCATACAATTTATTAGCTAATCACTATAGTGATAAACTTATATTTTTTGACACCAACACTTTTGTTGAGAAATTAAAATCGACCAGGGATACTGCGTATCTGCCCATTAGTTTTAGACGTCAAATAGCATGGCTATTAGCTTTTAATATTATAAACTCAGACATAAGTAGTATGTCGAAGTCTCATGTAATAAGCACCACAAAAATTAGTAATAATACTAATATTAAGGTGGTTAGCGATAGTTTAAACTAGTCAGTAAGACAACAGAAGGTACCAGTAACAATGTAGTTAATGTCACCATTCACAAGGTATCTTCTAGCACTCAATTAGTTAACAATATTTGTAAAAAAGGGGCTAAGCAGAATTCCTTGAAATTGTTTCACCAAAATATTCAAGGTTTTTCTTCCAAACAATTAGAAATTGAATTGTTTTTAGAAAAAACAATGCTTGATATTATTTGCATAACCGAACACTGGTTGAAAGATTATGAAACATTAATTAATTTTGAAAACTATAGGGTGGGCAGTTGTTTTAACCGAAAATCCATGCTGCGTGGAGGTTCACTAATCTTAATTAAAAATTGTATAAAATCTAAGACTCGTAATGACATAGTTGAACTATCGGTGCAACATAGCATTGAACTGTCGTGTGTTGAGCTGGATAAGCATTACATAGTGTGCGTATACCGACCTCCCAATTATCAAAACTACTCTATATTCGAGTCAGTAATGGAAGATGTTTTGGCAAAACTTGTAACGGGTAATAAATCAGTCATTATTTGTGGTGACTTTAATATTAATATTTTGGAAAATAATTCAAATAGCAGTAGATTATTAAGTCTCTTCAAATCATTCAATCTGTCAAATGTGTTTTTGGAACCAACGCGAATTACTACGACTACTGCTACATGTATTGATAATGTCTTTTGTAGCTGCGACTATTTAGATAAAGCCATTGTAAATTATCTCCCATCTGATCACAGCGGTCAAACCGTTGTTTTTGAGTCCGACACACCACTACAAAAAGTGCAGATACAAACTAGACCAATAACTTCGGGTAATTTAAATAGGTTTAATAGCACTCTAATTAGCAAGTTAAGTACTCAGGGCCTAAATATAGACAATGGTAATATTTTGTATGAAAAATTCTTTTTATTGGTGCAAACAGAGTTTAATAACTCATTTAAGAAAAAAACCAAAACTATTTGCCCTAAGTTTTTATTCAGTGACTGGGCAACTAAAGGCATCAGGAAAAGTAGGGAAAGATTATTTGAACTGTATGGCCTTAAGCCGTATATTAACACGGAAACTTTTAATAAGTATGTTGCTACTTACTCAAAAACGTTTAAAATAGTCTGCAAAGCAGCTAAAGCTTCTTTTATTAGCAACAAGGTTAAATCAGCAGACAATAAAATAAAGACAGTTTGGAAAATTATAAACAATGAAACTAACAAGAACAAAAGACGTAACACTGATTACACACTGGACACTTCCCGCGGTCTCATTAGCGCTAACATTGATGTTGCTCAGGAATTTGCAACTTTCTTTACCAATATTCCAATTAAGACTACGGAAACTTTAAATTCTTCGCCCTCACTTGCTATTGATTTACTAAAAGCGAAAGTTTCAACTTGTCCTATAGAATTTAAATTTAAACATATAAACCCTGGGGTCGTTGTAAAAGCTTTTAAGCAACTCAAGATCAAAATTACCGAAGATCTGTGGGGCATGTCTACTAAAGTTTGTCAATCCATTATTGAGACAATTGCACCCTATTTAGCTTTAATATTTAATTTGTGTGTTGATCAAGGGGTATTCCCAGATTTAATGAAGTACAGTAAAGTTATTCCACTTTTCAAATCCGGGGACAGCAAAGACACTAATAATTATAGACCCGTTTCGGTTTTGCCGGTTTTCAGTAAGGTGTTTGAAAAAGTAATGTTAAATCAAATGCTCAATCATTTTAATCGTAATAACATCCTACACGATCAACAGTATGGTTTCACCAAAGGACGTTGCACAACCGACGCCGGTGTCACCTTATTAAAACACATCTTTAACGCATGGGAAGAGGCTCAAGATGCAATAGGCATCTTTTGCGACCTATCTAAGGCATTTGATTGCGTGAATCACGAAACACTGCTCTTGAAACTTGAGCATTACGGACTGGGTAAACTTGCGCTTAGCTTAGTAAAATCCTATTTGAATGACAGACTGCAGCAAGTTCAAATAAACGGTGTGAATTCATTAGGTTTAAAAGTCAAAATGGGTGTACCACAGGGCTCGATATTGGGTCCATTCCTTTTTTTAGTATATATAAATGATTTACCTCATCTACTGAAAAACCGACCACAAATGGTGTTATTTGCTGATGACACATCACTGATTTTTAAAGTAAATAGACATGCACAGGAGTTTGACGACGTAAATAACGCTATGCTTAAGGTCCATAATTGGTTTACTGTAAATAATTTGGTATTGAATGAGAAGAAAACAAAATGCATTAGATTCGCGTTACCGAATGTTAGAAGTAGTGATTGTCAAGTTGTACTGAATAAGGAGATACTACAATTCGTCGAAAAGACGGTTTTCCTGGGGATTACGCTTGATTCAAAATTACAGTGGGGTCCTCATTTAACATCACTTGCAGGGCGACTTAGTTCAGCCGCATACGCTGTTTGGAAAATCCGCCAACTAACAGACGTGGATACCGCGAGACTGGTCTATTTTAGTTACTTTCATAGCATCATGTCTTACGGTATTTTGCTGTGGGGACGGGCTGCAGATATTGATTCTATCTTTATTCTGCAAAAGAGAGCTATTCGAGCCATCTACAACCTCCGCAGACGCGAGTCTCTAAGGGAACTGTTTAAAAAAATTAACATCATGACGGTACCTTGTCAGTATATATATGAAAACATTATGTACGTTCGGAAAAATCTACATCTTTTTAGTAAAATAAGTGACAGGCATAATTTTAACACTAGAAATAGGAACAAATTAGATCAACCACGTTTCAGATTGTCTAAAGTACATACTTCTTTTATGGGGTATTGTGTAAAATGTTATAATAAAATTCCACTCGATATTCTTCAACTAAATGAGAAGAAATTTAAAACATGCATTAAACGCACACTATGTAGACAAGCATATTATAAGTTGGATGATTATATCGTAGATAAAAATGCTTGGCTTAACGCTGGTCCTACTCCACAGGCACTTGGGCTCACTAGTTAAAATTTCATAATTGGAAGTGTTGCTTCCCCCTTTTTACTATTTTTTATTTTTTTTCCTGACATTACGAAATTATTGTTTATTCTTATTTAACTTATCTGAAAATAATATTATACTAATTGCTCAATTTCTTTGCAAACTAGTTTTGTATAATTTAGAAGCATTTTTTCAATTATTGTAAATGTGAGTACCATGGAGCCGTTTAGTATGGTATGATGTATGTTGACTTGAAATAGCATGGCAGATGAGAGTATGTCATGCTCACTTAAATGTCTCGCTGATGGTGGCACGTGTGTTGGATCATTCGGTTCCCTACAAAATGGTTGAGCTGGATGGTGCTGATCCACATGTCATGTTCGTGAACGGGCGCCGTCAGTTGAGACTGGTCACCTCTTATTTGCCAGAGCTTATTTTTAATATTAAATTTTGAATTGCTTTTGATTCTTTTTTTGTTTTACATTGTTCTCACATATAGAAGCAACATGAATACTGTACCCAGGATTTTGTAATATCTATATCCATTTTTTAAAAGAGTGTCCTTGGAGTTTCTTGCCCGTTCTTCTCCATAGAGATCTACGTTTTGGAATGGGCAACTAGCTTCAACTCTCTGACTAACTGACCGACTCTTTGACAATTCAAAAGTGCCTGTAAATGGTTTAATTGAAATAAATGCTTTGAGTTTGAGTTTGAGTTTGAGTTTGAATTAGATTGTCATAATTTACATTGGCATAACGAAATTCAGCATAATGATTATTACGCATAATATTGTTAGGCATAAATGTTTTGCCATAATGTTAATTGCCATAAATACTGTAGGCATAATAATAATGCAGCATAATGTTATAAACGCATAACGATATTTACACATAATGTTGTCTGGAATAAAAATAATAAATCCAAATATAACTCAACCTTTGGTTTTGTATTTTTAGTTTATATGCCACCAATTTAAGTTATTTTACACTATGTAGTGTTTTTATTTCTCGCTTTTTAGTGGGTCAGTTTGTAATTTATCTAAGTTACAATAGCCTAATGTCAACTTCTCACCACCATTACAAAATATTGCTTTTGCCGATGCAGGGACGTTAATCGTTGACGAGTTCACCCAGTACTTCACCATCAGCTCCACTTCACCATATCCATTGTGACGCATAAATTACTTGGCAACCATAAAGTAATCGAATTGCAACCCGTGAAATACTTATTATTGAGTAGTTCCGGTGGCAATCTGTGGTCTTCCTTCAAATTGTGCTTTCTGAGAGTTTGCACGAGTCATTATAATAAATAGAATTTTGCAAATAAGCGACGTATGCCCGAACAAACATAAAAAAAACGTCCGAATTGATAACCTCCTTCTTTTAGAAGTCGGTTTAAAAACAAACATGTTTGTGGCTCAAGGGTGGCCCAAGGGCCACCCCCGCCGCGCCTTAACCTAATCCAATACAGTAATTCCCAAATTATAATAAATAATGTTTATATTTATGGCTTACGATTAAAAGACGAATAAATAATTAATTATGCCTTTTTGCCCGCTAAGACGAAAACTATGCTTGTGCAGACTTTAATTTTCCTCATCATCGACAATGGTGACGTGTGCTACTTTGACATGAATGCAGTTTTTAACCGACTTCTTCAAAAAGGAGGAGGTTCTCAATTCGTCTGTATGTTTTTTTTTTTGTTTGTTACGCGATTTCTCCGCCAATTATGAATCGATTTTGATGATTCTTTTTTTGTTTGGTAGGTCATGCTTCCGAGGTGGTCCCATATAAATTTTATTAACTTTGCTTGCGTAATTTTTGAGTTAGCTTCAATATTACGTATTTTTCCCACTTAGTTTATCTAGACGATATCCTGTTTGACTCCTTCACTGTTATTTACATAGCAGGTAGTGGTATTCGGATTTGTGTGGGGTAGGTACCACAACTAAAATGTGAAAAATAAAAACTTTTTACAAAAAAAAAACAACCGACTTCCAAAAAAAAACACAAAAAAAGTGAATGATTACTTTAATTTCGGAAGTCGGTGTCTTTGCTTTTCAATTTCCGTTTTTTGCCAGGAAGTCGGTTGTTTTTTTTTGTATAAAGTTTTGTTGGATAAGCTTGACAGACTATTCAACAACTGTATTCGGTTCATTTTCAACCTGAGGAAATATGACTATGTTTCGAGCTATAGGTCTGAGCTCAAATGGATGTCCATTCGCCAAGGAAGAAGTTTGCGTGCTCTGACCACGCTTTTCTCCGTTCTCAACTCTCCCACTCCTCCTTCTATCTTGTGTCTCACTTCCAATATCTATGTTCTTCACACACTAAGAATCTGCGTTCTTCTAACAATCTTCTCCTACTCTGCCCTTCTCATACTTCTGACTTTGTTCATTCTTCTTTTCATATTCAATCCATTCTTCTTTGGAATGCGCTTCCTCTTGATAGACAGGACGGCCACCAGTCGGTATGCATTTAAGCGGAAATTGCAGAGATTTTTTCAAAATAAATAGAGTAGATTCATATACACCTCTCTGCCTTGAATTTGTATATTATGTATATATATATTATAGGTATATATTATAGTAAATATGTAAGTATGTAAGTATTTATGTATCATAAGTTGATTGCGTATTTATGTAGGTACTGTAAAAACTGTTTAATCTATAATGCATTATGATATATATATTTTTCCTTATTTTTATTTTTTTCTCTCTTTGTTCCTCTCAATCAGAGCACCCGCCATCTAATCTCTTCACCACCCTTGGTTGACTGGTAGAGAATGCCTAAGGCATTAAGTCCGCCTTTGTACCGTTTTTTTTTGTGTGCGAAAAGTTTAAAAAAAATAATAAATAAAAATTATAGCAACTCCAGATTGTGCAAAAACAAATTAGACCAAATGACAGTTATGCTAACCTTAGCATTATGCTAAGGTATTAGTATGCGACAGTATCATTATGCTAAAACGTTATGCCAAACAATATTATGGCTAAAAAATTTATGCCAAGAGGGGGATTCCCCTTTCATATTTGTTTAAATAACGTCTACGTGATTTTATTATGTTTTAATGTAACATGACTTCTGGACGAAAGCATTGTGCAAATAAGACGACGCCATGATCAATAAAATATGGCAATATTTTGATCAACTATTCTTTTTTGTGCCGAAGAAATCAGGGGAATATTCAGGAAAGAATATTTTTGAAAGAAGGAAGGAAGGCCGAAAATGAAAAATGTCCTTTTCATTCAATGCACCTAGGTAGGGTAGGGTAGGCACAGAGAATATAATTTTAGGGTAGGTAGGTAGGTAGGTAGGTAGGGTAGGTAGTTAGGGTAGGTAGGTAGGATAAGTAGGTAGGGTATGTTGGTTGGGTTGGTAGGTAGGGTAGGTAGGTAGGGTATGTTGTTAGGCGTAGGGAGGTAGGTGTAGGTAGGTAGGTATGTAGAGTAATTAGGTAGGGTAGGGCAGGTGGGTAGGGTAGGGCAGGTGGGTAGGGTAGGGCAGGTAGGTAGGGTAGGGTAGGTAGATAGAGCAGGGTAGGTATGTAGGTAGGTAGGTAGGGTAGGTGCGCCGTAGATAAGTACTTCCCGTGCGAAGCCGGGGCGGGCAGCTAGTATCAAATGAAAAGCTAAACTCAAACTCCAAAGCATTTATTTAAATTAAACCATTTACAGGCACTTTTGAATTGTCAAGGAATCAATTAGTCAGAAAGTTGAAGCTAGTTGCCCATTCCAAAACGTAGATCTCTGTGGAGAAGAATGGGCAAGAAACTCCAAGGACACTCTTTTAAATCAAGGCAGTACAAAATTCTGGGTACAATTCTTGTTGCTTCTCTAAGTGAGTACAATATGAAATCTATACATATAATAAATCTGTAGACGAGGCGTTTCTGTACAATGAAAAAAAAAAAAAAAACGTAGGTGGAGTGTTCAAGAATAACCAACAGATGCCATTTCTACCATTTTTGGAATTTTTGTCTGTTTGTCTGTTCGTTTGTTTGATTGTTCCAGTATCACGTAAAAAGTACGAAATCAATATGGTTAACTTATACTCTCAAATATTGTGTGTAACTCGATGTTTCATTTAGTCTTTGTTTCATCGCAATCGCTTCAAAATATCAAAAGATATAAGAGTTTAAAGTATTCAAGAAGAAATTTTCATTAGGTACGTAATGTAGATACACGTAACGACATCTATTGTCGTAAAATGACACTAGCGTAAAATCAGGTAGGTTTGTGAGAACGTGTGTAACACACGATCATAATCATCATATGTTCACATACTTCGCGCGGAAACATAACGCGATACATTGTGAATTTACCCAATCTAAAGTTTGGTTAATTCAAGTTTTCCAAATCCATTGTTTGGTAGTAGTGCCATAGGTGGCGCTATCTATCTTTGAAATCATGATACAAATAAAAAAATGGTGATAAATTTTAATTTCTTAAAAATTGTAGATTGTTACATCGAGCAAAAAGTGAGTAATTAAGGCACGAATGCGCTTACTAAATAAACACGAGTGCATTAATTACTCACTTTAGCAAGGTACGTAATCTACTTTTCTTTCAACTACCAATGTACCTGCTGCGATAAAATATACCTGCTCAAGGTTAACTCAACTCAATCCAAATCAAGTTAGGTCAAGTCAGGTCAAGTCAGGTCAAGTCAAGTCAAGTCAAGTCAAGTCAAGTCAAGTCAGGTCAAGTCAGTCATGGAACCCTACGTCTTTTCTACATAGCTTACAGAGTGTTCGACCGTTTTCCCATATATTTTGACAGTATCACTTCGTGCTCGATAGATGGCGTTGTTCATTTAACGTCATTTTCTGAATGGCGGTGTTAAGAGTCTCCGTAGAAGAATGACGTTCGCCGAATTCATAATTATCAAGCATTTGGCTCATTTTGAATTGAACACATAATCCATACTAATCGATGCTTAAAAGTATAAATTCGATAGTAACTCTGTCTGTCTGTCCGTCTGTAATTCTGTATGTTACCTTATCACGCCTGATCCACTGAACGGATCTCGATAAAATTTGGTAAAGAGATAGATGGCATCCCGGCGAAGAACATAGGCAATTATTTTCTCAAAAACAAATTTAAGGGGGGGGGGGGGATATAAGGGATGAAAGTTTTTATGGGAAACCTATCATTTTTAGAGTTCCGTAGTCAACAAGGAAGCTTTATAGTTTCGCCATGTCCGTCTGTCTGTCTGTCCGCGACTTAGCTCAAAAACTTTTAATCGACAAACTGACATGTGCAGTTGCAAAAACCCAAACATTCTGTATGCAAGAAAAAGATTTTTAACACTTTGAGGGACAGTAAACGCCCATAGACGTAATAACAATAAAACTTTGCGAAAGTTTGTTTGATAAAATAATTCATCCCAACTACGGAACCCTTCATTGTGCATGGTTCGACACGCACTTGGCCGGTTTTTTTTTAACTTAGAGCTGTGAAAATTTATGCTTTTTGTAACTAACAAAGAGTTACGTTTTTCTAAAATCATCCCTCATGAGGGTAAAAACCCTTCTTTACCCTCTTGATTTTAAAATTCACATGTAAGTACTTATTATTGAAATTTTTGCGGGACTCTCTTCAAGAGCGTTAAGGGATTGAGAATATAGTCATAGTCCGTATCTTGAGAATCTGTCCACTCAATCAAAAGTTATTACTACTTGGCTCTTGGCTTGGAACGAAGAGTTTGAGTTTACCAGTGAGTTACTTACTCGATAGATGGCGTTGTGCAAATGATGCGATTTTCTTAAGGGGGATGCGCCGGTAGCCCGCGAAATTCAAATCTTAAGTTTTTTGCAATTTGCAAGTCAGTGTCAGGCAGGTTGTATGTTAAAATGAAATTGTTTATTCTGTAAATAGGTTATTGGAATCACTTTTACACGTCGTAGTAATATCAAAAAATTGTAAAATTAAGCTAGATGAGGTCGGCGTTTCCTATCTGACTACTCTGAGAAGAAAGGCCGAAACAAACTCAGTCTCTTTTAAAGTCCGGACATACCTAGGTCAGATATTGGCATATTGGTCAGGCCCTATGAGGGCCATGTAGATTAGAGTCTGAAATGGTCTTTTGAGGAATGAACCACACAGATTTGAGTGAACCTGTCCTGTCACTGCAAGCATTTGTCAGTAATAGTGGAGCTCAGCTCAGAACTTAAGGAGCTCAACGACTCGACGAACAATACCAAAGAAAGGACATTTGTGTAGGCCGCATAAAGTTCTCAAATTGCCAGACCATTGTTAAAACTAACTGAGAACGAAAAAATATAATAATAAAAACAAAATAAACATCCACATAGTCCTCACATTCACAATTAATACAATACTTTACAAAGCAATCATGTCATTTTGTCAATATCCTACATATAATATTCAATAATGTGAATTTGTATATAAAACTGGTAGGTATATTTTGATGATTTTCACTTATTCAAAATGTCACAATGCCAAAATGACAAAATGTTAGCAGAGCGAGCAGCTCAATCCCATGCTTTTTGTCTTCTAAATAATCTGAAATTGTATAGTACCCTTTTTTACAAAGTTTGGTTTCAATACAGCTTTTAAATCGTTTAATGGGTAAGTTTCGAATGTCAATATGATTAAAATATGATTCGCGATCGTAGCAAATAGTAGCTTTACAGAATAATAACCATTAGATACAGGAATACAACTCCTGCAATATTAGTTAGATTAGATAAATAAATATTTGAAACAACTGCGACTCTTTATTTAGATCAACATAAAACTTGATACTGACCTGTAAAAGCAAAAAACATAAGAAAATTTGAATATCGCAGGCTCCCCCAAAGCTTTCGCCTTAGTTTCCATCGTCCATACAATATGCCATAGTTTTTTCATTAATCTTTATATAATATTTTTTCATTAATCTTTCCGACAGTTTCATACTGCTGTCCATACTATCCACACTATCACCACAATATAGATATGGACTACCACTAATATATAAAGTTACTGGCTGTCTCATGTCTGTTACTTTTACGCCGTAACGCCTAGGTCGCCTAGAAAGACCACGTGGGTTATGGGACATAGGATACTTTTATCCCGGTAGCACGTTCCCGTGGGATAATTTCCGACATCCACGTGGGCGAAGCCGCGGGCAAAAGCTAGTATTATTATAAAAGTCAACAGAGATTGCCTATCAACGAATTATCTATCTAACTAATATTATAAGTAAACGCGAAAGTTTGTTAGTATGGATGGATGGATGTTTGTTACTCTTTCACGCAAAAACTACTGAACGGATTTGGATGAAATTTGGCACACAGATATTTTATAACCTGGATTAACACATAGGATACTTTTTATCCCGCTATTCCCACGGGATCGTGCCTTACGCGGGTGAAACCGCGGGGCGCAGCTAGTGTAATAATAAGAATAACAAAACAACAAGGTAAATTTATTTCACGTGAGTACATTTCAATTTACTTGCTCGGCTTGCGGCTTGCTTGTAATGCCGCAATGGGAATTGTGACGTTACAAGCCACAATGCCGAATCTCTAGAATGCGTTTTAGAAACTTGTCAATTTCATATTAAGGTTGATGCGCTAGGGTGGCCCACGAAATTCAAATTTTCTTACGTTTTTTGAAATTTGCAGGTCAGTATCAGGTTGTATGTTGATCTAAATATTATTAGCGGCCGTAACAAATATGGATTTACAGAATTATAAACATTAGAATCAGCAATACAACTCTCTAAGTTCATGTAAGTGTATTGACTGATGATTTCATCAAATTTTCATTAGATTTAGATCAGCATACAACCTGATACTGACCTGCAAATTGCAAAAAACTTAAGAAAATTTGAATTTCGCGGGCTACCCTAGTGCATCCACCTTAAGGTGCCTAGCCTACCTCAAATTGCTTAGCATGATCCTCCGTTATGCCGAAAATACTGCGGCATTAATTTTGAAATAAATATAATATGTTAAAGTTGAGGATTAATGCTAGGTCTTGTTTGACGAAAACAAAATTAAGTACAAAAAAATTTCTCTATAGAAAAAAAATCCAAAGTTACCTGTAAATCGAACTATAAACCGCTGGCGCTGGTATTAAAAAAAAACTTCAAATTAGATCATGAAACTTTGCATTATAACTGAACTAACTATAAAGCATGAAATTACCATTTTCACCGTAAAAAGAAATTACCTAAACTTTCATTCGAGGCTTGGAGCCGCCAGCACCCCACTTCGTCTCGCTCTCACTCAGGCCGCGAGTAGTATGGTGCGCGAGATAAAAAGTGAATTAGAGCTGAGGTAGGGTAACCCATAACGAGTAGCGAGTTCAAAGGCTAGGAGATGCCAGTAGTGTAGGTACAAGATTACCGATTATGCTCCTAATTACCTACGTTCAATATGGCTCTGCAACGCTTCAGATGTTATTTTTACTTTTTACCCGACTTTTATACAACTAAACAAGACATCTCAGACACACAAATTAAAAATCCGGAGTCACATGTGTTGGGAGTAGGACATAAATCGTGGTGTGACCACGAGTCCGTGTGGTGTGACCCCGAGTCCGCACCCAAATCGAACAGATTAGTGTTTGTTTTTCGAATTTGATCCTTAGGACTACTAGAAACCAGGGATGTTGCGGATGCAGTTTTTTTTCACATCCGCGGACGCGGATGCAGTTTTTTTTCACATCCGCGGACACGGATGCGGATACTTGGAGGCCCACATCCGCGGATGCGAGTGTTTAGATATTTTATAAGGGTGGCCCAGTAATAAAAAAAAGATAAATACATATTTAGTAAGTAAAGTAAAAAATTGGAGCATTATCTACACTTCTACATCTACACTAATATTATAAAGAGGAAAGATTTGTATTTTTGTGTGTATGTTTGTAACGAATAAACTCAAAAACTACTGCGCCGTTTTCATAAATTCTAGTAGTCTAATTTTGGTATTACAGGCGGGGAACAAACCAATAACCTAAAATATGGTGTAACTTTTGTTTGTTCCCTGATTGTAATACCAAAATTCTACAGATTATAATGCTTGATTTTCTCTTTTAAGTTATGCTAGTTTTTGCAGGCGGGTTTTTTGTTTTTTTGTATCTTGGTATTAATCCTTATCTAAAACATTACACTCCTTTTGGGCAGTCGTGTAAAAATTACTTCATATTTAAAACTGCTTCAATACCTTTAAATAACTTTTTGAATTATTCAATTCGGACATTCTATTCGAAAGATATCACGAGTTTAAAAACGTAACTATAGCTCCAAAAAAAACCAGCTCATACATTCAGTATACAATGGCTTTTTTTGATGTTATCTCGGTAGATAGGTAGGTACTTAGGTAGGTATGTATGTAGGTAGGCAGGTAGGTAGGTATGTGTGTAGGTAGGTATGGTAGGTAGGTAGGGTAGGGTAGGGTAGGTTGGTAGGGTAGGTAGGTAGGGTAGGTAGGTAGGTAGGTAAGGTAGGTAGGTAGGTAGGTAGGGTAGGTAGGTAGGGTAGGTAGGAAGGGTAGGTTGGTAACGTAGGTAGGTAGGGTAAGTAGGTAGGGTAGGTAGGTAGGTAGGGTAAGTTGGTTGGGTAGGTAGATATGTGGGTATGTGTAGGAGTGTAGGGAGGTATGTGTAGGAAGGTAGGTATGTAAAGTAGGTAGGTTGGGTAGGTAGGTAGGTTAGGGCAGGTAGGTAGGGTAGGGTAGGTAGGTAAGGCAGGGTAGGTAGGTAGGTAGGTAGGTAGGTAGGTCGGGTAGGTAGGTCGGGTAGGTAGGGTAGGTGCGCCGTAGATAAGTACTTAGTGCTACCCGTGCGAAGCCGGGCCGGGCAGCTAGTATTTATTAAAGTAATAATGCCGCCTTTTCGGAGTCAAGTCTGTTAGAAAGAAAGAAAAGTTACGCAGCGGTTCATATTAGATTAAACCCGCGCTACTGAACAATTGTTCGCTAGGAACATTGGCTGGTGGTGTCGATAAAAATCTGCGTGCTATTTGTCAATGAGAAGTGCTCATTGACCAATAGGAGCGAAGGTTTCGTTCGCATTCGGCACGCGCCAGTCGCCGGCTACATCCGCATTAATTATTGCGGATGCGGATGTCCAAATCGATGCGGAAACTCCGCGGTTGCGGATGTCCGCAACATCCCTGCTAGAAACCAACTGACAAGTGTCACGAACGCATTCTCTTTGTAAATATCGTTTTTTTTTTAAAAGGTCTTTCGTGAAAAAAAATTCTAAAAATAAAATTATGAGTCCGTCAAAGTCAAACCCCACCTCATAGTCTTTATTCAACATCTGAGCAAACAGCTCCTCGGCTTCTAGACATTTTCTCTGCAATTGATAGCATTGCTTCAGTTTAGAGCACCAGAAGAAACAAGCGAGCATCGGTCTACTGTCTTCAGTTAAAAACTGCAACAAAATTACTCTAATACTATTTGTTTGTTAATGAATATTCTAATCTAACTAATATTATAAATGCAAAAGTGAGTTTGTTTGTTTGTTATGCTTTCACGCTAAAACAGCTGAACGGATTTGGATGAAATTTGGCACAGGTAGTAAAGTATCCTATGTCCTATTCCCGGTCATGGTCTACCACCATGACTGGGAATAGGAAATAGGATACTTTTTATCCCGATATCCCCATGGGATCGAGACTTCTCAGCCCGGCTAGTTTCCAATAAAAACATTTTTGTACAGTCCTAAGGGTCTACACCCTAATTGCGTAACGCACGATCAATCATAATTGGATTCCGTTTGAAACAAATGTCTAATCCATTGCTATTGTTCGAAATATTGTTGCTATAAATTCGAAAAAAAAAATATCTGGTCAACAACAAGCAATGAATTAGACATTTGTTTCGAACCAATTCCAATTATGATTGATTGTGTATTATGCAACTGAGGTGTAGGTTAAAAGATGTAGGCCTAGTGACAATCGCTTCCAAAGCATTTCGTATTTCTACAACGACTTTGAACTGGATTGACATGAGCTTTTCCATAGCTTATGTCAGTCCTATACATTTTTGCCTTTTCCATCATCGTTATCGCTGATAGAATGTCACCTTGTCTAGGGCCTCTGCTAGAAACTTGCTGGATTCGAGAAGCACAGGACCCCTTAATGTGGCAACTCTTGGTCTTGATGCCTCAGTCCAGTATTGGATGACTTCCAAATGAGATAAATACTGCCAACTATAAGGAATTCAATTTGTAAGTCGATAATGTACTTACTGGAATATCAGTCAGCTTCTCATATATCTCCTGCAGGTTCTTGCTGGCAACCACAAACATTTGAACATTCAAAACATATCCTACACTTTTTCAGTTTTTCCATCTTCATATTTAAAACTCTGCTGTCAAAAAAATAGGGGTATGAGGAACAGGGTGTAAAGTTCACTCATACTCCATAGAAAAGGGAGGATCCTCCAACCAGACGGGTGTTGTGTCTGGCGGGCAACTGCCCAACGATTGATGTTGGGTTCTCGTATATATGTCCACTGCATGGTAAACTTTAATTGCGCGATGCAGGATTTATGTGACGTCTGTCTGACGTCAGGTCTTTGATGCGTAGTTCGCATGTGGCGATGTAGATACCGCCACAAATATGAATGACTTCTTATTGCGCAGGACACCGGTGTATGCGTGTTTCCTTGACCTCTCCAAAGCATTTGATCTTGTATCATAATATGATGTGCTCTGGAGAAAGTTGGGGAGCGCGGGCGTACCGGTGGGGGTGCTCAATATGTTTAAGTATTGGTATTCTCACCAAACAAATTTTGTGAAATGTAATAATACACTCTCTGTGGCATAAACGTTGGAAAGCGGGGTGAGACAGGGAGGTTTGACGTCGCCCAAGCTTTTCAACCTATACATTAATGACCTCATCGTCGAGCTCAGTAGCAGGCGTGTCGGTTGCTCGATTGATGGCGTCTGCGTCAATAACATTAGTTTCGCTGACGACATGGTGCTGCTGGGCCCGACGGTGAGGGGTCTCGGAGAGTTGTTAAGAATATGTGAGGCCTATGCTGATGCACATGGCCTTGTATACATTGTCCGAAAGAGTGAGTATATGGTCTTTAGGGCCCCCGTGTATTCACATAATATTACCCTAAATGGCTTGTGCATAAATCGTGTCTCGAAATTTAAATACCTGGGGCATTTAATTACCGAGGGTCTTGAAGACGACTTTGATATTGAGAGGCAGCGCAGGGCAGGGCGGTCAGAGGTAATATGCTGGCCTGCAGGTTCTTCCGCTGCTCTGAACAAGTAAAGTTAACGCTGTTTAAGGCGTATTGTCAAAGCTTTTATACGGGGAATCTGTGGGTCAGTCACACCAAAAGATCGCTGGATGTCCTGCGCGTCCAATATAACAACATCTTCAGGATGATGTTGGGGCTGCCTCGCTTCTGTAGTGCATTGGGGATTTTTGCGCTGTATCGCACTGATGGCTTTCATGCCATCATCCGCAAGAAAACTGTATCCCTGATATGCAGAATGCGTGGCAGCTGCAACGGAATTCTGAAGACTAGCAGATAGGATCTCTTCTCCTCTGTGCAGATCCTTTATAAAGAGGATAATTTAAATGTACATATAATGAATGTTAATGCTAATTTTGATTTTATGTTAATACTAGCTTTTGCCCGCGGCTTCGCCCGCGTGGATGTCGGAAATTATCCCACGGGAATGTGCTACCGGGATAAAAGTATCCTATGTCCCATAACCCACGTGGTCTGTCTAGGCGACCTAGGCGTTACGGCGTAAAAGTAACAGACATGAGACAGCCAGTAACTTTATATATTAGTGGTAGTCCATATCTATATTGTGGTGATAGTGTGGATAGTATGGACAGCAGTATGAAACTGTCGGAAAGATTAATGAAAAAATATTGTATAAAGATTAATGAAAAAACTATGGCATATTGTATGGACGATGGAAACTAAGGCGAAAGCTTTGGGGGGCCTGCGAAATTCAATTTTTCTTATGTTTTTTGCTTTTTACAGGTCAAGTTTTATGTTGATCAAGTTTTATGTTGATCTAAATAATGAGTCGCAGTTGTATCAAATATTTATTTATCTAATCTAACTAATATTGCAGGAGTTGTATTCCTGTATCTAATGGTTATTATTCTGTAAAGCTACTATTTGCTACGATCGCGAATCATATTTTAATCATATTGACATTCGAAACTTACCCATTAAACGATTTAAAAGGTGTATTAAAACCAAACTTTGTAAAAAAGGGTACTATACAATTTCAGATTATTTAGAAGACAAAAAGCATGGGATTGAGCTGCTCGCTCTGCTAACATTTTGTCATTTTGGCATTGTGACATTTTGAATAAGTACTATTGAAAATCAACAAAATATACCTACCAGTTTTATATACAAATTCACATTATTGAATAATATATGTAGGATATTGACAAAATGACATGATTACTTTGTAAAGTATTGTATTATTGTGAATGTGAGGACTATGTGGATGTTTATTTTGTTTTTATTCTTATATTTTTTCGTTCTCAGTTAGTTTTAACAATTATCTGGCAATTTGAAGACTTTATCTGGCCTACACGAATGTCCTTTCTTTGGAATTGTTCGTCGAGTCGTTGAGCTCCTTAGGTTCTGAGCTGAGCTCCACTATTACTGACAAATGCTTGCACTGACAGGACAGGTTCACTCAAATCTGTGTGGTTCATTCCTCAAAAGACCATTTCAGACTCTAATCTACATGGTCCTCATAGGGCCTGACCAATATGCCAATATCTGACCTAGGTATGTCCGGACTTTAAAAGAGACTGAGTTTGTTTCGGCCTTTCTTCTCAGAGTAGTCAGATAGGAAACGCCGACCTCATCTAGATTAATTTTAATTTTTTTTTATATTATTATGACGTGTAAAAGTGATTCCAATAACCTATTTACAGAATAAACAATTTCATTTCAACATACAACCTGCCTGACACTGACTTGCAAATTGCAAAAAACTTAAGATTTGAATTTCGCGGGCTACTGGCGCATCCCCCTTAAGAAAATCGCATCATTTGCACAACGCCATCTATCGAGTAAGTACTCACTGGTAAACTCAAACTCTTCATTTCAAGCCACGAGCCAAGTAGTAATAACTTTTGATTGAGTGGACAGATTCTCAAGATAAGGACTATGACTATATTCTCAATCCCTTAACGCTCTTGAAGAGAGTCACGCAAAAATGTCAATAATAAGTACTTACATGTGAATTTTAAAATCAAGAGGGTAAAGAAGGGTGTTTACCCTCATGAGGGATGATTTTAGAAAAACGTAACTCTTTGTTAGTTACAAAAAGCATACATTTTCACAGCACTAACTTAAAAAAAAAACCAGCCAAGTGCGTGTCGAACCATGCACAATGAAGGGTTCATTAGTTGGGATGAATTAATTTATCAAACAAACTTTCGCAAAGTTTTATTGTTATTACGTCTATGGGCGTTTACTGTCCCTCAAAGTGTTAACATTGTAGTTAAAAAACTTGTTCTCGCTTACAGAATGTTTGGGTTTTTGTAACTGCACATGTAAGTTGGTCGATTAAAAGTTTTTGAGCTAAGTCGCGGACAGACAGACAGACAGACGGACATGGCGAAACTATAAAGCTTCCTTGTTGACTACGGAACTCTAAAAATGATAGGTTTCCCATAAAAACTTTCATCCCCTATATCCCCCCCCCCCTTAAATTTGTTTTTGAGAAAATAATTGCCTATGTTCTTCCCCGGGATGCCATCTATCTCTTTACCAAATTTTATCGAGATCCGTTCAGTGGATCAGGCGTGAAAAGGTAACATACAGAATTACAGACGGACAGACAGACAGAGTTACTATCGAATTTATAATTTAAGCATCGATTAGTATGGACTAGCTTTTGCCCGCGGCTTCGCCCGCGTGGATGTCGGAAATTATCCCACGGGAATGTGCTACCGGGATAAAAGTATCCTATGTCCCGGGTTATGGGACATAGGATACTCACGTGGTCTGTCTAGGCGACCTAGGCGTTACGGCGTAAAAGTAACAGACATGAGACAGCCAGTAACTTTATATATTAGTGGTAGTCCATATCTATATTGTGGTGATAGTGTGGATAGGATGGACAGCAGTATGAAACTGTCGGAAAGATTAATGAAAAAATCTTGTATAAAGATTAATGAAAAAAGTATGGCATATTGTATGGACGATGGAAACTAAGGCGAAAGCTTTGGGGGAGCGTGCGATATTCAAATTTTCTTATGATTTTGCTTTTTACAGGTCAGTATCAAGTTTTATGTTGATCTAAATAATGAGTCGCAGTCGTTTCAAATATTTATTTATCTAATCTAACTAATATGGCAGGAGTTGTATTCCTGTATCTAATGGTTATTATTCTGTAAAGCTACTATTTGCTACGATCGCGAATCATATTTTAATCATATTGACATTCGAAACTTACCCATTAAACGATTTAAAAGCTGTATTAAAACCAAACTTTGTAAAAAAGGGTACTATACAATTTCAGATTATTTAGAAGACAAAAAGCATGGGATTGAGCTGCTCGCTCTGCTAACATTTTGTCATTTTGGCATTGTGACATTTTGAATAAGTGAAAATCATCAAAATATACCTACCAGTTTTATATACAAATTCACATTATTGAATATTATATGTAGGATATAGACAAAATGACATGATTGCTTTGTAAAGTATTGTATTATTGTGAATGTGAGGACTATGTGGATGTTTATTTTGTTTTTATTCTTATATTTTTCGTTCTCAGTTAGTTTTAACAATGGTCTGGCAATTTGAGAACTTGATGCGGCCTACACAAATGTCCTTTCTTTGGTATTGTTCGTCGAGTCGTTGAGCTCCTTAAGTTCTGAGCTGAGCTCCACTATTACTGACAAATGCTTGCAGTGACAGGACAGGTTCACTCAAATCTGTGTGGTTCATTCCTCAAAAGACCATTTCAGACTCTAATCTACATGGCCCTCATAGGGCCTGACCAATATGCCAATATCTGACCTAGGTATGTCCGGACTTTAAAAGAGACTGTGAGTTGGTTTCGGCCTTTCTTCTCAGAGTAGTCAGATAGGAAACGCCGACCTCATCTAGCTTAATTTTACAATTTTTTGATATTATTACGAAGTGTAAAAGTGATTCCAATAACCTGTTTACAGAATAAATAATTTCATTTTAACATACAACCTGCCTGACACTGACTTGCAAATTGCAAAAAACTTAAGATTTGAATTTCGCGGGCTACCGGCGCATCCCCCTTAAGAAAATCGCATCATTTGCACAACGCCATCTATCGAGTAAGTACTCACTGGTAAACTCAAACTCTTCGTTCCAAGCCAAGAGCCAAGTAGTAATAACTTTTGATTGAGTGGACAGATTCTCAAGATACGGACTATGACTATATTCTCAATCCCTTAACGCTCTTGAAGAGAGTCCCGCAAAAATGTCAATAATAAGTACTTACATGTGAATTTTAAAATCAAGAGGGTAAAGAAGGGTTTTTACCCTCATGAGGGATGATTTTAGAAAAACGTACCTAAGTCTTTATTAGTTACAAACAGCATAAATTTTCACAGCCCTAACTTAAAAAAAAAACCGGCCAAGTGCGTGTCGAACCATGCACAATGAAGGGTTCCGTACTTGTGATGAATTATTTTATCAAACAAACTTTCGCAAAGTTTTATTGTTATTACGTCTATGGGCGTTTACTGTCCCTCAAAGTGTTAAAAAACTTGTTCTCGCATACAGAATGTTTGGGTTTTTGCAACTGCACATGTAAGTTGGTCGATTAAAAGTTTTTGAGCTAAGTCGCGGACAGACAGACAGACAGACGGACGTGGCGAAACTATAAAGCTTCCTTGTTGACTACGGAACTCTAAAAATGATAGGTTTCCCATAAAAACTTTCATCCCCTACATCCCCCCCCCTTAAATTTGTTTTTGAGAAAATAATTGCCTATGTTCTTCGCCGGGATACCATCTATCTCTCCAAATTTAATTTTTAATTGTTTTTTTTTAATTTATTTAAAATTTAAGAGTTACTATCGAATTTATACTTTTAAGCATCGATTAGTATGGATTATGTGTTCAATTCAAAATGAGCCAAATGTTCGATAATTATGAATTCGGCGAAACTCATTCTTCTACGGAGACTCTTAACACCGCGATTCAGAAAATGACGTTAAATGAACAACGCCATCTATCGAGCACGAAGTGATACTGTCAAAATATATGGGAAAACGTTCGAACACTCTGTAAGCTCGTAGCTGTAAGCTGTAGAAAAGACGTAGGGTTCCATGACTGACTTGACTTGACCTGACTTGACCTGAACTTGACCTAACTTGATTTGGATTGAGTTGAGTTAACCTTGAGCAGGTATATTTTATCGCAGCAGCTACATTGGTAGTTGAAAGAAAAGTAGATTACTCGTGTTTATTTAGTAAGCGCATGATTTAAAAGATAGATAGCGCCACCTATGGCACTACTACCAAACAATAGATTTGGAAAACTTGAATTAACCAAACTTTAGATTGGGTGAATTCACAATGTATCGCGTTATGTTTCCGCGCGTAGTATGTGAACATATGATGATTATGATCGTGTGTTACACACGTTCTCACAAACCTACCTGATTTTACGCTAGTGTCATTTTACGACAATAGATGTCGTTACGTGTATCTACATTATGTACCTAATGAAAATTTCTTCTTGAATACTTTAAACTCTTATATCTTTTGATATTTTGAAGCGATTGCGATGAAACAAAGGCTAAATGAAACATCGAGTTACACACAATATTTGAGTGTATAAGTTAACCATATTGATTTCGTACTTTTTACGTGATACTGGAACAATCAAACAAACGAACAGACAAACAGACAAACAGACAAAAATTCCAAAAATGGTAGAAATGGCATCTGTTGGTTATTCTTGGACACTCCACCTAAGTTTTTTTTTTTTTTTCATTGCACAGAAACGCCTCGTCTACAGATTTATTATATGTATAGATTATGTGTTCAATTAAAAATGAGCCAAATACTCGATAATTATGCATACGGCGAAAGTCATTCTTCTACGGAGACTCTTAACACCGCGATTCAGAAAATGACGTTAAATGAACAACGCCATCTGTCGAGCACGAAGAGATACTGTTAAAATATATGGGAAAACGTTCGAACACTCTGTAAGCTATGTAGAAAAGACTGTTTTTAGGGTTCCATGACTGACTTGACCTGACTTGACTTGACTTGACCCGACTTGACCTGACTTGACCTAACTTGATTTGGATTGAGTTGAGTTAACCTTGAGCAGGTATATTTTATCGCGGCAGGTACATTGGTAGTTGAAATAAAAGTAGATTACGTACCTTGCTAAAGTGAGTAATTAATGCACTCGTGTTAATTTAGTAAGCGCATTCGTGCCTTAATTACTCACTTTTTGCTCGATGTAACAATCTACAATTTTTAAGAAATTAACATTTATAACCATTTTTTCATGATTAATTTGTATCGTGATTTAAAAGATAGATAGTCTGGTTTGCAATTGGTCAATCGTCATCCTGAGGATGCCTCGTTGAGAGGTGAAACACGTGTCGATTTCTTACAGGGTTTTTTAGGACTCTTGAAGAATAGTCAAGCGGAATAAATAGGTTACTTAATATATCTACGTCTATTGTATTTTATTTAATCCTATTATCTAATTTTTATTTTGTTTTTGTATTTTAATTTTTAAATCGGAATGTATGGATCCAATTATCTGAATTAAATGAATTTGAAACAGAAATGTACGGTACAGGGCAGAATATATTGCCATCGGCATTTTTTTGATTTTCTACCAGTCAACCTTCGGTTGATGCAGAGGCAAACAGTAGTAGATGCAATAGTGAGAATTGAGGAATAAATAAGTACAAACCTATAAAAACTTTATAATTTAAACACCAAAGTATATTTTTTATATGTCTATGATATAAATATACTAAAACAATTAAGATAAATAACGGGAAAACATTACCGTTGTGATGATACTGCCAGTTTCTCACGAATGTGCTGGCTTCTAAAGGATATTCGGTTGGTTGCCATCCTGATTACCTGGTGGAGCGTACTTCTTCTTTAAAACTTCTAAACATTGAATACTGTGAGCAGTTTTTGGAGGCAAGGTTATGTTATTGATGTCGTGTGCAGTATCTGTGTGGACCTCAATAAGACAGGCCAGCAGCCGGAGCAGGGTCTGCAGAGTTGCAATGTCTGCAGAGTTATAAATAAACAAATTATTATTAGCATCGTCTGCAGAGTTATAAATAAACAAATTATTATTATTATTATTATTATAATGAATTAGTCAATTTTAGAAGTCTGTAAAATCTCAACTTGTAAAATCTTGTAAAAAACTTGTAAAATCTCTCTAATATTTACACAATAATTTTTTTGTCTGTTTGGCTGCTGAGCCTAGATGTCGAGGACGACCAAGGAACATATACTCAAGTCGACTATTCTGTTTCTGTGAATACTTTTTTTTAATCTTTGGAGGAAACATCCACTGACTGAAGATGATTAAGGTTGATGCGCCAGGGTGGCCCGCGAAATTCAAATTTTCTTACGTTTTTTGCAATTTGCAGGTCAGTATCAGGTTGTATGTTGATCTAAATCTAATGAAAATTTCATGAAATCGTCAGTCAATACACTTACATGAACTTAGAGAGTTGTATTGCTAATTCTAATGTTTATAATTCTGTAAATCCATATTTGTTACGGCCGCTAATAATATTTAGATCAACATACAACCTGATACTGACCTGCAAATTGCAAAAAACGTAAGAAAATTTGAATTTCGCGGGCCACCCTAGCGCATCAACCTTAACGTAAACAAACTGAAACACACCACAGAGCACTAAACAAGCAGAATAAGCAACACAGAACATTAATACTCAAGAGCAAGCAAATGACAAAATGACATCCATCCATTCCATTCCATCACACTCAGGGTTGCCAATGCCTATTTTACAGATTCCAATTGGGGAGAGCAAAAGGATCGACTGCAGTTTCTCGATTTTCTATTATAAAAAATCGAGAAACTGCTATTCTATCATAGAATAGATAGACCCTTTTTAGTGTAAAGCCATAATGTATATTTCGGGATTGTTGGGATAGTGGGAGTATTTAAGAGTGGGGAAGATCACGTGGTGGGTCGTTTCCAAACAATAATGAGGTCAATGACATTTTCAAGGTCAAAGTCCAACACCCCAAAAGTCAAGGTCAAACCAAAATTAACAAAATCTTGGAATTTTGCCATATTTGACAAGCTCTCAGATTTGGGACATTTTCAAGGTCAATGTGAAACTCGAAGGTTAAGGTCAAAAAATAATTGTAAGGCGTTGTCGACGGAAACCCGCTGCGCGAGGCTCCTTTTTCTGTGTGGTTTAAACCACGAAGGGACTCCACGCAAGGCTTTTGGATCCAAAGTTTTCTTATCCTTTTTACTAACTTTTTAATTAAGATAGTGTCGGAACTAATCTTGCTTGGCTCGCTCTTGTATCCAAAGTTCTCATTGCCTTTTTATTAAGTCGAGGTATGTTAAGTATATTCGAGGGTTTTGCATATTATGTTGGTTTAGTATGTAGTGTACTGTTTAACCGTGCGTTTGCACTGTCGAAACATTACAACAAAACATGTTAAATCTCTATACCCCATTTGAAATAAGATTAGACATTAAAACAAACCCTTTTACAGTCCGTTCAACCGATTTTGACTTCTATACCGTAGGAATAAGGATAGCATTAAAAGCAAAAAAAGTTACACAATACCAACCATCTACTGCGGCTGCCATTTGTCATGCCACCAACGCAATAGAATTCAAAATCGGTTGAACGGAATGTAAAAAAGGCTTATCTATACGTCTAATCTTATTTCAAATGGAGTATAGTTCCTGTCAAAAATTGTATGGAACATTGACAGAAAATAGAGATAGAGACATGTTTTGTCGGTCGGTCAGGTTTGAATCGAACTGTAACATTGATATTTGTGTGTGTGTATGGTATGTGTATAAAATAAAACAGGTGTATACAATATAAACATATATTTAAATTATCTACGGATAATAAAAACTTGATTAGGTATAATTACATATTATGGCCGATTTATCAATCGTCAAATATCTTCTGAGGTGTAAATTGTAGTAGTTTGGCAGCTATTGTTAATAGACAAAAAAGTCAAAGCATCCTATTTCTTTTTAAGATAAAAGTAAGTAATCAGACATTTAAAAATTACTTAGACCCTTTTCGTTAGCGCCTTAGATGCTATTGTACCATAACTTATTTTTTTTTGGATTTTACCAATTTGTTTTTATTTATTTCTCGAATCTCAAAACACTGTATATTATATCACATTATTTGTAAGGTTTTTCACCAGTGTGAGTACGAAGAAAACATCTTTGACATATGTCACATTTGTAACGTTTTTCACCAGTGTGTTTTCGAAAGTGCATGTCCAATGACTGTTTATGTGTGAAACGCTGTATAATAATTATATCACATTATTTGTAAGGTTTTTCACCAGTGTGAGTACGAAGATGTTGTTTCAAATGTGAACTTTGAGTAAAACATCTTTGACATATGTCACATTTGTAAGGTTTTTCACCAGTGTGTTTTCGAAAGTGCATGTCCAATGACTGTTTATGTGTGAAACTCCGCTGACATACAAAGCATTTGTAAGGTTTTTCACCAGTATGTTTACGAAGATGATTAGTCAAAGAAGTTTTATGAGTAAAACTACGCTGACATATAATACAATTGTGAGGTTTTTCACCAGTGTGTGTGCGATAATGTTGCTTGAAATTATATAACCGATTAAAGCCTTGCTGACATATGTCACATTTGTAAGGTTTTTCACCAGTGTGTAAAAGACTATGTGATATCAATTGACATTTTTGATTAAAACTACGCTGACAAATATCACACTTGAAAGGTTTATCACCAGTGTGCCTACGAATATGTTTAATTAAATTACTCTTTTCACTAAAACAACGCTGACATTCATCACACTTGTAAGGTTTTTCACCAGTGTGTATACGGACATGTTTATCCATATGACATTTTGCGTCAAAACCACGCTGACAAAAATGACATTTGAAAGGTTTTTCACCGTGCTCAAGAATATGTTTTCTTAAATTACCCTTTTCACTAAAACATTGCTGACATATTTCACATTTGAAAAGTTTATCTTTAACACATAATTTTGAATGTCGACTCACCTCTTCTCTGCCAAAGCCTTTGCTATTCAATATTTTACATTTTAAATCACTTTTATTACTGAAACTCGTATCTATAGCGGAATGAATATAATCTATTAAATTAGTCTTTATTTCTGTGAAATGTTGATCACTTTTTTGTGTAACACTGCTAATAACTGTTGGTTTTGTAATTGTCAAAGGTCCTCTGGATTTAGGAACAGATTTGGACGTACGACTTTGAGTTGGCCGGATAGTTTTAGAGACTGATGGTCCCGTTTTCTTTTGCTTGGCTGTAGATGTGACGTCTAATGCATTTGATTTCTTCGCGACCGGCGCCCCTGTGATAATAAATCAAATATTAATTTTGGAAGCAAGTTGACTACCATTGGAAGCAACTTGGTTTCAATTTACAATTACCCTTTTTTTTTTGCAATTTGCCTATTTGTCTAATTTGCAATTAATTTCCCTAACTTTACGTCAGTTACTTAAAGACCGTTCACTAGAGTTAGGCAAACGAAAGTTGGACCTTTCAGGACACGCGCGAAATTTTAAAACACAACACTGTTTATCCCTTTACATAGTGCGATAACACGTGTTGATACATGAAATTTAATTTAATTTAAATGAAAGTAAGTTTCAATTATCAACATACATACATAACATAATCAGCCTATAACGTTCCCACTGCTGGGACACAGGCCTCCTCTCTGTGAGAGGGAGTGGGCCGTAATCCACAACGCGGGCCCAGTGCTGGTTGGTAGATGTCACATGTCTTCGAATTTTTGGTTCTAGGACATGCCGGTTTCCTCACGATGTTTTCCTTCACCGTTTTGAGAGCAGTGGCGATGAAATAATTTACACAAAGTAAAGCGCCTGTCAGGGTTCGAACCTACGACCTACAACTCGTAAGTCGCGGCCGTTACCACTGGGCCACCACTGCTCTCAATTATCAACACGAATTGTTTTCTTTTTAATTTCGCGGTTGTTTTCAGTATCAACTTTCGTTTACCACACTCTATAACTTGTCCCTTGCCGTAATGTTGGCACCATTACTTGTCAAACCATTTTGAACTCTATTAACAACGCGCGAAGGAAGTCTGCGCGCGGCGGAAATCGGAACTAATCGTATGCGGCCGTTTTGTCGTTTATGCAAGGTCAAAATATGTATAGAATTATTTAATATGTTTATTAATATTAAGATTAAATTATTAATATTTTAAATATTATAGAATTGAGCACCCCAGCGCCACCAGTCTCGCGCAGACTTGCACTCATGACGGCAAGGGACATGTTATAGTCAACGGTCAATAGGCACCAAGTATCTGTCATATTATACAGGGTGTTAGGGTAAACACCGTTATCCTTGAAACTGGTAGTTTGGTGTCATTTATAGAACGTATAATCAATGGAAAAAAAAGACGACTTTTTTTTTTAAATTACATTTTACCACTGGATTATTTCACCTTTTCACCTATGCGCTAGGGTAACGAACTTGCGTCTCAACACTGGTGGGGGGCGCGGGACATGACTTGACCGGCCGCGAGCGCGACCCCTCCCTCAGCCAGTCAGCTCTTTCGCTTGCGAGCACGGTGGAGTATAGAAACGTTTTAAATCTTTTAATGATTTTTTTTTTTTTTTGTTCCTCGATCATTTATTTTTATATTTAAGTCAACTACCCATGGTTTGAGTGACAACGGTGTTTACCCTTACACCCTGTACAGTATATTATCTAACGAAGGGCATCCCCGTTAACCTGCAATAGTATAGCGTCTAAACATGATAAAAAAATATTACATAAAAAAAAAGGGTTTTTTTATTTTATTTATTAAGATATTCACAAAACTATTAAATTGATTCGGAAAAGAAACACTCTGTACACGCACACTTGTCTTTCTACGTTGAAATAAAAGTGTGTGTGAACAGAGTAATTCTTTTACGTATCAATTTATTAGTTTTGTGATTATTTTACTACCTGTATTTTTTTTTTTGAGTTGTAATTTTTTTTTTTTGCATTTATGTACGCTTTACTAGTCCGGGTTAACAGGAACGCCCTTTAGTTAACTCTAAAAATTAAAACCGGCCAAGTGCGAGTCGGACTCGCGCACGAATTGTTCCGTACCATTATCTATAAAAACGGCAAAAATCACGTTTGTTGTATGGGAGCCCCCTTAAATATTTATTTTATTCTGTTTTTTAGTATTTGTTGTTATAGCGGCAACAGAAATACATCATCTGTGAAAATTTCAACTGTCTAGCTATCACGGTTTTTGAGATACAGCCTGGTGACAGACAGACAGCGGAGTCTTAGTAATAGGGTCCCGTTTTACCCTTTAGGTATGGAACCCTAAAAACTCAATCAATCTACCTGTCTTTTCTCAACTATGCTGGGGTTCGATTCCAGTCTAACCGGATGCAGGTGAATATCAGTATTTTACGTGGAGCGACTGCCACAACCAAGTTACTAGGTAACACAATACTCCTTGGTAAGACAGGTTGTGAGACTTGTGGACTTCTGACCACCCATAACGACTATCAAAGATGTACGAATAACAACCGGGACCAACGGCTTTCATTACAAAAACGACTCCGTCCAATTGACTACAATAAGACTTACTTCTCATGTTCTTGGCTGTTTGTTTCTCCTTAGATACTTCTTGTCCTTCGGCTTCTTCTTCTTTCACTTCTACCACTTCAGTTTTAAACTCCATTAAAGGTACATCATCTTCTGAATCTGATTCAGAACAGTGTGGTGGTAGATCTGCTACAGCTGGACAAGTATAATTGTCTACATCTCCTAGTTCCAGATCTGTAAAGAGACAAAAACAGTGAATGAGTAATTATAAAAAACCGGCCAAGTGCATGTCGAAACACGCACAATGTTGTCGTTTCCTATTTTCACTAGCCGTCCCCCGACGCGACGACTATTGGATCAAAATATTACCTACAACTTTTATATTAAACTTAAAGGGCCAATACATATTATTTTTTTACTTTTTAAAAGCTTTGTTTTTTTCGGGGGTTTTTTAAATTTTTAATTTAACTTTTATTTCCAGCTTTTTAAATTTCATATTATATTACTAGTAGAAACGCTATGATCAACCCGCGGCTCGCCGATATCTACGTAGCTGTACGTACTTTTGCCACAGTGAAGCTAGTTTCTAATTTAGTCTCATTACTCTTTCCTACTCCATCATCAGACCCTGATCACCATCCATCTGTAACCTATTTTTTGAGACCTTTCCAATGAGCCCGATACCACTGCTGTAAGTTGGTGAGGCAGTTGGGTATCCTGCATCCAGGTGATGCTGCAGCATCAGTTCAAGGTTACTATATTCTTCTAATATCATTAAAGTAACAGAATTCTAAATTTCCAATCGATTAGACCTGTGAAAGATGCTCACATCCATTCATCAACTAGAAAAGAGCTGATAATCTTCAAATGGCTGAACCGATTTTCTTGAATAATAGCTAAGAACACTCTCGATCAAGTCACCTTGCAACAAAACAAAAAAAAACAAAATCGGTTCAGCGGTTTGGCAGCTACGATGGAACAGACAGACACACAGATACACACGTTAAACTTATAACACCCCTCTTTTTCAGTCGGGGGTTAAAAAATAATAAAATTAAAAACATACCATCACTCTGACGTTCCACCTTAATTTCAAACGTAGCACATTGCTTCTCAGAAACTGCTGGTAGTTCTATTTCTATTGTCCCGCTGTCAGTTTGACCATCATCAACTATATTTATGTTCTCTATAGAGGTTTTAACAAAACCACCGACAAATTCTGAGTGATCTCGGTTTGTTAGAGGTTTGAGCTGTAACAAAATTAATTTAAAAGAAGATGTAGTGACAAAAATTGACAAGAGAAGATGATTTGATCATGTTGAGAGGATGAGGGAATAGCGACTAACAAAAGGTATTAACAATGCAGATGTGAATGGAAACGCAGGGGAGGACGCCCTAGAAGGACATATAGTGACCTTATTGGTGATGAGAGCCTATTTTCAGAAATGTCAGGTGCGTAGAGTCTGTCTAGTGACAGCTGAGAGTGAAAAAGAGCGGCAAATCTAAAAAAAATACGGGTTGTATCCCCGGATCAACTAGGAAAAAATGTATTTGATACTTGAATATTTTTATACAGAATATTTAGTTTTGTCTTCTATCAAATAATTATATTTTTTCCTAGTTGATCCGGGGGGGACACGATGTATTTTTTAAATTAGCCGCTCTTTTACACTCTCAGCTTTCACTAGACAGACTCTAGTATTCGCAACTGGGGTGGGTGTATGACTAGATGTCTGAACGTAAACACAGCAAAAGGAGTAGGTATGTAAGGATTGTAGCAGCGGGGCAAGTTCCTTACTTTTAAGAACGTTCACATTCGTAATCTGTCAAAAATACCATCAATTCACCAACATTTTTGACAAGTTTTACAGATTGCGACTTGAATGTTAACGTTTTTTACCCGACTGCCCCAGAAGGAGGGTAATGTTTTTTAAGTAAGAGAATTGACCCTCTGGTGGCGTTCTGTAGTTTTTGCCTAACCCCATGGGAGGAAGGCGTGAGCTGATGTATCTGTGTAAATATAATTTCATCATCAGCCTATCAGCAGTCCACTGCTGGACATAGGCCTCTCCAAGTGCACACCATGCAGCTCGATTCTGGGCAAGTCTCATCCAGCTGTTACCAGCCACCCTGCGAAGATCGTCGCTCCACCTAGCCTGAGGGCGTCCTACCTTACGTTTGCTGATTCGTGGTCTCCACTCAAGAACACGTCTGTGGCGGTATCTACATCGCCACATGGGAACTACGCATCAAAGACCTGACGTCATCCTGACGTCACATAAATCCTGCATCGCGCAATTAAAGTTTACCGTGCAGTGGACATATATATACAAGAACCCAACATCAATCGTTGGGCAGTTGCCCACCAGACACAACACCCGTCTGGTTGGAGGATCCTCCCTTTTCTAGTGGATGAGTGAACTTTACACCCTGTTCCTCATACCCCTAAATGTAATCGTACCCCAACGGTAATCGGTTCTACGGCTAATTTCATATATTGTAACGAAAAAAACTCCTAAGTCTCAGGAGCACAAACTCATGAAAATGGTATCGTCACCCAAATATAATTTGCCAACACTAATAATATTTTGCCAAAAGCATTCAAAAATTCTAATTTTAAGAAAAACCCTTACCTCATAATTACTCAACATCTGAGCGAACAACTTCTCAGCTTCCAGACATTTCCTCTGCAATTGGGCGCAATGCTTCAGTTTTGCATAGCAGAAGAAACAAGCGAGGATCGGTCTACTGTCTTCAGTCACGAACTGCAACAAAACTGGTCTTAAACTATTTGGTCAGTGGGTATGAAACGGGACACTATGAAAACAAGTTAAATTAAATTAAATTTTTTTAAAACCCCTGACAAAAACAAAGCATCTAATTAACGTTTTTAGGGTTCCGTACCCTAAGGGTAAAACGGGACCCTATTACTACGACTCCGCTGTCTGTCTGTTCGTCTGTCACCACGCTGTATCTCATGAACCGTGATAGCTAGACAGTTGAAATTTTCACAGATAAAAATATAACAAATACTAAAAAACAGAATAAAATAAATATTTAAGGGGGCTCCCATACAACAAACGCGACTTTTTTGCCGTTTTTATAGATAAAGGTACGGAACACTTCGTGCGCGAGTCCGAGTCGCTCTTGGCCGGTTTTTTTTTTATGGCTAAGAATACTGTTGATCAAGTTGCCTTTCAAACAAAACCAAAAAAATCAAAATCGTTTCAGCCGTTTGGCAGCTACGATGGTGCAGACAGACACACAGATACACACATTAAACTTATAACACCCCTCTAATTTATTTATTTAGCCATAGCCTAATCAAGCCTTTGGGAAATCAGGACCCGGTGGGAAGTAGTAGGGTGGGGGAACACCATGGGACACCTCAAGGGCACGGTCAAAAATCTGAAAGTCAAGATTCGCGATTCTTAAGTTCAGTCACTTAACCTCAGGGTCTGACATTGGCCGTGAGGTCAAGGTCAAAATTCAATAATAATAAGGCTTCGACGGAGGATTGCGGTAAAAGGATCCGTTCGACATCCTCATCGTTATTACGACAAACTGCTGGTCGGAGACATAAACACCAAGACGCTTTTAGCCTTATATGTTACTTTAGTATCTAGTGTTTTTATGACTTGACAAAACATCGAGATTTCCTAATAATACTTTAATAGTAACGTAATATACAAATAAACCTTCCGAAATAAATTCTCTAAACGATACATGGTGGAAACCTCATCAAAATCTGTTGCGTGGTATAGAAGAACAACGCAAGCATACAGAAAAACACGAAAAGCGACTATAATTTGTATTAGGTATAGATACTTATAGAAGATATATATTTATAGATAGTAAGTAAGTACTAGATTCTGTTTACCTGATTAAAAACTTATTAGGTAGGTAATTAAATCTTTACATAGTCTACTTACTGGCACATCAGTCAGCTTCTCATATATCTCCTGCAGGTTCTTGTCGGCAACCACAAACATCCGAACATTCTCCACTAAACATATCCTACACATTGGCAGTTTTTCCATCTTTAGAGTACAATATCTGTCGCATATAATATTATTACGTCACATTCTTGAAATATATGAACATTATTGAAAGTTATTATTCACAGACTAGTATTTAGACGGTAATCTCCATATTTTTTTACTGATATTCACAGAGAAGATAGCTGAATAGCTGATTTATTTACAGAAAAAATCGCGTCCGCTTCTTTTTTTTTTGTTAAAATTTGACGTTTGACGTCTTGACGTCAAGACGTACGTAGAGATGAGACGTTATAGCACAGACTGATTATGTAGTACTCGTTTATGTTTACTAGAACAGAGAAGCGCACTAGGTACGTTTCTTAGAACAGTTATGCGCACAAAGTATTTTCTGGACTAGGACGCACCTTGTACAGCGCGTAAAGTTCGTAGTACATCGGGTATTTTCTATCAAAGTGAGAATTTTATGAATAGTAATTGAATTGAATAGTGATAAAACCTAATTTGTACCATTTATGATGGGCGCTTTAAAATGCCAAACCTCAAACATTACACAATTTTCGTGATTTAATTAAATACCCGGCTTTACAAAAAACTATCCAGGTTTAATATTTTTCCGAATACGGACACAATATATCGCATGCGGTACGCGATCTACATGTATTGAAACCGTATTGTAGCATTTGGCGAAGTATGTTCATAGCAGACGGCTATCGAGTATCTACCTATTACAGTCTAGTCTTATCATGAAAAAATAAACCTAATTAAATGCATGTAAAATTTAATTATAAACGGAAGAATGCTCCTTGATGATTAATCTTGGACTTACTCAATCTGCCTAGCCTTTTCCCAACTATCTTGGAGTCGGCTTCCAGTCTAACCGGATGCAGCTGAATACCAGTATTTTACATGGAGTGACTGCCTATCTGACCTCTACAAACCAATAACTGGGTAATACGATACTCCTTGGTAAGACTGGTTGTCAGACTTTCGGGCTTCTGACGACCCCTAACGACTGTCAAAGATCCACGAATGACAGCCGGGACCAACGGATTAACGTGCTTTGCGAGGCACGGAGGAGTCTCGGTATGTAAAGATGGTCACGCATCTACGGACCAATCCTGGCAAGCATAGTTTAACCTGATGGATCGATCCATGCGGCTGTTATTACTTAGCCACGAGTTCCTTCTATCATATATCTTTGACTTACTAAGTCTCAAAATCTTAGTTGTGTGTACCTATAAAAATTAAAATTCATTTAACACAAAATAGTTTTATGGATGAGAAAGACTTCATGTAGCAATCGAAACGCGGTGGAAAGCACTATACGATACAGGTATGGAAGAAAGGACCATACGATACGTTATTTTACATCCCTCCGTACGCGAGTCTATCTGAATTCGAGTAAATACTTCATGGGTACTAGATACCAGTATTTGGACAGAGTATTTTTCGATACTCGAAAATTATCTAGTATGACACCTCTAGGTTGACATGACCGTGATAGATACCTACTGATTTCACTGTTTTTTAGTCACTCTAAGTGTTATAAATCCAGGTCTTTTCGCCAAGCCCAGAATAGTTTGAAAACTATGTAGTCTTTTAAGCATTGCCAAAAGAACAATGTCATAAAATAAGTAACCAACATACAGTACAACTATTTTCTTAATGTCGCTCGGCAAACCTCGCGTTTCGCCAGTCGTCGCCTCGTCGGATTTCTATCAGTTACCCTTTGCTGTATGAATAATAAAAATCGAAAGGTTAAATAAATAGTTTTCTTTATTAAAATAGTAGTAGGTCCGTAAAAATAGCTTTATAATCTTGAATTGGTATAAAAAAGATATTAAAAAGACACTCATCGTGAAAGCAATGTGACCCAACCCAATGACTCGCAAGTCCTAAACGCGAATGTGTGAGCAAACTAAAATTAGTATATAGTTTTTTTTTATGTTAGTGGATTCCAAGTAGCTTCTCAAGTTAGTTTCATAAGTGCATAATTTTCACATTAGATAAACTTTAAAACAAAAACAAAAAAGTGAGCTTGGTTCAATTTGTTAAGTTTTTCACAAGGAATATATCTACTCTAGGTAGGTACCTAGAGTAGATATATTCCTTGGTGTGTACGGACGAATTCCAAAATATTTTGTAATACACTTAAAACTATGCTGACCTAGATCACATTTGTAAGGTTTTCCACCAGTGTGTTTATGCATATATGAAATTGCAACGTTTTTTTTTTTTAATTATCGTTACGCTGACGTACATCACATCAGTAGGGATTTTCAGAATTGTTTATATAATTACGGCTATGCAAAGAAGCCTTAAGATAAAGCCTTATGTGACATTTGTTTGTGTTTTTCACCAGATTACTTAAATAAATAATTATTTATTTTACCAAAAGCCTTTTAATGTCTTTAAAGCCTTACGACTAAAACATAAAAGGCTTAATGTAAAGGTCAATATTTATGTTGACCCGGTGAATCCCCCTGTGCCCACTCGCTAGCTCAAGTGAGGGAAACTCATCGGGCAACATTGGGTAGTGTTGGATGGTAAGACAATGAAAGTAGACTGAAGATAACTGTTTATTACACATTACTTTACAAGATTATAAAATGATTATATGATTATATTTATATATATTGATACAGGACACTTAACAAGATTATAGCACATGATTACAAGATTATGGCTATATTACAGACAACACCAAAGATGTAGTGTGGAATCGAATCAAATCCAAATGAGAGTACATGAGACTATGTGGCGTTCTGAATTTGAATTTAAACATATAATGATGAAGTAGCCTGACATAAAAAGATTGCCAGCAATAAGTGATCGGATGAGTAAGGAAGGAAGGACGTTTTTTAGACTTTACATTGACAGTTAGTTCAAAATTAAATCGGTGAAAATACTATTTCAATACCTTACAATAATGATTGCTTTTCCTTCTTGTGCACCCAAAGATGACTATTCAACGTACTTGCTTGTCTGAAACACTTAGCACATATTTCACATTGATACTGTTTTTCATCGCTGTGTATAAGGATATGATTTTCCAAATTCGCTTTTCGATTAAAACTACGTTGGCATATATTACATTTGTATGGTTTTTCACTCGAGTGTGTTATCATATGATTTTTTAAAACAGTCATTGCACTAAAACTACGCTGACATATATCACATTTGTAGGGTTTTTCACCAGTGTGTTTATTTCGCACATGAATGTCCAAAGCATTTTTTTGAGTAAAACTATTCTGACATACATCACATTTGTAAGGTTTTTCACCTGTGTGTATCAGAATATGTTTTTTTAAATTAGACTTAATACTGAAACCACGCTGACATATATCACATTTGTAAGGTTTTTCACAAGTGTGTATAGCAATATGAGTTCTTAACATAGGTTGACTAATAAAACAACGCTGACATACGTCACATTTGTAAGGTTTTTCTCCAGTATGTGAACGAATATGACTATCTAAATAAGCCTTTGTACGATAGCTACGCTGGCATGCATCACATTTGTACGGTTTTTCACCAGTGTGAGTTAGAACATGATGTTTCAAATGAGCACTTTGACTGAATCGCTTTTGACAAAATTTACAGCTGTAAGGTTTCTCCCCAGTGTGAACCCGAAAATGAATATTTAACAAATACTTTAAACGAAAACCACGTTGACATATAACACACTTGTAAGGTTTTTCACCAGTGTGAGTTTGTAAATGTCGTTTCAAATAAGCACCTTGACTAAAAGGTTTCTGACATACTTGACATTTATAAGGCTTTTCACCAATGTGCTTTCGTATACGTTTTTGTAAATTACATATTTTGGTAGGTTCTTTGCATTTAGTGTCAGGGGTGGTCGTACGATATTGCGATGTCCGGGTTAATGTCGAGCCTGATATTTCATTTTTCTCTTGTTTGACTGTTATTGTATCTTCTAGGTTTGCTCTTTGTATGTCTAGTGTTGGTGTCATCGCGCCGGGCGCCCCTGTGAGATAATAAACAGGTAAGAACAACATACAGTACAGTTTAACTTTTTTCTTAATGTCCCTCGGCAATCTTCGTGTTTCGTCAGTCGTTGGATTTATATCAGTTGCCCTTTGCGCTTGGTGTAGACCGGACGCACCCAATCGACTTGGAAGTATACAGAGTTGTTAATACTCTTTTAACTTAATGTAATTTACTTGAAAAATGGGAGGAAATAGTTAAAGGAAAATAATTTTACAGCTCTATGCACATGGAAATCAAAACAAAAGAACAATAAAGTACCTAGTTCTGAATCTAATAATTGATGGACATGGAAATTAGCATTCGTTTGTATTCGGAAATACGATGATTGCCGAGGGACATTAAAAAATAGTTGTACTGTAGACGCAAGGGCAGATCAAGGGATGTATGTACAATAGGCCAATTTGAAGCCTGACCAACCGCAAGCTATCCACCAACTGGTACTGGGCCCGCGTGGTGGATTACGGCCTGTTCCCTCTCCAAGAGAGGAGGCCTGTGTCCGAGCAGTGCGAACATTACCGGCTGAGCTATTAAGGTTATGCACCGTAAACTTAATAGTTTACAGACATTAGAACGTCTTATGAATTAAGATTTTGCTTAAATTTTAATTTCGAAAATTTGAGTTTAGAAACTCCAAATTTTCTTACGTGTTTTGCAATTTGCAAGTCAGTGGCAGGTTGTATATTTGAATATAATATGTGCATACATTTGCAGTAATACCTTTCCTAATTATTAGTATTTTTTTTTAAGCAATGTTGAAAGAACCTATATAATAGGTCTTTACCTATGAAATTGCCGTTCTGCAGTACTGGGCATTTCAAATCAAAATAATTTTTGTTTGGCTAAGAATTCTAATTTCAAATTAATTTTATTTTAAAAACATGGATTTTTTTTTCCAAAAGTAGTCATTTCTTTATTGATTAGTGTTACATTTTCATCGCATTTCAATCTTTTTCGTCATCATGGATACGTTAAAAATTCGAGTAATTATGGAATATGAGTACCGTCGTGGCAGCAACGCGGCACAAGCGGCACGCAACATCAACGACGTTTACGGAGCTAACACTACAAACCAACGCACCACCTGTTATTGGTTTGCTCGCTGCGTTCTGGAAATTTCGACCTGAAAAATGAACCTCGCGGTCGTCCGAAGACTTTGGTCGACAATGACGAATTAAAGGCGATTGTGGAAGCTGATGATACACAATCTACGGCTGAATTAGCAGCAGCTTTCGACGTTAGCGTCAAAACAATATTGGTCCATTTGCGTCAAATTGGCAAGGTAAAAAAGCTTGACAAATGGGTGCCCCACGAACTCAATGATCGCCAGCGCGAAGTACGCGTCGAGACGTGCCTTGCACTGCTCAACAGACACACAAATGAAGGAATTTTGAACCGCATTGTTACCTGCGATGAAAAATGGATTCTGTTTGATAACCGCAAGCGCTCAGCAAGTTGGTTGGATCCTGGTTCAGCACCTAAACAATGCCCTAAACGTAAACTTATCCCTAGAAAAGTGATGGTCACTGTTTGGTGGTCTAGCACCGGTGTGATTCATCACAGCTTCTTACCAAACGGGGTGAGCATTACTGCAGATGTGTACTGTGAAGAACTGAACACAATGATGGAGAAGCTGGCGCATCTCCAACCAGCATTGGTCAATCGCTCGTCTCCGCTGCTCCTGCACGACAACGCGCGACCTCATACTGCACAGCAGACGGTCTCCAAGTTGCAAGAACTGGTGTTGGAAGCTCTCCGTCATCCGCCCTACTCACCAGACCTTACGCCTACAGACTACTACTTTTTCCAGAATTTGGATAACTTCTTGGCGGGAAAAAAATTCAATACCCGAGAGGCAGTACAAAATGCCTTTGAAGAATTTGTTGCCTCCCGTCCAGCTGATTTCTTTAAGAAGGGCATCAATAAACTGCCACTGCGATGGCAAAGATGCATTGATTGCATGGGTGATTACTTCGATTAATACAAATAAAAAATTCATGAAAAAAAATCGTTTAAATTTTTTCATACAAAACGGCAATTTCATAGGTAAAGACCTAATATTATGCTGTTGGTGTTCTTTAATAAATAAATATAATATGATTCGCGACCGTAACAAATATAGCTTTACAGAATTATAATCATAAAAATCATCAATACGGAAGTCGGTTGTTTTTTTTTGTAAAATGTTTTTTTCTAACAAGTTTTTATTTGAAAAATAATTGGTTTCCACGCGTGCGAGGTGCGGAGTGTCAGCTAGTAGGAAATAAAATAAAGAACTTGCCATAATTTAGATGTTCCTTCTTGTTTTCCATATAATCTTGATTACAAGCGCTTTGGTGTTCCTCCTTTATCTCAATATCATCACTGGAATCTTCGGTAGGAATGATTTCCACTTGCCACTCATCTACTATACTCATATGCTCCATTGGTGATGTTGTAAGTCCACCAAAATACTCTAACCGGCTAGGATGTATTAGAGATGTGTCTGGCTGTAAGAAAGTTGATTACACCATTTAAAAAAACACTGCAGCCTAATGAAGGTTTTTTTAAATGACGTTCACTATACTCCATTTGAAATAAGATTAGACATTTAAATAGGTTAACCTTTTTTACAGTCCGTTCAACCGATTTTGACTTCTATTGCGTTGGTGGCATGACAAATGGCAGCTGCAGTAGACAGTTGGTATTGTGTTTTTGTTTAAATGACTAATCTTATTTCAAATGGAGTATGAGTATAGATGGCAGCACTGATACGTCCGGGCACCTGTCAAAAGTGTCAAAGCGGAAGCGCTATTTTCGTGACTGAATGATGAAAAGAAAATAAAGAAAAATAACAATAAAAACAAACATTAAAACTAACAAAATCAATAGAACAAGTAATAAAAATAAAACAAATTCCTAATCCGCTTCCTTACATATTATAAAACAAAGTCCTCTGTCGCATCTGTCTGTCGTCCTGTACGCGATAAACTCAAAAACTATTGCACCGATTTTCATGCTGTTTGCACCAATGGATAGAGTGGTTCTCGAGTAAGGTTTTAGTATATTATAAACGACATCCACGCGGGCGAAGCCGTGGGCATCAGCTATTATAGTTTTTTATAAGTTTAAAAAATTCGTGTGCTCGACAAATGCGGTCATTCACTCATTCTCATTCACCGCACGTAGGTATAGTTCGTTTCAAACAACTTTGCCGCTCTGAAGCTAGGTTGCGCATGCACGCTACTGTTTTTGACTACTTCGCAGTCATTTGTAGCTTACTTCAGAGCGACAAAGTTATTTGACGCGGACTGTAAGTACTGTAACTGTTGTTACTTCAAGTATGAGTTTAGATAGAAAATCAGATATAGAAGAACAGTTGTCATGAATCTCCCACCTCATAATCTCCACATAACATTTGATTGAACAGCTTCTCGGCTTCCAGACATTTTCTCTGCAATTGGCCGCACTGCTTCAATTTGGTGCAGCAGAAGGAACAGGCGAGCATCGGTCTACTGCCATCTGTCACAAACTGCAATAAATATAGATATGTTGTGAGCGCGCAATCGTGAAGACTCGAAAACGTCCTAATTGGGACGTATTGACTTTGTTTGCGACACGCATTACGACGAGTAATACGCTAAGTTGAAGCAGCTGCACTAGCTGTCTCTTTTTTCTAGTTGTTTTTATCAAGCCATCTCTTTTCTATCATTTTTAACCGACTTCTTCAAAAAGGAGGAGGTTCTCAATTCATCTGTGTGTTATTTTAATTTTTTTATTGTGTTTATGTTACTCCATTTCTCCGCCAATTATGAATCGATTTTGATGATTCTTTTGTTTGATAGGTCATGCTTCAGAGGTGGTCCCATATAAATTTTATTAACTTTGCTTGCGTAGTTTTTGAGTTAGCTTCAATATTACGTATTTTTCCCTCTTAGTTTATCTAGACGATATCCTTTTTGACTCCTTCACTGTTATTTACATAGCAAGTAGTGGTATTCGGATTTGTGTGGGGTAGGTACCACAACTAAAAAGCGAAAAATAAACAAAAATTACAAAAAAAAAACGACCGACACTAAAAAAGTGAAAAATAACTTTAATTTCGGAAGTCGGTGTCTTTGCTTTTCAATTCCCGTTTTTTGCCACCGACTTCCGAAATTAAAGTTATTTTTCACTTTTTTAGTGTTTTTTTTTGGAAGTCGGTTGTTTTTTTTTTACTTGTAGTGAAATGTAAAATGAATGAAAAGTGGGTATGTGTGCTGCAGCTGCTGCGCGGAACACTTTTTTCGGTTGTTTTGTGAGTTTATAATTTATCTGTTAATATAATATCATTGACTCATATACTATAGGTATTGTTTATTGTCAAATGCAATAATTAATTATCATAACATAACATCACACCTTGTATAAATATTGTACACACCATTGGGTATGTACAGTGATAAAATAATAATTAATTGTAAGAACTGTCTTTTCACCTGTGACAAACAATAAATAAATGAATGAATGTTTCCCCAAAGTGTTCAGGAGAGGTGTACCTATAGTACACCCACATTTTGCCGGGTATCTTAATGCCTGATGTAATATAGGCAGTGCCGTAATCAGCCTTTTAAGCGCCTAATAAAACATTTTCATAATATTTTCTTATCATAACCGGTTCTGACAATAAAATGGATTGTCTATACAATAAATAATAGGTATTGTTAGTGGCCCTGATCTGGTCATTTCTGCGCCCTTCCAGGGTCTGCGCCCTGTGCCTGTGCACCGCTCTATTTACGGCACTGATTCTGATACCGCAATCGCGAAAAAAAAATCAGCTGTTCCATACATTTGTGTTCACTTAAATCGACAAAATGTATGGAACAGCTGATTTTTTTTTTGCGATTTCAAAGTTGGTCCCATAGAAAAAGTATATTATAGATGACACCAAACCACTAGTTTCAAGGATAACGGTGTCTACCCTAACACCCATAGGGCAAGCCTATTGCCATCAACTAGGCACAAATCCAGACTACAACCTGGCTGCTACTGAGAAATTCCAGATAGAAAAACCGAATAACACTGCCCATCCTGGGAATCGGATCCAAGACCTCATGCTTCGCAGTAGCACTTCCAACCACTACACAAATAAGCAGTGAGTAGTCAATCTTTATACATAGATTAAATTGCTATTATTAGTAGTTACTGTTTCCAAGTGTTTTCCTAAACAAAAATAATAAATGAACAGTTCCTTTCTGTATCTAAGACGAGCCACTGACCTACCAGTATTATACAGCGTGTAACAGAAACCTTAACCAATTTTATTTTCAATCATAATATACTTTTTTTATTATTTTCTGGGAATATTATTGCACTTCCTATATGCCCCTTTCGGATCAGGGTTTTTTTTACATACGTGTATAGAGCTCTTTGCACTGACCTGTAACTTAAAATTTACCAAACAAGAGCTTCATCAAATGAAGGCATTTTGTAATGCAATGAATGAACTTGTAAGTAATTTAATTTATACATAGCCAACTTACTGGAATATCAGTCAGCTTCTCATATATCTCCTGCAGGTTCTTGTTAGCAACCACATACATCCGAACATTCTCCACTAAACATATCCTACACATTGACAGTTTCTCCATCTTTTTATTCAAGAAGATTCACATAATTCGACACTTGGATGTGTAAATAATGATATGTTTAAGTAGTTAGGTTGGGTTGGTAGGTAGGGTATGTAGGTAGGGTAGGTGCGCCGTAGATAAGTACTTAGTGCTTGCTACCCATGCGAAGCCGGGGCGGGCTTAAATGACTGTTGTTTATTTACGACTGTATCGTGTTCGTTTCTTAGGTGGACCTCAGTAAGATAGGTACGAGATAGGGCACCGTCGGGGCAGGTCCTGACTCCAGATATATCAACGTATCCAGTTCAAATAAGTACAATAGACCAAGGTATCACCATATAATATGGAGTATTTTGGAGTAAGTAATGTTTTCTTTATTTTTGGTTTTGTTTTTGTTATGCTCCTGCCTGCTATGGCTATCAGTGCTGCCAATAAAAATTTCTCGATTCCCCGCGTCAGTGTTCTCAATTCCCCGAAATTCCCCGCTTCTTTTTAATCATTCCCCGCAAATTCCCCGAAATTATTTTTTTGGAATAAAAACACTGTTTTATACAAAATTTGTTTAATATACTACAATTTTTTTTAAATAAATATATATAATAACAAAATTAACACTTAAATCTATAGACTACATCAATACAAAGTAAGGGCCACGTGTTTATTTACGTTTTAGTAAAAAAAAAAGATATTACTTAAATATTTTTTAAATCTTAATTATTTTATTTTTGCCACGTTTTTGCATTAATCATACTTCGATTAGGTTCGAATTTTAACAGATTCCCCGCTTTTGCTATACCTTGTTTAGTGTGCATTAAAGCAGCAATGGTGTCATTATTGAGACTCCCACGGTGTTGTGTTTTAATATTGTTGAGGTTGCTGAAAACCCTCTCTACAGACGCGTTTGAAAAGGGTAATATCAGCAGGAGACCTATTGCTTTTTCTAAATTTTTAAACAAAGGCATACCAGCCGCATTCTTTAGGTTAAAAACCTTAGGCCAGTACTCTTCGGTTGGCAGGGATTGTAACCCTAAGCTATTAAATTCCAGCAGCGCATGTTCTCGCCATTCGTTGTCAACACTTTGTAAATCAACATAATTCTTTAAAATGGGGAAACGGATGAAAACTCCACTTAATGATTTAATCTTGAAAGCCTGGGCTTCAGATGGCTCGACAACAGAAATTAATTTAAACAAAGGATCGCTGAAGTCAAATCTTCTTACAATGTCTACCGCTAGTTCTATATAAAAGGCTAAACATGATTTATAAAATGTTTCCATATCAGTATTGGAAATAGTTCGATCTTTGAGTAAATTGGTAGTACTTTCATTGGCTGTCATACCAAGGTATATTTCTCGCAAAGGCAAGAAATTACTGGAATCTTGGAAATTAGTCAAAAAAATATTACTGCTTTGTGAGCGCACATATGAAATTTGCAAGTAATTGGAGCAAATAGATTTTAGCATCCTTTCAACTTCGGGCTTTAATTTGTGTAATAAAGGTGCTTCAGACTGAAACATTACATTAAATGTTGTTAATATCTCTAAAATGTAAGACATGAACTCAAGATATACAATTGTGAATTTATTATCCATGGTTTTAAGCATCTCCTCAGTAGTTCTTGATGGGTCTTCGAACGTGCTCAACCTCAAGTACGCTTTCAAGGGTTCATATTGCTCCAAAACTCTGTCTACACATGCTTTCATTGACAGCCAACGGGTTTGAGAAAGTGTTAACATTTTATGAAATTGAACCTGGAAAAACTCTTGGAACTCTTTGAACTTTTGCTGTCTGTGGGAACTCCTGCTGAAATGTGATCCTATATTACGTAAGAGATCTTCAACGGATCTCGGAAGTTTTAAACACGCTTTTGAAGCGGATAAATTGATCATATGACACGAACATTTTATGCAGGCGATATGAGGCAAAGCCTGTTTTAATTTTGCAAACACTGAGTTGTGTTCCCCTACCATAACATTTGTAGTGTCTGATGAAAACCCAATCAAATTATCAAGAGGTACACCTTTTGCATTCAACAACTCCAGAAGGCAGTCAAATAGGGCTGTAGCTGTACTTGAAGAAACTTCCACCATATCAAAAAAGTGAGTTGAAACCTTTTTTGTGTCGTTATTGAATACAATAACTGTAAAAGCGCATTGTTTTTATGAACTATGATCCGTTGTTTCATCCATAACCAAAGAAAAGAAGTGCCCAGGTTCTTTAATTAAATCTACAGTTTCGTTCGCAAATGCGTTTCCTAGAACATTTTTCATGATCGTCGTGGATTTTGTTCTGTGAATACTTAAACTTTTTGCAATTTCGGAGTCCGGAAATATATCAGCACAAAGAGATCCTAGGGTATCCATCAGCGTAAATGGTAGATTATTAGTTGCCAAGAGACTCGTCAATTTAAGTTCTGCTCTTTTAACTTTATTATTAGTGGATGTCTGCATAAAATCCGTGACTTTACTTGACATTGCAACCTGCTTCATACAAGATTTATGGCATTCTGACTTCATATGTCGAATCAAATCACTTCTGTGTGGACGTAAGTTAGAGTTGCAGGCTGAACAGATTGCAAGCTCACTTTCATTTTTAACAATATGACTTTTTTTAAGCCAATACTTGAATTCCGGTTCCAGAAGCCACTTATCATTAAATTTGTCCTTTTTAGCCAACTGTTTTTTTTTTGCAGGTGTCTCCTCCTCAGACTCTAATTCCACTTCTGTTATCTCTTCAGTTCTGTCACTACTTGCTATATCAGTATTTGGTTTTTCTTTCTTTTTTTTGACTGGCGGCTCATGTTCAGTGTCTGATCCTTCGAGCTGTGTCTTCGACGGAGGTTTTTGAACTGCTCTACTAGTAGACGGCTGTTCTTTTGATGTTGATGTGGAAGAGGTGTCAGAATCAGGAGAGGTGCCTTTATTAGTAGCATGTCGAATGATTGCTTGTGCCTAATAATAATAAAAAAAATATGAAAATAGTAGGTAGTAGGTACATCGAGCGTGACTGTTTTTTGACGAAAACCACTCTTATTTCCTGCGGAATAAGGGTGGCTCTCAAGGAAACCATATTTTTTATACTTAAGTATATTTCATATTTTTAATATAGGTAAATGTACGTAACCGGCCCGGGAGGAGCACCCCGTTAGCTAATAGGTACCTACTTTACTAAGAGAATCTATACTCCCGCCAAATTCAATAAAGAATATTCAATATCAAACAATGTCAATTAAGCAATAATGTGGGTATAATAAAAATTAATAAATCTATAAAATGGTAATTTTATTTTATAACACTGTTTGTTAAGGAAATACCTAAGACAATACAAGTATATATTTACTCAATCGTAAAAAGGTAAAATTAGTAGCTCTAAATCTATACAGCATTTCTGATAAACAGCAATTGATTATATACATACCCTCATTTGTTTTAATAATATGTTTGTTGTTGAAAATTCTTTAACGAATTTTGCGGGAGTACCTACATAAATTAGATAAGTAGATTGATAACACTGAATTAGATAAATAAGCTTAAGTATACATACCTATCATATTTTAATGCTGAACGAACATACAACTTACCTGTTTTTTAACAGCAGCTGCACTTTTTAACCACTTTTCCATTTTTCACTTTCGCACCAAAATCGACAACCATAAACAATGAAATAATGATGTAGAAATGGATGCATTCAGAAATATAAAATCGTGTTCAAATGACAGTTGAGCAGGCATTTGAGTGGTGTTGCCATTCAAAATTATGTTAGTAATATGTCGAGCTGTATCTGCCAAGTCCGAACGTGATTTTTAGTTGTAAGTATTACCCGACATACAATAGTTTTAACCCTCCGAAAAATTTGGTGTGGATTCCCCGAAATTCCCCGATTTTGGTCATTCCCCGCGCTCTCCCCGCGCTAACCCTCAATTCCCCGCAAATCGGGGATTTTCCCCGCGATTGGCAGCGCTGATGGCTATGCTCTGGTCAATGTTGCCAACAGTTAAGCTAGCTTTCCACCAGATTCAAATTCTAAAACCACCAGAAAGCCACTAACAAAAATAGGTCCAACTCTAAAAATCGCCAAAATAAGTACCTACTTATTAATATAGTTGCTTACTGATATTAGTAAAAAAAAAAAAACTATAATATTGCGTAATAAAATATTTAAAATCAGTCACTAAATCAACATACAATATTATTAGTAAATCAATAAGTCAAGATCAGAAACATAAAAAATATCCAATAACTATGACTAGATCGAGTTCATCTGTTCGCTCAGTTGTTTTGTAATAAAATTGTAAACTACATTTCATTTGAAATAAGATTAGATATAAATAAGCCTTTTTTACAGTCCGTTCAACCGATTTTGACTTCTATTGCGTTGGTGACACAACAAATGGCAGCTGCAGACGCTGCAGTAGACAGTTGGTATTGTGTATCTTTAAAAAAAGGTTTGTTTAAATTTCCAATTATTTCAAATGGAGAATCTGTATAACTGAATAGTACTATTCAAAATATTCTACGGGGAATCCCTGCTTAAAATGTATTGGGTGGAATGGATCGTTTGACGTCATCATGTTCATGACACGTCATTACACACAATTTTTATTACATTAAAAATACTCCTGAAAAAAAAAAGTTAAAGTAAATACTCCTGAAAATTTAAAATGAAGTAAAAATAATTATATTTCGTAACGTTTTAGTGGCTTAGTGGTTGAGTGATAGCATTTTCAGTAATTGAAACTGAATTCTACTAAACCACTAGAAAAACCACCACGGGTCGAAACCACCGGTTTTAGTGGAAAATCCACTAAGTTGGCAACACTGGCTCTGGTTCCTTCCTTGTCAGTGTCAGCTTTTACGTTATGTCAGTGTCAGCTGTCACGGTCTGTTCTATTTTTCTATTGAATTATGCTAAACCATAAACTAGGATTTATAAGTCATTGCCATAAACACACCCTGTTATCGTTTTAGGTGGAGGTAGAGTCCGCGCCACCACTGAAATCCGGTGGAGAACTGTGGAACTACATTTTTGATGCAATGACATAGACACTAGCGCCGAGTCTATTGGAGTTGAGTCACAATGTTGAGTTGTAAAACATAACATCAAGCCAGTAAAACATACCATCACGCCAATATTCCCAGAGGCGGATAATATGTAATGCTGAATTTCGTTATGCCAAAGTTGACAGTATCTATTGCAACATTTTTCATTTATGTTCCGCTCCTATTGGTCGTAGCGTGATGTTATATAGCCTATAACCTTCCTCGATAAATGGACTATCCAAAACAATAATATTTTTTCAATTCCAACCAGTAGTTCCTGAGATTAGCGCGTTCAAACAAACAATATTAGTATAGATTTTGTTTAAAAATAAAATTCTCAGATCATAATCAATCATTTATTCGCAGTGAAGGTGTTGACGGCCGGTATGTATTGCTTTCGCGAGGCGGACAGGTTCAGTTGCCAATAGTAGCTACACTCCTTGGCGCTAGTGAGGCGCTCCGGGGACAACCCTAGCGACGGACTTGTGAAGCCTTCTAGGTGTTTACTTAACTGAAACAAATGATAAATCAATTACTTACATAACAAAACATAACTTCAAGCTTATATTCCTCGTAGGGTTCGGCAGAGGTGCAGTGCTACAGTATACCCACATTTCGCAAATTTGTGAAACTGGCGAAAAAAAAACTTTAAACAAATTATAATTAAAAAATACTACCTTCTGCCTAGCCTTTTTCTAATTATATTGGGGTCGGCTTCCAGTCTAACCAGATGCAGCTGATTTCCCATCCACGGACCAACCCCAAAAAGCGTAGCTTAACCTCAGGTCAGTATCAGGTTGTATGTTGATCTAAATATGATTTGCGATTGTAACAAATATGGATTTACAGAATTATAATCATTAGAATCAGCAATACAACTCTCTAAGTTCATATAAGTGCATAGAATGAGGATTTCATGTAATAGCGGTCGCATATAATATTTAGATCAACATACAACCTGATACTGACCTGCAAATTGCAAAAAAAAAAAAAAAATTTGAATTTCGCGGGCTACCTTAGCGCATCCCCTTAAATTGAATACCAAATAGTGTACGAGTTTCTTACTAGCACGGCCTTCTCAGGAGTTTCGGGTGAGTATAGACCAGTGTCTCGTTGGAGCCCGTCGGTGAGGTCCATGCCGAGTAGCAGCGCGATGGTGCACTTGTTGTGGAGCAGGGCTTCGGACACGGCCTGGAGCGCCCCGGGACGCTTCAGGAAGTCCTAGTACAGGAAATATTAAAGGTACAGTTAAAAAGGCAAAAAAAAAAAACATTCCTACCTAGAATTTTGTGGGAAACCACAACATTTTAAATTAAGTACATTGTAATTATATATATTATACAATATGGAGACGACAATACAACAATAAATGAAAAAACTGACAATACTAATGCATAAGAGTACTTTGGAACTATCAAATAAATCATAACATGGAAATTAAAAAAGTCATTTCAACTAAATAGTAGTGCTGGGCCGAGTATGGGGTTTGCCGATCTTTGACGAGCTATCGTAACTAAACTATTGGATATATTTGATTATTTTTTTGTATGTAGACCGAGAACGTCATTAGATATACGGAGTTTTATTTTTTGTCGTATTGTCGTCTCCACTTTGTATATTTTTTAGTGATATTTATTTTAAGAGTATGTATGTAAGTATATTCTCATATTGTATATTTATATTTAAATTAGTGAATAGTTTCTTATTTTATGTATTTTGTTTCTCTTCTACTCTTACACTCGGTGTCTACATCTCTTCTATCTACTTTCCTATCGCAGGTATGCTGGAAGAGATGTCTTTAGAAATAAGCATTGCCTTTTTAAGTATTTTTCTGTTCCTTTCTTGTTGTCTGTAATTTATGTGTGTGCATAAATAGTTAAATAAATAAAAATTGAAAAATAAAATAAAGTTACAAAAAAAAAAAAACAGCCACATTCCACAAAAAACACTACAAAGAGCAAAAAAATCAAACAACTAAAGTAGGGTTTTTAAATTTGAGGTTCAATTACATCACGCATCAACCTCAAACGATTCGATATGATTGGACACTCTAATATAATGAATGCACCTCTTTTTGTGAACCTCTGATAATTTCTATTTCAATTTATTTATTCAGTAACAATTTACATTGCGTTCGAATATAATTCAACATGAAACAAGTACCAACTTATACACAAATATTACAAAAAGATTATTATTAAAATACATGCAATTAAATTACCATTCAAATATAAATTATAAAACCATTAAGATCTCATTAAATTAATAGTAAATTAAACTCAAACAATAATCAAAAAACACAATATAAAACCATAGACAAATATTCATCATATTTTGGGGTCCTAAAATAGTAAATAGCCAAGTAATTGCGACCAACTTGCATTTAGCACTCGCTCGGCTCGCGCGCGGTTCGTTACAATTCATAACTTTTTTTTTTTTTTGCCTAGCCTAACCCGTTTGGTTGGGGTGTAACTACGGTAGGGCGTAGTTACTGCGACCAACCGTGAGAAAAGGTCAGAAATTTAAAAAGAGGCTCAGATAGTGAAAAAGTCAAAAAAAAAAAAAAAAAAAAATATGCCAAACTAAAAAGTTTTTAGCGGTTCATTCATTTATTTAAAAAAAGTTTACATCATTAGAAGGTTAATACGATACGATAATGTTATTTACCTTAACCAGTATAGGAAAACTGGGAATGAAGACATCGCCGACGATTTTGACATCTTTCTTCAGCAGCTGGGCGGCCGACAGGCCTGACACGTTCGTCCTCGCTGCTAATAGGCAGTCGAGCACAATTTGCCTGTAGTAAAGCACATTTAATTCAGAATCCTGACTAATAAGTATCATCATGTTTTTCTCTTCTTGTTCTCACACACTATTGTCTACATTTCTTTCTCATTTCTCCTTTCGCAGGTCTGCTGGAAGAAATTTCTTAAGAAATAAGCAGTACCTTTGTACTCATATCATAATTATGTCGTATCTCTTTGTATTTTACTGTGTGTACATCAATAATAAAATAAATAAATGCGAAAGTGATTGTTTGTTTGTTACGCTTTCACGCTAAAACGGCTGATCGGATTTGGATGAGGAGATCATTCATTTTGGGCTAAATTATGAAATGTAGCCAAACAAAAAAAAAAGATATATTCCGTTAGAACACTTCACTTTTCACCATCAGACCAAATCTGTAGGACAATTCCCTGCGCTGTTATACGATTTTGAAAAATACTGTTTTCAGTATGTTTTAGTTAAAATAATTAATAGTTATCTTAATAGCTTGTAGTAATAAAAAAATTAAGAGAAAAACTTACTATTTCTGAATATAGCTTTTTTTGTTTGGACTTTCACAAATATAGGGTGTTAGGGTAGACACCGTTATCCTTGAAACTAGTAGTTTGGTGTCATCTATAATATACTATTTCTATGGGAACAACTTTGAAATCGCAAAAAAAAAAAAACAGGTGTTCCATACATTTTGTCGATTTAAGTGAACACAAATGTATGGAACGGCTGATTTGTTTTTCGCGAAGATTTTGAAGTATATTATAGATGACACTAAACCACTAGTTTCAAGGATAACGGTGTCTACCCTAACAGCCTGTATACAAAGAACCCAACACCCTGTATATGTCCACTGCACGGTAAACTTTAATTGCGCGATGCAAGATTTATGTGACGTCTGTCTGATGTCAGGTCTTTGATGCGTAGTTCGCATGTGGCGATGTAGATACCGCCACAAAAGTAACTGTCTGTTTGTCTGTATGTAACCTTTTCCCGACTAAACCACTGAACGGATTTCGACAAAATTTGGCAAGGAGATAAATGCATCCTGGGGAAGAACATAGGCTACTTTTTAACGACATACCTCGCGGGCGAAGTCGCGTGCAGAACTAGTTGTAAATAAATAAGATAGGTACTAACCTGTCAGCTTTATGATCACCTGGTTTCATTAGATCCTCTAGAAACAGCATGATACCTTCATCATGAGGAGTGGCTTTGTTCACGTCTTTGGAGAAATTCACAGTGTCCAGAATAATTGTAGCTGTAATATAAATATAAACCCGAAATATAATGTACCGTAAAGTGACGGTTGCCTAGAAGAGCGGTGACCGCCACATAACGGCCGTCATGAAAATGATGGCAGCGGGGATTGATTTTACGGTGTCAAAAAAACGTTTTACAAAAAAAAAACTACCCCTTCCAGTTTTATTTTTTTGTATAATGTTTTTATTTTTCACTTTTTAGGTGTGGTACCTGCGCAACACAAATCCGAATAGTGACGGAGTCACATAGAACATCGCCTACATAATACTAAGTGGGAAAAATACGTAATATTGAAGCTAACTCAAAAACTATGCAAGCAAAGTTAATATTTATATGGGACCACTTCTGAAGTATGACCTACCAAACAAAAAAAGAATCACTAAATTCGTTCATATTTGGCGGAGTAAACGCGTCACATACACACAAAAAAAAAACATACAGACGAATTCAGAACCTCCTCCTTTTTGAAGAAGTCGGTTAAAAATGAGAGAAAATGTTTTACAGCTCTATATAGTTCACACGGAAAAATCAAGACAAAACAACAATAAAGTACTTAGTTCTGAATTGAAATTAATATACATATTATTATATACACAATAAATCTAATAATTGTTGGACATGGAAATTAGCATACGTTTGTATTCGGAAATGCGATGATTCCCGAGGAGCATTAAGAAAATAGTTACACTGTATTTCGTATAAATGACGTTTCAGTGTCGTCATTCGCCGCTAAATTGCGGACACTATGTGCACGTGCATTAAAAAAAAGCGCGGTTCAGTCCGCCTGCAGTGAGTTGAATACAAAATGTACGAACACCAGTCTTACCCCTTGGTAAGACAGAGGCCCTAGACAAAGTGACATTCTATCAGCGATAACGATGATGGAAAAGGCAATAATGTATAGAACTGACATAAGCTATCGAAAAGCTTATGTCAATCCCGTTGAAAGTCGTTGTAGAAATACGAAACGCTTTCGAAGCGATTGTCACTTGTCTCGGCCCTCTGGTCAGACTTTCGGGGCTTCTGACGACTTACCTCGTAGCATTTCAGTACAGAGTGGATAGGCGTTGAAGAAATCAACATTCTTGGCTACCAAGGCGCTCAGGTCTTTGATCCGTTGACCTACAAGAGTGCAGCAAGAACCAACAGTCTCTACTGTAGAGCGAACATCATCGTTGTAAATCCAGCCAGATTTGTCTATGGGTCTGGAAACAAATGAGGTTTTGGTCAAAGAGTTGAACCGTACCCGGCTGTAACAGGGGTGATAGACGTGCGAACAAGTCCGCGTACATATGGCTCGGCGAGCTTACTCGCCCGTGTGTCATGCTAAGTACGCGGACTTTAAAACCGCCGAGTGAGCTCGTTGGCGATCCAACAGGTTTGAAATTTTGCTCGTAGCCAGCCTTGGCTCGTCGTCTGTCATCGCCGCGAGCCGCCAATTTGACAATGACATTTTGAGAAAGCTTCACGTGTCACCGAAGTCGAGCCGAGTAAGGTCGCGAACTTAAAAACCGCGTACTTTAAGTACGCGCGTCTATCACCCACTTTAGTATGAAACGGCAGTACCTACTTACCTACCCTATTTTGTATTACTTACCATAGTATTTCTTTTTCAATTAAATATGTAATACAGTTGGATTCAAACTTAATGGCAGCTCGGAACATGAGGCGAGTCGCTGCGCAGTAACAATTTCATGTGCCAGCGGGGGTGAGGGGTGAGGTACTGCGCAGCGAGTGGCTAACTTCCGACCCCCAAGATACAAGGCCTGCTTAGTTTGGGGGTCATCAGTCAAACCAAAACATAGTGATGTACAAAATTAATTGTTTAATGTATGTAAGCTTACTGTTTGTCATATCAAGGTCACCCACCGGTCCAACCAAGTCACCAGTCTTACCAAAAGGTACCTATCGTGTTCCAGTCTTACCCAGTGACTGGATTGTGGAGGTCAGATAGGCAAGCGCTCCATGTGAAACACTAGACTATTTAGCAGCATTTGGTTAGACTGGAAGCCGACCCCAACAGAGTTGGGAAAAGGTTGTCTACCATCACCTTTTCTTTTTTGCCAATTTTTGGACCCGACTACGGCGAAGCAAAAAGAGGTTTATGATTTTGACCGGTATGTATGTATGTTCATCTGTTCCCTCATAAGTTCTAAATTACTCATCATAATTTGACAAATGAGGTGTCTTGAGGTGACTCGTCTCTGACGTCACATTAAATTGAATATGGCGAGTGAAAACGACAAAAAAGTCAATGAACTAAAAAGGTATAAAGAAGACATCACAGACAGACAAATTAAAAATCCGGAGTCACACGTAATCTTTTAGATTTATACACACGTGTGACTCCGGATTTTTAATCTGTCTGTCTGTGCTGTCTTGTAAATAGCTTTTTGGTTGATTGACTTTTTTGTCGTAGTAGGGTTTTAGTTTTATAACTTTTATTTTTTTCCTCTCACCTGTGATCAATGATCTCAGTAACGAACGGGGCTAGAAACTTGTCCCTTCTCGATAAAACATGATGGTCCACCAACACTACTTTAGATTTAGATTTCGTCAGCAATGTATTGAAATCGTGATCATTTCTGAAACAATGATTTAATATTAATTACATAACAAACAAATATCACCTTTGCGACTCTTAAAATAATGTCGAAAATAGATTATCGCGTACTTCTATGGTGTAATGGAAGTTAATTTATTTTCAACTTAAATTCAAAAGACGCAAGGTTGATATTAGTTTGCTAGCGTCGCGTCGGTCCTACCTAATGCTTCGCGTGCGCGCTACCTCAATGTCTGTGTGGCGCGCGACAAGGAAAAACATTACCTGGCTTCATTCTATCAATGGGAATTTATTAACTGTAGTATTTTTTTTATTCAAAGACATGTAAAATCCACCATCCCACACATGATGCCCTTTCTGACTTGCATGGGATCAAGTCCCACAGGGAAGTGTACTGGGACCAGTTCTCTACACCATATATACTGCAGACGTACCAACAACAGACAAGACTACGGTTGCCACATATGCTTACGACACAGCTTTATTATCTACACACACGAATCCAGCAACCGCATCAGAAAACCTACAACAACACATTGACAAAATTGAAGAATGGCTTGAAGTCTGGCGAATTCACGCAAATCAAAGTAAATCGACACACGTGACCTTCAGGAGAGACACGTGTCCGCCGGTTATACTTAACAATGAGGAAATCCCGCAAGATGACAATGCAAAGTACTTGGGTATGCACTTGGATCGAAGGCTGACATGGCAAAAACATACATGGACAAAGCGGAAGCAACTAGACTTAAAACTACGCAGTATGTACTGGTTAATAGGACGCCACTCACAAATGGGCACACATAGCAAGTTGACAGTCTATAAATCCATCTTGAAACCAATATGGACTTATGGCATACAGCTTTGGGGTACAGCCAGCAACAGCAACATAGAGATACTGGAAAGATTCCAAACTACAACACTGAGGACCATCTTCAACATTCCTCAATACATCAGTAATAGGAACATATATCTTGACTTAAATGTACCAACTGTCAAACAGGAGATAGCAAAATATAGCACCATCTACCAGATAAGACTCTCAAATCACAAAAATGAGCTTGCCCTAAGACTGAGTGGAGATCAAGGCCTTCAGTATAGAAGATTAAAGCGACATAGTGTCTCAACCCTACAAGATAGATTCGTCAGGATGGAATGAGACACCTACTTGAGAAGTGTCTCACCAAGCTAAAGAGCCTAAAACAGATACAAGTATCAGACAGAGCAATGGCTTATTGTTGCGCCCAACAGACTGCCAGAGAGAGAAAAATAATTAAAAAACCCCACAGGACCGCGTGGTGGATTACGGCGCATTCCTTCTCACAGAATAGGCCTGTGTCCCAGCAGTGGGGACATAATAATAGACTGATCCATCATCATCATCATTTCAGCCAATAGACGTCCACAGATGGACATATTCCTCCCTCAAGCACCGCCACTTCGACCGGTTCTGTGCTTCTCGCATCCAGCGGATTCCAGCGGCCTTCACCAGGTCATCGGTCCACCGTGTGGGGGCCCTTCCAACGCTACGTCTTCCGGTACGCGGGCGTCACTCCAGGGGGCCTAGACAAAACCCCTTTTCTGTAAGCGTTAACGCCAACGGAAAGATCAAATTGCATGGAGTTGACATTAGCAGTCACGTGACATCTCTAAAGCTAATGTCAACTGCATACAATTTGATCTTTCCGTTGGCGTTAACGCTAACAGAAAAAGGATTTTGTCTAGGCCCCCAGAACCTTTCGGCCCCATCGGCCATCTGTAGTGCGAGCAATGTGCTGCCCACTGCCACTTCAGTTTGGCAATACTTCAGGCTATGTCGGTTACCTTGATTCTCCTACTTTCTGATTATGCTATGCTATCTTTTTCTCAGAAATAAAGGCAAGTTTCTTAGAAATAACATCACACCTGTAATCCCCGAAGGGTTAGGCAGAGGTGTACCTATGCCTGCCAGGGTTGCGGGAATGTCCGAAAGGGATACCAGGACCTTGGCAACAGGCAACTGAAGGAACACGGGTGGGTTTTAGTCGGTAAAAGTCTGACACGCCCTTCTGCTCCGCCCAGAGCGGGAGAAGTCATTGGATGCTTTACAACACTAAAAAAAACAACAAAAAAACCGACTTCCAAAAAAAACACTAAAAAACTGAAAAATAACTTTGATTTCGGAAGTCAGTTTCTTTGCTTTTCAATTTTCGTTTTTTGCCACCGACTTCCAAAATTAAAGTTATTTTTCAGTTTTGAGTGTGTTTTTTGGAAGTCGGTTTTTTTTTTGTAAAAAGTTTTTATTTTTTACTTTTTAGTTGTGGTACCCCACACAAATTCGAATACCACTAGCTGATGTAAATAACAGTGAATGAGTAAATGAAGACATCGTCTAGATAAACTAATTGGGAAAAATACGTAATATTGAAGCTAACTCAAAAATTACGCAAGCAAAGTTAATAAAATTTATATGGGACCACCTCGGAAGCATGACCTACCATACAAAAAAAGAATCATCAAAATCGATACATAATTGGCGGAGTAATCGATAACAAACATATAAAAAAAAAAAAACATACAAACGAATTGAGAACGTCCTCCTTTTTGAAGAAGTCGGTTAAAAAAGGAGGTGTACCTATAGTACACCCACATTTCCTATTGCCATTAACCAGGCACAAATCCAGACTCCATATTATTACTGAGAAATTTCTGATAGAAGAACCCATTAACACTTCGGCCGCAATCGAATTTAGGACGTCATGATCAGGGTTAGCACGTGCGAATACAATAAAAATGGGGCAGAAAAAAAAAAATTACCTGTTTTACCAAGGGGTATAGTGACACCCAGTAACTGGGTGGTAGAGATATATACACAGGCGCTCCGTGTAAAATACTGGTATTCAGCTGCATACATAGAGGGTAAAAGTCTAGGAAAAAAAAAATACATACCTAAACACCAGATTACTATCATTTATGCCTTTGCTCCTCAAATAGTAAGCAACTTCAGTCTTCAGCTCATAGTCTTCGCGATCAACATTCAGTATCGGTACAAAGATATCATCTTTCAGTACAACGTCTTTATCACGATGAGCCTTCGTGCAGACTTTGCACTTCATACGGTTGTATTGCCAGGTCAAAAAATTTGCAAAGACTATTGCGCTCACTGCGGAGTCTAGGTCACAACTCTCATTGCCTACAACCAGAGTAAGCTCATTGTAGTTGTTTGCGTTCTGAAAAAAAAAAAAAAACATCACAATATATAAACAATAGCAGCAATAAACATTCCTTAAAGTTAAGTGACGTTCAAACGTCAAAAATGTATGGTTAAACAATTGTATAGTAATTGTTACTTAACTTTAAATAATGTTTATAAATATACCCCTATATTTAAGTCCCATGTAATAGGGGGCGAGCCTGTTCAATCAACTGGGTACAAATCCAGACTCCGGGCTGCTATTGAGAAATTCCAGACGGAATTGCCCGATAACAATTTGCCCGACCCACGATCTCAAGCACAGCGGTGGCGCTTGTAATCTCTACACCAACAATGCAATTCCTACTAATATTATAAATTCGAAAGTAACTCTGTCTGTCTGTTTGTTACCTTTTCACTCCTAAACCATAAAACGGATTTCAACAAAATTTGGCAAGGAGATAGATGGTATCCTGGGGAAGGACATAGGCTACTTTTTGTTTCAAAATAATCCTATAGGGGATGAGATTTTGTATAGGAAACCCAGCATTTCTTAAGTATCCCGGAAGTACCTTCACGAGTGACGATATCCGACATCCACGCAGGTGAAGCAGCGGGCAAAAGCTCGTTAATATATTAAAAATATTAGGTACTTATTTAAATCAATGGCCACTTTAAGCCACATTAAAGTCATCTGTTCCTGAGCATATATTATTATGGCGGGCTTGTACATACATCAAACAAATATATTTATACTAGCCCTGCCCTATGGTTTCACCCACATAAGTCTCGATCCCGTGGTAATATCGGGATAAAAATATCGTATGTCCTAACCCAGGGTATTTTCTAACGATGTGAACAATTTCGGTCAGTGGGTTATCTTAGGGGTTCATCCAAATCCGGTTAGTGGTTTTAGCGTGAAAGCGTAACAAACAAACAAAAAAAACTCACTTTCGCATATACAATATTAGTTAGAATTCTATTCTATTCTATAACAATTTTTTATTCACTTTTATCAGCATTTACAGTGAATATGACCTCTCTCTGACACCCATTATCTGTCTAATCTTTTTCCAACTATGTTGGGTTCAGCGTCCAGTTTAACCTGAGGAAGCTGACCTTTGACACTGCTACTACTAATAAGAAAAGCTTTCACAAACTAAAATATTGTCCTATAAATAAAAAGACATACGGTGCAAAACCAAAGATTTCGGACGATTTAAATCTTTGAGCAAAACTCTTTCGGTAAACTTACCAAATTTGTTAAAGTCGTATCAAAAAACTCTTCCATTTTACAATAATAAATTTGGCTTTAATTGGTTCAGGTTTAATTCATAACTTTTCTAAATTAAAACCAAACCAATGTTTTCAAAATTTTCAAATATTTTGTTTTGATTTTCTTGTCAATCTTGTTAATATCAAAATGTCAAGTTCGAAATTAGAGTAGAGTTGTCAGCACTGGCAAGCAATTAACTACTATGTACAAATTACTAAATAATTTGTGTCAATGCAAAAATTATAGAAAACAAATATTTGCTCTGATAATATTTTTATCTATCTTGCTGATACTTTTTTGAAAAAGGTGGCTTCGCTTGTGAGGAGGATTCGGGGGAGCGGTAATAGCATCCTGAAAGTCATAGCTGAGGACCCGAGAGCTCCTGTGCTGAGGCATCTCATGCGGAATCATTATCCGCATGAAATGCCTCTTAACCCCTAGTGCGCATGCCTAGGTTTACCTAAAAATGCAAATCCCGTCGACCTAGTCTCAATTTTTTATTATTTTTGGGTAGGCATGTCATGTGTTAGTGAGTCATGTAGTACATGACTCACTAACTTGTTATTTATATTTTATATTTTGTTACTAATCCTAGTGTATAAGTTGTAGTTTCTAAGGTGTGTACTAACAAAAATGGTTCCTATGTTGTCCCAAATAAAAGAAATTATTATTATTATTATTTTTTATGGAGACTACTAACCGTGCGTTTGCACTGGCGAAACATTCACATAAAAACATGTTTAAAATCTCTGTTTTCTGTCAATGTATCGACTCGTGTTCGAATTGTCACGAAACTTGTTGACGTGAAACATGTTTGACATTGCATATCACACGACATGTTTCGCCACATGGCTTTACAAACCAATTTCGTATCAAAATGTATCTGTATGAATCTAGTAACATGTTGTAAGATTTGTTTTGACACTTTGGTAGGTTTTTATAGTCCACACATTTTGTATTTCACAAACTTTCTTGTCTACTTTGGACCACTCTATGTTCCGATATAAACACGGGATGTTTACCACCATACTCGGATAATACTAAACATAAAGCAATAGACAAGTTGCGAGACATAATTGGACGTAAACAAACAACAGTGCGAACGCAAACGTGACAAAACTCTATAAAAAACATGTCTATTGTGTATGTTTCTAGAACGAACGAAAAGTGCGAACGCAGTTTACAACAAATCTTGATATATGTCGTAGTTTCGTACAATGCGAACGCAAGTTCAACAAAACAAGTAATGAGATTTGTTTCATGTGAAAAGTTTCGAAACTTCTACATGTTGAAAATTTTCTGGTGCAAACGCATAGTTAAAAATCGATTTTCATATAAGACTCCCGGTATGGAAATTTTATGAGAAGTGAAATTAAACAAGCGTTAACTCAAAAGCGTAACGTTTCTCTGACCCGAATAAAAATGGTTTTGTATTGTGTTTTATTCGTATTCAATAATACGAATTAAAATTTTGAAAAAAAAAAAAAATTCACTCTTCGATCTAAATTTTTCGGCCGTGCGATACACGATTACCTGCACTTTATTTATAAAATTATTTAGAAACCGCGTCATTGCAAGAAATTTCTACATTAGTAGGTATTTTCTTGAATGTCAACCCCTTTTACAAAATTTCTTTTTGACAGTCCAACTGAAAAAATGTTGCAAGCAGAAAATAATTTTAGTTTTAAACCGTGGAGTTTTGTTTAATTCAATCTTTCTTACGATTTTTGTAAACTGCAGCGCTGTTTTATTACGTTGCACGCGCGGTCGCAGCCCAAGATTTTGGGAATGGGTTCACCACGGGCGCCAGCAGGATTGTGTTAGGAGCGAGTGAAGCGAGCTAGATGGTGTTATCCGACCTGGGATAGACGTTTAAATTTCATAACTAAATAGAAGTTACTAAGTGACGAATTATGCAGAAATGCTCAAAAACGTAACGTTAAAGAGAAAGAGTACGAAAACTCTTTCTCTCAGAGGCGTACCTAGGTACCTATAGTACCTACACCAGCGTTGCCAACTCTAAATAATGGATTGCGGTGTTTCGAGTCTAAAATTACGGTAGATTTCAAAAAAATACGGTAGATTTTAAAAAGTCGCGTAAATTACATAGTTGTTGGAAAAAAAAAGAAAACCCATATTCCATACATCTTAATAGTCGAATTTGACAAAACAAATGTGAGATCATGATCATTTTTATACATCTCATATGCATGTCTTCTTCATAGCAGAAAGTTGACACAATTTTTTCCACCATCAGATTCACTAAGATCACTTTCCATTTTAATTTATTTGCAAAACAGATTCCCTTATAACGCCGATTTATTATAACGCAATTACGCAAAGTAAACCTGAATAAAGAAAGTTGGTAATCAAAAAGGGTAAGAAGTCTGTCAATTAGGTAACTCTTTAATTTTTACGTATTATATTGGTTCAAACTATTATCCTTGGTAGGGGAATTCCCTCTAGTTCACTACTATTTAAAATTTTGCCATGTTATGACAAAAAAATACGCTCAATATTCCATCTGCCCAATTATGGTGTTTTTTGACACCGTAATAACATTACTACGGTAGACGGTGAATCAATGCTGAATACGGTGTTTCTACCGTAATTACGGTGCAGTTGGCAACACTGACCTACACCCACATTTCACCAGTTATGTTTAAGTCCCATGTAATAGGGGGCGAGCCTATTGCCATCAACTGGGCACGAATACAGACTCCGGCCTGCTGCTGAGAAATTCCTGATGGAAAAACGTAATAACACTTTGCCCGACCCGGGAATCGAACCTAGGAGCTCATGCTCAGTAGTAGCGTTTGCGACCACTAGACTAACGAGGCAATCATGACGTGTGTTGTGTAGAATCGTATATCGTTATCCTAACTATAATCCTAACAAATATTATAAATGTGAAAGTGAATTTATTTGTTTGTTACGCTTTCACGCTAAAACGGCTGAATGGATTTGGATGAATTTTGGCACATGGGTAAACCATGACCTAGAATGGGACATAGGATAGTTTTTATCTCGATACTCCCTCGGGATCGAGACTGACGCGGATGAAACCGCGGGGCGCAGCTAATAATATTTATTATTATAAATGCGAAAGTGAGTTTGTTTGTTTATTTGTTTGTTACGCTTTCACGCTAAAACGGCTGAACGGATTTGGATGAATTTTGGCACATGGGTAAACCATGGCTTGAAATAGGACTTAAGATACTTTTTGTCCCGATATTCCCACGGGATCAAGACTTAGGCTAAGAACTCACGATACGGTTTTCACCCGCACCCGCCACGTTTGCGGGCCCGCAGGTTCTGTAGGATGTAGATTTATATGCAAAAAGTTAGAACACATTTCACGACGCCCGCATCTTAAAGAAGCTGGCGCCGGGCGCGGGTGATAACCGCTCCGTGACTTCTTAGCCTTACGCGGGTGAAACCGCGGGGCGCAGTTAGTAAAAACAAAACAAAATGATTGGTCTTGAAGATTATACTTTTCATAATTTCATACTAGACTGACTTTGGTAATAACTATAAAATAAAATTATTTCCGTTATTTTTTTTTACGTTGGAAATAATTGCGTTTTGACAGTTGGAACTTCATAATGAAAGTTCGTCTTTTCATCATTTTGATGGGTATGTCTTTTTTTTTATAATTTATGTTGGGTTCGACTTAGACTGTGACGTTGGTCAAGTTGTCGCAAGCGCTACTACTGAGCATGGAGTTCGATTCCCGCATCGTGAATTCACAACCACGATTATATCGTTACGTTAGAAATTAGGAAAGCTCACATTAGAGGATGACATTTTGTATGGGAATGAGAGTAGCTCGTGGCTAAGTAATAACAGTCGCGCGGGTCGATATATCAGGTTAAGCTACGCTTGCCGGGGTTGGTCCGTGGATGGGTGACCATATTTACATACCGAGACTCTTCCGTGCCTCGGAAAGCACGTTAAGCCGTTGGATCCCGGCTGTCATTCGTGGATCTTTGACAGTCGTTACGTGTCGTCAAAAGCACGAAAGTCTGACAATCAGTTGTACCAAGGGGTATCGTATTACCCAGTTACTGGGGTGTGGAGGTCAAATAGGCAGTCGCTCCATGTAAAATAAGGGTATTCAGCTGCATCCGGTTAGACTGGAAACCGACCCCAACATAGTTGAGAAAAGGCTAGGCAGATTTGTACGGGTAAATGGGAAATTCCGAAATCTATGCGGACGAAGTCGCTGTTAGAGTACCAACTATACCCCATTAGAAATAAGATTAGACATTAAAACAAACCCTTTTACAGTCCGTGCAACCGATTTTGACTTCTACACCGTAGGCATAAGGATAGCATTAAAAGCAAAAAAAGTTACACGATACCAACTATCTACTGCGGCTGCCATTTGTAATGCCACCAACGCAATAGAATTCAAAATCAGTTGAACGGAATGTAAAAAAGGCTTATCTATACGTCTAATCTTATTTCAAATGGAGTATAGTTAATGTAAACTTAGCATTTTTGCAGTAAGTACACGTACACTTAAAAGGCACACCTTCTACTGAGGGCGCGTTCACACAATGTCGTGACGATTAATGTATCGTTTCATTTTGGTTGAAAAAGTGGTGGACGACAGGTCCTATATGTGAACACCTCCATTTAAATAGACAAGCCACGACGCTTTAAGCGACACGATAATATGTCGTTACGACATAGTGGGAACGGGGCCTCATAGGGGTAGGCAGAAACTACAGAACGCCACTCACGCCACCCCATGTCGTACACACGCATGTCGGTTGCGAGTAGGTACTACACACCTTGTTTTTTTTTTTGAGCGTAGTAAGTCATCAAATAACTTCTCTTCGGAGCGAGAGGGCGTGTCAAACTTTTCCTGACAAAAACACACCCGTGTTCTTTTAGTTCACGGACTTGAAACGTTATAAAATAACGTACCAAAAATACCACTATGTATGTGTCGTTCCACTAACGATTATTTCTACCGATTTACCCGGATTTTAACTAAATGAATAGTTGACGATTTTGTTCCGGTTTTTCGTTATATTGCCAAGAAATTAGTTCATAAATAGTTACTGGAACTATCATTGAATTGTAATTATAGTCAATGGGAACTATACGTAACGCTATTACGTAACGTTATCGTACCTCTATTTTGAGTAACGTTTGGTCCCTGCTTTAGTTGCCTGTTGCCAAGGGCCCCGATATCCCTTTCGGACTTTCCCGCAACTCTTTGAGACACACTTGACATTTCTAAAGAACGTTTTTTTGCAGTAATCCAAGCGATAACCTGCGAAAAGGCCGTTTCAAAGTTACGAAGAAAGTTGATTGTTCCAAAAATGAATGAAAAATGTAAAAAAATTAAATGCGCTGCCGTTGACGAGCCTGTATGTGTGCGCATGAGGCGACATGATCTGAGTCTCACGATCAATATTATTGCTGTCAATAAATGCGAAATGGAGTACATGCAATGTCATGATGGTAAAATTGTTGTTTGTTAAATTTTTACCCGACTACGGCGAAGCAAAAAGGAGGGTTATGATTTTGTCTGTGACGTCTTGTTTATACCTTTTTAGTTGATTGACGTTTTGTCGTAGTTGTTAGGTTTCTGTAATCAATGGGTGCCAACGCGCAACGGGACTCTAGTATGCCATAAAAATTGTGACAGCACTCATGCTGCATTCTGTTGTGTTATTCTGTAATAATCTCACCGTGAAAACTAAGGTGAAGTGAGCTTGGAGTGACCTGTCACTGCCTAGGTGAAGTGAGCGAGGAGTGAGCTGTCATTGCTAAGGCAGTGACAGTTCACTCCAAGCTCACTTCACCTTAGTTTTCTCGGTGAGATGGTTACAGAATAGCAATGCTGGACATAATAACTAACTATTTACCCTCTTGAGGGATGATTTGATTTTAGAAAAACGCTAGAACATATAGGTGACTAGCTCTTTATTTGTTACCAAAAGCATTAATTCTAATGTAAGTTATGTATATTTTTAGAAGTAAAAACTTCTTTAGGAGCCGTTGAGCGATTTTTGGTAGGGGAACTTATGAATTTTGTAGTGCTTTAGTTTTGAATATAGATGGCGCTAATACCAGTTTTAAGTTTACATTTCTATCGACAATCCCCATGACCTATTTTTTTTTCCCTCTCTCATCCTGGCCCTTCTAATTCCGTTTCATTTATATTTTAGATGTGGAAGCTAAAATTGTCCCGATGAAATACTGTAGCCACAACGTTGATCAGATAGAAGGAAAAAAGAAAAGTAAGCCGAGTAAGTAGATAACAGGGATCAAGAATTAGGCTAAACTTATGCTGAGCAGCAGGTGACGCAGGTCCACGCAGCGCATGGCAGAGCAGGGGGCTTAGAACGGTCAATTTAGCAGAATCATAATATGAAAATATTATGAATCATCGTAAAATGTCATAAACTGGCAATTCATAATATGATCTGCGTGTAATTCATATTACGAAATAATTCATCTGTTTGACAGTTTTCTATGGAGATTCGTAAAATGGTCCACAAATTATGAATTGCACAGAAGTCAAATTAGAGGAATTGCTAATGACAGCTGGGATTCAGGAAATGAACTGCTTTTATAGGAATTGCTAATGTGGCCGGTTTAGGCCTCCTGATTTTGTAATGCATGAACGTACTGAAAGTTGCGGCGCAGGCACGCGTGACGCAGACATGTGTCTGTCCTGCTCTGCGTCTGGTTGTAGAGCCGGCACAGTTTTCTGCGCGACCCGTGCTGTGCTGTGCCGTGCCGCGTTACATATGTCTCAAACACAAGTGACGACCAGCCAGCTGTCAGTACGTTCATGTATTATAAAATCTGTTCTGCCGTCATCAATCAGAGCGCCAAGACAAGTGACAATCGCTTCGAAAGCGTTACGTATTTCTACAACCGATTTTCAACAGGATTGACATAAGCTATCGAAAAGCTTATGTCAGTCCTATACATTTTTGACTTTTACATCATCGTTATCGCTGATAGAATGTCATTTTGTCTAGGCCCTCTGCTCTGCATGGACCTGCGTTACGTAAAAGGTGGCAGCTGTAAAAATCTCGCAGAGTTTAGGTGAATTAAGCTTGACCTGAGGTGACATTCCACCTGCATTGCTATTCTGTATCCATCTCACCGTGAAAACTTAAGTGAAGTGAGCGTGGAGTGAGCTGTCATTGTCATCGATACCTACCGATGCGAAGGCAGTGACAGTATGATTGACAGCTCACTTCACCTAAGGATCCGAACACACGTACCACAGCCTCCCCACAACCACAACATGTGGAATGGACGTGCGCTAATTTGTATGAAAATGAATACTTAGCCTATCCACACGGACCGCATTTGGCCGTCAAAATCAACCGTGTAGGCAATACCGACCACATCAATGCTACGTCACAGCCATTAAGCAACTACCAAGGACGTCGCGCACTAGCGATACTGCCGCTGTCGATCAGTCTGTCTGCAAAAATTAGCTACAACGTAACCACATTGAATAACGCAACCACTCGAAATTTTGTAGTTACCACAACGCAACTGCAAAAAGTGACAATATTCACACGTAACCACTGTTTGGCCACATTCTGTCCCTACGATGTGCTGCGACAAAATTTGCTGAGCACAGCTGGTAATCCCAGAACAAAAAAAAACTGGCATTAATAAACGTATTTATCTATGGGTGAAACCTTCCAAGATGACAGCCGCCCCTCGTCCCTTTCCCCTTTGTCACCCGTGCAATCGACGCCATATTTGTTTGTTGTAAGTCTATTGTAGTAATCGTAGTCTGTGGTTGTCTACTAATCGCCATTACAGTCTGGGCGCGCTTAGTTTAAATTGGTGTGAATTTATATAACTTAATAAGTTGTTCTTTTCTAGGTAAAGCTCATATTCGTGTGAAGAGGAGAGTCAGGGGCGACTTTAAGCCTATTATGCGGCAAGATAAGACTGAGACTAAGATTAGTAAGTATTGATTTGGTTTGACTTTGCATACATTTGGGGTAAAATATAGCCGTTATTCACTTTACAACTGTCTTTTATTTAAGCAAATACAACTAATTCTCATAACACAACCATGTTAGATGTCGTGATGGCCCAGTGGTTAACGCCTCTTCTCTCATGTACGATGTTGTGGATTCAAATCCGAGCAAGTAGCATACCAATGTGACTTTTCCAATTCATAATGTACCTACTTACTCTCTGAGTTTATCTTGGACATTCATTGCTGACATCGGCGCAGGAAATGGATCACGGGGAAACCTGAATATACAGCGTGTAACAAAAACCTTGTCCGATGTTGTTAAGAATCATACTAATTTATGTGTTTTTTTTTTGGATAGAAGAAAAAAAAAAACCCCGCATTTTTTTTCAATAGGGTATTTCACCGGGTTTTTACATCATACTGAGAGTCTATTTATGTGGATTTTTTTTCGGAAAAAAGAAAAAAAAATCGTTCATTTTTTTTCAATGGGATACTTATTTCACCGATTTTTGGCATGGGGCGCGGGCGGACTTCTTTTAGCGGATGTCTACAAGTGACCTCTGTAGACAATTTGCTAATTTATAATGAAATTGGAGTAATTTTGGTACTAAAAATGTGAATTTCAAATTGCAATAACTTTTTTATTTTCAATAATAATATTTTTTTTACATTTTTTCTGAACGTTATTGCAGTATACCTATGTGCCCCTTTCGGATTGGACAGGTTTTTATTACATGCTGTAGTTACTGATACTGATCCACTTACTTCAAATCAAATCAAATCAAATCGTTTATTTTGTCTTTGCCCTGCAGTGCGACAATGCATACAACGTGCCGCTACAATGGCGATATTAATTTAACACACGGGTAGGGCTATTGGCCAGTAAACATAAAAATTATAATAAAATTTCAAAAAAACTAAATCATAAAAACAAAACCAAAAATTAGGTCACTCTGTGTAAAAGATTCATTTATGAAGCTACCTACCAGCTGACTTTAAGGCTCTATCGGCCGATTCTTTGTCGGCGGCGTAATTTCTAAGAAATTGCGCGGCTTTCCTTCTCTTTGCCTACGTTATGATCGGTGACCCCGGCAAATGACCTCTTCGCTACAGTTCTTTAAGTACAGGTTGCTCCAAGATGGTAATTTAGAAAATTGTAAATAAATCAGTAAATAATAACATATAATGAAATTATAATATTTTCATTAAATGAATACGCAAAATCGTGTGTTAAATTAATGTCACCATTAAAGCGGCACGCTGTATATTATATTGGCTGGTATTTGCTGGTATTATTAACGTAGACCTGGGTCGTCGTCGCCGTTGACGCCCGTGTGTCATGCTAAGTGCTGTTCATAAATGGATGATGATACTGTAAATTGTGCTTGTTGCATTTCAAACCAAGATAGTTATTAGATATTGCCAAGTTGGCAGAAACTTTTGATGTTGTCAGAAACTTTACATGCAGTCAACAACTTTCGAAGTTCAAAGAAACTTTCTGTGTTGTCAAATGCTTTCGATGTTGTCAGAAATATTCCATGCAGTCAGAAACTTTATGTGTTGTCAAATGCTTTCGATGTTGTCAGAAATATTCCATGCAGCAAACTTTCCTAGTTCCCAGAAACTTTCCATGTTGTCAGAAGCTTTCGCTGTTGTCAGAAATTTTCCATGCAGCAAGAAACTTTCCTAGTTCCCAGAAACTTTCCATGTTGTCAGAAGCTTTCGATGTTGTCAGAAATTATCCAAGCAGCCAGAAACTTTTCATGTTGTCAAAAATTACCTAAAAAGGGGATCAGTGGAACGATTAAATCAACGCCTTAATTTACAGGCACGACTGAGGAGCCAAGAAGTAAGTTTTTTATTCTTCTATTAATGTCGACCGTCTAGCATTACTATTCTGTAACCATCTCACCGTGAAAACTTAGGTGAAGTGAGCTTGAAGTGAACTGTCACTGTCCGTAGCATCAGTAGGTATCGATGACATTAAACAATTACCAATCCTCCAGTTTAAAAAGAAACTACATTCATTCTTAATACACAGATGTTATTATGATGTCAATGATTACTTGTGTGACAAAAATATTGTATTCCAATGACAAGAAAGGAAAAATAATTATCATTTTTTCCCACATAATTATGTACGATAATATTGTGAATTGTATTTGAACACCATTTAAATTGCTTGTGTCTTTCCTATTTATGTAAGAGTATAGTTTGCAATGTTGTTATAATGAATGATGACTAATATGACTTGGAATTGAATTTGTATGTATTAATAATTTGAATATTTTAATAATGTATCGAGACTAATATGACTAATTGTGTTTTAACTTCTGATTTATATTTTATTATTGTATGCCTCAACGGTGGGACATAGCTGAACTTATTTTAATTTTTTAAGACCTGTATTTATGATGTATAACTATAGTCCACAATAAAGATGATTTGATTTGATTTGATGACAATGACAGCTCACTTCACCTAAGTTTTCACGGTGATATGGTTACAGAATAGCTATGCAGGTCCACTGCTGCGTAAGGTGCGCGGTTCATTTGTTTGTTTGAGTGGATGTGTATGGCAGTGGATGATACTGGGTTAATTTTGATAAAAAGCTAAGTATTTTATATGTGTAGTTAGTACACGTGCGTAACTTACGACGCCTTGAGCTGCTGAGAAGCGGCGTCTTAATTTATTTTAATAAAATTGGTTGGAGGTACAGCACCCAGTGCGTTAGCCCATGACCCACTTGGTCAGTTTTAAAGGTTTATTTTATTGGATTTTGTTTCTCAGAATCAACTTGGATGCCGTTCGGACGCCCTAACCATCCCATAAAGGATCCTTGGATTTCTGATATGTGGGATAAAGTTCCCCCTGAACTTTATATTTACCTTGTCATGTAATAAATACTTTTAGGAATCGGTAGTAAAGATTAATAAAAAAAAACAATGACCACACTCCTTTTACTAAGTAATTCTCTTTACATTAATTTAATTAAATAAGCACTACTAAATCAAATTAGCAAAAAAACCCTTAATTTTAGTAGAAATATTTAAAATAGAATAAATAACGACAAATAGCAACTAGCGCCGATCACTCGACAACCTCACCGTACGAGAGCTAACCGACAAGTGACCGATTTACTCACAGACGCAGGCAGGACGGCCGACCGCTCCATAGTGTGGCTGTCAGAAATACGTAGACACGAAAATCATACCTGTCATGGCGTCTATTCTACATATTACATTGGGATGACTTAGGAGTATTTTTCATAACGATTATTCTACAGGGTCGAATTAAATTATCTAGCGGAACTACATAGATGTGATAGGTATCGATTTCTTTATCATCTTCTGCCTGCCTTGTCCCTACCATGTTGGGGTCGGCTTCCAGGATGCAGAGTACTTTACATGGAGCGACTGCCTATGTGACCAGAACCCAGTTACTGGGTAACACGATACCCTTGGTAAAACTAGTTGGATATCGATCTAATGATGATAAATCAAAGACAACTAGAAATTATTTATGTTAAGGGAATCTTTTTGTTGTTAAGTGTTAGTGATGCAAACTAGTTAAGTGCAAACTACTTTAGGCGCTTTGAGCAAGTTAAGTGCAAACTACTTTAGGCGCTTTGAGCAAGTTAAGTGCAAACTACTTTAGGCGCTTTCAGCAATTTTTGTTTTCTGGGTTTGCGTCATCTACTTCAAAAATGAGAGGGTTCGTCGGAATCTTTTTATTATAAGAACTGCATGGTAGATAGGAAAAAAATAATGTTTCAAGCCAAACAAAATTTAATTTATGTTTCAGCTGGATTTAAAGGCAAGTATTTATTACATAATTTAGATAGTTTTTATCCTTACTAATCCTTACTTCCTTACTAATATTATAAATGCGAAAGTAACTCTGTCTGTCTGTCGCGCTTTCACGCCAAAACTACTGAACCGATTTAAATGAAATATGGTACACAGATAGTCTAGAGCCTGAAAACGGATATAGGCTACTTTTTATCGACATACCACGCGGGCGAAGCCGCGGGCGGAAGCTAGTAAATATATATGTATAATTAAAATTGTTTATGTTGAGCGCTAAATAATATAAAAAAACCAGTTGGTGTCTAGTAATTATTGTAATTAATGTGAAAGTTTGTATGTTTGGATGTTGTTACTCAATCACGTAAAAACGACTGAACGCATTAACACGTACATACTTTCTATCCCGGTAAATGACATGGTTTAACTACTGTTATCAATTTATTTTAAAACGGGCTGAACTCCACGCTGGCGCAGTCGCTGGAGGAAGTTAGTATTATAAGTTTTTATGTCTGTGAATTTGAATGTTTTATATCAATCACGCATAACGGCGGATTCGGTTGAGGCACTCGGGAAAAATAAAAACTTCTTACAAAAAAAAAAAAAAAAGTGATACACTTGGTTACCACGAGTAAAGCGCGCGTTGCTTCGTGAGGGTCGCTGTTATCGAAATTGATAAAGAGGTAAGTATATAGCGTGCAAAAAAAACATTGTCTGATCCGTGAAGGTGTTGTTAAGAATCATACTGAGAGTCTATTTAAATGGACAAAAAAAAATCGCTTCCTTCTTTCAATGGGTAATTTTACTGCGTTTTTCGATGGGTCGCGGGCGGCCGCCCCGTCTAGTCATGACCTCTGTAGAAAATTTGTTAATTTATAATTAAATTGGGGTAATTTAGTTACTAAAAAACGTGAATTTTAAATAGGATAAGTACCTAACTTTCCAAATGTCGCAAAAAAAAACTCAGGATTCCTGATTCGGAGACCAAGCCTGGCCGAACGTACCTCTGGTTTTTTTTTTTTCGTTCGGAATAATGTAGGTACAAACGTGTGCGCTTAGACTCGCGACAATCTAAGAAGTCCGTTTTGACAGCTAAAAAATGCTTTGTGTAGGGAGGGATGAAAAAAATATTGGTTTCTTATAAACTGATTCTCGAGACATTTCGATTGAACATACTTAGAGAGTTTGTAATCGACGACTCATCTACATTGCTAAAACTGATTCTCAAGGCTTAACGTTTTATTACATGTACGAGAACAAAACGTCATAACGGACTTCTTAGATTGTCGCGAGTGTAGTTGAATATTTTGTATGTAAAGGAAGCATTCAGGTTTCCGAATCTGGAAACCGTCTGTGTGTGTGAGGACTGCAGGTATGTTATAGTTTTTTATTCCCATCCCACAGACAACAACAATAGAACCAAACATCCCAAATTGAAGAAATTGAGAATCAACACCAAGAACCTCTCTCTTAAATTGAAAAACGAAGATTCGAATGTTATACCAGAGGGCAATCGAGCGACAATGAAGGGTCACGGCAACAAAACCAAACATCCCAAATTGAAGAAATTGGGAAGAATCAACAGCAAGAAACTCTCTCTTAAATTGAAAAACGAAGCTTCGAATGTTATTCCAAAGGGCAATCAAGCGACATTGAAAGGTCAAGGTACTGGGCGTCAGAATCAAGAATCTCTGCATCTAATGTTTAGCTCAGAAACTGATTCTGACGTGGAATATAATGAAAGGAAAAGAATTCAAAAAGGTAAGAACTTGCAGCGGAACAAAATTGTTTTGGCGCGTGGCCAAAACCGGATTTAACGATGGCATCTCGTTTTTTCAATAGATAGTGCATTAATTCACGAAGCAATTTCACAAATGTTTACAAATATTATATTATGCAATTAGTGATAAAGGGCATATTTAAAGCGAGGGCCATAGATGAATTACGAGCAAGTGAAGGATTCTAACGACTGAATCATGACCGTAGGGAGTGATTCATGATGGTCCTCGATATAAATCCGTTTTATTCAAGAGTTGCATTCTATACTTTATATAGGTACCATGACTACGAGAAAAAGAACTTGCAACTTTGAGTATGTTGGTATGTCAATATTATGACTTGTTTTTATAGTACACCGTAGCATAGAATACATACTCCATAATGTCGATGATTTCTTTTTCTTCGACAACTCATTAAAATAAGTTAGGAAAACAAACTCTGAAATTTCTGAAAATGTGCCAGAAGCTTGATTTTCATTTTTCCATTTGCAAAACTCATCGTAGGCTTTGATGTAAACCAGCCGTGATTTGTTGGGTAGCAAGTTTTCTACTATATCGGCCGCCCTCTCTTTCATAAACTCGGGTGTTAACACATCTTCTTCATCACTTGAATGCATTTTCAATCGAACTTTGTGTTCGTACAACTTACAGTACCTATTTTAAAATAGCGCCAATTTGCTATGACAGCGATGTACTCAAAACAGTTTAATGCTAATTTAAACTCCTTGTCGAAAATGTAACTATGATAAGTACAGCTTTGAGATGGAGTTCGAATATGTTAACGAAAACAGTGATTAAAAGTGTTTTTATTCACTGTTTTTATTCACTGTTTTCAGTGAATAAAATAAGCTTTTTAGACGGGCAATGGTAAAGATCCTTGTAGCACTGTCCGTAAAGCATTTAACCAATTTTTTATTTATCTATTTTTTTTATTCCGTCATGGCTGTCTTGAAAATCTGTCATTTTCAGCAGTTTTTTTTAACACTATGGTGTCACAAAAGATCTGAGCAAAAGATAGAGCCTGGTCAACGAAATTTGACACTGATAACACGCACGAAATTTTAAAAAAATCAAGACTATTTATGTCTGTATATAGTGCGATAAAAAAAACAAGACTGTTTCACCCTAAACATAGCGCGATAGTTCGTGTTGATAATTGAAATTTAATTTCAAATAAAATAAAATTTCAAGTATCAATACGTGTGTTTAGGGTTCCGTAGTCAACAAGGAACCCGTATAGTTTCGCCATGTCCGTCTGTCCGTTTGTCCGTCTGTCCGTCTATCCGTCTGTCCGCGGCTTAGCTCAGAGACCGTTGGTACTAGAAAGCTTTAATTTGGTATGGATATACATATAAACGACGCCGACAAAGTGGTAAAATAAAAACGTAAAAAATATTTTTTTTAGGGTACCTCCCCTACACGTAAGGTCGGAATGGTTTTTTTTTCTCGTCAATCCCATAGTGTGGGGTATCGTTGGAAAGGTCGTTTAAAAATAATGTGTGTTTGTGGGAACCATTTTTGGATTCAGGGATCCGTTTGTGGAATATTCAGCTTTAAAGTGCTAATTTTTGTTAGAGCCAAGTCTCCCCCCCTGCCAGCTAAATGGTTGGGTTTGGATATGTGAAAAAATTCATGGCAGTAGTATATATAACGAAATTAAAAAGAAAACTATCACCGCTACGTAGGCTCCACAAGTACCCGAGTAATAATCGACCAACTTAAATTTGCAGGTGTAAAAACATGTTCTCCCATACATTCTGTATCGGAGAACAAGTTTGTCAACTACAATGTTAAGTTTGTTTTATAAATTCATCCCAACTAACGGAACCCTTTATTGTGCATGGTACGACATGCACTTGGCCGGTTTTTTTATATAGGGATATCGCCATGATTCTTTCTCGCTTTTATTCAGGTTCAACTATCGTTGGCTAGATTCTATATAGTCGCATTTCTGTTTCATTTTGACACCTCTGACACACATTGAGGTACTGAGTTTACTTCATTTTCACGCGTGTGAACTCACTCTTCTCTTTATGGGTACTTTAGCTTGACTATAGGGTGAGGGCAAATCTAGGGATTTAAATCTTTGAGCAGCGGGGTTGACTATACGATGTCAAAAACGATCTCTAGAAAAACATACTTACTTTCATAAATAAAGTTTCAGTGAAGTCATTCGCTGGGAAATTGCGGACATTTTGTGGCGGTCACTGCTCTTCTAGGCAGCCGTTCACCGCTTAGGAAACCAAAACATAGGCACATTCATAAGAAGCTGGCAATGTTTTCCTATTGTTTGTCTTGTTTCGAGGAGGAGCTGACTGTTTAGATATCGATACTGTAACTTAGTGTATCTATTTATTAGATATGTAAACACTATCTCATGCACGTCAGCAGTGAGGTCGCTGTCACTAATGTCAACTGTCAGTTCACCACGGTTGGCGGGAAACAGTTAAAAGTTGAGCGTGCCTGCACGAGTTTTGGGGTGGTAATGAGCCAGTGTAGTGATGTTTAAAACTTAATTAATTACGGAATCAACAGGATTCTACAGATTCCCACCACGTCTGCAAAGTTTCGCTATCTAATTTTATTTGACTTTGTATACAATACAATGCGTGGTTAGTTGAAACTGGAATTGTATAGCTCGATGATGTCGTGTGTACAGATATTGATTGTTCCAGGAATCGCCGGCCATCTTGTGGACATAGAAGAAGACAACTCAATGCAGCACCTGCAGCTCCAACCAAAGGCTTTCATGTCGCCGTCAATGATAGGTAAGTTAGATAATTTTATGTACTTTTACTGTGTATAGAACATACCAAAATTGTTAACGATTTCTTCGACAATAATTTTCGAAGAGCTACTTAGTAAAATAAAAAAATCGTAGGACCAAAACTCGCCCAGCATTTGTTTATGGTGTTAAAAAAATTTACTTTCCAATTTAAACTTTTAGACCATCGAACCTTTTAGTATGACCAACTTTGAAATCGCGTGTACACGTGATCGTGGTAAACTAAACTAAATGTGCACAATGCACACAGCTGCGCGACTAAGCGCGAACCGAACAATGATTTCAAGTCGCCCGAAGCGAGCCGAGCCGAGGATGAACGAAGTTAATCGAAATGCCTCTCTGCTCTCGTCTCGTGCTCGCCCAACTTCATCAATTTCGTGAAGACTCGTGCTTCCGGGTCTTAAACGGTCACTTTAGCAGAATCTAAATATGAAAAAATTATGAATCATCGTAAAATGTAATAAACTGACAATAAAATTCATAATATGATCTGCGTGTTATTCATATTACGAAATAATTCATCTGTTTCACAGTTTTCTATGGAGATTCGTAAAATGGTCCACAAATTATGAATTGCTTTTATGTCAAATTAGAGGAATTGCTAATGACAGCTGGGATTAAGGAAATGAACTGCTTTTAGAGGAATTGCTAATGTGGCCGGTTTAGGCCCCCTGCTCTGCCAACGCGGTGTTCCTGCGGTGTTCCCGGTCGCTTGGTGCGCAAGGCGCCATTGATAAACACAAGCACCTACTAAAGTCTGTGCAAGCACCGTTAGACGCGCGACTGACGCTCCCGCTTCGCAGTCGCTTTGGTCGCGCAGATTTGGCCAACCTCAAATTTTATCTCGCTCGCACCATACTACTCGCGGCCTGAGTGAGAGCGAGATGGAGTGGGGTGCTGGTGGCTCTAAGCCTCGAATAGTTTAGGTAATTGCTTTTTACGGTACTTTTTACCTGCTTTATAGTTAGTTTAGTTATTATGCAAAGTTTCATGATCTAATTTAAAGTATTTTTTGAATACCAGCGGTTTATAGTTCGGTTTAGAGGTAACTTTGGATTTTTTTCTATCGAGAAAATTTTATGTACTTAATCTTGTTTTCGTCATATACACGATCCTGAACTTTAACATATATTTATTTCAAAATTAATGCTGCAGTATTTTCGGCATAACGTAGGATCATGCTAAGCAATTTGAGGTAGGGTAGCTAAGCCCATAAGCAATGGGCCACTGTGGAGCGGCGCTTACAAAGGCGGTAATACGTAAACTGCGTTCGCAATTTATTTGCCAAACATGTAAACAAACACGAGTTTTAGGAAAAACAACTGTAATGCCTATACATAAGTTTCAGTTGCGCTACAACTTCATATTTTTTAATGACTTTTTCAACGGTACTAGTCAATCGAAACTTTATTTACACTTGTATAAAGTTGATGTTTTTTTAAGTGGAGTAAAGTAAAGTTTTTGCCGCCCTTGCCTCTACAATAGTCACGCCTAGATGATTTTTACAATTCGACAATTTCGTTGAAACTGCACGTAAAATATTTTTTGGTTATATTTTTGAGCTGTCTTGAAATTAAATTTTACTCTAGATTATGGAAGTTTGCTACATGGAAAGTACAATGACAAGGGATAGAGGAAGGCCATCGGCAAAATTCGTGGCAGACTGCTATCTGTAAAAATCAGAAAACAGAAAACCGTCACGCAGAAATCTTTTTGAATTCTATGACGTAGCAAAAAAGAAAAAAAAAACGGTCCTCTTTGCCGCCCCAAAAATCTGCCGCCCTAAGCTCAAGCCTTTTCAGCTTGCTGGTAAATCCGCCACTGATTTGCAAACAAGGATTTCAATTAAATATACCTTTTTTTTCCATTAAATTATTTTATTTCAATTAATAAAAAACTAAAACTAAAAGAACTAACTAACTAACTATATCTAAACTTTGGCGTCGAAAAACTCCTCTGCATCGCTGTCGGCTGGTAATGTACCCAAGAGACCGGCGGCATTGCCACGTTCAATGGCAATGCTTAGCCTCTGACCAAGGCCAGCCCTTGGGTCACGGGAAGTGTCAAGCAGCCGTTTGGAGATTTCATTAAACAGACTATGAGCACTCGGACCTACCTTTCAACCCCAAACGACTCGAAAATATAATGGCTATTATACTTTCGCCGCTTGAGGTTTTCCGCAGCCGCAGCGGAAACGCCAGCACAGCACGCCGAGCCAGGAAGATGGGATGGCGCAAGAGTATCGACACACGTTGCGTCCCACACTAAAGGCCTACCCATCTTCCATGAAAATAAGGACATGCCGTCCGGTCTCTTGCCATCGTCGCGTGCCAAGCCATTGGGTTCTAATACAGCTGGAACGCCGACGGTGACAAGAGCTCGTCGGATGATGTCATTAATATTAGCGTGCCGCGCTAAGCGACCCGCACTTCGGCTGCAAGACAGGCCGTGGTGTCCGAGGCAAATGTAAATAGTAGTGTTATGTATATATTGTCTAAAAACGAAAATAAATTCAAGGAAAGCTTAAACTGCAATAAAAAAAATTACGAATAGTTCATTAATAAATATAAAATATACAATCTAACACTAATATCTACTTAATAATAATAATTAAGTATGTACAAGGGAAAATTATCAAAGGGCATCAAAAAATTCGTCCGCACCGCTGTCAACAGGAAAAGTGCCCAAAAGGCTGGCAGCAAGCTGCGTTGTACAGCAATGCTGATTCTTTGGCCAAAAAAACTTTTTACAAAAAAAACACAACTGACTTCCAAAAAAGTGAAAAATAACTTTAATTTCGGAAGTTGGTGGCAAAAAACGGAAATTGCAAAGCAAAGACACCGACTTCCGAAATGAAAGTTATTTTTCACGGTTGTATTTTTTTTGTAAAAAGTTTTTAGTTGTGGTACCTACCCCACACAAATCCGAATACCACTACCTGATATGTAAATAACAGTGAAGGAGTCAAACAGGATATCGTCTAGATAAACTAAGTGGGAAAAATACGTAATATTGAAGGTAACTCAAAAATTACGCAAGCAAAGTTAATAAAATTTATATGGGACCACCTCGGAAGCATGACCTACCAAACAAAAAAAGAATCATCAAAATCGATTCATAATTGGCGGAGTAATCGCGTAACAAACATAAAAAAAAAAATTAAAAAAAACATACAGACGAATTGAGAACCTCCTCCTTTTTGAAGAAGTCGGTTAAAAAAAACAACCAACTTCCAAAAAAAACACTAAAAAACTTTTTACAAAAAAAAAATCAACCGACTTCCAAAAAAAACACAAAAAAAGTGAAAAATAACTTTAATTTCGGAAGTCGGTGTCTTTGCTTTTCAATTTCTGTTTTTTGCCACCGACTTCCGAAATTAAAGTTATTTTTCACTTTTTTAAGTGTTTTTTTTGGAAGTCGGTTGTTTTTTTTTATGTAAAAAGTTTTTATTTTTCACTTTTTAGTTGTGGTACCTACCCCACACAAATCCGAATACCGCTACCTGCTATGTAAATAACAGTGAAAGAGTCAAACAGGATATCGTCTAGATAAACTAAGTGGGAAAAATACGTAATATTGAAGCTTACTCAAAAATTACGCAAGCAAAGTTAATAAAATTTAAATGGGACCAACTCGGAAGCATGACCTACCAAACAAAAAAAGAATCATCAAAATCGATTCATAATTGGCGGAGTAATCGCGTAACAAACATACAAAAAAAAAAAAAAAAAAACACAGACGAATTGAGAACCTGATCCTTTTTGAAGAAGTCGGTTAAAAAGTGAAAAATAACTTTAATTTCGGAAGTCGGTGTCTTTGCTTTTCAATTTCCGTTTTTTGCCACCGACTTCCGAAATTTAAAGTTATTTTTCACATTTTTAGTGTTTTTTTTGGAAGTCGGTTGTTTTTTTTTTTGTAAAAAGTTTTTATTTTTCACTTTTTAGTTGTGGTACCTACCCCACACAAATCCGAATACCACTACCTGCTATGTAAATAACAGTGAAGGAGTCAAACAGGATATCGTCTAGATAAACTAAGCGGGAAAAATACGTAATATTGAAGCTTACTCAAAAATTACGCAAGCAAAGTTAATAAAATTTATATGTGGCCACCTCGGAAGCATGACCTACCAAACAAAAAAAGAATCATCAAAATCGATTCATAATTGGCGGAGTAATCGCGTAACAAACATACAAAAACAAAAAACATACAGACGAATTGAGAACCTCCTCCTTTTTGAAGAAGTCGGTTAAAAATCGACCAACCGCTTGGCGATGTCTTGAAAAAGCAGTAGACCTTAGTTATAAAACTTGTTTCGATGTCACCAGGTACTAAAGGGAACAGGCCGTACAGTCTGTTTCAAACGAATGAAGAGGAATCCAATTCGGGTAGTCAAGAACTCGGTCCTGAATTCACAATGCTTTCACACGAAGCTGTCAACATTAGCAAAGGTATTATATACTCGTTGAAGTTTAAATCTAAAATGATTTAGTTAGTTAAGTTAAGGGGGATGCGCTAGGGTGGCCCACGAAATTCAAATTTTCTTACGTTTTTTGCAATTTGCAGGTCAGTAACAGGTTGTATGTTGATCTAAATATTATTAGCGGCCGTAACATATATGGATTTACAGAATTATAAACTTATGAATCAGCAATACAACTCTCTAAGTTCATGTAAGTGTATTGACTGACGATTTCATGAAATTTTCATTCAATCTACTTACATGAACTTAGAAAGTTGTATTGCTGATTCTAATGTTTATAATTCTGTAAATCGATATTTGTTCCCTAGCGCATCAACCTTAACATGGCACCCTGCCTCGGCACTCAATACTCCCCCCGCTTCCCCGCACGGCGACAGCAGGGTGCGGCGCTAACTATCGTGCGGTAACTACCTAACTAATCTATACTAATATTATAAAGCTGAAGAGTTTGTTTGTTTGTTTGAACGCGCTAATCTCAGGAACTACTGGTTCGAATTGAATTTCTTTTTTTGTGTTAGATAGTCCATTTATCGAGGAAGGTTATAGGCTATATAACATCACGCTAGGATCAATAGGAGCGGAGCATAAATGAAAAATGTTGCAAAATCGGGAAAAAATATTCCTTTTTGCGAGCTTCCGTTGCGTGCGCTGCGTGAACGGTTTAAGTTTCGCAAACATTATGTATGATGGAATTGTTCCTCTTTAAAAGTACTAAAAAAAAGTCCGCGACAGCATATGTCTATCTTTTAAGATTGACTCACTATAACCTTTTTTATGGTAATCAAATTTGTTCGAAATTATTGCATTATTTGCGAAGGAGTTTTATCAACATTATATTGCAATGCGCGAACCGTTTGACGCCGCCGCCGGTGCCTCGTCTCCGCGACGTTCCCTACTCTAGAGAGGAGAGGATGTGAACACACCCTAGACATGACCTGGAATTAAATTAGGATACGTTTTATCCCTATATTCCCACGGGATCGACACCTACTACGCGGGTGAAACCGCGGGGCACAGCTAGTACATATTATAAACGCGAAAGTTTGTAAGTATGGATGGATGGATGTTTGTTCCTCTTTCACGTAAAAAATACTGAATAGATTTTGATGAAATTTGGCAAACAGATAGTTTACAACCTGGATTAACACATAGGATTCTTTTATCCCGATATTCCCACGGGATCGAGACTTACGCGGGTTTAACCGCGGGGTGCAGCTAGTATGTTTATACATATATCTAAAATGATTAAGTTAGTTATGTTAAATTAAATGATTTAGTCATGTTAGTAGGAGCAGTGGTGGCCCAGTGGTAACGGCCACGACTTACGAGTTGTAGGTCGTAGGTTCGAACCCCGACATGCGCTTTACTTTGTGTAAATTATTCCATCGCCACTGCTCTCAAAACGGTGAAGGAAAACATCGTGAGGAAACCGGCATGTCTTAGAACCAAAAATTCGAAGATATGTGACATCCACCAACCCGCACTGGGCCCGCGTCGTGGATTACGGCCCAGTCCCTCTCACAGAGAGGAGGCCTGTGTCCCAGCAGTGGGAACATTATACGCTGATTATGCTTAAATAATTTAGTCATGTTAGTAGGTCTGTACAAACACTTAAAAATGTCTAAGTACCACATTTTAAAATAAAAATATTTTACAAAAAAAATAAAAATAACCGACTTCCAAATAAAACACAAAATTTTCGTTTTTTGCCATCGACTTCCGAAATTAAAGTTAATTTTCACTTTTTTGTGTTTTTTTTGGAAGTCGGTTGTTTTTTTTTGTGGGAGGGCTGTGATCAATACATGGGAAGTCGTCTTCTCTGTATGAGTAGAGCCCTTTGCCCATTAGTGGGATTGGTGCCATATTAGTATAGTTCGATTCAAACTTTAATGGCGGTTCGGAACATGAGGCGAGTCGCTGCGCAGTAACAATTTCATGTGTCAGCAGGGGTGAGGGGTGGGGTACTCCGCAGCGAGAAGCTAACTTCCGAGCCACCATTAAGTTTGAATCGAACTGTATTTACATTAGGTACTTACTACAACGTATTATCTACATTTTGATTAATTACACGACTGCGATTGACGCGGGAACTACAAAACCCAGGCAGGAAATTCGAAATCCTATAAACCATAATTACTTAATGATTATTTATTTTTACAGAATCCTTGACCGATTTAGGTATGTCCATTTTCAATTACTACAGTCTGTTTTTTAATCTCGTAGACCAATTTGACAGGTGTAGATGTCAAAATCCAAATTGAAAGAACAAAGAACAATCACTTGAAATGTCAAATTAGTCTACGAGATTAAAAACACAGACTTTTGGCATAACTCCTTCTTTCTTTTATCTTTGCTTCCTATTTTAATTACATCGTAATATGGAATATGCATGTGATTCAAATAAGGGTCAGGTATTTTTTTTATAAACTATATTACTTCAGAATTATGCATCCATCAATATAATTGCATAATATTTCTTTTTGATCGAGAAATTATTTTTTTTAAGTGCCAAGAAACGGGGAAATTCAAATACTTGAAAAGAGACGCTATTGGTCAGAGCGCATGTGACATATCCACGCCGTCATTCGCATATCACTCGCGGCAATCTAAGAAGTCCGTTTTGTCGTTTCGTTCTCATAAATGTAATAAAACGTTAAGCCTTGAAGTCAGTTTTTATCAATGTAGATAAGTCGTAAATTACAAACTCTCTAAGTATGTTCAATCGATATGTCTCGAGAATCAGTTTTTAAGAAACTATTTTTTTTTTTCATCGCTACTCAAAGCAATTTGATAGCTGTCAAAACCGACTTCTTAGATTGTCGCGAATCTAGTAATAAGTTATATTATTGTTTACTAACACGCTGGATCATTTTTGTCCGAATAATAAAGAAAAATAATAATAGTATCAGTCTACAACAATCAAAATGTCAATGTCAAGTCAATCAACAAGTGTCAAGTCAATGTCAAGCACGTTGTCATAGACTGTCACGTCACCACACCAAGCGCGCCAAATGGAAGGCGTTTAAATAGCCCGGGTCGGTTGAATACGGTCACTTTTTTGTTGTGGTACCTTCCCTTTATTACCGTAGTTGGGTTTTAGTTTTATAACTTTGATTTTTGTACAGATAAGGAGGAATACGACGAATTATGTCCGCGTTTTTGTCCCTCACGAGACGTTATGGTCTGCGGGAGATGCCACCACGGAGTCTACAAGACTTTTATTAGCGTATGCCACATGAGGATGTTCGTATGCAACCATCAAGACGAAAGTAAGTCTATTATATAATTCAGTTACCTAAAATCCGGGACCAACAGGTCAATTACATAGTTATGTACTATCGAGGACCAACATATCAATCAAATATAGTTCAGGACCAGCATGTCAATTAAATAGTGCAAGACCAACATGTCAGTTAAATAGTCGGTGTCTTTGCTTTTCAATTTTAATTTTTTGCTCCGACTTCCGAAATTAAAGTTATTATATCAGACGAAGTATTAGCAGAATCATTCATATTATGATTCTGCTAATACTTCGTCTAATTCATATTACGAAATAATACATCTGTTTGACAGTTTTCTATGGAGATTCGTAAAATGATCCACAAATTATGAATTGCTTTCTAAGTCACATTAGAGGAATTGCTAATGACAGCTGGGATTCGTAGCAATTCATAATTTGTGGACCATTTTACGAATCTCCATAGAAAACTGTCAAACAGATGTATTATTTCGTAATATGAATTACACGCAGATTATAGTAGGAATTGTCAGTTTGTGACATTTTACGATGATTCATAATATTTTCATATTATGATTCTGCTAATACTTCGTCTGAAATAATAACTTTAATTTCGGAAGTCGGTGGCAAAAAATGAAAATTGAAAAGCAAAGACACCGACTTCCGAAATTAAAGTTATTTTTCACTTTTTTAGTGTAGTTTTTGGAAGTCGGTTGTTTTTTTTTTTTGGAAAAAGTTTTTGATTTTTATTTTTATCCTAATTTTCCAGCACTGAAGTTGATGGCTCGATACCCATGCGTGTTGTCTGCTCCTTACATGGCAGACTCGTCCGTAAAGCCTAAAGCCAGTATTTCAGAGCTTGGTGATGATGACAGGATACTGAGGTTTATCAAGTGCCGCAAACAGGGCCAACTGGGGACAGAGGAGAAACCACCAGGTAAGGCCGTTTTCACACTGCCACGATAACGACAGCGACATATCGTATGTTACACGATGTAATCGATATATGACACGATATAACCAACAGCTTATCATAACGTCACACCAATTGCGTAACTTATTTTCGTAACCAATTACGACTAATCTGCTTCATTTTTAACCGACTTCTTCAAAAAGGAGGAGGTTCTCAATTCGTCCATGTTTTTTTTTTTGTATGTATGTTACTCGATTGCTCCTCCAATTATGAATCGATTTGGATGATTCTTTTTTGTTTGGTAGGTCATGCTACCATTAAAATTGCCATTTAAATTTTATTAACTTTGCTTGCGTTTTTGAGTTAGCTTCAATAATTATTACGTATTTTTTCAGACGATATATTGTTTGACTCCGTTACTGTTATTTACATAGCAGGTAGTGGTATTCAAATTTGTGTGGGGTAGGTACCACAACTAATGAAAAGTGAAAAATAAAAACTTTTTACAAAAAAAACAACCGACTTCCAAAAAAACACTAAAAACGTGAAAAATAACTTTAATTTCGGAAGTCGGTGTCTTTGCTTTTCAATTTTCGTTTTTTGCCACCGTCTTCCGAAATTAAAGTTATTTTTCACGTTATTTTTTTTGGAAAAAGTTTTTTCTATATACTCTTACTGAGTTAAATTGAATGAATGTCTCGTTGTGTACTAGTTAGTGGTCACAAGCACTATTGCTGAGCGTAAGGCCTTTTTTTTTTTTCTGGTTGGGACATCATCAAATGACTTCTCCTGCTCTGGGCGGAGCGGAAGGGCGTGTCAGACTTTTACTGACTAAAATCCACCCGTGTTCCTTCATTTGCCTGTTGCCAAGGTCCCGGTATCCCTTTCGGACTTTCTCGCGACCCCGGGAGGCATCGGTCCTAGCGGACCCCGTCAGTTGTGCTGACATCTCTTTGAGGCGCGCGTGGAACACGACGCGCCATCGACCCGGGCCTGGTCCTTATCGACGGCGAGCTACCCATTGCTCGCCGCCCGCAAGCCCGCGCCCTGGGTGCCAGCGTAAGGTCCTGTTCGTGTTATTGAGTTTTTCCATCAGGAATTTCTCAGTAGCAGGCTGGAGTCTGGATTTGTGCGCGGTTGATGGCAATAGGCTCGCCCCCTATTACATGGGACTTGAACAAGCGAAATATGGGTGTACCATAGGTACACCTTTGCCTAACCCTTTGAGAAATACAGGCGTTACATGTTCATTAGCCCTCCCCATTGTTACATTATTCTATAAGTAATATAATTATCATTTTTAGGGTTCCGTACCCAAAGGGTAAAACGGGACCCTATTACTAAGGCTCCGCTGTCCGTCCGTCCGTCTGTCATTTCACGAAGCTGTATCTCATGAACCGTGATAGTTAGACAGTTTCATAGATGATGTATTTCTGTTGCCGCTAATATTATGTTTTAATATTTTAGTTACCCTAAGATGTTAATTTCGCTGGGAGTCAAGAGCAAACTATCTCATTCTTTTTCTAAAGCTTATGAATCTTCTGATTCTTCTTCATACATTTTTTGACATCAATATTCTTCTGTTGTGTATTTTATATCTGACACACCATCTGACACTTGGTCGAATCAAGCCATCTGTCATCTTCTTACCGTTAAGGGCGAATTTCACCAATTAAACTGAACGCTCAGCACAACTACAACATTTGACATTTGGGGCTCCCCTCGCTTCCCCGCACGGCGACGGCGGGGCGCGGCGCGGGTAGCGGGGGGAGGATTGTGTTCCTAGCCAGGTGCCATGTTAATGCGCACGGGTCGTACGTTCAAGGGCTGTCAGTGTCATTATTTTCTGTGGAATATTGACACTGATAGCTCCTAAACATAGGTGATAGACGTCCGTACTTAAAGTACGCGGTTTTTAAGTTCGCGACCTTACTCGGCTCGCCATCGGTGACACACGTGAAGCTTGCTCAAAATGTCGTTGTCAAATTGGCGGCTCGCGGCGATGACAGACGAAGAGCCAAGGCGTGCTACGAACAAAATTTCAAACCTGTTGGATCGTCGACGAGCTCACTCGGCGGTTTTAAAGTCTGCGTACTTAGCATGACACACGGGCGAGTAAGCTCGCCGAGCCATATGTACGCGTACTTGCTCGCACGTCTATCACCCCTTTAATAAGATGTGCAAATCGCGTTCAGTTAAATTACTGAAATTCGTCCTTAAATATGAATTTAATCTCAGACGATTATGTTTATACGTATCCATCTACGTCACAAGGTTTTTGTTTCTATACCTCGTGCGATGGCTTGCCGGGGTTGGTCCGTGGAAGGGTGACCATTTTCACATATAGAGACTCCTCCGTGTCTCGGAAAGCACGTTAAGCTGTTTGTCCCGGCTATTATTTGTGGATCTTTGACAGTCGTTATGGGTCCTCAGAAGCTCGAACGTCTGACAACCAGTCTAACCAAGGGGTATTACCCAGTTACTGGGTAGTGGAGGTCAGATAGGCAGTCGCTCCATGTAAAATACTGGTATTCAGCTGCATCCGGTCAGACTGGAAGTCGACCCCAACATAGTTGGGAAAAGGCTAGGCAGATAGACCCTGTGCGATGGTCAACATTAAACTTTTTTATCATGCTGCGGCTGCTCTGGGTCTACCGTCACTACGATCAACACGCTCAAGCGACACGAGTCTTGTGAGAGCGACTGCGGAGAACATGAATGAATTCCACAACACCGTTAGGTACATGACGGACGGAAAGTGGTGACGAGTGCGCGTGTCCCTGTCGCGTGGAATCGCTCGAGGTTGTGAATCGGGGCCTTGAAAGTCACCTAAAGTCGTGGCAAAACTAAAGTAACCGATCGACAATCGCGACTTCGCGACCCTTATCTCATCTGAAAGAAAATGTACGTTCATTTGCGGCTGACATGACGCTAAGAAAAAAATACAAATACACGATAAATAACAAATTTGGGGGAAAATATGCGTCACATTCACGCACAACGGCCATCGCTCAGCTTAATGCTGCGACCCTATGCAAGACAGAGCCCCAGCGCTGGTTTTCAGTGACAGCCAGCGATGACGTGATGACGTCAATCGGTGCAGCATATAGTAAAATAACAACAGCAAAAAAAAAAAAACTATACAATAAACCTACATCTGTGATTGGTCAATTCCAACACGTCTTCGCTCCACTCCAGGCATCATATACGCCAACGAAACGTAGGGTGCGTTTCCACTATACCATCCTTTTTTAATTTCTAGCCGATCCAAGATGCGACTTCAAAGAGAAACCAGTCCGCCGCGGGATAGGAATCGAGTTAAGCAGTAGTTCTTCTGAGAAAGATTCATCTTCTGACAGCTTACAGTCCACACGCTCTTCAGAGTGGTCCAAAACTTCTGATAACAGTTCATCTGACCAGTCTTCTTCTTATTCTGAGAGCGATTTTTCTTCTTACTCTGATTCTTCTTCTTGTTAAGAGGAATCGATTAAGTATTTTTCTCTTTCCCCGATTCGGCGAAGTTCAAAAGAAGAGTAATGTTTCAGCAGAATATATGAGCAGTTTCAATAATGTACAAATAGGTTGTTTAATAAAAATAAAACATAGCTGTACATTTTTTTTTTAATTAGATAGGTATTATTTAAATCGTAAACATGGTCTGCTATTTTCGCCCGGGTACGTGGTATGTCGATAAAAAGTAGCCTATGTCCTTTCTCAGGCTCTAGCTAGACTATCTGTGTACAAAATTTCATCTAAATCGGATCAGTAGTTTTGGCGTGAAAACGCGACAGGCAGACAGACAGACAGTTACATTCGCATTTATAATATTACTAAGGAAGTTAGGATTTTTATTACTTCATTACGACGCGACGATCAACTACAAATTGATCTCTAACAAATTACAGATTGTGTAAATAATATCATCACCACTGCTCTCAAAACGGTGAAGGAAAACATCGTGAGGAAACCAGCATGTCCTAGAACCAAATATTTAAAGACATGTGACATTTACGAACTCGCACTGAGCCCACGTTATAGATTACGATTTATTCCCTCTCACAGAGCGGAGGCCTGTGTCCCAGCTGTGGGAACATTTTATGCTGATTATGCAAAAAAAATATAGTAATAAAAACTAAAACCCAACTACGACTTAAAAGGTATAAACAAGAACCCACAGACAGACAAATTAAAAATCCGGAGTCACACGTCATCTGTTCGTTAGCGTATAGACTCCGGATTTTTAATTTGTCTGTCTGTGGGTTCTTGTTTATACCTTTTTAGTCGTAGTTGGGTTTTAGTTTTTATAACTTTAATTTTTTTTAAATTCTTTTGGGGTTATAATATATATTATTTTTGAAATGTGCTCATTAAGCCCTTTCATTTGATACCCAACATGTTACGGTTAAACAATTTTTTTTTTAATTTCCTGACTCTATGTCCTCTAGAGGATGCCATTTTTAATTTAATGTGAAGGCACATAGCCTATAACCAGCGGACAATCAAGACGCTTCCAACGATAACTCATTTGTCAAATTGGGATGAGTGGTTTAGAAGATAGGAGAGAACAGATGAACATACATACATACATACATGCATACATACATACCGGTCAAAATCATAACCCTCCTTTTTTCTTCGCCGTAGTCGGGTAAATACAGATTACTCAGTGATCTAGATAGGAGAGTAGCGCGTGGTAGCGTTTCACCTAACAATAACAGGCGTTTCGGTAATATGTACAAATTACACCGAAATTACAGCAATGTAATTTGTAAGTATTGAGCTGCACTGCATACTTTGCAAGACCCTCATGAACCTACTACGAAACCTAATGTGCCTAAATACATTTTTTTTTTTTTTTTTTGGGCCACTGCAAATGGGCCAATCTGTATTATTTTGTCAAAAAAATACATTCTTTAGCTGTTCAAGACGCGCTTTTAAAACGATTAATAAATCAATGGCGGCAATCAATCACTACAACGGTAACTTATAACAGTCGTTAGTAACTGACTGAGTTACTTAAGCACAAATAAAAACCGGCCAAGTGCGAGTCGGACTCGCGCACGAAGGGTTCCGTACCATTATCTATAAAAACGGCAAAAAAAAATGTTGTATGGGAGCCCCTTAAATATTTATTTTATTCAGATTTTTAGTATTTGTTGTTATAGCGGCAACAGAAATACATCATCTGTGAAAATTTCAACTGTCTAGCTATCACGGTTCATGAGATACAGCCTGGTGACAGACGGACAGACAGACAGACAGCAGAGTCTTAGTAATAGGGTCCCGTTTTACTCTTTGGGTACGGAACCCTAAAAAACAATCCAATCTGCCTAGCCTTTTCCCAACTATGTTTGGGGTCAGCTTCCAGTCTAACCGGATGCAGCTGAATACCAGTATTTTACATTGAGTGACTGCTTATCTGACCTCCACAACCCAGTTACTAGGTAACACGATACCCCTTGATAAGACTGGGTCAGACGTTTGGGCTTCTGACTACCCGTAACGGCTGTCAAAGATCTACAAATGACAGGACCAACGGCTTATCGTGATTTCCAAAGCAGAGGGGTTCGATACGTAATGGATCGTCACCCATCCACGAAACAACCGCTGTAAGCGTAGCTTAACTACTGCCTAGATAGTAGCTAAAGCGGCAACTTCGACGGTTATAATACCGTACGCCTTTTCAGTTTCTGTTTCTGACAATTCGCGGTCATTAAGTCACGCAAAACGATTCGTTCTAACAGCTCATTAACATTTTAACGAACGAAATTTGTTAATTAGTTCGAATTTTAATCATAGTACCTAATCGAATTTAACACGTTTTAATTAATATTGGTACATGCCATAGATTAGCTATCTTAGCAGATAAGTCAATTTTGCGTTGTGGACGAAAGTCGACAGAAAATAAAAAAAAATTACAAAAAAAAAAAACAACCGACTCAACAGTGAAGGAGTCAAACAATATGTCGTCTACATACACTAAGTGGGAAAAATACATAATTATTTAAGCTAACTCAAAAACTACGCAAGCAAAGTTAATAAAATTTATATGGGACCACCTCTGAAGCATGACCTACCAAACAAAAAAAGAATCATCAAAATCGATTCATAATTGGCGGAGTAATCGCGTAACATACACACACAAAAAAAAAAAAAAAAAAAACGTACAGACGAATTGAGACCCTCCTCCTTTTTGAAGAAGTCGGTTAAAAAAGATTCCGATGAATGGGAAAGGCTTGTCAAAATGGCGCTGTCGTAACTAGTTATCAAAAGAGCTATTAAATACAAGGCGTGAGGTCAAAGTTATTAGTCCGTGAGGTCAGATTTATGTTATACACTCACAAAATAACCGAAAAAAGTGTTCCACGCAGCAGCTGCAGCACACATACCCACTCTTCATTCATTTTACATTTCACTACAAGTAAAAATGATAGAAAAGAGATGGTTTGATAAAAACAACAAGAAAAAAAGAGACGGCTAGTGTTGCTGCTTCAACTAAGCGTATTACTCGTCGCCACGCGTGTCGCAGGCTAAAGTCAATACGTCCCAATTAGGACGTTTTCGAGTCTTCAGGATTGCGCTCTCATAACATATCTGTTTAGTATAATATCATTGCGTGAGGTGGTTTGTTTCTAAATACTCCGAAATTGGAGTCCAACATTTTCCCAAATATCCGAAACTAAAAGAATTTTTCGAAGTCGCGTTCGTAATTATGAATTCCGAAATGTGACGGGAAAATAAGAAAATGGTGGTCAATGCTAGAGTCTGACGTTTGCACTGAAGTGTAGATGCCTGGAGCGGAGCGAACACGTGCTGCCGATTTATTCTGTAAACACATCACCGTGAGAACTTAGGTGAAGTGAAGTGTCAATCCCTAGCGTCAGGTGGAGTGACAGCTCACTTCACCTAACATTTCACGGTGAGATTTTTACAGAATACCACTACAGGAATTGATCAATCATAGACGAGATTAGGGTAGTGATGTGACAGCCACTGTGATTGGTCCTACACGTCTACGCTGCGTTCCGTGCGGATCTGCTTGTCCGCTTCCACCTTTACGGAACTTGATTATAGTGCAGCAAGCCCATCTGACCCGGTGTGTGGTGAAGGTGGCGCTATCGGTGAACAAAAAAAAACTTTTTAGAAAAAAAAATTCTTTAATTTCGGAAGCCGGTGTTTTTGCTTTCCAATTTTCGTTTTATGCGACCGAACGAAATTAAAGTTATTTTTCTCTTTTTTGTGTTTTTTTGGAAGACGGTTTGATTTTTTTCTAAAAAGTTTTTATTTTCCACTTTTTAGTTGTGGTACCTACCCCACACAAATCCGAATAGCACTACCTGCTATGTAAATAACAGTGAAAGAGTAAATAAGGAAATCACCTAGATAAACTAAGTGGGAAAAATACGTAATATTGAAGCTAACTCAAAAACTACGCAAGCAAAGTTAATAAAATTTATATGGGACCACCTCGGAAGCATGACCTACCAAACAAAAAAAGAATCATCAAAATCGATCCATAATTGGCGGAGTAATCGAGTAACAAACATACAAAACAAAAAACAGACGAATTGAGAACGAATAAGTCGGTTCAAAAAAAATGCCAGAACGTGTCAATTTTCATAGGGTCTACCTCAGATCAAATTCACTTTTTATCTCGTTCGCACCATACTACTCGTACCAAGATGCTGATGAAAAATGGACATAGTGCAGCACTGACGGTCAGCGAGCGCAAGTCCATCGCTACGCGCCCGTCCGTCAATGACTGATTTATAATATACAAGTGATGCCCGCGACTTCACCCGCGTGGATGTCGGTTATTATAAACTAAAACCTTATTCGAGAACCACTTTATCCATTGGTGAAAACCGCATGAAAATCGGTGCAGTAGTTTTCGAGTTTAGGGACGACATACAGACAGACGCGGCGGAAGATATTGTTTTTTTATAACATGTAAGGAAGTCATTGGTGTTCGTCGAGCGTTAAATCCAGCTATAAATGACGTTATTATTGCAGAAGACCCCAGGTGCAACTTTCGATCAACCAAGGAGAAACTCAAGTATTACGATTTTAAAGGAGTTGTCGTGCCTTTGGAATCACATCTGATACAACACAGTTCGTCTGCGGAGTATTGAGCCTCTCGCACTCTCGTCGCAACAGCCGTCTATGGTAGTCAGCACAGCGTAAATTGCGGTAAGGTAGCCCGCGAAATTCAAATTTACTTACGTTTTTTGCAATTTGCAGGTCAGTGTTAAGTTTTATGTTGATTAAAATATGAGTCGCGACGGCTTTTCAGAATTATAATCATTAGAATCAGCAATACAACTCCATAAGTTCATGCCAAATGTTATGATTTCACGAAATAGTCATTCAAAACACTTATATGAACTTAGAGAGTTGTATTGCTGTTTCGAAGGTTTATAATTCTGTAAATCTATATTTGTTACGGTCGCGAATCATATTTTAATCAAAATATACCTGATACTGACCTGCAAGTTGCAAAAAATGAATTTTGCGGGCAACCCTTAAGCTTTCGCCTTAAATATTTCGTGACAATCGTGACACGACCATGGGTTGTTTTTATTTAGATGGTAGTTCAGAATTTGTACCAATATTTAGCAATTTTATGAAAATATAATAAAAAAATATAATAAATTTTCTGTTTCCCGAATTGTAAATCTTTGAAGGCGCCATTTTTGTTTACCAAATAAGACAAATAAAATACACTTCAGCCAGAGACGTCGTTTAAATGATTACTATATTTTACCATACTCCAAAGTATACCTCGAAATAAGACAACTTTTTTTTTGTCTTCCTGTTAGAGCATGATTTACAGATCACACTTTGATTTTGATTAGTAAGCATTTCGTACAAACGCAGATAATGTTCATATTTGCTTGAGTAAATGTGAGCATTGAGCAAGCGTATTACGAATATTCACGTTTTACGAATATTCAGTTTCGTATGTGACGTTCAGGCTGCGTTTCCACAGGCCAGACAGGCAGTCGCTGCATATAAAATACTACCAGTACTCAGCTGCATCCGGTTAGACTGGAAGCAGCCAGTCAATCAACCTGCTTAGCTTTTTCCAAACCCTGATGGGGTCTCCAACATAGTTGGGAGAAGGCTAGGCAGATTGATGACCTTTAAAAAGTGGCTGGGACAAACTGGATGCGGAAGGCGGAGGACAGTGGCGCAGCCTGAGAGATGCCAATGTTCAGTGGACTGCGATAGGCTGAGTTGATAGGCAGATTAATTGACAGGCATCCATACCCTTCCAATCCGATCACAGTAAATTCTGCTGGGTAGTTGAAATAGGAGCCTACTGGGTGTATCTTTACTTCAAAACATACCGTCGAAAAAACTATTTGGTATGCAGGCAGCTAACTTGCAACTTTTTAAACTAAGTTGTGTTTGTTGTGAGTGTGCTGAGAAGTCAGCTTTTACATATTTCTAAAAAGTATGTAAGTGTGGCATACTTTTTAGAAAGAGGCTTACAAAGTAGGTATTACGCACATAATAAGAATCAAAATTAGCAGTGTAGTGGAAACTACTGCACAAATACAAAGATCTTCTGGCGCCTTTACGATAAAGGCATTTTGGTGCTCAATAAAATTTTATTAATTTCTATGTATCGAATTACATCAAGGGTTGCTTAAACTCAAACTCAAACTCAAAGCATTTATTTCAATTAAACCATTTACAGGCACTTTTGAATTGTCAAGGAGTCAGTCGGTCAGAAATGTGAAGCTAGTTGCCCATTCCAAAGCGTAGTAGGTACCTATGGAGAAGAACGGGCAAGAAACTCCATGGACACTCTTTTAAATCAAAATATTGTTACAATATAATGGTTACATCATTCATGTTGAAATTATACATGTGGGAACAATGTAGAAAGCACGTTAAAAGCGTCCGCAATTATAAAATAAGATCAATTCAAAAATTAAAATAAGCCATGGCCGCTAAGAAATGACCAGTCACAACTGACGGCGCCCGTTCACGAACATGACGCATGGATCAGCACCATTCAGCTCAAATATTTTGAAGGGAGCTAAATGATCCAACACATGCGCCACCATCAGCGAGACATTTGAGTGAGCATGACATTCCCACCCGCCAGGGCACATTCAAGTCAATGAAAGACAAAATACCCGGTAAATGGTAGCTCTATAGTACATAGTACTCACACCTGTGCAATTATATAATACAAAGGAGAGATTGAGTTTATACAATGCAAAGATAGTCTTACAATCTTCAGCAGCTCCAACAGCATTTTCGAATGTTAATTAGTTAGTTGTGGTTGTGGAGCAGGACCAGTATTAAGCCAAGCATTTTTATCAGAGATGTAATCCTCCAACTTATAATATGCCTGCCTACATAGTATGCGTTTTATACAAGTTTTGAATTTCGTCTCATTCAGTTGAAGTATGTGGGGAGGGATTTTATTGTAACATTTTAAACAGTACCCCATGAAAGATGAGTACTTTAGCAAGTCTGAAACCTGCTTACCTTCCATCTTTACGGGCACCGTCCATCCAAGGGCGCGCGTCATTCACGAACCGTCAGCCGCGCCACTCCACCGCCAGCGCCGCCAGCCGCCGTCGCCGCCGCCGCCGCTCTGCAAGCATATCTTAGCTTTCGATCGACCCGCGCGGGGGAATTTGGGTTTGTATCAGAATTACTGGTTCGCAGATTGACCACTTCGCGGGCTACTTTGGCGTTTAATTTAATTTGGCAATAGACAATTTCACAATTTTGTAAACTTTCATTCGTTGAATACGAGTCTTTTAGCTACTTTGTATGTGTGTATTGTTTTTTGTAATGTGCGTTTTGTTTGTGCTGATTAAAAAATGTATCTTTCTTTTTTTTCTTTCGCCTGTCGCATCTACTTATATTTTTACAATCTATGCTATCTTGACGAATTTCCTTCAGCAGTTAATTATTTGTTTTCACTACATTGTAGTTTAGTACGTTTTTGACTTGCATACGAGAAATGTGGAAACCTTTTAAATATAACATGAGGCTGGGTAAGATACGAGAACTTTCTTTTAAATCTTAGTGTGCGCGGCCAGAATCTATACCTACTAATAAGTATAATAAAACAGAGGAGTTTGTTTGTTTGTTTGAACGCGCTAATCACTAGAAATACCAGCCGAATTTTAAAAATCGTATAGCTCAATTCTTGAGGAAGGATATAATTATGCTATTTAACATCACCCTACGACTCATAAGAGCCGAGTAAGAAGAAAAAAAAAACAGAAATAACGCTTAGCGAAGGAGGAATAAACGCAGACGGGCGATTGGCAATTGTCGGGGGAACAAGAAATTTTACGCGGACGAGTTCGCGGGCCTGTATCCTGTTAATTCGGGGTGGCGCTGCTAGCTAAGAAAAAAATCTTGACACACAGATTAGTTATTGTAGTGAAGTATTTTTCTCATTTCCCCATGAACCAGTTTGTAACATGAAAGTAGGTTATACTGTGGTGAAGACACCAGTCAGCAGGATAGTAGCGAGACTGACTTCTACCCCTGGGGCCACATTGTCGCGTTATCGCGAACTATACTTTAAGCGCTCTCTGTTGCACAGCGAGACGTCGAGCGGTGTGCGAGGGAGAGCGGGCGACGTTAATTTCGCGATAACGCGACAATTTGCACCTTTTTATATAGTGCAGTGCTTGCCTTTGCACAATTTGCACATACGTATAGTGAAGTGCAGCAAGCTTATATGGCCCAGTGGCTTTCATTGGAACTAACCAAGAGTGGCTTTCATTGGAACTAACAAAGTCACTATGAAATGAAATGATTTATTTCAGTAAGTAAGTTTGGTTATAACAATGAGCTTTTATTCACAATTTTAAATAAAATATACAATCTAATTCTAACATTATGTACAAAGGGAAAAAATTATACAGGGTGGCCGGAAACTTGACGTCCAAAAGTAAAATTCAGGCCCCTCGTATCGTGGGGTATCCGAATCACCCCCATGTATGTTCTGCGATTTATCATAGCTTTCGAGTTATGATTTTTTTTCAGAAATTTTGTGAATTTTTCACCTGACCAATTTCAAAATAATCTAAAAAGAAAAGTAGAAAGCTTTGTCGAACATTTTTTTTTGCAACTGAATCTTTTTGAGTTGTGCTTTCATGTATAAAATAATCAGCTTCGTAACTGTGATGAAAGTTATAAAAATGTTGGTCTAAAGTGAAAAATGTACGTTTGGTAAATTATTACTCTTATTTCAACTTCAAATTAAAAATCTAAGCAGGTTACTTCATGGTTTCTAGGCAGGCCTCAAGAATGCGCCAGACTCTCAGCTTTCATAATCATTAAAAAAAAGTGGTACCTAATGGGGCTACTTTGGCTACAATCGGCCTTCAGTTGGAAAAGTGGCCAAAAGGTTGGCAGCATTGCCACGTTGGATGGCAATGCTGATTCTTTGACTCTGACCTCTGGTCACGTGAAGAGTCGACCATCCGCTGGGCGATGCATGTCCCGAAATACTCGATGGAGCACCCAGCTGGGACCCCACGGCCCTAGTGTTTCAACCCCAAACGGCTCAAAAATACAGCTATTGGTTGTACGAAACACATCTTAAATTAAAAACTAGATGAGGTCGAAGTTTCCTATCTGACTACTCTGAGAAGAATGGCCGAAACAGACTCAAGAGTGTGGAGTATGGAAAGTGACAAGGTCTATCATTTGTAGTTCACCGACAGCGCCACCGTCACCGAGTCATATGGGCTTGCTGCACTATACTCAAGTTCCGTGAAGGGGGAAGCGGAGACGCACGGAACAGAGAACGGAAGTCGGAGAACACGGAACGGAGTCGTGCAGGACCCATTACATGGTTGATATCCACAACAACGCGACTCTCATCTCGTCTGTGTTTAGTCAAGTCCGCTCCAGGCATCTCATTCGTTGACACTTTTATTTCAACTTAGCATAATCATAGTTCCCACTGCTGGGACACAGGGCTCCTCTCTGTAAGAGGGAGTGGGCCGTAATCCACCACGCGGGCCCAGTGCGGGTTAGTAGATGTCACAATATGTCTTCCAATTTTTGGTTCTAGGACATGTCGGTTTCCTCACGATGTTTTCCTTCACCGTTTTGAGAGCAGTGGCGATGAAATAATTTACACAAAGTAAAGCTTCTGTCTGGGTTCGAACCTACGACCTACAACGCGTAAATCACGGCTGTTACCACTGAACCACCACTGCTCTCTTCACCACATGTCAACTTACTCCCTTATAATAAAAACATTTTCTTATTTTTCAGTGATAATTCTATTACTAATACAAATGGGATACATTATAGCGAAGGCAATAGAAAATCCGCGTTCATGCAACGATTCTCTGGAAAACGACCCTCGATTGAAGAGAAGCGGTGAAGAAGAAATCCATTTTGATTCAGAAGACTCTACGGGAAAAGAAACGGATGACGTTGCTACTAGAAAAACGTTTTCCAAACCAAATAATCAAAATGTTATTAATCACGATATGATTAATAATGAAAATTCAAATGAATTCGCATCAAATTCTAATACTCTACCACAGCTATTACCTCTTGTCAGTAACGTTACGAAGTTTCCAACCAATGTTGAGGAAGATGTTGTCACAGAAACATTAACAACAACTAAGGACACACCGCTTCAAAAGCCTGTTTATTACAAAACGATTGATCCAAATTATCTTATAATTTCTGGACTGTCATTGCCTAAACCCAAAAATATAACTATTGTTAGTAAATCTGAAGACCCAGTTGATATTATTGACTTAAAAGAAACAACAACAATACAAATAGACTACTCGAATTTGACCAAAGCAACGAACGTTTCAAATAAAGACGAAACAAATGAAACTGTAAGAAAAGATGAAGTAATTAATAATACAGATACAGATGTATCAAATATACGTGAACTAAGAGAACACCTACTTGACCATCTGTTGGATTATTTCCTAAACATCATCAAAGAAGAAAACTATATTCGTAATGATACGAGAAAGAAAAACGGTAAAGATAGAATGAAGGTAGAAGCGAAATTAAGAAATTACTACGATCCTCATCATTTAGACCTGTTTTTTGATGATGATGGTGATGATGATTATTATGATGATAATAACCTTGATCCTTCTGATTACCGTGCAGGTAATGACAGTGAAGAAGATTTACTAGGTAACATTAAACAAAATAAAGAAGTAGACAAGGAAAACATTACGAATATTGATCATCTTAATACACTGCCAGATAATGTAGACAAAAATACAGCTGAAGCACTCATAACTGAAGATTTACAAAACGAGGCCCTGAATTTGGACGAAAATCTGAATAGTAGTAGTCCTGATGGTGAATCTTTTGACGTTAACTTTTCAGAATCAGGACCTGAATACGTCAATTTAATTGAAAAAGAAAATATTTTGAGCAACGCCTTGTTAAATACAACTGAAAAACCAGAAGAAGCTTTTGATAACAATTTCAATATTATTACAACTACAGAAATATCAATTTCGAATGAAGCTTTAAATGACAAAGCGGCTGAAATAGACGAAGAACTTTTAGATTATTCAGAAGAAGCAATTACCGATCGAATAGAATATGTCTATGATACCGGTGCTTTGACAGTCGATGACTTTACAACTTATGAAGACTATATCGATTCAGATGAATTTGAAGTAGTCAAAAATGTAACCGTACACGACGAAAACGATAAAAACCCTGATTTTATTACAACAGAAAGTGGTAGAAGAAAGAATGAACTTGATAAAGAAAACTATATTGCAAACGGTACTTTGGATGCAACTTATAACAATACGAACAATTCTCAAATAGGAAACGAAACGACTACATTTCAAGATATAGCTTCAGAAACGGAGCACAAACCTACTAAGTTAGCAGTTTTAGATCTTCCAAATAAAAATATGAATGACAATGAAGATAATATGGCCGGAAGTCAAAATAAAAATTCTAAACAAGGTATCAAAAGAAAAATAAGAAACAACAAGAACTGTGGTAAACTAATTAACAAAAATAACAAATTAATTAATAAGAAATCAATAAAACACAACTGTAGGAAGAGTATCATATTAAATTTAAATATAAATCTAATTTGATAATTATTAAGTTTGATTTAACGTGTTTTATTTAATGTAGATTAACCTTTCTTATACTATCATAATTATACGGCAAGTTAAGCCGTTGGACCCGGCTGTCATTCGTGGATCTTTGACAGTCGTTACGGGTCGTCAGAAGCCCGAAAGTCTGACAACCAGTCTTGCCAAGGGGTATCGTATTACCCAGTTACTGGGTTGTGGAGGTCAGATAGGCAGTCGCTCTATGTAAAATATTGATATTCAGCTGCATCCTGTTAGACTGGAAGCCGACCGATACTATCATCTACACTAATATTATAAAGAGGAAAGATTTGTATTTTTGTGTGTATGTTTGTAACGAATAAACTCAAAAAGTACTGCGCCGATTTCAAAAATTCTTTCACCATTACAAAGCTACATTCACCCTGAGTAATATAGGCTATATTTATTGCTAGAAAAGATTAGGGATCCTTACTAAAACTCCAATAATGTAACCCAAGGTGTAAAAAAATTTAGGTAGGGTAGGTAGGTAGGTAAGGAAGGTAGGTAAGGTAGGTAAGGTTGGGAGGTAGGGTAAGTTGGTTGGGTAGGTAGATATGTTGGTAGGTGTAGGGAGGTAGGTAGGTGTAGGTAGGTAGGTATGTAGAGTAGGTAGAGGGCAGGTAGGTAGGGTAGGTAGGTAGAGTAGCTAGGTAGGGCAGGGTAGGTAGGTAGGTAGGTAGGTCGGGTAGGTAGGTAGGGTAGGTAGGTAGGGCAGGGTAGGTACGTAGGGCAGGGTAGGTAGGTAGGTAAGTCGGCTAGGTTATAGTAATTGCGCCGTAGATAAGTACTTAGTGCTACCCGTGCGAAGCCGGGGCGGGCAGCTAGTAGGTATATTTTATGAGCAATATTGAGCACCTCTAAGGTACTACAGACAGTGCCGGTGGTACGGACTGCATGCCGCCGCCGAGCAGCACTATTTTGGCGGCTCTTTTGCATCGCGCATCGCCGGCGCTGGCGCCGATAGCTGTATGTGTAGGAGCCCTTATAAAAGACGTCGTTACATCATGCTGGGCACTACGCTTGCCGATAAGCGGTCTGTACTCCAGGAGACGTCTGCTCCACCGGCCATCGGGCCTTCGACAAACATGGCCTGTCCACTGCCACTTCAGCTTGCTAGTGAGAGTACTTATATATTTAACATTAAAATGAAAATCTAGCACAACTCATAAAACAGTTACATAGTTTTAACGACTAGTTTTACGATTGTAAGTTAACAGTTTTGCAATGAAAATGATTTCAAAAAATGGCCAGTCGAACGGTACTTCAATTGTTTAGTAAGTAGCATATTATATGTTTGTTAATACCACAATTCCTATTAATATCCTCCTGACCGATTTCGGTCACGGTGGCCAATCTCAAACGATATTAGCCAGGTACGCAGGAGCTATTAGACAAATGTGTCGACAAAGTAAATTTATAAACTTTCGTAGGATTCTAAACGAGAGATAAATTGTATTATTTTACGGCCACATTTTCGCAAATTTATCAGTTAGCGACGTCTCGTGGTAAATTTATAAACTAACGGATATCCATTCGTAAGGTTCTAAACGTTTCGACCAATCAAAGAAGAGCTTTTAATTTTACGCTTCTTTAAAATAGGGCAAATAACACACTGCTCTCTGATTGGTCGATGTTGACAGTGGCAATGCTTGTGTCCATAGACTTGGGTACAATCAGACAGAAGACGCAGCTTCTAGGTCGCTCATTATGGGTCTAATTTAGTAACCTTAGCAAAATAAAACTATTTTCACAGTTCCAACACAGTAACAACAATAAAAAACTTTACAAAAACACACGAACAACAAGTTTGTTTACGTTCCGTGGCGAACAATGGCGGTGGAGAGGAAGGAGAAGGAACACGTGACTTTTTCAACCAATCAGAGCGCACATGGCGTTTGGTTATTGCTTACTTATTATTTTACGCGTGACTTCGGTAAGTTTATCAATTTGCGAAAATGTGGCCGGAAAAAATACGATTTATCTCTCGTTTAGAATCCTACGAAAGTTTATAAATTTGCTAGAAAATTTATAAATTGGCGGTTCTTGTTATTTTCCGGTGACACATACATCCTAAAAAACTTTGGTCATATAAAATATCCGTACCTCATGGTCGACCCGATTGCCGGTAGAAAATGGAACGTTCGGGAATGTATGCGCTAACGCAGACAACACACCGATTGTAGTCCGCAAGGAAGAAAACATGCACTTATCTGAACTCTTGTGCGTTGAGTCTGACCCAAAATCGGTGATTGTAGAACCTACAAAAAGTATTCTATGTGCGAGCGTGCTAAGATAGCCTTTCCACCAGAGATTTCGTAGCGAGTGATGTGTGCAATATCATCATAATTTATGCAATCAGAATAATTCACTCTCATAACCTTGCACAGCCAGTCGTTACGGGTCGTCAGAAGGCCGAAAGTCTGACAAGCAGTCTTACCAATGGGTATCGTATTACCCAGTTACTGGTTTGTGGAGGTTAGATAGGCAGTCGCTCCATGTAAAATACTGGTATTCAGCTGCATCCGTTTCGACTGGAAGCCGACCCCAACATAGTTGGTAAAAGGCTAGGCAGATTGATTTGAACCTCGCACAGCGCAGCTCTTGTGGGATAGATGGAAATACGTACACGTTATAACCTTATCGAGAACGGAAATGTATTTTCATGAATGTTACCTCCCTGTGTGTTATAGTGATGCCGTGACGTGACCGTGGTCGTCGACGATATTAATATTATCATGATAGAAAAATGATAAAAGTCACAAGACTCACAAGGTAGCAGCCTGTGTTACGTATACAGGCTGCTAACTTGCATCTATCGTTCTCTATATCTCCTTGTTTGACCACATGCTTTTAGCATGAATGTAACAGACCATTTTTTTTTCAGCTCTATCAATAATTTTCACCTATCAAATCGAAGCCAGAAATTTCAATAAGACACGGCATTTGGAGAAAAGCCAGGAATACGATCTAATCACCACGTCAGTGAATAAACGCTCTGATAAGGCTAAGAAAATATATACCCACTTTGATCAGCGAAGCGATACAAATGACGAATCAAGATATGATATTTTATCAAGATATAAATATAATCGTAAATACAAACTTGAAGACAACGAAGAAGCCGAATCTGACAAATCACAAGCAGAAAAACAAAGCGACGACTATCATAAATCACATACAACAATTACATCTAACAGGATTGAACTAACTTCTGTATATAATAGAAAATATTTTACGAAAGAAAGTACAAGCAGTGAAGACACTAGCCAATTGAATTCAATTGACAGAAAACTTAAACTTAAGGGCGTGACAAAACTAGAACTAAATGACGAATCATCATTACACAATGTGGAAAAAGAGAATCACCCAACTGTCAAACCAGACCGAAGACAGAAACATCTGACAGTTAGGCATCGTAATACAAAGATTCGTACAACCCAAGCAAACAGAGAAAAGCAAATAAATCCCAAAGTAACGCAAAAATTGAATACTGAGGCCGAAAACGAAATCTGCAAGAAAAAACATTTTGATTATAAAAATCACAGATCTTTCGAAAAAACATCACGAGAACAGCATGAACATAAATTAAAACGCCGCGATGAATTCAAAACAGCGTCAAAAGCTAACAAGAAGAATGTAAACCAAAACAACATCAAAGTAAAACATAGTTTTAGTAAAAGTCACAGATCATTCACAAGACTACCACTAGAAAACCGTGACTATGAAATAAAAAATCGCGATATTAAGAAACCCGAATTACCAAACGCAATATCAATTGAAAATGATATCTATGTACGAAAACACATTGATAAATTTGCAACTAAAGAAGAGCCAGTTTCAAAACAAGTTAATCCAGAATACAAGCCGAAAATCAGCCATAATTTCCAAAAAAGGAAACAACGTGATACAACGATACGAAAAGTTAGGCATACCGACAAAGCAAAACACAATTCAGGTAAAGTAATATCGAACCAAGAGAAATACAAACCGGCACTCGAAGAAAATAGAGATTCCGTCTCTAATGAAAAATATACTGTTATCCGCATAGGTGAAAATGAGAGAAACACGAATTCTGGAGATATCTTCAAACCAGACGACGCAGATTGTCAAACACTAGAAATTCAGGATGAGAAAGAAACACTAGAGCCATATCATTCAGAAAATAATCTTCTAAACAAGCCAATAATGCCATTTTACGTTTCATCAACTACAAAACGGGATAAAAAAGAAAAATTAGAAAAGCACAAACAAGTTCTGCATAAAGATGAAATGGAAACGGATATAACGTTAAATAATCCAAATATAAAAAACCAGGCAGTGGAAGAAACACTAGAGTCTTACGAAGAAATATCAGAAGAAAATAATTTCCTAAGCAAGCCAATAATGCCATTTTACGTTTCATCAACTACACAACGGGCTATAACAGAATTATTCAAAAAGCAGCCAAAGAAACTAGTTTCACAGAAAGATGAAATTGAAACTGATATACTGTTGGGTAAACCAAATATAAAAAACCAGGATGTGAAAGAAACAAAAGAGTCACGCGAAGAACTATTAAAAGAGAATAATATCCCAAACAAGCCAAGACTAACATCAACTACAAAAATGGTTATAAAAGAAAAAATCAAAAAGGAGCCAAAGAAACTAGTTTCACAGAAAGATGATATGGACACGGATATACTGCTAGGTGATCTAAATACAGTTTTGAAAGGAAGGAGTGATTTGACAAATCAAGATTTCGATTATAATACAACGATGAATCGGTTGGCTTCGTCAAAGATACTCGATTACATAACTGACAGGGTGGCAGGCCGAATGCTGCAGAAGTTGGAAAAAAGTCTGCTATCTAACAATAATTTGAGAAGGACAGAGGTGTATCCGGAGAAGGTCGAGCAGATCGACATAATGTTCAAAAAAGACGGCGATATGGTAATGATAGGTCGCGACCCCACAAAGGAAAATGATGAAGACGAATACGGTACAAAAGAAACATATTATCCGTATTAAAAAGTATATCAAAATACTTACTAAACTCTACTATAGATTAAATGGATTTCACTTCCTAAGTCATATCTGAATACGTCTATCAACATCAAAATCAAGACTTGACTTGATTTTGATGTAGAAAGCTTAATTTGAACGATTTATTGGCAAGGACACTACCAGCCGCACTACCAGTAGTGTCGTTTACATTTAACGACACTACCAAGCCTATTATGGATTAAATTATACAGTCAACACAGTAAACTTCAAAAATGTAACTCTTTGGCCCAGCGCCCACTATCGGTGGGCATCGGTGCGGCTCGGTACAGCTCGAGCGCTTTACGCCGGCTTCGGGCGGCTTCGGGCGCCTGAGAGCTGCGTCGGGCGGCCTCGGCAGCCGTAAGCATGGCTAAGGACGCCGAGGCGGTCTTCGGGTAGCTCGGGTGGCATTTTGGGAGCAGACACGTCGCAGAACAGTCATTTCAACAGATATACATAAACGGAAAGTAGATGGTTTTTTCATTATGTAAGGACGGAGCAGAGCAACCAAGGCTTTAAAGTTTTCATAATCGATCCTATAGTAGTCGTAAAATTTGCGAACGTCATATCGTAAGTCATTAAACAAGTTATGAAATTCACCGAAAGTACATCTTTGCCAAAATCTTCTTCTTTGCCTTAAGGCTCCAAGTTTCTCTTCTTCTTCAGCAAGATGAACAATGAGAACTAAGTCCCAATTCACCATTGTAAATACACACGCACAACTGTTTTCACGTAACGTTACGACTGCTCTGCGATGTTTCTGCCGCCCGAACTATTCTGAGGCTGATTTTGGATAAAAATCAGCTACGGCGTCCTTAGGTGTGCTTACGACTGCCGAGGCAGCTCTCAGGCGCCCAAAGCCGCCCGAAGCCGCCCGAAGAAGCCCGAAGAAGCCCGAAGAGGCCCGAAGCCCCCGTAAGGCGCCCGAGCTGTACCGAGCCGCCCCGATGCCCACCGATAGTGGGCGCCGGGCCTTTATTTACTACTAAGTAAATCATGAAATTAATATTTTTACGTGCTATCGTCACAACTACATCTCTCACATACAAACAGGCAAAAATTCCAAAAATGGAAGATTTTTTTTTTACGGTATATAGGTTAGGTATGTTTGGTAGGTAGGTAGGGTATCGTAGGTAAGGTAGGTGCGCCGTAGATAAGTTCTTAGTGCTACTCGTGCAAAGCCGGGGTGGCAGCTAGTGTATATTAAAACTACCTATAAAATTGGTCAAATAAATCTAGCAGTACCTCCCCTTCTATTATTGAACTGTGATCGTTGCTTCACTATAACTCGGTATCATTGCGGTGTAGACGCGGTTCGGGCGCGGCTCCGGTCCGGCGCCGGTGCGGCTTCGGCGTCGTGTACATGAAGCCTACAAAAATAAAACTCAATATTGAACCTCAGATTTTAAAAAATCGCGTGAAAAAATTTCAAGTGGCCGACTGTAATTCTCTCTTATCTTAGTTTATCAAGTGCATGGCCTAAGGTATCTCATTGCTTGCGAGTTGCATTTGCACATGTAATTTGAGGGTTTCCCTTAATTTTCCCTCATCAGATTCTGACTTGGTCATAATGGGACCACTACGAGAGCATACCCTTTCAAACAAAAAAATATTTTTTATAATCGGTCCACAGTTGACGGAGAAATCGCGTAACAAACAAAACAAAAAGAACATGCAGTCGAATTGAGAACATCCTCCATTTAGATCGGTAAAAAAAAACTACTATTTTTGGAATTTTTGTCAGTTGGTATGTGAGAGATTTAGTTGTGACGGTATCACGTAAAAAAGATTAATTTCATGATTTATTTAGTAGTAAATAAAGAGTTATATTTTTGAAGTTTGCTGTGTTGACTGTACAATGTAATCCAAAATAGGCTTGGTAGTGTCGTTAATTGTAAACGGCACTACTGGTAGTGCGGCTGGTAGTGTCCTTGCCAATAAATCATTTGAATTCATTTCGGGGGGTATTACTGCAAACTTTTTTTTAAAGAAATTAAGTACCTATTTCTGATTTCAGATAGGGTAGAAAAAAAGAATATTTTACTCTATATCGGAAATCAAAAAAAAAAAATTGCGAGCGAAGCGAGCTCGAAATTTTTTGCATTCAGCTTCGAATAAGTTACGTTTTCTTTCTCTTTGACCGATCATACAGAAATAGAAGTAACTTTATAGACTTAATATGCAGAAAAAATTGTCGCATTTCGGGGGGGGGTTTGAACCCCCAAAACCTCCCCCCGCCTACGACCCTGAATTTGAACGTCATAATTACATAAGACAGTCCCCCAAAATTCCCGCCTTATAGTACTTAGCTGGAACGGACGCAACAAACTCCCCAGCAACACAACACAAAACTATCTGTTAGCAGTTAGAAGAACTTGATTCTATATAATAGTATGGATTGGAAAGTACCTAGTTATTATTAACATTACGAAACACAAAACACTTCATGAAACAAAATGTTAGTATAACAATTATACAGTCACTGGTATTAGCGCCATCCAGCGGGTAAAAGACAAAGGTTATAACTGTACAACTTCCGTCGGTATTGCTCGCCTGCATGCGATTTCTGGTACTGTTACTGTAGTTATCAAGGTTTGCTGATAAGGTTAAAAATGTGTGCCGTGGGTATGATATGAATACACAATCACTAATTTGCAATGGTTATTGCATCGCCACCTAGCGGTGAATAGTCGAACTCTCGGCGAATAATACGAAATATTACTCAATACTTCCGAATGCTTCGCAAATAATACAACAGGCATTAATATTATGATAATATTTATATCCGGCAACGCTACACGACCGACCGGCTAAACGGCCCCTATGTGGAGACACTGTGGAGACTGGTTATCGGATACTCTGAGCGACCAGGCGAGCTGGCGAAATGGCGACGCGGACACTTCACTTCATCACGGTTGGAGCTATTCTGCCAAAGAAATTCTCTAAATTTAAAACTTATTTTGACACAACTAAAATCGAATTTGACAACAGCGCACCTCCACTTGGTACTTGTTTTCCCTACCCCGTGTTTTTTTTTAGAGCCAGAGGCGCGCATGCACGGCAGCTTCGACGTGTTTTTAATGGAATTTTTCAGTTTTTGTATGGAAAATAATGAAAAATAATTACCAACACGTTGAGAATTAGGGGTCTTCCTATAGGGGGTCGAAATTTTCAATATTTTTGCTATAGCACACACCGTTTTCGAGATATAAGCAAAAGAAAATAAAAAAATACAGTACTGTTTTTTGTAACTGAAGTCGAAGTGTTGGTTTGAATTTTAGTTCATGACATCTAATTTTATTCCACACATTTTTTTACCGCGATTAAATAATAGTCAGATTTAGTTAGAGGATTTTAGATATAGGACAAAATTTTAGGTTAATCGTCAAATTCAAAATAGCATTTTCACTAAACTAATCTCAGTGCCATCTTAGTGCTGTCAAACTAAATTATAGTTAAGTTGTGTCATTTATAGTCTATTTCAGAATGAGTTTGATCGTTTGACAGGCCTAAGCTAAATTTTAGTGATTTTTAGTTTAGTTTAGAGAATTTTGTGACAAGAGAATCGGCACCAAAGTGTGGCACTACAGGCTTTCATAACAGATGCTTTTTAGGAAGTCTTGTACAAGAGTGATTTCAAGATTTTTAGACCGGACCCAAACTTAAATTACTTATTAATTAGGTACATTAAGTTAAAATGTACATTTAACTCAACGATTAATTATTTCAAAATAGACTTATAACTATCCACACAACTATCAATGTGTATGATGTCGTAACTCGTAACGAGGAACCCGTTGTCTAAACAACGTCATCAGTAGTTAATACGCCATAGACAATTAGCTCGGAAACTGAATAACTCTATGACCGGGGAATTTAACGGAAAGTAGTGTTGGAAACGTACGATTAGTGTTCAAAATATATCGGTATTATATTCTATGATGCTATAATAATTTATTTTTATTCTTCTCATGCTAAAAAACTCAGATTAAGTTACGTCTGCGTTCACAAAACTATGAGGCACTGAATGTTAAGTTCACTCATCCTCCATAGAAAAGGGAGTATCCTCTGATCAGCCAGGTGTTATGTCCGGAAGCTGGAGGGCTACTTCCCAATGAGTCATGTCGGGACGTTGTATATACGCTAGTCACGCGGTAAAGTCACGCGATTTTGCGTGACATTAGTATGACCACGTAATTCGTTGTAGATGCCGCCACAAAACTTTAGACAACCAAATCCGAGGCGATATGTAAATAGAAAAAAAATATTATAAAAGCTTAAAATTATGATTACGGCCAGTAACCATAATTCAAAACAGTTTATGCTTTTTTCGTCAAGAGGTGCACATGAAAGCATATAACCCATGAGTGTAACCCAAAGGTATGTATTAAATTTCAATGCGACCAATAAAAAATCTCATTTAGGATTTATGATAAGTAATGAAGATGCTTTTACCTTGCAGTGATAACATCCAAGATAATTATGACAATATTTTTTTCACACAAACGCTGTAAAAATAATCAATGACATTAAAAAAAAAACCGAAAGAAACTAAAATATCTATATAAAAAGTTATAAATGTATATACAGAAAAATCTTTTCAGTCTTCAAAAAAAAAAATGCTCCATGTCTTGAACAACGTTTCGATTCACCGTTACGTCGATATTTTTATCGTAGTAATTTCACTTCATTATTTTAAGCTGTCAAATCAGTCAAATATAGATAACGTTCTCGAGTCCATTGTTAAAAAAGTTGGAAACTTTATTTTTAGTTTATATCTTCAATAGCACTCGTGTATCGAACAACTAGCGAACTATATAATTGGTAAGTTCACATTCTATTCCTTACGTACTTACCCACAAACATAAAGTAGCCAAATTATTTCCCTTTTTACTTCTGTATACTAAATGTTCAAGGTATTCAGAGAATGAATATTTGTAAGTATTGTGTTACTTATACCTTCACTTCTGCGTAGCATTTTCCCAACTATGTTTGGGTTGGCTTCCAGTCCAAGCAGATGCAGCTGATTACTAGTACTATATAATAGATGAATCAACTGCCTATCTGACTTGCTCAACCCAGTTACTGGGTTAATGGGTGAAACTATACCCCTTGGTAAGATTGGACTGGTACCTTATGATATCATATTGATTATTTAAATACAGTATAATACTTTATTTATTCTTATAAGAATCTTTTACATTGCAAAAAATGTTTAAAAAAAGAATTCATGTTAGTTTCCAAGAAGTAAATTTTCCAAGTGTTATATCAGTTCATTATTGAATCGGCACAGCATATCCTAATAGTGATAAAACTGTACAAAATCAATCAAATGTACATAATGCTATCCAATGTGTAATGTTTTGAACCTTTTGGATACACTAAGTATACCATTCAATAGCCATGTGAAGGAGAAATTTTTAATTTTTGAATTGATTTTTAATTGCGGACACTTTTAACTTGCTTTCTACATTGTTCCACATGTATAATTTCAATATGAATCATGTAACCAATGTTTTGTAAAAAATAATTGATTTAAAAGAGTGTCCATGGAGTTTCTTGCCCGTTCTTCTCCATAGGTACCTACTACGCTTTGGAATGGGCAACTAGCTTCATATTTCTGACTGACCGACTCCTTGACAGTTCAAAAATGCCTGTAAATGAGTTTGAGTTTGTAGTTTTAACCGGACTGCATAACAGCAAAGATAGAGTTATGTTTTTAGATGCCCTGTTCTAATTTTATATTAATAATAATTTCTTGTGACTTTGTAATAATAGCCATACGTGTTGATCGATCAGGTTAAGCTACCATTGCCGCGGATGGGTGACCAAAGACCGTGCCGTTGTTCCTGGCCGTCATTCTTTGATCTTTGAACTGTCGATATGGGTTGTCAGAATCCCGTAAGTCTGACAACCAGTCTTAATAAGGGGTAGGTACTTATCGAATCGTGTTACCCAGTAACTGGGTTGTGGAGGTCAAATAGGCAATGCTCCATGTAAAATGGTATTAATACTAGGTTTTTTTTTTTTCTAGTGTTGCATACCTACCCCTAGGCAAAGGCCTCCCTCCACTCTTTCTATTGTCTACGTGGCCTGCTGCAACCTCGTCTTGCTTTCTCAGGGCACGAGTTCTGTGCTATTTGTGCCCAATTTTCTATACAGGGTGTAAGAGTGAACACCGTTGTCACTCAAACCATGGCTAGTTGACTTAAATTTAGAAATAAATGACAGCGTAACAACAAAAAAAAAACGTTAATTTCATTAAAAGATTTTAAAAAGTTTCTATGCGACACCGTGCTCTCTAGCGAAACAGCTGACTGAGGGAGGGTCGCGCTCGCGGCCGGTCAAGCCTCGGCCCACGCCCCCCACCCGTGTTGAGACGCAAGTGAAGTGCCCTAGCGCATAGGTGAAAGGGTGAAATACTTGAGTGGTAGAATGTAATTATAAAAAAAGAAAAAGAAGTCATAATTATCCATTGATTTTACGTTCTATAAATGACACCAAGCCACTGGTTTAAAGCATAACCGTGTTTACCCTAACACCCTGTATATCAATCAATCTGCCTAGCCTTTTTTGCCAACTATGTTGGGGTCGGCCCAATTTTATATATCATTATTTTTTACTATCATTATTTTTTATTTGTTTCAGTAAAAATGGCCGCCGGAAACATCGAGGGTGTTCAGTCATACACAATACCATTAGATAGTGTGGACTTGACATACCTCAGTAAGTATGTGCGCACCCCACACGCAGAGAAGAGACCGCTGTGGACGAGGCAGTGCCTGGACGGAGAATCTGAGTATTGTCGCGTACAAATAGTCACTCGAGATGATAGTGAAGATTGCTATTCTGGTAAGTCTTATTAAATATGTAGGTAGATTCTTTGGCCAAAAAAAATACAACCGACTTCCAAAAAAATCACTGAAAAGTGAAAAAGTTTCCGTTTTTACCCGACTACGGCGAAGAAAAAAGGAGGGTTATGATTTTGACCGGTATGTATGTATGAATGTTCATCTGTTCCCTCATATTTTCTAAACGACTCATCACAATTTGATAAATGAGGTATCGTTGGAAGCGTCTTGATCGTCCACTGGCGTCGTCAGACTGTGTGACGTCACATTAAATTAAAAATGGCGCCCTCTAGAAGACTTAAAGTCATGAACTAAAAAACTAATATTTTTTAATCATGCCATGTTAGGTATCAGCTGAAAGGGCTTAATTAGCACATTTCAAAAATATATATATTATAACCCCAAAAAAATTAAAGTAATAAAAACTAAAACCCAACTACAGCATGAAAGTCAATCAACTAAAATGGTATAAACAAGAGACCACAGACAGACAAATTAAAAATCCAGAGTCACACGTGTTAAATCGAACTTACGTGTGACTCCGGATGTTTTATTTGTCTGTCTGTGATGTCTTGTTTATATCTTTTAGTTGACTTATTTATCGTAGTTGGGTTTTAGTTTTATAAATTTTATTGACACCGTCAAGTTGTCTGACTTGCCAACATTTTCATGATAGCCGCTCACTGCGGCTGTTGTGTGACGGCCACCGCTCTTCTAGAGAACCGTTCGCTTTAGTTATCGTACTAATGCGGTGTTCACTTTACCGGTTTCGTAACTCTTTGGTTGTACTGCCTCCCGTGCGGTAACTAGGTCGTAGTCCGATCAATCGCTGCCATATAAAGCTTAGCGATCTATATCGAAGAAAGGAGGCCTGTGTCCCAGCAGTGGGAATATTATAGGCTTATTATGCTATGTAGATACTTACACCAAAATCTTACAAAACTCGTTTACAAAACTATATACGCCAGGGTTGCCAATGCCTATTTCCAGATTACCTAAAATCATTGGTAAAAATCACCGAATTTGGGGAGAACAAAATCCTGATTCCCCACAAAATCTCCTCAAAATTATTTCTTAAAATAAACTCATTTCTGTACAAAAAATCAACAATATTGATTAAAATCATACTTAAAAACATAAATGTTGAAGAATATAATTAATAGGAAAAATTCTTTGTCATGCAGTTATATTATAGGGGTTTCCCCCGAAGATTTGTTGAAATTGATGTAATGTTGCCATAAAAAATATTTTAGACTGAAATTTACTGGATGACTGATCATATCCCAGTATACATGTAGATGTTTGCAATGTAATATTGGTTTGAGTTGGTTAAATGCTAAAATCCCCGCATGGTGCCTCTCCCCACAAAATCCCCAATCGTTTTGAGATTCCCCGCAGTTTGGGGAAATCCCCACAAATTGGCAACGCTGTACGGGACTGCAGACACGGGATTATATTGCACGCCATTTTCAACTAAGTTTATTAATACATTTTAACGGGTGTAAAAAGACGCTTAACGAAGCCGAAAGTCACTTGTTATTCCCGTCTTGTTATGTGATCATTTTTTTGTTCTTGACCATACCTTTGAACCTTCTGGTTACGGAGATATAAAAGGTTAAAGTTTCAACTTTTTTCAGACGACTTAATTTTAAATATCCCAGTCCCACAAATCCTGAACCGTTGCATGCACCCATAAACACATTTTTTGCGTGCGTTACGTTGTATACATGTATCGTGTAAACAGCGATTTTTCACACCAAAAATAAAAGTCGTTTCCCAGCAATTATTTTTGTGCAATGTTATTATACAGTAATAATTTGATATACAGAATCCATATTTGACGGCTATGTGATGGGTATTTTTTTTACATCCTGTATTTTCAACTAATAATACAGCGTGTATCAGAAATGAGTTTGTTTACACGGGATAGTCCGGAACCCGGGATCACCAAAATCAAGTAATTTATTCAAACTTGGCTGAAAATCAGCATTTTTTGAACGTCAAAATTACATTCTATCCTTTTATTTCCCATTCACCCTTCACCACTTCCTATTCATTTAGCTGGTCCCTGATAGTGTTTTAGTAAAAGGTTGTTTTTTTTTCTTTCAGAACCTTCCGACACTTTCAAGTGCCATATTTGTGACGTACACGTACCCACAATGTGTTACAAAGAACACAACGAAAGCGAACAACATGAAACTATTAAAAACATATCCCAAAAAGTTCTTGAAAGAGTCTCCAAACAAATAAATATAAGTGTAATTAATAACGACAAAGATATCGACAAGAATGAGTATTACTGCGCGCCTTGCTCTAAAATTATTAAAATAGAAAACAAACATAGACACGAATCATCAGCGTACCACATCAAATCAAAAAACTATATTCGTATTGTTACTGAATTTTATAAAATATTCAAAGAAAATGAAAGTTTTGATAATCAGAATGATTTTAACGAAGAATCTGATGAGGAAAGTGATTCACAAACTGATCATTTTAAATCTTATAATGCAAATAATAATTACGACATAACCAATATGAATTTGTGCCAGCTCCTTGATAGCGACGATGAGTCTGTCGACCGATCACTGATCTTAGACAATCTGATTACGATACCAGCAGTCCACCAGTCTACCAGTAACACTGACAACATTCAACCAACAAATGACGAGAAAACAGAAACTTTTGAAGAATATTTGAAAGAAATGATTAAGAAATACAACTTGAAAGTTAATGTACCCGTAATTAATGGTGTAAATATTTCAATTGTGGCCCCGAATGGGGATACAGTGAAGGTTTCTCGAGAGCATTTCCAAAGTTACCGGCAGTTGAAGAACAGTGTGTATTGTCAACTGTGCAAGATGTGGATTTCTCAGGATACCAAGCCACACGATGTCACTGAAATCCACGTGAGAAATATCTTGAAGCCGATCAACGAGAAGTTCGCTAGAACGGTAAGAATGATTTGGTTTTACCACCTTCACAGCTTTTATCAGAACTGTGTGGTCAGGGTTTTGTACAGCCAGGGTTGCGGGCAAGTCCGAAAGGGATACCGGGACCTTGGCAACAGGCAACTGAAGGAACGGGTGGGTTTTAGTCAGTAAAAGTCTGACACGCCCTTCCGCTCCGCCCAGAGCGGAGAAGTCATTTGATACTGTACAGACCATCAAACTGAAACAACTTTCTCCATGGGACCAACATCGTTATCGCGTTGTTTTTTATTTCACAAAACAATTGCACAAATGTTTATCAACAGCGCCCCCCTGTCAGCGTCATTCGGACGCCAAAAGATCCTTGTCGCAGTGTACAACTTTAATATTTATTTTTTATTTCAGGTAGACACAGTTTCTAGTCATTGCGTGCCGTGCAACGAAGTAGTATTGACGAACTCCAACCACCATACACTCAATGATACTCATAAAAAAATTATCAAAGACACACATACACCTAAAACATTCTGTGAAGATTGTAATATATACATCGATACCCACAATTTTAAAGTCCACATTAATACAAAGAAACATCTTAACGTACTCATGCAACAAAACTCAGTACACAAAACTGATAAGATCGATATTTGTTTTTGTAAAATTTGTAACATAACTGTGAGAAATTGCAATATAAAAAGTCACGTCAATTCTAAAACACATATAGCGAAAAAAACTGATGATTCTGCTGAAATAAATAACAAAAATAATGATTCTACTAAGATTAATAACAAAAATAATGATTCTACTAAGATTAATAACAAAAATAATGATTCTACTAAGGTTAATAACAAGAATATTGATTCTCCTGCTGTTGGTATTAAAACTAATGACTCTGGATATTGTGAGACTTGTAAAGTAAAGGTACCTAGCGGTGGAATGAAAATCCATGTCGATGGGAAGCCACACAAGAAGGTTGTTAGTCAGTTGTGTTCAGTAAATAAAAATGACAGCAAACCTAAAGAAAATAAAGTTCAAAGTGGCGCGAAACCCGGAAGCGCACCTAAAAATAGTAGTTCTGTGAGTAATAACACAAAAAATGTTAGTTTTGCTAGCACCAATTCCATGTCCAGCACTGAATCTAGCTTCAGTAACGCAACTTATCTCTATGATGACAAACTCGGTGCTTATTACCATTTAATGGAGTTTACCGATCTCACGCTAACTGAAGTTCAATGCAAAATTTGCTTTGTAAATATAGTTTTTAATGAACGAAATATTATTGAACATATGAAGGGTAAGAGTCATGTAGAAAACGCCAACACAAAAAAAATGGAAATGTTCAACAAACTGTTGTTTTACACCGATGATGCAAAAACTAGTGTGAAATGCGAGATTTGTGACGTCAACATACCTTATGTAGAACGTAATATTATTGAACATATGGAAGGAAGAAACCATGAAGTCGCTGAAAATGCATTATTAGCGTTTCATTTAGTAACCAGAGAATCATCAGGGTACAGCTGCGAATGCTGTGAGGAGCACACCACCGAATATTTCGAACATATCAACAGTAAAGCGCACACTTTCAAATTTCTAGAGAAAAACAAAATTGACAAGAATAAAATGCGAAAATATGTTTATGAAGATGACATTAATGATTGTGTCGCCCGTCGGCACAGGGTATTGTATAGAAACATGCTCAAACATAATGACATTATTAAGATAAACGATACAATGTTTTATTGTGGTATTTGTACGACCAAATTGGGAAGAATTAACGAAATCGATCATGTTCTTGGGGACAGACATGCATTGAAATTAGAGGAACACATTAAACGTGTGACCTTAATAAACTTCCTCTTAAAGGGTTGATAGACGTGGAGGCAAGTACGCGTACTTATGGCTCGCCGAGCTTAGTCAGCCGTGTGTCATGCTAAGTACGCGGTCTTTAAAACAGCTGATAAAGTTCGTCGGCGATCCAAAAGGTTTGGAATTTTGCTCGTAGCCCGCCTTGGCTCATCGTCTGTCATCGCCGCGAACCGCCAATTAGATAGTGACGTTTTAAGCAAGCTTCACGTGTGTCACCGACTGCGAACCGAATACGGATACCGCAGAAACAGGTTTAGTTAAAAAATGACAGATAAACAATGACAATCTGTCATTTTTACTATTCTTCATGCTACGCGTGTTTATGGTGGTCATGCTATGCGTGCTGGTAAAATACAGAAACCGATACGAATCGTGCACTTAGTCTCAACGGCCATCTAGCCGCGGACCATACCTTAAGGCGGGTTTTAGAGTCACGCTGAGCGTCGGCGCTGCCGGCTCAATATGTATGATTATCGCACTCAGCGCAGCTCAGCGCTGACGGCGTCAGCGCTGTGACGAGTGCGATAATCATACATATTGAGCCGTCAGCGCCGACGGTCAGCGTGACTCTAAAACCCGCCTAACACTAGGACGACCGCGACTGCAATGGCCGGAGTCGTGGCCGTCTAGTGAGCGAGATCCTTTTTAGTCGGCGGGTGGCACTATGGGAACTTTATGTTATTAAACTCTGTTAGGTCTTGAAATTAAACTAGGATTGATTTTATATTAAATATTGTATACAAAGGAACAACACGGTTCTCTCCCGCGCACTCCCGAATATTAGTGTCGTCTTTCCACAGATTAAATAGCGTTTATCGACCACTTCGTGCCGATCGCTAGTGCAGCTCGCCCTCATACGCATAGGGTTGGGACAACCATCGCATTGTCGTTATCAGTTCGGCCTTCCTGACTCTCCTGCGTCCTCGTAGGAGTCTTCAAGTGAAATCCTAGCTCCTTCGGCTCGTCAGCATCGCCGGGATTTCAACCGTTGATCTCGTTGATAAATGATCCAGTCGTGAGCGCCAGAGGAACCATACAAAAATAATAAATAAAGACTCGATCCTAGTTTTAATTTCAAGACCTAACAGAATTCAGAAATGAGTGTCTTTTGAGTATTCGGGGGTAATTAAATAGTTGTATTAAAAATAAAACCATGTTACCTTTTATCGTTATTAATTATGTTAAACCAAGGTTTATTTTTATTTTTAGTTCTGTCTAGTGGCGTAGGTATATTATGTACAATATCTAGTTTTTGTTTTATAGTAATTAAATTATGTTGCATAAAGAGGTATATTTTATTTTATTTACAGTGATAGTGATAACAACCAGTCTAACCAAGGGGTATCGTATTACCCAGTTACTGGGTTGTGGAGGTCAGATAGGCAGTCGCTCTATGTGAAATCCTGGTATTCAGCTGCATCCGGTTAAAGTTAGTTGCAAAGGCTAGGCAGATTGACAATGATAGGATAACTGAGAAACCGCGCTAAAATAGCGATGAGATTCAATGCTATTCTGTAACCATGTCAACCATGTAGTTAGGAAAAGGCTAGGCAGATTGATAGTGATAACTGAGAAACCGCGCTAAAATAGCGATGAGATTCAATGCTATTCTGTAACCATGTCAACCATGTAGTTAGGAAAAGGCTAGGCAGATTGATAGTGATAACTGAGAAACCGCGCTAAAATAGCTATGAGATTCAATGCTATCCTGTAACCATGTCATACTGAATTTTCACTCCACCTCACGCTAGGGATTGACAACTCACTTCACCTAAGTTTTCACGGTGAGGTGTTTACAGAATATACCGGCTATAGATAAACATCATTAGCAAAGAGATTTAAAAAGTATACTTATTTAAATGTCTTTAATCATTGGAAACATTACATCCATGATTGGAAGATGGCAGCTTATCTCTTAGAAACTAAAAATAGTAAAAGCATTATTACAAAAAATACAGAACTATCACATTGAGCAGGGTGTGTAGGTTCGAATTTGCGTGTGACGCAAAAACGTTTTGAGTGGCCATGGAATTCGTTTCTAAGTACCTACTCTAAAGATGGATGTGCTACTCAAAAGGCATTCGATGAAATCCATGCGCATATTTTAGCCGCCGAGCATCGCATTCTGTTATAGATGTGTCTATGTGTCTATGACCTAAGTATGACAACTAGTTTTGTTATTTTGAAAGACTTGTTCTTTAAGAGATGTCAATGAAAATGCAAAGTTAATATTCTTTCTATGAGCGTTTAATTATTTATTTAAATATAATAGGTTATGGGTCCAGCACGCTTCCACTTCCACTTCCAACGTTCTACACAAAAAATCCCGGTGCGGCCCGCCTACATGGGTCATGTTTACGATGGTTCATACCGAATTATGTTAATTATTGATGTTTTTAGTTACATCAAACATCATCATCATTGTATATCACAGAGTACTATTGTGTATCTTTTCATACACGAAATCTTTTAACGAACTACTTTCACTACGTTTATATTCTTTACAATGAATAAATACTATTGATTTTTATATAGAAATGAGTTTGTTTTATAAAATAACCAGCTTCCGCCCGCGGCTTCGCCCGCGTGGTATGTCGATAAAAAGTAGCTTATGTCCTTTTCCAGGTCAAGATCTACCCCTGTGCCAAATTTCATCCAAATCCATTCAGCCGTTTTAGCGTGAAAGCGTAACAAACAAACTCAGTTTCGCATTTATAATATTAGTTAGGATTTTGTGGGGAATCAGGATTTTGCTCTAACCAAATTCGGGGATTTTCACCAATGAGTTTGGGGAATCTGGAAAATAGGAATTGGCAACCTTACGTACTGTCACAGTGTCACGCTGTCACTAGTGTCATTTGCAATTTTTTTGTTTTGGTCAGTTTTGGTTGAGTGTTGAGGATATTTCGCTTTCGGTAACTCATATTTTCAAAAGATTCAACTTATTTGCGCTAGAAAATTGACATTTTGTGTACCTATACTACCTATGTACAAAAGGTAATGTTTAGTAACATTACCCTACTGTTACTAGAACTTAGGATGCCAGAGCGAGCCAAGTGAGGTTGGGACTTGGGGCACCCCGACTCGGGTTAGACACAGGATAGGTTCAAAGGGGATGGCGGGGTCCAGTAAGCGAGCGAAGCGAGTGAGTGAACAAACACCCCGCCCTCCCGTTCGTGTTATTGCGGGGCTCCGTCGACTACGCCGTATTACTGCTTGGAAAGTTTAGACCCGCTACCTCAGACCAAATAAAAAACGAAGACAGAGCGCTGGGAACAATAAAGTGAAGCATGGCAAAACTATACCACCGCTCTGTGCATAGACGCTCAAACACACACATTTACAACCATTTACAATCAAACTACACCAAAATATGTGCACACATACATGTTTACGAAGCCGGCCTGACGTCACTGTTGACAGCGCTCTGTCTTGGTTTTTTATTTGGTCTGAGCCCGCTACGTGATCTTCCCCAACCTTAAGAGCCCCCGCACATTGAGCCACTAAGGGCGACCACATTTCATCGGCGAACACCGAGCGTTTGAGTGGCCGCGTCCGAGCCACAAGCTGCAGGAGTCGACCGCGCTTTCTCCTTGTGGCCGCGTTTTGTCGTTCGACTCGTGCGTGATTTTAGTACTTGTGGCACTTAATGCGAGAGTGATAGAGTGAAAAAAAACTCTAAATGAGAATAAATATATTCTTTGCTCAAAATTAATAATGTAAGTTTAATTAAACAGTTTTTTCAAGGTGACACGCCAAGCCAAGTTCATCAATTCGCTGTGTCCCACGTCAGGGTATTTATGTTCTGTGTGGCTGTGTCCTGTGACGTAGACAGAGAATGCTATTCTTTGTCAACGGTTCAAAAGTAATATTAACAACTAAATAAAATAAGTTGAGGATCTTAATCAAGGACATTGTCTGTGTACCTGTTTCAAAATAAATCAACATTTACAGAACTATATCTAGTAGCAAAATCAAAATATTTTATTTTAGAAGCTAGGTGCACGGTTCCAATTGGTCGTTTCCTATGGAGAAGAGCCGGCAAGAAAATCCACAGTTACACTTTAAAAAAATAATTGGCTTTTACAATATTTTTGATTTAGTGTTAATAGTTATGAGAGGACAGTGTAGGCCTTTCAAAAAGTTTCAGGTAGGTTAGGCTAAGCCTACAACGTTCTCACATTCACAAGGTAGAAAAGAATCTATATAAAAGATAAACAAGATACTAAAAATAAAAACCTATTTATACCAAATGACATGATTGCCATTACAACTGTAATAAATCTGATTTATTATCATGTCCACAAAAGCCATTAATAAAGAGTTGAAATTAAATTGTAGGTGAATAATGTCAAATAATATTATGATTATGTCTGTCAGGGATGAATGTAAAAAATAGGGAGTGCCTCCGCTGCCGGCGCCGGCTCCCAAAATAACGCCATTGGGAACCGGCTGTGACATTACTGCCGGCAGCCGATGTTTTTAATCTCGGCTGCCGGCAGTAATGTCACCGCCGGCTCCCATAATGGACACCGGCGGCGCGGCGTTTATAGAAACCCTTCCAGTATTCGGAACCCCAACTAACTAACCGTCACTAAAATGTGTTTTTCTGCATATTCTAGTCGTTTTTGGCACTCGCCGGCCGCTGCCGCGGCACCGCTCGCTACGCTCGCTCGGTTCGTGCGTCACGGTCACAGTTCTAGTTACGTCACGGTCAGTTAGTTAGTTGGGGTTCTGAATATTGAAAGGGTTTCTATAAACACCGCGCTGCCAGTGACCATTATGGGAGCCGGCGGTAACATTACTGCCGGCAGCCGAGATTAAAAACATCGGCTGCCGGCAGTAATGTCACTGCCGGTTCCCAATGACGTTTTCCCGTTCCCAGTTTTTGGGAGCCGGCGCCTGCAGCGTAGGCACTCCCAAAAAATAAACATGGTACGTAGCTACTTGAGAATAGCGTTCTACACCTGCATGCCTCGACAAGATTAATACAATTGTTGCCTGTTCAATTGTCAACTGTGTTTTTCAAACATAGTTAATATATCCTAGGCCAACTAAATAACAAGGTGATTTATCTATAAAAAGATGGGAAAACTCCCAATGTGTAGGGTATGTTTAGTGGAGAATGTTCGGTGTATGTGGTTGCTAACAAGAACCTGCAGGAGATATATGAGAAGCTGACTGATATTCCAGTAAGTAAAATATTTAGAAAGAAATCTTTAATACCTATGTTAAATAAAAGCAATTTTCGTGAATTCCATTAATTTTGATAAGTAAATAATTAAAAGCAATACTGACCGGAAATTATATTATTTCGATTTTTATTTATTTTTATTATAACCATAAATGACAAATCTTATATACAATGGTGCCGATTCTCTTGTACACCGAACTAAACTAACTAAACTATCTCTAAAATTCCTTACTTTTGACTATGGCAATCTTGGAGCTATTCTGCCAAATAAATTCTCTAAATTTAAAACTTATTTAGACACAACTAAAATCGAATTTGACAACCGCGCGCCTCCACTTGGTACTTGTTTTCCCTACCCCGTGTTTTTTTTTAGAGCCAGAGAACATGCACGGCAGCCTCGACGTGTTTTTAATGGAATTTTTCAGTTTTTGTATGGAAAAAATAAAAAATAATTACCAACATGTTGAGAATTAGGGGTTTAAGGGTTTCCTAAAGGGGGTCCAAATTTTCATTATTTTTGCGATAGGACACACCCTTTTCGAGATATAAGCAAAAGAAAATAAAAAAATACAGTACCTACTGATTTTTGTAATTGAAGTCGAGGTGTTGGTTTGAATTTTAGTTCATGACATCTAATTTTATTCCACACATTTTTAATCGCGATTAAATATAGTCAGATTTAGTTAGAAGATTTTAGATATAGAACAAAATTTTAGGTTAAATCGTCAAATTCAGAATAGCATTTTCACTAAACTAATCTCAGTGCCATCTTAGTGCTGTCAAACTAAATTATAGTTAGTTGTGTCATTTAATGTCTATTTCAGAATGAGTTTGATCGTTTGACAGGACTAAACTAAATTTTAGTGATTTTTAGTTTAGTTTAGAGAATTTTGTGACAAGAGAATCGGCACCATTCTAACACTTAATTAAATTATTACAATATATTAATAGTGATCGAAGTATGCTATTTATGAGTAAAAACCAACCGACTTCCAAAAAAAACACTAAAAAAGTGAAAAATAACTTTATTTTCGGAAGTCGGTGTCTTTGCTTTTCAATTTCCGTTTTTTGCCACCGGTTGGAAGGAAGTCGGTTGGTTTTTACTCATAAATAGCATACTTCGGTTGTTTTTTTTTTTTTTGTAAAAAGTTTTTATTTTTCACTTTTTAGTTGTGGTACCTACCCCACACAAATCCGAATACCACTACCTGCTATGTAAATAACAGTGAAGAAGTCAAACAGGATATCGTCTAGATAAACTAAGCGGGAAAAATACGTAATATTGAAGCTAACTCAAAAATTACGCAAGCAAAGTTAATAAAATTTATATGGGACCACCTCGGAAGCATGACCTGAATCGATTTTGAAGATTCTTTTTTTGTATGGTACCTAATACAAAAAAAGAGTCATCAAAATCGATTCAGGTAAAAAAAAACATACAGACGAATTGAGAACCTCCTCCTTTTTGAAGAAGTCGGTTAAAAACAGAGTCTATATTTGTTTCAGTTTGTGACTGAAGACAGTAGACCGATGCTCGCTTGTTTCTTCTGCTACGTTAAACTGAAGCAATGCTGCCAATTGCAGAGAAAATGTCTGGAAGCCGAGGAGCTGTTTGCTCAGATGTTGAATGAGGGTGACGAGGTGAGTGGAGTCTTCTACAGAATATATTAAAAAATACAATAGACGTAGATATATTTAGTAACCAATTCCGCTTGACTATTCTTCAAGAGTCCTAAAAAACCCTGTAAGAAATCGACACGTGTTTCACCTCTCAAAGTGTACTTTGTGTCCAGCGCTCGGTGTGGTAACACGTCGCGTTCTGGTTTGCAATTGGTCAATCGTCATCCTGAGGATGCCTCGTTGAGAGGTGAAACACGTGTCGATTTCTTACAGGGTTTTTTAGGACTCTTGAAGAATAGTCAAGCGGAATTGGTTACTAAATATATCTACGTCTATTGTATTTTATAATGGATTTCCGCAAAGTCACTCCTGAATCAATTAACTATCTAGAATATATTAATCCTAATCCTAACTTTATTTAATATTAATATATTAATAATAATAATATTAATAATATTGAATACCTACAACTTTTTTCTTAATATCCCTCCGCAAGCTTCGTGTTTCGTCAGTCGTCGGATTTCTATCAGTTGCCCTTACAATCGACTAGGAAGTATATAGAGTTGTTAACACTGTTTTAACTTAATGTAAAAAAATGGGAAGAAGTAGTTTAAGGAAATTAGATTTACAGCTCTATATAGTTTACACGGAAATCAAAACAAAACAACAATAAAGTACTTAGTTCTGAATTCAAATTATTATACACGATAAATCTAATCATTGATGGACATAGAAACTAGCATTCGTTTGTATTCGGAAATGCGATGATTCCCGAGGAGCTATAAGATTAAAGAAAACAGTTGTACTGTACAGTAATGGTACATAGGTGGACTTGATGCTACGAGGCATTTATAATGATCTTTTACAGCGAAATCCTCCATCAAACCGAGGCCTGTTAGGGTTTTTCAGTAGCTTTGTTATAACTCCAACAGTGCACGTAAGTATAGTTGATGTTCTTTGTTCAAAGGCATACTACTCCATTAACGACTACTTAAATGATAAGAATAGTTGGTCGCTGTGATTAACTCAAGACAATGTTTATGTTCTTTCTCCAGAGTTAGCTCACCTACTGTCAGTTTATATGTGTTCATATAATTTATTTTATTTTATTTGACTGTATAGTCAATTTAATATTATTTTTATTCTCATTTATTGTTGACATAATCCACTCATTAGTGTTTTTTATATGAGTTGTATTGCAATATGTGGTTAGCTAGTGACCTCGACAATTGATCATTATTGTTCTTGCCTGAGCAACCGGCAGCAGGTTCGTCAGCTCCCTTAGATGTCACTGCTTGCGGTAGCGTCGGGGGTCGGGTTGCCTCCTTCCCTCAAATATGGCGAGGGGGGTAATGGCTGATCTTTGCGTTATGCTCGTGAACGGGTGCTGCCTGTGGTGTCTGGTCGTCTTGCTGATCTTGGTTTTGTTATTGTTATTAGTAATTAACTTTTTATTTATTTTTACGTCGATGGTCCTAGTTTATCATTTATTAACCCCCGACTGAAAAAGAGGGGTGTTATAAGTTTAACGTGTGTATCTGTGTATCTGTGTGTCTGTGTATCTGTGTATCTGTGTATCTGTGTATCTGTGTGTCTGTCTGTTCCATCGTAGCTGCCAAACGGCTGAACCGATTTTGTTTTTTTTTGTTTTGTTTGAAAGGTGACTTGATCGAGAGTGTTCTTAGCTATGATTCAAGAAAATCGGTTCAGCCGTTTGAAGATTATCAGCTGTTTTCTAGTTGATGAATGGATGTGAGCATCTTTCGCAGGTCTAATCGATTGGAAATTTAGAATTCTGTTACTTCAATGATGAATTAGAAGAATATAGTAACCTGGAACTGATGCTGCAGCATCACCTGGATGCAGGATACCCAACTCCCTCACCAACTTACAGCAGAGGTATCGTGTTTGGGCTCATTGGAAAGGTCTCAAAAAATAGGTTACAGATGGATGGTGATCAGGGTCTGATGATAGAGTAGGAAAGAGAAATGAGATTAAATTAGTAACTAGCTTCACTGTGGTAAAAGTACGTACAGCTACGCAGATTTCGGCGAGCCGCGTGTTGATCGTAGCGTTTCTACTAGTAATATAATATGAAATTTAAAAAGCTGGAAATAAAAGTTAAATTTAAAATTTAAAAAACCCCCGAAAAAAACAAAGCATTTAAAAAGTAAAAAAATAATATGTATTGGCCCTTTAAGTTTAATATAAAAGTTGTAGGTAATATTTTGATCCAAGCGTCGTCGCGTCGGGGGACGGCTAATGAAAACGCCAACATACACTAGGAATAATGAATATATGCTATTGTAGAAAGGATAGCTGCTGTTAATTTCCTATTTTCATGAGCCGTCCCCCGACGCGACGACGCTTGGATCAAAATATTACCTACAACTTTTATATTAAACTTAAAGGGCCAATACATATTATTTTATACTTTTTAAATGCTTTGTTTTTGTCGGGGGTTTTTTAAATTTTAAATTTAACTTTTATTTCCAGCTTTTTAAATTTCATATTATATTACTAGTAGAAACGCTACGATCAACACGCGGCTCGCCGAAATCTGCGTAGCTGTACGTACTTTTACTACAGTAAAGCTAGTTACTAATTTAGTCTCATTTCTCTTTCCTACTCCATCATCAGACCCTCATCACCATCCATCTGTAACCTATTTTTTGAGGCCTTTCCAATGAGCCCAAACACGATACCTCTGCTGTAAGTTGGTGAGGGAGTTGGGTATCCTGCATCCAGGTGATGCTGCAGCATCAGTTCCAGGTTACTATATTCTTCTAATATCATTGAAGTAACAGAATTCTAAATTTCCAATCGATTAGACCTGCGAAAGATGCTCACATCCATTCATCAACTAGAAAAGAGCTGATAATCTTCAAACGGCTGAACCGATTTTCTTGAATCATAGCTAAGAACACTCTCGATCAAGTCACCTTTCAAACAAAACAAAAAAAAACAAAATCGGTTCAGCCGTTTGGCAGCTACGATGGAACAGACAGACACACAGATACACAGATACACAGATACACAGATACACAGACACACAGATACACAGATACACACGTTAAACTTATAACACCCCTCTTTTTCAGTCGGGGGTTAACTTCTAGTTATAGCTATAAATAGCTATATGTAAGCGGGCACGCCCTTTGTGCCTGGAGGCTTTTATTTAGATATTATTTTATGTTTACATTTACTTTTTATTTCTGCTTGAGTACCTACTTACAGTTCTCGAAATTTTTTTGGTTGGTATAATGGCGTGTGCTACCTGACATATGGCTAATAATTAGATTAATGTTTTTTTTTTTTTTGTTCTCTCATATGAATGATTTTGCATACTATTATATTGAATCATTTTTTTTCTAACTAAATAGACAGCTGTGCTGCTGGGGAGTTTGTTGCGCCACTTCTTCTTCCCAGCTAAAGCACTAGGAAGTGGTGAAGGGTGGGCGTTTTGGGGGATTTTGATTTGATGAATTTCAAGCAGAAAGCCATGAAATCAAAGAAGAATTACCAGCTGTTTGTGAGGAACTAGATTATATTATTGACCCAAAGGAGGAACGTCAAAGTGTTTTTTTTTTTTTTTCGCCCATACCTAAAAAATGTTAATGTCTTTATTAATAAAAATAATAAAACCGCCGTTAACAACATATGGTAAAATGAGAACACCTCCTTTTTTTTCATCGGTTAAAAATCCTAACTAAAATTTTATAAATGCGAAAGTGAGTTTGTTTGTTACGCTTTCACGTCAAACGGGTCTGAACGGATAGGGATGAATTTTTTTATCCCCATATTCCCACGGGATCGCGACTTATGCGGGTGAAACCGCGCGGCGCAGCTAGTTAATTAATAAAGTTCTCACTAAAAAAAATACTTTGTTTATTTGCAGCGCTAGAACTGGAATATCGAGAATATAGAATATCTAGATAGTCTTATAGATCAAGAAGATATGGTACCAGAGAATTCTGAATTAGAAGATAGACCGCTACATCAATCTGAATTAGAAGTTATACCATCACACCAATCTGAATCTGATTCATTAATTCATTCAGAATGGTGTGATGGTATATTTTTTAAACCAGATATTCCTTTGATGAAGTTTAAAGCAGAAGTGGCAAGACAACAAGAAGTATCTAAGAAAAAGAGCAAAGAATAAGGAAAGTAAGTATAATTTTATAGTGGTTGTTTCGAGAACTAATGTTAAAAGATACTTTCACCTATAAACTGTGTTCGCGATTGAGTTGCCAAACATGTAAACAAATAGAGGGTGTTAGGGTAAATACAGGTATCCTTGAAACCAGTGGTTTGGTGTCATTTATAGAACGTAAAATCAATGGCAAATTACTTTTTTTAGTTACTTTTTGCCACTAGAGTATTTCACCCTTTCACCTATGCTCTAGGGCAACGAACTTGTGTCTCAACCCTGGCGGGTGTGACGTGACCTGACCGGCCGTGAGCGCGACCCCTCTCTCAGTCAGTCAGCTGTTTCGCTAGAGAGCACGGTGTCGCATAGAAACTATTTTTTTTTTTTTAATGAAAACAACGTTTTTTTTTTGTTGTTACTCGGTAATTTATTTTTATAATATATTTAAGTCAACTACCCATGGTTTGAATGACAAGAGTGCTTACCCTTACACCCTGTATGTGTTTGTACAAAAACAACTTTTAAAGTTCATTACCCGACTACGGCGAAGAAAAAAGGAGTGTTATGATTTTGACCGGTATGTATGTATGTATGTTCATCTGTTCCCTCCTATCTTCTAAACCACTCATCACAATTTGACAAATGAGGTAGAAGCGTCTTGATTGTCCGCTGGTTATAGGCTATGTGACGTCCCATTAAATAAAAAATGGCGCCTTCTAGAGGACATAAAGTCAGGAACTTAAAAACAAAGTTTGTTTAATCGTACCATGTTGGGTATCAAATGAAAGTTTCAAAAATATATATATTATAACCCCAAAAGAATAAAAACGTATCTAATAAAAACTAAAACTCAACTACGACTAAAAAGGTATAAACAAGAGACCACAGACAGACAAATTAAAAATCCGGAGTCACACGTGTTAGAGCATAAATCTAACAGATTACGTGTGACGCCGGATTTTTAATTTGTCTGTCTGTGGGGTCCTGTTTATACCTTTTGACGTGACAACGTCTTATAAATTGGTTTGCCGGGTGACACTTCAAGAAACTGCGTTACGCTCCGCTCACGTTATGCGCTCACAATGAGAGCGAGTGAGAGGCACGCGTCCCTTCCACTCGGGCATGGTTAGCCCGCCTAAGAGCGAGAGAGACAGACATAAAAAGTGAAAGGCACGCGTCCCTTCCACTCGAGCACAGTTAGCCCGCCTAAGAGCGAGAGAGAGAGAGTGAGAGAGATAGGCATACACACCGGTCTACTATACGAATGAATATTCACATTAAAATTATTTTACCACTCAAAGTCGTTGTCACGTAAAACTTTCGCCCGTATACCGACTTTACAGGCAACCAATTTTTTTAGTCGTAGTTGGGTTTTAGTTATAATATTTTTTTTTTTTTGCCCTACACCTTAAATTATTCTGCAATTTGCAGTTCCGTGTCAGGTTGTATCTTGATTAAAATATGATTCGCGACCGTAACAAATATGGCTTTACAGAATTATAATCATTAGAATCAATAGGTACAATTTGTCTTACTAATTTGACATTTCAAGTGATTGTTGTTTGTTAGGGTTCCGTAATCAACAAGGAACCCTTATAGTTTCGCCATGTCCATCTATCTGTCTGTTCGCGGATTAGAGACTCTTTAAACTAGAAAGCTGTAATTTGGCATGGGTATACATATTAATCACGCCGACAGTGATAAAATAAAATCACGAAAAAATATTTTTTAGGTTACCTCCCCTCCACGTCAAGTGGGGATGTTTTTTTTTTCTCGTCTATCCCATGGCGTGGGGTGTCATTGGAAGGTTGTTCAAAAATATTGTGAGTGTGTTAAACTATTTTTGAATTCAGAGATCCGTTTGCGAAATATTAAGCTTTAAAGTAATTTTTGTTAGAGTCAAGTTCCCCCCCCCCCTGCCAGCTAAATGTTGGTTATGGATATGTAAAAGAATTCATGGCAGTAGTATTTATAACGAAAGCTATCACAGCTATCTAAGTAGGATCTACGAGTTAACGAGTAATAATCGACCAACTTACATTTGCAGGTGCTAAAACACTTGTTGGTGTCGATTTCCAGTCTATTTTACATGGAGCGACTGCCTATCTGACCACCACAACCTACTAACATAATACCCCTGGGAATGACAGGTTGCTAGACATTTGGGCGTCTGACAAAAAAAAACTTACACTTAGGTGCCATATTTATTATCACAGGGGCAACAGTCACGAAGAAACTGCGATCAGCGAAACTAGAAGATACAGCTACAGCCGAGGAAAAGAATAAGCAACCATCATACTCCAACTTGATCCGGACAGTTGGGAGTCGAGCGGCCAAATATGTAGAGCCTGTCACTACTGCAAATACTACGGTTACTAACTGTAACTTATACGATAGTAAAGAAAAACTAAACGAACCAAATATTACAGAAGTAACAAATAATTTAATTACTGCTATAGACACGAATGTTCCAAGAAATAGTGACAAAGATAATTGGATGCGTAAAATAGGGAAAAACACAGGCATTTGTGATAAAAAAAAAAAATTTTAGTTCCTTACTTTATGTCCTCTATAGGGCGCCATTTTTAATTTAATGTGACGTCACATAACCTATAACCAGCGGACGATAGACGCTTCCAACGATACCTCATTTTTCAAATTGTCATTAGTCGTTTACAAGATATGAGGGAACAGATGAACATACATACATACCGGTCAAAATCATAACCCTCCTATTTTCTTCGCCGTAGTCGGGTAATAAATAGACTTCAAACTTTTTATGATGAAAAGCATTTCAAATGTGATGTATGTTCTCGAGCATTTACAACAAGGTAAGGTAATTTAAAACGACACATTATTCACATTAATACCATACACACGGGTGAACCTAAACCTAGACATATTCGAACACACTCTGGTGAAAAGCCTTACAAATGCGATGTATGTCAGCGTAAATTTGCTCACAGAAATTCTTGGAAGAATCATATTCGAACATACATAGGTGAAAACCCCTACAAATGTGATGTATGTCAGCGTAGTTTTGGTCAAAAATATTTATTGAACTGTCATATTCTAACACACACACAGGTAAATATCCTTACAAATGTGATAGATGTCACCGTTTTTTTATCCTAAAAAGCAATTTGACTAAACATATTCTAACTCACACTGGTGAAAAACCTTACAAATGTGACATATGTCAGCATAGTTTTATAAAAACATATAATTTGAAAAATCATGTTCAAACACACACAGGAGAAAAACCTTACAAATGTAATGTATGCCAGCGTAGTTTTGCTGTTAAATAATATTTAACAAACCATACTCGTAATCACATTAGTGAAAAACCTTACAAATGTGATATATGTCAGCATAGTTTTCTGAGAAAATCTATTTTGAAAAATCATATTCGAACACACACTGGTGAAAAACCTTACAAATGTAATGTATGCCAGCGTAGTTTTGCTGTTAAATAATATTTAACAAACCATACTCGTAATCACATTAGTGAAAAACCTTACAAATGTGATATATGTCAGCATAGTTTTCTGAGAAAATCTATTTTGAAAAATCATATTCGAACACACACTGGTGAAAAACCTTACAAATGTGATTTATGTCAGCATAGTTTTCTGAGAAAATCTATTTTGAAAAATCATATTCGAACACACACTGGTGAAAAACCTTACAAATGTGATTTATGTCAGCATAGTTTTCTGAGAAAATCTATTTTGAAAAATCATATTCGAACACACACTGGTGAAAAACCTTACAAATGTGATTTATGTCAGCGGAGATTTGCTCAAAAAACAAATTTGGAATAATATCATAATCGAACTCATACGTAAGTAACGTAAGTGCATTTTTAGATAGAAGTAAGTTGAGTTTTAGATAGAAGTAAGTAAGAAGTAGGTAATTTGTTTAAATATGTATTGTTATACAGAATTATAATAATTAGAAACAAGGTAGGTATATCTCTTCGTCATGCGTTCTTCAAAAGACTTCTATTTTTTTACTTGTAGAGTTACAAAGCTTTGGTCCGTTTTCAATTGGATTGAATTCGCAGGAGGTACCCATTTGGAGTCCCATTTTTGATATTTATAGGTATAAAAAACCGGCCAAGTGCGAGTCGGACTCGTGCACGAAGGTTTCCGTACCATTATCTATAAAAACGGCAAAAAAATCACGTTTGATGTATGGGAGCCCCTTAAATATTTATTTTATTCTGGTTTTTTAGTATTTTTGGTTATAGCGGCAACAGAAATGCATCATCTGTGAAAATTTCAACTGTCTAACTATCACGGCTCATGAGACAACCTGGTGGGTGACAGACGGACGGACAGCGGAGCCATAGTAATAGGGTCCCTTTTTACCCTTTGGGTACGGAACGCAATAAAATAATGGAAATGTTAAAAAACTGCGCAATAAACTTCAAAGCTTGCATGGAGTCAGCAAGACGCAGCCTACTGACGACCCTAATAATTCATCGCCTGTGTAACGGTGCTCTTACATGAGCCACTAATTTTTACACGACTGCCCAAAAAGGAGTGTAATGTTTTCAGAGTTCTTGTATGTATGTATGTATGTGAGTTTCTGTATTCCACCATAACTTTAAAATGCCTGAACGGATTCGGATGTATGGAGTATCGTTAAAATCCTTACATTATCCCGAGTGATATAGGCCATGTTTTTTTTTTTTAAAATCAATATGGCGGCAGTATGGCTACATTTTCAAATGTGAAAAAAAAAAAAAAACTTCCATCATTTACAATTTGGGTATCTAATTGAAGGCCTTGATGAGCACATTCCAAAACTATATAATTTATTGGCATACTTTTTAAATAGGTAGGGTGTAAGTACATGCAAAAAAAAAAAAACATCTTTGGCTGCAAACGATTTAATCAGACTTTAGTTGAGTTATTATTAGAATTATTTCATCATCACACAGTATACTTATTAAAACTTGTCTTTTAGCAGGGCGTCCAATTTTTTTTTTTTTTTTTATTGCTGTCAATGGAGCCATACTGCCGCCTTATTGTTTTTTTAATATTTTGAAATACTAACAGCGTATGTCACTCGTGATGACGTAGGGATTCTAATGATACCCCATACATCCAAATCCGTTCAGGCATTCAAAAGTTATGGTGGAGAAACTCACATAGGTACTTACATACATACATATATGCTGTACATATATACATATAGCTGGCAGTATCATCACAACGGTAATGTTTTCCCACTGTTTGTCTTATTTGTTTTAATATGTTCATGTAGTTATGTGTATTTATTTGTTCTTATATTTATACATTTATATATTTTTAGGTTTATTATTAGGTCTTTACCTATGAAATTGCCGTTCTGCAGTACTGGCCATTTCAAATCAAAATAATTTTTGTTTGACTAAGAATTCTAATTTCAAATTAATTTTATTTTAAAAACATAGATTTTTTTTTCCAAAAGTAGTCATTTCTTTATTGATTAGTGTTACATTTTCATCGCATTTCAATCTTTTTCGTCATCATGGATACGTTAAAAATTCGTGTAATTATGGAATATGAGTACCGTCGTGGCAGCAACGCGGCACAAGCGGCACGCAACATCAACGACGTTTACGGAGCTAACACTACAAACCAACGCACCACCTGTTATTGGTTTGCTCGCTTCCGTTCTGGAAATTTCGACCTGAAAAATGAACCTCGCGCTCGTCCGAAGACTTTGGTCGACAATGACGAATTAAAGGCGATTGTGGAAGCTGATGATACACAATCTACGGCTGAATTAGCAGCAGCTTTCGACGTTAGCGTCAAAACAATATTGGTCCATTTGCGTCAAATTGGCAAGGTAAAAAAGCTTGACAAATGGGTGCCCCACGAACTCAATGATCGCCAGCGCGAAGTACGCGTCGAGACGTGCCTTGCACTGCTCAACAGACACACAAATGAAGGAATTTTGAACCGCATTGTTACCTGCGATGAAAAATGGATTCTGTTTGATAACCGCAAGCGCTCAGCAAGTTGGTTGGATCCTGGTTCAGCACCTAAACAATGCCCTAAACGAAAACTTACCCCTAGAAAAGTGATGGTCACTATTTGGTGGTCTAGCGCCGGTGTGATTCATCACAGCTTCTTACCAAACGGGGTGAGCATTACTGCAGATGTGTACTATGAAGAACTGAACACAATGATGGAGAAGCTGGCGTATCTCCAACCAGCATTGGTCAATCGCTCGTCTCCGCTGCTCCTGCACGACAACGCGCGACCTCATACTGCACAGCAGACGGTCTCCAAGTTGCAAGAACTGGGGTTGGAAGCTCTCCGTCATCCGCCCTACTCACCAGACCTTGCGCCTACAGACTACTACTTTTTCCAGAATTTGGATAACTTCTTGGCGGGAAAAAAATTCAATACCCGAGAGGCAGTACAAAATGCCTTTGAAGAATTTGTTGCCTCCCGTCCAGCTGATTTCTTTAAGAAGGGCATCAATAAACTGCCACTGCGATGGCAAAGATGCATTGATTGCATGGGTGATTACTTCGATTAATACAAATAAAAAATTCATGAAAAAAATTCGTTTAAATTTTTTCATACAAAACGGCAATTTCATAGGTAAAGACCTATTATATTATATATATATACTAGCTGCGCCCCGCGGTTTCACCAGCGTTAGTCTCGATCCCGTGGGAATATCGGGATAAAAAGTATCCTATGTGTTATTCCAGGTTATAAACTATCTGTTTGCCAAATTTCATCCAAATCCATTCAGCCGTTTTTGCGTGATTGAGTAACAAACATCCAAACACACGAACTTTCACATTTATAATATTAGTAGGAAGTAGGATAGTAGGATATACATATATTATATATATAGTTTTAACAGGTTCACGTATTTAAATAAATATTTATTCCACAACTTTAGCTATTGCACCTTTAGGGGTATGAGGAACAGGGAGTAAAGTTCACACATACTCCATAGAAAAGGGAGGATCCTCCGACCAGATGGGTGTTGTGTCTGGCGGGCAACTGCCCAACGATAGATATTGGGTTCTTGTATATAATTATGTCCACTGCACGGTAAACTTTAACTCCGCGATGCAGGATTTATGTGACGTCTGTCTGACGTCAGGTCTTTGATGCGTAGTTCGCATGTGGCGATGCACGATGTAGATACCGCCACACACCTACCACTGTTTGTCTCTGCATCACCCAAAGGTTTACGGGTAGAAAATGCCTCAGGCATTAAGTCCGCCTCTGTATATTTGTGTGCTTGAAGTATTAAATAAATAAATAATTTTATAAACCCTGAAAACATTATACTCCTTTTTGGGCAGTCGTGTAAAAAAAGGCTGGAGTCCACCTATTTCTGTCATTGCCATGTCTCTATGTATGTATATGTCTTAACATTTTAAATTAGTACAGTAAATTATTCGTTTCTCACTTTTTATACGATTCTCTCTTTTCTAAATGTTACCGCGATCTGAATTCAAATTTCAACCTGATCTGATCTGCAAATTGCAAAAAACGTAAGAAACTTTGAATACCGCGGGCCACCTTAGCGCATCACTCTTTGGTCTCTAGTTTTCTCATGCTGGGGCCACACTAACGGTAAACGTAAATTTCCATCATCGCCAGAAACAACGCGGTAATTATTCCGATAGATAATAAAAAAATTCAGTACTGTTGTTTGTAACTGAAGTCGAGGTGTTGGTTTGAATTTCAGTTCATGACATCTAATTTTATTCCACACATTTTTAATCGCGATTAAATATAGTCAGATTTAGTTAGAGGATTTTAGATATAGGACAAAATTTTAGGTTAAATCGTCAAATTCAGAATAGCATTTTCACTAATCTCAATGCCATCTTAGTGCTGTCAAACTAAATTATAGTTAAGTTGTGTCATTTAAAGTCTATTTCAGAATGAGTTCGGCACCATTATTCTATGTATTTATCTGTGGTTACTGGTGAGTCCCAGTATTATATAGTGCTCTGTGGTTAGTCCTGTCAGAATAATCGATGAATATTTCGTGTTTTTGTTTGAGTGCATTTTTCCAATGCAAAATACAAAGTGAAACTTGATACTTACGAATTGATAAAGTGTAGTCTTTTCATAGTAATTAATTAGGATTGCGAATTTGATTTTTTGATTACTTAAGTAGACGTTGATACAAAGTTATCGCGAGATTTTTAGCTTGGTCAGTGGCTTTATAAATATTTCAATCATCATAACATCTCATGGGGATGGTAGAGTGTGAAAGCAATGAAAAGTAAAAAAAGAAAAGAACTATAATAGTTTTTTGATATGACCAAAGATTATACGAACTACTTAAGGGAATAACTAAGAAGAGCACGCATCACTTTCTGACTGCAGTTCCCTTGAATTTTGACCTCTTCGCCGCTGCGTTCGGTCGACCGGTCTTTCTCCGGCTGAGGGGTGATCTGCTCCGCCGTCGGGTCGCTGCTGCACACGATACCAACAAAACTCCGCCCCTAAGACGACCCACTTAAAATCATAAATTACAAGAAGAAGTAGTTGCAACAATAATTTAAATTCATCAGTATTTCGCAAATATAAATGGTAATTCTGTAAAAAGATGGAAAAACTGTCAATGTGTAGGATATGTTTAGTGGAGAATGTCCGCATGCATGAAGTTGCCAACAAGAACCTGCAGGAACTCTATGAGAAGCTGACTGATTATGCAGTAAGTTGACTATTTATTTACCTACCCTGACTTACAGCTACAGATAATACTATAGGATGACCGAGACCGCTGTTCCGCACCTTGAATGCGTCCCCCCCCCCCCGCGTCACCGCTTCCCCTACTACGCCGCGCGGAGTGATCGGATCATTGAAGAATGACCGGCCTGCCCCCCTGTCTCGCCACGCAAATACCTATACTCCATTTGAAATAAGATAAGACACAGATTAAACCAACCTTTTTACAGTCCGTTCAACCGATTCTGACTTCTATACCGTAGGCATAAAGATGGCATTAAAAGCAAAATAGATTACACAATACCAACTCTACTTCAGTTGCCATTTGTCATACCACCAACGCAAATAGAAGTCAAAGTCGGTTGAACGGACTGTAAAAAAAGCTTATTTAAATTTCTAATCTTATTTCAAATGGTGACATCAGTGTTGTGCCTTGGTAACATCAGTGTTGTATCATTTGTTTTATTATGGAATGGCTATGTCTATTACAAAGGAATGAGACCACTTTTTTTTTTTGAGTGTCTGACTTCATCAAATGACTTCTCCCGCTCTGGGCGGAGCCGGAGGGCATGTCAGACTTTTACTGACTAAAACCCAGCCGTGTTCCTTCAGTTGCCTGTTGCCAAGGGTCCCGGTATCCCTTTCGGACTTTCACGCAAGCCTGGCAGGTATTTGTCCTAGTGGACACCGTTATGAAGCGACTGACATAATTTTGTTTTCTTTGCTGTACAAACAAAATGCCTAAGTAGTATAAAAGTATAATTTGTTGCAGTTTGTGACTGAAGACAGTAGACCGATGCTCGCTTGTTTCTTCTGCTACGCTAAACTGAAGCAATGCCATCAATTGCAGAGAAAATGTCTGGAAGCCGAGGAGCTGTTTGCTCAGATGTTGAAGAAGGATTACAAGGTAAGCGATTGTTCTATAGACTATATTAATAACTTGTAATATTAGTCAAATGCGTAAATGACTTTCCTCTATTATTATCAAAATATAAATGAATATCTTACCTTACATTTTTATTTATTTACAGTTCTTGTACAGTACAACTTTTTTCATAATGCCCCTTGCCAAACTTCGTGTTTCGTCAGTCGTCGGATTTCTATCAGTTGCCCTTTGCACTTGGTGCATACCGGACACTCTCAATCGACTAGGTAGTATATAGAGTTGTTAATACTGTTTAAACTTAATGTGAAAAAATGGGAAGAAATAATTTAAGGAAAATAGTTTTAGAGCTCTATATAGTTCCCACGGAAATCAAAACAAAACAACAATAAAGAATTCAAATTATTATATGCGATAAATCTAATAATTGATGGACATAGAAATTAGTATTCGTTTGTATTCGTGAATGCGATGATTCCCGAGGGACATTATGAAAATAGTTATACTAGGCAGTAATGGTATGGACTTGATACCACGAGGCATTTATTATCATCTTTTACAGCCAAATCCTCCGTTAAACCGAGGTCTGTTAGAGTTTTCCAGCGGATTAGTAATAACTCAAACAGCGCACTTAAGTATACTTGATGAATTTCAAATAGAAATAAATATCAAAGAAGAATTACCAGACGTTTGTGAGGGACAAGACGATATTATTGTGCCTAAAGAGGAACCTCTAAGTGATGGTAAGTTCTTTGTTTTTAATTTAATGTACTAAATTTTTTTTAGTAACCCTTTTAGTCCCGGCAAGTATAATCATGGTTAAAGTATTAAAGAATTTTCGGACTATCAATCTCTTAGCCTTTTCCCATGTTGGGTTGGCTTCCAGTCTAACCGGATGAAGCTGAATATTTTACATGGAGTGACTTTTCTGACCTCTAATCTTTTTTTTTAATTCATCAAAAAAACTACCTACTAATTGAAGTGTCTATTTGTACCTATACTCCATTTGAAATAAGATTAGAAATTTAAACAAACCTTTTTACAGTCCGTTCAACCGATTTTGACTTCTATACCACAGGCATAAGGATGGCATTAAAAGCAAAAAAAGTTACACAATACCAACTGTCTACTGCAGCTGCCATTTGTCATGCCATCAACGCAATAGTATAGTCAAAATCGGTTGAACGAACTGTAAAAAAGGCTTATTTAAATTTCTAATCTTATTTCAAATGGTGACATCAGTGTTGTGCCTTGGTAACATCAGTGTTGTTTCATTTGTTTTATTATGGAATGGCAATGTCTATTACAAAGGAATGAGACGTGATGAAGTATACATAATGTCAAAATATCAACATTTTTGTCTGTTCCGGTTAATCTCCGAAACAGCTGGACCGATTTTGACAGGACTTTCTTCACTGGCAGCTGACGTTATATGAGTAACTTAGGCTACTTTTATTTTAGACGAAGAATTAGGACCCATGCGGGCAGCAACTAGTTAATTAATCAATTTCTGAAGAAAAAAAAAAACTTTCTGTTTATTTACAGATCAAGAAGATATGATACCAGACTATTCTGACTCAGAAGGTTTACCACCAAACCCTTTTGATTCAGAACACTATATTATTATACCTTCGATGGAGGTTAAAACAGAAGTGGAAAGAGTACAAGAAGTATCTATGAAGAAACGAAGAGCCGAGAATATGGAAAGTAAGTATTATTTTGTTAGTTAAGAGGGATGCGCTAAGGTAGCGCGCGAAATTCAAATTTTCTTACGTTTTTTGCAATTTGCTGGTCAGCATCAGGTTGTGATGTGAACAAACATGGATTTACAGAATTATAATCTTTAGAATTAGCAATACAACTCCTTAAGTTCATGAAAATGACTATTTCATGAATTCGTCGTCCAATGCACTTTCATGATCTTAGAGAGTTGTATTGGTGATTCTAATGTTTATAATTCTGTAAATCCATATTTTTTACGGTCGCAAATAATATTTAGATCAACATACAACCTGATACTGACCTGCAAATTGCAAAAAAATTGAATTTCACGGGCCACCTTAGCGCATTGCCCTTAATACTGGTGGGAGCAGTTCCCCTAGCGGCTGTTTGCGGAACTAACAATAAAAAAATAAGGGAGTGCCTCCGCTGCCGGCGCGGCACCGGCTCCCAGAAATAACGCCATTGGGAATCGGCAGTGACATCACTGCCGGAGTGCCGGCAGCCGAGATTAAAAACAGTTGCTGCCGGCATTGCCCGCTTCCATTATGGACACCGGCGAGCGGCGGATGGAAACCCTTCCAGTATTCAGAACCCCAACTAACTAAGCCTAACTAAAATATTTTTTTCTGTATACCTACTCTAGTCGTTTTTGGTCGTAGGGGGTCACAGTTCTAACCTAACCTAGCCTTTTTTTGCGAATAAAAATATTTAACTAGTTCTGCTCCGGGCACTACTCGAATATGGGAATGATTAATAAATATGGGAAAAAAATATGATATAATACATGTTTTTTTAATTATTACGCTTTTCCACCCCGCCTATCTACTCCATATGCCAAATTGACAACCAAAGTCAGCGCCGGCAGGTAATTCAGCAAGAGGCGACGGCAGCGGATGCACTACAAAAAAAATTTCTTAGTCGGTAAAAAAAAATAACTTCAAAAGATTCAATCCCAGCCTCTTTTCCAACTATGCTGGGGTAAGCTTCAAGTCTGTTTAACATGGAGCGACTGCGACTACCTATCTGACCTTCACAACCCAGTAACTGGGTAACACAATACCCCTTGGTAAGACTGGTTGTTAGAAAGAAAGAAAATACATTTATTTAGACGTTTTGATGTTAGACTTTCGGAAAGAACGTTAAGCTGTTGGTCCCGGCTTTCATTCGTGAATCTTTAACAGTCGTTACGGGTCGTCAGAAGCCCGACAGCCTGACGAGTCTTACCAGATAGGCAGACGCTCCATGTAAAATACTGGTATTCAGCTGCATCCGTTTAGACTAGAAGCCGACCCCAACATAGTTGGGAAAAGGCTGGGCAGATTGGAATGATGTTCACTTACCATATTATGACAGGGGCAACGGTCGCCAAGAAACTGCGATCAGCGAAACTAGAAGATACAGCTACAGCCGAGGAAAAGAATAAACAACCATCAGACTCCAACTTGATCCGGACAGTTGGGAGTCGAGCGGCCAAATATGTAGAGCCTGTCACTACTGCAAATACTACAGTTACTAACTGTAAATTGTACGATAGTAAAGAAAAACTAAACGAACCAAATATTACAGAAGTGACAAATAATTTAAGTACTGCTATAGACACGAATGTTCCAATAAATAGTGACAAAGAGAAAGACAAATGGAATAACAAAGGCATTAAAAGTGACAATGTAAATACAGATCAAAGTTCATGTATAGAAAAGCCTTTTAAATGTGATATATGTCCAAGAGGATTCACAAAAAACTATCTATTAAAACGACACGTTAACTACAGTCACACTGATGACAAACCGTACGAATGTGATGTATGTCAGCGGGCTTTTACACGACAAAGTAGTTTGAACGTTCATGTTCGTCAACACACAGGTGAAAAACCTTACAAATGTGATATATGTCAGCGTACTTTTGGTCACAGAAGTTCTTTTAGTTTTCATGTTCGAAATCACAAAGGTGAAAAACCTTACAAATGTGATGTTTGTCAGCAAAGTTTTGCTCACAAAAATTATTATAACATTCATGTTCGAAGACACACAGGTGAAAAACCCTTCAAATGTGATATATGTCAGCGTAATTTTACTCAACGAAGATCTTTGACTGCTCATATTCGAACACACACAGGTGAAAAACCTTACAAATGTGATGTATGTCAGCGTAGTTTTGGTCATAAAAATACTTTAGACGTTCATATTCGACAACACACAGGTGAAAAACCTTACACATGTGATATTTGTAAGGAAAGTTTTGCGCACAAAGGTTATTTGATCGTTCATATTCTAAGACATACAGGTGAAAAACCCTTCAAATGTGATATATGTCAGCGTAGGTTTACTCAACAAAAAACGTTGACTTATCATAATATAACACACACAGGTGAAAAACCTTACAAATGTGATGTATGTCAACGGAGTTTTGCTCATAAAAGCTCTCTAGCTCGTCATCAGGATCGTACACATACCCGTGAAAAAACTTAACAAATGTGATGCATGTCAACGTACTTTTGCTGTAATCATTTTGGTTTATCATATTGGAACACACACCGGTGAAAAGGTCTTCATATTCCTAAATATGGTGTCATGATGGGTGTCATCAGTTTTAATCATAAAAGTAATTTGGTTAACATATTTATATAGTACGCCTTGTTGAAAAACCTTATGGTACTTGTTGAAAGGCTTACACTGTCCTCCCATACCTATTAACACTGTAATTTGAAAATATTGTAAAAGCCAATTATTTTTAAAAGAGTAACCGTGGAGTTTCTTGCCGGCTCTTCTCCATAGGAAACGACCAATTGGAACCGTGCACCTAGCTTCTGACGTTTCATAAGTGCCCATGTAGGTTTATGTGAAAGATTTTTTACTTAAAAGTTGATGTATGTCAGCGTAGTTTTTCTCAAATTAATTCTTGGTTTCCTATTTTTATACAGTCTGTTGAGAAACCTTAAAAAAGTAAAGTTTGTCACTGTAGTTATACTGTAAAGAGTGTTTTATTTTAACAAATAAAAAACTTATTCGTAAACACATTCATTAAAAAGTGAAAACCATTCTCAATATAACACACCCATACCCCACATCCTATAAAAGCGATCGACGTTTATGAGCGCGACGATCGCGTGTTTGAGCTAGTTTTACGAAAAACAACTGTAAGGCCTTCACATAAGGTTCAGTTTGCGCTACAACTTATATTTTTTTATGACTTATTCAACGGTACTAGTCAGTCTAAAATCAACTTTATTTACACTCTCATAAAGTTGAGGTTGGTTTATGTGGAAATAACATCATTATTGGAAACAAGGATTTAAGGTTGATGCGCTAGGGTGGCCGCGAAATTAAAATTTTCTTACGTTTTTTGCAATTTGCAGGTCAGTATCAGGTTGTATGTTAATATAAATATTATTAGCGGCCGTAACAAATATGGATTTACAGAATTATAAACATTATAATCAACAATACAACTCTCTCAAGTTCATGGAAGTGCATTGAATGAAAATTTCATGAAATCGTCAGTCAATACACTTACATGTATTGACTGAATTTCAATATTTAGATCAACATACAACCTGATACTGACCTGCAAATTGCAAAAAACGTAAGAAAATTTGAATTTCGGGGCTACCCTAGCGCATCCACCTTAAATAGTCTATATCTATACATATAATAAATCTGTAGACGAGGCGTTTCTGTACAAAGAAAAAACAAAAAAAAAAAGTAGGTGGAGTGTTCAAGAATAACCAACAGATGCCATTTCTATCATTTTTGGAATTTTTGTCTGTTTGTCTGTTTTTCTGTTAGTTTGTTTGATTGTTCCAGTATCACGTAAAAAGTACCAAATCAATATGGTTAACGTATACACTCAAATATTGTATGTAACTCGATGTTTCATTTAGTCTTTGTTTCATCGCAATCGCTTCAAAATATCAAAAGATATAAGAGTTTAAAGTATTCAAGAAGGAATTTTCATTACGTACGTAATGTAGATACACGTAACGACATCTATTGTATATCTAGCGTAAAATCAGGTAGGTTTGTGAGAACGTGTGTAACACACGATCATAATCATCATAAAACAACAGTTGTTTTATGATGATTATGTTCACATACTTCGCGCGGAAACATAACGCGATACATTGTGGATTTACCCAATCTAAAGTTTGGTTAATTCAAGTTTTCCAAATCCATTGTTTGGTAGTAGTGCCATAGGTGGCGCTATCTATCTTTTAAATCATGATACAAATTAATCATGAAAAAATGGTGATAAATGTTAATTTCTTAAAAATTGTTAAAAAAAAACATCGAGCAAAAAGTGAGTAATTAAGGCACGAATGCGCTTACTAAATTAACAGGACTGCATTAATTACTCACTTTAGCAAGGTACGTAATCTACTTTTCTTTCAACTACCAATGTACCTGCCGCGATAAAATATACCTGCTCAAGGATAACTCAACTCAATCCAAATCAAGTTAGGTCAAGTCAGGTCAAGTCAAGTCAAGTCGGGTTAAGTCAGTCATGGAACCCTAAAAACAGTATTTTCTACATAGCTTACAGAGTGATCGAACGTTTTCCCCATATATTTTGACAGTATCACTTCGTGCTCGATAGATGGCGTTGTTCATTTAACGTCATTTTCTGAATCGCGGTGTTAAGAGTCTCCGTAGAAGAATGACTTTCGCCGAATTCATAATTAATTTGCTTATTTTGAATTGCACACATAATCCATACTAATCGATGCTTATATAAGTTATAAATTCGATAGTATCTCTGTCTGTCTGTCCGTCTGTAATTCTGTATGTTACCTTTTCACGCCTGATCCACTGAACGCCGTTCAGTGAACGGATCTCGATAAAATTTGGTAAAGAGATAGATGGCATGCCGGGGAAGAACATAGGCAATTATTTTCTCAAAACAAATTTAAGGGGCAGGGGGGGGGGATATAGGGGATGAAAGTTTTTATGGGAAACCTATCATTTTTAGAGTTCCGTAGTCAACAAGGAAGCTTTATAGTTTCGCCATGTCCGTCTGTCTGTCTGTCTGTCCGCGGCTTGGCTCAAAAACTTTTAATAGACCAACTCACATGTGCAGTTGCAAAAACCCAATCATTCTGTATGCGAGAACAAGTTTTTTAACTACAATGTTAACACTTTGAGGGACAGTAAACGCCCATAGACGTAATAACAATAAAACTTTGCGAAAGTTTGTTTGATAAATTAATTCATCCCAACTACGGAACCCTTCATTGTGCATGGTTCGACACGCACTTGGCCGGTTTTTTTTTAAGTTAGGGCTGTGAAAATTTATGCTTTTTGTAACTAATAAAGAGTTACGTTTTTCTAAAATTATCCCTCATGAGGGTAAAAACCCTTCTTTACCCTCTTGATTTTAAAATTCACATGTAAGTACTTATTATTGACATATTTGCGTGACTCTCTTCAAGAGCGTTAAGGGATTGAGAATATAGTCATAGTCCGTATCTTGAGAATCTTTCCACTCAATCAAAAGTTATTACCTACTACTTGGCTCTTGGCTTGGAACGAAGAGTTTGAGTTTACCAGTGAGTACTTACTCGATAGATGGCGTTGTGCAAATGATGCGATTTTCTTAAGGGGTATGCGCCGGTAGCTCGCGAAATTCATTTTTTGAGTTTTTTGCATTTTGCAAGTCAGTGTCAGGCAGGTTGTATGTTGAAACGAAATGAAATGAAATTATTTATTCTGTAAATAGGTTATTGGAATCACTTTTACACGTCATAATAATATCAAAAAATTGTAAAATTAAGCTAGATGAGGTTGGCGTTTCCTATCTGACTACTCTGAGAAGAAAGGCCGAAACAAACTCACAGTCTCTTTTAAAGTCCGGACATAGGTACCTGAAATTGTATAGTACCCTTTTTAACAAAGTTTGGTTTTAATACAGCTTTTAAATCGTTTAATGGGTAAGTTTCGAATGTCAATATGATTAAAATATTATTCGCGACCGTAGCAAAAAAGCTTTACAGAATAATAACCATTAGATACAGGAATACAACTCCTGCAATATTAGTTAGATTAGATGAATAAATATTTGATACAATTGCGACTCATTATTTAGATCAACATAAAACTTGATACTGACCTGTAAAAAGCAAAAAACATAAGAAAATTTGAATTTCGCTGGCTCCCCCAAAGCTTTCGCCTTAGTTTCCATCGTCCATACAATATGCCATAGTTTTTTCATTAATCTTTATACAATATTTTTTCATTAATCTTTCCGACAGTTTCATACTGCTGTCCATACTATCCACACAATCACCACACTATAGATATGGACTACCACTAATATACATAAAGTTACTGGCTGTCTCATATCTGTTACTTTTACGCCGTAACGCCTAGGTCGCCTAGACATACCACGTGGGTTATGGGACATAGGATACTTTTTATCCCGGTAGCACATTCCCGTGGGATAATTTCCGACATCCACGCGAGCGAAGCCGCGGGCAAAAGCTAGTTTTAAATAAATTCTCATACAATATTATTCACACAGTTATCTGTATTTAGAAGAGTGTAACATTATAACTCACCACATTTTACAACTACTTTGTTCAAATAACATGATTTTTTTTTTTCATACAAAAAAAAATCGATGACGTCACGATTATTTAAGTAAAACACTACTTGGGAAAAAAAAAAAGAATATTTATGTCCTCAAAAAAAAATATGACTACGTTGCATTTCTTAGGTTTGATATGTTTGAATGATATTATTTACTCGTACTTATCAATGAAACACAGATACACATCACGGAGCCCAATGTAACGTTACGACAAAAAAAAAAAAACCTGTTGATTCTTTGACATGTTCTCTTTAAAACCCTAGAGTTATGGGAATTAAAAAAAGACCTTGCTTATGTACGTTTTCCGTTACATTTGATTACATTTTTATCAGACGCTTTTGGAACAGATCATAAATTTTAACGACCTCAAATTAAATAACGTAGTTTTTAATGCAATTTTTATGTATTGTATAAAACTACATAAACAGGCTGTAAAAGACCCATCACGACTAAGCCGTCATCTACGCATTCAGTACAAGAAACTACATTGTACTAGTCAATAATATTACATTAAACAGATTATGTTGTGAGCGCGCAATCGTGAAGACTCGAAAACGTCCTAATTGGGACGTATTGACTTTAGTCTGCGACACGCATGGCAACGAGTAATACGCTTAGTTGAAGCAGCTGCACTAGCTGTCTCTTTTTAGGGTTCCGTAGTCAACAAGGAACCCTTATAGTTTCGCCATGTCCGTCTGTCCGCGGTTTAGCTCAGAGACCGTTGGTACTAGAAAGCTGTAATTTGGTATGGATATACATACCGACGCTTGTCGGCGTCGTTTATATGTATATCCATACCAAATTCGTGGTAAAAAAAAACAAATTTTTTTTTCTTTTTTAGGGTACATCCCCTACACGTTAAGTGGGGATGGTTTATTTTTTTCTTCTTAATCCCATGGTGGGAGCGGGAGGCCTTTGCTCAGCAGTGGTACAGTTTAGGCTAACATAAAAAAAAACCCATGGTGTGGGTGTGTCGTTGGAAAGGTCGTTTAAAAATAAGGTGAGTTTGTTAAAACTATTTTTGGATTCAGGGATCCGTTTGCGGAATATTTTTGTTAGAGCCAAGTGTCCCCCCCTGCCAGCTAAATGGTTGGGTTTGGATATGTGAAAAAATTCATGGCAGTAGTATATATAACGAAATTAAAAGGAAAACTATCACCACTACTTAGGCTCCACAAGTTACCGAGTAATAATCGACCAACTTAAATTTGCAGTTTTAAAAACATGTTCTCCCATACATTCTGTATCGGAGAACAAGTTTTTCAACTATAATGTTAAGTTTGTTTTATAAATTCATCCCAGCTACGGAACCCTTCATTGTGCATGGTACGACATGCTCTTGGCCAGTTTTTTTCTTGTTGTTTTTATCAAGCCATCTCTTTTCTATAATTTTTACTTGTAGTGAAATTTATAATGAATGAAAATGGTACCTATGTGTGCTGCAGCTGCGCGGAACACTTTTTTCGGTTGTTTTGTGAGTGTATAAATATCTGTTAATATAATATCATTGGTACTAGTATAATAATTGCTGTGAAACAACTTTTATTTTAGGTATCACGCAAAAATGTTGCTTATCGTAGGCAAAAGTACTGGAGTTAATTTATTAAGATATAGTTTTAGATTGTTTTTGTAAGTTGTAACCCGCGAAATTAAAATTTTCGTAATGCACGATCCAAATGTCTAATCCATTGCTTCATAAGTTCGAAAAAAAATCTCGATAAATTCTGATTGATCGTGTATTAAGCAATTAGGGAGCTGAATTGCAAAAACGTAAGAAATTTTGAATTTCGCGGGCAACAACTGCGAACCCACCATAACCTCGGTATTAACAGCGCAGAATGCAAAAACGCTATATCTACGATTCTATTTGCTGTAACAAAGATTAATATATTTTTTGTACTTAAAGTTTTATTTTTATTATTTTTCCTCTGACCTCTGGAGTCCAATATGAGCAAGGAACATTATACTCACCTACGGCGAGATTATGAGAGAGTACTAAAATCGTCTTTTTAACCGACTTCCACAAAAGAATGAGGTTTTATTTCCGTTTTTTTTTTTTCATCGGTATACGGTATCACGATAGCGACAGCGAACTTCGCTGGTGCGGCTAGTGCAAGTGAGCGCCAACTGCATGCTGGGGCCCTATTATGAACTCTTATTTCCAGGCAGTTTAATTAAGGCGTAAACAGAACTGCCTTGCAATTTCGGATTATGAACACGTAAAACAAGCCAGTCAGCGGTCAGGTGACACTTTTTTTTTTTTTTTTTTGTTTTGGAAATCGTCATATGACTTCTCCCACTCTGGGCGGAGCGGAAGGGCGTGTCAGACTCTTACTGACTAAAACCCACCCGTGTTCCTTCAGTTGCCTGTTGCCAGGGTCCCGGTATCCCTTTCGGACTATTCCGCAACCCTGGCAGGGTCACGTGACACCCTGGCCGCCTTCTGCCTGAATATTGCCTGGCAATACCGTACTACGAACGTTCGTTTGACATTTCTTGACATATTAAAACTTTTATTGAAGGTGGATGCGCTAGGGTAGCCCGCGAAATTCAAATTTTCTTATGGTTTTTGCTTTAAATATTATTGTATGTTGATCTAAATATTATTAGCGCCCGTAACAAATATGGATTTATAGAATTATAAACATTAGAATCAGCAATACAACTCTCTAAATACATGTAAATGTATTGACTGGCGATTTCATGGAATTTTCATTCAATGCACTTACATGAACTTACAATCACAGAATATTACAATCTCGTTTATTTATTTTCATACTTAATTATACATTTTTAAATATTATGTAATAGTCATTTAAAAAATCGTTTGAAATTATAAAAATAGGTCCGCCGGTGTCGGGAGCAGGGTCCTAGCTACCAGTAGTTAGGGCTGCAGAGACAAGAACCTCCTCACAATGCGAGCCATACATCCGCCTTCTGAATCAGGCCCTTGATCCAACTGGCTCGAGACCTGTTGGTCGAGGCTTTCGGCCATCAGCCAGGCCATTGGCCGTTCCGACAATCGGCACAATGCAATGCTAGCCGAGCTCACATTCCACATTTCAACAACTGCCTCTAATAATAATAGGTATTATCATGATGACAACTGATTATTAAAAACACTTGAAAACACCACAAGGTGGTGTGGTGTGTATATTCATCTACCACCATATCCATCCTAACCTAACCATATTTTTGTTTATACTTCGTTATAACAGGTTTGATAAACATAATTTCTTCATTTGTGCAACAATGACAACAATACGTCCATGAAGTTGTCAAATTCTCCGCTGAACTTCAAGTGGAGTACCTACGTTCGGAAACTTAATTCGCGTTACAATTTGCAACCACACAAAATTATTAAATTATATAGCACAATATACATTGCGTTCATATTTTCACCTACTTTTAGCAACTAGAATTATACACAATTTATTATTTTTTCATAAAATAAATGATTTAAATGAAATCGTAACTTTCCGATAAATATTTCATTGTGTTTCTGAATGTTACGGCAGAGAATTACAAGCTAGCCATAGACAAACGACCCAGCGTGAAGTCGGTCTGAATTACGAATGTCGTAATACGAAATTTAAAATGAATTGCCTGGAACTTGCTAGGTTTTTTTAAAGTTCGTAATAGGCCCGCTGGCCGCTTTCGCGGAAGGGTTCGATTGATCGATTGCGCTATCATGACCCACTGTTCCGTATGACACGTGACGCGCTTGGAAGTACTTGTAATGTATAAATAATTACTTTCAAGCGCGCTAAGATTATTTGAAAGAAAAAAAACAGACTTCTCATGCTCAATTTAATTATTTGTGGTAGCTCAGCCGGAGTAAGAAGTTCCGTGTGCTGTTAACATGATTGGTAGATTTTTTCGAGCTACGCTCTCGTCTCACCCTACATAACCCTAATGGGGCCCTATTATGAAGTCTTATTTAAAGGCAGTTTATGTCGTAAACAGAACTGCCTTGCAATTTCGTATTATGAACACGTCAAACAAGCCACTTAGCGGTCACGTGACACCCTGGCCGCCTTCTGCCTGAATATTGCCTGGCAATGCCGTACTACGAACGTTCGTTTGACATTTCTTGACATATTAAAACTTTTAATAAGTAACCTCACAATCCATTCAATATAAGCTGCTTCAGAGGAGCTTTTATTGAATTGTTTTGGATTTTTTGGCGAAATTATTCGAGCGTTATCCAGTTAACATAAAAAATATCAGGTGTGACGAATACGACTGTCCCTATGTACACTATCGAAATTGAAAATTAAGGTTTTTTTTTTATTGCTGTAACACATTCCATTTTCAGTATATTTTCACACTGAAAAGGGACTATGCAATTAAATGCCTATTTTCATATTTTTTAACTAGTACAATATCGATACTTATGAAACGATTCCGCGTAAACGATCGAATGTTGAATTCCGGGACTATACGCGGGGGCACGAAGCGTGCGAGCGGGACGAAATTACCGCTTCCGTTGCTATACACCGCTCCCCGTGCCCCGCGCCAGAGCGCCTCGCCGCACTCATCGTTTTGAATCGTTGTGGGGCTGTCGCCGTGTGTGCCACGTATAATGTTGTTTTATTAGTTAGATATTATCATCATGAGTAGGTTAATTAAAGAAAATACACGATCTTCACGAATATTAAGACTACTCAATACAAACGATGTTTCTGAGCAACACGAACGAAATGGTAAGTTTGTATCTTAATTGTTATAGTTATTTAAGCGCATGCTACGCATTTTTATTTATTTCATTATCTGCCCCTGTAAAATAGGTGATTTGTTGAGCTTACATTAAAAAAATGCTTTATAGAAGTAAATAATCACGCACGCGCAGTATAGTACACGCACGCGCAGTATAGTATCGAAAGTCCCAGATTCGATTTTGTACATCGATAACATTTTTTGTTGGGGTATCGAAAGTGACTGTTTCGATATTATTCGCTGGTATTATATTTATTTGCATAATCAAATCTGGCACATTCGTTATTATACGCGGGTATATGAGTCAATAACCCTATCGAAAATACCATTTACGATAGTTTCATTGGGAAAACATTTTATTTTGTTGTTTTATTTCGATACATGTTATTAAAAAAAACTTACTTATTTCAATATGTTAAATTAATGTTATTTTTTTCATTTCAGGATCACCACTGCCTAAAGAATGCACTTTTAATGATTCAGATTGGAAAGCATTAGAAGGGATGATTGACGATGAGCTATCCTCAGATAGAAATTTGAAGCCAGAAGATTTATGTTGCAATGTGGATAATTTGCTGGAATCACCAAACAAATTAATTCAAATTTCGAATCATGATGACCATGATGATATCTCGTTTATACTCGATAGTTCGGAAACTACTCCAGTTCCATCTCCGTGTGTAGATTTTGATTCACCGAACAATACATCACTGCCTGCTTCTACACCTGATCAGCAAATGCCTGTTCCAAATGAAGAAGATTTAGATACTAACATTGTTTCTCCTAGTGCGGCCATACCGAGTATTGCGTCACTTATCACCATATCGGAATGTGATTCTCCACTTATGACGGTAGCAGAATGTGAGTCTCCATCAGCTGTTACAAAAAGAAAAAGGAAATCTACATTTAAAGTTAATCCTGGAAAAAAAAGAAAAAGATGCAAAGAAAACTGGATAGACGTTAAAAGAAAAGCTGCAGTAAACACCGGTCAACAATATGTTAGCAGGAATGGAAAAGTACGTCATAAGAAAGTGATGGGACCGGTCTGTACAGCCACTTGTAAGTTAAAATGCTATGAGCATTTTAATGAAATGACCCGTCAAAAAATTCATTCAAGCTTTTGGCAATTGGCTGACCATTCCAAACAATGGGAATTTATTAATAAATTCACTAAAAAGCTAAACAAGCGCCGTTTTACGACTGAATGTACATCTAGAAGGCAGTTTACTACTCAAGACTAGACGACTAAGAAGGTATCACTTTGCCAGATAATAGAGGAAAACATCCGAACCATGTAATCAAGATAGATTCCAATATGATAAAAAGTGTCTGTGACCATGTTGCTTCTTTTCAACCAGTTGAATCCCATTACACACGGAAAAATACTAGCAAGCTTTATTTAGATAACAATTTATCAATGAAAAAAATGTTTTCCTTGTATAATGAATGGGAAAACCTTCATCTTTATAATAATACAGCGCAAACTTTACGCCAGTATACCGACATAATTAATGAAAACATGAATATAGCATTCTTCGTACCAAAAAAGGATTTGTGCGATAAATGTCACAGTTTTTCTAATGAAAACGCTCCAACTGAAGAACAAATTAAGGCTTATAATATACATATAGAGAATAAGTCGATTGCTAGAGAATTTAAAAGTAGCGATAAAGTTCTTGCACAAAATTCGTCGGAAATAGTATGTGCTACATTTGATTTCCAAAAAATTTTGAATTGTCCTCATGGTGACGTAGGGTTATTTTATTATAAAAGGAAGCTATCTCTGTACAACTTTACTGTATTTGACATTGGAAAAAAAGAAGGAACTTGCTTTATGTGGACCGAGTGTACAGGCAAGAGAGGAGCGAATGAAGTAAGCAGTTGCTTACTTCAATTTGTTAAAAGGAAGTTGGAGCAAGGTGCCAAAAAATTTCTGTTTTGGTCTGATAATTGCGCGGGCCAAAACCGCAATCGGATAGTATATTCTCTATACATGTACCTGGCCAAAGAATATAAGATAGATATTACTCATCGCTTTTTGGAAGCAGGGCATACACAGAACGAGGGCGACAGCGTCCACGCTCTTATCGAACGAGATTCTAAAGGTAAAATGATATACACCCCTGATCAGTGGTTTGCCTTAGTACGTTGGTGTAAAACTAACGGAACCCCATACAATGTAGTGGAAATGGCTCAAGACGACTTTTTTGATTTTAAAGGCTTATTGGATGATCGAAGATGGAAAAAAGATATGAAAAATGAAAATGTTAAGTGGAATAGTATTAAAGAAATCTGTGTGAGTAAGGAAGATCCAAACTGTTTATATTTTAAATACAACCTTAAAGATAATGCTTCATGTTTAAACACCAAAATAGAAACAAGAAGTCGTGGAAGAAGGAGGGAAAATGTTGAACTAAAAAAATTGTATACTCAACTACTGCCAATACTTGAAGCCAAATATAAGGATTTAATTCATTTATGTAACACTTCAGCCATACCTAAAGAATACCATAGATATTTTAAAAATTTAAAATACAGTACTATCCCACCTGGAGAAAACTCCGATGATTCAGATTAATTGTTAAATATATACAGGATGCAATTAAATTCATGGGCATCCTTTTAAGGGGTCATTGTACCTAGTCATCATTAAGAACAACTTTTACTATGGGACAAAATCTGAAATGGAGAAAAAAATCAGATGTTCCCTACATTTATGTTCGCATAACTCGTCAAAATGTATGGAACAGCAAATATTTTTTTCGCGATTTCAGCTTTTGGTCCCATAGTAAAAGTTGTTCATAATGATAAGTACAATGACCTCTTAAAACGATGCCCATGAATTTAATTACAGCCTGTATTTATATCGTTTAAAATGTGATTTATATTTCGTTAGGTTAACGGAAAAAGATAAAAAAAAATAAGAATACTAGTGAGATAATAATATGATGATAATACTTTATTTACTTATGTTTGTTTTATAAATGCATAAGAAGTTTATGTTGTTTTTTGTTACTATAATTACTTCAAAGAAGATTTTATGTTAATTTTGAATTATTGTCAAAATGTTCGGCAGTTTTTTTTTTTCATGGAACAATGATAAGTTTATTTTTGATCTATCCAAGTGATTTTATGTTTATATTAAGGTAAAATAATTAATTTCATTGACATTGTAGAATTAAGAATTAATACAAGTTTAATTTGATCTCATTATGCCCAATGTAACTTTGTCTGTGATTGTACTCTTAATTGATATTCTATCATGATTAAACCTTATTACAATTTTCATCTTTGTTTTTATTTCTAATTATTTTTTTAGTTTTCAGTAATATGATTATTTATAATCACGCTATTAGGTCATAATCTATAAGTACAGTATTGAAACATAAAAAATACTTCCACGTATTGTATCGAAAATGACACTTTCAATGTTTTTCGATTATAAACTCCGATGTAAAACACCGAAAGAGTCACTTTCGATACAATTTGTTAAAAAAAAACAAAGTATAGTATCGAATTAGGCAGTTTCGATTATTCTTACTTTTTGATGAACGTAATAAAGTATTGAATCTAGCATTTCTCAGAAACTATGAATAAATTTGATGCAAGGGTATAGTATATTTGTTTATCATTACAAATATGTAATATATCTCAAATTAATTACAGTTAGCTCTTTAAATGTCAATTTTGTACGCAAAATAAACTTCAAAGCGCTCTCCTGTAAAGTATCAGTTTTCAGTTTCGTTATTATACGTAGGGGCAGTCGATTATGTACTGTTTGAGTTTCTGAAAACTCTAGAAAGTGGCACTTCTGAGTGATAAAAATACCGAAACAACGATAAAATTGTAAAACTCCCACAACTTTTCCAACAGAACATAAGTTAGGCGCCGACGAGGGCGAGAACTCTCATCCACTGAACTATGTATAATAATTACAACTGCCTTATAATATCTCGTTTATTTATTTTCATACTTAATTGTACATTTTTAAATATTATGTAATAGTCATTTAAAAAATCGTTTGAAATTATAAAAATAGGTCCGCCGGTGTCGGGAGCAGGGTCCAAGCTACCAGTAGTTAGGGCTGCAGAGACAGGAACCTCCTCACAATGCGAGCCATACATCCGCCTTCTAAATCAGGCCCTTGATCCAACTGGCTCGAGACCTGTTGGTCGAGGCTTTCGGCCATCAGCCAGGCCATTGGCCGTTCCGACAATCGGCACAATGCAATGCTAGCCGAGCTCACATTCCACATGTGAACAACTGCCTCTAATAATAATAAGTATTATCATGATGAAAACTGATTATTAAAAACACTTGAAAACACCACACGGTGGTGTGGTGTGTTAATTCATCTACCACCATATCCATCCTAACCTAACCATATTTTCGTTTATACTTCGTTATAACAGGTTTGATAAACATAATTTCTTCATTTGTGCAACAATGACAACAATACGTCCATGAAGTTGTAAAATTCCCCGCTGAACTTCAAGTGGAGTACGTTCGGAAACCTAATTTCGCGTTACAATTTGCAACCACACAAAATTATTAAATTAATTAAATATATATAGCACATTGCGTTCATATTTTCACCTACTTTTAGTAACTAGAATTATACATAATTTATTATTTTTTCATAAAATACATGATTTAAATGAAATCGTAACTTACCGATAAATATTTTATTGTGTTTCTGAATGTTACGGCAGAGAATTACAAGCTAGCCATAGAAAAACTACCCAGCGTGAAGTCGGTCTGAATTACGAACGTCGTAATACGAAATTTAACCATGCAGGGAAATTAATTGCCTGGAACTTGCCAGGTTTTTTTAAAGTGCGTAATAGGCCCTCTGTTCTATAGTCTATACTATTTCGTTATCAAAAATTGCTGCTATTCCCCCCCATGCTAGCTAATTGGTTCATTTTGGATATCGTCCGTGAACTTCTGAGATCTTCTATCTACTTTCAAACAAATACAGGAGAAACGTAAAACTAATGTATTAATTTTCATGGAGAATTTTGATAAAACAATTTTTTTTTTTACGTTTTCAAATTTTAGTTACGTGGTATCAGAAGTTCACGGACGATATGTGAAAAAATTCACGGCAATAGTATATAACGAAATTAAAAGTAAAACTATCACAGTATGTTAACGAGTAATAATCGACCAACTTAAAGCAGTTGCAAAAACATGTTCTCCCAAACATTTCGTATGGGAGACCTTGTTTTTCAACTACAATGTTATGGTTGTTCTTGGTATAAATTCATCCCAACTACGGAACCCGTCATGCCGCGGCCACACCAACGGGAAACGCCGATGATTATCGCGTTGATGGACGTTAACCGTCCATCACCGCGATGATCAACGGCGTTTTCCGTTGGTGTGGCCGCGTGGCCATTGAATTTCTGCTGTATTTATCGGAAGAATTACCGCGTTGTTGGGCATTGACGTTGACCGTAGTGTGGCCCCAGCATCATTGTGTTGTCCGACACGCACTTGACCGGTTTTTATATTGCTATCAGTGTAGAAATAAAAGGATATTCTGTCAGCATCGCCATGCTTTTCAGCTGCTTCAGAGTCATCCTAATCGTACGAATAATTTCTATTATTTAAAAAAAATTTAATACTGTTTTTAATTCAGTGATAACATTATTTAAACGCAACAGTGCCAGCATTAATACTGGGAAAAGTGAACTCGTAGTTTATGCGAATGTAATTTGCCCCACAGAAATCAACAAGCGGGACAAAATTGTGAACATTCCACTTCCCACTGGTGGGACAGACAAATGTTTATCAAAAATAATTTAAAAAAATTGTTAATAAGAAAATAATCATTTTAATTTTTTATAGGTATTCGTAATCAACACTTCAACTTATAATAATTAACATGCACGAACAACCCGTGCGCATAAAGATGGCACCTGGCTCGGAATTCAATACTCCTCCCGCTACCCGCGCCGCGCCGTGCCAAGAAGCGGGGGTTACAATAGTCATTTGTTATGCAAGGCTGCAAAGTTGTTCGCGCGAATACCTGTGTTGAAACCTGAGCAAGCGAAGGATTCTAGGATTGAACCATGAACGAAGCGAATGGTTCAAATATAGAATCCTGAGCGTTGCGAGGGTTTCAAAGGTACGAGACTCAGAAAAACTTTGCTGCCGAGCGAAACACACAACTTTTCACCTCACTACAGCGAGGAAAATGCTAGGTGTCTCCATGCATTGAACAAAGATATTGTAAGCTTTTATGTACTTTTCGCGCAATTTTTCCAAAAGAACTCCAACTCTGCACTGCTAAACAAAACCAAATGGTGGAAAGTGAATTGAATATACAGAAGAAAAGGCTTTGAGCGATTTTTTTTCGTGCTGGCCAGTGCGTTTATTCTAAAAATGAGGTTGGCGCACTGACATGAAATAAGAATTATTGCATTATCAGTGGACCCGGCAGTATAGTTTATTGAATAGAAAGGTTCGAATTTTAAAAACTCTTTCCACGCTAGCGGATAAAATGAACTTTTGCACGAAGATTTCGAATGACAAACAGAATCTTTCCGAGCTTGTGAGGTGAAAACGTCATTGAGCCAGGTGCCATGTTAATCCGCACGGGTTGTAGGCACTTAATTTAATTATTATTATAAAAAAAAAGTCATCATCATGATCTTCAAATATTTCGCGACACATTTGCACTAATGCATTAACATTTGGAAGTGTTTTCATTGGTTGCTTGTTTACATTATCATTTTCAGATACATCGTTTTGACTGTTTACTTTATCCTGTTCAGATACATCGTTTTTATTGTTTACATTATCATTTCCAGATACATCGTTTTGAATGTTTACATTATCATTTTCAGATACATCGTTTTGACTTACATTATCATTTTCAGATACATCGCTTTGACTGTTTACATTATACTTTACAGATACATCGTTTTGACTGTTCACATTATCCTTTACAGATACATCGTTTTGTTTGGCTGCATTATCCTTTTCAGATACATCGTTTTGTTTGGCTACATTATCATTTTTAGGTGTGTTGTTTGGTATTTTTGACGATTCACCATCTGTTTTTAGATTGCCTTTGGAAAAATTTACTTGTAATCCATCCGCTACTTTTAGCGCTTTTTTTAACGCGTTAGACGAATGAGCAGTCCCAGCGTTATGGTATTCCATTTGATCTTCAGGCACACTAACATTGCACAGTTTAACTACAAGTTTCTGAACGGATGCAGCATCTTTTGTTAATTGACCACTTTCATTATGATGACCATCTAAATAATTTTCCTCCGACTTGTTAGCATGGTTTTCAATTTTATGTAGTTCTGTATATGTTCGTTCAATGCTGTCCTCTCTGCTGTTGGCTAAATCTTCATTCTTTTGCCAAAAGTCAGTTAATTTTGCTCTGTTTAGGAGTTTGACATGTCTATCATTGTAGAGATGGTGTTTGGACAGGGAATTAGAGGGGACTAGCGTGTTACATATGAGGCAATGACTACTATAAACATTGCGCTGAAAAGAAAAACATTAAATATTAGTGAACACGAGCTACACGCTCAAGCGACACGCGACTTGCGACAACGACTGCGGAGAAAATAAACGAAATAAGTTGTTTAGTGCATGCCACGAGTTACCGCGACGCGACATGCAGAGCGACAGACGAAAACAAGTGACACGCGCGCGTGTGTCGCTTGACGCAAGTCCTGTTACTCGAGGCTGTGAACGTAGCGCCTAAGTCCTTAAAAAATAAAAGAATAGGACATAGGATACTTTTTATCCCGATATTCCCCGGGGATCGAGCCTTACGCGCGTGTCGGGCGCAGCTAGTGATAAATAAATTATAATTATTTATATTCGTCACAGAGCAGAGGACGGAGACGCCTCGGCGGCAGCTGCTACACACAGCATTCTGAACACTTTCCGTACAAACTAAGCGGGTCACAATCATAGCTGGGCACCGTTAATCAAATAGTTAACTTCGTTAATCGTTAATCCGCTACAAAAAGTTAGCTTCGTTAAAAGTTAAAGCGTTACATTTCGGAAGAATTAACGCAAGTTAACGTTAATTGTTAATCCGTTAATATGTGTAAAATTGCATCTTTATATCGTTGCGTTAGTGAACTTATAAAACCTGTTGGTTTAGGTTCTGGAAGTTAACAGGTTAGGAACAAAACAAAATACTTGTATAATTCAAATGTGTAATTTAATCGTCGGGCATTTCTCGTCTGAAAGCGAGGCTCGTTTTGGTGTTAAAATGTCTTTACCTGTGGAAAAAAGACGTTCAACTGCAGCGCTTGAGGGTATAATTAGGCATTGGATTAACGAATAACGGATTTCTGCATATTAACGGAAGTTAACGTGTCCGTTAACATTGTAAACTGTACCACTATGGTATGAGGGACAAGGCTCTCGACATTCTGACTTCTTATCTGAACAACAGAATTCAGAGGGTCGATGTTAATGGCAAGAGATCTGCAGGATCTTCGGTCACCATGGGCGTTCCGCAGGGTTCAATTCTAGGTCCTTTCTTATTTCTCATTTATATTAATGACTTGCCTTACCACATAAGGGATAATCACAAGATCGTGTTATTCGCAGATGATACTTCCCTCATTTTTAAAATAAAATGTCAGTTAGTCAACTTTGAACAAGTTAACGATGCACTCTCTAAAGTGGTGCATTGGTTTAATGTAAATAATCTTCTCCTGAATGAGAAAAAGACTAAACTCATTAAATTTTCAACGCCAAATGTCAGGCAGCTATCTACCAATGTTAAAGTTAATGGAATAGAGTTGGACCCCGTTGAGTCGACAGTTTTTCTTGGAATAACCATTGACGGTAAATTACAATGGGGCCCACACAGAAAAATTGTCAGGAAGGCTTAGTTCGGCCGCCTACGCCGTTAAAAAAATTAGACAGATAACTGACGTAGATACAGCCAGAATTGTTTATTTTAGTTATTTTCATAGTCTTTTGTCTTATGGGATTCTTCTCTGGGGAGCCTGTGCGGACATTAATGCTATCTTTGTTTTACAGAAAAGGGCTATTCGAGCCATTTACAACCTAGGTCCAAGGGATTCCCTTCGAGAAAAATTCAGAGAAATAGATATTCTGACTGTAGCCTCACAATATATATTTGAAAACCTATTGTATGTACACAAAAATATATCAAATTTTAAGAAAATGACCGATATTCATAGTTTAAATACCAGGAATAAACACAATCTTGCTGTACATCGCACTCGTCTCCACAGAGTAGGCAACTCGTTCATGGGTCAATGTATACGCTTTTATAACAAACTTCCCATTGACATTCGAAACTTACCCATTAAACGATTTAAAAGCTGCATTAAAACCAAACTTTGTACAAAAGGGTACTATAAAATTTCAGATTATTTAGAAGACAAAAAAGCATGGGATTGAGCTGCTCGCTCTGCTAAGCATTGTAACATTTTGAATAATATGGAAAATCATCAAAGTATATCAACCAGTTTTATTTACAAATTGACATTATTAAATATTCTATACAAAATGACATGATTACTTTGTAAAGTATTTTATTATTGTGAATGTGAGGACTATGTGAATGTTTTTTTTTTTTTTCTTTCTCAGTTAGTTTTATTAATGGTCTGGCAATTTGAGAATTTTATGCGGCCTACCCAAATGTCCTTTCTTTGGTATTGTTCGTCGAGTCGCTGAGCTCCTTAAGTTCTGAGTTGAGCTCCGCCATTACTGACAAATGCTTGCACTGACTGGACAGGTCCACTCAAATCTGTGTGGTTCTTTCCTCAAAAGACCATTTCAGACTCGAATTTACATGGTCCTCATATGGCTTGACCAAGATTATGTCTGGACTTTAAAAGAGACTGTGACCTCTGAGTTTGTTTCGGCCTTTCTTCTCAGAGTAGTCAGATAGGAAACGCCGACCTCATCTAGCTTATTTTTAATATTTTTTAATATGACGTGTAAAAGTGATTCCAATATCCTATTTACAGAATAAACAATTTCATTTAATTTTTTAAAGTTAACTTAAAAGTTAATCCGTTAATCAAAATGTTAACTTCGTTAATTAACGATTAGCGGATTAACGAGTTAATGCCTAGCTATGGTCACAATTTAGTCGCACTGACTAGCCTGACACAAATGAATACAAACTGACGGCTTTGAATGGCGGTACATGATAGAAGTTGTGCGCTCAACGCAATTTTGGCTCCACGAATATCATTAGCACTGCTGTCTCCAGACGATGCTGGCGAGGCGATTCCGTGCTCTGTGATATTTATTATCGGCCAGTTTCTTCATCAAAAGTAACAGTCAACTGTTCTTTTGACTGTTGTATTTTCAATCCTCGGCGCTGAGGCGAGGGTTGTAAATCCAACAGCGCGGAAGAACCGGCCAGAAGAACTGGCCCTAAGAAGACGAATGAGTGTAAAAATAAACAAGATTACTACTTACACTTCGGCCGAATTGTTCATTCACAGGTTCAAATATATTTCTTGCATGTTCTTCTGAAACCTTATGCTTACTTTCTTGTCTCAATTCTACCCGTATGTGACACATTTGACAATATATCCTAATTCCTTCGACAATGGAGAGGTAACTATGAAAATGGTCTCGTGGAATCTTTACTCTGACCCCGCTTGGACTAGCTACATGAATAAATTCGCCATCTACGATGGGCAAATTAACTTTCAATTTGTATTTCTTAACCATGTCTTTGAAATAATTTTCTTCGGAAGTAAGTCCTTTGTTAAGTTTGTCATTTGTTACCAAATGCTCAACGGTACAGGTTGGTTTCATTGTATTGTCATTAGAAGAACAAACTGTTTTGGTTTCATCATTGTTAGATTTATCCTCATTAGTTACATCTTTTACGTTAATTTTTGTGTCATTCTGAATAATTTCTGCACCAAAATTGTTCTTAGACAAATCTTTCTTTTCATACAAAATTTCCATAACATTGCCTTTATTTTCTTCAAATATTTTGTTAAACTCATGCACAACATTCATAGCTCTTTGCGATTTCACGTGGTATTGTGACGATTCGTGCTTATGTTTGTTTTCTATTTTAATAATCTTAGAGCAAGGCACGCAGTAATACTCATTCTTGTCGATATCTTTGTCGTTATTAATTACACTTATATTTATTTGTTTAGAGATTCTTTCAAAAACTTTCTGGAATATCGTTTTTAAGGTCACATGTTTATCGCTTTCGTTATGTCTTTTGAAACACAATATTGGTACTTCTACATTACAAATATGGCAATCAAATGTGTCAAATGTTTCTTCTGAAAATAATAAAGAATAAGAGTTTAGTGTGAGAGACAGAGAGAGAATCTTTCTTCGAGAGAAGAGAGATTCTACGTTACATCTCCGTGCTTGGGCTTGCCAGCGAGCCAGCCAGCCAAACAGACAGAAACACAAGTGATCCTGAGGGTTCTGTTCCTTCATTCCGACGTACGGAACCCTAAAAACGTAAGAAAATTTAAATTCGCAGGGTAGTCTAGCATTTTCACCTGAACAAAAACAGTCTTACCAGAATAGCAATCTTCACTATCATCTCGAGTGACTATTTGTACGCGACAATACTCAGATTCTCCGTCCAGGCACTGCCTCGTCCACAGCGGTCTCTTCTCTGCGTGTGGGGTGCGCACATACTTACTGAGGTATGTCAAGTCCATACTATCTAAAGGTATTGTGTATGACTGAGCCCCTTCACTTTTTATTTCCATCATTCTTATCTAAAAAATGGTAAGATAAGATAAGATTTATTGTTCCAACTAGGACCAGCATCCTAATTGCGTAATACACGATCAATCACAATCTGAATCGTTTTGAACCAGATTGATAATCCATTGCATCATAAGTTTGAAAAAAAATTTAAATAAAATTATGTACAAACGCAGAAGCTTGCATTATTATTATCCAGCGTGACTTTTTTACCCGACTACGGCGAGGAAAAAAGGAGGGTTATGATTTGGACCGGTATGCATGTATGTATGTATGTTCATCTGTTCCCTCATATCTTCTAAACGACTCATCACAATTTGACAAATGAGGTATCGTTGGAAGCGTCTTGATCATCCGCTGGTTATAAGCTATGTGACGTCACGTTAAATTAAAAATTGCACCCTCTAGAGGACAAAGTAAGGAACTAAAAAAAAATATTGTTTAATTGTACCATGTTGGGTATCAAATGAAAGGGCTTAATGAGCACATTTCAAAAATATATATATTATATTATTTACTGACTTTATGTCCTTTAGAGGGCGCCATTTTTAATGTGACGTCATATAGCCTATAACCAGCGGGCGATCAAGACGCTTCGAACGATACCTCACTTGTCAAATTGTGATGAGTGGTTTAGAAGATATGAGGGAACAGATGAACATACATACATACCGGTCAAAATCATAACCCTCCTTTTTTCTTCGCCATAGTCGGGTAAAAATATATGTTTTTCAGAATCTGTCTAATAGATTAATCTATTATAATTAGGGGTTCCAGGATCAAAGCATTAACATTTGTATAGCCATGCAGAAGCCTTCCGCATCCCCTTGTGACAATATCAACGAAAAAAGAGCGCTAAGAAAGAGTATTAAAATAAGATTACATCATTTCTGCTTCCGAAAATCTTTTGCCATGCAAAGCCGCGCCGTCCCGCCCTGGACCCCTTCGCCCTTCTTATATTATATACCTAATACCTTACTGATCGCTGAGACACCAAAAATAAATTAAAGTACTTTTATTTTGTTAATAAAACTTTTATAAACAGTTTAACCCCAGCAGACGGACACCCAAGACAATTCTCTTTGTCTAAGACCGCCCACTGACCACATTTTAATTGAAATCAACTTCTGGATGCTTGAAAATACAGGTATTTTAACTAGGTAGGTAAGTAGTACCTACCTACTTATATTATCTCATAATTGTTGTAACTCATAGTACTTACCGCTGTTTTTCACCTTCAAATCGGCTTTCACGAAATTGCAGGCCCCTGTAGGAACAATCAGTCATCCAAAACCGGTTACTTAAATTGTTATTTGAATAGGTTACACTGTTAATTGTAAGGCGTTGTTCGTGTTGTTTAGCAGTCCGATAGTGCTCTGTGGCAGTCCGTTTGTCAGTTGTTGGCTATTCCGTTGCAAGGAACTTAATTATACTCACCTAATGGCGAGTTCCGTTACAGAAAAACTTTTATCAACTTTTACGAAAAGCTGAGTGCTGTCACCACAGAACATTAACTACTCAAGAGCTGCTGTCACTGTCAAGACGTGGCAGGGCCTATTTTTGAGTTTGTCTTTGTCATGGGAAGTCTTTGCCATGTAATACTTTCCTCTATGGTCTTTTCTTTGCTAGGGGAAACGGGAACGAATGTATGCTGAGGGTGACCAGTAAAAAGACCTATCTCCCCTACACGTTAAGTGGGTAGGTATGTTTTTTTTTTACTCGTCAATGCCATCATGTTGGGGTATCGTTCAAAAATACTGTGAGTTTTGCAAAAGGTCGTTCAAAAATATTGTGAGTTTTGATTCAGGGATCCGTTTGCGAAGAACTAAGCTTTAAGTTTTGTTCTTTGGATAAATTCCGGTTGGTCCGACACGCACTTGGCCGGTTTTGTATGTTACTACGACAGACTCTAATCTCGATGTGTTTAATTTTCAGAAAGAATGGTATCTTAAGCCGTATACAGAAAGAAAGCTGGCAGCCTACCAGCGCTTATAGGAACCGGTCGCGCCGATAAGCGCCGAACGTCGCCGACAAGTTCCAACAATCTTCGACACACGCCGGTCAGCGTTGGCGCCGCCCGCCATTTAACTAACTAACCTAACCGCTTACCTTATGTAACTGTTACCAGAATGGACCAGCGCCGATAAGCGCTGGTAGATCGGCGCCGGTTACCAGCTTTCTTTCTGTATACGGCCTTAACTTTGGGTAGATGCTGTTTGCTGGTCACCCCCAGCAACAAAGTTGGGTATTGTACTGTGGTATTGTATTGATATTGTAGTTCCGGTGCCTGATCCACCCACATCCGCTTCCTTCAAACAAATACCAACCAAAAGACGTGTGCCAAAGACAACTGAAGAAGTGAAGAGTGAAGGTACTCATGTCATGAGTGATGAATGTGATGATCTGATTATTCAGATGATAAATCTGGATCTGCCTGCAGAAGTGAAGACCGAAAAGTATTCTGTGAGACCGCCATCCATAGTGTGATTTGTGATTGTGAGTATATAATTATGTTCCATTAGTCTGTGATAAGTTCCTTGCCATTGAGCTTGAGCCTAAAAATTTACTCGGAGCTCGGATGTTCCTTGCTCTGATACCTTCATTCTGCTTCATTCATATAGTTCATTCCTTCCTTCTTGACGACGAAATCGAAAATGACACACTGCTTTTCGTAAAAGTTGACTAAAGTTTTTGGAGTTTTTGCCACTGGCTCTGGCCTTAGAAGTATTCTGTGTCTATTTATTAATGTTCTGTGATTCTGTGTCAATCGCTAAAATAGCCCACGGACTGCTAAACAACACAAGCAGATTCAAATAATAAATAAGTAACCGATTTCGACCACTGATTGTTTCTGCTGGGGCCTACAATCTAGTATAATCAGATTTGAAAGTGAAAAACAACGGTTGGTACTTAGACCAACAAAAAATCTAGGTAAATAAATAAGTAAAGTAAGGTAAGTTAATTTTACATGGAGTGACTGCCTATCTGAACTCCACAACCCAGTAACTGGGTAATACGATACTCCTTGGTAAGACTGGTTGTCAGACTGAGAGATATTTTCTCAAGTGACTGCATTGACTAACCAGTTTAACCACATAAAAAAGAATAAAATAATCACTTTAATATTTAACTATTACATTTTTTCACTCATATTTTGAATTAAATTAGCTAATATTTAACTTCAATCATGCCCAGTAGAAAGTAATGGAAATATTCTACAATGGAACAGCTTAATAATAATGTAGAAAGTCCCTTACCAAGTTATCACTATTGGAGTTAAGGATAGTTGAATTCATCATTTTCTTTTCATATAGATACTAGCTGCCCGTCCCGGCTTTGCATGGGTAGCACTATGTACTTATCTATGGCATACCTACCTATCTACATCTACCTACCTAATTGCCTGCCTACCTACCTACCTACCTACCCTATTAACGTCACTCAATTGTTTTGCCTACTCTATGCCTACCTAACCCTAACTACCTACTACCTACTAACGTCACTCAATTGTTTTGCCTACTCTATGCCTACCTAACCCTAACTACCTACTACCTACTGACGTCACTCAATTGTTTTGCCTACTCTATTCCTACCTAACCCTAACTACCTACTACCTACTAACATCACTCAATTGTTATGCCTTCCCGGAACCTCTCCACTAACACTTAAACTTTATGGTATGGTAAGTTCAAATTGACTTTTAAGTATTATTACGAATCGATTGTATGGGAGTATAGTAAAGTGTTATTTTTAGACCTTTTCAGGCAATTTTTAAAAATTTTCGCTCCGTAAGAACCATCCTCGTACTTCAAGGAATATTCTAAAAAAAGAATTAGCGAAATCGGTTCGGCTGCTCTCGAGATTTGCGCTTAGTAACACATTCAGCAATTCATTTTTATATTATAGATGGAGTATAACTACCTACCTACTTGCCTTAAAGAGTAACATTGGAATCTCACAACCTCGTGCATATGAGGCTAGGCCCTTTAACCACTGCCCAATGGGCCATCATGGCACACTTACTTATATACAATTGTTTTTTGTATCATCTAACTATAACTAATATTATAAACGCGAAATTTTGTAAGTATGGATTGATGGATGTCAGTTACTCTTTCACGCAAAAACTACTGAACGGATTTGGATGAAATTTGGCACACAGATAGTTTATAACCTGGATTAACTCATAGGATACTTTTTATCCCGATATTCCCACGGGATCGTGCCATACGCGGGTGAAACCGCGAGGCGCAGCTAGTATTTAATATGGTTGTCTTCTCAAGTAATATGGTTGCCTTATGAAAAGTCAATTACATGCCGCAGTTGATACAGAATTCTAATATCATTTTCTAGATAAGAATGACAGAAAAAAGAACTGATGGTAGTCAAAACTTGAAGTGGTCCAGTAAGTATGTTTGCACCAAAAACGCAGGGATGAGACCGCAGTGAAGGAGGACATCTCTGAATAAAGAATCTGAGTATTGTCACGAAGATGATAATAAATATTGCTATTCTGGTAAGAATATTATATATTCTTTTATATCTGACCAATTTGCTGAGTTTAATGATCGTTATTTTAATGATTCATTTTATTTAATGTTTATTTTTGAATTTATTTTTTAATGAAAAGTCACACACAAATATGTATTTACTACATATTTGTTACTACTGATTTTTCTTACTGTCACATCCAATTTTTAGGGTTCCGTACCGCAAAAGGGAAAAAAAAGGTATAAACAAGACACCACACCTATCCTTCCTATCCTTGACTACGCTGATGTCAGTTATCTTGATCTCACTGAGGCACAAGTAGATAAACTTGAGCGACTTCAAAATTTTTACATAAGATTTATATTTGGCTTGCGCAAATATGATCATATTTCTGAATTTCGTATAAAGCTCAAGTGGCTTCCCATACGTCTTCGCCGGAATGCCCATATCTTATTTCAGCTTTACAGTATTCTGTTCAATCCTACAACCCCCTCTTATCTCAAAGAACGTTTCAAGTTCCTTCATGACACACATAATAGATATCTGAGGTCATCGGAAAACTTGTGACTAGAGATGCCGATGCATTCCACCAGTTTTTATGACAAATCTTTTACTATCCAAGCAGTACGGTTATGGAATGCCTTGCCCGTGTCGATAAGGCGTGCTCAAACTTTGTCCACTTTTAAAATTCTGGTGATAAAACACTTCCTCTCTCCTTAAACGTCATCATAAATAGTTCCTTGCTCTTGTTTCATATTTATTGTTATATATATATATGTATCTAACTATGTATATATTATATATATTTTTTATATTTATATAGATAAGATAATGCTTTACGTGTGTATGTATTTATTGTATATGTAAACGGTACACCACTGACTACCTGCAGTATTGTCTCTCCTTCTTACTTTAATCCATCCAAAGGTTGTCTGTAAAAGATCGCTTTTAGCGATAAGACCGCCCATTGTGTCACCCTATGTAAAATTTTCAAATTTATGTCTGTAATTTGTTAAAACAGTAGGTATTATTTTTGCCTTGAAAAACGGACATCCCCTTTTTATTAACTTAACCGATAGAACAGGTTATTTTAAAAGTAAGAGTAAAATACCGATGTGCCAATATACCAAACACGAGTAAAAAATTCTTTTATAACTTTTTGAACTTTTCTAAATTAATTAATTACAAACAAAATAAGCATTATTTTACCCTTTTCTTTATATTTGTAATAAAACCATATTAAATACTAGCTTTTGCCCGCGGCTTCGCCCGCGTGGATGTCGGAAATTATCCCACGGGAATGTGCTACCGGGATAAAAGTATCCTATGTCCCATAACCCACGTGGTCTGCCTAGGCGACCTAGGCGTCACGGCGTAAAAGTAACAGACATGAGACAGCCAGTAACTTTATATATTAGTGGTAGTCCATATCTATATTGTGGTGATAGTATGGATAGTATGGACAGCAGTATGAAACTGTCGGAAAAATTAATGAAAAAATATTGTATAAAGATTAATGAAAAAACTATGGCATATTGTATGGACGATGGAAACTAAGGCGAAAGCTTTGGGGGAGCCTGCGAAATTCAAATTTTCTTATGATTTTTGCTTTTTACAGGTCAGTATCAAGTTTTATGTTGATCTAAATAATGAGTCGCAGTTGTATCACATATTTATTTATCTAATCTAACTAATATTGCAGGAGTTGTATTCCTGTATCTAATGGTTATTATTCTGTAAAGCTACTATTTGCTACGATCGCGAATCATATTTTAATCATATTGACATTCGAAACTTACCCATTAAACGATTTAAAAGCTGTATTAAAACCAAACTTTGTAAAAAAGGGTACTATACAATTTCAGATTATTTTGAAGACAAAAAGCATGGGATTGAGCTGCTCGCTCTGTTAACATTTTGTCATTTTGGCATTGTGACATTTTGAATAAGTACTATGGAAAATCATCAAAATATACCTACCAGTTTTATATACAAATACACATTATTGAATATTACATGTAGGATATTGACAAAATGACATGATTACTTTGTAAAGTATTTTATTATTGTGAATGTGAGGACTATGTGGATGTTTATTTTGTTTTTATTCTTATATTTTTTCGTTCTCAGTTAGTTTTAACAATGGTCTAACAATTTGAGAACTTTATGCGGCCAACACAAATGTCCTTTCTTTGGTATTGTTCGTCGAGTCGTTGAGCTCCTTAAGTTCTGAGCTGAGCTCCACTATTACTGACAAATGCTTGCAGTGACAGGACAGGTTCACTCAAATCTGTGTGGTTCATTCCTCAAAAGACCATTTCAGACTCTAATCTACATGGTCCTCATAGGGCCTGACCAATATGCCAATATCTGACCTAGGTATGTCCGGACTTTAAAAGAGACTGTGAGTTTGTTTCGGGCTTTCTTCTCAGAGTAGTCAGATAGTAAACGCCGACCTCATCTAGCTTAATTTTACAATTTAAACTCTTACAAAATGTAAACTCAAACTCTTCGTTCCAAGCCAAGAGCAAAGTAGTAATAACTTTTGATTGAGTGGACAGATTCTCAAGATACGGACTATGAATATATTCTCAATCCCTTAACGCTCTTGAAGAGAGTCCCGCAAAAATGTCAATAATAAGTACTTACATGTGAATTTTAAAATCAAGAGGATAAAGAAGGGTTTTTGCCCTCATGAGGGATGATTTTAGAAAAACGTAACTCTTTGTTAGTTACAAAAAGCATAAATTTTCACAGCCCTAAGTTAAAAAAAAACCGGCCAAGTGCATGTCGAACCATGCACAATGAAGGGTTCCGTAGTTGGGATGAATTAATTTATCAAACAAACTTTCGCAAAGTTTTATTGTTATTACGTCTATGGACGTTTACTGTTCCTCAAAGTGTTAACATTGTAGTTAAAAAACTTGTTCTCGCATACAGAATGTTTGGGTTTTGCAACTGCACATGTAAGTAGGTCGATTAAAAGTTTTTGAGCTAAGTCGCGAACAGACAGACAGACAGACGGACATGGCGAAACTATAAAGCTTCCTTGTTGACTACGGAACTCTAAAAATGATAGGTTTCCCATAAAAACTTTCATCCCCTATATCCCCCCCCCCTTAAATTTGTTTTTGAGAAAATAATTGCCTATGTTCTTCCCCGGGATGCCATCTATCTCTTTACCAAATTTTATCGAGATCCGTTCAGTGGGTCAGGCGTGAAAAGGTAACATACAGAATTACAGACGGACAGACAGACAGAGTTACTATCGAATTTATACTTTTAAGCATCGATTTGTATGGATTATGTGTTCAATTCAAAATGAGCCAAATGCTCGATAATTATGAATTCGGCGAAAGTCATTCTTTTACGGAGACTCTTAACACCGCGATTCAGAAAATGACGTTAAATGAACAACGTCATCTATCGAGCACGAAGTGATACTGTCAAAATATATGGGAAAACGTTCGAACACTCTGTAAGCTATGTAGAAAAGACTGTTTTTAGGGTTCCATGACTGACTTGACCTGACTTGACTTGACTTGACTTGACCTGACTTGACCTGACTTGACCTAACTTGACCTAACTTGATTTGGATTGAGTTGAGTTAACCTTGAGCAGGTATATTTTATCGCAGCAGGTACATTGGTAGTTGAAAGAAAAGTAGATTACGTACCTTGCTAAAGTGAGTAATTAATGCACTCGTGTTAATTTAGTAAGCGCATTTGTGCCTTAATTACTCACTTTTTGCTCGATGTAACAATCTAAAATTTTTAAGAAATTAAAATTTATCACCATTTTTTCATGATTAATTTGTATCATGATTTAAAAGATAGATAGCGCCACCTATGGCACTACTACCAAACAATGGATTTGGAAAACATGAATTAACCAAACTTTAGATTGGGTAAATTCACAATGTATCGCGTTATGTTTCCGCGCGAAGTATGTGAACATATGATGATTATGATCGTGTGTTACACACGTTCTCACAAACCTACCTGATTTTACGCTAGTGTCATTTTTCTTCAATAGATGTCGTTACGTGTATCTACATTACGTACCTAATGAAAATTTATTCGTAAATACTTTAAACTCTTATATCTTTTGATATTTTGAAGCGATTGCGATGAAACAAAGACTAAATGAAACATCGAGTTACACACAATATTTGAGTTTATAAGTTAACCATATTGATTTCGTACTTTTTACGTGATACTGGAACAATCAAACAAACGAACAGACAAACAGACAGACAGACAAACAGACAAACAGACAAAAATTCCAAAAATGGTAGAAATGGCATCTGTTGGTTATTCTTGGACACTCCACCTAGGTTTTTTTTTTTTTTTTTCATTGTACAGAAACGCCTCGTCTACAGATTTATTATATTATATTAAATAAATATATTGGGAAAAAAATATCCTTTTTTTGTGTTTTGAGATTTCGATTTATCATGGTTGTATCTTTGCTTAATTCGATTCTATATTTATTGTAAATCATCTTTAGACCACAACCAATCACTAGAAAAAAAACTAAATCCAAATCTCGCGGTATCTAGGAGTTATTCACTTCTAAAGTTTTTTCTGATAATTTTGATTTTAGGGTCATCTCTTCATAAAAAATTATATTTTTTGTTAATTTGTAGGTTTAATCCTATCGGCCCCGTACCACAAATTGCCCTTCATTGGATAAACGAAAAAATTCGTTTATTGTACGTCATCGTATTTAACGTCGTATGATATTAGTAAACTTACAAATATCCAAATAAATATCTAAACTGCTAAAATTGTACATTTACGAAACTAGTAGGATTACTAGCATTATAATTCCGTATTCATTTTAATTTTATTTACTTTTTAACTATTTATAAAATAATACGAAAATAGTTGGATTTATCATTAACAATGTGAAAATCAAAGAAATTGTAACTTCTTTCAGATACCTATGTTATTATGTCCTTTATTTATTTTTATACATATTATTTTACATTTTTAAATATTTCTTAAAAATAAATATATAAAAAACATTTAATAATATATAAAAGTGTAGCCCACCGTTATCGGGAATTAACATTTTCACAAAAAACAATATTAAAAAAAATACGTCTTTTGCCAACCCTAGCGCCTAAATTTCAGAATCCTGTAAATTCTAGATAACATTAGATTTGGATATGATATTTTAAATCGGTACTTCTTAGTGCCAAAGGAACAGCTTGTATCGATATTGAATCCAAATGCCATGAAATAAGCCCATAAAAAAATAAAATCGGAAATATGTAAAATTCCTTGTAACTCATACAAGTTTAACGAAAAAAAATTAGCGTTTGCTTGATAATTTACTTAATATAAAGCATCAAGTAATTGCAATCAAAGATATAACAAAAACGGATTGGATCTGAAGCTATTGCGATTTCTATGGTTTTTATGGAAACCATAGAAAAAATATTGAAAAATTTATATCTCCCGATTGGGACAAAATTGTCAAACAGGTATTTTACTCTTACTTTTAGAGTAACCTGTTCTATCGGATAAGTTAATAAAAGGGGGATGTCCGTTTTTCGAGGCAAAAATAATACTGTGCGTCGATGTCAGACGTGCGTACTTAATGTTCGCGTTTTTTAAGTTCGCGACCTTACTCGGCTCGACTTCGGTGACACACGTGAAGCTACCTCAAAATTTAATTGTCAAATTGGCTTGCGGCTCGCGGCGATGACAGACGACGAGTCAAGGCGGACTACGAGCAAAATTTTAAACCTGTTGGATCGTCGACGAACTCACTCGGCGGTTTTATAGTCCGCGTACTTAGCATGACACACGGGCGAGTAAGCTCGCCGAGCCATATGTACGCGGACTTGCTCGCACGTCTATCACCCCTTTTAAGTACTAAAAGATGCGTCTTTTTTTCTTTTCAGAAGAAACGTTTGACACATATAATTGTCATATTTGTTACGTAGAAGTGCCCGTATTGTGTTTCAAAAAACATAACGAGAGCGAAAAACATGTCACATTAAAAACTATATTCCAGAAAGTTCTTGAAAGAGTCTCCAAACAAATAAATATAAACGTAATTAATATCGACAAAGATATCGATAAGGATATGTATTACTGCGTGACTTTCCTAAGATTATTAAGATAGAAAACAAACATAAGCACGAATCGTCACAGTACCACGTGAAATCGCAAAGAGCTATTAATGTTTTGCATGAGTTTAACAAAATATTTGAAGAAAATAAAGGCTATGTTGGTGTTAAAGAGGTAGAAAATGAAGAAATTTTGTATGAAAAGAAAGATTTGTCTGAGAACAATTTTGGTGCAGAAATTATTCAGAATGACACAAAAATAAACGTAAAAGATGTAACTAATGAGGATAAATCTAACAATGATGAAACCAAAACAGTTTGTTCTTCTAATGACAATACAATGAAACCAACCTGTACTGTTGACAAACATAACGTAGAACTTACTTCAGAAGAAAAATATTTTAAAGATATGGTTAAGAAATACAAGTTGAAGGTCAATTTGCCCATCGTAGATGGCGAATATATTCATGTAGCTAGTCCAAGCGGGGTCAGAGCAAAGATATCACGAGACCATTTTCATAGTTACCTCTCCATAGTCGAAGGAATTTGGATATATTGTCAAATGTGTCACATTTACATACGGGTAGAATGGAGAGAAGAAAGTAAGCATAAGGTTTCAGAAGAACATGCAAGAAATGTATTTTTACCCATCAATGAACAATTCGCCCGAACTGTAAGTAATAATCTTATTTATTTTCATACTCATTCGTCTTCATAATGAATATCACAGAGCACGGAATCACCGCGCAGGCTTCGTCTAAAGACAGCAGTGCTAATGAAATTCGTGGTGCCGAATTTGCGTTGAGCGCACAACATCTATCATGTACCGCCATTCAAAGCCGTCAGTTTGTATTCATTTGTGTCAGACCAGTCAGTGCGACTAAATTGTGACCAGCTTGATTTGTACGGAAAGTGTTCAGAGTGCCGTGTGTAGCAGCGGCCGTCGAGGCGTCTCCGTGCTCTGTGACGAATATTAATATATTAATGTAGCATAAAATATGGTGCTTACCTACAGTTAATTAAGCCGTTATTGAGGTCAAAATTTAAATCCAGCATGTTCTGGGCAGGCTGTGAAAATTTTCAAAGTTTTCATCATGGTTATCGTTTTCACAGTTTTCGAGGGTGCTAAAGCCGATAGTTATAATAATAAATAATTTTATAAGGACATTTAACCCCTTATATCGCGTCTTCACCTATCAGATCATCCGGGCTTGACCGAAAAGGTTTGCGCTACGATAATCTTTGTGTCAAACAAACGTCGTACAGACGCAAAGCTTCTGTTTCGTACTGCCGCGCTGTGTTCTATGATTGCGCGTTTTTATGAAGTTTTCTCTCCATTAGCCGCCTTTACACGACACGCGCTTTCACTCGCGATCGGAGTGTGCACGATTGAACGCGGGAAAGCTTGCACGCGCAATCGTGTGTTTTTATCCATTTTTATGTGCCTTGAATTATGTTCGAAGCGCACAGACTTGAACGTATGTCTCTATAACTCCATACCCACCTCGGTAACTATACAATTCCAAGCAACTTTTGAGTCTGTATGACCTTTAGACTCAAAGAGTATGACTCAAAAGAGTCAATACCTCAAATTGTTCAGCATGATCCACCGCTAAGTCGAAAATATTGCAGCATTAATTTTAAAATAAAGGATCGTGGCTAAAAATGTATATCGACGGGACTCGCGTCAAGAGACGCGCGCGCGTCACCAGAGGCCCTAGTATGAGTTTCTTTTAACTATCACGACTTTACGCATCGACCGCGTTCGGCGCTCCGATTAGCCCTTCACTGGCCTTCACTGGTGAAGGGCCAATCGGAGCGCCGAACGCGATCGATGCATAAAGTCGAAGAAACACTCTAGGGCCGTTTCCGTCCATTCCGGCGCGGTGATTCGCGGCATGCTCTTAAAAACTTCTTTCCTATGTTCTCTCCGCAGTCGCAAGACGCTTGTAGCTCGTGGCCACGGGGTGTTAGTGTTGAGTAACTCACCACACTTGCTAGCACAGTTGTAGCTACTCACTTGGATGAAAAGAGTCACTCACTCATTTTATTTTGATGTGCTACCAGTGGTAGCCTACCACACACCACAGTGGCACAGATTAGCTACACACAGATCATTTTGTACTTGTAAGTTTTGAACGAAGTGAGTCAGTTGATCGAGTCACTCACTCTTTTTGTGTATTTTGATCATTGATGTCTTCATTCACTGTTGCTAGCACAAACATACACAGACAGAACTCACCGCGCGTCTGCCTACTCACGTCACGTTGTCGTCACTACACACCAGTGCTGTGTGGTGTGGACACGCGACTCGCGCAGTGACTCACTGACACACTCACAGCACGTTCGTGCTCCCAAGCCACCGCAGCCTCGCCTCATTCGTGCTAGCACACTGTGCTACCACACTTTATAAAAAGAGTGCCTCCCACGATCCTCATTTTAAAAAGGTATGCTACCCATCTGTTCTTGGTTTTTACCAAAACGAAACACGAAGTTACGGTATAGAGTATATTGGTTGAATGTTCACACTTATACAGTTCACAAAACAATAGAAAACTAGCGTTATTATAAAAACTAATCCGATTTGGCGGGAACGGTCAGGCGACGCGATACGCGTCCGCGCGCAACGGTGGTTCAAGGGCACTAAATCGACTTGCGCGGCGGCGCGTGGCGTTCCCTCGCATCGGCCGGCGAGCGCGCGAACTAAAAGGCGGCCCCGCGCATGCGTACAAGGCAAGCTTGGTCGAAAGTATGCTTCTTTGGCGCGAAGCTACCATTTCGTTGCGCGCGTTCGAAATTCAAATTTTATAACTAACATTTAGTTAATCAAGCGAGTGAGTTGCCTACACCATCTCTACATGGAGTATATCCTAACTAATATTTTTAATGATTTTGTTTTCAGTTCAATGATTATGGTAGTCATTGCCTCTTATGTAACAAGGTAGTTCTGACAAGTACCCTACCCGAACACCATCTAAGCAATTATTACCACAACACGATAATAACTGGCATTTGTCAAAACAATGAAGATTTAGCCAATGGCATAAATACAGAGAACATTGAACAAGCACATTCAGAAAACCATAAAATTGAAAACCATGATAACAAGTCAGAGGAAAACAAGATGGTAGAATGTATTAATAATAAGGAATATATTTCTAAAGTTAATTTATCTCAAAATAATTTCGGTGGTCTTCATAATGAAAGTGGTCAGTTAACAAAAGATGCTGCATCCGTTCAGAAACTTGTATTTTGTAAATTGTGCAATGTTAGTGTGCCTCAAGATAAAATGGAATACCATAACGCTGGGACTGGTCATTGGTCTAACGCGTTAAAAAATATTTGCACAGGTGTACTGGACGGGTTACAAGCTTTTTTTTCTAAAGACAATTCAAAAACAGATAGCGATTCCTCTGAAGAACAAAAAGATATTCTTAGAAATGATAACATGGTCGTAACCAAACAAAACGGTGAATCCGAAAAGAATAATGTAAGCAATCAAAACGATGTATCTGAAAATAATAATATAACCAATGAAAACGATGTATCTGAAAATAATAATGTAACCAATGAAAACGATGTATCTGAAAATAATAATGTAACCAATCAAAACGGAGTATCTAAAAATGATAATGTAGCCAAACAAAACGATAAATCTGAAAATGATAATATTGCCAAGCAAAACGAGGTATCTCAAAATGATAATGTAGCCAAACAAAATGAGGTATCTCAAAATGATAATGTAGTCAAACAAAACGATATATCTGAAAATGATAATGTACCCAAACAAAACGATGTATCTCAAAATGATAATGTAGCCGAACAAAACGAGTTATCACAAAATGATAATGTAGCCGAACAAAATGATGTATCTCAAAATGATAATGTAGCCAAACAAAATGATGTATCTCAAAATGATAATGTAGCCAAACAATACGAGGTATCTCAAAATGATAATGTAGCTAAGCAAAACCAAGTATCTCTAAATGATAATGTAGTCAAACAAAACGATGTATGTCAAAATGATAATGTAGCTAAACAAAATGAGGTATCTGAAAATGATAATGTAAACAAACAAAACGATGTATCTGAAAAGGATAATGTAACCAATCAATACGACATACTTAAAAACGGTAATTTAGCAAGCAGCTCTATAAGTAACATAACTATCAATGAAATAGACTCTTCAACTCCATTCAGATGCGCGGATTCAACGAAAAATAAAATTACATGCATAGTCTGTGATGTAGATTTCGCGAATGATCCACAAAGCATAACAAAACATGAAGCAAGGATAAATCACGACGTATGGCTAAGAGAATTATTAAAGTTTCACACAATAAGAAAAAATCCAAAACGGTCTTTTTGTGAGTGTTGCCGTGACGCTAACGTGAGCAATATTTGGGCTCATATAGGCACTGAGCGACATAGTATAATGCTCCAACTGGGGTTTGAGATAGAGTTAGAGGCACTGACGCTTTACAATTATAAAAGCAACGTACGAAATAATAACGGCATAATGTATAGACATTTGTACAAAATGTTGCTTGAATCTAACAAAATTTATAAGTTACCCAACTCAAATTTTTATTGTGCATTTTGTGAACTTGAATTGTCTGAAAAAGGTATTGAAATTGATCATATGTTTAGTGTGGATCATGAAAAGTGGCTTAAACTTATTTTTAAGTCGCGTAAACCACTTTAGGGCGTTTGTCCACCGCCGCTGTTACCGAGAAACGAGATTATTCGAAACGAACGTGACGTCCCGGTGACGGCGATCGTGGGTCCACCGCGACCGAACTTTGCTATTACACGGCCATTTTTAATTCAGTATTAACCTTTTAAGAGGTGAAAGTTCTCATGATTATAAACAACTTGATTTTTTTATATCATGATTATGGTACGGAACCCTTCGTGCGCGAGTCCGACTCGCACTTGGATATTTTTTCGCTGCCGTGATCCCGTTCTCAGTGACTGCGGCGGTGGTCAAACGCACTTAGTCGCCGTTCCGCGTCGCTCATATGCGTCTTGCTCCATACAAACTCGTACCTTAATGTTTCTAAGCGTCGCGAATCGCAGCACAAGATATATTGCAATTCTTAATCAATATTTCAGTTCACTAGTTAGCCGTAATTCATATTTCCATACAGTAAAGGCTCGAGCAGACCGGATGCGTTAAAATCTCTATTTTCTGTCAATGTTCCATACAATTTTTTACGCGAACTATAGAGATCGCCAGTGCAAGCGCAGCACGGTAAGCGCTACGGCGGCAACCCACAGAATTCAATTTTTTTACGTTTTTACATCTACATTATGTTCAAATCGGTCGAATTTAGATTATATTGTGTTGTATAATTATATTGATAGTGGTAACGATTATTTTTCAAATACAGATATCTGCGTTACTGTCGCGTCATTATTTTTATTGCCCTGTAAACCTGAACCTGATTTGCAAATTGCAAGAAAACGTAAGAAAATTAGTATTTCGCGGGGTAACTTAGCGTGTTTCAGATGTGTATTCAGACAAGAAACTAAAGTAACGAAGTAGAATATTCACTTTTAACCATAGCAATAACGAAAAGTTTCGTGACGGCCAAGATGTCACCAATTTTTCAGTGAGTTGCTTTGTTTAAAATAGTTATTTGTGTAAAAAGAGAGCAATGTTGTTTTTTGGTGCGAGTGCTGATTTTGAATCCCGAGTAAGCGAAGGATTCTATATTCTAGGTTAGAGAACATAATAATATTAGAATAGATATCAGCGAGAACATATTATATATTAGAACATATTCGGGGTTTAAATATGATTTTGCAGTTTTGTACTGAAGAAGGAAACCAATTTTTTTCTGAGGTAAAATATATTTATTTAATCAAAGTATTTACCCCATTGTCTTCACATTTTTGCCATCCCATGGGAAGGTCATTTATGCCTTTGCGGTAGAACTCTGGGGACCTAGACTCAACAAACTGAGTGAAGGCATTTTGTATTGAAACCATTTCTGTACAGATTCAACAAGGTAGGTAAGACAAGCTTCAACACGCGGTTCTCTCTGCAGATCAGTCATATCATGTGGCACCTATTTTGCAAGCTTTTTGTCTCACCGATTGATGCAAATTGGTCATCATTTTGGATATGCTTAAGCTAACATCAAAGTGTGCCGCTAGTTCCTTGGTAGTTTGATATGGAGCGGCTTCTACCATCGCATCTAATTAATCGTTATTTACCTTAGAGGCTGGTCTCTCTCGGGGTTCATTCTTCAAATCGAAGTTTCCACTACGAAAGCGATTAAACCAAAAACGCACGGTGCGTTCATTCGCCGTATCCTCTCCAAACACAACATTGATTTTGCGAGCTGTTTCCGCTGCGTTAGTTCCACGTCGGAACTCGTCTTCAAAAATTACACTAATTTTCAATATAAGTACAGTACGACACAACTCACATGTAGCATCGGCAAAATTCGTAAAACCGATCACAATCCGACCTGAATGCGCCTTCAAAATCACCAATCTTTATTACTGTTTTAGGTGAAAATGATCTTTACGCAAACGCAATAACTTATAAAGTTATATAACCAAATACATCCGTAAAATTGAAATTAATGAATGCTTCACATTTATGCTACATCTAAGTTGTGTCGTACTGTAGTTATCTTTACTGGCAAAAACAATTGAAAGTAAAATATCGAATCTTGTGAAAAAAGTTTCACTCTAGAAACTCACACCGTGATGCAAGTTTAATTTTAATTCGAAGTGGCCAGTACGTTTAAACGGCAATTTCATATTTAAACCCATATTATTGCCTAAAGGTAAAAAATACAACATGGTAATCAAACCACATGTATATTTGTAAAACGAACAATGTAAAAAAAGATTAAAGTTAAATTACTTATTACATTTAAAACCTGTATGTGTATCCGAACGTTTTATTGTTTGTTTCTTTTTTGGGCCTACTAGATATCGAAATTAAAATCGAACTTCGAATCGACTTGTTTCTATCTCTCGCTTTTTTCATAGCGAAGTAAAGTGATAGCACAAAGTATAATTCAAATATTTAGAATTTTGTGAGTAGACCCACGACATATTCTCGGCATTTAGAAAAAAAAAAAGTTACTTTGTCTCACGTTCGCAGCAAAATTGAATTTTGCTCAGTCTGTAGACAGCAAAACCTGCTGCTTGTATGAGGTGCTGAGATGAAAAATATATTATTATTATTTAAGTAAGATTTTCTAAAATATTCAAATTATTTTGTTTTTCAATTATTGGGTAGGTATAACCAGGGACAATTTCGGTGTGCATTAATTGCATTCCATTGGTCCATTTACTGCCATACTTATGTTAATTCTTATATGGCTAAGCGCGCACTGGCGGCTAGCGAAATGTATGCATTGTATCATCAGTGCGTGCACTTGGCTGATGATACAATGCATACATTTCGCTGGCCGCCAGTGCGCGCTTAGCCTTAGTATAGGTTAAGTTGAATTCCTACCCAAAATTAAAGTGATTATTTTCATATTACCTTAGTTTTTTTTTTTTTGTTGCCTTCAATCCTATACTATTAAAAAAATCTAAGCGCTCCTGTTCTCATATTTTTATGATGATAAAAGTTTGGTTGGATCCGTCCTAAGAGCGAATTCGACCAAACTTTCATCCCCAGTATGTCTAATCCAGTGAATAAATATTAGATTTTTGAGATTTTCTATACAAAAACTGTCAGACGTCAATTTTATTCCCCGAATAAGTCTGGTTTTGGTTAGATCAGCCCTAAGTACTGTTACTGCTACCTTTTTGTATGCACGTGTTTCTGTGACAAATGAACCTATTTTTCTTTCTATTTAACTATACCTTTGGACTATACCACTTTACCCCACCAGTCGTCCACTGTGTCCAACTAGTTTATTTTAGTAAGGCAAATGATTACACTTGCATAAACTCTGCACTTTTCCCAAACGTCGCATTTGAAAGGTTTTTCACCAGGATGTGTGTATGATGGGGCTGTGAAAGTTCAGCAAGGGTCAGGCTGGATAGAAGGATGATATCTGAAATGACGTTCACTATACCCCATTTAAAATAAGATCAGATATTTAAATAAACCGTTTTTACATTCCGTTCAATGGATTTTGAATTCTATTGCGTTGGTGGCACGACAAATGGCAACTGCAGTAGACAGTTGGTATTGTTTAACTTTTTTTTTTGCTTTTAATGCCATCCTTATGCCTACGGTATAGTAGTCAAAATCGGTTGAACGGACTGTATAAAGGTTTGTTTACATGTCTAATCTTATTTCAAATGGAGTATAGGTGGCAGCACTGAGACATCAGGTCCGGGCACCTGTCAAAAGTGTCAAAGCGCCTTTTTTTTTGAGGTTTGGAAATCATCATATGACATCTCCCGCTCTGGGCGGAGTGGAAGGGCGTGTCAGACTTTTACTGACTAAAACCCACCCGTGTTCCTTCAGTTGCCTGTTGCCATTTCCCTCTCGGACTTTCCCGCAACCCTGGCAGAAGTTTATTTGGGCCTGAATTACTCTCACGCTGATGTCGGTCGCGTACGTATATACATTATGTTCTTTATAGCACCATACTGCAGCGCTGACGTCCGCGGTGCGTACTACGTTGCTACGCATACGCGACCGAGATCAGCGTAAGGCCGTATACAGAAAGAAGGCTGGTAGCCGGCGCCGGTCTAGGCTGCCTTCTTTCTTTCTGTATACGGCTTTAGGGTCAGCGCACACCAAGAGCAAACCAGAGCAGAGCATTTACTGAGACTATTGAAAAATGAATCTTATGACAATTCCATAAATTCCAAAATTAAATACACGAACGCAAGCTCGAGCATGGTCGGGTATCAAGTTGCAACGCTCAACTTGTATTTAATTTTACTTAGATAACTTTTGTCGATAAGTTGCGAGTGTGATCGTTATATTGTAGGTTGTAATTTAGTCATAATTATATTTATAGATATTATTTTGTTTATGAAACTCACTCAGTTTTTTTAGTTTTACACGAGTATTCTTGTTGTTTATTTTGTTTTTTTACCTTTACGTACTACAAACAAACTATGAAAATATAAATATACAACCTTATTTTTTCTTTATGCTAAACCCGAAAACGGGTCATTGTACTCATCATTTTGAACAACTTTTTCTATGGGAACAACATTGAAATGGCGAAAAAAAAAATCAGCTCTTCCCTACATTTGTGTTCACTTAAATCGACTAAATGTATGGAACAGCAGATTTTTTTTTCGTGATTTCAATGTTGGTCCCATAGAAAAAGTTGATCAAAATGATGAGTACAATGACCCCTTTTCGGGTTTAGCATAAAGAAAAAATAATGTTGTATAAATATACTCAATTAAATGAATAATTCAATTCAGTTTAAACGCGTGCCTACTGTTCATAGTTTGTTGCGCGCACTCTATACTATAATAATTATATCTTTGTGAAGAGATGGATGTCATAGTGGCGAGAATTTCACGAAACCCTCATGAAAATAAAAGTATTTATTTATGGCGTACATTTATTACGATCACCAGCGTACTCGCGGTTTGAACTCGTCGCTGAGCGCCACGCGCTTTATGCTCTCATAGCCTAGGATAATGCTGAATGAGAAGCAAGCGGACTGCAACAGACGAGCTGACAACCCCTTAAAGTACAACCCTACCAAGCCCTCTTCTGCCCATAGAGTTTTAAAGATGTCCTTCATGGTGCCCACGCCTTCGACCTGTAACAAAGTAAGGATGCCTCAATGACATTGACACTTTGTTGACATTTTTCGAAATATTCGGGTTACTTGAGTTTTTTTATTATTATTATCAGCCTATAATGTTCCCACTGCTGGGACACAGACCTCCTCTCCGTGAGAGGGAGCGGGCCGTAATCTACCACGCGGGCCCAGTGCGGGTTGGTAGATGTCACATGTCTTCGAATTTTTGGTTCTAGGACATGCCGGTTTCCTCACGATGTTTTCCTTCACCGTTTTGAGAGCAGTGGCGATGAAATAATTTACACAAAGTAAAGCGCCTGTCAGGGTTTGAACCTACGACCTACGACTCGTAAGTTGTGGCCGTTACCACTGGGCCACCACTGCTCGAGTTACTTGAGTAATCAGCAATATACCTAAAGTTCAAAGTAAAGAGACAAAATAAGGGGAGACTTCCTTACGACTAAAATATTTTTTCGGGACGTAGGCTTGGTAAGTTTATGAATTTTACATGACTTTTAAGACATTATTAAATTATAAACTATTCTTGATTAATTTTCCAAATTAAACCAAATTTATTAAAAAAAAAATTGAAAACAATAAAAACCGTGCATAGTTTTTTTTTTAAACAGCAACTGGAAATGAATAGTTGTTTTACTTTATTAATTTTGGTTGTACTTAAGTGATGTTCCGAATCCCGGGACATTAGTCCCGAAAAAATATTTTGTCGTAAGGCGTCTCGACTTTCTTCTTCGAACTTTAGGTATTTTAGCTCTCATATTTCCGATCATTGGTAATCAGCCACATGGGTCGATCGAAGGTTAAGCTACGCTTGCCGCGGTCGGTTCGGGGATGGGTGATCCATTATATATCGAGACACCTCCGTGTCTCGGATCCGCGTTTCAACGTCGGGTAATCTCCACGAACGAGCTATTATTCCGCCAGCGTATCGTCGCGACTCTTAACGAAATCGCCGCGTTTCCGCGTTAAAATTCCTGCGTTAAAACGCGCTCTCTCGACCGTGCGGCGATACGATGGCGTTTCGGTCGCACTCAGCCATTCGTAGCATCACTGAGATTCTCTCGCTCGTAGAGACTGCCCCTAAGAGAGTGTATAGAAACATGTGGCACAACGATAATATCGCCGCGATTCTCTCGCTCGTGGAGACTGCCCCTAAGAGTGTATAGAAATACATGGTACAACGATAATATCGCCGCGATTCTCTCGCTCGTGGAGACTGCCCCTAAGAGTGTATAGAAATACATGGTACAACGATAATATCGCCGCGATTCTCTCGCTCGTGGAGACTGCCCCTAAGAGAGTGTATAGAAATACGTGGTACAACGATAATATCGCCGCGATTCTCTCGCTCGTGGAGACTGCCCCTAAGAGAGTGTATAGAAATACGTGGTACAACGATAATATCGCCGCGATTCTCTCGCTCGTGGAGACTGCCCCTAAGAGTGTATAGAAATACATGGTACAACGATAATATCGCCGCGATTCTCTCGCTCGTGGAGACTGCCCCTAAGAGAGTGTATAGAAATACGTGGTACAACGATAATATCGCCGCGATTCTCTCGCTCGTGGAGACTGCCCCTAAGAGTGTATAGAAATACATGGAACAACGATAATATCGCCACGATTCTCTCGCTCGTGGAGACTGCCCCTAAGAGAGTCTATAGAAATACGTGGTTCAACGATAATATCGCCGCGATTCTCTCGCTCGTGGAGACTGCCCCTAAGAGAGTCTATAGAAATACGTGGTACAACGATAATATCGCCGCGATTCTCTCGCTCGTGGAGACTGCCGGGCCTAAGAGAGTCTATAGAAATACGTGGCACAACGATAATATGGCCGCGATTCTTTCGCTCGTGGAGGCGGGCCCTAAGAGAGTCTATAGAAATACGTGGCACAACGATAATATGGCCGCGATTCTCTCGCTCGTGGAGACTGCCCCTAAGAGAGTCTATAGAAATACGTGGCACAACGATAATATGGCCGCGATTCTCTCACTCGTGGAGGCGGGCCCTAAGAGAGTCTATAGAAATACGTGGCACAACGATAATATGGCCGCGATTCTCTCGCTCGTGGAGGCGGGCCCTAAGAGAGTCTATAGAAATACGTGGCACAACGATAATATGGCCGCGATTCTCTCGCTCGTGGAGGCGGTCCCTAAGAGAGTCTATAGAAATACGTGGCACAACGATAATATGGCCGCGATTCTCTCGCTCGTGGAGACTGCCCCTAAGAGAGTGTATAGAAATACGTGGCACAACGATAATATGGCCGCGATTCTCTCGCTCGTGGAGGCGGGCCCTAAGAGAGTCTATAGAAATACGTGGCACAACGATAATATGGCCGCGATTCTCTCGCTCGTGGAGGCGGGCCCTAAGAGAGTGTATAGAAATACGTGGCACAACGATAATATGGCCGCGATTCTCTCGCTCGTGGAGGCGGGCCCTAAGAGAGTGTATAGAAATACGTGGCACAACGATAATATGGCCGCGATTCTCTCGCTCGTGGAGGCGGGCCCTAAGAGAGTGTATAGAAATACGTGGAACAACGATAATATGGCCGCGATTCTCTCGCTCGTGGAGGCGGGCCCTAAGAGAGTGTATAGAAATACGTGGAACAACGATAATATGGCCGCGATTCTCTCGCTCGTGGAGGCGGGCCCTAAGAGAGTGTATAGAAATACGTGGAACAACGATAATATGGCCGCGATTCTCTCGCTCGTGGAGGCGGGCCCTAAGAGAGTGTATAGAAATACGTGGAACAACGATAATATGGCCGCGATTCTCTCGCTCGTGGAGGCGGGCCCTAAGAGAGTGTATAGAAATACGTGGAACAACGATAATATGGCCGCGATTCTCTCGCTCGTGGAGGCGGGCCCTAAGAGAGTGTATAGAAATACGTGGAACAACGATAATATGGCCGCGATTCTCTCGCTCGTGGAGGCGGGCCCTAAGAGAGTGTATAGAAATACGTGGAACAACGATAATATGGCCGCGATTCTCTCGCTCGTGGAGGCGGGCCCTAAGAGAGTCTATAGGAATACGTGGCACAACGATAATATGGCCGCGATTCTCTCGCTCGTGGAGGCGGGCCCTAAGAGAGTCTATAGGAATACGTGGCACAACGATAATATGGCCGCGATTCTCTCGCTCGTGGAGGCGGGCCCTAAGAGAGTCTATAGGAATACGTGGCACAACGATAATATGGCCGCGATTCTCTCGCTCGTGGAGGCGGGCCCTAAGAGAGTGTATAGAAATACGTGGAACAACGATAATATGGCCGCGATTCTCTCGCTCGTGGAGGCGGGCCCTAAGAGAGTGTATAGAAATACGTGGAACAACGATAATATGGCCGCGATTCTCTCGCTCGTGGAGGCGGGCCCTAAGAGAGTGTATAGAAATACGTGGAACAACGATAATATGGCCGCGATTCTCTCGCTCGTGGAGGCGGGCCCTAAGAGAGTGTATAGAAATACGTGGAACAACGATAATATGGCCGCGATTCTCTCGCTCGTGGAGGCGGGCCCTAAGAGAGTGTATAGAAATACGTGGAACAACGATAATATGGCCGCGATTCTCTCGCTCGTGGAGGCGGGCCCTAAGAGAGTCTATAGGAATACGTGGCACAACGATAATATGGCCGCGATTCTCTCGCTCGTGGAGGCGGGCCCTAAGAGAGTCTATAGGAATACGTGGCACAACGATAATATGGCCGCGATTCTCTCGCTCGTGGAGGCGGGCCCTAAGAGAGTCTATAGGAATACGTGGCACAACGATAATATGGCCGCGATTCTCTCGCTCGTGGAGGCGGGCCCTAAGAGAGTCTATAGGAATACGTGGCACAACGATAATATGGCCGCGATTCTCTCGCTCGTGGAGGCGGGCCCTAAGAGAGTGTATAGAAATACGTGGAACAACGATAATATGGCCGCGATTCTCTCGCTCGTGGAGGCGGGCCCTAAGAGAGTGTATAGAAATACGTGGAACAACGATAATATGGCCGCGATTCTCTCGCTCGTGGAGGCGGGCCCTAAGAGAGTGTATAGAAATACGTGGAACAACGATAATATGGCCGCGATTCTCTCGCTCGTGGAGGCGGGCCCTAAGAGAGTGTATAGAAATACGTGGAACAACGATAATATGGCCGCGATTCTCTCGCTCGTGGAGGCGGGCCCTAAGAGAGTGTATAGGAATACGTGGCACAACGATAATATGGCCGCGATTCTCTCGCTCGTGGAGGCGGGCCCTAAGAGAGTCTATAGGAATACGTGGCACAACGATAATATGGCCGCGATTCTCTCGCTCGTGGAGGCGGGCCCTAAGAGAGTCTATAGGAATACGTGGCACAACGATAATATGGCCGCGATTCTCTCGCTCGTGGAGGCGGGCCCTAAGAGAGTCTATAGGAATACGTGGCACAACGATAATATGGCCGCGATTCTCTCGCTCGTGGAGGCGGGCCCTAAGAGAGTCTATAGGAATACGTGGCACAACGATAATATGGCCGCGATTCTCTCGCTCGTGGAGGCGGGCCCTAAGAGAGTCTATAGGAATACGTGGCACAACGATAATATGGCCGCGATTCTCTCGCTCGTGGAGGCGGGCCCTAAGAGAGTGTATAGAAATACGTGGCACAACGATAATATGGCCGCGATTCTCTCGCTCGTGGAGGCGGGCCCTAAGAGAGTGTATAGAAAAACGTGGCACAACGATAATATGGCCGCGATTCTCTCGCTCGTGGAGGCGGGCCCTTAGAGAGTGTATAGAAATACGTGGCACAACGATAATATGGCCGCGATTCTCTCGCTCGTGGAGGCGGGCCCTAAGAGAGTGTATAGAAATACGTGGCACAACGATAATATGGCCGCGATTCTCTCGCTCGTGGAGGCGGGCCCTAAGAGAGTCTATAGAAATACGTGGCACAACGATAATATGGCCGCGATTCTCTCGCTCGTGGAGGCGGGCCCTAAGAGAGTGTATAGAAATACGTGGCACAACGATAATATGGCCGCGATTCTCTCGCTCGTGGAGGCGGGCCCTAAGAGAGTGTATAGAAATACGTGGCACAACGATAATATGGCCGCGATTCTCTCGCTCGTGGAGGCGGGCCCTAAGAGAGTGTATAGAAATACGTGGCACAACGATAATATGGCCGCGATTCTCTCGCTCGTGGAGGCGGGCCCTAAGAGAGTGTATAGAAATACGTGGCACAACGATAATATGGCCGCGATTCTCTCGCTCGTGGAGGCGGGCCCTAAGAGAGTGTATAGAAATACGTGGCACAACGATAATATGGCCGCGATTCTCTCGCTCGTGGAGGCGGGCCCTAAGAGAGTCTATAGAAATACGTGGCACAACGATAATATGGCCGCGATTCTCTCGCTCGTGGAGGCGGGCCCTAAGAGAGTGTATAGAAATACGTGGCACAACGATAATATGGCCGCGATTCTCTCGCTCGTGGAGGCGGGCCCTAAGAGAGTGTATAGAAATACGTGGAACAACGATAATATGGCCGCGATTCTCTCGCTCGTGGAGGCGGGCCCTAAGAGAGTGTATAGAAATACGTGGAACAACGATAATATGGCCGCGATTCTCTCGCTCGTGGAGGCGGGCCCTAAGAGAGTGTATAGAAATACGTGGAACAACGATAATATGGCCGCGATTCTCTCGCTCGTGGAGGCGGGCCCTAAGAGAGTGTATAGGAATACGTGGCACAACGATAATATGGCCGCGATTCTCTCGCTCGTGGAGGCGGGCCCTAAGAGAGTCTATAGGAATACGTGGCACAACGATAATATGGCCGCGATTCTCTCGCTCGTGGAGGCGGGCCCTAAGAGAGTCTATAGGAATACGTGGCACAACGATAATATGGCCGCGATTCTCTCGCTCGTGGAGGCGGGCCCTAAGAGAGTCTATAGGAATACGTGGCACAACGATAATATGGCCGCGATTCTCTCGCTCGTGGAGGCGGGCCCTAAGAGAGTCTATAGGAATACGTGGCACAACGATAATATGGCCGCGATTCTCTCGCTCGTGGAGGCGGGCCCTAAGAGAGTCTATAGGAATACGTGGCACAACGATAATATGGCCGCGATTCTCTCGCTCGTGGAGGCGGGCCCTAAGAGAGTGTATAGAAATACGTGGCACAACGATAATATGGCCGCGATTCTCTCGCTCGTGGAGGCGGGCCCTAAGAGAGTGTATAGAAAAACGTGGCACAACGATAATATGGCCGCGATTCTCTCGCTCGTGGAGGCGGGCCCTAAGAGAGTGTATAGAAATACGTGGCACAACGATAATATGGCCGCGATTCTCTCGCTCGTGGAGGCGGGCCCTAAGAGAGTGTATAGAAATACGTGGCACAACGATAATATGGCCGCGATTCTCTCGCTCGTGGAGGCGGGCCCTAAGAGAGTGTATAGAAATACGTGGCACAACGATAATATGGCCGCGATTCTCTCGCTCGTGGAGGCGGGCCCTAAGAGAGTGTATAGAAATACGTGGCACAACGATAATATGGCCGCGATTCTCTCGCTCGTGGAGGCGGGCCCTAAGAGAGTGTATAGAAATACGTGGCACAACGATAATATGGCCGCGATTCTCTCGCTCGTGGAGGCGGGCCCTAAGAGAGTGTATAGAAATACGTGGCACAACGATAATATGGCCGCGATTCTCTCGCTCGTGGAGGCGGGCCCTAAGAGAGTCTATAGAAATACGTGGCACAACGATAATATGGCCGCGATTCTCTCGCTCGTGGAGGCGGGCCCTAAGAGAGTCTATAGAAATACGTGGCACAACGATAATATGGCCGCGATTCTCTCGCTCGTGGAGGCGGGCCCTAAGAGAGTGTATAGAAATACGTGGCACAACGATAATATGGCCGCGATTCTCTCGCTCGTGGAGGCGGGCCCTAAGAGAGTGTATAGAAATACGTGGCACAACGATAATATGGCCGCGATTCTCTCGCTAGTGGAGGCGGGCCCTAAGAGAGTGTATAGAAATACGTGGCACAACGATAATATGGCCGCGATTCTCTCGCTCGTGGAGGCGGGCCCTAAGAGAGTGTATAGAAATACGTGGCACAACGATAATATGGCCGCGATTCTCTCGCTCGTGGAGGCGGGCCCTAAGAGAGTGTATAGAAATACGTGGCACAACGATAATATGGCCGCGATTCTCTCGCTCGTGGAGGCGGGCCCTAAGAGAGTCTATAGAAATACGTGGCACAACGATAATATGGCCGCGATTCTCTCGCTCGTGGAGGCGGGCCCTAAGAGAGTGTATAGAAATACGTGGCACAACGATAATATGGCCGCGATTCTCTCGCTCGTGGAGGCGGGCCCTAAGAGAGTGTATAGAAATACGTGGCACAACGATAATATGGCCGCGATTCTCTCGCTCGTGGAGGCGGGCCCTAAGAGAGTGTATAGAAATACGTGGCACAACAATAATATGGCCGCGATTCTCTCGCTCGTGGAGGCGGGCCCTAAGAGAGTGTATAGAAATACGTGGCACAACGATAATATGGCCGCGATTCTCTCGCTCGTGGAGGCGGGCCCTAAGAGAGTCTATAGAAATACGTGGCACAACGATAATATGGCCGCGATTCTCTCGCTCGTGGAGGCGGGCCCTAAGAGAGTCTATAGAAATACGTGGCACAACGATAATATGGCCGCGATTCTCTCGCTCGTGGAGGCGGGCCCTAAGAGAGTGTATAGAAATACGTGGCACAACGATAATATGGCCGCGATTCTCTCGCTCGTGGAGGCGGGCCCTAAGAGAGTGTATAGAAATACGTGGCACAACGATAATATGGCCGCGATTCTCTCGCTCGTGGAGGCGGGCCCTAAGAGAGTCTATAGAAATACGTGGCACAACGATAATATGGCCGCGATTCTCTCGCTCGTGGAGGCGGGCCCTAAGAGAGTGTATAGAAATACGTGGCACAACGATAATATGGCCGCGATTCTCTCGCTCGTGGAGGCGGGCCCTAAGAGAGTCTATAGAAATACGTGGCACAACGATAATATGGCCGCGATTCTCTCGCTCGTGGAGGCGGGCCCTAAGAGAGTGTATAGAAATACGTGGCACAACGATAATATGGCCGCGATTCTCTCGCTCGTGGAGGCGGGCCCTAAGAGAGTGTATAGAAATACGTGGCACAACGATAATATGGCCGCGATTCTCTCGCTCGTGGAGGCGGGCCCTAAGAGAGTGTATAGAAATACGTGGCACAACGATAATATGGCCGCGATTCTCTCGCTCGTGGAGGCGGGCCCTAAGAGAGTCTATAGAAATACGTGGCACACAGTGGCGTGCCTAGGGGTCAAAATCAGGGCAAACAGACGGGTTTTTTACGATTAAAAAAAATAGTCAAGTGAGCGATTTACGGATTTTCTATGTTGTTCATGGTAACACCATTATTATATAGTGTTATTTTTTATTTTTTATTGACAGGCTTAATTTTGAAGGCAAGCCGGGCTTTTGGGCTTCTATGTAAGGAACGCCACTGGTGGCACAACGATAATATGGCCGCGATTCTCTCACTCGTGGAGGCGGGCCCTAAGGCAAATTTGGAAACGTATCAAGTTTAGTAGTGTGATATTGTCGCGGTTTTGAACATAGAATGTTACGTAGATAACGTATCTACCACATTTTGCTTATAATAAATATCATTGATGAAGTGCGTACCTGCAGCCTGGCCCGAACGATGTCGAGTGGGTTCGTTAGGAACGTGGTCGTGAAACCTCCGAGCGTGCCCGCCGCGCATTGTATCAGGAGGGTAGACACCCAAGCCGGTGCGATTTTCAGCATTTCATCTGGTCAGAACATAGAAAATACACGGTGTTACTGAAGTAATAGAAACCATTAAAAACCGGCCAAGTGCGAGTCGGACTCGCGCACGAAGGGTTCCGTACCATTATCTATAAAAAAAATCATGGCTGTTGTATGGGAGCCCCCCTTAAATATTTGTTTTATTTTAATTTAATTATTTATTTTTAAAGTGAATAGTATGGGACCCCCTTAAATATTTGTTTTTATATTTATTTTTAAAGTGAATATATAACTAAATATTCTGTCAATATTTCAAGCGTTATCAATATCAAGCAAAAAAAATCACGTTTGTTGTATGGGAGCCCCCTTAAATATTTATTTTATTCTGTTTTTTAGTATTTGTTGTTATAGTGGCAACAGAAATACATCATCTGTGTAAATTTCAAATGTCTAACTATCACGGTTCATGAGATACAGCCTGGTGACAGACAAAAATCTGCTGTTCTATAAATTTTGTCGATTTAAGTGAACACAAATATATGGAACAGCAGTTTTTTTTTTTCGCGATTTCATGTTTGGTCACATAGAAAAAGTTGTTCAAAATGATGAATACAATGACCCCTTTTCGGGTTTAGCATAAAGAAAAAATAATGTTGTATAATATTAGTAAGGATTCGTACCTTGATACGCGGTATACAGGGCCCACCAGAGCGCCGAGTTCGGAACATATGCGGCTAAGGAGGCTGTGTATCCTCGGTAATACCCCAAGGGACCATGGAGTTGGTACACTCGAACCGCCACCTCCTTCGCGAGAGCAGCTTTTGACATTTTCTTCTCTAGGTCCAAACCTAAGGGATTCATTTTCTGGAAAAAAAAAAACAATAAAATATTTATTTTATGTCTGTTTCAAAAGTACTGATGAAAATGTAAACAAACCCTCATCATCTGCCCGCCTTTTCCCAACTATGTTGGGGTCGGCTTCCAGTCTAACCGGATGCACGCTGAATACCAGTATTTTACATGGAGCGCCTGCCTATCTGACCTCCACAACCCAGTAACTGGGTAATACGTTACCGCTTCGCAAGACTGGTTGTCAGACTTTCGGGCTCCTGACGACCCGTAACGACTGTCACAGATCTACGAATGACAGCCGGGACCAACGGCTTAACGTGCTTTCTGAGGCACGGAGGAGTCTCGGTATGTAAAGATGGTCACCCATCCACAGACCAACCCCGGTAAGCGTAGCTTAACCTGATGGATCAACCCGTGCGGCTGTTATTACTTAGCCACGAGCTCCTCGAGTTGAAATACATGTATAAAAAAAATAGTGTTTGTCTCACCGGATTCCTCATATTGCCTCGACTCCTGACCAGACCCAGGACCATGAGATGCTGGCTCAACACATCGAACGGCACAATGATTGTCTGGCCAACGATGGACGCGCAGCCGCCACCTATGAAAGACTGAAATAATGTATATTAGAACAGCTGTAGCCCGCGAATTGACGACGTTACAGTCAAAATATTTCCTTCACCTTAAGATGAAAACGTCAGGGTAACCCGCGAAATTCAAATTATCTTATGCTAGCCTCACACGTCACGATACACTTGTGCAAACCTTTTGCGTAAATCAATCGTTACGAATGTGGCTAGCATTACGTTTTTTCCAATTTACAGGCCAGTATCAGGTTGTATATTGATCTATACTCCATTTGAAATAAGATTAGACATTTAAATAAGCCTTTTTTACAGTCCATTCAACCGATTTTGACTTCTATTGCGTTGGTGGCATGACAAATGGCAGCTGCAGTAGAGAGTTAGTATTGTGTAATTTTTGTTGCTTTTAATGCCATCCTTATGCCTACGGTATAGAAGTTAAAATCGGTTGAACGGACTGTTAAAAAGTTTGTTTAAATGTTAAATCTTATTTCAAATGGAGTATAAATATGATTCGCGGCCGTGTCAAATATTTATTTATAGAATTATAATCATAAAAATCATTAATACAACTGTCTTAAGTTCATATTACCCTATTTAATGACAATTTCATAAAACATGATTTTATGAAATTGTCATTAAATGACATTTGACACTTATATGAATTTAAGGAGTTGTATTGCTGATTGTAATGATTATAATTCTGTAAAGCCATAATTATTACGGACGCGAATCATATTTTAATCAACATACAACCTGACACTGACCTGTGAATCGCAAAAAAACGTAAGAAATTTTGAATTTCGCGGGCTACCTTATCGCATCGCTCTTAAGGATTATTTTTGTCTGCTAAGTGCAGAAAGCGATAACTGCTAAGTGCAAATGGCTTATAGGATAAAGAAGTAACAGATAAATATAAGATATTATGATAGTGAATTTTAATTTTAATTATGTATCTATTATTGTTAAGCGTTCAAATAGATACAAAACCCTAATAACCAATGATAATAGACATGTTATAATTACAAAAAAAAAAAAATTAAAGAAGAATACAAGACATTGTGATGACACAATTGGCCGACCTGGGAATCGAACCCAGGACCTCGTGCTCAGCAGTAGCCCTTGCGACCACTAGGCCGCTATTAAAATAAAACCCATAATAATATGTTTACCTTCAACTTCGGGCTGATATCATATTTCCCCAACTCATATCTGACTCCCTCATACGTCGTGATGTAGAATATTCCTGAGATTATCTGAAACTGTAGAAAACGAAGGATTACATATAATTCTAATCCTAACTATAATAATCCATACTAATATTATAAATTCGATAGTAACTCTGTCTGTCTGTCTGTATGTTACCTTTTCACGCCGAAACCACTAAACGGATTTCGATAAAATTTGGCAAGGAGATAGATGGCATCCCGGGGAAGGACAGGCTACCTTTTATCGACATACCACGCGGGCGAGGCCGCGGGCGGAAGCTAGTAATATTAAAAACGCGAAAGTGAGTTTGTTTGTTTGTTACGCTAAAACGGCAGAACGGATTTGGATGAAATTTGGCACACGGGTAGACCATGACCTGGAGAAAGACATAGGATACCTTTTATCCCGATATTCCCACGGGATCGAGACTTACGCGGGTGAAACCGCGAGGTGCGGGGCGGATAGGCAGTTGAATGTACTGAGGCAAAGTGACATTCTATCAGCGATAACGATGCGATGATGGAAAAGGCAAAAATATATAGGACTGACATAAGCTATCGAAAAAATTATGTCAATCCTGTTGAAAGTCGTTGTAGAAATACGAAACGCCTTCGAAGCGATTGTCACTTGTCTAAGCCCTCTGGTATTCAGCTGTGTCAGGCTAGACCAGCGGTTCTCTAACTTTTCGTGGTAGAACCCTTTTGAAAAGCGAAATTTTTGACGGAACCCCAAAATAAAAGAACAAGTTACGTGCATTCTTAAATAATAGGTAATCATGAAACAATGTAAGTGTATACTACAGCGTGTTAGGGTAAACACCGTTATGCTTGAAACCAGTGGTTTGGTGTCATTTATAGAACGTAAAATCAATGGAAAATTTAGTCGTTTTTTTTTTTTTTTTTTTAAATAACATTTTACCACTCGAGTATTTCACCCTTTCACCTATGCGTTAGGGCAACGAACTTGCGTCTCAACGCGGGTAGGGGTCGAGGGCCGTGACCTGACCGGCCGCGAGCGCGACCCCTCCCTCAGCCAGTCAGCAGTTTTGCTTACGAGCACGGTGTCGGGTAGAAACTTTTTTAAATATTTTAATGAAAATAACTTTTTTTTTTTGTTGTTACTCGGTCATTTATTTTATATTAGGTCTTTACCTATGAAATTGCCGTTCTGCAGTACTGGCCATTTCAAATCAAAATAATTTTTGTTTGGCTAAGAATTCTAATTTCAAATTAATTTTATTTTAAAAACATGGATTTTTTTTTCCAAAAGTAGTCATTTCTTTATTGATTAGTGTTACATTTTCATCGCATTTCAATCTTTTTCGTAAAAATTCGAGTAATTATGGAATATGAGTACCGTCGTGGCAGCAACGCGGCACAAGCGGCACGCAACATCAACGACGTTTACGGAGCTAACACTACAAACCAACGCACCACCTGTTATTGGTTTGCTCGCTTCCGTTCTGGAAATTTCGACCTGAAAAATGAACCTCGCGGTCGTCCGAAGACTTTGGTCGACAATGACGAATTAAAGGCGATTGTGGAAGCTGATGATACACAATCTACGGCTGAATTAGCAGCAGCTTTCGACGTTAGCGTCAAAACAATATTGGTCCATTTGCGTCAAATTGGCAAGGTAACAAAGCTTGACAAATGGGTGCCCCACGAACTCAATGATCGCCAGCGCGAAGTACGCGTCGAGACGTGCCTTGCACTGCTCAACAGACACACAAATGAAGGAATTTTGAACCGCATTGTTACCTGCGATGAAAAATGGATTCTGTTTGATAACCGCAAGCGCTCAGCAAGTTGGTTGGATCCTGGTTCAGCACCTAAACAATGCCCTAAACGAAAACTTACCCCTAGAAAAGTGATGGTCACTGTTTGGTGGTCTAGCGCCGGTGTGATTCATCACAGCTTCTTACCAAACGGGGTGAGCATTACTGCAGATGTGTACTGTGAAGAACTGAACACAATGATGGAGAAGCTGGCGCATCTCCAACCAGCATTGGTCAATCGCTCGTCTCCGCTGCTCCTGCACGACAACGCGCGACCTCATACTGCACAGCAGACGGTCTCCAAGTTGCAAGAACTGGGGTTGGAAGCTCTCCGTCATCCGCCCTACTCACCAGACCTTGCGCCTACAGACTACTACTTTTTCCAGAATTTGGATAACTTCTTGGCGGGAAAAAAATTCAATACCCGAGAGGCAGTACAAAATGCCTTTGAAGAATTTGTTGCCTCCCGTCCATCTGATTTCTTTAAGAAGGGCATCAATAAACTGCCACTGCGATGGCAAAGATGCATTGATTGCATGGGTGATTACTTCGATTAATACAAATAAAAAATTCATCAAAAAAATTCGTTTAAATTTTTTCATACAAAACGGCAATTTCATAGGTAAAGACCTATTATTTAAGTCAACTAAACGAAGAAATCATCTAATGGGATGTATGAAATTGTTTCTTATTTTTCATCAATCGGTTGATATTAGATTTGATAGAAGATCTGAAGAAAAGAGAGAGAGAATGATGGATAGAAGAGGTTTATTTTTTCTTCTCATTATTACTAGTATTCTCGCGGAGCCAAAGGTTTTGCGGAGCCCCAGGGCTCCGCGGAGCACACTTTGAGTAACACTGGGCTAGACAGATGATGGTGATACTCACACTGGACAGCCAGAACCCTCGGTACAGCCCCGGCACTCCTTCATTCTTATATATCTTAGATATAGCGTCAGCCACGCCACTGTAAGCTTCCTTCCTCCTCTGAACTTGGATTTGTGTCTTGATTAAAGTTAGCGGATACAGTGCACATCTAACTGAAAAGATAAATAAAACATTTAGGGCGAATTTTACTAAACTGAGTATAAGTCTTATGCTGCGAATAAATTTTGAATTTTTGACAGTTTTTCCATACAAAAACTGTCAGACGACAATTTTATTCCACGGATAAAAGTTAACTGACTTTGATAAAATCAGCCCTAAATCAACTAACATTACAACTGAATTATGCGACTTCAAAAAGGAGGAGGTTCTCAATTCGTCTGTATGTTTTTTTTTTGTTTGTTTGTAACGCGATTGCTCCGCCAATTATGAATTGATTTTGATGATTCTTTTTTGTTTGGTAGGTCCTGCTTCAGAGGTAGTCCCATATAAATTTTATTAACTTTGCTTGCGTAGTTTTTGAGTTAGTTTCAATATTACGTATTTTTCCCACTTGGCCTGTATGGATGATGTTTTAAGTTCCTTTCACTGTTATTTACGTAGTGGTATTTGAATTGGTGTGGGGTAGGTAACACAACAAAAAAAAGAAAAAAAAAAACGTTTTACAAAAAAAAAAAAAACAACCAACTACCGTTTTTTGTAATAATATTTTTTATTTAAAATAGTGTCACGCCTGTAATCCCTTCTGTTTTTGAGGTTGGTAAACCATGTAATGACGTCACCCGCCCTGGGCGGAGCGGGAGGACGTGTCAGACTTTTACTGACTAAAACCTACCCGTGTTCCTTCAGTCGCCTGTTGCCAAGGCCTCTGCCTAACCCTTCCTCACCCCTTAAATTTGAGTGTACTTAGCCCACATTCCGCCAGTTTTGTTTAAGTCCCATGTAATAGGGCGCGACCCTTTTTCCATCAACCGGGCACAAATCCAGACTCAAGGCTGCTACTGAGAAATCCCTGATGGAAAAACCCACTAAGACTAAGGAAATGTTATTAAACATCATTTTTAATCGACTTCTTCAAAAAGGAGGAGGTTCTCAATTCGTCTGTATTTTTTTATTTTATTTTTATGTTTGTTACTCGATTTCTCCGCCAATTATGAATCGATTTTGATGATTCTTTTTTTGTATGGTAGGGCATGCTTCCGAGGTGGTCCCATATAAATTTTATTAACTTTGCTTGTGAAGTTTTTGAGTTAGCTTCAATATTACGTATTTTTCCCACTTAGTTTATTTAGACGATGCTTTTATTTACTCCTTCACTGTTATTTACATCAGCTAGTGGTATTAGAATTTGTGTGGGGAAGGTACCACAACTAAAAGGTGAAAAAAAAAAACTTAAAAAAAAAAACCGACTTCCAAAAAAAAAACACTCAAAACTGAAAAATAACTTTAATTTCGGAAGTCGGTGGCAAAAAACGAAAATTGCAAAGCAAAGACACCGACTTCCGAAATTAAAGTTATTTTTCAGTTTTGAGTGATTTTTTTGGAAGACGGTTTTTTTTTTTTTGTAAATAGTTTTTATAGACTGACTATAACCCCATTTGAAATAAGATTAGACATTTAAACAAACCTTTTTACTGTCCGTTCAATCGATTTAGACTTCTATACCGTAGGCATAAGGATGGCATAAAAAGCAAAAAAAGTTACACAATACCAACTGTCTACTGCAGCAGCCATTTGTCATGCCACCAACGCAATAGAAGTTAAAATCGGTTGAACGGACTGAAAAAAGGCTTATTTAAATGTCTTATCTTATTTCAAAGAGTCATAGAAATTACATACAAAGCATTTTTACTGCCTGTACCTTATATCTTCGAACTTGTTTTGGTATTCGTTTAAACAATGGTATCCGTTCGGAATGGAAAATAAATATGAGTTCCAACAAATACCAGTGGTATTCGCTTTTGGTATTAGAATGGAATAACTAATTTCAAATGGAGTATAGTACTTTTGAAAAAAGTAAAAAAAACGGATGGAGATGTACCGTAAACTAAACTAAACTTTATGTGTAGGTATTAAAGTTATTTTTTCCAAAAACCATATTTGTTTACATGTTTGAGAACTTAACTGCGAACGCAACATAGTTCTGATTAGCAACAATTGAGGTGTTATGTGCCGTCTGTTTAGTGTATCTATGAATACTAACAGATTAGATAAATGAACTTCTAATCACACGATTGCGTGATTAGATACGGGTATATTTAACTTTTTGGGTATGTGTACTCTGTACTAACGGCTCTTGATACAAACTGACCATTTTATTAATAGAGGCTAACTCTCTGTGAGAGAGAGTGGGTATCGTAAAAGATATTTGGACTAAAAGATATTTGAAATTCAAATTTTTAAAATAATGATTGGCGACCGTAACAAATATGGCTTTACAGAATTATAATCATTAAAATCAGTAATACACTGTATCAATAGTTCATATAAGTGCCAAATGTCATGATTTCATGAAATAGTCATTCAATACACTAGTAGTATTAGAATTTGTGTGGGGTAAATACTAGTGATGGCTTTATTAGCATTCGCATTCATTGTTAGCAAGTAAATTCTCATTTAGCATTTAGCAAATTAAATATTGCAAAATTCTGTGAAATGCTAAGTGAATTTATTCGTAATTTTTCATATTATTAAACGTCAGAGCGTCGACGCACGCAGCGGTAGATATACTTAAATAGATAATACACGCCAATATGTGCGAATGTGTATTTTTCAGCGTTATGTATTTTTTTTGGAAGTCGGTTGTTTTTTTTTTTGTAAAAAGTTTTTAGCATTAGAATTTGTTAAAATATCTGTTCTATCACCTTGACAAATCCAACGACAATAACAGTACAGGGCTATCTTGTAAGGTCGGTAGTTATATAAGTTTGCCAAGTTTCAGCTCAATCGGATGCCAGGAAGTGTTTGGAAAATGGATGACAATTGGAGTAACCGGAAACACATACGAATAGAGCGAGCTAATATTATAAAGCTTGTAAGAATAGGTTCTGGGCGTAAACCGAACTGACAGAATACGAAACACTACTCTGCGCACCAAAATGGAGATCCTAGACGTAGACAAAAAGGCTGCCTAAAGCTAAAATGGGATTGGGCGGGTCATGTCAGCAGTGGCGTATTTACCCTAGGGCCAAAAGGGCCATGGCCCGGGGCGGCAGGCTGCGAGGGGCGGCGCAAGCCGCACCTCACGCTGAGCTTTGTTAGCCTTTCATTTTGAAGAAATCAGAAATAAGACTACTTAGCAAAAATTAAAACTCATTTGGTTGTAAGTTTGATAGACATCAAGACACGGGACTATCGTAAGCTCAAAACACAGACAAGGCGGGTGCGTGTCGGGAGCGGGACGGGCGCAGGAGTACGGCGGGCATAATAAATTGTAATTCAAGGATATGGATGCCAAGTTGACAACACACCCAACGCGTGGGCAGATCGGGCGCGGAGCGGGACGGGAGCGGGAGCCTCGACCGCCACACGCCACTACGCGCGGGAGTATGGTGGGCATAATTTAATGCAATTCAAGCATTCAATTATAATAATATGGATGTCAACACACAGAACGCGGGCGCGGGTCGTGCGCGGAGCGTGTCGTATTTGTTTGCCGCCGCCTGGCTAGGTACGTCCGCGTCCGAACCGCTGTCGTCCCGCGCCCGCGCTGTATGTGAACACGATGGCAGCGCGGATCCCGCGAAGAAAACGATCCGATCCGCTCCCGACACACTTGTTTGTGTTTCGAGCTTTACTGACTGGCGCGGCGGCGGCGCGGCTTGTCGAGTCGGTCGGACTCCGTCGCGACTCGGGGCCGGTTTCATTGCTTTTTTTTTCCTTTATGGGGCGGCAAACCTTACAGGCCCAGGGCGCTGAATCTTAAAATACGCCACTGCATGTCAGCCGCATGCATAGCGACCGCTGGGCAACAGTCTCCACAAGGTGGGTGCCAAAGGATGGACGACACCGCCGAGGCCGGCCCGGGAAGCGGTGGCGAGATGATCTAGACGCGTACCGCAAGGGTAGGGCCGAAGTGCCCCTGGAAAGGGATGTATGGAAAGATATGGGGGAGGCCCTTGCTCAGCAGTGGGACAGAGCAGGAAAACATTAAAAAAAAATTGGTTCTTACCTGTGAAACTACTCAGCGTGTAAAGCGGAAAAAACTTCTTTTTGTCCATCATACTCCATTCTATGGTGGTGATCAGCTGCGGGGGCGGAGTCTCCACCATCGTCGCGGCCATATCAACCGCCGTAACCTCAAATAAACTCTTTTTGTATCTCTCTATAGAGTTCCATACATTTACAAACATCTATTTTTACGATCTATACAAGTATATCTTTGGTAACCATTTAAAATAGTTTTAAAAACTATTTGTATATTGTATTTTTAATACAGATTAACAATGGAATCAAACTGTCAACTAAATTGTATAATAATTAACGAAAATAAATATTTATTTTATTTTTATAATTAATTTCACTAGTGTTTTATCTTATAGAGACTAGATCTCTGAATTAGCTATTTTATTTAAATGTTTTTTTTGCTTATATTATTGGTTTTAGTTTCACTATTTGAGTTTGCTACAACTAAGTGATTTTATGTATGTCGAAAAGTAATTGATTAATCCTATTTATAGGTTCTTCCATGATTTTTATTCAGGTGTTTGTCGCTGCACTCTTGACCTGAGAAAATAGAAAAAAAAACTATAAGATAAAATTAAAAACGGTGGTTTATTTTTAACCGACTTAAAAAAGACGGACGTTCTCACTTGCACTGCATTTTTTTTTTGTGTTTGTTATAGTCGCCGGCACATAACTTGGCAAGGTTTTGGCGTATGCGCTAACTTACTCCCAAGTAAGTTAGTGCATGTACAATTAGTGCAACCAAAAAAATTTCTATGGTTATTGCCATAATTTATTTTTGAACATGTCTATTATGAAAATCAAGCGAAAACGAATTTTGCGCATCTACGATTCTTGCCAAGTTACGTGCCGGCGACTGTACGCGTTTACTCCGCCAATTATTAATTGACTAGCTGCGCCCCGCGGTTTCACCCGCGTAAGTCTCCCGTGTAATAATAAAAAGTATCCTATGTGTTAATCCAGGTAACTATCTGTTTGCCAAATTTCATCCAAATCCATTCAGCCGTTTTTGCGTGATTGAATAACAAACATCCAAACATGTGTGTTTGGACTCACACACAAAAATTTTCACATTCATAATATTATAGTAGGATTTTGATGATTATTTTTTTGTTTGGTAGTTCATACTTCAGAGGTGGGCCCATATAAATTTTATTAACTTTGCTTGCGTAGTTCTAGAGTTAGCTTCAATAATACGTATTTTTCCCACTTGGCCTGTATGGATGATGTTTTAAGTTCCCGTCACTGTTATTTACATAGCAGGTAGTGGTATTCGACTTTGTGTGGGGTAAGTAGGTTGTTAGGTACCACAACTAAAAAGTGAAAAATAAAAACTACTTACAAAAAAAAAAAACAACCGACTTCCCAAAAAACACTAAAAAGTGAAAAATAACTTTAATTTCGGAAGTCGGTGGAAAAAACGAAAAATCAAAGAGACCAACTTCCGAAATTAAAGATATTTTTCACCTCAGCACCTCAAACAAGCAGGTTTTGCTGTCTACAGACAGTGTGCAAAATTCAATTTTGGTGCGAGCGTGAGACAATTTTTTTTTTTTTTTCTAAATTCTGAGAACATGTCATGGATTCAAAATCAACACTCGCACCAAAAAACAACTTTGCTCTCTTGTTGCAGAAATAACTATTTCACGTTTTAGTGTTTTTTGGAAGTCGGTTGTTTTTAGGGTTCCGTACCCAAAGGGTTAAACGGGACCCTATTACTAAGGCTCCGCTGTTTGTCTGTCCGTCTGTCACCAGGCTGTATCTCATGAACCGTGATAGTTAGACAATTGAAATTTTCACAGATGATGTATTTCTGTTGCCGCTATAACAACAAATACTAAAAAACAGAATAAAATTAATATTTAAGGGGGGCTTCCATACAACAGACATGATTTTATTGCCGTTTTATAAATAATGGTACGGAACCCGTCGTGCGCGTTTTTTTTTCAAATTAATTATAGTATCTAAAATTAAAATTACATAATTTGTTTATTGTAAGTAAATTAAAAAAATGCAACTGCTGTGCAACACGTCATACTCATCTCTCTTGGGTGGGGCCCAGACCTTTGGAAACTTGGACACTGTTCCCGATTTTTATATTCTTAAATGTTTTAAATGCAATAATTAAGCTAGCTTCTGCCGGCGACTTCGTCCGCGTGGTAGTCAGCATATTTACGTAAATAAATACCTACATATATTATTATTTTCTACTATAAAAGATCCTACTCAATGCTCTTGCTGCACTCAGCGATAGTGAAGCTTTTCGAAATTGAATCAGTACTTCCAGAGATTAACCTCCTGCATCCAAACTTTACTTCTATATCATATAAAGTGTAGATTTAAAAATGTTACTTGAATTATATGTGAACCTATTAGTAAATAGTCCTCACCTTTCTTCTTTGAATTTGTTTATACATATTATCGTAAATATGTATGTATGTGTATTATAAGTTTATAACCTTGTGGCGGTATCTACATCGCCACATGCGAACTACGCATCAAAGACCTGACGTCAGACAGACGTCACATAAATCCTGCATCGCGCAATTAAAGTTTACCGTGCAGTGGACATATATACAAGAACCCAATATCAATCGTTGGGCAGTTGCTCGCCAGACACAACACCCGTCTGGTTGGAGGATCCTCCCTTTTCTATGGAGTATGAGTGAACTTTACACCCTGTTCCTCATACCCCTAAAACCTATTACCTATTTTATTTATAATCCATTTTCATTGTTCCTCTCTAACAGAGCCAATCTAATCTAATCTAAAAAAAATCTAATCTCTTCACTACCCTTGGTTGACTGGTAGAGAGTGCCTAAGGCATTAAGTCCTCCGAAGTACCTACCTTTTTTTAGTGTGAAAAATTTAAATAAATAAGTGACATTGTAAAAAAAAAGCTTTACAGACTTATACACTTATTTAAAAAGGTACCATACATTTTGAATGAATACCTAATTATCAGTGATAGATAGGATCTCGCGATTGCAGAATTGATAAATTTTGTACTTTTGGAATATAGAAATGCTAGCTAATGTTGTAGTTTGCGAAACTGGCATAACACGCAGCGACAAAAAACTAAATGCCTTGATTTTTTAAAAATACGGTATATTTATTGTTATGTTAACACTGCGAAAGTAATCTTCATAAGAAGAGAAGGTAGGCATGGCATGACCTTTGTACCTTTTTTTTTTTGATTGAGTGCGAAAAGTTTAAGTATGTAAATAACAGGGTTGATAAGTCTTTCCATACCATGTATCTGTTTAGTTGTGCATTCACAGATTTTCCGAAATTTTGGGATTCCATTAAGAAAAAAAAAAATTATAATCCGCTTATATACATAACTTTAGGTAAATATTTATACGACTATCCGATCTCTGATTATTAGATACTATTATGAATAACATATATCCAAGAAAAAAAAAATATATTGATAACCTACTCTATAGAGAGGAGTGTGTTATAAACAATAATTGTCTTTGAAATAATAAACTTTTGTCTGTAACTTTGTCCAGTTTTTGTCAGACACAATCGCCCCTTTTTTTGAGGCCCCATAGACTTATGTCATACAACCATAATAGGTACCTACATGATTCTGAATACTAGTGATTTTGAAAAGCACATGCATATTTACATGAAAAACCTTGTATACATCCGAGAATTTTGTCAAAATCTTCAACCTAAGTCAATAAATTGAAAAAAAAAAAATAGAAAAATAAAGTCGTGCGTTACAAATTGTTTGTAATACCCTAGCATGACACTGAACATGAATTATTATAATCGATAATAACCAATATGTAACACATTCAGAAAAATCAAGTTTCACGGCGGTCGAAGGACAATAATTGTACTCTTATCAAGCTCCCAGTACTTACAAGGTAATATATCAATTAAATGGAAATTATTCTAATTTCTTATGACAATCATGTGAATACTCACGCAATGCTTAACTCGATATCCATAACAGATGTAGGTAAATAAGTCACTTAAAAACAAGTTAATCACTGAAAACTGCCTTGGAGTAGGTTTTATGTAATAATTCACCCAATTTAGATAATTACACCATGGAAAAATATGCTGCCTTCAGTAATGTCAGCTGATTGGTCGCCCATGTTGGTTCGCAGACTATAAAAACATATTTGTAGATATGGATACTAGTCTTTTTATCAAAATTCAAGACAGTGCTTCATCACAAGTCAAACTTCGCCACCCGCCACCACACTGTGGTGTTTAGCCCTACCCTTATGATGAACAGATTTTGAAAGCAGATGTCTTGATAGCAATTTTAAAATCTGTTTGAGTACGTTAGATTATATGGGTAACTAGCTTCCGCCCGCGGCTTCGCCCGCATGGTATGTCGATAAACAGTAGCCTATGTACTTCCCCGGGATGCCATCTATCTCCTTTCTAAATTTTATCGAAATCCGTTCAGTGGTTTAGGCCTGAAAAGGTAATATACAGACAAAGTTACTTTTGAATTTATAATATTAGTATGGATAAGGATGGGTATGAATATGGGCATAACATAAGGTCAGAGGCACAATCTTCGCCAGCCGCCACACTAACTTCATTCATCCACCACCAATGTGATTCGTGATCGTGAATAAATATTTGAACCGGAACGGAAAAAGTGTCAAAGTGACACTCAATTTTGAACTGTCACACCTCATTTACACTTCTGCGTGATCACAAAAAATGTATTCTGTGCTGATTATATAGTACTACTTGTACTTATCTGTGCTGTGCTCTCACCTGTCAACTGTCAAAAAGTGGCAGCTGTACATTTGTAAACTTTTGTGAAATTATTGTTTTGTTAGTTAATTCCTCTTCAAAACCAAAGAAATGGTACGTATAGGTCATTCCTCGTGTGGCCTATAAATAACTGCTGTCTATTAATGCCTAATTACTTTGTTGCAGGCTCGTTATTTCAAGGAACAAGATATTGATGGTACGTGCTACTTTCTTTTATCATTTGATATTTACTTGATAAGATTTTACATGATAACATTAATGAATCAACCCCTAAATGTAAATTCTATTTAAAATAGAAGCTCTAGAAATCCATTTTGTTCGTCACTCTGTATTTGCAGCTTACGTTAGGTACGAAAAATGGAGTTTATCGTTTTTGTTTACTGTTACCTCAGACTGTTACCAAAATAACGGTATTCATGACGTTTCTCTTTAGAAAGTTCAAAAATTAATAAGGTACTTACGGGTAACATTTTTAACACCTTATCAGTAACATTTTTTCATGCCCTATGATTCTTTCCCCTTGTATTCTAAATACTTTTTCATAATTGTTTTAAGACTTGGGTTTTAAATTTTGGTGATCTGAGGACTGCCTCGTTGGTCTGTAGAACTGTTTAAAGAAATTAACATCATGACGGTACCTTGTCAATATATCTATGAAAACATCATGTACGTAAGGAAAAATCTAAGTCTTTTCAGTAAAAGAGGTGAAAGACACACTTATAGGACTAGAAATAGGGACCAATTAGTTCAACCGGGTTTCAGACTGGCTAAAGTAGACTCATCCTTCATGGGGTACTGTTTAAAATGTTACAATAAAATACCTCCCCACATACTTCAACTGAATGAAACGAAATTTAAATCTTGGGTAAAACGCACACTATGCCGCCAAGCATATTATAAATTGGGGGATTACATCGCTGACAAAAATGCTTGGCTTAGCGCTGCTCCAGCTCCACAAGGACGCATAAACTAATTGATTGGCATTCGAAAATATTGTTGGAGCTGCTGAATATTGTAAAGACAATCTTGACATTGTATAAATTCAATCTCCTAGTATTGTATAATTTCATAGCACATATGTGAGCACTATGTACTTACCTACCTTAAAGCTACCATTTACTAGGTACGTCGTTCATTGACTTGAATGTGCCCTGGCGGCAGAGAGTATGTCATGCTCACTCAAATGTCTCGCTGGTGGTGGCGTGTGTGTTGGATCATTAAGTTCCCTTCAAAATGGTTGAGCTGAATGGTGCTGATCCATGCGTCATGTTCGTGAACGGGCGCCGCCAGTAGGGACTGGTCATCTCTAAGCTGCCACGGCTTATTTTTAATTTATTTTAATTTTTGAATTGTTTTTATCTTTACGGACGCTTTTAACGTGTACGTCTCTTTTATTTTTCTTTTTTACATTGTTCTCACATGTTTAATTTCAAATGAATGATGTAACCAATATATTGTAACAAAATTTTGATTTAAAAGAGTGTCCGTGGAGTTTCTTGCCCGTTCTTCTCCATAGGAACCTACTACGCTTTGGAATGGGCAACTAGCTTCATTTTTTTGACTGACCGACCCCTTGACAATTCAAAAGTACCTGTAATTGGTTTATTTGAAATAAATGCTTTGAGTTTGAGTTTGAGTTTGAGTTTGAGTTTGGTCTAGTGGTCGCAAGCGCTACTGCTAGGCATAAGGTCCTGGGTACGATTCCCAGGTTGGGTAGTGTTGCAGGAAAGTCTGAAAAGGTTACCGGGACCTTGGCAATAGGCAACTGAAGGAACACGGGTGGGTTTTAGTCGGTAAAAGTCTGACACGCCCTCCCGCTCCGCCCAGAGCGGGAGAAATCATTTGATGATTTTCTACACTCAAAAAAAAAAAAAATTGCACAGTGTTTTTGGGTTTTTCTGTCAGGAATTTCTCATAGTCGCCCGGAGCCTGGATTTGTCCCAGTTGATGGCAATAGGCTGGCCCCTATTACATGGGACTTTTACTTTAATGGTAAAATGTGGGTTTTGTAGGTACACCTCTGCCCGGTGTGATGTTATGTATGTTATATTTTCAGAGTTTCGTGAATGCTTCTACCTGTTCGCGCGTTCCGGGCAGATCACATCACTGGATGAGCTGACTGTCGTTATGAGATCTCTTGGTATGAGCCCTACCATTCAGGAGTTAGCTGGTAAGATTATTTTTATTCACAAACTCATTTTTATTTTTTGAACAATGTTCCTTATCGGTCGACTGGTATCGTCACGTAAGGAAAATACGTTAGAGTCAGTTCAAAGAGACACGACGCGACGCACACTTTTTTAAGATCCGATACAATATCGAATTTATTTACTACTCAGTAAGGAACACGCGCTGCGCAGCACCGCGCATCTTAGCGTACGTTGACACGCGTTAACGCTCGCACTGAAATTATACCTTTTCGTGAAGAAAATAATTTCGATATTTGTTGAAAAGTGCGCGCAGCGTCGCGTCTCGTTGCGTCTCGGTGTTAACTGACCCCTCCATGATGCGACTTTCTTGCTTTCTCTGTGTACGAGTCAGTGTGTACATGCGAGTGCGAGTAAGGAACTTCGTTTCTGACGGGTGTCCCCCGACCGCAGCCGTTTTTTTTTTGCTGCCTGTTTTTTCCCGACTTTCCTTTTTTGTAAGAAGTAAACCTTTCCATTAAACCTTCTTTCTTTCATAATTTTTCTGTGTGTCTATTTCTTTTCGTCAAAGTAATCAGCCGTGATAAACACATTTATGGGTTGAGTTGGTATTGAAGTTTTGTTTAGGAGAGTTGATATTTTTTTCGCGATAAGATACTGGTCCCATGGAGAAAGTTGTTAGCAGTTTGATGGTTTGTAGTGAAACCCTCCAAAAATGGAAGGCACTAAAAATCTTTACAAACGTTTTATTTATACATTTTATTATTTATTTTTTCAGGATATTTAAAAGGAAAAGGTGGCAAGATGTCTTTCGCCGACTTTTTGGAAGTAATGCATATACATTCCAGAGCCGAAAACTTACCTAATGAGGTAAATATAACGTGCCGCTACAATGGCAACATTAATTTAACACACGGGTAGGGCTAGTGGCCAGTAATCATAAAAATAATAATAAATGATAATAATTGGTCAATTGAATTTTCAAACAATCAAAATAATAAAAACATAACCAAAATTGAGATCACTCTGTGTTAAAGATTCATTATTGAACCTACCTACCAGCTGGCTTACGTTCTATCGGCCCGATTCTTTGTCGGCATAATTTCTAAGAAATTGCGCGGCTTTCCTTCTATTCGCTTAGATATGATCCGTGACCCCGGCAAATGACCTCTTCGCTACAGTTCAGTACAGGTTGCTCCAAGATGGTAATTTTGAAAATTGAAAATAAATCAATAAATAATAACTTTTAATGAAATTCAAATATTTTCATAAAATTAATACGCGAATTAAAGCGGCACGCTGTATAATTTATTTTACAACTAGATAATAATAAATTCTCAGTAGAAGCCCTGACTAAAAAAAATAACTGGCGAAATGTTGATACACGTTAGACGTCTTGTCAAAGTAGCGTCAACTGGTGGCGTGAATTGTCATGGAAACCCTCATTACAAAGTTGACTTTATGTATAGGGATCGTCCATTAATCACACGTAAGGTTCGAAAGGGTGGGAAAGTTCGGAAAAAACACGAAATATCACAAAGGGGGTGTAAGTGCGATATCACGTGTATTTTTCGTTGAACGCAGTTCTAAACCGAAAAGCGGCGCGTGATCTTGATTCGCCATGGCCAGACAACGATGAAAATGTTTAAGATACTTCGTACCAAATACGTACACGTGATGTAGGGTAGGGGGCGGTTATAGTCTAAAATCTCAAATATTATATCACCAGGGGGGGATTAAAAAACTTTGACGTAAAGCCAAACGTCTCGACGTGTTAAATTTACGACTGGGTGATAGAACATAATTATGATTATCTTTTGTATACTGAGATATTGATCTCTCAGCATTATGTTTTAGGTAGTGAATGCATTCAAGGCGGGTGATGCTGAGAAAAATGGGGCGATCCCAGCGCGGCAGCTGAGGAACTTACTGCAGAACTGGGGCGAAGGCCTATCCGCCAGAGAGGTACGTATAATAAAATTGTTCATTTCGTCATTTGCCTAGTTGGATCCAACATGTTGGTTTCCTACCTTACCGGATGTTGCTAAATATCAGTATTTACTCAATTATTTTCACTTATTGTAACATTAATTCAAATTCAAAATCATTTATTTCAATCTATTTAAGGATCATAAAATTAAAATTACAACAAATCAAAAATAAAAACATATAAATTAATTAAAAAAAAAAAAATAACAATAAAAAAAATTAACATAAAAATAAAATTAACATAATAATAATAAAATTAACATAATAAAAATATAATAAAACTAAAAATACGCCTGCCTCTGAGTCATTTGTTTGTTTGTCAGTACATTAACCATATAACAATGGTTAATGTACTGACAAGCACTGCGCTACAGTGCCGGGGCAGCCCCAACAACACCATTTTTTTTTTTTTTTTTTTTGGGTGGGAAATCATCATATGACTTCTCCCGCTCTGGGCGGAGCGGAAGGGCGTGTCAGACTCTTACTGACTAAAACCCACCCGTGTTCCTTCGGTTGCCTGTTGCCAGGGTCCCGGTATCCCTTTCGGACTATTCCGCAACACTGGCAGGCATCGGTCCTAACGGACCCCGTCAGGTGTGCTGACATCTCTTTGAGGCGCGCGTGGAACACGACGCGCCATCGACCCGGGCCTGGTCCTTATCGGACGGCGAGCTACCCATTGCTCGCCGTCCGCAAGCCCGCGCCTATGGTGGCCGGGAATCCGCCTGGGATTCCCGACGCCCAGGGTGTCTCCAGCGGCGGCGGTTAGGGGCGTGAGGGCGCAGGCTTTGCCTCTCCCTCACGCGTTCCGCCTCCTCCTTCGCGAGCATCACCACTTCCCAGAAGGAGGTGACCGCCTCCCATGCCCTCTCGCTCCGTACCATGGCCTGGACCAGGGCCGGACGCGAGAGGTCAGTGCCGCCAATCGCCTCCACGAGGACACGGCGGTGCTCCGCCCAAGCAGGGCACACCTCCACCGTATGCTCCACCGTGTCCTCCGGACGATCCGCACAGTGGTGACACCCGGGCGTTTCCTCCCGCCTAATCCTGCACAGGTACCTCCCGAGCCCCAACAACACCCTGAGCGCATTATTATACTGCACCCGGAGAGCGTTGTAGTGCTTCTGGGTATATGACACCCACAGGCTGGCCGCATATAGAGACGTACAAAACGCCCTGAAAATAGTTACTTTGACGGCCCCCGAGCAACGAACAAACCTGCGGGTGATCATATTGGGCCTCACAGACAACGCCCTCCGCTCCCTATCGATGTCCGCATCGTCTCTCAGGTCAGAGGTCACGATATGCCCAAGATATTTAAACTGTTAAACTCTAATATAGCTCTTGAAATTACATTTGATGAAAATAAGACAGACATTACTGACATCCATCGGTGAAGGAAACATTGTGAGGAAACCTGAACTAATAAGTCTGGAATTTGCCAAAAGAAGTGTTAGGAGCAAAATGGAAATGAATCAATGTTCGAATCAGGGCCGTAACTAGGAATTCATTTCGGGGGGGGTTGTTGCAAACTTTTTTTTAAAGAAATCAAGTACCTATTTCTGATTTCAGAGAGGGTAGAAAAATAATAAGTAGGTACAGATTTAAAAAAAAAGAGTACCTATTTTCCTCTTTTTCGGAAATCTTAAAAAAAATATTGCGACTAAAGCGAGCTCGAAATTTTTAACATCCAGCTTCGAATAAGTTAGGTTTTCTTTCTCTTTGACCGATCATACGGAAATAGAAGTTAAATCGACTTTTAATATGCAGAAAAGTTTGAGAAGGATGATGCAAGAGCGAACGAAGCGAGCGAGAAAATTTTAGCACCCCGCCTGAGAGAGTCTGGGGGAGGTAGTATATCTCAGAGAATGCTGAAGTTACAGGAATTGATTCAATACAAAGTCAGAGTCGATAAAAGTACACCCTCTTATTCATAAACGCTACAGGCGGACAGTATTTAAGCATACTCTTACTGGTATTGTAGATTCGCATAAGCGTAATAAAGTACGCCTATGCGAAATAGATTACAATTATCTGTATAAGGAGGTACCCTAGGGGGTCGATCTCTGGATTGAGATTCTGGCATTTCGGGGGGGTTTGCACCCCCAAAACCCCCCCCTGCCTACGGCCCTGGTTCGAATGTTGTTACAATTCGATACAAACTTAATGCCGGGTCGGAAGCCAATAGCCACTCGCTGCGCAGTACACCACCTCTCACCCCCGCTGACACATGAAATTGTTACTGCGCAGCGACTCGCCTCATGTTCCGAACCGCCATTAAGTTTGAATCGAAGTGTACATGCCTTTAAAACAATTATGTTTGATTACAGGTGGACAACATCTTCCGGGAAGCCAACGTTACGAACACAGGAATAGTGCGCTATGAAGACTTCGTAAAAATTGCGTGCGCGCCTGTCCCAGACTATTATTAAAATGTTGACTCACATACGGCCCGTCTGCATCACCAATAACTAAATACATCTAGCGCTTAACGTATTTAAAATATGTCTTTGTCATCTTAAAACGATGTGTTCTTTGCACACGAGTGACCCGCGTTAACGGCAGAGGTAACTAGAGCCCACACGCGTCGATTGTAGCGGTCGACAACGTTGTAGCCCATTTGAGCACGGCAGTCGACATTGTGTAGCCTATTTGAGCACGGTGGTCGACAACGTGTAGCCCATTTGAGCACGGCGGTCGATAACGTGTCGCCCGTGTATTTGAGCACGGCCGTCGCGTCAACAACATGTCGCCAGGTTAAAGTTCTAATTAATAGTTTCTATAAGCGTGCGGGATGAAGGTCTTTTGAATTCAGTGTTGCCAGCTAAGTATTTGGAGTTTTATGGCCGAATAAACCCGACGTCAAACCCAAGTCTAAGTTGAGAATTTTATATTTGGAACTGTACCTACTGTCTTGTTTGGTATAAGGTTCAAAATATAATTGGCTATATATTTGGCATAACTTGGCCAAATTGTAGAACTAGTTTTGTAATAAGACAGACAAAGTTAATAGCCGTGATACCGCTACGCAGCTAAAACTTAATGTATTGCCATCCCTTACTTGCTAATTATAAAAGAAAGAGGTAGACAATGTAACATAGATATTTTTTTATTTTAATACATTCCAATTTTGTATAACTTCCCGTCCAATCCAATAAATACTATGTAATAAATACTTATTTTACAATGTTGTGCTATTTATTTATTATGAATTTAAATAAAACAATATACTTACTTATTTATAAAAATATGTTTTATTTATTGGGAATTTCATGTTACAATCTGGCCTTACATACGTACCTGAACTGCTTCATCAACATAGAATCATCATTTTCCTGGCTTTGTACCAATTATTTGTGATCGGCGTACCATGTCGTTTCCTTCCATTAGTCGTCATCTCGGTAGACAGGTAGTCACCCCCTTTCCAGCCATATCATCTTTCACACACAGGCCATCCATCGTTTCTTTAGTCTTCCCCTATTGTTATAGCGATCCACATTCATCCTCCGCGCTTTCTTTCGTCTTTCCTCCATAGTTTAAAGTGCTTTGAGCTTTCTATAACTGCCTACTTTTTACTTCGTCTGTGATGTCTGTACACCTCTGGTCCTCTGCCCAATCCTTCCGGCATACAAGGCGTGATGTTATGTTATATTATATACTAGCTTTTGCCCGCGGCTTCGCCCGCGTGGATGTCGGAAATTATCCCACGGGAATGTGCTACCGGGATAAAAGTATCCTATGTCCCATAACCCACGTGGTCTGTCTAGGCGACCTAGGCGTTACGGCGTAAAAGTAACAGACATGAGACAGCCAGTAACTTTATATATTAGTGGTAGTCCATATCTATATTGTGGTGATAGTGTGGATAGTATGGACAGCAGTATGAAACTGTCGGAAATATTAATGAAAAAAATATTGTATAAAGATTAATGAAAAAACTATGGCATATTGAATGGACGATGGAAACTAAGGCGAAAGCTTTGCGGGAGCCTGCGAAATTCAAATTATCTTATGTTTTATGCTTTTTACAGGTCATTATCAAGTTTTATGTTGATCTAAATAATGAGTCGCAATTGTTTTAAATATTTATTTATCTAATCTAACTAATATTGCAGGAGTTGTATTCCTGTATCTAATGGTTATTATTCTGTAAAGCTACTTTGCTACGATCGCGAATCATATTTTATTCATATTGACATTCGAAACTTACCCATTAAACGATTTAAAAGCTGTATTAAAACCAAACTTTTAAAAAAAGGGTACTATACAATTTCAGATTATTTAGAAGACAAAAAGCATGGGATTGAGCTGCTCGCTCTGCTAACATTTTGTCATTTTGGCATTGTGACATTTTGAATAAGTACTATGGAAAATCATCAAAATATACCTACCAGTTTTATATACAAATTCACATTATTGAATATTATATGTAGGATATTGACAAATGATTACTTTGTAAAGTATTGAATTATTGTGAATGTGAGGATGAATGTGAATTTTCGTTCTCAGTTAGTTTTAACAATGGTCTGGCAATTTGAGAACTTTATGCGGCCTACACAAATGTCCTTTCTTTGGTATTGTTCGTCGAGTCGTTGAGCTCCTTAAGTTCTGAGCTGAGCTCCACTATTACTGACAAATGCTTGCAGTGACAGGACAGGTTCACTCAAATCTGTGTGGTTCATTCCTCAAAAGACCATTTCAGACTCTAATCTACATGGCCCTCATAGGGCCTGACCAATATGCCAATATCTGACCTAGGTATGTCCGGACTTTAAAAGAGACTGAGTTTGTTTCGGCCTTTCTTCTCAGAGTAGTCAGATAGGAAACGCCGACCTCATCTAGATTAATTTTACATTTTTTGATATTATTACGACGTGTAAAAGTGATTCCAATAACCTATTTACAGAATAAACAATTTCATTTTAACATACAACCTGTCTGACACTGACTTGCAAATGGCAAAAAACTTAAGATTTGAATTTCGCGGGCTACCGGCGCATCCCCCTTAAGAAAATCGCATCATTTGCACAACGCCATCTATCGAGTAAGTACTCACTGGTAAACTCAAACTCTTCGTTCCAAGCCAAGAGCCAAGTAGTAATAACTTTTGATTGAGTGGACAGATTCTCAAGATACGGACTATGACTATATTCTCAATCCCTTAACGCTCTTGAAGAGAGTCCCGCAAAAATGTCAATAATAAGTACTTACATGTGAATTTTAAAATCAAGAGGGTAAAGAAGGGTTTTTACCCTCATGAGGGATGATTTTAGAAGAACATAACTCTTTGTTGGTTACAAAAAGCATAAATTTTCACAGCCCTAAGTTAAAAAAAAACTGGCCAAGTGCGTGTCGAACCATGCACAATGAAGGGTTCCGTAGTTGGGATGAATTAATTTATCAAACAAACTTTCGCAAAGTTTTATTGTCATTACGTCTATGGGCGTTTACTGTCCCTCAAAGTGTAGTTAAAAAAACATTGTAGTTAAAAAACTTGTTCTCGCATACAGAATGTTTGGGTTTTTGCAACTGCACGTGTAAGTTGGTCGATTAAAAGTTTTTGAGCTAAGTCGCGGACAGACAGACAGACAGACGGACATGGCGAAACTATAAAGCTTCCTTGTTGACTGCGGAACTCTAAAAATGATAGGTTTCCCATAAAAACTTTCATCCCCTATATCCCCCCCCCCCCCCCCTTAAATTTGTTTTTGAGAAAATAATTGCCTATGTTCTTCGCCGGGATGCCATCTATCTCTTTACCAAATTTTATCGAGATCCGTTCAGTGGATCAGGCGTGAAAAGGTAACATACAGAATTACAGACGGACAGACAGACAGAGTTACTATCGAATTTATACTTTTAAGCATCGATTAGTATGGATTATGTGTTCAATTCAAAATGAGCCAAACACTCAATAATTATGAATTCGGCGAAAGTCATTCTTCTACGGAGACTCTTAACACCGCGATTCAGAAAATGACGTTAAATGAACAACGCCATCTATCGAGCACGAAGTGATACTGTCAAAATATATGGGAAAACGTTCGAACACTCTGTAAGGTATGTAGAAAAGATGTAGGGTTCCATGACTGACTTGACCTGACTTGACTTGACTTGACTTGACCTGACTTGACCTGACATTACCTGACTTGACCTAACTTGATTTGGATTTAGTTGAGTTAACCTTGAGCAGGTATATTTTATCGCAGCAGGTACATTGGTAGTTGAAAGAAAAGTAGATTACGTACCTTGCTAAAGTGAGTAATTAATGCACTCGTGTTTATTTAGTAAGCGCGTTTGTGCCTTAATTACTCACTTTTTGCTCGATGTAACAATCTACAATTTTTAAGAAATTAAAATTTATCACCATTTTTTCGTGATTAATATTTGTATCATGATTTAAAAGATAGATAGCGCCACCTATGGCACTACTACCAAACAATGGATTTGGAAAACTTGAATTAACCAAACTTTAGATTGGGTAAATTCACAATGTATCGCGTTATGTTTCCGCGCGAAGTATGTGAACATATGATGATTATGATCGTGTGTTACACACGTTCTCACAAACCTACCTGATTTTACGCTAGTGTCATTTTACGACAATAGATGTCGTTACGTGTATCTACATTACGTACCTAATGAAAATTTCTTCTTGAATACTTTAAACTCTTATATCTTTTGATATTTTGAAGCGATTGCGATGAAACAAAAACTAAATGAAACATCGAGTTACACACAATATTTGAGTTTATAAGTTAACCATATTGATTTCGTACTTTTTACGTGATACTGGAACAATCAAACAAACGAACAGACAAACAGACAAACAGATAAACAGACAAACAGACAAAAATTCCAAAAATGGTAGAAATGGCATCTGTTGGTTATTCTTGGACACTCCAGCCAGGTTTTTTTTTTTTTTTTCATTGTACAGAAACGCCTCGTCTACAGATTTATTATATGTATAGATAGATAGATTTGTATAATCCAAAGTTGCCGCAAAATGTCGTAAATATAGAAAAGTGCGTCGTGTAGACGCAAAAAATTCATGTTCTCATTTTCCCGCGCTTCCGGTGCTGCCACTGTAAAAATTAAGGCGGATAGCACACCGCCGCGAAACCGCAGTAACCTTCAATGTAATGGCCTCGCGTCAAGTTCCGAACATGACGCGAGTGTGGCCCTAAAGGCTCCCATTCTCTATCCTGGAATAAAACTGAAGCAATAAATACTTTAATCGTCTAAACACCGTTTAGAAGGTGCAACTTTGAGTATTATTTTAACATAAGGTAGGCCGTAGAGTCATACAGTGTAAGCGCGGTTGCAAACGGCGTACCTACTTTTTGTAGGTCCTAAAAATCGGTCAGATTATTTCACAGAGTTTTATCACCAAACTTATCAGGATTTAGCTCCGACAAAAAATTGCTCACTGATTCTATCTATGCCTTCTGCGAACGCTCTTAATTAGACTTTAGGTTTTGCCAGAAGAAAAACAAGTGAGTAAGGGAAGTTCAATTGAATAAAACGATATATTTATTTTTCAAACCGTGTTTTATTTCTCAAAATGTAACAATTCCTATATTGATATGGCACTGGTGACTGTGGTCCTTCTAAGTTTACATAATAGGTATATTATATTTTGAAAATACATACAAATTATTTATTAAGTTGTACACACACCTGCTTGTAACTTCCACAAAAGTATGTGCAAGTAGATTGCAAGCCGTGTGTCATAACCAGTTCTGACTAGTGACTGTCATAATTATTGACATGCACAAGTTAAGCATGATGAACTTTATGACAGCTCTGAACACGGCGAGTAGCTGCCCAGTAACAAATTAATGAGACGGCGGGTGGGAGGGGTGGAGTACCTACTGCGCAGCGAGTAACCCATTTCAGAACCGCCATAAAGTTTGAAGTTTACTAGCATACTTTTGTGCAAGTTACAGGCAGTGTATTACGTCCTTTAAGGTGAGTTTCCAATGAAGCGGAGACGTGCAGGAATCGATGAATCACATGGTTGAAATCCCATCCTAATCAGTGCTTGTATATTTATAACGAGCTATTCACATATCATAAACCACGCTGAACTGCCGTTCGCAATAATTATACAGTTATACATACGTGTAGTCAGAAGACTAAAGCCAGTCTTGCCAAGGGGTATCGTATTGCCCAGTAACTTGGTTGTGGAGGTCAGATAACCTGTCGCTCCATATAAAATACTGGTATTCAGCTGCATCCGGTTAGACTGGAAGCCGAGTAAGTCGACCCCAAAATAGTTAGGAAAAGGCTAGCACATGGTGATGGGAGTTATAACGGTATGAACTGGAAGAGATCGCAGAAAACGATAAGGCCGCCCATTGTATGTTTTGTAGTGTTAAATTTATTTATCTTCGCTATGTATTTTCTGGTGTCAATCTGCCTAGCCTTTTCCCAACTATGTTGGGGTCGGCTTCCAGTCTAACCGGATGCAGCTGAATACCAGTATTTTTTATTACCAACGGCTTAACGTGCTTTCCGATGCACGGAGGAGTATCGATATGTGAAAATGGTCACCCATCCACGGACCAACCCCGGCAAGCGTAGCTTAACCTGATGGATCGACCCGAGCGGCTGTTATTACTTAGCCACGAGCTCCACCTATGTATTTTCTGGTGTACAATAAAGTATATATAAATAAATAAACCATGGGGATAGTGTCCTGGGACGATGGTTGACGTGAATTCCAACTTTTAACCGTAAAGTATCGTACAGTACAGCGCCGTGTGAACGGCCGCTAAAGTACGGTGACTCAGCTTTCGGAAGCTTTGTTACTCTGTTAGTATTTCCAAAATATAATACTTTAATAATTAAAATCTATTGTCTACAAAGCACATGTTGTTGAGCTTATTGCGTTAAAACTTGTCTTAATTTTAGAGGAAGACTAAAATTATCTGTAGCTATTCTGACATTGGTCTTTATTTAAAGTTATATAATTTAATGTATACAAAATATTGGAAAACATTTTAAGGTTGATGCGCTATGGTAGCCCGCGAAATTCAAATTTTCTTATGTTTTTTGCAATTTGCAAGTCAGTATCAGGTTGTTTGTTGATCTAAATATTATTGGCGCGCGTAACAATTAATGGTATTACAGAATTATAAACATTAGAATCAGCAATACAACTCTCTAAGTTCATGTAAGTGCATTGAATGAAAATTTCATGAAATCGTCAGTTACGGCCGCAAATAATATTTAGATCAACATACAACCTGATACTGACTTGCAAATTGTAAAAAACTCAAGAAAATTTGAATTTCGCGCCACCCTAGCGCATCCCCCTTAAGATTAGGTAACTGTTCAATTTCTTGGAGGAACTTCTATGGAGCTTGTTTTCTCTCTTGTTTCGATGCAGTAAGAGCGGTTTTTGTATTTAAAATAAACGTACTCACAGTTAATCTTAGTTTTCCTCAGTCATAATAAAATTTACTTAAGTATATAATGACTAGAAATTACTAAACACTCTTTACACCATCAAACGTGTGTCTCTTAAAACAAATCCATTATTCTATGGTGTACAGTGCCACTAACTTTACTGGCCCGGTGGCTTTAAATCGTACTATAGTCCGCGCTCGACTGCTAGTCACCTGAGGGATACCGACGAAAATCTTATGTCAATTCTTTGAAAGTCGTTGTATAAATAAGAAACGCTTTGAAAGCGATTGCCACTTGTTTAGGTCCAAAAGATACTGTTTCCTAGAAGAGCAGTGGCCGCCACATATCGGCCGCAGTGTCAGCTGTCATGATGGCAGCGGGGTTTCATTTTCCGGTGTCAAAAATGCACATGCACCAAATTACTTTCATATTAAACATGTACAGTGACGTCATTCACCGGTAAATTGCGGACGCTGTGAGGCGGCCACTGCTTTTCTAGGTCACCGTAGCTTGTGGTCTGTAATTTTTTGGTCACCGACAACGTCTCCGTTACCGAGCCAGATGGGCTAGTGGGACTGTACCGCAAATTTAAACATGGTATGTCCTTGCTAATACAATAATAATGTTCTAATTGACTATTGCGTGTATAAAACGTGTTATGTATAAAATTATATGTTTTTTTATAGTATTGGCACTCTTTATAGAGGTATATACTCGCTATATATTAAAAGGAGCTATTAAAATGAAGAGTAAATCGTTGATTTTACTTTTTTGATATACCATCTAGTTTTCGCTTCATAAAGTGACAATATAAATATTTGTGTATGTATGCAAAAGTTACATATTGTCAACCTTAGAGAAGTTTCGAATTGTTGCCAAAACCATACGTCAAAATATACTTGGCACACTGTTTACCTTAGATGGCGATATCAAATAAATAATTTCAGCACTTAGAAGCTATAGTGCAAGAATAAAAGGCTGTGGTAGGAAAATACTGTTATCGTTTATAGTAGCTTACGCTCATTCGTCATCGTTGCAATACAGTCAGGAATACATGCCAGTAACTCGCACAAAACTATACAAGTAGCTTGCATGCTTTTGAGCAAGTTACTTGCATGATTTCGTGGTACTTACTTACTGGTATTCTTCTGTACAAGTTGCTTGTATGCTTTCGTGCAAGTAACTGGCATGTGAATTCCTGACTTAAGGCAGAACCAAATTAGTATCACCCGCTGCCAGTCTTCAGGTGTGACGTGAAAAACCGTTAATCGGTATTCATCTTTTTTATTTACAAACGAAAACCGTCCGTGATAAGTGTCCGCGGAGAAAAACGAAGCGTTCAACTACCCTCAAAAGTGAAAAATATTAAATACAGTGAATTCGCCAGGCCAGGTATAATCAATCCATATCCAAGTGGTTACAAACAAACCACAATACATAAAAAAACGTCCAGACTCACTTAGAGGTACCCAGCGCTTTTACCTTAACGATAAAAAGATTGAGTATACCTGTCTTTGCTCATTGGCTACAAGCACCAGGAAAAAGTTTTAGATTTAATTAAAAGTAGAACAAACGGAATCTAAACTCTAAGGGCCAGGCCACAACAGTGCGTTGCGGCGTCGCATCGCAAAAATCAACGACATAGCTAGCTGCAACGCATAGCTGTGCAATGTTGTTTTTGCGATGCGACGCCGCAACGCACTGTTGTGGCCTGGCCCTTATAATTATAGGACAGTTAACTGTGGCTCAATGTCAAGATGCTGACCTGTCACCGCGGGTGTGCGCGTGCACCGTTTGCCTAGCCGCTGCGACAAGTAGCGAGAGCATGCAAACCCTCCTAGCATGTTTTTACGACTCTCCAACTTGACGCTAAATGTGCGGAGCTTTGAACAAAATTTATCAAAACGGTTGGCTGCAGCCGGTCGGGCTGTCATGCGTCACACATGCCTGCATGTGAAAGTTTTGCAAGTAAGATTCAGCGTGTATTTTTACTTGTGACAGACTCAGTATGAGAGCCCTAGGTCTCATGGGGTCTTATTGTGAATCGGTAATTGTTGTCATTTAAATCTCATGATGAAAGTGACAAGTAGGTACTTAAACTTATTTTCTTCCATCTACGTAGTAATTTTATCATTGTTACTACAAAACCGATCACAAAGGACGTAGTTCTTGCTTAGAACCAAAACAGCGCAATAAAGTTGTATGAAATTTCATTATTGCGCTGTTTTTAGGGTTCCATACCCAAAGGGTAAAACAGGACCCTGTTACTAAGGCTCGTCTCTCCGGCTCTGTCTGTTTGAGTTGACTTAACCTGACTTGAACTGACTTGACCGGACTTGACCTGACATGACCTGACTTGAGTGAGTGAGAGCGTTGCGTTGGGTTGAGTTAATAACATTTTGCCGCAAAAGTCGCGGTATAACTTTGTTTGTTTTCATTAACTTGAGTAGGTATATCATCTATTTTTTTTTTTTTTTTATCACGGTTACATTGGTAGTTGAAAGAAAAGTAGATTACGCACCTCGCTAAAGTGAGTAATGACTCACTTTGTGCTCGATGTAATAATCTACTATTATCTTTGGAATCTGTCTGAAGGAAGAGTCATAGCGTGTGCAAGAATGTCCGTACATTTTTTTGATTCTACTGAAGTTTATCCATTAATATACACCCTCTCGTATCAGGTTATGGTCCCAGCACGCTTCCATTGCGCTGTCAAGATGATGTCTGTAATCTAGGTCTCGTGCAAATGCAGGCATTTATTCAGTAAAATATACATGAAGGGAAAAATATAAAACGGCCGGCCGCAGGCAAACGCTGACAAATATGGAGTCCCCGAAATGATCAATGGCGATTGATCGACTGCCATCAACTGCTATTCTATTGTAGTAATATTGTCAATCGCTTCAACTGTATTTGGTACACGATCAATTTGCGCATCAATGTGTCTCAATCGCGTAAAAATTGACAATTGCAATTGATCGCTTCGGGGATCCTTATCTCCGGTCAAGCACGGGAACTAAGCCATACAACCAATTTTGACTCTAGCAACACCATCAGAAATGTTTGCTTTTGAATGAGTTGCCCGGCTTCCGCCGTCTAAAGTTGCCCATAGTACGTAATATCTGTGTGTTTTCATCATCTACCTCCCTGTCCATACCTGATGTCCCGGGAATTTGACCAAAGAGTTTTAATTTGGTTGGTAGGTATATTAAACCAAGGAGGGTGATGACTGAAAAAGAAAGTTTATGTTATTGGAATATTTGTAAAAAAACCGTTATAAACCAAAATCCGAGGTTTATAAACCGTGTTAAACAAAAAAACGGTTTTTAAATCTCGGATTTTGGTTTCCACAGAAGTGGTTGCAAAAACATGTTCTCCTATACATTCCATATGGGAGAATATGTTTTTCAACTACAATGTTAAGTTTGTTGTTAGGATAAATTCGTCCCAACTACTGAACCCTTCAGTGTGCGTGGTCCGCACACGTTTAAATAATATGTCATAGTACAAAAAAAAGAAAAAATTCAGTAAAATAACTTACTGTTCAAGACGCAGGGGAAAACCACATAAAAATTGAGATCCGTCGAATGAAAGTAGAATGCTTCGGAGAAATATAAAATAATAGTTAATGATAAAGACCAGTATCCCAGTGAGACCACACTGAAAATATAAAAAACATATATATCAGAAACAGTTGAATGTTAACCATGTTGAAGGGGCTGTTGGCTAGAGCCATACATTTTGGAACGCAGTGCCTTATCGCACAAAAAAGTTATAAAACTAAAACCCAAGTACGCCAAAAAATTCAACTAAAAGATATAAAGCTAAAGCTAAATAATTAAAAGCTAATAAGCTTAATTAAATAGAAAGAAAAAGATGCACTGAACTTAAATTTAGTTTACCACCATTAACTGTGTCCGTCTGTCGCGCTTTCACGCGAAAATTACTGAATCGATTTAAATTAAATTTGGTACACAGATAGTCTAGAGCCTGAGAAAGGACATACATAGGCTACTTTTTATCGACATACCACGAGGGCGAAGCCGCGGGCGAAAGCTACTTTAGAATATGTATGTAAGTATAGAAGATATTATTTTGTCAAATATAATACTTACGGTCTGTAATGGATATACAGTGTACAATGTATGAGGGCTAATGCTTTGAGAAAAGAATACATCCCCAGCATCCGCGATATTGTGAAGTCACCTGAAATAAAAATAAATATTTTATTCAAATATACAATGTACTTAACTAGCTGCCCGCCCCGGCTTCGCACGGGTAGCACTAAGTACCTACCCTACCTAATACCTAACTTTTCCTGAATTTTCTTTGCTATAAACCTCACGGAGCCCGAGACCTTTCCAACGAATGCAAAACCGTGGAAATCGGTTCGTGCGTTCTGGAGTTATAGCGTCAGGAAGGAAAACCCGACTTATTTTTTATATAGTAGAATATACAATTTTGGGAGGGGGGTCACCATTGGTGCTGAGTAATATTTTTAGGGAAATGGTTACCTAATTGATAAGTACGTGATTTTGGGGGGGGGGTCATGACCCCAACAATGTGACAATAAATGAAAATACTGGCAATACTAACGCGAGAGTATTGTGGAACTATCAAATAAATCCTAGCACCAAAATTAAAAGCAAATTAAATAGAAGTGATGGGCCACTTACGGGTTTTGGCAATCTATGACCTATATATATATTTATTTATTTTTTTCCTTGTGTGGCTTATTTGGCTATCTGCAATCAGTTTTGTACTTTTAGAAGATGAGTTGGAGGTAAAAACTGACCTCAGCTTTCCTCCAAAAATTTAATTGATTGAATTTTCTTATGCAGATTGGGAACAGTATTAGATATAATAAGCAGTTTATTGTCATATAGTCATCTCCACCTTGTACAGTGTATTTTAAGATTGAAAATCTGGGTGCGGTTTAGAGGCTGGTTCAATATCTGAAAAGCTGATGTAAGGCAGCATCAAATTCTTTCTTTAAAGACTTTTATAATCATTATCTGTCTCTCCTTTCCCCAACTATGTAGAGGTCGGCTTCCAGCCTAACCGGAGCCAGCTGAATACCAGTATTTACATGCAGCGACTGCATATCTGACCTCCACGTATGTAGGCAGGCATATTATAAGTTGGAGGATTACATCTCTGATAAAAATGCTTGGCTTAAAGTGGTTGTGGAGGTCCTGCTCCACAACCACAACTAACTAATTAACATTGGAAAATACAGTTGGCGCTGCTGAAGATTGTAAGACCATCTTTGCATTGTATAAACTCAATCTCCTTGATATTATATAATTGCACAGGTGTGAGTACTATGTACTATAGAGCTACCATTTACCGGGTAATTTGTCTTTCATTGACTTGAATGTGCCCTGGCGGCTGGGAATGTCATGCTCACTCAAATGTCTCGCTGATGGTGGCGCATGTGTTGGATCTTTTAGCTCCCTTCAAAATGGTTGAGCTGAATGGTGCTGATCCATGCGTCATGTTCGTGAACGGGCGCCGTCAGTTGTGACTGGTCATCTCTTAGCTGCCATGGCTTATTTTTGAATTGTTCTTATGTTATAATTGCAGACGCTTTTAAAATGCTTTCTATATTGTTCTCACATGTATAATTTCCACATGAATGATGTAACCAATATATTGTAAATATATTCTGATTTAAAAGAGTGTTCATGGAGTTTCTTGCCCGTTCTTCTCCATAGGTAGGTACCTATGGAGAAGAACGGACTAGTAGGTACTAGTCCACCTATGCTTTGGAATGGGCAACTAGCTTCATATTTCTGACTGACTGACTCCTTGACAATTCAAAAGGGCCTGTAAATGGTTGAATTTAAATAAATGCTTTGAGTTTGAGTTTACTTTTCACAATTTCTTACAGGATTATAGCAGAGGTGTAATATCTTCAACAATAAAAATTTTAACATTTTCTAGACCTATTTTTGAGCCCCACTATGCATTAAGTACCTAGTAATGTATTTAAATGACTTACCATCCAAGTGTTCGTCGCCGGCGTTGCTTAGAAACGACCTCCTTTCAATATAGGACCGTCCTGCGGTACCTAAGTCCATAAACGCAACAAATGCAATCCAACCCCGAAAGGCGTACAAAACTTTATTTTGAACCGCCATTACTTGAATTTAAAACTATTTATCTTCAAATCTTCTACAAATACTATTTCCAGTTTTCACTTTTGACCTAATTAAAGCACTATTTAAAGATTAAAAAAAAACATAAATGCAGAGGTTTGTTTGGCTGATCATGTGCTTAATTTAATTAACTAAGCGACGTATTTATATTAGAATAATCGCGTATTTGTTACACCGTGCATCGCAATGCGGCATTTTACCTGCATTGTAGTTTTTCATATACAATTTATAAATATATTTGAAAATAACTTCACAAATGTTTCGCGCAGAATCTACTTCTGTCAAACAAAATCTGTCATTAATTTGACATTCGACGTTTTGACAATTGGTCAATAGTGTTGCCAAGAAAAAAGTAAAGCGTTTTTTTTTCTCTATTCAGTACCTATTAGGTGACGCTGCTAAAATAATTTTTCGTCATCTAGTGGGGAGTAGAAGTGTGGGCAACGAAAGTTGATCCTGAAAACACGCGCGAAATTTTAAAAATAAAAGCAATGTTTATCCGTGTACATATTACGATAACACGTGTTGAAACTTGAAATGTTATTTCATACCATTCCCCCTCTAAAAAGCTTATTTTATTCACTGAAAACAGTGAATAAAAAGCACTTTTAGTCACTGTTTTGGTGTTTGAATTTAGAAAACATCAATATATTCGAACTCCAATTCAATGCTGTGCAACCTCCTTGAGAAAAATTACTCGATACAAACTCCGTTAAAATCGGTTGTCATTTACGACAAAGAGTTTAGCATTAGAATAAAAACTGTTTTGTGTTCTTTGCTGTCATTAGTAAATTGGCGCTATTTTAAATACTGTAAGTTGTATGAACACAAAGTTGAGTGTTACTTCATAATAAATCGATTGAAAATGCATTCAAGTGATGAAGAAGATGTGTTAACACTTGAGTTTATAAAGAGAGGGCGGCCGATATAGTAGAAAACTTGCTATCCAACAAATCACGGCTGGTTTACATCAAAGCCTGTGATGAGTTTTGCAAATGGAAAAATGAAAATCAAGCTTCTGGAACATTTTCAGTCTGTTTTCCTAACTTATTTGAGTTGTCGAAGAAAAAGAAATCATCGACATTTTGGAGTACGTATTCTATGCTACGGTGTACTATAAACACAAGGCATAACATTGACATAATAACATACTCGAAGTTGCAAGTTCTTTTTCTCGTAATCATGGTATAAAGTATAGTATGCAACTCTTCTCTTGAATAAAACGGATTTATATCGAGGGGCATAAATCACACGCGTCGCTCAGTATTCTAACACTTGTCACACACAAACAATCATTACTCACACACACATTCACTCCCTACGGTCCTGATTCAATCGTTAGAATCCTTCACTTGCTCGTGATGCATCTATGGCACTCGCTTTAAATCCGTCCTTTATTCACTAATTGCATAATATACTATTTTCAATTATCAACACGAATTATCGCATTATATTTAGGGACAAACAGTCTTTAGTCTTTTAAAATTTCGCGCGTCTTTTAAAGTTTTTTTACCAATGGATAGAGTGGTTTTTGAGGAAACGTATATAATTTGTCAATAGGGCGAAGCCGCGGGCATCAGCTAGTACTTTATAAATATAATGAACCTTATGAAAATTTAGAAAAACAGTAGGTGTGGACTATACTTTTTTATTAGTAACCATTGAGTTCTACCACATTCGTCGCGTGGTTCTATGTTATAACCTTGATCCACAGACTATAATTTATTATAACTCGATCTCGAGACACGCAGATATAGGACAAGAGACTAGTTTTTTGTTGATTTCATACCTCATGCTGTAGCATGACACAACTTCTTTGACCTCATTTCATAATCCCACGATGCATGTTGGTAAAATAGAATATCCTTATTATATTTACAACTAAAGAATAGATTCTTCAGTTGTCAAGGAATGTTGAATATTTTCATGTTATAGAATAGCATGGTCTACCAAAACGATAAGAAATACAACAAAATAAAAAAATGTTAACCCTTGAATATGAACCATTCTTGCTCGAAATGAGAGGCAAGAATAGGCCCCAATTGTAGACAGAAATAGAGAAAATTGCCAGATGCAATATTGTCACGTTATCCGCTTGCAACTGGTCACAAAATACCTAAAAATATCGTCGCCATATTGGTATTGTCAAAAACTTCGGGATATATCGGTGCCGATGAAAAAATGGTTTCAAGTCTTTTAATTACCGAGTTATCTGTTTTCGAGTGATCTAAAAGGACCAGCGGTGACTTTAGATGTTACGTTTGTCGTATGAGTTGTGTTATTCGGTTCTTAAATGATGTTTTCTATGGAGAAATGTTTAGGCCGTAGTGGTAATGGAACTGCAGAGGAAGCTGAGCTTTTTGCCGGCGGTGGCGAGGGGCTGGGCAAAGAGGGAGTGCCTTCAGATGAGGTTGCTTCGGCTGTGGCTGCGGTTTCTGACGAGATCGGAGACATCCTGAAAGATGAACTGGGTGACGCGGATCGGGCGGATCGCATCGGTGCTGAACTGGCTGATTTGAGCGCGGAGCTCGGATTGCTGGCTGGGTTAGCAGACGGCGAACCGCAGCAGGACTTTCCATCACTCTTCGAAATAGCCGTGAGTGCCAATATGGCTGACTGGTCCCATCTCTCTCGTTTTAGGTTGTGGCTTGACAATTCGAGTTTGCCTGTGCATCCTTGCTTCAAGCAAGTGTCAATGAACTGCAATTCGCTAATATATACCTGTATTATATGTTTTGTGTACATTTTGTGACAATCAAATATGGAGATATACCTCTATAAGTTATTGATTGGTTACTAATAGCTTCTGCAAAACCTGTTTGCCTGGTACTTGATTTTTAATTCAGAACTTGCAATTTTTATTAAGTTGAAAAAACAACTAGTGTTTTGGGTCTCCTCAGCTTTAAAGTTAACTTTTGTTTTTGTAATATCAATCCTCATGTGGTTTTAGTAAAATATTTGATGAAAGCAAAGAGAGTAAAAGTAGTTTTTATCATTAATTTCATTTTCATCAGTAGGAATAGATAAATAAATTGTAAAAAAAATCCCTATCCTAAAATTTTCTTATTAGGTTCACTAAGATTTGACTAAATGTATATTTCTAGCTCAAAATTAAAAATAAAACATGACTTGAAAAAACAAATTTCATAAACAAATATAACCAATTTCTTTGTGTAACGTCAACAATACAGATGATGACACATACACAATATGACTGAATTTTCAATTTATTTCTAGATTCCTTGATGACCACTCGGCATCCCTCCAATATAGTTATAAACGAAATTGTCTGTATACATCTGTTGATCAGCAGTCTCTACTAAGGGACATGAGTCTGCTCCAAAAGGACACAGTTTTTCAACAGACATGGGTGTATCACGGCCACTTCAGTTTGTAAACTATGTCTAGCTAACATAACATCATGCCCATAACCCCGAAGGTTTCGAGGCACGGGTACCTAAAAGCACAGATCACCTGACTTTTAGAATATGCTAACACATTGAACTAAATTCTTAAAAATAAATATTTTTCTATACATCTTTCAATAGTAGAGAATACTAGCTGCTGCCCGCAGCTTCACCCGCATAGGGGTATGAAAAATAGATTACAACCGATTCTCAGACCTACTGAATATACATATAAAATTTCATAAAAATTGGTCAAGCAGTTTCGGAGCAGTATGATATCAAGAGGTATCATGTTACCGAGTTACTGGCTTGTACAGGTTAGATAGGCAGTCGCTTCATGTAAGACACTTATATTCAGCTATATCAAGTTAGACTGGAAGTTGACCCCACCATAGTTGAGAAAAGGCTCGGCAGATGATGTTGAGTAGAGAATATTTCCACTCTGTGTGTTACACAATAAAAGAGGTATAACATTTGTATATGAACAGTATCTAGTAGTGTTTGTAAACAGGTTAGTTTAAAACAAACAAGATGTTGCTTTGTTTTTGACGTGAAAACTTCTCTAGGCTCGTTGAGTGATTTTTGCTAGTCTGTTTTTAATCTCGCAGACTAATTTGACATTTCAAGTGATTGTGGTTTGTTTATTCAATTTGGAGTTTGACATTTGCACCTGTCAAATTAGTTAATTAGATTAGAAAACAGATTTTAGGGGAAAGTCTTATGGGTTCGCGTCACCGACATGCTTATGTTAACAGTATATCTATAGCGATGAGTATGACATATATGAATTGTTTTTTTGCGTCCAGTCTTACCAAGGGTCGTATTACTCTGTTACTGGGTTGTGGAGATCAGATAGGCAGTCGCTCCATGTAAAATATTTGTATTCAGCTGCACCCGGTTAGACCGGAAGCCAACCCCAACAAAGTTGGTAAAAGGCTAGGCAGATTGTTTTTTTTTTTTGTATGCGTCTTTCCTTTTCATTGATAGTCGCAGACTTCAAGGATCTTGCCTCAGAAACTTAGACATTTTGTCACTTGTTTTGCCTTGTTAAAATACCTGACTGATAATGTACTACAATTCTTGCTAATAAACTTGAATTTCTTATGACATTTTTACCTCACATTCCATACTTAAAATTCCAAGTTTTTGTTTCCAAAGTACTGATAAATATAGTTCTGTGATAGTAAATACAACTTCTAATGAACAAACTTTCTAATCTTTCTATGGTTTCCTTGTTGGGAATTCTACATTTTTATTTTATATTTAACCGCCTGCTTCAAAAAGGAGGAGAAATGGTAGGTTATGCTTCCGAGGTGGTCCCATATTAATTTGATTAACTTTGCTTGCTTAGTTTTTGAGTTAGCTTCAATATTACGTATTTTACCCACTTAGTTTATCTAGACGATGTATTCATTTACTCCTTACCCACTGTTATTTATATCAGCTAGTGGTATTCGAATTTGTGTGGGGTAGGTACCACAACTAAAAACGGAAAAATAAAAAAAAAATACAAAAAAAAAACCGCCTTCCAAAAAAACCACAAAAATAACTTTAATTTCGGAAGTCGGTGGCAAAAAACGAAAATTGAAAAGCTAAGACACCGATTTCCGAAATTAAAGTTATTTTCAGTTTTAGTGTATTTTTTGGAAGTCGGTGTTTTTTTTGTTTATATAATTAGCTAAATTATAGTGTCATTTATTGATGACATTGTGCATAAGGTCATTAATTAAGAAATCTATAAACTGTGGAGGTTCCAGTCCGAGATTGATCAGGCTGTCAGAAACCAGGGGTGGTAGCCAGCCGAATTAATCTATGGTCAGTAAAAATGTCTTTCTTATTCACTAAAGTTATGGGGAATACACTTGATGTACATGTTCTGGATTATTTGACTTAAATAACAAATCAAGTTTAAATTGACTTGAGATATGACAGCTGGACCTCAAACTCAGTTATTGATTGGCCTATATTCTTAATTTATATGAGAGTTTATGGACTTCCGCAAAGTCACGCCTGAATCAATTAACTATCTTATATGAGTTCATTAAAAAATGACTTTTATCTGGTATTATTTAAAGCCTTAAATAATTTCAGGTATACCCCTGAAAAATTATAAAAGACAAAAATGAAAAGACATGATAATGTACTTGGCATGTCTGGAGATTCTTAAAATAATTGCTGTATATTTAGAGGGTATGAGGAACAGGGTGTAAAGTTCACTCTTCTATAGACGATGAGTGATCCTGGTGTTGTCTGGCGGGCAACTGCCCAACGATTGATGTTGGATTCTTGTATATACATCCATCGCACGGTAAACTCTAATTGCGCGATGCAGGATTTATGTGACGTCAGGTCTTTGATGCGTAGGTCGCATGTGGCGATGTAGATACCGCGGATACCGCCTATCATAGTTAAAGATTATATTTTTAACTATGACACAAAATATTATTTTCTGGAGAACAGAATACTACAATGAACTAATAATCCAACATGTGAACCAGACAGTTCCAAACAGGTGCTGTTAATTTCAATGTCAAGGGCACAGTGTGTCACAGTATCGGAGTCAAATAATATATCATCTACATAGACTAAGTGGGAAAAAATACGTAATATTGAAGCTTACTCAAAAACTGCGCAAGGAAAGTTAATAAAATTTATATGGGACCACCTCTGAAGCATGACCTACCAAACAAAAAAAGAATCATCAGAATCGTTTCATAATTGGCGGAGTAATCGCGTAACATAAATACAAAAAAATTCATGAAAAAAACGTACAGACGAATTGAGAACCTCCTCCTTTTTGAAGAAGTCATTTAAAAAATGGGTGTACTGTACATATCTGCCCAACCCGGGAATACAGGTGTGATGTTATGTTATACTAGCGTTTGCCCACGCCTTCGTATTCATGTATTTAGTACTAGCTGCGCCCCGCGGTTTCACCCGCGTAAGTCTTGATCCCGTGGGAATATCGGGATAAAAAGTATCTTATGTCCTATTTCAGGTCAAATTTCCTCTAAATCTTTTCAGCTGTTTTAGCGTGAAAACGTAAAGTTAGGATTTCATTATTTTTTTACACAAATATCTAGGATGTCCAGTAGCCTATGTCCTAATCTAGGTCTCAGCCTTCCTGGCAGCTTTACGGGAAAGTCCGAAAAGGATACCCGGACCTTGGCAACAGGCAACTGAAGGAACACGGGTGGGTTTTAGTCAGTAATAGTCTGACAGGCGGAGCGGGAGGGACCCGCTCCGCCCAGAGCGGGAGAAGTCATTAGATAATTTCCAAACCTCGAAAAAAAAAATAAAGGTTTCAGCCTTCCTCTTCAATCAATCGGCTCGGTCAACTCGATTCAGTGGTTTAGGCGTCAAAAGATTGAGTTACTTTCGCATTTAAATAGTAAGTGGTGTTATATCTTTGGGGATATAATGGTGAAAATAAAGCCCAAGAATTGCAATAATAGAATTTTTATTTTAAGACGACGTTATTTTACAGCTTTTAGTTCGGGTATTGGCGGGAAAGTCGCCACAGATAAATTATGTATTAGTAATAAAGTCACTATGACGCTGACACTTAACAAGTGGAAATATGGATGTATCAAGTCTATTGTTTTAATTACAGATGGGCCACCGTGGCTCTGGCAGTGGGTCATCATCATCTTCCTGGTCTGGGGGCCGCGGGGGCCGTCCGAGGCGTCACTCGCGGCCCCAGCGGGCCCCGAGACGGCGGCCCATCGCGAAAGGGAAGGAGGTAAGGCAACATCATATTGTACAGCCTACCTCAAATTTTATCTCGCTCGCACTATCCTCGCGGCCTTAGTGAGAGCGAGACGGAGTGGGATGTTGGCGGCTCTCAAGCCTCGAATATTTTAGGTAATTTCTTTTTACGGTGAAAATAATGTAAAAAAAAAACATAAGACCTGCTTTATAGTTAGTTCAGTTATAATGCAAAGTTCTGATCTAAGTCGTGATCTAATTTGAAGTATTTTTTTAATACCAGCGGTTTATAGTTCGGTTTAGAGGTAACTTTGGATTTTTTTTCTATAGAGAAAATTTTACGTGGTCGTGTTTTCGCTAAACATAGAACCTAGCATCAATCCTCAACTTAAACATATATTTATAACGGAGGATCATCCTAAGCAATTTGAGGTAGGATAGGGCCTTTATCACTCTGCTGGATTCTTAACTCTAGGCATTGAGCCGACCGTTAGAGCCCACACCAACCACATTAGAACGACTAGTGGCCGCTACAAGTTGCGGACGCGTTTCTCCATACATTTTTTATAGCATCGGCGCACACCGAACGTTTGAGAGGAGCCACAAGCTGAAGGAGTCGACCGCGCTCGCTACTTGTGACCGCGTTTTGTCGTTCGACTCGCGCGCACATACGGCCACAGTCGCCGGCTTCTCCTCGCTCCGCCTCTGTCGAGTACTCTTGACCAACTGCCGCATCCAGCCACCAGTGGCTGCCACTGGTGGCGGCGTGTAGTGGTCTGACTGAACCACTGGTGGTCGCGTTTAGTAGCGGCGACTGGTGGCCATAATGTGCGGGGGCTCTTATAGATATAGATATGATCGATGATGGATGATAGATCTCTCAGGGCGGACCCCGCCCTGCCAGGGTTGCGGGATAGTCCGAAAGGGATACCGGGACCCTGGCAACAGGCAACTGAAGGAACACGGGTGGGTTTTAGTCAGTAAAAGTCTGACACACCCCTCCGCTCCGCCCAGAGCGGGAGAAGTCATTTAACGATTACCCACACTCAAAAAAAAAAAAAAGCGGACCCCGCAGCATTATAAGTAGGGTAGTAATAACATAATTTTCGTGTCAGATGTCACGCCGGCGCAGTGCCGCAGCGCGCCGCGCAGTCTGCATGCGCGTCCGACGCGTCGAGGTCGTTTCCGACGCGTCGGACGTCGGCGCCGACTCCGATTCCGACGACCAGTGGACCGAGCTTGATGACGCATGTAAGTATGATGAACATATTAAAATATAGCACGACAAGGTTCTTTTTGCGCGTGGCTAAAATCAGAACTAACGCCGTAATCTTGTTTTTCAATGCATTTCATTAAAAACATAATTACATACATACATAGACGGCTAAAATCATAACAAAAATACAATAGACGTAGATATATTTAGTAACCTATTCCGCTTGACTATTCTTCAAGAGTCCTAAAAAACCCTGTAAGAAATCGACACGTGTTTCACCTCTCAACGAGGCATCCTCAGGATGACGATTGACCAATTGCAAACCAGAACGAGACGCGTTACCACACCGAGCGCTGGACGCAAAGTAAGTTCTTTGCGTCCAGCGCTCGGTGCAATTGGTCAATCGTCATCCTGAGGATGCCTCGTTGAGAGTTGAAACACGTGTCGATTTCTTACAGGGTTTTTTAGGACTCTTGAAGAATAGTCAAGCGGAATAGGTTACTAAATATATCTACGTCTATTGTATTTTATAATGGATTTCCGCAAAGTCACGCCTGAATCAATTAACTATCTAAAATCATAACCCTTCTATTAGGCTTTGCCGTAGTTGGGTAAAAAATAAATTATAAAAACTTTTTTCCAAAAATATTACAAGGGTTTTTATATTGACCTCAAACTAGGCAATTTCATGAAATCATATCACTTGAAGCCAATTTAACTTAGAGAGTTGATACAACAACAACAACTCTCTATTTTTAACCGACTTCTTCAAAAAGGAGGAGGTTCTCAATTCGTCAGTATGTTTTTTTGTTTTTGTATGTTTGTTACGCGATTACTCCGCCAATTATGAATCGATTTTGATGATTCTTTTTTTATTTGGTAGGTCATGCTTCCGAGGTGGTCCCATATACATTTTATTAACTTTGCTTGCGTAATTTTTGAGTTAGCTTCAATATTACGTATTTTTCCCGCTTAGTTTATCTAGACGATATCCTGTTTGACTCCTTCACTGTTATTTACATAGCAGGTAGTGGTATTCGGATTTGTGTGGGGTAGGTACCACAACTAGAAAGTGAAAAATAAAAACTTTTTACAAAAAAAAAAACAACCGTTTCCAAAAAAAACACTAAAAAAGTGAAAAATAACTTTAATTTCGGAAGTCGGTGGCAAAAAACGGAAATTGAAAAGCAAAGACACAGTTTTTTTTTTTGTAAAAAGTTTTTATTTACGTTTGCGAATCATGTGAAAATTGCAAAAAAAACGTAAGAAAATTTAAATTTTTGAATGAGTCTGACAAGAACCAAATCTCCAAAGAGTATATTATACAATACAAATTGCGTTGTGTCACCGCGCATCTCTTTCTTAGCAGACCAACAGTGATGGCACATAAGAAGTAAAAAAAAAAAACCATGTATTCATTATAATATCTACTAACGATTGTAATTTATCTGAAATAAATTATTTGAATTTTTGATGATAAAAATTTAATTTAATTTCTCTCTTGTCAGTATTTCAATGGTAAATTGAATTTTTTTGTTTGACAGCAATGTACCAACTCGCACTGGGTTCGCGTGGTGGGTTACCGCCCACTCCCTCTCACAGAAAGAACGCCTGTGTCCCAGCAGTGGGAACGTTAAAGGCCGATTATGATTATGCTTCGTTTGTTTCACAGCTGGCTCATCGGACAGCTCGTCACTGAAGGAAGCAGCTGCCATCGATGTTGACTGCAACGGCTACCAACACAAGGCTTCGGTCAGTATCGTTTTGTACATTGTTCTCACATATAGAAGCAACACTCACATAGAGAGCAGTGGTGGCCCAGTGGTACCGGCCACGACTTACGAGTTGTAGGTCGTAGGTTCGAACCCTGACAGGCGCTTTACTTTGTGTAAATTATTTCATCGCCACTGCTCTCAAAACGGTGAAGGAAAACATCGTGAGGAAACCGGCATGTCCTAGAACCAAAAATTCGAAGACATGTGACATCTACCAACCCGCACTCGGCCCGCGTGGTGGATTACGGCCCGCTCCCTCTCACAGAGAGGAGGCCTGTGTCCCAGTAGTGGGAACATTATAGGCTGATTATGCCTATGCTTATATAGAAGCAACAAGAATACTTTACCCAGGTTTTTGTAATATCTATATCCATATTTAAAAGAGTGTCCTTGGAGTTTTTTGCCCGTTCTACGTTTTGGAATGAGCTTCAACTTTCTGACTAACTGACCGACTCTTTGACAATTCAAAAGTGTAAATGGTCTAATTGAAATAAATGCTTTGAGTTTGAGTTTGAATAACAAAACCGTAAAGGTGTGTCCAAACATTGAGCGGCAATCATGCGCGGCTGCCTCTTAGATACGCTCTCGAGCTAATAGAAGTTTATTTATTCTCAACTTTATTTTAACTACTGCAAGGTCGATATTTGTTTGGCAGTGACAACCGCTGCGTCTCACCAAGTGAGCGCCGGCCCTAAGGGTCAGTTGACATCGAGACTCGACGCGACGCACACTTTTTTATGATCCGATACAATATCGCATTTATTTACTACACAATAAGGTACACGCGCTGCGCATCTCACCGTACTTTGACACGTGTCAACACTCGCACTGAAATTATACCTTTTCGTGAAGAAAATAAGTTCGATAATTGTTAAAAAGTGCGCGCAGCGTCGCGTCGCTTCACGTCGCTGTTTAAACTGACCCTTAGAAGTTTTTAATTGAATGAATTATTATTATGTATATATTTATTTCGGTTAGATATGGCCCATAATTCTTCATTACAAATTATTTTCTGACACAAAACAGAGCTATTCGCAAAAACGTGAGAATATACCTATTTATTTTATATATATATTTTTTTTTATTTTTATATATACAGGGTGTTAGGGTAAACACCGTTATCCTTGCAACCAGTGGTTTGGTTTCATTTATAGATCGTAAAATCAATGGAAAATTACAACTTTTTTTTAAATCTACATTTTACCACAAAAGACGGAAGTTCGTTGCCCTATGCGCTAGGGCAACGAACTTGCGTCTCAACACGGGCGGGTGCGGGACGTGACCTGACGGCGGCCCCACCCTCAGTCAGTCAGCTGTTTCGCTAGCAAGCACGGTGTCGGATAGAAACTTTTTTAAATCTTTTAATGAAAATAACGTTTTTTTTTTTTTGTTGTTTTGGGTCATTTATTTTTATATTTAAGTCAACTATCCATGGTTTGAGTGACAGCGGTGTTTACCCTTACACCCTGTATATATATATATATTTGACGGGCCCCGACTGACATACATTTGTTCTAACAGGCGGAGGCGCCCGCGATGGGGCAGTTTCTACTGCCGCTGCTCAGCGCCGACGCGCCAGCGAAGCACCCTGAACACTTCCTCATAAGGCACGAGGACATACTGCAGGTACATTGACAAAAAAGAAAAAAAAATCGGGAGAGTAATAAAAATTTATCAAGCGAACCGTCCCGGCTGTCATTTGTAGATCTTTGACAGTCGTTATGGCTAGTCAGAAGCCTGAACATCCGACAATATTGTCTCAGTAAAGGGTATCATATTCCGAAAGCGTTGTCCTATCTGACCTCCACAACCCAAGTAGTGGGAAAGTGGTAACTGAGTTGTGGAGGTCAGATAGGCAATCGTTCCATGTAAAATACTCAGGGCCTAGGCAAGTGACAATCGCTTCGAAAGCGTTTCGTATTTCTACAACACAGGCGCGGTCCGAGGGGGGTCCTGGGGGTCATAACCCCCCCTGAATAATTTCCGTGCTTTACTAACTAAAAACTAGGTACTGAGAAACAGTGACCCCGATGAGCATATAGTTTTTAGTGTACTTATCAATAAAGTAACCATTTCCCCAAAAATGTTCTCGGCACCAATGGTGAGCCCCCCAAAATCTTAGGCTGCGACCGCGCCTGTCTACAACGACTTTCAACAGGATTGACATAAGCTTTTCGATAGCTTATGTCAGTCCTATAAATTTGGTCTTTTCCATCATCGTTATCGCTGATAGAATGTCACTTTGTTTGAGAGGCTTTGGCCTCTGGTATTCAGCTGCATCCGGTTAGACTGGAAGCTGACCCCTGATTGAGATTATTGAAATGTGTAATGTTTCCATCAGCTTCTCGCGTCCGCGGAGGAGAGCGTTCGGGAGGATCTGCCGCTTGAGGAAGAGTCGCCTTTAGAACCTCAGACTGACATGTGAGTTATATCTAAACTTATTAACAGTGTACCTCGTTGGTCTAGTGGCCGCAAGCGCTACTGCCGAGCATGAGGCAGCATGGCGGGCTGTGTTATTGGGTTTTTCCATTAAGGCGCTGACAACAGCCAAACGGTAAAAGTAGGCTTGACTTGAAACAAATAAATTGCGAAATCTATATAGTTTGTGATAGCGGAAAAAAAAAATGTGTAATTTGAACATATTTCTCAGAACTTCGTTGTTTCCAAAACAACGAAGTTCTGAGAAATATGTTTTGAAAAAAAAATCTCGACACAAATTAACAGTAAACTAACCTGTAACTAACCTTGAGTCTTAATCCAAAATATCTGTATTAAATATCAACCTACGTTGGTGTTTTAATTAATAACAAGAACGTCTTATTTGAATGTAGAACTTGGTTGTTTTTAATTTTCGATTATTCAACTCATTTTTGAATAAATCGATAATTGCTTCATATTTTGCAATAAATTCCAAACGTTATGTCATCGCGCTTCTCTTTCTTTTCTATGCAATCCGACAGTGACCGCGGTTTATCTGTTGTCAGCGTCTTAAGAATTTCTCAGCATCAGCTTGGGGTCTGATAAGTGCTATATGCTACTATTCATATAGTGCTTAATCCATCCAAAGGTTGTCTGTAAAAGATCGCTTTTAGAGATAAGACCGCCCATTGTGTCACCTTATGTAAAATTTCTAAAGGATAATGCACAAAAAAATGTATGGACCAAAAACCTGGAATCGATTAAAATGATTTATGTGTGGCAAGGTAGAGTAAACATACTATATCCCAAATCCAATAATTATTTTCGATTAAACATACAAGTAAAAAAAGAATAGTAACTGATTGACTACTTTTAAATCCATGATATTTCGAGCGGTTTTACAAACGATATTATGACGAAATGTGCGTAATATTGCGAGAGATTTGAGAGTAAAGTATTATACATGTCTACTGATTATATATATTCATGTTTACTGATGATATAATTTTATTTGTCAAACAATGGCTATGTGTATTATGTTCCAAAACACTATTATATAAAGCTTACGAGAGCTGGGCGCGGGACAGGGTCGGTCGCGGTTTCGTTACCTGGTTATCAATGGCGCGAATAGATATACATCTACTATCTCTTTCTTTCTCGTAAATTGTAATTCCTTATCTGCAGTGGCGTTCCTTCCATAGAAGCCCAAAAGCCCGGCTTGCTTTCAAAATTAAGCCTATCAATAAAATAAAAAAAATAACACTATATAATAATGGTGTTACCATGAACAACATAGAAAATCCGTAAATCGCTCACTTGGCTATTTTTTTAAATCGTAAAAAACGTGTCTGTTAGCTCTGATTTTGACCCCTAGGCAGGCCACTGCTTATCTGTATTCTCCATCTCTTTCACGTGTGAGCAACAAACACAATAACAAAACAATGAACCAGTTATTCAACGCGCTCTGCTATACCTACAGAATTGTTGTATGCTGCTGGCCTGTTTGGTTATAGTTTTATGCGAAACGTGTTGCGTACATAGGACCTGTTATTTAATGTCTACTTTGCTGTTCATACATTATTTTAATCGACTCTGGGTTTTTTTTGGGCATCCTCCTTTATGTCTAATTTTTATGGTGTACAGTCACGGACTTTAATTGATGAGCCACTTTCAAACTTTTCAATTTTGCAGTTTCATACATTCACGAGATTACACGATTAAACACGAACTCAAATCGTATGCCCGTAAACAAGATGACAAATTACTAGTAATCGGAAATAGTCTTATTCATAGAGGTTGACTAATAAGTTCTCAATAAAAAATAAATACAAAGTTTATCGAATCTAATTGATACTGACCTCCTTTGAATCAGAGCTCATTAACTCGATAATTCTGACAAACCTATCCGAAGACAGTGACAGTTGAAATGTCGATGTCAGAGGCGTTATTTTCGAATTTGTCGAAATATTAAAATTTCTCCGTACGTTAACGTTACTATGGCTACGCTAAAACAATCGTCGCTAGGTTACGGTGGCTAGACCTGCAATTGGTAGACTTTGGGTAGTCACTCTGCTGTCAAGTTTGTAGTTCTGGCTCTCAGGTTAGCCAACCGGTAAAGATATTAAAATATAATTTTCTTCTTCTATAATATGAAGACATGATTTTCCGTGTCTGGATGTACGAGTATAACCGACTAAGCCCGATTTGCATCACACGGCTTAAATACGAACAGTGCCAAGTGGCTCATCAATTAAAGTCCGTGACTGTACATAATAAAGAATATTCTATCCATCTATCTAATTGTTATGCCCAACAAGGGTCCCTGTGAACTCGTAATTAAACAAAACTTGTCAAACATGTGATATGCATATCACATAATTATGTTTGACAAGATCTTAATAATAATTACGAGTAAATAATAGAATAGAATTTAATTGAATGTATTGTACTTTTAATTTATTTTGTGTATTGTTTTTTCAGACTGTCTGGTAGTGAAATGCTTGATTTTGAAGACACCGCCGTTACTGCTGAGGAAGAGGCGGCCTTATTACACTATGTGTGCGGTATGGGTCTGTTATTCGCTTTATTATAATATAATACTATATTAAAATACTAGGTGAAATATGTCCAAAGAAAAGATGGATCGACTGTGAGAGGAATGATATGAAAGTGAACGGAGTGAATGATAGCGTGACGGTTGACATGGGTGAGTGGAAGAAGAAAACGTGTTGCGCCGACCACGAGTGACAGTTACAAAGGCATTATACCCGTGAAATTCACAAAATTGCATAATATGCATGTGCTCGAAAAGAGCCTTTTCAAAGCAGCTAAATCGTACGGAATGTGCTGCTTTTTCGCACTAGTGCTTTTTACTTTTCAGTCTTTTTATTTTTTACTCCGTCGTCAGACTGACGTTTTTTTTTTTTTTTTGAAATCATTCTTGAGAATGGACTAGGTGCTGGCGGGGGTCGGCGCCGGTCGACCTTCAGGAACGAAGTTACTATAGATTTTGATAAATAATATATTAATTTTGGAATATTTTTTTTTTCCTCGCACAACACAATGCATAGTAAAACGTTGTATGGTACAAGTGTGTAAGATTTCCGACTCGTGTCGGCTGAAAAATGCAAAATGGCACTTCTCGAAAATCACCTACAACACGTGCCCCGCCGTCGCCGTGCGGGGAAGCGAGGGGAGCTCCATACGTCACTGAGCCAGGTGCCATGTTAATGCGCACGGGTTGTACTTTCCGCACTTATATCATAAATAACTATTATAATACTGTATTTGTTTGTATAGAAGCTGAGCGGCTAGCAAGCGAGTCGTGCGCGCTGTTCGCTCCAGTGCAGGAGTGGCTTCTCGGTGTGTTCCACTCCTGGTGCGAGATCTCAGCTCTCATGTTCACTCTCCGAGGGACTAACATGTAAGTATACTACACGGTGTAAGGGTAAACACTGTTGTCACTCAAACCATGGGTAGTTGACTTAAATATAAAGTAAATGACTGAGTAACAAAAAAAAAAACGATATTTTCATTAAAAGATTTAAAAAAAAATCTATCCCACACCGTGCTCGATAGCGAAACAGCTGACTGACTGAGGGAGGGGTCGCGGTCGCGGCCGGTCAGGTCTCGTAAGTGTTGAGACGCTAGTTCGTTGCCCTAGCGCCCTAGGGTGACATACTCTTGTAGTAAAATGTAGATTAACTTTAAAAAAAAAATTGTATCCATTGATTTTACGTTCTATAAATAAAACCAAACCACTCGTTTCAAGGATAACGGTGTTTACCCTGACACTGTATAGAAGCAAGCGAGTCGTGCGCGCTAATCTCTATAACAACGAAACACTCACAATCTGCCAACGTTTTAAGACTATTCCAATCGAAATAAGGTATATATTTCAATGCTCGTTGATCGACATTGGAGCACCGTAGCGCAGTTTTCTCTGGAGCAATGAAGAGCACGCTGGAGGATACCGCGGTGTTATGCGCCGCTATGCGCCCGTATGCGACGCTATGTGCTGGTATGCGCTTGAGTCAGCCAGGCCGCGCGCCGCTGCGACTTTTTGACTACGTTGTCGCTAGTGGAATAATCAAATCCCGACGCACGGCGGACGGCAAGGGAGAGCGTCGACGAGGATTCCTCTATATGCCAGCGCACACTGACAAGAAAAATCCTTTGCGATACCGCGAGCGGTGGCTACTCGGCGGATGCCGCGGCATACCGGCGGATGCTCGGGTAAGCTGGCGGACGCTCGCGGTATCGGCAAAGGATTTTTCTTGTCAGTGTGCGCTGGCGTATAGAGGAATCCTCGTCGATGCTCTCCCTTGCCGTCCGCCAGTGTGCGCAGGCCGTATAAAACGATAAAAAACAGATTTCTCACTTCATCACCGCCAGCGGCCGTTGTTATTACTCAGACTATTTATTAACCGCCTTCTATGTTCAACTTTATGTAAGTTTTTTTTTCTTTTGACGTGACAACGTCTTATAAATTGGTTTGCCGGGTGACACTTCAAGAAACTGCGTTACGCTCCGCTCACGTTATGCGCTCACAATGAGAGCGAGTGAGAGGCACGCGTCCCTTCCACTCGGGCATGGTTAGCCCGCCTAAGAGCGAGAGAGACAGACATAAAAAGTGAAAGGCACGCGTCCCTTCCACTCGAGCACAGTTAGCCCGCCTAAGAGCGAGAGAGACAGAGCGAGTATTATTTCATCCTTCTTCCTACTATACGAATGAATATTCACATTAAAATTATTTTACCACTCAAAGTCGTTGTCACGTAAAACTTTCGCCCGTATACCGACTTTACAGGCAACCAATTTTTGATTGTGTGTTTGTCTCCCACAGGAGCGTCGAGATGGTAACAGAGGAGTGGGTGTACCGCGCGCGCTTCGGGTGCCACTGTCGCCTGTGCCTGTGCCTCGCCAACAACGCCGACGCGCTGTTTGCGTTCATACGCGACGTCGTGTGGGCGCTGGCGCACTGTGAGTACATCACTAGCTTTAATTAGGGATGTGCTGATACCTACGAAGTATCGATATTTATTTTCATATCGATATTTTTTCAATGCCCTTTAAAAAGCGCTTGAATGAAATAATTGGGAACGGTGTATTTGCACGAAAGCAGCTAGGGATGTTCCGATACCCACCTACTCATATCGCTGCTTTTTCAACCCTTATTAAAAACTTATTTAATTTAGCTTAAAGTAGCAACCCAATCGCAACTTTATTATAATGGCAATAAATATCACTGTAATTTTAACAGTGATGTAAAATTAAAGGTAAAGTTACTGAAAGGATGGTTTGTTATAAAAAGAACGGAGCAAGTTGTCACTTAGTTTTAACGGTGGTCGCACGTGTGCCGGCAGATGCGAATTTGCGGGAAAGTTCGAAATTGGCGGGAAAGTCCGAAACTTGCGGGAAAGTCCGAAAGGGATACCGGGACCTTGGCAACAGGCAACTGAAGGAACACGGGTGGGTTTTAGTCAGTAAATGTCTGACACGCCCTTCCGCTCCGCCCAGAGCGGGAGAAGTCATTGGATGATTTCCCAACCTCAAAAAAATAAATAGATGCGTCGCGTCTCGTCGATCGCGTAACGTCAGAACGGACAAGTACATAATGAAACATTCAACCTTATACACTCAACCGATGAATGATGATGCGTTAGTGCGTCGAGCGAATAAATAGACAAGACTGCAGTTACGCCAGAAGCCTTAGGCAAAGTGACATTCTATCAGCGACAACGATGATGGAAAAGGCAAAAATGTATAGGACCGACATACGCTTTCAATAAACTAATGTCAATCCTGTTGAAAGTCGTTGTAGAAATACGAAACGCTTTCGAAGCGATTGTCACTTCCGTCAGATGTGTGACCATCCTAAGACAGAATTAAAAATGAGGTTTTAATCAGTTGAAATGAGGCTATGTTCGTAGAACGTGTTGTATCCATCTTTATTGAAATGTGTAATGTTGTAAGTAATGTGCGGTGTGCCCGCAGGTGGCAGCACGGTGGCGCAGGCGGCGCGCGCGCTGCGGGCGCTGCGGCCGCGCGCGCGCGACCAAAGCGCGCGCGACCACGCCGCGCGCGACCACGCCGAGAGCTGGGACCTGCGCCTGCTGCGCCGCGCGCTCGCGCCCGCTAGCGGTACTGCGACGTACTCATACACGCAGCGCTAGTTATTGGCGTCGCCATCTTGCATACCGCGACCTACACAGCGAAATCATTCTTAAATAAAACTGCTTGTCGCAGGTGCAGCGATAATACACGAACAACTCTGCAAGCTGGCCGCGCAGAGCGAAACGACGCAACAAATAGTCACCGACATATGCCTCTGTCGACCGTTTGACAAGCCCATGGAGAAAGAGTACGTATTCTATCATTTATTTATTGAAATACCTTAAAACTACCATTACATGGTCCGTATTATGAAGTATTAATACCATCATTATTCCACTGCGAAAAAAGGATGGTGCTATCGGCCTTGTATAGCTCCGTCTCTTACTCTTACTGGAAAAATAGTGGCATTAATACGTCATAATACGGCCCCTGGTCTATGCGACAGCTAAGTAATATACAGGATGTTAGGGTGAACACCGTTGTCACTCAAACCATGGGTAGTTGACTTAAATATAAAAATAAATGACCGAGTAACAACAACAAAAAAACGTTATTTTCATTAAAATATTTTTTTAAGTTACTATCCGACACCGTGCTCGCTAGCAAAACAGCTAACTGACTGAGGGAGGGGTCGCGCTCGCGGACGGTCAGGTCACGTCCCGCGCCCCCCACCCGTTTTGAGACGCAAGTTCGTTGCCTTAGCGTATAGGTGAAAGGATGAAATACTCGAGTGGTAAAATGTAATTTTTTTTAAAGTCGTAATTTTCCATTGATTTAACGTTCTATAAATGACACCAAACCACTTGTTTCAATAATAACGGTGTTTACCCTAACACCCTGTATCAAAATTACAATATAATTAATTAATTTCACATCACAGAATTAATATAAATAAGTGCTAATACCTTCTTTATTTTTTCAACAGGTATGCAGTGGAGAGGTTTTGCAAAATATTGGAGAACTTCAAAGCGGCCTCTACTATCACATTTAAGGTAAGGTCATAATAATGAAAGAAAAGAAAGAAAGAAAAAATATTTATTCTGCACAAACTAAACGCACAATACAAAATAAAATTTATTTTAATACAGGACTAAAATAAAATGTATCTTCTGTCCTTTTCTTCATGAAATAGAAAGAAAAAGATGCACTGAACTTAAATTAAGTTTAGTTCGTGAACAACAGACTCGGCACCAGTGTCTAAGTTTTTAGTCCTTGTGCTTCGTACTAGTTTCTTGTCTGTTGACTTTGTGTAGAATAAAGAATGTCTCTTCCAGGTGGAGATGATACCCACAGACGTGGGTAGTCCCTCGGACTTGTCCCGCTGGGGCTGGGTGGGCGCGGCGCGCGCGCGCCTGGCGCGCTACCTGCGGCCGCACCAGCGCGCCTCCACGCGCGCGCGCCTCGCCGACATGGCCGCGCGGACCACGCCGCACGACTGTACGTACACAGCAACGAAGCCGAGACCCACTTGTTCTTTCTGTTATTATGATCAATAGCCGCATTTACACGACACGCACTTTCACGCGTGAAAGAACGCGCGCGCCGCCCGCTCGCGCTTTCATGCGTTCAAGTCTGTGCGCTTCGAACATAATTCAAGGCACATAAAAATGGATTAAAACAATCACACACGATTGCGCGTGCTAGCTTTCCCGCGTTCAATCGTGCACACTCCGATCGCGAGTGAAAGCGCGTGTCGTGTAAAGGCGGCTATCGTTTTGTACTGGACCATAATTTTTTTTCTTTTTCTGGACTATACCTGGGAGCTCTGGTTACGGAGATATTAAATGATAAATGATTTATTTCTGTAAGTAGGTTTGTACAAACACTTTTACACGTCAAACACATTTTTAAAACTAGATGAGGTCGGCGTTTCCTATCTGACTACTCTGAGAAGAAAGGCCGAAACAAACTCAGAGGTCACAGTCTCTTTTAAAGTCCAGACATAATCTTGGTCAGATCATGTGAAGACCATGTAGATTGGTGTCTGAAATGGTCTTTTGAGGAAAGAACCACACAGATTGAGTGGACCTGTCCAGTCAGTGCACGCATTTGTCAGTCATCGTGTAGCTCAACTCAGAACTTAAGGAGCTCAACGACTCGACGAACAATACCAAAGAAAGGACATTTGGGTAGGCCGCCTGTAGTACTCAAACTGCCAGATAAATAAAATATATAATCCACATAGTCCTCAAATTCACAATAATTAAAATAATAATAATATTATACTTCACAAAGTAAATATTCATGTCACTATGTATGTATATAATAAAATACAAAGTTATCAAAAATAACAAAATTCAATACGTAAATTAAAAAAAAAATTGGAATATTGATAATGGCTTTTTGGGTGACATCTCTGAGTGTGGAAATTGTGACTACATTCTGTGCTACATTGTTGTTTACTTGATGAGTGAACTTTACACCCTGTTCCTCATACCCCATGAGGAACAGGGTGTAAAGTTCACTCATCCACCATAGAAAAGGCGAGGATCCTCCGACCAGACGGGTGTTGTGTCTGGCGGGCTACTGCCCAACGATTGATGTCGGGGTTTTGATAAATGTTGATCACGCGGTAAAGTCTAGTTGCGCGGTGCAGGATTTTGTGTGACGTCAGGTCTTTGATACGTAGTTCGTATTATGTCGATGTAGATGTCGCCACTGTTGTATTGGGTTCACAGCTGTAAAAACAAATGTAGGTCAGTGGGGATAGTAAATAAATAAAAATTGAAGTCTGAAATTGTTTTGACGTTCAAGCACTTAATTTTTAAGTGGTACAAATTGGCACAGATATGATTTCTGATCGATTTCTGAACAGACAGCTGTGCTGCTGGGGAGTTTCTTCTTCCCAGCTAAAGCACTAGGAAGTGGTGAAGGGTGGGCGTTTTGGGGGACTGTCTTATGTAATTTTGACGTTCGAAAATTGCTGATTCTCAGCCTAGTTTGAATAAATGACTTTTGATTTGATTTTGATTTGTTTACATTTTCATTAGATAGTTTTGAAACAGACTACAGTATCGACACGCGACCTGAACTTACCGGGGTCAAAGGACATGTTCCATAATTCATATCGTATTATTTGTGAATAAGGCCTCGTATCCAGGGGCGATCTTTTGTCGCCCTTTTTATTTTGAGGATGTGAAATCGTCAAATAAAAAATCAAAGTCAAATTCTCCCGCTCTAACCGGAGCGGAAGGGCGTGTCAGACTTTTACTGACTAAAACCCATCCGTGTTCCTTCAGTTGCCTGTAGCCAAGGGTCCCGGTATCCCTTTCGGACTTTCCCGCAACCCTGGCAGGACACTGTATTTTCAACTCTCCGTGTTGTGCCGAGCGTTGAAAATCCAATAGAGTGCATTCCAACGCGTAAAAAAAACACTGTTAGATTTTCAACTCTCGGCGCTAAGCAGTGCGTTGAAAATCGTCTGTGCGCGCGTGATCTAACAGTGTTGTTTGTTTGTCAGTGAGCGCGTGGTCTGGGTACAAACATCGGTGCGACTGCCTCACGCCGCGAACGTTGTGCGCTCAGCAGAGGAAACAGCTACTTAGGTAAGTTACCAGACATCTATTTGGGCCATATTTTTAGCATCGGCGAGGGTCTCGTACAACCCGTGCGCATTAACATGGCACCTGGCTCGAATGACGTTTGTAACTCCTCCCGCGACGGCGGGGCGCAGCGCGGGTAGCGGGGGGAGTATTGAGTTGCGAGCCAGGTGCCATGTTAATGCGCACGGGTTGTAGCTAAAACGGATATCAGATGCGTCACTATTTGTTCACTTTCACTCGAAGTGAAAGGAATAGGACAAAATGAATCAAAAGTGAATAAAAACTGGCCATGTGCGTGTCAAACCATAATGTAGGGTTCCGACACGCATTTGGCCGATTTTTTCTTTAAATGATTTTGGCATGGCATATTTTCCCATATGAAAAACGGGTTTCCTACGGGTTTTGTCGACGGAAGAATAGACAAAATGACAGATTGTGATCGTTCATCTGTCATTTTGTCTGTTCTTCCGACGATAAACCCCGTTTCTATTGTGGTCATGCTAAGCGTGCTGGACAATAAACGATTTCTATTCTGTTTTGTTGTAGTGGATTATGGGGTCGGCCGATGTTCAGTAGCGGACACCTGCGGGCTGCTATGTAAGTATTTCATCTCTGTTATTTATATCTAACTAGCTGCGCCCCGCGGTTTCACCCGCTTAAGTCTCGATCCCGTGGGAATATCGGGATAAAAAGTATCCTATGTGTTAATCTAGGTTATAAACTATCTGTTTGCCAAATTTCATCCAAATCCATTCAGCCGTTTTTGCGTGTTTGAGTAACAAACATCCAAACACACAAACTTTCACATTTATAATATTAGTAGGACTAGCGACCCGCTCCTTTTTTGCACGGTTTTTACGACTTGACAAAACATCGAGATTTCTTCATTAAAAGTAACTTGAATATTTACATTTTTTTATTATACACATAAACCTTCAACGTATTTAACAACGCGGACATACAGACAGACACGAAAAGCGACTTTATTTAAAGTGCCCAAAAGGCTGGCAGCATTGCCACGTTGGATGGCAGTGCTGATTCTTTGACCTAGAAATTGGCCAGCCCTCTGGTCACGTGAAGAGTCGACAAACCGCTTGGCGATGTCCCGAAAGACTCGATGAGCACTCGGACCGCACGGCCCTAGTGTTTCAACCTCAAACTGTTTAGCAATATAGCTACCAATAAGGTTGTTACATTTACGCCGTTTGAGGTTTTCTGCACCTGCTGCAGCCGCCCCAGCACAGCCCGCCGTGCTAGGAAGATGGGATGCCGCGAGGGTTTCGATACACGTTGCATTTGGCAAATTGACTACCAACTCAAATTGTCTATTTATTCTAAACATAACTGTCATTTTTTGTCAGTGGTAAGAAATGGCTCGTCGCTAAATAATAACACGGGTCGATCGAAGGTTAAGCTACGCTTGCCGTGGTCGATTCGATGATGGGTGACCATCCATTGCTTATCGAGACTCCTCCGTGCCTCGGAAAGCACGTTAAGCCGTTGGTCCCGCTGTCATTCGTGGATCTTCGACAGTCGCTACCGGTAAGTAAAAATCCCAAAAGTCTGACAGCCAGTCGTACCATGGGGTATCGTGTTACCCAGTAACTGGTTTGTGTAGGTCAGATAGGCAGTCGCTCCATGTATAATACTGTTATTCAGCTGCATCCGGTTAGACTGGAAGCTGACCCTAACATAGTTGGGAAACAACTAGGCTGATTTATTGGTATGAAATGGCTATAAAACGGCAAATTATCGTAGATTGGTTAATAAAAATACTTTCTCTGAATATTTTTTTTGCGTGTTGCAGCATCTCATTCTTCGGTATGATGGAAGCTGTGAACGAATTCAACGGTGCCAAGCCCGAGACGAGTACTGATGCTGATAAGGTAAGAGTCATTGCTTACCTACACTCCCTTCCCTCTGTAAATTGGTAACACTTAATCTGAACGGGGGATGCGCTAAGGTAGCAGTCATTAGACCAAATCTAACTTAGAGAGATGTATTAATGATTCTAATTCTGTAAATCATATTTGTTATGGTCGTGAATCGTATTTAAATGTTTCACAGCCTCCAAACGAGATGGAACCAGAAACGACTAGCAGAGAGTTGCAGCAGGGAGACGGTACGGGCGCCAAGTAAGTTATTACTATCTAGCTCACCCGACAGGATAATAATAATTCAAATCTTTAATTCAGACCAAGAGATCCATATAGTGTTAGTATGAACTTAGCCTATGATAGTACAACATAATAACTTAAAGATAAACTTATAAACTAGTTGGCTACATGAACATGTGCACGCACATGTCTGCCAGCCCAGAGCCTGATAAATGGTTCATCGACCTTGTCCGCCAGTGTAGCTAAAATGTTGTTAGGGCTACCCCTGAATCGCCGCAACATCGAAGCACACCATTTGCGCATGATGGCATGAAAGTCATCCACTCGCGCTTCCGCAAACATGCCCGATGCACTGCAAAACCGAGGCAGCCCCAACAAAAGCCTCAGCGCATTATTATACTGAACGCGCAGAGCGTTGTAAGCCTTCTGCGTATACCTAACCCACAAGCTGCATGAGTATAACGACTGGCAGTAGGCTCTGAAGAGCGTCAGTTTTACCTCACCAGTGCACCGCGCAAACCTGCGGGCTAGCATATTGCATCGGGCTGCCAACGCCCTGCGCTCCCTATCTATATCCTCGTCATCTGTGAGAGAATTCGTGACCACATGACCGAGGTATTTAAATCGATTGACGACTTTCAAAAGTGTTCCTTGTAATGTCACCGGTGGTATGTTCGTGGGTGTTAATAATAACTAAAATGTCAGTATTAGAGAGTTTAGAAATTATTAAAAATAATACAGCGAACGTTACACTGTTGAACGAATTAAATACCAGTATGCCAAAGTCGCCTTTGTTGCGATTGTTCGCCCCTTATCGCACTGATAACGATTCTAGCCAATCAGCGCCGAGCAGCAAGTGGGGGTGACGGGCGATTTGATTCACTTTGCGTCTAGGGCTCGGTGTGGTAACACGTCGCGTTCTGGTTTGCAATTGGTCAATCGTCATCCTGAGGATGCCTCGTTGAGAGGTGAAACACGTGTCGATTTCTTACAAGGATTTTCGTACTCTTGAAGAATAGTCAAGCGGATTAGGTTACTAAATATATCAACGTCTATTGTATTTTATTATTGCGTACTTTAAAAACCACCACCTCACTTTTAGTGGCATTATACCTCAAGCCATGAGCCTCCGCATACCTCTCACATATGGCCAACAACTTCCTCAGTCCACAGATTGATGGGCTGAGCAGCACCATGTCATCAGCATCACTAATGTTGTTGATCATCCTTCCATCCACGGAACAACCAACCATAGTGCCACTCAGCTCACCAACCAGTCGATCTATGTACATGTTAAATAGAGTGGGGGAAATCTGCGATGTGCCCCCCCCCCCCCCCTGCCTCACACCACAGTCTAGCCCATACTGTATAGATTGAGCATCTGACCATGTAACATAGTTTGTCTGACATTCATACCAAACTTTAAATATATTTATAACCTCAGGTGGAAGGTCTGTATCATTCGACATTTTTTGCCACAGAATGTCATAATTCACCAGGTCAAAAACCTTCGACAGGTCCAGAAAACAACCATATACAGGTGTCTTCCTGTCCGTATAGTACTGCACAGTCATAATACTTAAATACATATTACTATAATACATACAAAAATCCCGTTAGGTTTTTCCCTTATTCGGCTGACATTCGTGGATCTTTGACAGTCGTTACGGGTCGTCAGAAGCCCGTAAGTCTGACAAACATACTTACCAACCATATTACCCAGTTATTGGGTTGTGGAGGTCAGATAGGCAGTAAATCCATGTAAAATATTGGTATTCAGCTGCATCGGGTTAGACTGGAAGCCTGAAAAGGCTAGGCAGATTGAATTATTCCTTTATTTGAACATTTTCTGGGAAGCTTTTTCCTAATTTAGAATATTACGAACATGTTTAGACATTGAAACCCATCATTTTTGGGGAGATTCGCCAGCTAATTTATTTGACCCTGAATAAAGGGAATTAGTGACTGATACCAATGTTTTTAGATATTTCTTGGTACTTCAATTAAATTAGTGGATTGTATTAATAATAGGTTTATTTGCAAAGGGCGCACGACGCTAACATTGGTCCTTCGAGCCGGATCTTAAACCACGTGTTTAAGATCCGGCTTTACTCATCATTGTGAAGAAGTTTCGCTATGGGACCAAACCTGAAATCGCGATAAGAAAATCAGAACAGCTTTTCGCGAAATCAGAAATGGAATAGTTTGTTGATCAGAAAAAAAAATAGAATATCATGAAGCAATGTATTAGCAATATCCTTAAAAATCATTGTATTGTGATTTAAAGTGTTTTACGTAATTAAACAACTGGGGAGTTTGTTGCGCCACTTCTTCCCAGCTGAAGCACTAGGAAGTGGTGAATGGCGGGCGTTTTGGAGGACTGTCTTATGTCATTTTGACGTTCGAAAAGTGCTGATTCTCAGCCTAGTTTGAATAAATGACTTGATTTTGTCTAGGGTGCTGGTATTGCAACTTATTACAAGAATTATAATGACACCATCTTTCCAGACCACCAGAGGACGGCCCCGATAGTATCGAGAGCATGGGCAGCGCTGAAAGCCACGGCAGCCGCGAGAGTGCTGACAGCGCTGAGAGTGCCGAGACCGCCGATAGTGGTACGTACTTGTAAACTCGGCAATACATGTTGGTCTGAGGCCCTAGGCAAGTGACAATCGCTTCGAAAGCGTTTCGTATTTCTACAACGACTTTCAACAGGATTGACATGCTTTTAGATAGCTTATGTCAGTTTTATAAATTTTTGCCTTTTCCATCATCGTTATCGCTGTCACTTTGTCTAGGGCCACAGACCTCGCCGAGCGAAGGCGAGTACCAACGTATAGACAGCTCATTTGTCTAGCCTCGCCATTGCTCGTCGAAGCTCGGCCAGCTGGCGAGTGTAGGCGAGCGCCAACATGTATCAATTTGCCTAAGCTGCTTGGCCAACATACATATTGCCTGGTTTACAGACTACACGAAGTTTGAATTGAACTGTAACAGTATCGTTTGGTTCAGGTGAGAGTGGCGAGGGAGCGGACTGTGCGGAGGGCCAGCCGGCGCCCGTCGCTGATAAGGACACCGACTCTAACACCACTTGCGACCTGGACGACTGTGAGTACCATCCTAACTATAATATATACAAGGTGGAGACGACAATACGCCAAAAAATAAAACTCCGTATATCTAATGACGTTCTCGGTCTACATACAAAAAATTAATCAAATATATCCAATAGTTTAGTTACGATAGCTCGTCAAAGATCGGCAAACCCCATACTCGGCCCAGCACTACTATTTAGTTTGAAAAAAATGTTTTTTTTTTACATTTCTATGTTAGGATTTATTTGATAGTTCCAAAATACTCTTATGCATTAGTATTGCCAGTGTTTTCATTTATAGTTGTAGTGTCGCCTCCACATTGTATAATACGCCCGCGTGGTATGTCGATGAAAAGTAGCCTATGTCCTTCCCCAGGATGCCGTCTATCTCCTTGCCAAATTTTATAGAAATCCGTTCAGTGGTTTAGGTGTGAAAAGGTAACATACAGACAGAAAGAGTTACTTTCGAATTTATAATATTAGTGTGGATTATAAATGCCAAAATGAGTTTGTTTGTTACGCTTTCACGCTAAAACGGCTGAACGGATTTGGATGTTATTTGGTACATGGGTAGTTCATGACCTAGATTAGGCATTGGATACTTTTCATCCCGATATTTCCACGGGATCGAGACCTACGCGGGTGAAACTGTGGGGCGCGGCTAGTAATATTATTAAAGCGAAAGTGAGTTTGTTTGTTACGCTTTAGATTATCTGACCTCGGAGATTTGTATTCATGATTTTTATGATTATGATTCTATAAATAAATATTTGATACGGCCGCGAATCATATTTAGATCAATATACAACCTGATACTGACCTGCAAATAGCGAAAAAAGCAATTAAATATGAATGCTGAATGGCGGGCTACCCTGATGCTTTCGCCTTAAATCGCCCTTTCGTTGTCATTCATTAAGAGCGTTTATTCTAAAAGTTGGCAACGTCGTACATAGATGTCAAATGTTTCGATGTTTGGATTAATTTTGCAATATTGCATTTGTATGGAAATATGAAATATGGCCAACTAGTGGAGTAAAATATTGATTATGAAATGCAATAAATAATATCGTAATACCCAATTAGGTATAACCCCTATTTAGTTTTAGTTGTAAAAAAAGGATTTGGAAACTTTCCAAATGCCTTTTTTACACCTAAATCCGGTTACAACTTAAATTCAGTGTTATAATTGCGATTCATGATTAATATTCTAGTAAGTTAGTTAGCGATATTTCATAGTTCCATACAGTAATATTGCAAAAATAATCAAAACAGGAAAATAGGGGAAACAGTATAATAATTGGCGCTATAAGCCGATTTCTACTAGTAAATGGTATATTCTCTAAAATAACCAAAGTTGTTAAAAAAAATATTTGTTTTGTTGGGTTCTAGTTTACATATGCAAAAATAAAATGACGCATAACGTTTAAAAAATAACGTTTAATTAACTGACAAATTTAATTTAAATTATTTCACTTCATTTTATACAGATTGTTACAATCATTGGCACTTAAGCATAGTGAATGGCACTACAAATTATGTATAATCATTGGCACTACTGGAAGTGTTTTATAGTGCCAATACCCAGATCTCCTTCTCCTCCTCCTTCCTCAGATACTCCTTCCCATTGTTATTAGATTATGTATTTTTAATTGGTTGGTCTATTTATAGTCACTTCAGAATTTTATCTCGCTCGATCAAACACATTTTTAAATGAGCGGGTAAAGAAAGATGGTGTAAGTTTGAGACATAGATAAATTTTTCCATTATAAGAAATTGTATATTCTTCCAGTAATAGTGTTGCTATAACATAAAAACTTTTTACAAAAAAAAAAACAACCGACTTCCAAAAAAAACACTAAAAAAGTGAAAAATAACTTTAATTTCGGAAGTCGGTGTCTTTGTTTTTCAATTTTCGTTTTTTGCCACCGACTTCCGAAATTAAAGTTATTTTTCACTTTTTTAGTGTTTTTTTTGGAAGTCGGTTGTTTTTTTTTTGTAAAAAGTTTTTATTTTTCACTTTTTAGTTGTGGTACCTACCCCACACAAATCCGAACACCACTACCTGCTATGTAAATAACAGTGAAGGAGTGAAACAGGATATCGTCTAGATAAACTAAGTGGGAAAAATACGTAATATTGAAGCTAACTCAAAAATTACGCAAGCAAAGTTAATAAAATTTATATGGGACCACCTCGGAAGCATGACCTACCAAACAAAAAAAGAATCATCAAAATCGATTCATAATTGGCGGAGTAATCGCGTAATGAACATACAAAAAAAAAAAAAAAAAAAACATACAGACGAATTGAGAACCATTCGTAGGACGCAGCATAAACTAGCAAAGTGCCAATCATTGGGGGGGTGCCATTAGTACTGTTTACCCTATTTGACAGTTATTTGCGACGTTGCCAACTTTTAGAATCAACGGTCGTAATAAAACATGTGTATCTGTTCCAGTATCCGAGTCGGACGCGCCGTCGGGCAGCGGCTCGCTGGGGCTGTCCACGTCGTCGTCGCTGGACTCGGCGTCCGAGCTGCTGCTGGCGGCGGCGGCGGCGGTGTCGTCGGGCGGCTCGGAGGGCGAGGCGGCGCCCGGCGAGCTGTGCCGCACCGTGCGCCACCTCATGCGCTCCATCGCCTCCATCGAGCGGCTCATGGACCGCGTGCTCAAGCACTGCGACGAGTGGCCCGCGCCGCCCACCAGGAACGACCATGAAGCGAGGTCAGATATTATAAATATATACAAAAAATCACTCAGTGGTGCCGATTCTGTTGTTCACAAACTAGTAGTATAGTATGCAATTAGTGAATAAAGGACGGATTTAAAGCGAGGGCCATAGATGCATCACGAGCAAGTGAAGGATTCTAACGATTGAATCACGACCGTAGCGAGTGATTCAAGTGTTAGAATCCTGAGCGACTCGAGTGATTCATGGCCCTCGATATAAATGATGGAGAGAGATGGAGTTCGATTATATTGATGTGTTCTAAATTCAAACACCAAAACAGTGACTAAAAGTGCTTTTTATTCACTGTTTCCAGTAAATAAAATAAGCTTTTTGGAGGGGGTAATGGTATAAACTAAATTATAATTCAGTGCATCTTTTTCTTCCTATTTCATTAAAAACTTACCTAAATTACGTCAATCTACGTCAGGCGCTGATTAATTTGACAGGACTAAACTAAAATTTATCTTCTATCTTTTTCTTAATGAAATAGAAAGAAAAAGATGCACTGAACTTAAATTTAGTTTAGTTTGTGAACAACAGAATCGGCACCAGTATGCCAAGCCTTTTCTCAACTATGTTGGGGTCGACTTGCAGTTTAACCGGATGCAGCTGAATACCAGTATTTTATATAGAGCGACTGCCTATCTGACCTCCACAACCCAGTTACTGGGTAATACGATACCCTTTGGTAAGACTGGTTGGCAGACTTTTGGGCTTCTGACGACACGTAATGACTGTCAAAGACACACAAATGGCAGCCGGGACCAACGGCTTAACGTGCTTTCCGAGGCACGGAGGAGTCTCGATATGTGAAAATGGTCAACTACTCACTGTCTTAGCACACATATCAACTCGGAAAGGGATCGCCATCGTATTGCCTGTCGCCTCGCCGTCAAACAGGCGTCAACCTAACGTAACCACGTAACCAAAGCGGACCAGCAGCTCCGATACGTCGACTCGACTACAGCTAGGCGACGCACATTGGGGATAGAGCCAATTTTTTGTTCAAAACCACCTAGATATCGCAAAAATAAACCAAATGAGACAATTTTTGGACAGAAATGTTTGTAATTAAATTCTAAAGAGACTGACGAAGCCGGATATCTAATATTCCTTAAATCTAAAACTTCATAACCCACTAAAACCAAGGTAAAGCGAGTTTTACCCTGTTCTTTAACCCTTTCAGTCGCGCATGTATGGAAGTGCACGAATGAATCAAATGAATGAAAATATAAAATCAGTCATAATATTAACAATTTTTTATATTCAATTCATATGTATTTTTTATTAAAAAAATTACAATCTAATTTCGCAAATCGGTCTTCGTGAGTGTCTTTGGAATTTAATTTCAAACATTTTTGTGCAAAAATGGTTTAATTTGGTTAATATTTCTCTAGGTGGTTTTGAACTGTCTCCAATGTGGGACGCCGCGCTTGCGGCTCGCTGACCGCGGGAGGGGCGAGAGGGGCAGGGGTGCACGAAAAGACGCAAGCGCGGGGACCACTGGTTGAGCACGCGCCATACCGCGGTACATAACGTCCTGGTTTCGATTCCCGGGACTAATACGCTTTGGAATTGGCAACTAACTTCATCTTTCTTATTGAATGACTCCTTGAGAATTTAAAAGTGCCTGTAATTGGTGTAATTGAAATAGAATTTGAGTTTTGAGACCGGCGCAACATCATTATCATTCTCCTGCCCTTATCCCAATTTATCGGCAGTCGGCGTAACATGTCCTTTTCCTCCATATTTCTCTATTAGTCCTCATCTCGGTAGTCCCCCTTTCTATCCATATCATATTTCGCACAGTCCATCTATCGTTTCTTTGGTCTTCCCCTACTCTTATAGCCATCGACATTCATACCCAAAACTTTCCTCACAACATTTTCCTCACCTCTAGACCGGCACAACATGTCTTTTTCAATTTTTCTCTATTAGTCGTCATCTCAGTATTAAAAAATAAATGTTTTTTTACAGGAAACGTGTGGACATGGGATTGTCAGAGGTAGACCGGAAGTTGATGGCGATGTACCGAAGACTGCCGGAAGTGCACCGAAGGCAGCTGCAAGTTTATAGGAAACAGAAAAAATTGTCTACGGTGAGTTTGTAATATGTTAAGGTTGATGCGCCAGGGTGGCCCGCGAAATTCAAATTTTCTTACGTTTTTTGCAATTTGCAGGTCAGTATCAGGTTGTATGTTGATCTAAATATTATTAGCGGCCGTAACAAATATGGATTTACAGAATTATAAACATAAGAATCAGCAATACAACTCTCTAAGTTCATGTAAGTGTATTGACTGAAGATTTCATGAAATTTTCATTGAATTTCGCGGGCCACCCTAGCGCATCAACCTTAATACCCAAACATAAAGTTCAGTTTGTGCTACAAATTCAAATTTTTTGATAACTTTATCAATATTACTAGTCATTCAAAAATCAACTTAATTCACACTGTCATAAAGATGACTTTGCAAGTATCATGAATTTGAAAACGAATATGAAATATTCAGATCGTAAATCTTATTCTCAAGCTATACATGCCTGCGAGGGTTGCGCGAAAGTCTGAAAGGGATACCGGGACCCTGGCAACAGGCAACTGAAGGAACACGGGTGGGTTTTAGTCAGTAAGAGTCTGACACGCCCTTTTGCTCCGCCCAGAGCGGGAGAAGTCATTTGATGATTTCCCACCCTCAAAAAAAAAAAGTTTACTATACATTACACTTATTTTTCCATAAACACATAATATTTGTTAACATGTTTGGAAGCTGGGGTACCACCGACCAAATGAGTTAGGTTAAGTAAGAACTGTGACCAACCACGCGCGAGCCGAACCGGGCCCAACCAAATAGGTCAGGTTAGATTAGAACTGCAATCACCCTCTGTGCGGTCCGCTACATGCGTGCGTGTGCAGGTGTGCATGCAGCTGGTGGGCGGGCGCGCGCCGGCGCCGCCCCCGCCCGGCTCGCCGCCGCCCGCCGCGCCGCACCAGCCGTGCCGCGCGCTGTGCCCCGAGTACCATCTGCAGCGCTTCAAGGAGGTATGCTACTCTTGTACGACTGCGGTTATAATAATAAAAAATATACAGGGTGTAAGGGACAGCCCTCCTTAAATTAACAGGGCGCATTCAGCTCCTTATTTTGAATCCTATTCCGCCGGAAATTTTTCTCCGGAAAATGTTTTTTTTTAATTTCAGTTTTTTTTTTTTTTATTTCACTTTTAAATTATATTTTCTGTAGGCAGCAGTCCATTTATGTAAATAAAACAGCTAAAATAAAAAAAACCAGCAATGGATGTTGAAATACTATAGCGAACGTCGCGTGAAATTCAAAATTTACATTGATAAATAACGCGGCGCGAGTGCACCTGCCCCGCCATGTGGGTTGCGGTGGGAGTACGGCCTTGTGGGTTGTGCCACGATAACGATACATCGCGTGTGAGGTAATAAAAGAAATGAGGTTTATTAGATTCCCATAACGTTCCTGAAATAATTTCATGTACCGGTCGTCTTAGCATGATGTACTGAATTCATCCCATCAGTTTAAGGAGGGCTGTCCCTTACACCCGATATATATAATTCAGCCAATTTTTAACAAAAGCTTCATGAATTATACACTTAAGGCTACGCTAGTCGGTCATGCTTCCATACGAACGTAGTATGGTGATTAGTCGTCTGTTTGACAGTGTTCGTTCAAAAAAAAAAAAAAACTTTTTTTCTTATCATTATCTAGCCCTGTATGGAAGCAGAATTGGAAATAATAATTATATTGATTTGAAACTAATAATCGTCGAAACTTCCATATTTCAAAACTAGTTTTACTTTGGACGTAAAATAACTTAATGTCGTATGAAAATGGCAAAATAGAAATCGTACAGGCATAAATAATTTATTCAAAAGGTCAAATGATTTTATTTTGAATAGATAAATCCAGTGATTTTTCCATAATATCGATACACCCAAAGGTCTGTTCATGAAATGTTACACACTCGGTCTCATTATAAATCATCGTCTATGGCACTTAATAAATAATTAAATAAAAACTAGATAAATGCATACTAAATAAATAAATTAATAACTATACTTAATCTCGCGACAATCTAAGAAGCCCGCTTTGACACCTATCAAAATACTGTTAGTAGTGATGGGGTTAAAAAATCGGTTGTTTTAAAAACCGATTCTCGAGACATATCGATTTATCATACTCAGAGTTTGTAATCGAAAATTTATCTTCATTACTTCAAACTGATTATCGAGTCATATCGTTTTATTACGTCATTATCATCATCATCAGCCTACAGCAGTCTATTACTGAACCTCTTCAATTGCACGGCATTCAACTCGATTCTCGGTAACTCATCCAGCTGCTACCAAACACCCTGAGAAGTTTGTCGCTCCTCTTTTAGACATGTTAACGAGTTTACACGATAACACCAAAATCACATAATAGCCGAGTCAGAAAATATAACAATAACCTTTAAACATTTTCTTTAATAACATATTAAATATCAAAAGCAAGCTAAAAATATATGTGTTCAGATTTTATTTGTTATGTTACTCTCTTTTCTAAATGTAATGTTTGTAAAAGTATAGATTTTTCAGAACATCGATTTTATTCGGTCAAAAAACAGGTAAAATCTTCGCAACACTGCCGTTGCCATAGCAACGAACCCAAAGACATGACATTGTAATAACATCCTGTCAGAATAATAATCAACGATAATTCGTGTTTTTGAGTGCATTTTTCCAATATAAAGTGAAACTTGGTGCTTTCGAATGATACTCATTACTATAGTGTATGGATATCATAGTAATTAATTAGGATTATGAATTTCATTTTTCGATCTCTTACGTAGACGTTCATACAAAGTTATCGCGGCATGTATGATGAGAAACGTCAAAACGGGCTTCTTAGGTTGTCGCAAGTTTAATAGCATTTAAGCCACGCGTACCAACGAGTACGAACCATCGACTAGTGCAACCTTAAGGCCGCTTGTATACGTCAACAAAAGTCGCCGGGCCTATGCAAGAATTCGTGTCGTTTCTACACACGAACTCGTGTACACTGCTTCGGCGCTGACCAAGATAAAAAAATTATCTGCGCTAGACCCGACGCGCGAAGTTGGTGCGGTGCGGAAGGGGGCGGGATAGAGGGCGTGGGGTTTTCGTGCTTAGATCCGACAAAATTCTTGTCGTGTACATGATGAATTAGTCCTATCTGCAGCAGACACGGTGACATTTCGTAGCGTGTACAAGCGGCCTCAACCTTCCTCATGAATCACGTCCATGGGTAAAACCATATGAAAATCTGATGGGTAGTTTTTGAGTTTATCGTTTATCGCGTTCAGACAGACAGACGCGACGGGGGGCACTTTGTTTTATGTTATGTAGTTACACTACAACTATTTTCTTAATATCCCTCGGGAATCATCGCATTTCCGAATACAAACGAATGCTAAATTCTATGTCCATGAATTATTAGATTTATCGTGTATAATAATTTGAATTCAGAACTAAGTACTTTATTGTTGTTTTGTTTTGATTTCCGTGTGAACTTTAAAGAGCTCTAAAACTATTTTCCTTAAAGTATTTCATCCCATTTTTTAAATAAATAACATTATGTTAAGAGTATTAACAACTCTATATACTACCTAGTCGATTGAGAGCGTCCGGTCTGCATCAAGTGCAAAGGGCAACTTATAGAAATCAGACGACTGACGAAACGCGAAGTTTGCCGAGGGGCATTAGGAAAATAGTGGTACTGTATAATGGTATTTTGTGTTGTTCTAGGTGAGACGCAAAGTGATGCATATGCGTGACCAGCAGCTCTACTACCATAGACTACGGATGTGGCTAGAGGATCAACTGAGACAGGAACGGGAGAGGTGAGCGAAATGAAGCTGAACTATCTCATAAAATATAACTGAAAGCCAATTCTCGTATTTAAAAAAAGGTGCAAAGTTTTATTCACTTTAAAAACAATATAATTATTATACAACTAACTATTATTTAACGAATTACATCCTAAATAAAATTAACTACACAAACACGTTATGTATGTACAATTATATAAAAATTATAAAAAGAAAAAATTTAGGGGAGGGGAATTGGGCATCAAAGAATTCGTCCGCATCGCTGTCAATGGGAAAAGTGCCCAAAAAGATGTAAATAAGACATCACACACACAGAAATTAAAAATCCGGGGTCACACGTAATCTGTTCGATTTACACGTGTGACGCCGGATTTTAAATTTTTCTTTCTGTGATGTCTTGTTTACATCTTTTTAGTTGACTTTTTTGTTTTATAATATTTATTTTTATTTTTATTTTTTTGGGGTTATAATTTTTTTTTTTTTTGTTATCTGCTAATTAAGTCGTTTCTTTTGATATCCAATATGTCATTATTTAAAAATAAATGTTTTTTGTTCATGAATTTTTCACCTCTAGAAGGCGCCATATTCAATTAATGTCTAATTCATTCATAACTCATTTGTCAAATTGTGATGAGTAATTTGGAAGATAACATGAACATACATACATACCGGTCAAAATCCCTCCTTATTGCTTCGCCGTAATCGGGTAAAAAATGTGATTTGATTTGATTTGATAAATCCTAACATGGAAATTAAAAAAGTATTTTTTTCAAACAAACTAAATAGTAGTGCTGGGCCGAGTATGGGGTTTGCCGATCTTTGACTAGCTATCGTAACTAAACTATTGGATATATTTGATATTTTTTTTGTATGTAGACTGAGAACGTCATTAGATATACGGAGTTTTATTTTTTGTCGTATTGTCGTCTCCACCTTGTATAATAACTCAAAAATTTATCTCAACAGCCTACCGGAAAGCAACGTAACATTAATCGAAGACCTCCCCCGCCGCAAGAGGCGCACAGCCAGTCCCAAAGTGCCGCGCCTCACAACCGCACCGAAACGTAAACTAAAACCCGCCTCGCCATCCATCATTAGTAAACCACACAAAATACTACAAATGCTCAAACACAAAGCTCCTGCCCAAACGACACAGCTACTGACAGACGACCTCAAAACCGAAGAAGCGAAGCCGGAAGCGGAACCTCCCGAAGCATTCCCGTTAGAACGAGAAGACAACATCAGTGATACGGAAACGATTGTAGGAGAGAAAGAGTCGGTGGAAATGTGTAAGGAAATGAAGGAGTGTCTCGCGAAGTTTTCGAATTTTGCACTGAATAGTGATAGTTTACCTGAAGAGTTTCATGTGCAGGTAATTTTGTATTTTTTTAAAATATTTATCTACTTGATTTTCGTGGCCCAGTGGTGAAGGCGTTCGCCTCCTATGTACGAGGTTGTGGGTTCAAATCCGGGCTAGTACCATTAGCAGTTTTATAGCTGTCAAAACGAACTTCTTAAAGTGTCACGAGTGTATGTACTTTTTGAGTTTTGTCTGGTGCATGCATGACAGAACAATTATTGGTTGAATTGCATAATGCTTCGTTAGTTTTTTCGATTTTCACATTTATTTTCAAAAGTTATGGAATTGTGAACACATTACTTTGTAATGCAGACGGTAGACAATATTGCCTTTCGAATAAGCCTATTTTTATCTCAGTATGACTAAAACTTTTAGAGATATGATTTTTTTTGTACTCGCATAGAGAATATTTCAGCAAAATGGCTGCCACATAGCAGGGAAGTGTATTGGACCCAAGCTTAGAGTGTAATTATTGTACTTTAAAATTGTTTATATTTAAGTATTTAGAATATCGCTAGTCCGAGGAGTTCGTGGCTAAGTAATAACAGCCGCACGGGTTGATCCATCAGGTTAAGCTACGCTTGCCGGGGTTGGTCCGTGGATGGGTGACCATCGTTACATACCGACACTCCTTCTTGCCTCGGAAAGCACGTTAAGCCGTTGGTCCCGGCTGTCATTCGTGGATCTTTGACAGTCTTTACGGGTCGTCAGAAGCCCGAAAGTCTGACAACCAGTCTTACCAAGGGGTATCGTATTACCCAGTCACTATGTTGTGGAGGTCAGATAGGCAGTCGCTCCATGTAAAATACTGGTATCCAGCTGCATCCGGTTAGACTGGAAGCTGACCTGAATATAGTTAGGCAGATTGAATATCGCTAGTCCATGTCCGGACACACTGTATAAGTTTTCATTATTTCTTTCAGGTTGAAGGAAAATACCCCGAATCGGTGAGTCCCCCGCTTCAAGAGATGTCCCCGACTACCCCAGAACCGATGCCCGTGTACTCCTCGAAACCAAACCAGAGATTACTTTCTGTAAATAAGTTTCTAAATAAGGATGACAAAGGAGATTTTACTCAACAAATAACGCCGGAAGTATTGAATATACCACTAAACGCGCGCAGGACGCCTCTACTCGTGAAGGATGAAAAGGAAACCGTGACGGAAATTGAAAATGACAAAGATCCCAACATCTACAAGTACGTGTCGTTTGGACTAGAAATAAAAAAAGCTATGGAGGAATGTCAGAATATTATTAATTCTTATAACAGTATTAAAGATGGGAAAAAAGAGGACGATGGCCAACTTTCTCTAGAACAAATATGCGAGGTTATGATGACATTAGATAAAAACTCGGCAGAGTTCCTAGATAAGATTGACACAGAGGATCCGATAGACATAAATACAGCCAACACAAAGCTAGCCGAACTCGTTGAGAACATGCCTCAGATATTAGCCAACATGCCGGAAATAGCGTCTAAACTCTCCGAGTTCGCCAACGCGTCGTTCGAACTCCCAGAATTCGCGTCCATCATGAACAGCTTACCGGAAGTCAATAACGAAGCTCAACTCACACCGGAAACGCTGAAACAAATCCGAGAATTAAAACTAAATAAGACTAGAGATAGTGTTAAAGTGACTAAAAATACTGCGAAACGCAAAACGCAGCGTAGAATTAAGAGTAACATCGAAACTAACGATATTATAGGCACAATGACATTTGAATTAGAAAATAAAGATATAGTAGAACTATTGAAAGATGAAAAAGATTTACAAGCGTTAATGAAAAACAAAAACAGAGAAGATTTTAAAGATTTGCTCTTCTCGATCTCCGCTCAAGTTGTTATAAACAAAGTGTTCGAGTATTTAAAGCAAAACAAAAGTCCAGTACTAGCCAAGTGTTTAGAGGATGATAAAGAACTCTTCTCGTTACCGAAAAATAGTCTCAACTCAGAAATGTACTCAAAAGCGTCCACTTTATTCGATAATTCCGTCAAAGATGCGCTAAGTATGGAAGAGCTGAGAGATTTAGTCAAATCACGGTTCAACTCATGGAAACATTACGTAGCGTCGAAATTTAAAGGCATACCCGTAGAAATTTTAGAGAATGAAATTGAAGCTATGTTAGATAAATTTTATAGCTACATACAGGATTTGGCTGGGAAGAACTTTGTGCCGGACCCTGATCGAATGGCGGCTAAGTTAGACGAGCTCAAGAAACATCACGAAACGCATAGAGACTCTGATAGTGACTCCAGAGAGTCTGTCAGACAGATTTTATTAACTACTTCCGTCGGCAATACATTAGATATACTCATTATGAAATTCCCTAAACTCACTCACGAGAAAAAAGTTATGGTGAAAGGATTAAAATTCAAATATATGAACGTTTTGCGAAGATGCTGCGAGTCACAACCGCTTGCCAACTGGATTCTAACAGACCCAGAAACAGCCGTCAACGTCATCCAAGACCTAATGGATTTCCAGATTAAAAAGCCAGATAATGTTCCAGATTTTTCCAGCATGCCGAGCGAGAAAAAGCGGGATTATTTTATTGAAAGATTAAGGGATGTAAATAAGCAATATATGGAGACGTTACCGAAGAAAAACCTCTCGGGCGACGAGTGGTTAGTTATGCTGTACAAACTAGAACAATACGAGGAGAAACTAAAAGAGAATTTTAACAAAGCTGCTCCCCAACCTGTGAAGACGACACAAAACGCGAGCGAAGCTGAAATTCTAGCAGCTAAAGGGTTAAGTAAGATAATAGGCAAAGCTAGCATTCGCGTCGTTAAAAAAACTGACCCACCGAAGAAAAAGGAAGAAATACCGAAGGAAAAACTCGAAGAAGACGATAAAAAGTGCAAAAACGACGCTCTTTTAGCTAAATGTGAAGCGATCCTCACATCTAAAGGAGAGAAATCATTATTAGACAGCTTTTACACTATCAAATCGTACATAACGCAAGGCCTACCCGTCCCAGAGACTTACAAAAAGCACGTCATCTCAATATGCTCATCAATCGACGCTAAATTACTGGACGAGGACTTAGAAGACAGTTTAAAATCTGACAAAGAAGATGAAGACTCTAAAGAGAAGCCAATGTCACCCCAAAACCATGAAGACTTAGCTAAATATTCGGCGCAAGCGCTTCGAAACGCGAAACAGACTTTAAACGCTGTCGCTTTTCAACGAATTAGTCTAAGAAATGGACAGAGCAAGTCGGAGAGCGACGTCTGTGATACGCCGAAGACAGACTGCAAATGGACCAATGATTGTGTGTGTAATTCTTGCAAGGATAACGATAGTGTGTGTTTAGGGGATATAGTGAAGCAGTGTTATGATAGTGATAAGAAAGCTGATAAGAGGAAGGAGGTCAAAAAGCCTGTGGTGAAGCCCAAGCCGGTGGCTAAGGCCTGCGAGAATGTTAATCATCAACAGCATGTTTGTAAAGGTTAGTTTTGATTGTATTTACTTTTATATAATAGTTCAATGGAAGGTGGTTACATCCAAACAGTTTGCTGAAGCGTTTTCAACCTTATGAAATTGGAATTTTTCATTTGTCTGTAATTTTTACATGACTGCCAAAAAACGATTGTAATGATTTTAGAGCTCATGTGTGTATGTATGTATGTGAGTTTCTTTATTCCACCATAACTTTTGCTTTTACTTGTCACTAAAATGTATAAAATAAAAATAAATAATTAAAAACACGACTGTACTGAAAAACACTAAAAAGTAAAAACAAGTTGATAAAATTGTCGTTGCAGTCATCCTTAGATTAAAAAGTGTTTTTTTAATTTTTAATTATCACCTTTTTATCTATCACTCACAACGGAACACAGAAATGAAGATTTACAGTATAAGCAGATATAGTTGTAGTGATTTCAAGAAGAAATCCTTCTGAAAAAGCATTTGAAAAAAAAAACCTTTACAAAGAGACTTTTTCGGTTTATAAGTAACTATACTCCATTTGAAATAAGATTAGACGTATAAATAAGCCTTTTTTACATTCCGTTCAACCGATTTTGAATTCTATTGCGTTGGTGGCATGACAAATGGCAGCCGCAGTAGATAGTTGGTATTGTGTAACTTTTTTTTGCTTTTAATGCTATCCTTATGGCCTACGATATAGAAGTCAAAATCGGTTGAACGGACTGTAAAAGGGTTTGTTTGAATGTCTAATCTTATTTCAAATGGGGTATAGCTACGCCCTGCGGTTTCACCCGCGTAAGTCTGGATCCCATGGGAATATCGGGATAAAAAGTATCCTATGTCCTATTCCAGGTCATGGTCTACCCATGTGCCAAATTTCATCCAAATCCGTTAAGCCGTTTTAGCGTGAAAGCGTAACAAACAAACAAACTCACTTTCGCATTTATAATATTAGTTAGGAAGTTAGGATTTCCCAACTCAAAAAGTACTTTGTATTCTTCTACATCCATAAGTGTTTAGCTCATTCTCTCTCATCAAAATGATACTAAGCTGAAAAAGGCCAAAAAAGAAACTATTGAGATTAAAAAATTATATGATGAACATCTAACATCTCACCTTACGGCTAACACAAGTACCGCGCGCGCTCATTGGTCAAATCAAATAGCGCGCGCATCCCCGGGTTCCTGTTACATACTTCCGTTGCTTCTCACAAAATCACTGCCACAGATTGCAGGAAATCGAGAGTAAAGATGTTAATGCGGGGTTCACGTCAAAGCGTACGGGTGGGAAATCGCTTATTCGATCCACACCAGCTCCTCCAAGAAGGCCAGCAACGTCTTGGTGTTACTGACAATCTCACGTAGGGTACCTGGGTTACCGAAGTACTTTGCCCTGTATGTGGCAACCACTAGGCAGTGTAGCAGCACATGAGCTGGTCTCTCGTCGTCCTCCATGCAGGCCCTGCGCAGCGGACTGTCTGTGACTCCTATGACAAAGAGGTGTTCATTAAAAGACCCATGGCCAGTTAAGGCTGCTGTGACAGTACGCAGCTGTTGTTTAGTTAGTCGGAGCATCCGTTTCGTGAGGCGGCCATCGATCGCAAGGAGTGCCTTGGCCAGCCTGCAAAGAAGTTGCACATTAAAAAAAAACTTTCGGTGCTGCTGTGTTTGTTCTTTTTTTTTGTTTTTTCGCGCGAGTAGCTGTATTGAATCCTGAGCGTTGCGAGGGTTTCAAAGGAACGTGACTCAGAAAAACTTTGCTGCCGAGCGAAACACACAACTTTTCACCTCACTACAGCGAGGAAAACGCTAGGTTTCTCCATGCATTGAACAAAAATATTGTAAGCTTGTATGTACTTTTCGCGCAATTTTTTCCGGAAGACAGCTCAATTAGGCATTATGTACCGCTTACACAAACTCCGCACTGGTAAACAAACCAAAATGATAGAAAGTGAATTGAATAAACAGAAGAAATTTTTTGAAGTAAAAACTTCTTTAGGCGCGTTGAGCTATTTTTTTCGTGCTGGCCAGTGCGATTATTCTTAAAATGAGGTTGGCGCACTGACATGAAATGAGTATTCATGCAATATCAGTGGACCCGGCGCGCGGCGGTATCACTATTTAATAGAAAGGTTCGAATTTTAAAAACTCTTTCCACGCTAGCGGATAAAATGCACTTTTGCACGCAGATTTCGAATGATAAACAGACCCGAGCTTGTGAGGTGAAAACATATTTAAATATCTAATTAAAAACTCTAATAATGTTTATATTCCGCAGTAGGTCACGGCGGCGTGGCGTGCGCGGGCGAAGGCACCGAGCAGCCATGTACTTGCTGTTATTGCACCGTGTTTGGACATGCTGTAAGTATAACACATATTTTAAGAACTTACGGTTCCTATGGGTTACTGTCCGTTACCGGTTAATATGATTCTTTACCATTGTGAAATAAACCGTTTATCTAGATCAGTTTGAACTGCTGACTGAAATATAATATGTCATGGGTACGCACCAGGCTTGTTCACGGTTTTCCTAACAAAAAAAATGAAATGAAATGAAATTGTTTATTCTGTAAATAGGATATTGGAATCACTTTTACACGTCATATTAAAAATAAGCTAGATGAGGTCGGCGTTTCCTATCTGACTACTCTGAGAAGAAAGGCCGAAACAAACTCAGAGGTCACAGTCTCTTTTAAAGTCCAGACATAATCTTGGTCAGGCCATATGAGGACCATGTAGATTAGAGTCTGAATTGGTCTTTTGAGGAAAGAACCACACAGATTTGAGTGGACCTGTCCAGTCAGTGCAAGCATTTGTCAGTAATAGTGGAGCTCAACTCAGAACTTAAGGAGAAAACCTATTAAACCCGAATCGTTTCGTCTTTAACGTGGCAATAGCGGTAATTGCGTTTTCCCTAATATCCCTCCGTAGAAACCCAATACATTAACCTATGTATAGTTTTTCGTAGATCACGATAGATAATTCAGAACGTTAACGGAGTTTATTTCAGTTTTTAACCGACTTCTTCAAAAAGGAGGAGGTTCTCAATTCGATGTTTTTTTTTTTTTTTTTTATATGTTTTTTTTCGCGATTACTCCGCCAATTATGAATCGATTTTGATGATTCTTTTTTTGTTTGGTAGGTCATGCTTCCGAGGTGGTCCCATATAAATTTTATTAACTTTGCTTGCGTAATTTTTGAGTTAGCTTCAATATTACGTATTTTTCCCACTTAGTTTATCTAGACGATATCCTGTTTCACTCCTTCACTGTTATTTACATAGCAGGTAGTGGTATTCGGATTTTTGTGGGGTAGGTACCACAACCAAAAAGTGAAAAATAAAAACTTTTTTCAAAAAAAAAAACAACCGACTTCCAAAAAAAACACAAAAAAGTGAAAAATAACTTTAATTCCGGAAGTCGGTGGCAAAAAACGGAAATTGAAAAGCAAAGACACCTACTTCCGAAATTAAAGTTATTTTTCACTTTTTTGTGTTTTTTTTGGAAGTCGGTTGTTTTTTTTTTTTTTTTTAATTTTTTTGAAATAAAGAATGCTAGAAAGTGTACGTGGGTCAAAGACCGCTATTGCTAAGCTAAAGCGATTCGGGTATGTGTGTTTCAATATTCCTAATTTTGGTGTCAGATATAATTTTTGGTATCTTACCAATTCAATCGACAATATAATAGAAGCTTTCAGGATTAAATTTCATGCATATTAACGATTTTTTCCACGAAATTAGGAGAAAAAATCATAGTTGTTGAAATTCCCCGTATAGAAAAAAAAACAAATAGAAAGTAAAGAGCACGAAACACAAATTGGACATTTTCTTAATAAATACCTACATAATATTAATTAGAGGAGCTCGTGGCTAAGTAATAACAGCCTCACGGTTCGATCCATCAAGTTAAGCTACGCTTGCCGGGGTAGATCCGTGGATGGGTGAAAATAACTACCGAGACTCATCCGTGCCTCGGAAAGCACGATAAACCGTTGGTCGCGGCTTTCATTCGTGGATCTTTGACAGTCGTTACGGTGCGTCAGAAGCCCGAAAGTCTGATAACCAGTCTTACCAAGGGGTATCGTATTACCTATAGAAAATAGCAGTATTCAGCTGTATCCGGTAAGACTGGAAGCCGACCCCAAAATAGTTGGGAAAAGGCAGGCAAATTGATTGATAATATTAATTATAGTAGATACCAGTTTTCATAATTTATATTCCGTTTCAGCCGCCCCTAACGACGCCCGTGCCTCGAAACTTCAACGAGACGAGAGAACGACTACGATCTATACTGAACAAGAAAAAACAGCAGTGCAAGAGTGCTAATGTAAGTATATCATAAACTCTATGGTCCTTCCCACAAAAACGTAGACACTTGTTCAACGCGTTTAATGTCAGTTTTATGTCAAACTTCATACAGAAATGTCGTGTTTAAAAGGTGATTAGGCTAAACAACTGATAAACAGAGTTTTGTGGTAATAAGGTATATTTTTGACCGAATTTTTAAGGGGGATGCGCTAAAATAACCCGCGAAAGTCCTTACGTTTTTTGCAATTTGCAGGTCAGTATCAGGTTGTATGTTGATCTAAATATTATTGGCGGCCGTAATAAATATGGATTTATAGAATTATAATCATTAGAATCAGCAATACAACTCTCTAAGCTCATAAAAGTGTATTGAATAACTATTTCATGAAATCAGGACACTCTTTACCGTCGCGAATCATATTTAATGCAACATACAAATTGTAAAAAACTTAAGAAAATTTGAATTTCGCGGGCTACCCTGACGCTTTCGCCTATTTTTAGTGTTCCGTAGTCAACAAGGAACCCTTATAGTTTCGCCATGTCCGTCTGTCCGCGGCTTAGCTCAGAGACCGTTGGTACTAGAAAGCTATAATATGGTATAGATATACATACGATCAACGCCGACAAAGTGGTAAAACGTGTTCCACGTGTTTTATTTTGTTTTATTGATTTTGTTAGTTTTAATGTTTGTTTTTATTGTTATATTTCCTGTGCGTGTCCCAAATAAAATATTTTTCTTTCTTTCTTTCTTAAAAAAAAATCGTAAAATATTTTTTTTTAGGGTACCTCCCATACTCTTAAAGTGGGGATGTTTTTTTTTTCTCGTCATGGTGTGGGGTATCGTTGGAAAGGTCGTTTAAAAGTAATGTTAGTTTGTGAAAACAATTTTCGGAATATTAAGCTTTAAAGTGCTAATTTTATTTGTATATATAACGAAATTAAAAGGAAAACTACCACCTAATCAACAACCAAACTACTATCACCGCTACGTAGGCTTCACAAGTTACCGAGTAATAATCGACCAACTTAAATTTGCAGGAGAACAAGTTTTTCAACTACAATGTTAAGTTTGTTTTATAAATTCATCCCAACTACGGAACCATGCATTGTGCATGGTTCGACGTGCACTTGTCGGTTTTTGTATTAATCCCATTGTATTAATTGCAGGGTGAACAAGAGCCCCCGGTGAGTAGGGTGTCGGGCATACAGACGCCGCCCATCGAGCCGCCCGCGCAGCCCAAGCCGACCAAACCGCCGCCGATCGCGCCCAAACCACCGGTAACACTGCTTTATTACTTTTCACACCGAGACACGACGCGACCTTATTTATGATCCGATACAATATCGAATTTATTTTCTACACAATAAGCTACACGCGCTGCGCATCTCAGCGTACTTTGACACGTGTCAACGCTCGCACTGAAATTATACCTTTTCGTGAAGAAAATAAGTTCGATAATTGTTAAAAAGTGCGCGCAGCGTCGCGTCGCTTTACGTACGTTTAAATCAAAATCAAAATATTTTATTTCACATAAGCCTACATGGGCACTTATGAAACGTCAGAAGCTAGGTGCACGGTTCCAATTGGTCGTTTCCTATGGAGAAGAGCCGGCAAGAAACTCCACGGATACTCTTTTAAAAGAAAATAATAATTGGCTTTTACAATATTTTCGAATTACAGTGTTAATAGTTATGGGAGGACAGTGTAGGTCTTTCAAGAAGTTTCAGGTAGGTTAGGTTAGGTAGGTCAGGTAGGCTAAGCCTACAACGTTCTCACATTCACAAGGTAGAAAAGAATCTATATAAAAGATAAATAAGATACTAGTCGTCGTGGCCTGAGCTGACCCTTAACATAAACTTTCTTTACAGGCATTACCAAAAACGCAGCCGCCGAACCTCACGCCGGCACAAGTGCAGCAAAAACGACAATCCATAGACATTCAACAGAAACAACTCGCCGACAAGATGGCGCAGATGGCCGTGTCCGACAAACCGCCGCCTGCAGCCGCTCAGACTACGAACAAACCTAAGGTAACAACAACATACAGTAACTGGGTTGTGTGGGGCTGCGGGTAACACCTGGGGCCCTACCACCATCGCTTAAAAACATAATCAGCCGATAACGTTCCCACTGCTGGGACACAGGCCTCCTCTCTGTGAGAGGGAGTATTATCAACGCTTACAGCAGTATTATTACTTCATGGGGGAGTATTTTTTTCTTTAGGAGGAGCTCGTGGCTACGTAATAACTGCCACTCGGGTCGATCCATCAGGTTAAGCTACGCTTGCCGGGGTTGGTCCGTGGATGGGTGACCATTTTCACATATCGAGACTCCTCCGTGCCTCGGAAAGCACGTTAAGCCGTTGGTCCAGGCTGTCATTCGTGGATCTTTGACAGTCGTTACGCGGGTCGTCAGAAGCCCGAAAGTCTGACAACCAGTCTAACCAAGGGGTATCTTATTACCCAGTTACTGGGTTGTGGAGGTCAGATAGGCAGTCGCTCCATGTAAAATACTGGTATTCAGCTGCATCCGGTTAGACTGGAAGCTGACCCCAACTTAGTTGGGAAAAGGCTAGGCAGATTGATTTTTTGATTAATGCTTTGAGATTGATTTTTTTTTCTGTCTTTTCAGGTGTTACAACGTACGGTGCCCATTCAAATAAATGTTCCGCCCGTACTAAAAGCTGAAGGAAAAGTAAACCCTAATGCTATGGAGCAGATCAGACTACAGGTAATTTTTAACCGACTTCTAAAAAGGAGGAGGTTCTATGTTACTCTGTATGTTTTTTTTTTGTATGTTTATTGGTCTTCTTGGTCAATTGTGAACCGATAAAAAAAAAAATTGTTTTGTTCGAAAGGGTATACTCTCGAGATAGTCCAATATAAATTTTATTAACTTTGCTTTTGAGTTACCTTCAATATTACTTATTTTTCACACTTAGTATATCTGGACGATGTTCTTTGTGGTTCCGTCACTGTTATGTACATAGCAGGTAGTGGTATTCGAATTTGTGTGGGGTAGGTACCACAACTAAAAAGTGTAAAATAAAAACTTTTTACAACAAAAAAAAAAACAAACGACTTCCAAAAAAACTAAATATTCGGTGTTACGATATTATTTATTGCATTTCATAATCAATATTATAGAGTTAGACAGTTGTTTAGCCATATTGCCAAATCACAACAGCGAAATATTTGACATCTTTTTGCGACGTTGCCAACTTTCAGCGTAAACGCTCTTAGCACAGAGCACGGAGACGCCTCGGCGGCCGCTAACGGTTAACAGTTACCATACAAACCAAACGGGTCACCGTCTACAGTACGTTCATTATAAAACACCCATAACTTCATTACAGCAATTAAAACAACAACATCAAGCGCAAGCCCATCAACAACAACATCAACAGCTCCAGCAGCAACAACAACAACAGCAGCAGGCTCAACAACAACAACAACAGCAACAACTACAGAAGAAGCCGGAGCCTATTTACGACTTGCCTATACACAATAAACCGACGCTCACGCCTCAACAACAACAACAGATTAGACAACAACAGCAACAGGTTAGTGTTAGCGAACAGTTTAAATTAATTACTTCTCACACATTTACCAAAAGCTGAAATAAAATTGTTTATTCTGTAAATACCTTTTACTCGTTATATTAAAAAAAACAAAATTCTCGTTATATTTTTACAGCTTCTGCAACAAAAGCTTCAGCATCAGCAGCATCATCAACAACAACAACAACAACAACAGCAGCAGCAACAACAACAGACGCAGCAGCGGTTTAATCAGCAACAAGCTCAACAACAGGCACAACAACAGGCGGCTCAACAACATGCCCAACAACAAGCACAGCAACAAGCTCAACAACAAGCGCAGCAACAAGCTCAACAACAAGCTCAACAACAAGCCCAACAACAGGCTCAACAACAACGACAGAGTAGAGCTCAACAACAAAGAAGCACTGTGTCTCTCTCTAGCAGAGATACAAGTGTGTTCTCTACTTCAAGCGGATGTTCTGGGTAAGTTGACAACTGTTGTTGTTGTTGTCGAGCTGTTGTTATTATCAAAAACAAACCCTAAACAACAACATCAAGAGATGTTTAGACAGTTCTTACTCATGATTAAGTAATTTGACAAACTGGTATGCAGTGTATAGGATTTCCGTACAATGCGAGGTCAGCTTATACTGGAAATGTATAGCTTGATGTGTAGCCGTGTGTACTTATAGTACACCAACAATTCGCCAGTTATGTTCAAGTGCCATGTAATAATTTATGTATGTGTAATGTAACAATCTGCCTAGCCTTTTCCCAACTATGTTGGGGTCGGCTTCCAGTCTAGCCGGATGCAGCTGAATACCAGTATTTTACATGGAGCGACTCCACAACCTAGTAATACTATACTCCTTGGTAAGACTGGTTGTCAGACTTTCGGGCTTCTGACGACCCGTAACGACTGTCAAAGTTCTACGTATGACAGCCGGGACCAACGGCTTAACGTGGTCCTCTGTCCAAGGATCAACCCCGGCAAGCGTAGCTTAACCTGATAGATCGACCCGTGCGGCTGTTATTACTTAGCCATGAGCTCGTCCATTATGTTTAGTGTAACATATTTTTTTTTTAACTTCTAGTGGCTCCTGTTGGCGCGGTTCTCGGCCAGAAGACACTCGTGACTTGGACGCACTCTTACAATACATAGAAGGGCCCGCGAGACATGTCGACCGTGGCAAGAAGCGGGCCAAGAAGCAGCGCCAGAAGGCTAAGAAGGTAAAGAGTGATCGAATGTGCCGACCCGAACATGTGTTTGAACATTCGAGTCAACAGTTACTACACATAAGTATTCGGTTTTCGCTTGCCGGTTGACAAACTCAAATTCAAAGCATTTATTTCAGTTGGACCATTTGCAGGCATTTTTGAATTGTCAAGACAAATTACGATCGGCTTCTATACTCGCTTTCGGTTCGGCTCAATAGGGAATATGCATGTTTTTTTTTAATATTTTTATGCGATAATTTACATCACCAAATAATAGTTTTAAAAAATCGACACCAGAAAGGCAATTTTAAGTACTTAATTATTTTTTGTATATCCAACCGCCACAGGATATTTAAACGCCCTCCATTTGGCGCACTTGGTGTGTTGACGTCACATTCTATGAAAACAAACAACAACTGTCAAATCAATGTCAAACACTCTTAAAAAAAAAAACACATTGACATTTTGATTGATGTCATAGACTGTTACGTTACATCCGCTATGACCAATAGCGTCGCTTTTAAAATACTTGAATTTCCCAGTTTTTTGGCACTTTTAAAAAACAAATTTCTCGTATAATAGTCGTTTATGCAACTGTTATATAATAAGGGGTATTTGTGATAATAGTATCAAATGAGTGTTTTAATACCTAATTATTAACAGTTGCATACAAGACTTTATCTACACCCATGATATGAATCCTCTATAAAAGGTTCTTTGCAATACTAATATCGAACAATAATGGCGGGATTTGACGCACGTGAATTCGATTTTTTTGAATTCGAATTACCGATTGGTTTTTTTTTAAATTACGGCGCTTTGTTCGTGATACGCACCTGTATTACAATGTTTTTTTTTTTATTACTACGACACTTGTTTTAAAGTTGGCAATAAGCTAATTGTAATAGATAGTGTAAGTGACCGTGGCACGTTGCGCAGATGGAGTGCCGGCTGGTGGAGGAGCGCGCGGCGGTGCTGCGCGAGCTGGGCCGCGCGCGGCGCGAGCTGGACGCGCTGCACGTGGCGCACGCGGCGGCCGAGCGGCGCCTGCGCAGCACGCGCGGCCTGCTGCACGCCAGCGCCAAGCCCGCCAAGAAGAAAGGTAAGCAGTGCCCAACTTGTAGCTCGTAGGGTCGAAACCAGCGCACCGGCACTAGATGTCACAACGTGTCTTCGAATTTTTGGTTCTAGAACATGCTGGTTTTCTCACGATGTTTTCCTTCACCGTTTTCAAAGTAGTGGTGATTAAATTATTTACACAAAGTAAAGCGCTTAACTGGGTTCAAACCTATGATCTACAACTCGTAAATTGGGGCCGTTACCCCGGGGTTACCACTGCTATCAATGTGTGTGTGTACTTTAATTATTTACTAGCCAACCCTGCTCCGCACAGATTTTGCAACTTGACAAAACATCGAGATTTCTTAGTTATAAACTTTAATATTGACGTACAAACCGCTCAACTGTCGATCGACATTCTAAAGGCCGATAACAATTAAAATTCTATTTTGTCTTGTTAATGACAGTTGGAGATAAATTCTCTATACGAATGGTGAAAACCTCATCAAAAACTGTTGCGTGGTTTAAAAGTACAACGCGGACATACAGATAAACACGAACTAACTTGTATATTATTTGTGCAGTATACAGGGTGAGAGGGTAAACACCGTTGTCACTCAAACCATGAATAGTTGACTTAAATATAAAAATTAATGACCGATTAACAACAAAAAAATTTCATTAAAAAATTTAAAAAAGTTTCTATCCGACCCCGTGCTCGCAAGCGAAACAGCTGACTGACTGAGGGAGGGGTCGCGCTGGCGGCCGGTCAGGTCACATCCCGCGCCCCCCATCCGTGTTGAGACGCAAGATCGTTGCCCGAGCGCATAGGTGAAAATGTGAAATAAAAGAGTGGAAAAATATAATTAAAAAATAAATAAAAATAAAGTCGTAATTTTCCATTGATTTAACGTTCTATAAATGACACCAAACCACTGGTTTCAAGGATGTGTGGTGTTTACCCTAACACCCTGTATATACAATTTTTATTTTTCTAATAATAATGTTTGTTTGGACAGGTAAAAAACAGAAGTTGAACCCGGCCCAGCAGGCGAAAGTGCAGCTCGTGGCGGAGCAACTAGGAGAACTGACAACTCTTATGAATACTACTTCGAAGGTATGTTTATTTTATTACTAGCTTCTGTAGGCCAATCCTCGTACTCAATGTGCTTTCCGAGGCACGGATGAGTCTCGGTATGTAAAGAACTCTTATGAATACTACTTCGAAGGTATGTTTATTTTATTACTAGCTTCTGTAGGCCAATCCTCGTACTCAATGTGCTTTCCGAGGCACGGATGAGTCTCGGTATGTAAAGATGGTAACGCATCCACGGACCAACCCCGGCAAGCGTAGCTTAACCTGACGAATCGACTCGTGCGGCGGTTATTACTAGTTGGCGAAACTTCACAGACAAGATAGGTACCTACCGATATTTAGATGGTATTTTCGTTGTACACAGCATAATATTGTAGACGGTTTGTCGGTGACTTTCCGTCGTCATTTAAACTGGCTTCCATTGCTCTCTCTTTGAAGTTTATTAACCGACTTCTTCAAAAAGGAGGAGGTTCTCAATTCGTCGGTATTTTTTTTTTTTTTTTTTGTATGTTTGTGACGCGGTTCCTCCGGCAATTATGAATCGATTTTGATGATTCTTTTTTTGTTTGGTAGGTCATGCTTCCGAGGTGGTCCCATATAAATTTCCCATATAAACTTTGCTTGCGTAATTTTTGAGTTAGCTTCAATATTACGTATTTTTCCCGCTTAGTTTATCTAGACGATATCCTGTTTGGCTCCTTCACTGTTATTTACATAGCAGGTAGTGGTATTCGGATTTGTGTGGGGTAGGTACCACAACTAAAAAGTGAAAAATAAAAACTTTTTACAAAAAAAAAACAACCGACTTCCAAAAAAAACACTAAAAAAGTTAAAAATAACTTTAATTTCGGAAGTCGGTGGCAAAAAACGGAAATTGAAAAGCAAAGACACCGACTTCCGAAATTAAAGTTATTTTTCACTTTTTTTGTGTTTTTTTTGGAAGTCGGTGGTTTTTTTTTTGTAAAAAGTTTTTTCTATAAATAACTCCAACAATGGCGCGGTAGTCGAGAGATTCGCATTTCTAGAGATTCGTAACTGGAAGATCTATCGGTCGGTCGTTCGGTTTTGTCCATTACCATCTGCTGGTTCACAATTCCCGACGTCACTAGACACACATAGGGTTGATTTATATACATGTAATTTGCCTACTAGAACTCTTTGAAATGATGACGCACACTTGAAATACCTACTTCTTAATTTCCAGTAACATAATTATGTAGCTACTTGCCTTCTTACCTTTACCGTTCCTAGCTGAAATAATTTGAAATTCTTATTTGTTCTTACTAGGTAGATCTCTAGGTTATACAAAAAACAACATAAATATCATAAGTAGAGATCACTGCAGTAGAAGGGTATTTAGGGGTATTAGGAACAGGGTGTAAAGTTCACTCATACTCCATAGAAAAGGGAGGATCCTCCGACCAGACGGGTGTTGTGTCTGGCGGGCAACTGCCCAACGATTGATGTTGGGTTCTCGTATATATGTCCACTGCACGGTAAACTTTAATTACGCGATGCAGGATTTATGTGACGTCTGTCTGACGTCAGGTCTTTGATGCGTAGTTCGCATGTATCGATGTAGATACCGCCACAGGTATGTAAGACCATTATGTGCCTGGAAACCGCCATTCACCGTTTGTTTAAAAGAAAAACGTTTAAAGATTAACCCCATTAACAAACGTTCTTTTAACTGAGACCGTCCATAATCCTATTTTCTTCTATCGTTATACCGTCTCTATTCTTGAAGAGAAAATGCTTCGTTTATGTCTTTCAAGTTCTTATGAACGAGCTACAGTCGTTGCGTTTTACCAGGCTTATTTCATAAACTGAAGTAAAGTCCGTTAACTTCCTGAATCAATAGGTATCGTGTTCTTCAACATGTTCCAATAACGATAAACCAAACATAGTTTATTCGTTATATATTAGAGAAAGGGTAAAGATTGCTATTGCCATGCGAAAACGCGATATCTATAGGGTTCTAAGTTTGTAATAGTGCAGGCAGTAATTGATAGCTTAGCCGTGGAGTCGTGGTTAGTCCGTCGCCTCAGAGCACAATAGTAACCCGTTTATCTTAATTCGACTTAGGAAGGAGTCGTAAGATACATAAAATACTAAAATAAAAGACACATTTTTACACATGTAATCTGTTCGATTTATGCCCTGACACGTGTTACTTTGATTTGTCTGTCTATCACAGACTGACAAATCACAGTCACACGTGTCTTGTTTATTTACCTTTTTAGTTGATTGACTTTTTTGTCGTAGTTGGGTTTAGGTTTTATAACTTTTATCTTATCAATGTTATATTCCATGATTCTAATTACAACCCGTGCGCATTAACATGGCACCTGGCTCAATGACATTTGTAACTCCCCGTGCTCCTCCCCGCGCGGCGACGGCGGCGGCGGGGCGCGGCGCGGGGAGCGGGGGGAGTATTGAGTTCCGAGTAGAGATGTTATATTAGGGTCAATTTAGGTAATCCTATTATTGAATATATTAGTTTTCGCATATTATAATCCCATAACTATTACCCATATTAGTCAAATATTAGTGAACTGATTTATTAATAGCTACACAATCTAATATTGATAAATGCTAATATTTAATCGCGATTAAAAATGTGTGGAATAAAAAAATAAGATGTCATGAACTAAAATTCAAACGAACATCTCGACTTCAGTTACAAAACAGAACTTTTTTTTTCTTTTGCTTATATCTCGAAAACGGTGTGTCCTATCGCAAAACTAATGAAAATTTCGACCCCCTTTATAAGACCCTTAAACCCGTAATTCTCAACATGATGGTAATTTTTTTTCCTTATTTTCCGTACAAAAACTGAAAAAATCGATTAAAAACACGTCGAGGCTGCCAAATGCTTATTCCCCAAATAAGTAACCACAAAAACCATTAAACCACCACCAAACCAAAATCTCCACCAAACATAAATACAAAACAAAAACAAAGTAATATTCAAAAACTGCCATTCACTGCGTGCGTGCACATAATATGGAGTCGCTGAGCTTCGGTCACTACAAATATTAAACTAATATTCGTATTAGATTAGATTAGCTAATAGACAGTGCGACAGAAGTGAGAGACCGCGACGCGATCTCTCGTCGTCGTAGTGATTCAGTGATTCAGTGATCGCAGTCGGCAAATGGTGATCGTGATAGATTAGCGTGCCTAATATTTGACTAATACCTGGTAACCTAATATAATTATATTGTCATATCCTAATTTATGAATATACATACTTGTATTATAATCCCTGTACCTATTATGAATATATTAGTTACACCTCTAGTTCCGAGCCAGGTCTATTAGAAACAAGATTTTTCTTAATTAATTTGACACAAATCTTCACAAATTAATTTTTGGCTTTAAGAGCGTAGATTCTAAAAGTTGGCAATGTCCCAAATAACTGTGAAATATTTACTGTATGTAACTATGAAATATCGCTAACTAACTAGAACATTAATAATGAATTGCAATTCTAACACTGAATTTAAGTTGTAACCGGTTTAAGGCGTAAAAAAGGCATTTCGAAAGTTTTCAAAACCTTTTTTTACAACTGAAACTAAATATTCGGTGTAACGATATTATTTATTGCATTTCATAATCAATATTTTAGACAACTATACTACATTTGAAATAAGATTAGACGTATAGATAATAAGCCTTTTTTACATTCCGTTCAACCGATTTTGAATTCTATTGCGTTGGTGGCATGACAAATGGCAGCCGCAGTAGATAGTTGGTATTGTGTAACTTTTTTTGCTTTTAATGCTATCCTTATGCGTACGGTATAGAAGTCAAAATCGGCTGAACGGATTGTAAAAGGGTTTCTTTCTTTTCTTTTTTTGAAAAAACGTTGCCCCACACTAGGAATTTCTTCCTGTATCGTGGGTGCGTTTACAAACATAGAAACTCACATACACTAACACCCAGACCCGGAACAACTACTTGCAGATCATACAAATATTTGGTCCGTGCGGGGATCGAACCCGCGACACGTTGCGCAGCCGTCCATCGCTCAGCCACCGTGTCGTCGGTTTGTTTTAATGTCTAATGTTATTTCAAATGTGGTATAGTTAGTCATATTTCATATTTCCATACAGTAATATTGCCAAATTAATCAAAACAACGAAATATTTGACATCTATGTGCGACGTTGCCAACTTTCAGAATAAAAGCTCTTAATCTGAGCATGATATTTTTCTAGGAAATGCAGGCCGCCGAAAAGCAAGTCCTGGACTTCTCCCGGCGACTGCAGAACTGTGAACGACAGCTAGCAGAGTCTAGAGCCGTCCAGGGCAAGCCTGATAGACCCATGCATCATGCACATGTAAGTACAGCTTTACAAACAAATGCGCTTCGGGAATCGTCGTCTATCTTCGGAAATACGAACGCGTGATAATGAGATCTAATATAGAGCTGTTACCACCTTAAAAGTTCTTGCCTATTTTTACCTGACTGCCCCAGAAGGAGGGTAATGTTTTTTGAGAGTATGTATGTATGTACGTTTGTATCTATTTCTTTGGCACGCTCTGTAGCCTAAACAGCTTGATGGATTTTAACATACGAGGTGTCCGTGGGGTCGTCTTAATTGTGGGAGTGACGTAGGCTATAGGATTTTTTTTTATTTATATCATCTGCAAATACAAAAACATAGTTTTTTTTTCTAAATAAATTGCAACAATATTGGTATCAAATAAAAGCTAGTAATGCGTTAATTCCAAATATATATATTAATAAAACTAAAAAGCTTGAAATAAAACAAATTACTTTTAAAAAAACCCGACTGCAAAAACTTATAACCGAAAAGAGAAAAATAAGCATTGAACTTCGTTTTTTGTAAAGTACTGCAGGCGGGGACGAACCAATAACCTGAAATATGGTGTAACTTTTGTTTTTTTAAATAATTTGTTTTGTATTACCATGTTTACAAAATTATAGATTAACAACTCTATGCAATTCCAAAAAACTTTTGAGTGACAGATGACGATCTGATCTGATAAAAACGCGTAATGATAGGTGCACTACTACTCTGTGACGCGCCGTTCGTGCTAATTCGGAAACACGAAGATTACCGAAGCGCATATCTTTCTGGTTTACCCTTTTCCCAACTATGTCGGTGAGCAGTGGTGGCCCAGTGGTAACGGCCAGGACTTACGAGTTGTAGATCGTAGGTTCGAACCCCGACAGGCGCTTTACTTTGTGTAAATTATTTCATCGCCACTGCTCTCAAAACGGTGAAGGAAAACATCGTGAGGAAATCGGCATGTCCTAGAACCAAAAATTCGAAGACATGTGACATCTACCAACCCGCACTGGGCCCGCGTGGTGGATTACGGTCCACTCCCTCTCACAGAGAGGAGGCCTGTGTCCCAGCAGTGGGAACATTATAAGCTGATATTGGCAACTATGTTGGGTCGGCTTCCAGTTTAACCGGATGCAGTTGAATACCAATATTTTACATAGAGGGACTGCCTATTTGATGTCCACAACCCAGTACTGGGTAATACGATACCTGAGTATGACTGGTGGTCAGACTTTCGGGTTTCGGACTACCCATAGGAGCCATGCCACACGATGCGGCGCTGCACCGCAGGTCATCTCGCCGGACTAGCGGCCACACGTTATGTGCGGGGCGTATAGCGCGTTGCGGCGTATAGCGCGGCGGTCGTGTGCACTTCTCTCTGCCGCGCAGACAACTGAGCGGTGCCGCTCCGGCGCTGCGATACTTACACCCCTCTCGCCTTGTCTCGATCCGATGCGCGTGCGGTGGACGGCGCCGTGTGCCATACATTTTTATATGTAGGACGCTGCAGCGACACCGTTCCGGCGCCGCGCCGCCGCCGCACCGCATCGTGTGGAATGGCTCTTAAGACTGTCGGAAGATCAACGATTGACAAAATACATTTTGTGCGTTCATACATCGTAAAACTGTCTATAACATATTCTCCTTCGACAGATCGACCAAGCAACTTTACTAGCTAAACAACAGCACTTACAACAACAACAGGCGTTGCATCAACAGGCGCTACAACAACACCAGGCGCTGCAACAACAAGAACAGGCGCTACAACAAGAAGAACAGGCGCTACTACAACAGCAACAGGCGCTGCAACAACAACAGGCGCTAAAACAACAACAGGCGCTACAACAACATCAACAACGACAACAACAACAACTAGAACAACAGCGGCAATTGCAGATGTTGGAATTAGAGAAACAGAAGATAGAGAAACAGAAACAGAGTGCCACGTTTATTAGTGAGTATTATTGCTTTACTAGCTGCGCCCCGCGGTTTCACCCGCGTAAGTCTCGATCCCGTGGGAATATCGGGATGTAATAATATTGCTTTTTGAGCGAGAAATTAATTTTTATAAAGTGCCAAAAAACTGGGAAATTCAGATACTTGAAAAGCGACGCAATTGGTCAGAGCGGATGTGACGTAACAGTCTATGACAACAATCACAATGTCAATGTGTTTTGTAGGAGTGTTTGACATTGACTTGACACTTGTTTGTTTGTTGTCATCACACCAAGCGCACCAAATGAAGGGCATTTAAATAGCCCGGATCGGTTGGATATTTTAAACATTTTTTTTAAGTACTTACTATTTGGCGATGTAAGCTATCGAATAAAAATATTTAAAAAAATACATACTTATTCCCTATTGATCACTGATCGAGACTCCATCTACTCCGCGTGTATAACGAGCATGATTTGTATATAACGCAACTGTCCCTCACAGACGGCGGCGCGGGCGGCGGCATCGTGTGCGTGCGCCGCTCGCCGGGTGACGGCGCCGTCACGGTGTCCATCCCGGGACAACGCAGCGACACGCCGCTCGCGCAGCTGGTACACAACAACAAACACGTCACTGGTCAGTATTAACATATTTAGGCTGTTACAACCCTGGAAATATTTGTATAATTATTTTGTATTACCATGATTACAAACTTATGGATTTTGTAAATCTATAATTTAAAAAAACCGGCCAAGTGTGAGTCGGACTCGCTCACGAAGGGTTCCGTATCATTATCTATAAAAACGGCAAAAAAAACACGTTTGATGTATGAGAGCGTCCTTAAATATTTGTTTTATTTTAATTTACTTATTTATTTTTAAAGTGAATTTATAACTAAATATTCTGTAAATATTTCAAGCGTGTACCTGTTGCCGTTATCAATATCGAGCAAAAACGGGCAAAAAAATCATGTCTGTTGTATGGGAGCCCCCTTAAATATTTATGTTATTCTGTTTTTTAGTATTTGTTGTTATAGCGGCAACAGAAATACATCATCTGTGAAAATTTCAACTGTCTAACTGTCACGGTTCATGAGATACAGCCTGGTGACAGACGGATAGCAGAGCCTAGTAATAGGGCCCGTTTTACCCTTTGGGTACGGAACCCTAAAAAAATTATATAATTTTATAGTCTTCTTATTCAATTTAAAAAATATTTTTCATGTCCTTTCTTTTATTAACAACATATTACTTTCCAGTACTAAACGTGTGCGAGGAGCCCGCGCCCGCCAGCGCCAGGCCGAGCGACGCGCGCAAGCAGACGTGGGAACAAGCGCTCGCGCACATCAACCAGCTCGCCAAAGGAGCCAATAAGCAGAAGGTAACATATTTTTTGTGATCGCGTCTGTACTATCTGAGATTATCTCTTAAAAACAAAAAAAAAAACTTTATAATATTAATGTAGAGAAATCATTCAATGTATGTTGTCTGTATTATTTTTTAAATAATAATCAAGTAGGCATATTTTTCTTTAAGAGAGGGACTCGTGGCTAATTAATAACAGCCGCTCGGGTCGTTCCATCAGGTTAAGCTACGCTTGCCGGGGTTGGTCTGTGGATGGTTGACCATTCACCAGGATAAGCAAAGTAGGCACTTTGCGTCCAGCGCTCGGTGTGGTAACACGTCGCGTTCTGGTTTGCAATTGGTCAATCGTCATCCTGAGGATGCCTCGTTGAGAGGTGAAACACGTGTCGATTTCTTACAGGGTTTTTTAGGACTCTTGAAGAATAGTCAAGCGGAATAGGTTACTAAATATATCTACGTCTATTGTATTTTATAATGGATTTCCGCAAAGTCACGCCTGAATCAATTAACTATGCCCAGTTTGGCGATAAAAAATAGCTACCATTGGTAAGCAAAACGATTCGTTATTGTTTATAGGAATCGAGCATAAGTGAGCACTAGTGTTTCAACCCCAAACGACTCAAGCATATAAGTCCCAGTAAGATTGGAGTATTTGCGCCGTTTGAGATTTACCACACCGTTTTTTAATTTCTAAATTCCTGAAATGACCACAAGATTTTTATCTTTTTTTTTTAGAAAAAGCATAAAGAGACGAAGGAAAAGACTCCACAGCCGGAACCGAAACCTAAAGAGGTGAAAGAACCACAGAGATCCAACTCTCTGCCGGACCCTCAGACGCTCTCTAAGAAACAGAGGAAGCAACTCGCTAAACAACAGGTACATATTATAAAGAAAATTAGTTTATTTGACTCAGACGAAGGCACACAATATAAAAACAAAATCCTAAGTAATATTATAAACTAGCTGCGCCCCGCGGTTTCACCTGCGTAAATCTCGATCCCTTGGGAATATCGGGATAAAAAGTATCCTATGTGTTAATCCAGGTCAAGGTCTTCCCCTGTGCCAAATTTCATCCAAATCCGTTCAGCCGTTTTAGCGTGAAAGCGATAAACAAACAAACTCACTTTCGCATTTATAATATTAGTTACGACGTGAAAGTTTGTGTGTTTGAATGTTTGTTACTCAATTACGCTAAAACGGCTGAATGGATCTGGATGAAATTCGGATTAAAATTAATTATTTCTATATTCACAGTCACACTTATTATTTTTATTCTTAGCTGGAAGTATTCCAGAGTAAATAAATATTAAATTCATTCCCTTCTCTCCAGGCCGAAGAAGAAGACAAGAAGAAACAACAACAACAAGAAGTGAAACCCAAAAAGCCAGAAGCTAAGAAAGTCGACGCGCCCAAACCCGAGCCCGCCAAGAAGACTGAGAAGAAAGAGAAGGAACCCGCTAAGAAGGAGAAGAAAGAAGACAAGAAGAAAGAGAAGGTGGTCGAGAAGAAGGCGGAGAAGAAGGGGAAGGAGAATAAATTGGAGAAGGGTGAGTGGTTTAAATAATAATAATAATCATTTATTTTCCACATGATAAAATCCAAGTTGTATATAGGCGCCGCTTATTATACAAGAATCCACCCTAAGACTGAGTCCTGAGTGACAGCGCACCACGCAGGCGGGATGTACGGCGGATAAAACAAATGTTCGAGATGTTCGAGCTTGTCGGGAGTGCAAGCGGGCGCGCGCATTTCACGGCGCATTTGACGCTTCTCATTATACATGCCGCGATAACTTTGTATGAGCGTATACGTAAGAGATCGAAAAATCTAATTCATTATCCTCATGAATTACTATGTTATCCATACACTGTAACAATGAGTATCATTCGAAAGCTCCAAGTTTCACTTTATATTGAAAAAATCCACTCAAAACAACGAATTAATGGTTGATTAATATTTTGACAGGACGTTATTACAATGTCATGTCTATCGGTTCGTTGCTATGGCAACGGTAGTGCCATAGCAACAAACAAAGGCGTTGTGCCGTCACTCAGAACGCCCCGTCTGATAAATACGCTCCGCAATCCGCCTGCGTAGTGCGCCGTCACTCAGGACTCAGCCTAACTCATTTGCACATTTAAAATATTCTGAAATCGTATTTAAATAACACATTCGTAATATTATTTACAGCGCCACCACCTCAACCCAAAACGCCAAAACAACCGGCGCAACCGCAACAACAACAACAACAGACTAAGAAGGAAAACAAGAAACAACTGCAACAAAACAAGCCGCAAGTGATCAACATCACGCCGGACACCACCATAGAAGTTGTTAGCAAAAAGGTAAGGTTTAATTCAAATCATTTATTTCAAGTTGGCCATTAAAAGGCACTTTTAAATGTCAACATTTATATGAAAACCGACTTCCAAAAAAAAAAACATTCTGAACTGAAAAATAACTTTAATTTCGGAAGTCGGTGGCAAAAAACGAAAATTGAAAAGACTCGGTCGGTTTTTTTTTGTAAAAAGTTTTTATTTTTCACTTTTTAATAGTGGTACCTACCCACACAAATTCGAATACCACTAGATGATGAAAATAACAGTGAAGGAGTAAATGAAAACATCGTCTAGATAAACTAAGTGGGAAAAATACGTAATATTGACGCTAACTCAAAAACTACCCAAGCAAAGTTAATAAAATTTATATAGGACCACCTCGGAAGCATGACCTACCAAACAAAAAAAGAATCATCAAAATCGATTCATAATTGGCGGAGTAATCGCGTAACAAACATAAAAAAATAAATATAAAAAAAACAGACGAATTGAGAACCTCCTCCTTTTTGAAGAAGTCGGTTAAAAATAGAATTGAGAACGTGATCGAATCAGAAATGAAGAGATCCGTAGGAGAACTAAGGTAACCGACATAGCCTGAAGTATTGCCAAACTTAAGTGGCAGTGGGCAGCACATTGCTCGCAGAACAGATGGCCGATAGGGCCGAAAGGTTCTGGAGTGGCGACCGCGTACCGGAAGACTTAGCGTTCGAAGGCTCCCCAAACCGATGACCAGAGGCCCTAGTGTGAATTTCTTTTAACCATCTCGAGTTTACGCATCGACCGCGATAGGCGCTCCGATTGGCTCTTCACCAGTGAAGGCCAGTGAAGGGCCAATTGAAGCGCCGATCGCGGTCGATGACTAGGACTAGGGCCTCTGGTGAAGGCCGTGGGAATGCGCTGGATGCGAGAAGCACAGAACCGGTTGAAGTGGCGGTGCTTGGGCGAGGCCTATGTCCAGCAGTGGACGTCTTTCGGCTGAAATGATGATGATGATGAGAATAGAAGGAAATAATAAAATATAGGTTTCTTTGTCTCAAAAACAGCTTTGAATAGTAAGAAAAATAAAAACATAATAATAAAAATGCGAAAGTGAGTTTGTTTGTTACGCTTTCACGCTAAAACAGCTCAACGGATTTAGATGTTGCACGTAGACCATGACCTGGAATAGGACATAGGATACTTTTTATACCGATTTTCCCACGGGATCGAGACTGACGCGGGTGAAAACGCGGGCGCAGCTAGTATTACATAGTAATATAACATCACGCCTGTAATCCCCGATGGGTTAGACAGAGGTGTACCTATACTACACCCACATTTCGCCAGTTATGTTTAAGTCCCATGTAATAGGGGGCGAGCCTATTGCCATCAACTGGGCAAAATACGGACTCCGGGCTGCTACTGAGAAATACCTGATGAAAAAACCCAATAATACTTTGTCCGACCCGGGAATCGAACCCAGATGTACCACGTAGTATATTATAGTACTCTAAGGCTGAGTCCTGAGTGACGGCGCAAAGTGCAGACGGATTGCGGAGCGGATGTTAAAAGTTGATGCGTGCGCGTGTGTCTAGTGGGCGTCCTTTGTGTTGTTACTATGGCACTACCGTTGCCATAGCAACGTACCGAAAGACATGACATTGTAATAACATCTGTCAGAATATTAATCAACGATTCATTCGTGTTTTTGAGTGCATTTGTCCAAAATTAAGTGAAACTTGGTGTTTTCGAATGATTCTCATTGTTATAGTATATAGATAACATAGTAAATCATGAGGATTATGAATTTAATTTTTCGATCTCTTACGTATACGTTCATACAAAGTTATTGCGGCATGTATACTGAGAAACGTCAAAACGGGCTTTGTGGCAATTAACGTCACTATCCGCCACTCCGCCAGTAAAAATCAAAATACGCGTATAGATGAGCGAATCTGCCAGTAGAATGCGCCCGCACTCCGGACAACATCGAACATCTCGAATATTTGTTTTATCCGCCGTTCATTCCCCCTGCGATTTGCGCCGTCACTCAGGACTCGGCCACAAACAAACACACACAAAACAGACAGACTCCACTCCACTACACACACATTAAAGACGTGTTTGTTAACATTTCAGAACTCGTGCACTACAGAGCCAGAGAAGCCAGCCTCATGCAGCATCATGGAGCAGCTGAGCTGCGGAGTGCAGGTATGTACCATGTGATGGAGATACAGCGACAGCTCGTACCTCAGTGTAACTACATGTCATTGTAATAGAACACTCGACTAAGGGCCGCCTACACGAGCGAGAGAATCGCGGCGATATTATCGTCGTGCCTCGTATTTCTATACTCGCTTAGGGGCCGTCTCCACGAGCGAGAAAATCGCGGCGATATTATCGTCGTGACACGTATTTCTACTGGGTGTTAGGGTACACACCGTTATCCTTGGAACTAGTGGTTTGGTGTCATCTATAATATAGTTTTTCTATGGGACCAACATTGAAATCGCGAAAAAAAATCAGCTGTTCCATACATTTGTGTTCACTTAAATCAACAAAATGTATGGATTAGCTGTTTTTTTTTTGCGATTTCAACGCTGGTCCCATAGAAAAAGTATATTATAGATGACACCAAACCACTAGTTTCAAGGATAACGGTGTCTACCCTAACACCCTGTATATTCGCGAGAGAATTGCGGCGACGCGCTGTCTTAACACAGGAATCTTAGCGCGGAAACGTTACGAGTCGTCGCGGATAGTGGCTGATAATCGGTTGTTTCACGTTTGATTTGACTCATAATTACAAATTAGGATCAGCGCAAACAAAGCAAGAAAATGCTCGACCAATTTTTCGTTGATAATGAACTCACTTACAGCTAGAATAAAGTCCAAAATAGCGTGAACACTTTCAGCGGTCCTTATGGTATGTTCTAAAAGTCGATTGTAATAATAATAATAGGCTGACTACAGGTAGCATGGACCCTGTTTTCTATACCGGTAGGCTACTATTTTTTAATGTTTTTATAATAATACTAGCTGTGCCCCGCGGTTTCACCCGTGTAAGTCTCGATCCCGGGTCGAAAAATAGATTACGACTGATTCTCAGACCTACCGAATATACATATAAAATTTCATAAAGTTCGGTCAAGCCGTTTCGGAGTAGTATGGCAACTAACACTGTGACACGAGAATTTTATATACTAGATTTAATTTATATGTAAAAAAATAAAATAAAGGAAATTATAATAATAAATAATTTATTATCTTAATAATATATTCTTACATTTCCTTAAAACGAATACAAGGAAATGACTATTTAATTTTTACAAAGAAATTTTAGCCACTTTTTTTTTTTTTTTGGTTGGGAATCATCAAATGACTTCTCCCGCTCTGGGCGGAGCGGAAGGGCGTGTCAGACTCTTACTGACTAAAACCCACTCGTGTTCCTTCAGTTGCCTGTTGCCAGGGTCCCGTTATCCCTTTCGGACTATTCCGCAACCCTGGCAGGAAAGAAGTAAAGACTAAGGTTTAAATAAGGTTTATATTGCCCCTTGCCATCTTGATTATCCGATGGGAGCAAGTCCCTGGCCTGCCCGACGTATGTAGTTACACTGCGGTGCGCGCCGCGTGCGCGTGTAGTGAGCACTGACACTTGCAGGTGGCGGACCTGAAGCTGCCGCCCGGCATCACGCTGACGCGCGTGCAGCCGCACGACAAGAAGGAGCCGCCGCCCATCAAGTCCGTGGTAAGTCGATACATCTTCTATATATGTATATAAAACAAAGTCGGGTTTGTTAAGCACTTATAACTCGACAACTGCTGGACAGATTCTGATGATCTTTGATTTTTTGGATTTGGAATAACTAAAATATATGATATACAGGGTGTTAGGGTAAACACCGTTATCCTTGAAACCAGTGGTTTGGTGTCATTTATAGAACGTAAAATCAATGGAAAATTACGACTTTTAAATTACATTTTACCACTCGAGTATTTCACCCTTACACCTATGCGCTAGGGCAAGGAACTTTCGTCTCAACACGGGTGGGGGCCGCGGGACGTGACCTGACCGGCCGCGAGTGCGACCTCTCCCTCAGTCAGTCAGCTGTTTCGCTTGCGAGCACAGTGTCGAATAGAAACTTTTTTAAATCTTTCAATGAAAATAAGGTTTTTTTGGTTGTTACTCGGTCATTTATTTTTAGACTCGAGTCAACTACCCATGGTTTTAGTGACAACGGTGTTCACCTGTATAAAACAAAGTCGGGTTTGTTTAAGCACGTATAACTCGAGAAGTGCTGGACCGATTTTGATGATCTTTGATTTGTTGGATTAGCTCCGCCCAGAATAGCAGAATAACTAAAATATATGATATATTCAATCAATTAAATGGTTCTCGAGTTCATCGCGCAATCATATTATAATGTAGTTGTCGCGCCTACAGCCCCTGTGGAAGGCCGGCCAGCTGCCCGCGGCGCCGACCCCGCTGGCCCGGCCCGCGCCCGTCATCAACGCAGACCCCGCCAACGTCATGTTCACCACCGCACACCCCGGTAAGATGCACACAATTATATATTATGACTTACATAGTTCAGTTCGCGTCAAATAACTTTGCCGCTCTTAAGTAGGCTACAAATGACAAGTAGTAGTGTAGTCCATCTTACTTATAAAACAGTAGCGCAGATGCCAGTGCGCATGCGCAGCCTAGCTTCAGAGCGGCAAAGTTCTTGCAACAGCTATACTAACTTTTGCGATTTAGTTTCTAAACATGTTAATATCTGTGTTTTTAATTCAACCCATAAAGTTCAGTTTGCGCTAAAACTTCAAACATTTTAATAACTTCAATAGTCATTCTGAAACCAACCTTATTAACACACTAGTATAAAGTTGATATTCGTTTAAATAGAAATAACATGACTCAACTACACTCCATTTGAAATAAGATTAGACATTTAAACGAACCTTTTTACAGTCCGTTCAAACGATTTTGACTTCTATACCGTAGGCATAAGGATGCCATTAAACGCAAAAAAATACCAACTGTCTACTGCAGCTGCCATTTGTCGTGCCACCAACGCAATAGAAGTCAAAATCGGTTGAACGGACTGTAAAAAAGGTTTATTTAAATGTCTAATCTTATTTCAAATTGAGTATAGTAACAACAAAAGCTCACTTAGAGTCAGTTCAGATCGCGACGTGAAGCGACGCGACGCTGCGCGCACTTTTTAACAATTATCGAACTTATTTTCTTCACGAAAAGGTATAATTTCAGTCCGAGTGTTGACACGTGTCAAAGTACGCTGAGATGCGCAGCGCGTGTACCTTATTGTGTAGTCAATAAATTCGATTTTGTATCGGATCATAAAAGAGTGCGCGTCGCGTCGCGTTTCGGTGTCAACTGACACTTAATCTATCTCTCCACAGATCCACCACCAAAACCAGTAATAATAGCCGATCCGCCGCCTCCGGTCGGCAAATCGAAAAAGGCCAAGAAAAAGGCTAAAAAAGCAGCCGCGGCCGCCGAAGAGGCCAAACCGGATGGCGCCAAGATCGTCACCTTACGGAACCCCATGTTCCATCCAAACTTACCCCCAGTTCAAATTACTACTCAACCAGCTCAGAAGAAGCAGGAACAGATTCGGATACCAGATCCTATACCGATGCCGCCAAACGCTTGCCAAGCGACTATAACCCCTACGTCCAACGGAATGTACACAATTAGAAACCCACTAATGACTATGATGCATCAACAGAGTCTCATGGGTGTCCGCACTCAGAGTCCCCAACTCAACCCTATGTACGGACAGCAATATAACTATGTTAACCCTAATCAATACAACCCTGTACCCCCCAATCCCCCAACTCAGTACATGGAACAAGCAAGGGCGTCCCCAAAACCGGACGATTTTCAAACAAGAATCATGAACTTGGCGTCTTTTACTCAGAAGAATGACGAAGGATACTCGCTATTCAAGACTCCAGATGATAATCAACAGCGGAGCTTCCTAACACCGGAATATTACGAGAATCAGAGCCCAAAATCTGTGGTATCACCAAACCCGATTGGCACCAGACCGGTCGATACCTCGCGGTCATTCGAATCCGACTCGTCTCTCTTCGCGAATCCAATTCAGAGACCGGAGCCCATAGGAACTCCATTGAAACAAGAGGAGAGAGTTGATTACACAGGTTTATACACCCCATTTGGTCAAGAAGATAGAAATGTATTCAGAAATGCGTTGTTTAGTGATAAGAATGAGTCTTCTCATTTGAAGAATGAAGAGATGGGGGTCAATCATGTTGCCAATGGGGACTCGCTGCCGTATTTTCAGAGACTAAGGGTCGGGTCGAAGCTGAACAGTGAAGTTACTATACATCATGTTACGGAGTCCAAGTTTTATAAGGGACAGGTTAGTTTCTTTATTTCATAATCAGCCTATAATGTTCCCACTGCTGGGACACAGGCCTCCTCTCTGTGAGAGGGAGCGGGCCGTAATCCACCACGCGGGCCCAGTGCGGGTTGGTAGATGTCACATGTCTTCGAATTTTTTGTTCTAGGACATGCCGGTTTCCTCACGATGTTTTCCTTTATCGTTTCTTTATTTATTTTTTATTTATTAGAAGAGCTCGTGGCTAAGTAATAACAGCACGGGTCGATTCATCAGGTTAAGCTACGCTTGCCGGGGTTGATCCGTGTATGGGTGACCATGTTTACATACCGAGACTCCTCCGTGCCTCGGAAAGCACGTTAAGCCGTTGATCCCGGCTGTTATTCGTGGATCTGACAGTCGTTACGGGTCGTCAGAAGCCCGAAAGTCTGACAACCAGTCTTACCAAGGGGTATCGTGTTACCCAGTTACTGGGTTTTGGAGGTCAGACAGGCAGTCGGTCCATGTAAAATACTGGTATTCAGCTCGTGTTTAAAAAAATGTTTTGCAAAAATATTCCTTGTGTTAATGTAAATCTTTGCTTTCCAGGAGCCAGGTGTCCCCTTAGAGTGTGGGATGCAGGGAGAAGAGTCTTTGTTCAGCAGGCCGCCGGCCCACGCGTGGCCTGACCAGCTGTATGGACCGCCCTGTCCTAATAAAACCGGTAAGTCAGCCGCTGCACTGCTTTCTGCACTTAATTTATTTTATGATCTTGTATGCACTTTCTATGTATATGTACACACACATGTTTAAGTAAATGAAAATCTTATCTTATCTTTTTTGTCGTAAACTCGCGACAATCCAAGAAGTCCGAATTGACAGCTATAAAAATACTATTTATTTAACCATTTACACACACATATAAATACAGACGAAAGGAACAGAAAAATACGTACAAAGGCAATGCTTATTTCTAAAGAAATCTCTTCCAGCATACCTGCGATAGGAAAGTAGATAGAACTACTACTTTGTGTAGTGGGAAAAAAATCGATTAGTTTAAAAATCGACTGTTGAAACATCGATTTATCATACTAAAGCTGGCGCCAGACACAGCAACAATATTTGAACGTGAAAATGTCAAAACAAGAAATTGAAAAAACAAACAATAATCACTTGAAATGTCAAATTAGTCTACGAGATTAAAAAAAAGGCTTTAGTGGCCAGTTGTGGTACAAGTCGTGTAGTCCGCGTCGTCCCATGACCTTGATCGATTTATGCTCAGTTCCTATAAACAATAACGAATCGTTTTATTACCAATGGTAGTTTTTTTTATTGCTTAACTGGTCATATAAATGAATTCGTATGCTAAAGGAGATCATTCATTTTGGGCTAAATTATGAAAGGGCCGGCCAAACAAAAAAAATGATATATTCCGTTAGAGCATGTTATTCTCTTCACTTTTCACTATCAGACCTAATCTGTAGGACAATTCCCTGCGCTGTTATACGATTTTGAAAAATACTGTTTTCAGTATGTTTTAGTTAAAATAATTAATAGTTATCTAATTAAAGTCGGAATATAGCATTTTTTTTGTTTGGCACTTTCATAATTATAGCCCAAAAATGTATGGACGGTGAATGATGTCCTTTACCTGTGATAGCTACTTCTTTATGAGAGAGTTCACTATGCTAAGCCAATGAGGTCTTTGCTTCATTATTGGCACAGATACAAGAGTCTTAATTATAACCAATAGCGGTACGTAAATTATAGGCCACTAGCTGCGCCCCGCGGTTTCACCCGCGTAAGTCTCGATCCCGTAGCAATATCGGGATAAAAAGTATCCTATGTGTTAATCCAGGTTATAAACTATCTGTGTGCCAAATTTCATCCATATCCGTTCAGTAGTTTTTGCGTGAAAGAGTAACAAACATCCATCCATCCATATTTACAAACTTTCGCGTTTATAATATAAGTTTGATTAGAGTATGGGTATGTGCCTCTCTTTACTCCTTTGTTGTGGCTTTCTGACCCTGTACGTGTACATGCAGGCGTCCAGTCGGCGCGCAGCTCGCCCACGGGCTCGTCTGCGCAGTCGAGCAGCCCGCGCGGCGCGGACGAGCCGCTCGCCGACGAGCGCCGCTTCGGGCCCGTCGGCGCGCGCGCACGCACCGCGCAGCCGCACAGAGGTAACATTCTTGTGTATATAGAAGGTTTCATCTTTATAGCTCACTGCTTGTTTCAACTATTATTGTTTGAATAACATCACTTAATTATATTTGAAGTAAAAAAAGTGGTTTAAAATCAGCAATCTCGGGTTTGTAGTTTCCCAACTATGTCGGGGTCAGCTTCCAGTCTAACCGTATGTAGCTGAATACCAGTATTTTACATGGAGCGACTGCTTATCTGACCTCCACAATAAAAATTGTTTGGGCTTCTGTATCAAAATCTACAAAAAACAGTCGAGACCAACGAGAGCAAGGAGGATTCTCGATGTAATGGATGTTCAATCCACGGACCGACCTCGGCAAGCGTTGCTTAACCTGCGATCGACTCTTGCGACTGTTGTTATTAAGCTGCGAGGCACACGCTCTTAGGCCAAGAACTCATGGAGCGGTTTTCACCCGCGCCCGCCGCGTTTGCGGGCCCGCAGCTTGTGTAGGATGTAAAGGACATGGCTAAAAAGTCATATACAAAAAACTCAGAATCGCCAGCAACGAAATGTATAAAAATGGGTTCACTATAGTAAACCCATTACATTTTCAAAAAATCAGCCTCTTAAACCATATAGTATAGAAGTTATAACACTGTATGAGAATCATACTTCAATTGATTTTTTTAAACTTTTATTTTATCACTATCACTTTATTATGATTGATAATTTATATTAAAATAATGTAAAAAGTATACCCTTTAATACATGGTTGGTTTACATGCACAATTAGACGCGGTAGCTGCACAATTAGTGGCGCCTAGCTGGAGCAGGTAGTTTCTTGCACTCTTGGTTTTACCATCAAACTCGTTCTATCCTTTTCTTTACACATTCATCAGACTGATTAAAATGTTATGTTAGTCATTATTGTTCGTGGTGTATAGTAACGACAATAGATCACTATAGATGTTTGATGTGTACATATTATTTCATAATTATATGATTTTTGCTTTCCTATAATACTTCGTAATAACAACATTTTTATATTTACGGACCCCAAAGAATTCTTAGATCACGGCTACAATAGATTTTTTTATTGTTCATTGATCATAAAATATCTAGTCTACCACGTCATTTTTGCAGAATATTATGATGTGTTTTTGATGTACATATTATGCTTATAAAAACGGCGCATATGAAATTTCTTGCGATTGTGAGTTTTTTTTTAGCCATCTCTTTTATATGCAAAAAGTAAGAGCACATTTCACGACGCGTTTTACACCCACGCATCTTACATTTTCTTAGCCTTGTTGATTTTTTGTTTAAAATAATTATTCTCTTTCCAGAATCCAGCGTATTCCTCCCAGATTCAAGCATTACAAACCTGTCATCACTCGAAGTGTCGGAACGCGAGATCGAGTCGTTCAAACGATTCGAGTTCTACTTCGAGCCGCCACAGCACAAGCCTAAAGTTCAACTCGACGTCAGAGACATCGCCGCCGCGCTCAGGCAGAACCACAAGTAATCTGTGGCTTCAATAAACCAATCATAGTACTATAGTCCTATCACAGCTATTTAACCTCTGGTAGTAGCAACCCAATCGCAACCTTATTGACATGAAAATAAAGACCACTGTGATTTTAACAGATTTGGCTATTCGGAAAAAACCAATAGCAATCTTATCGCCTTTACAATAAAGATCACTATGATTTTGACAGTGTGATGCAAAATATGAGGTAAAATAACTGTGACAGGACTCAACATGTACCCGGTCGTAAGAAACTGAGTTTAACTTCGAGAGTTTTTGTATTTTGAACTTTATTCCGACTAAAGTAAAGTTAGTAATATGAAATTGACAACTAATGCCCGTTTCTGAGGTCCTCAGATAAACTCTCAGTAATTCATTCGACAAAGTTTTCTTAATTAAAGCGAATTTTCTCAGCAACAAGATATCGAACTAATAATATAAATGTAAAAGTAAGTTCGTTTGTTTGTTACGCTTTCATGCTAAAACGGCTGAACGGAATTGGATGAAATTTGACATATGAGTAGACCATGACCTGGAGAAGGGCATAGGCTACTTTTCATCCTGGATCTAATAAACCACAGACACTGGGCATTAGACTTGTTTCTAGAATCAGTTTTAAATAGTCGAGTTGGCATTATAATATTATTGTTTGCGTTGACTATAAGGTTAACATCACCCTGTAAACATAAATAAAACACCCTGAGGCCCTAGACAAAGTGACATTCTATCAGCGATAACGATGATGGAAAAGGCACAAATGTATAGTACTGACATAAGCTATCGAAAAGCTTATGTCAATCCTGTTGAAAGTCGTTGTAGAAATACGAAATGCCCTTGAAGCAATTGTCACATATCTAGGGCCTCTGTTTTGTATGTATAATTTCTAGAACTCGACCCCATGTATAAATTCTAATTCTATTAATATATAAAGAAAAACAATTTAATATTATTTAAAAATTATATTATATTTTATTGTACGCGGGTTTTGTGAGGTTTATAATATTTAAGCGGTAACTGTCCAAATTGATGATAAATATGCATTAAATCTTCCTTGGTAGCTAAGGCACACCTGCGCGTTCATGCGCATGGTTAATCCAAAGAGAATTTTTGGATTAACTTTGAGTTAGCTGTTTATGCGCAAGAGGGCCTAAAAACATCGTATATTTGAGAAATAATGACATTTATGACAAGACTATGATGTTTTAGGCTTAATTAACACGAGCGCTTTTAAAATGACGTAATATTACTTTAAGTAAATTTTTACAATCGAATTCAAGTAAATTTTTTCAACGTCTTCTTTTTTGAAGTCGGTTAAAAAGGAGACTGTTCAATGATAAAGACAAGTAGAAGTTTGAAATTAAGTTGAGCTTTTCTTGGACTCCTCTTGTCAACGCTATTGAAGGAAATAATATTAATAATAATATTATAGAATCAAGCGCGGATATATCGGCTGGTTCGACCAAACTGAGTCTAAAACTCTAAATTAAACATAAACATAGTAATAAACTGTATTTTTCCTTAGTAAGTTTATAAGAAAAGATATTACGTGCACATTTTTGGGCTTAAGAAAAATATGACGGTTTTTTTTTTGTAAACGGCTTTCACGGCTTGAGAAATTTAAATCCCCCCCCCCCCCTCTCCAGAGGGAAACATTTTCCTCTCCTTGAACGAAGATCTGCGCCTATGTTCCCTCAACTGCTTTTAGTAGTCGCTATCAATAAAAAATCAATTTTGTCTTGTTAGTGACAGTTTTGAATATACAAAAGATTCTTTGGAATATCAAGACTTTTTACTTTAAATGCGCTCTTGTCAATTTAGCCGTAATAGCGAGCCCGCTTGATAACGACAACGGACAACGGGCCGACGCGCAGTGTTCAATAGGTTAGTGTGGGTGTTTGTCGCGACGGGCACATACCCGTGAGAACGGCGGTCGGTCCGATGCAGTGGACGACGTGTTGACGACGAATGGACGCGTCGGCCCGTTACCCGTTGACAAAAACGGTTGTTAACAAGAGGCCCAAGAATACCGGTCTGTAACTGTCCCACTGCTGGGCAAACACCTCTTCTTATACGGAGAAGTAACGAGCATTGAACACCACGCTTGTTCAGTGCAATGATTTCAGAAAAATGATAAAAGCGATTTACGGCCTGTTTTTCCTGGTAAGCTCCGGATAACTTATCTGGTAGATAGTGCTTATCTCGACACTGAAACAGGCACTAATTAGACGATAAATCAAGGATGTGAAAGCACTGCCATGTATTGATATTGACAAGATGGCTTCCTTAAGCCAGTTGTTCTTATAATTGACGTTTTTATACTTGTAATAATAAGACAGCGACATCTCTCGCATGACTCGGATTGACAAGAAAGATTATGGATACATGGTATGGAAAATAATGTTGTATAGTGACACGGTTTATTGCAAAATAGACCTTATTACCATGGAGTAATGAGTAAAGTAGTTTCGAGTTACTCTAGGATATAAAATTAAGACATTTCTCATGTTTTTATAATATTGTTAATGTCTTGTAATATGGTTGAAAAGTTTTCGAGCTCGGAAGTGAGTCCGATATTAATTTGGTGAGTCCGAAAGTTAGAGATTTCGTATACAATGATGGTGAAGGAATGCTGATCCGGCAAGGGGCAGTTTTTACTATAGATAGCAACAATACTGCCCAATACCATAATTTAGCGACTTGAATGCTTTACTTACTACTCCAAGGTTTCCACAGAGCGTTAAAAAAGATAAAAATAACTTTATGATGCGCAGAAATTGATTAAAAAAATATTTAGTTCTGGGATACGATTTTTTAATCAAAAAATTTTACGAGATAAAAAGATGTTATGATGTCGATAAAACAGAAAGGTATTTTTATCTTTTTTAATTTCTCTGTGGTATTAAATGGACGTGACTTATTGTATAAGAGACGTGGAAAGATTTATATTCAGTCTCCAAATGTATCACATTAAATATATAGTATTTGTCGATTACGTTGCATTCAGTTGGTTGTATGATGTAAAACTTAAGTGAAATACATTATCATAGATGAATATTGTGTTTTATTTTACTGAATTAATCCATACTTATGTCTGTTACCTTTTCACGCTTAAAACACTGAACGGATTTCGACAAAATTTGTAAAGGAAATAGATGGCACCCTGGAGAAGGACATAGGGTTCTTTTTATCGACATAACGCGCTGGCGGAAGCTCACGCCTTGTTTCCGTGGGAGTAGGCAGACACTGAACACCACCTGGTACGATCATTACATACACCACTACATATTATAAAACAAAGTGCTCCGCCGCGTCTGTCTGTCTCTCTGTACGCGATAAACTGAAAAACTACTGCACCGATTTTCATGCTGTTGTTTTCACCATTGGATAGAGTGGTTCTCGAGGAAGGTTTTAGTATATAATCCACGCGGGCATCAGCTAGTTAAATATTTAAAAAAAATGCATTATTGTCACATTATTTACTCACAAAGAATACATAATTGTACGTAAAATTATAACTTACACATACTTTCGAGATACAATCATGAAGCGTATTACAACTTAGAGTAGTTTACTTATTTCACTTGAAACTAAAATCGTGAATAGTCACTTACAATATCTGAGGCGCCACAGATGAGTTGCAATAGGCCGCGACCTATTTAAAAGCGATCGTCGCGCGAATACGCGAGCGGTCGCGGTCATATGTCACTTTTTGTTCGAAAAACTGGTGAGCGCCCTCTATCAGCGCGATCAAATTCAAATTTTCTTACGTTTTTTGCAATTTTCAGGTCTTTATCAGGTTGTTGGTTGATCTAAATATGATTCGCGACCGTAACAAATATGGATTTACAGAATTATAAATATTAGAATCAGCAATACAACTCCTTAAGTTCATATAAGTGCCAATTGGCACTTACATGAACTTAAAGAGTTGTATTGCTGATTCTAATGTTAACAATTCTGTAAATCCATATTTGTTACGGTCGCGAATCATATTTAGATCAACATACATATTTAATTAGGACGCGGGGTGACTTGCCATCACAGCCACCAAAGCTGAAATGCCCATCGAGCATGTAATCACCGCTGGCAGCTGCTAGGAACAACAGTACTTAAAAATTTGAGGCCCGGAACGAGCTTTGAGCTCACCACTTCTGTCATGCTGTCTGATTGTCGCTTTATCGCGAACTAATCATCGCGCGCACTCTCTTGCACACCGCTCGGCGTCACGCTGAGCAACAGAGAGCGCACAAAGTATAGTTCGCGATAAAGCGACAATGTAGACCCAGCATTACGAACCGACTTGAAACCCCAATACGTTATTACTAAACGTCATTACTAATGACGTATATGGCTTTCAAGTCGCGACAATGTAGCCCCAGCATTACACTAATGATTCATGAGAACTAAACTTCGTGCGCTCTCGCACACCGCTCGACGTCACGCTGAGCAACAGAGAGCTCATAATTCGCGATAACGCGACAATGTTAGCCCCAGCATTTAAAGTTAAAATAGTCAACTACTCTATTACAAAGCATTCTACATTTCATTATAACGTTGTACTTTTAATTTTTCTACACTAAGTTAGATAAAAGCTATTAGCGCACTATTTATACAGTCTGCGCGTCTGATGCCTGTCAAATATGTTTTTTTCTACTACATCCATACTTATATTATAAATTCGAAAATAACTCTGTCTGTATGTTGTTACCTTTTCACGCCTAAACCACTGAACGCATTTCGACAAAATTTGGCAATACATAAAATACATAGATGGGATCCTGGGGACATGGGGTAATTTTTATTGTTTTTCACAGGCACCACAACAAAAATCGCAGAAAAAAATTCAGCTGTTCCCTACATTTTGACGAGTTATGCGAACATAAATGTAGGGAACAGATGAATTTTGTTTTCACGATTTCAGGTTTGCTCTCAGTGAAAGTTGTTCATAATGATGAGTACAATGAGCCCTTAAAAGATTTTGTGTATGAAAAGATACACCTTGTATGCTTGATTCAATCACAATGTCTGAAAACCATAGTGACGTAGAGGAAGATTTTATACTAAACGCTAAGACTCGTGGCAATCGCAGTCATGAAACGTGCGAGCAGGACAGTGAATATTGAATAAGAGATTGCTATATACAGGGTCAAATTAAATGAGTTATCGAAATTCCGCAAACCTGATGAGTATCGATATCTAAAAATGAAAACAAAAAATACTGTAAAATATTCGTCGTCCCGCCTTTATCAATGGTGTCGCTTGTGCGCCTGCGGGCGCGGCGAGTGCTCGCGGCGTCGCTTGCGGCGCGCCGGCGCCGACTCCACCAGCCCCGCGTGCGCCTGCGCCGCCAGGAGCATGCCCAGCTGGCCCTGGGCCTGCCAGAACATTATTGAAAAAATTTGATTGTTTATGACCTAAATACATATTTTTACGAACCGTTATAATCCTGGTGTTTCTTAAAAAGATGGGCGAACCAAATCAAACCAATTTTATTTCACGTGGGCGAAGCCGCGGGCAGAAGCTAGCCAATAAAATTCTGTAATTCATTTACTTTAAATTTAAATTCATTGTCGATGCGCAGGAGTACGTACCTCGCCATGCATCTCTTTAGCCATTGTATACACGCTGTGTTCACTGCTGTTGTACATGAGCGCGTTTGAAAGCATTAGCAGAACATCCCGCTGAAACTGAGCCGTCGTCCTGAAAACCAATGATAATAATAATAGAGAATACATAAACAGTATGTTATATAACGAAGGGCGTTAAACCTGCAATAGTATAACGTCTATACAAGCTAAAAAAAATATTACCATATTTTTTTTTTTTTTTTTTTTAAATATTCACAAAAAATATTAAATTGGTACTGAAAAGAAACACTCTGTACACGCACACTTGTCTTTCTACGTTGAAATACAAGTGTGCGTGTACAGAGTGTTTCTTTTACGTATCAATTTAATAGTTTTGTAAATATTTAATAACATATATTCAAAAAAAAAAAAAATGTTTGGTAATATTTTTTAGGGTTCCGTACCCAAAGGGTAAAACGGGACCCTATTACTAAGGCTCCGCTGTCTGTCTGTCTGTCCGTCTGTCACCAGGCTTTATCTCATGAACCGTGATAGTTCGACAGTTGAAATTTTCACAGATGATGTATTTCTGCTGCCGCTATAACAACAAATACTAAAAAACAGAATAAAACAAATATTTAAGGGGGCTCCCATACAACAGACGGGATTTTTTACCGTTTAGATAGATAGAGGTACGGAACCCTTCGTGCGCGAGTCCGACTCGCACTTGGCCGGTTTTTTAACATATTATTTGGACGCTACACTGTTGCGGGGTAACGGACGCGCTTTGTTAGTGAACATACTTTATAATTCAAAACTTATCTATTATTTAAATATACATTATGTAGGAGACGACAGTCAAGAAACAAAATCAAAAAAATCTAAATCAAAATATTTTATTTCACATAAGCCTACATGGGCACTTATGAAACGTCAGAAGCTAGGTGCACGGTTCCAATTGGTCGTTACCTATGGAGAAGAGCCGGCAAGAAACTCCTCGGTTACTCTTTTAAAAATAATTGGCTTTTACAATATTTTTAAATTACAGTGTTAGTAGGCATGGGAGGACAATGTAGGCCTTTCAACAAGTAAGTACCAGGTACTTAACAAAATAGATGTTCAGTAAATCTACAGTCCAATAAGCCTACAAAGTTCTCACATTCACAAAATAGAAAATAATCTATATAAAAGACAAACAATAAAAATAAAAATAAACCTATTTCAGCCAAATGACGTGATTGCTATTACAACTGTAACAAATTGAATAATTATCATGTCCACAAAAGCCACTAGGAGTTGAAATTAAATTGGAGGTATCTATAATAATAGGAATAATGTCAAATACAATGACTTGAACAAAATCCTATATATTTTTTTACATTTTTTAAAGCATTACTTATTTTAATTTTATGTTGCGTCTTTTTGGTGGAACGGAACGCAAACTCATCGCTATCTACATTGCCGGAAGTGACGAAAAAACTATATGAATATAATTATATTCTTTGCAAAGTGCTTTCAAATGTCACTAAAAAAAGTAAGACTTGATTTCTGCTTGAATAAAACACTAAAAATAATTTAATTTATACAATTGGAATCGAAAGGAGTATGTATGGATCGTAGCAGGTGGCGTTTTGTAGTTTCTGCCCCCCATGGGAAGAAGGCGTGAGATTATTTATGTATGTTTGAAGAAATTACCTTATAACGCCCGAGTCGATGTTTTTCCTGATGGTGGTGAGGTCCATGGGTCGCCTGACGACCTGACTGTACCCTGGTGCCTCGTCATCGCTGATCGGCCGGAGGAATAGGGACGCGTATTTGTGGGCGCATAATCTAGTAAAAAGAAAACAATAATATATTAGTAAAATCATTCTTAGATATTATAAAAACGATACGTTTGTCTGTCCGTTAGAGCCATGGCACATGATGCGGTGCGGCGGCGGCGCGGCGCCGGAGCGGTGTCGCTGCGGTGTCTTACATATAAAAATGTATGGCACACGGCGCCGTCCGGTGCGCTCCGGCCGTCGCGCCATACGCCGCAACGGTGCCGCAAAACGTTGCGGCGCCGCACTCACCGTGTGGTCGCTAGTCCGGCGAGATGACCTGCGGTGCGGCGCCGCACCGCATCGTGTGGCATGGCTCTTAGGGTCAGCTCAGACCGCGACGCGGAGCGACGCGACGCTGCGCGCAGTTTTTAACAATTATCAAACTTATTTTCGTCACGAAAAGGTATAATTTCAGTGCGCAACGCTCGCACTGAAATTATACCTTTTACAGGTGTCACGCTGAGATGCGCGGTGTTGCGCAGCGCGTGTACCTTATTGTGTAGTAAATAAATTCGATATTGTATCATTGGGACCAACGGCTTAACGTGCTTTCCGAGGCACGGAGGAGTCTCGTTATGTAAAGATGGTCACCCATCCACGGACCAACCCCGGCAAGCGTAGCTTAACCTGATGAATCGACTCGTGCGGCTGTGATTACTTAGCCAAGAGCTCCAATTAAACGGTTGAACGATTGCTCCTATTTAATAAAAAAATATTTTTTTAACTAACCTGCTATACACCAGCATGACAGATTTCTTCCACAAGCGATGTTGCCGCTCCGCGTCGTTAGCGCTCGGTGACTCCGGCGCACTTGCCTCGGCCGCGCTCTCGGAGCCCGAACATGCTGTAAGTGTGTGTTGTTAGAAAGGGAGTAGGCAGAACAAGTGCGGTAAACCGCACTATCATAGTAAAGGCTAGCGCAGATCAGGGCGGACCGCAACGCAATCAATCTGCCTAGCTTTTTCCCAACTATGTTGGGGTCGGCTTCCAGTCTAACCGGATGAAGCTGAATACCCGTATTTAACATGGAGCGACTGCCTATCTGACCTCCACAACCCAGTAACTGGGTAATACGATACCTAGTTAATTGATTCAGGCGTGACTTTGCGGAAATCCATTGTAAAATATAATAGACTATATATTTAGTAACCTATTCCGCTTGACTATTCTTCAAGAGTCCTAAAAAACCCTATAAGAAATCGACACGTGTTTCACCTCTCAACGAGGCATCCTCAGGATGAGCAAAGGAAGCACTTTACGTCCAGCGCCCGGTGTGGTAACACGTCACGTTCTGGTGTGCAATTGGTCAATCGTCATCCTGAGGATGCCTCGTTGAGAGGTGAAACACGTGTCGATTTCTTACAGGGTTTTTTAGGACTCTTGAAGAATAGTCAAGCGGAATAGGTTACTAAATATATCTACGTCTATTGTATTTTATAATACGATACCCCTTGGTAAGACTGGTTGTCAGACTTTCGAGCTTCTGACGACCCGTAACGACTGTCAAAGACCCACAAATAACAGCCGGGACCAACGGCTTATCGTGCTTTCTGAAGCACGGAGGAGTCTCGATATTTGAAAATGGTCACCCATCCACGGACCAACCCCGGCAAGCGCAGCTTAACCTGATGGATCGACCCGAGCGGCTGTTATTACTTAGCCACGAGCTCCTCCGCGGGCCGCTACGCAAAGCATTGAAAATAAAAAGAACTCCATCATTTTCGTGACATTTTCTACGAACCAATGGTACATAAAGATGAAGTAAGATAGACAGATAACATTAAAAGTTTTTAATTCTGATGATTGTGTTTTTTCAGCTTCTGTAATGTTTATTTTGTTCAAGAAAGCAACATGTAACTTACTTCTTGAATCCGACTTCTTCTTGCGCGAGTAGTCGCGTTTCTTCTTACCATCTTTCTCTTCTTCTCGACTTAACTGTAAGAAGAAACGAATGTTTTATAAAATTTTAAAAAAATCCTAGGGCCATGGGGTCCGAGAGCTCACTTAATCTATCAAGACATCGCCAAGCGTTTAGTCGACTCGTCACGTGACCAGAGGGCTGGCCTATTTTTAACCTTTTCAAAAAGGAGGAGTTTCTCAATTCGTCCGTATGTTTTTTTTTCGGCCAAATAATCAGCTTTTCCATACAACGTGGTAATGCTGCCAGCCTTTTGGGCACTTGTTGATAGCGATGCGGACGAATTTTTTGATGCACTATAGTGATCATCCCCCCCCCCCCTTTTATATACTTGTACATATTATTATTATTTTAGTGTTAGATGTATTATTAAATAAATTATTGTTAAAAATAAATAGTCTATATAAAACAGTAAAACATTTTATAAAAAATTGTTTTGAAAAAATCTTAAAATCTTTTCTGAATTTAACAAATATGACTTGAATTATGTTGAGGTGGATGCGCTAGGGTGGCCCGCGAAATTCAAATCTTCTTACGTTTTTTGCAATTTGTAGGTCAGTATCAGGTTGTTTGTTGATCTAAATATGATTCGCGACCGTAACAAATATGGATTTACAGAATTATAATTATTAGAATCAGCAATACAACTCCTTAAGTTAATATTAGTGCCAAATGTCATGATTTCATGAAATAGTCATTCAATGCACTTAAAGAGTTGTATTGCTGATTCTAATGTTTATAATTCTATAAATCCATATTTGTTACGGTCGCTACTAATATTTAGATCAACATACAACCTGATACTGACCTGCAAATTGAAAAAAACCTAAGTAAATTTGAATTTTGAATTTCGCGGGCTACGCTAGCGCATCCCCCTTAACATTACTAGAACTAAACTTAAATGCTCACTGACCTCCATAGGAGTATCATCATCAGTCTCGGTGTGCGTATCCTCCACGTCCGTCTTCTCTCTCTCTTCTTTAACTTCTGCTTCTTGCGCTATCGGAAGAGACTCTTCTCGAATCATCTCTTTTAGTGGGATGGAGTCCTGTACGAAAAAAAAAAGTTTTATGATTGCACTACTTATAAGAAGACACTGTTTAGTAGCAGCTTCTGTCGAATGTCGTACTCGTGGATCTTTGACAGTCGTAAACGGGTGATAGACGTGCGAGCAAGTACGCGCCCGTGTGTCATGCTAAGTACGCAGACTTTAAAACCGCCGAGTATGTTCGTCGGCGATCCAACAGAATTGAAATTTTGTTCGTAGCACGCCTTGGCTCGTCGTCTGTCATCGCCGCGAGCCGCCAATTTGACAATGACATTTTGAGCAAGCTTCACGTGTGTCACCGACGGCGAGCCGAGTAAGGTCGCGAAAAACCGCGTACTTAAAGTACGCACGTCTATCAACCCCTTAACGGGTCGTCAGAAGCCCGAAAGTCTGACAACCAGTCTTACCAAGGGGTACCGTGTTACCCAGTAATTGGGTTGTGAAGGCCAAATAAGCAGTGACACAATGTAAAATACTGGTATTCAGCTGCATCCGGTCAGACTGGAAGCCGAACACAAAATACAATCCATTGCAAAAAAATAACGGGCACATTAATATATATTATTATTGGTACCGATTCTGTTGTTCACAAACTAAACTAAATTTAAGTTCAGTGCATCTTTTTCTTTCTATTTCATTTAGAAAAGGACAGAGGATAAATTTTAGTTTAGTACTGTCAAACTGTCACTATTCCCTACAAGTTTAGACGCGATTAAAAACTTGCCTACTAAAATTACGTCAATTTATGTCAGGCGCTGATTAATTTGACAGGACTAAACTAAAATTTATCTTCTGTCCTTTTCCTAGTGAAATAGAGAGAAATTTAAAAGAAAAAATTAGTTTAGTTTGTGAACAACAGAATCGGCACCAATATCTATATAAAATATATTAATATTATCCATAGAAAAGCCAATGGCGTACATAGGCTTTTCTATGGATAATATTAATATTTTTACTATGTCATTATGACAGCATAAATGACTAGTAATTTCTTATTATCAATGAGAATATAGTTTTTTGGCTACACCCCTCTTCCAGCAGCGCTATAATTTTACTAGATTTTATTTCTTTTTCTGCCATTACAATCGACACGCAAAGATTTAAGTCACAATATTAGGATTATGCGACAAACATAAATAATTCTACTAAAAATAACGAGAAATTATTTTTTAGAGGTAGTAAAAGTGTATAATTTTTGCGATTGGATCATTCGCATCTGTATCACTGAAATGATCCGAAACACTGATATGTTTCCTTTGGCTCATTTGGATCATTGGCTCAAAGGATATAAAATATAGTGTTACGTATACATTACAAAAAAACAACTGTATAGTATTTGATACGTAAGCGCCTTAGTGGTCACTTTTACGTGCATGGATAACGACAACGAATGCACAGAGTACATTTGAACAAAATCTGTGATTGTATGAGTACACATGTCATTTGGTATCTCTTTCTGACTTGTATAGATTGTAATGATGTCGCCCGCTCACTCACGACTCGCGAGTCAAAAAACTCAGTGTGTCTCAGTGTCTCGCTTGCTCACTGCTCAGTCGCCTCGCGAGCGACGCGTCGCGCGGAATGAGCCAGAGCAAAGTAATGTTTCAGATCCAAATGATGCGTTTGAAACGTTGTTACTGAACCAATCTTTTGAATCACTTCAAAGATTCGGATCAGTGAGTCGGTTCCGTAAAGAGTTACACACGCCTATTCGTTTTTATTAAGTGCCAGTAACATAGTTTAGCTATTAAAACCTCTTCACACCTAAGTCCAATCTGCCTGCCTTTTCCCAACTATGTTGGGGTCGGCTTCCAGTCTAACCGGCTGCAGCTGAATACCAGTATTTTACATGAAGCGACTGCCTATCTGACCTCCACAACCCAGTAACTGGGACTTTCGGGCTTCTGACGACTCGTAACGACTGTCAAAGATCCACAAATGACAGCCGGGACCAACGGCTTAACGTGCTTTCCGAGACACGGAGGAGTCTCGATATGTGAAAATGGTCACCCATCCACGGACCAACCCCGGCAAGCGTAGCTTAACCTGATGGATCGACCCGAGCGGCTGTTATTACTTAGCCACGAGCTCCTCCTCTTCACACCTAAGTGATTACCAATAATGTAGAAAAATCGTTTTTTTTTGCACAGGAGTGTAGTTGGGAAAAGACAGGTAGATGATTGATATAATTACCTCGGCTTCTTCCTCCTTCTTAACTTCCTCAATAATCTTCTGTTCTTCAACTCTGAGCGGCTCCGGTCCCTTCTCCATCATCTCTAGTTCCTGCTCTATGGAGTCTGCGTGAACTGGTTCCGGTAGTCTCGGTACTTCCTCTTCCGGTTGTGTTTGTGGTTCTGGTAGGTGAGAAATAGAGGTAGAGCGTGAATTCGAATAAGTTGTTAATTAGGGTTCCGTACCGTGATAGTTAGACAGTTAAAATTTTCACAGATGATGTATTTCTGTTGCCGCTATAACAACAAATACTAAAAAACATAATAAAATGAATATTTACGGGGGCTCCCATACAACAAACGTGATGTTTTTGCTCGTTTTTAGGGTTCCGTACCCAAAGGGTAAAACGGGACCCTATTACTAAGACTCCGCTGTATGTCTGTCTGTCTGTCTGTCACCAGGCTGTATCTCATGAACCGTGATAGTTAGACAGTTGAAATTTTCACAGATGATGTATTTCTGTTGCCGCTATAATAACAAATACTAAAAATCAGAATAAAATAAATATGCAAGGGGGCTCCCATACAACAAACGTGATTGTTTTGCCGTTTTTATAGATAATGGTGCGGAACCCTTCGTGCCCGAGTCTGACTCGCACTTGGCCGGTTTTTATGGTTACTTTATATTTTGAAAGTAAGCGATATGACATAATCAGCCTATAATATTCCCACTGCTGGGACACAGGCCTCCTCTCTGTGAGAGGGAGCGGGCTGTAATCCACCACGCGGGCCCAGTGCGGGTTGGTAGATGTCACATGTCTTCGAAGTTTTGGTTCTAGGACATGCCGGTTTCCTCACGATGTTTTCCTTCACCGATGATGCGTTAGTGCCTCGAGCATATTAACGAAGTGACGACCGACGTATCTTCCGTCAGATGTGCGACCACCTTTATATTCATAATCAGCCTTAATGTTCCCACTGCTGGGACACGGGCATCAGGTTATCACCCTCTTTTGACCTCATTTAAAAAAAGAAAATCGAATTTAAACGTTTATTGCGGTACTAAGCACGACACTTGTAAACTTGTAAGACGGAATAGAGAGTCGCTCGACACTCTCAGGATTTGCTATGATTTTCTACAAGTTGAAACTTACGAATCATTTTTTGATAAACAATATAACGAATAAAAGTGTCAAAATATAAGTACTTGTGAACTAAATAATGACATTTGGTAATACAAGGCTTGTAAGTTTTGATAAACAGGGCACTGGTCAAGGTCTATACTTGTGCGAAATTTCATCCAAATCTGTTCAGCTATTTTAGCGTGAAAGCGTTACAAAGAAACTCACTGTCACATTATACAGGGTGTTAGGGTAAACACCGTTATCCTTGAAACCAGTGGTTTGGTTTCATTTATAGAACGTAAAATCAATGAAAAATACATTTTTTTTTTTTTCCCCTTTTACCACCCTAGTATTTCAAGGAACTTGCGTCTCAACACAGGTGGGTGGCGCGGGACGTGAACTGACCGGCCGCGAGCGCGACCACTCCCTCAGTCAGTCAGCTGTTTCGCTAGCGAGCACGGTGTCGGATAGAAACTTTTTTAAATGTTTTAATGAAAATAACGTTTTTTTTGTTGTTACTCGGTCATTTACTTTTATATTTAAGTCAACTACCCATGGTTTGAGTGACAACGGTGTTTACCCTTACACCCTGTACATTATTGACATATTAGTAAGGATGACTAACCTTCTACCACATTCTCTGGTTCCGTTTCCTCTTCCACCTGTTCCGGCGGCAGAGGTATCGTTTCCGGCGGTATTTCCACCGCGGGCTCCGTATGTACCACCTCTTCTGTGACTTGCGGCTCTTCTGACGGCGGCTCTTCTTTTATCTCTTCTTGAATTGCCTCTTCTTGTATTACGCTACACAAGAAAATTCAATTTCTTTAGTAATATATTTATTTAAACACCAGTTTAATAGATCTGCGGAGTAACTGCGTAACACACTTGCAATTGCAATGGCTTACATTTTGATACCTAAAAACATTAGCGTGGCGACTCTTCCTTAACAAAAGTATCGTTATTTTTTTTTAATTTACAATTTACAAAATTCAAATGTCATTTAACATGTGCTGAGAATCAGTAGTGCAACAATCTTCTAATTATAATTATTTTGCCTGCCTGCCTACCTGCCTTTCCAGTCACCGAGGAGTCTCGGTATGTAAAGATGGTCACCCATCCACGGACCGACCACGGCAAACGTAACTTAACCTGATGGACCGACCCGTGCGGCTGTTATTACTTAGGCACGAGCTCCTCGCCGTGGGACAATAATGCCGATATTACTAAATTGTAGTGTATCTATGCTTTAGGAGCTCGTGGCTAAGTAATAACAGCCGCCAGGGGTCGATCCATCAGGTTAAGCTACGCTTGCCGGGGTTGGGCCGTGGATGGGTGACCATCTTTACATATCGAGACTCCTCCGTGCCTGCGAAAGCACGTTAAGCCGTTGGTCCCGGCTGTCATACGTGGATCTTTGACAGTCGTTACGTGTCGTCAGAATTCCGAAAGTCTGACAACCAGACTTACCAAGGGGTATCGTTATACCCAGTTACTGGGTTGTGGAGGTCAGATAGGCAGTTGCTCCATGTAAAATACTGGTATTCAGCTGCATCCGGTTAGACTGGTAGCTGACCCCAACATAGTTGGGAAAAGGCAGGCAGATTGATTAGTGTATCTATGGTTTCTACTCACTTCTCTTCTTCAACGACTTCTGGAGTTTCTTCCACAGTCTCTTGTTCTATTGTTTCTGGTTCCGTCGGTGTCTCTGGCTCTTTGATTTCTTCTTTTATCTGTAATAAAAGTAAACAATTTAGATCCGGAAATAAATTAACTTGGAGACAAGTTTTTTACGTATTTTATTTATTCGTTATTTTTAACCAAATTTAAGGCCATACCCTACCTCAGATTTTATCTCGCTCGCACCATATTACTCGCGGCCTGAGTGAGAGCGAGACGGAGAGGGGTGCTAGTGGCTCTCAAGCCTCGAATAGTTTAGGTAATTGCTTTTTACGGTGAAAATAATGGTAATCAATAATAAGACCTGCTTTATAGTTAGTTCAGTAATTATGCAGTTTCATGATTTAATTTGAAGTATTTTTTTGTAAAAAGTTTTCAATTTTAATTTTTTTTGTTGTGATGTCTACCGCCCCACACAAATTCGAATACCACTACGTAAATAACAGTGAAAGGAACTTAAAACATCATCCATACAGGCCAAGTGGGAAAAATACGTATTATTGAAGCTAACTCTAAAACTACACAAGCAAAGTTAATACAATTTATATGGAACCACCTCTGAAGCATGACCTACCAAAAAAAGAAAGAATCATCAAATTCAATTCATAATTGGCCGAGTAATCGCGTAACAAACATACAAAAAAAAACACAGTCCAATTGAGAACCTCCTCCTTTTTGAAGTCGGTTAAAAAAAACACCTACATCTTAAACATTTAGGAATAGGGCATACCTTCTGAACTTCCGGATGTATAATTTTAATTTCTGTGGTTGGGAACTTGACTTCCGGGAACGCGATTTTGATCTCCATTTCCGGTGTCGACTCTTTCGTTATTCGTGCTGCTTGCACGGGCGGGTGCTCTGGTTCCTAGGGCCAGAAAATGGTTTAATATTTTCTTATGTTACATATTATATGAAATCACTAGCGAGCCGCTCCTACTTCGCACGGTTATTACGACTTGACAAAACATCGATATTTCTTAGTTATACAACGTGCCGCTACAATGGCGACATTCATTTAACACACGTATACGATTTCGCGTATTCATTTTATGAAAATATTTTTATTTCATTAAACGTTATTATTTAATGATTTATTTTCAATTTTCTAAATTACCATCCTGGAGCAACCTGTACTTAAAGAACTGTAGCGAAGAGGTCATTTGCCGGGGTCACGGATCATATGGTAGGCGAATAAAAGGAAAGCCGCGCAATTTCTTAGAAATTATGCCGATAAAAGATCTTATCGATAGAAACTGTAAGCCAGCTGGTAGGTAGCTTCATGAATGAATCTTTTACACAGAGTGATCTCAGTTTTGATTGTGTTTTTATTATTTCGTTTGTTTGAAAATTTTCAATTTACGAATTATTTTATTTTATTATAATTTTTATGATTACTGGCCATTAGCTCTACCCGTGTGTTTTAATGTCGCCATTGTAGCGGCACGTTGTATATAACTTTAATACTAACGTATTATACACATAAATCTTCCGGAATAAATTCTCTAAACGATGGTGAAAACTTCATCAAAATCTGTTGCGTGGTTTAGAAGAACAACACGGATATACAGCCAAACACGAAAAGCGACTTTAATTTATAATATGTATGTATACAGGGTGTAAGCCCTCTGCTGATGGGATCAATTCAGCCTATCATACTAAGACGACCGGTACATGAAATTATTTCAGGAACGTTATGGGAATCCAATAAACCTCATTTGTTTTATTACCTCACACGCAATGTATCGTTACCGTGGCACAACCCACATAGCCGCACTCCCCGTGGCGGAGGGCGCGCCGCGTGATTTATCAATACAAATTCTGGGTTTCACGCGTCGTTCGCTATAGTATTTCAACATCCATTGCTGGTTTTTTTATTTTAGCTGTTTTATTTACATAAATGGAGTGCTGCGTACAGAGAATGTAATTTTACATTGAAATAAAGGAATAGTAACTGAAAAGAAAATTTCCGGTGGAATAGGATTCAAAATAATCAGCTGAATGCCCCCTGTTAATTTGCGGAGGGCTGTCCCTTACACCCTGTAGATTAGCATGGATTTAGATTAGAGAAGAAATAACAGAGTATTAATTAAATATTATTTACCGTTTCGATATCATCTTGTAAAACTTCCTCTTCAATTGGCTCTACTGTAATTTGTTCTGGTTCCACCTGAAACGATAAAATATTTTAAACAGTTTTAAACAAATTTAAAACGGTTTTTAAACCACGGATTTTGGTTTAAAACGGTTTATATACAACTACAGGTGTTAGGGTAAACACCGTTATCCTTGCAACCAGTGGATTGGTTTCATTTATAGAACTTAAAATCAATTAATAGTTTCATTTTTTTATCTACATTTTACCACAAGATACCAACAACACAACACGGGCGGGGTGTGCGGGACGCGACCCGACCGGCCGCGAGCGCGACCCCTCCCACAGTTAGTCAGCTGTTTCGCTATCGAGCACGGTCTCGGATAGAAACTTTTAAAAACCTTTTAATAAAAATAACGTATTTATTTTTAGTTGTTTTCCGACATTCATTTTTATATTTAAGTCAACTTACCATGGTTTGAGTGACAACGGTGTTTACCCTTACATCCTGTATAGTCCTGAGTTATAGTGATGGCGCGTGGGGCACGTTCACGATTATATCGTCCGTTACTCGGTGTGTACTAATAAGGCGTATAATATAACTTATTTTGAAATGTCGGTTTAATGTAATACATTACCTTAATAACTTGTTCGTCCATTATGACAGGAGTATCGTCGGGAACGGAAGCGGATGTGACGTCAACTTCCTCTTTACTTGACGCCTGTCCCGCTGGCTTCTCCGATGTTCTACAAACAAATAATTATAATGATGAACATAAGTCCCGGAATTCTAGTTCACGATAAATTTGATAGTGTTTTTTCTCAAATAAACCTAAAATCTTGGAGTCTGGGTACAGTATGACACAAGTTAGATGTAGCATCGACAAAATTCGTAAAACCGATCATATCCGGACTGAGTGCTTCAAAATCACCAATATTTATTTATTACTGCTTTAGGCGAAAATGATCTTAATGCAAACGCATTAACTTTAATCAATCTGCCTGCCTTTTCCCAACTATATTGGGGTCGGCTTCCAGTCTAACCGGATGCAGCTGAATACCAGTATGTTACATGGAGCGAGCCTATCTAACCTCCACAACCCAGTTACTGGGTAATACGATACCCCTTGGTAAGACTGGTTGACAGACTTTTGGAATCCTAACGACTGTCAAAGATCCATAAATGACATCCGGGACCGGCTTAACGTGCTTTCCGAGACACGGAGGTGTCTCGGTATGTAAAGATGGTCACCCATCTACGGACCAACCCCGGCAAGCGTAGCTTAACCTTTTGGATCGACCCGTGCGGCTGTTATTACTTTGCCACGAGCTCCTCAAACGAAATAAGTCATATACATTGGTGAAATTGATGCGTAGATTTTGTCGATGTTACATCTAATTTGTGTCGTGCTGTATCTGCTTGTTAGGGAAAAGTTTCTATTACATAGTCACGTAGTATAAAAAACTGGCCAAGTGCGAGTCGGACTCGCGCACGATGGGTTCCATTCCATTCCAGGTACCATTAAATAAAAACGGCAAAAAAGTCATGTCTGTTGTATGGGAAATTGTTAAATATTTGTTTTATTTTAATTTAATTATTTATTTTTAAAGTGAATATTATTATTAAATATTCTGTAAATATTTCAACCGTTTACCTGTTGCCGTTATCAATATCGAGCAAAAACCAGCAAAAAAAATCACGTTTGTTGTATGGGAGCTCCCTTAAATATATTTTTTTGTACTATAGCGGCAACAAAAATACATCATCTGTGACAATTTCAACTGTCTATCACGGTTCATGAGATACAGCCTGGTTACAGACGGACAGACAGACAGACAGAAAGCGGAGTCTTAGTAATAGGGTCCCGTTTTACCCCTTTGGGTACGGAACCCTAGAAACCGGCCAAGTGCGTGTCGGACCACGAACAATGAAGGGTTCCGTAGTTGGGATGAATTTATCCCAAGAACAAACATAACATTGTAGTTGACACACAGTCTCTGAGCTATGCCGCGGACAGACGGACAGACAGACAGACAGATGGACATGGCGAAACTATAAGGGTTCCTTGTTGACTACGGAACCCTAAAAATCCAAAAAAACATTGACGTATAAAAATGTCTTACAGATCGACATATGGAAATAAAATATTATTTCAATTTGTGACATAATTTTATTTCATATCATATGTTTTCTACTAATGATAAGGAGCTCGTCGCCAAGTAATCACAGCCGCACGGGTCGATCCATCAGGTTACGCTACGCTTGCCGGGGTTGGTCCGTGGATGGGTGACCATCTTTACATGCCGAGACTTCTCCGTGCCTCGGAAAGCACGTTAAGCCGTTGGTCCCGGCTGTCATTCGTGGATCTTTAACAGTCGTTACGGGTCGTCAGAAGTCCGTAAGTCTGACAACCAGTCTTACCAAGGGGTATCGTATTACCCAGATACTGGGTTGTGGAGGTCAGATAGGCAGTCGCTCCATGTAAAATATAAGTAATCAGCTGCATCCGGTTAGACTGGAAGCTGACCCCAAAATAGTTGGGAAAAGGCTAGGCAGATGATGATGATGTTTTCTACTAACATGTTAATGCATATACATCTTCTCCCTTGAACTCCTTTTGGTCTATGATTAAAGATGGCGAATTTCACTAACCTGTTTACTTGTTTATGCATGGCCGAGACGGGCGGTATGTGTATATCAATATCTCTAAAAGCATAGACATCCTCTGCCTTGATCTCTATGTCGTCTATGTCTAAAGATGGCGCCTGTGTCGATGGCTGCGCAGACGTCGATAAAACGGGGGGTGTGTTGGCTGAAAATGAAATAGTTTGATGTAGAAAATGTTTGTATTTTATTGTAATGTTAGATTTTTTAATTTTGGTTAACTGTCTATTTTTTTAATCGACTTCTTCAAAAAGGAGGAGGTTCTCAATTCGTAGGTATGTTTTTTTTTTTTTTTGTGTGTATGTTACGCGATTACTCCGCCAATTATGAATCGATTTTGATGATTCTTTTTTTGTTTGGTAGGTCATGCTTCCGAGGTGGTCCCATATAAATTTTATTAACTTTGCTTGCGTAGTTTTTGAGTTAGCTTCAATAATTATGTATTTTTCCCACTTAGTGTATGTAGACGATATATTGTTTGACTCCTTCACTGTTATTTACATAGCAGGTAGTGGTATTCGAATTTGTATGGGGTAGGTACCACAACTAAAAAGTGAAAAATAAAAACTTTTTACAAAAAAAAAACAACCGACTTCCAAAAAAAACACTAAAAACGTGAAAAATAACTTTAATTTCGGAAGTCGGTGGAACGAAAATTGAAAAGCAAAGACACCGACTTCCGAAATTAAAGTTATTTTTCACGTTTTTAGTGTTTTTTTTGGAAGTCGGTTGTTTTTTTATTTGTAAAAAGTTTTTTTCACATCTGCAAGTAATCTTAACAATGTAGTTGATAAACTTGTTCTCCGATACAGAATGTAATATAAAAAAATGAATGTAATAAATATAAGGGTTCCTTCCTACTACGGAACCCTAAAAATGACAGAAAACGATTCTGGGCGAACTACTTTCATAAAATGCATTAATTCATTTAAACCAAGGGCTGGCACACATCTAGTGAGGCGCAGCGCAGCGCGGTTGTCACTGCCAAACAAATGTCAACATTGCATACCTTAAAATAAGGTCGAAAATAAATAACCTGAGACGCCCACCACCACACACTCTCGAGCTAATGGAAGTTTATTTATTGTCAACTTTATTTCAACTAATGCAAGGTCCGTATTTGAGTGCCGGCCCCAACACTGTATAAATGGAATCACCGATGCTACGACGAGGAAGAATAAAGATATTTACCTTTAAGCTGTTGTTCAATCTGTACCAGCTGGCTCTTGATATGCTCGATGGCGGCATGCTTGCTCTCGTGCTGACTCGTCCCGGAGGCCGACTTCTCCAGTAACATGGACAGAGTTGGGGCTGTCACTGATGGCGATACTGTTTCTGTCAACAAGAGAGACATGGGTTTAGATAAAGGGATATTACCAGGGACTTGAAACGTTACTCAAAATAGAGGTACGTTAACGATACGTAATAGCGTTATGTAAAGTTCCAGTAACTATTTATGAACTAACTAGCTGCGCCCCGCGGTTTCACCCGCGTACGTCTCGATCCCGTGGGAATATCGGTATAAAAAGTATCCTATGTGTTAATCCAGGTTGTAAACTATATGTTTGCCAAATTTCATCCAAATCCATTCAGCCGTTTTTGCGTGATTGAGTAACAAACATCCAAACACACAAACTATCTATACATATAATAAATCTGTAGACGAGGCGTTTCTGTACAATGAAAAAAAAAAAAAAAAACCTAGCTGGAGTGTCCAAGAATAACCAACAGATGCCATTTCTACCATTTTTGGAATTTTTGTCTGTTTGTCTGTTTATCTGTTTGTCTGTTTGTCTGTTCGTTTGTTTGATTGTTCCAGTATCACGTAAAAAGTACGAAATCAATATGGTTAACTTATAAACTCAAATATTGTGTGTAACTCGATGTTTCATTTAGTTTTTGTTTCATCGCAATCGCTTCAAAATATCAAAAGATATAAGAGTTTAAAGTATTCAAGAAGAAATTTTCATTAGGTACGTAATGTAGATACACGTAACGAAATCTATTGTCGTAAAATGACACTAGCGTAAAATCAGGTAGGTTTGTGAGAACGTGTGTAACACACGATCATAATCATCATATGTTCACATACTTCGCGCGGAAACATAACGCGATACATTGTGAATTTACCCAATCTAAAGTTTGGTTAATTCAAGTTTTCCAAATCCATTGTTTGGTAGTAGTGCCATAGGTGGCGCTATCTATCTTTTAAATCATGATACAAATATTAATCATGAAAAAATGGTGATAAATTTTAATTTCTAAAAAATTGTAGATTGTTACATCGAGCAAAAAGTGAGTAATTAAGGCACGAACGCTCTTAATAAATAAACACGAGTGCATTAATTACTCACTTTAGCAAGGTACGTAATCTACTTTTCTTTCAACTACCAATGTACCTGCTGCGATAAAATATACCTGCTCAAGGTTAACTCAACTCAATCCAAATCAAGTTAGGTCAAGTTAGGTCAAGTCAGGTCAAGTCAGGTCAAGTCAAGTCAAGTCAAGTCAGGTCAAGTCAGTCATGGAACCCTACATCTTTTCTACATACCTTACAGAGTGTTCGAACGTTTTCCGATATATTTTGACAGTATCACTTCGTGCTCGATAGATGGCGTTGTTCATTTAACGTCATTTTCTGAATCGCGGTGTTAAGAGTCTCCGTAGAAGAATGACTTTCGCCGAATTCATAATTATCGTGTGTTTGGCTCATTTTGAATTGAACACATAATCCATACTAATCGATGCTTAAAAGTATAAATTCGATAGTAACTCTGTCTGTCTGTCCGTCTGTAATTCTGTATGTTACCTTTTCACGCCTGATCCACTGAACGGATCTCGATAAAATTTGGTAAAGAGATAGATGGCATCAGGGCGAAGAACATAGGCAATTATTTTCTCAAAAACAAATTTAAGGGGGGGGGGATATAGGGGATAAAAGTTTTTATGGGAAACCTATCATTTTTAGAGTTCCGCAGTCAACAAGGAAGCTTTATAGTTTCGCCATGTCCGTCTGTCTGTCTGTCTGTCCGCGACTTAGCTCAAAAACTTTTAATCGACCAACTTACATGTGCAGTTGCAAAAACCCAAACATTTTGTATGCGAGAACAAGTTTTTTAACTACAATGTTTTTTTAACTACACTTTGAGGGACAGTAAACGCCCATAGACGTAATGACAATAAAACTTTGCGAAAGTTTGTTTGATAAATTAATTCATCCCAACTACGGAACCCTTCATTGTGCATGGTTCGACACGCACTTGGCCAGTTTTTTTTAACTTAGGGCTGTGAAAATTTATGCTTTTTGTAACTATTATGTTCTTCTAAAATCATCCCTCATGAGGGTAAAAACCCTTCTTTACCCTCTTGATTTTAAAATTCACATGTAAGTACTTATTATTGACATTTTTGCGGGACTCTCTTCAAGAGCGTTAAGGGATTGAGAATATAGTCATAGTCCGTATCTTGAGAATCTGTCCACTCAATCAAAAGTTATTACTAGGTACTTGACTCTTGGCTTGGAACGAAGAGTTTGAGTTTACCAGTGAGTACTTACTCGATAGATGGCGTTGTGCAAATGATGCGATTTTCTTAAGGGGCATGCGCCGGTAGCCCGCGAAATTCAAATCTTAAGTTTTTTGCCATTTGCAAGTCAGTGTCAGACAGGTTGTATGTTAAAATGAAATTGTTTATTCTGTAAATAGGTTATTGGAATCACTTTTACACGTCGTAATAATATCAAAAAATGTAAAATTAAGCTAGATGAGGTCGGCGTTTCCTATCTGACTACTCTGAGAAGAAAGGCCGAAACAAACTCAGTCTCTTTTAAAGTCCGGACATACCTAGGTCAGATATTGGCATATTGGTCAGGCCCTATGAGGGCCATGTAGATTAGAGTCTGAAATGGTCTTTTGAGGAATGAACCACACAGATTTGAGTGAACCTGTCCTGTCACTGCAAGCATTTGTCAGTAATAGTGGAGCTCAGCTCAGAAATTAAGGAGCTCAACGACTCGACGAACAATACCAAAGAAAGGACATTTGTGTAGGCCGCATAAAGTTCTCAAATTGCCAGACCATTGTTAAAACTAACTGAGAACGAAAATTCACATTCATCCTCACATTCACAATAATTCAATACTTTACAAAGTAATCATTTGTCAATATCCTACATATAATATTCAATAATGTGAATTTGTATATAAAACTGGTAGGTATATTTTGATGATTTTCCATAGTACTTATTCAAAATGTCACAATGCCAAAATGACAAAATGTTAGCAGAGCGAGCAGCTCAATCCCATGCTTTTTGTCTTCTAAATAATCTGAAATTGTATAGTACCCTTTTTTACAAAGTTTGGTTTTAATACAGCTTTTAAATCGTTTAATGGGTAAGTTTCGAATGTCAATATGAATAAAATATGATTCGCGATCGTAGCAAATAGTAGCTTTACAGAATAATAACCATTAGATACAGGAATACAACTCCTGCAATATTAGTTAGATTAGATAAATAAATATTTAAAACAACTGCGACTCATTATTTAGATCAACATAAAACTTGATACTGACCTGTAAAAAGCAAAAAACATAAGATAATTTGAATTTCGCAGGCTCCCGCAAAGCTTTCGCCTTAGTTTCCATCGTCCATACAATATGCCATAGTTTTTTAATTAATCTTTATACAATATTTTTTCATTAATCTTTCCGACAGTTTCATACTGCTGTCCATACTATCCACACTATCACCACAATATAGATATGGACTACCACTAATATATAAAGTTACTGGCTGTCTCATGTCTGTTACTTTTACGCCGTAACGCTTAGGTCGCCTAGACAGACCACGTGGGTTATGGGACATAGGATACTTTTATCCCGGTAGCACATTCCCGTGGGATAATTTCCGACATCCACGCGGGCGAAGCCGCGGGCAAAAGCTAGTCCTAACTATAATATTATAAATGCGAACGAAAATGAGTTGGTTTGTTACGCTTTCACGCTAAAACGGCTGAACAGATTTCGATGAAATTTGGCACATAGGTAGACCATGACCTGGAATAGGACATAGGATACTTTTTATCCCGATATTCCCACGGGATCGAGAGTTACACGGGTGAAACCGCGGGGAGCAGCTAGTGCTTAATAATTTGGCCCATTTATCCACCTCCATAAACTTCAGCAAAGTAGCACTGAAAATCGGTCGTTAGAATGTAGGTCTGGCCTTACCTTGGGCAACAAGGTCCAACGGTTCAGCAAAAACTAGAATCGCTTAGACATTAGACTGAAAATGTAAATTTTATGGAGTACTTTCAGCCTGAACCAGGCTAGGCTTTCTGCGTAATCTCCTGCCATTCCATTCTAGGAAAAACCTGAATTCTCTTTATAAAGGTATTTATGGTGAAAAATGTTTTCACAAAATAGGTACCTACATATGAAACACAGGATTCAGAAAGCCTGGATTTAATCTCGTTTAGATGAATTTGAATAGAATTTTTAGCACGGTTATCTATGGCTTTTAGCAGCTAGAGGTTATACAAGTTGTATAATTATGCAAAAACTGAAAACCTCTTAAGGGGTCATTGTACTCCTAATTATGAACACCCTTACAACTGGGACTAAAACAGAAATCGCGAAAAAAAATCTGCTGTTCGCTACATCTCGTCATATTATATGTAAGTATTACTTATGTATTTATTATATGTAAGTATTTTTTATCATTCTGATTGCGACGCTAAATTGATTATTTTTTTACTAGGTACGTTGCATTAAATCAATCAGTCAATCGTAGTCGTCTCCCAAGTTAAACACCTAGTCTAAACACCTGGTTTCCTGTGCAGTATCTAATGGACTCCATGTGCCCTTTGAGATTGCCGCGACTTATGGTATGCTCCGGAAATTGCAGTTACGAGTCGTCGAGATGACTTCCGATTCGAAATGTTATTCCCATGGAGATGAACCATGGTATTTTAAGAGCGTGCATTCTAAAAAAACTTCGCAAATAGCTGTCAAAAAATGAAACTACCGTTTTTATTCATTTGTTATTATTAGGATGGAAATATGAAATATCGCTAGAAAGTGACCTAAAATATTACTAAAAATTAATTGCAATTATAACACTGAATGTTGTAACCGTTTTAGATGTAAAAAGGGCATTTGGAAAGTTTTCAAATACTTTTTTTACATCTAAAACTAAATATTCAGTGTAAAAAATTATTTATTGCATTTCATAACCAATTTTTCGTCAATCATATTTCCATACAGTAATATTGCCAAAAAGCAAAACAGAGAAATATTTGACAGGTATTTACGACGATGCTGACCATAGATATCCGTGATGCTGACGTTTCCTACTTTCAGAAAGCACGCTAAAGCGAGGTAATGTGAACCTACTTCATCTTTATTTACAACTGCATTCTATTTTCACACAATTACAGGTAAATAATTATATATATAAATAAATATACGTTGCAATGCGGCCAGCCTTTTGGGCACTTTTCCTGTTGACAGCGATGCGGACGAATTTTTTGATGCCCTTTGATAATTTCCCCTTGTACATAATTATTATTATTAAGTAGATATTACAAATTAGTTAGTAGTTATATTTCCAACTTAATACTTATTGAAATAGTAAATATTGATGCTCGCAATAGTCTATGTTTTTTGCATCACTATTTTGGGGTTAGCGGGTTAAAACTGCGGACATGGTTTGGTTAAAGGTCGATATTGGAAAATACTGGAATTCAGCTGAAATTAAATTAAAGGCCAATGCAAACTATTGGCATGATTTACTTTTTTCCTTTCGCCAGAAATGAAACCTAGGTTATATGTTAGAGGATAATACGAGTCATCAATAGGAAAAAGAACCAGGTCTATCAACCGTAACCGAAAGAAGATACGAGGGAAGTATTGCTATTATCTTTTTGTCAGGCGTTACCTATTTTTCTTATTTTAGTAAGAATCGCTAAACCAATCACACAGCACATTTATTTTCCAGAATATAGTTACTTACACAATAGCATGGTAAAATAATTTTAGTCTCACTATATTGCTGGATCTGGTTAGACGGATAGCTGACCCTAATATAGTTGGGAAAAGGCAATTTTAACTGAAGTTATGATTATCATTATTTTAGCCTTACCTACTTCATTCATTAGAGCTTTCTAGGCAAAATGTTACGTAACTGACAAAATCCTCAAAGCTGCATGATTAGTCAACAACTCCAGTGACAGATGAAGAAGTCAGACACATCAAAGAAATTCCAAATTGTTTCTGTACAGGAAATGACGTCACAGTTCCGTTCTACTCTGCCGTGTGCTAAATCACCAACTGTTGGTCCACATTTTGTCAAAATGTTAAGAGTTTTGAGTTTAGAGTGCTTCCTAATACCTTCCATATTCAAAAGATATTTCTTAAGAAACTGGTTCTATAGTCATTTTCTTATAGATTTTCTTGATATTTTCCCTGTAGCACAAGTTGCACAAGTCACTCCTACACGTTTAACATGACCACAATAGAAACGGGTTTCGTCTACGGAAGAATAGACAAAATGACAGATTATTTATCTGTCATTTGGTCTATTCTTCCGAAGACAAATAAACAATGGCATTGATAGATAAACAATCTGTCATTTTGTCTATTCTTTCGTCGACAAAACAATGGACAAACCCCGTTTCTATTGTGGTCATACGTCTGAACGGCTTTGTATGTTTGGCACAGGGGTAGACCATGACCTGGAATAGGACATAGGATTTCGGGAATTCGAATAGGACTTTCTATCGCAATATTCCCACGGGATCGAGACTTACGCGGGTGAAACCGCGGGGCGCAGCTAGTCCATTTATAATATAATGATATTAGTAGGATTTCTTGGCAATATAACGAAAATTTATAGGAACGAAATCTTTAACTATTAATTTAGTTACAATCCGGGTGGAACGGTAGAAAGAATCGTTAGTGGAACTATACATAGCGGTATTCAACGTTATTTCATAACGTTTCGAGTCCCTGCTTATTACCACAAAACCGTGTTTATCAGTTGTTTAGCCTAAACACCTTTTAAACACGACATTTCTGTATGGAGTTTGACATAAAAATGACAGTAGACACGCGTTGAACAAGTATCTAAGTATTTGTGGTAAGGCTCCTCACACCAAATAAAAATCCAACGAGCGCTGCGAACAATACAGTGAAGCATGCCAAAACTACACCACCGCTCTGTGCATACACGCTCAAACGCACATTTGCAACCATTTACAATCAAACTACACCAAAATATGTGCACACATGTTTACGAAACCGGCCTCACGTCACTGTTGACAGCGCTCTATCTTGGTTTTTTATTTAGTCTGAGTAAGGCCCATCTATACTAATATTATAAATTCGAAAGTAACTCTGTCTGTCTGTTTGTATTTTTGTATGTTACCTTTTCACGCCTAAACCACTCAACGGATTTCGACAAAATTTGGCATGGAGATAGATGGCATCCTGGGGAAGGATATAGGGTATTTTTTATTGACATACCACGCGGGCGAAGCCGCGGGCGGAAGCTAGTTATATATAAGCCAACGTTTGGCGGTGATTATCATCTGCCTGCCTTTTCCCAACTATGTTCGGGTCGGCTTCCAGTCTAATCGGACACAGCTGAATACCAGTATTTTACATGGAGCGACTGCCTATCTGACCTCCACAACCCAGTAACTGGGTAATACGATACCCCTTGGCAAGACTGGTTGTCAGACTTTCGGGCTACTGACGACTCGTAACGACTGTCAAAGATCCACAAATGACAGCCGGGACCAACGGCTTAACGTGCTTTCCGAGGCACGGAGGAGTCTGGGTATGTAAAGATGGTCTAAATCTTGGTGGATGATTTGATTAGACATTTAAACAAACCTTTATACAGTCTAATCTTATTTCAAATGGAGTATAGGTTTGTACAAACATTTTTACACGTTAATCATATTTTACTCTTGACTACTCCGAGAAGAAAGGCCGAAACAAACTCAGAGGTCAGTCTCTTTTAAAGTCCAGACATAATCTTGGTCAGATCATGTAGATTTGTGTCTGAAATGAGTGCACGGCGCCGCGGCTTGTACATAAAATGCGGCAGTGGGGCGCGTCATATCAAAATGGTTTTTTTTTTTTTTTTGTTTGGGAAATCATCAAACGACTTCTCCTGCTCTGGGCGGAGTGGGAGGGCGTGTCAGACTTTAATTGACTAAAAACCGCAAGTGTTCCCTCAGTTGCCTGTTGCCAAGGGCCCCGGTATCCCTTTCGGACTTTCCCGCAGCCCTATACCTTCCGCTTAAAATCAGGGTCCAGGGGTCCTACCACCATCGCTTATAGCAGTTATTATTTTAATATTACTTCAGTGTAGGAAAGAGATGAAGCTCTACAGTACGTATCGCTCCATCTCTTTCCCCCACGAAGTAAGATTAAAATAATACTGCTGTAAGCGGTGGTGGTAGGACCCCAGATGGTCTACTTACCCACACAGTTGGCGGGGTGCGAGATGTGCTGCGGTGTCGTGACCACAGGGGAGGACTTGAGGAGAGACGTCAGTAGCGGGGAGGCGGGGGGCGCGGGGGTGACAGCTGTAACAGACATGACATTACACAGGGTGAATTTTTCAGGTGTGCGTAAATGGATATCTACAACGTGTAACGTTATTGTAATGGTAATCATGTCATTTGGTTTAAATAGTTTTCTTATTTTTAGTATCTTATTTATCTTTTATATAGATTCTTTTCTACCTTGTGAATGTGAGAACGTTGTAGGCTTAGCCTAACCTACCTGAAACTTCTTGAAAGGCCTACACTGTCCTCCCATAACTATAAATTATTTTCTTTTAAAAGAGTGGAGTTTCTTGCCGGCTCTTCTCCATAGGAAACGACCAATTGGAACCGTGCACCTAGCTTCTGACGTTTCATAAGTGCCCATGTAGGCTTATGTAAAATAAAATATTATGATTTTGAAAAATGCCCTAAACATCAAAAACCCTAACTTGACCTACTTCAGAGAGGAAAAAAAAATAAAAAAATTGTAATGGTTTTATGTGCTGTTTTAGTTTTACTGGCAATTCTGATCGTTTCTTGCGTCTGCGACAACGCTCTATCGAGCGAGGGGTCGTCAACGGGCCGCGCCGCGCTGGCTTGACCAATTAATAAATAGACACGGCAACGGTTTTAATGAAGATTTTTTGAAAAATGTGACCTATAAATATTAAAAAGTGGTTCAATTGATTTTGCTCGTTATTCTGATCAAATTAATTTCAGGTTTTGCCCATTTAACGTTACACGTTGTATAAAAAAAATACGAAAAAATCTAGGCAAAACTGAATGTTTAACAAATAGCGGAAAATACGCAAATGCCGATTTTGATGAAACCTAGGCCCAGTAGCACCTCAAATACGTTTAGTGTTAAAAGAATTTCACAAATCGTTCTGTTTCTGTCAATCCTTTCAAGATGATTGAGACAAAACGATGTTTTAAATCGTCACATTGCCAATGAAACTCTTATTTCCATCAAATTAATTTCGTGGGCTACATTGAAGTCATCTTAAGGCGAAAGCGTCAGAGAAACTCGCGAAATTCAAATTTTCTTATTTTTTTTGGAATTTGCCGATCAGTATCAGGCCAGGTTGCAGACCGCAACGTGAAGCGACGCGACGCTGCGCGCACTTTTGAACAATTTTCAAACTTATTTTCTTCACGAAAAGGTATAATTTCAGTGCGAGCGTTGACACGTGTCAAAGTACGCTGAGATGGGCGGGGCTGTGCAGCGCGTGTACCTTATTGTGAAGTTAATAAATTCGTTATTGTATCGGATCATAAAAAAAGTGCACGTCGCGTCTCGGTGGGAACTGGTCCCAAAATATGATTCGCGACCGTAACTAAGTTAACACTGACCGGCAAATTGAAAAAAAAAAATCGGCCAAGTGCGAGTCGGATTCGCGCACGAAGGGTTCCGTACCATTATCTATAAAAAAACGGCAAAAAAAATCACGTTTGCTGTATGAGAGCCCCCTTAAATATTTATTTTATTCTGTTTTTTAGTATTTGTTGTTATAGCGGCAACAGAAATACATCATCTGTGAAAATTTCAACTGTCTAGCTATCACGGTTCATGAGATACAGCCTGGTGACAGACAGACAGCGGAGTCTTAGTAATAGGGTCCCGTTTTACACTTTGGGTACGGAACCCTAAAAACGTACGAAATTTGAATTTCGCGGGCTACCTTATCGCGTCCCTCTTAAGTACTAAGTTTTTGAATTAAATAATAACATGTTTTGCATACCAAATTAAGTAATTCGTAATCAGTTGGACTTCACTTGTTGAAGCTTTGTTAAAGAAATTAAGTTTTACTATAAGCTGCTTATAACTTCTGTCCAATGTTTCATTCCCTAAATGTTATGTACACCTATAATTTGTGTATACATTAGCAGTAATACCTTTCCTAATTATTAGTTTTTTTTAAGCAATGTTGAATGTATATGCTGTCGGTGTTCTTTAATAAATAAAAAAAAAAAAAAAAAACCATTACCAGGCGTCGGCTGCTGTTGAGTAGGGCTATTGAGCATCGGTTTCCACGCCCTATCGGCTCTCGCACGTCTTTCGTCCCTTTCCTTCAGCCAGGCGGCCCGCCTCGCTGCCTCTCGCTCCCTCGCCCGGTTCCTCGCTTCGATAGCTGTCCATACTTCGCGTAAACGATCCTCTGAGGTCGCTGGGTTACGTGCTTCCGTTATTTCGTTCTGTTTCAAAATATCAAATTAAATATGTTTTATCAATCAATCTGCCTAGCCTTCTCCCAACTATATTCGGGTCAGCTTCGGACACAGCTGAATGCAGTATTTTACATGGAGCGACTGCCTAACTAATCTTCACAAAACAGTTACTGGGTAACACAATACCCCTTGGTAAGACTGGTTGTCAGACTTTTGACTACAGCCAGGACCAACGGCTTATCGTGCTTTTCGAGGCACGGAGTATTGGATGGTCACCCACCTAATTATATTTTATACAGGGTAAAATAAATTAACTGGCGAAACTTCTCAGATTTGATGGATATCGATAATTATCTAGTCATGATATGAATACCTAATAAGAATGATGAAGAATATGTATCTTTTGATTGAAAATATTGGTTCTTTTTTATCAATTTTTTTATCGTCTTTATGGGTTCCGTACCCAAGGGGTAAAACGGGACTCTATTACTAAGACTCCCCTGTCCGTCCATCTGTTTGTCCGTCTGTCACCAGACTGTATCTCATGAACCGTGACAGTTAAAATTTTCACAGATGATGTACAAACAACAGATATGATTTTTTTTTGTCATTTTATAGATAATGGTACGGAACCCTTCGTGCGCGAGTCCGACTGGCACTTGGCCGGTTAATTTTTTTCTTTACTGGCTTGTGGATGTCAGATAGGCAATCGCTCCATGTATAATACTGGTATTCTGCAGCATCTGGCTAGACTGGAAGCTGACCCCAACATAATTGGGAAAAAGCAGGCAGATTTAACTAAAATATCCTTTGTTGTTGACAATATAACCAGCTGTAATTTTCCTTGAAATTACTATTAATCACAATGTAATAGGGGGCAAGCCTATTGCCATCAATTGGGCACAAAAACAGACTTCAGCACGCTTAGCATGACCACCATAAAAACGGGTATTGTTGACGGGAGAATAGACAAAATTATAGAATGTGATTGTACATCTGTCATTTTGTCTATTCCTCCCTCGACAATACCCGTTTCTATGAAGGTCACGCTAAGCGAGCACGCTGAAAAATTACTGATGGATAATACTGTTCTATTTTTTTATTCTAAAAAGAAAATTTCATGAATTGAACGTAGTTTGCGAATGGGTGGTGGTTCTATAAGTCTGCCCATATTTTACCAGTTACGTTGTAAGTAAAATGATGAAATAAACCCACCTTTAATTGTTCATACTGTTGGTTCATTTCAACCAGGGTCTTCTGTATCTCACCAACGCGCTCCTGTGTTAACCGTTTGAGTATACTCTCTTGTGGAGTCTCCACCGCTCCCTCAGAACTACGCTTCTTTCGCTTTGGTGTTTCCACATGTTCGAGTAGGGCTCCATATTGAGCTGCGCAGCTGGAAATTATAATGAGGGCATTAATCATTAGCAGTATTTGAAAATGTGTGGATTTAAAGTTTTTTTTTTTAACTTTGATCTCAAATAACTCTTTGACTGAGCCAAAAATGACCGTAGGACCTCTCAAAAGGCAGTAGGAATTGCAACTACTAAACTTATAATTGATTTTATGAGAAATAACGAAATAAGCAGTCAATTTCACAAGAATTTTTGGTTATGAAAATCATAACAAAAAAAAATCGTTTGAAAACACAAACCTCTTTTGTGAATACCAGTCTGGTGGTCTATTTGGTTCCCCAACAGTTTTTAGAGCGCGGGAAACTGACATCCAATTCTGATCTCCGCTTCTTACGACCGCAGAAGCCAAACATAACTGCTCTCTCACATTCCAAGTGTCTAATGGTACCCTTTTTAGCTGCAGACGCTCCTGTATCGAACTCATTAGACAGTTACTTTGCACTTACACGACAAATAAAACTTTAACGTACATTTAATGTTAGATTTTCAGTTAATTTTGTTTGTTTTTTGATCGAATTTTGATCGAATTATCACAAAGAAATGAGCTTTGTTGTGTATACAATTTGACATTGACAATGACAACAACGCGGTCACAGATAAAAAATAGCGTTACTATGTTTCCAGATTGAAAATAGTAAAACTAATACCAGAAAAAAAATTACTGAGGCAAAAGGTAATTTTATTTGTTAATTCTTTCTTCGGTAAATAAAATAATATTAATAAAATAATTTACGTAATCATGCTTCTGGTAAGACGGGATTCCCGTAAATTATGCCAGAATTGAGCCTCGATCGAACTTATCGAACTGGCTTATTACATCACTTGCATTTTACGTAGGTGCCCAAAGTATTTTATCCGTATTTCCATAACTAATGGTCTCAGGTATTTCCGTCATAACTCCGGTATTTTGGACTTTCGGACATACCAATGTTAATGTTTATGACGTCACACCTCGAGAATCGAACCCAGTTGACGAACGCCCAGTTTCGTGTCGATTTTATTATGAGTCATTTCATAGCAGATTCCTACTCATATTCTGTATAAACTAACTTGTGTTCCAATTTTTGGTATATCTACAATATTATTCTATCAAAACATCACGCCTTGTTTCCCCGAAGGATTGGGCAGAGATGTACCTACGGGCTTTAAGGGTGGCCGGAACAAAGTCCAAAAAAAAAGTTTGGTCTCTCGTGCCGATGGTATCCGAATCACCGCCATGTATGATACGCCATTTTTTAACCGAATTTTTCAAAAAGGAGGAGGTTCTCAATTTACTGTATGTTTTTTTTTTTGTATGTTTGTTACTCGATTACTCCGCCAATTGTGAATCGATTTTGATGATTCTTTTTTGTTTGGTAGGTCATGCTTCCGAGGTGGTCCCATATAAATTTTATTAACTTTGCTTGCGTAGTTTTTGAGTTAGCTTCAATATTACGTATTTTTCCCACTTAGTTTATCTAGACATTGCTGTTTGAGGAGTTGTAGGTCTTTCAAAGCGGTGTCTACATCACCTCCTAGCGTTCCATCATCTAAATACCACACGTTAAATTTTGAATTTAGTTTCTGGATGATAGGAGGAAATCCCCAAGCTGAAAATGACTGGCCCGAGAGGATCACCTTTCGGGCGGGTCGGGAAAGGTGAGATTATCCGCAGGCGCTGGGTGTTTACTCTCTAGAGCTGTTAGCGTTTCTGGAGAGTAAGGCGCCACCACATCGCTGCTAAAGATTATCCTGGCCACTCCCCTGATATCACCTTCACTTAATTTGGATTCCACATGTGAACATATTTTATTTGATATCCGATACAAACCCGTGGTTGAATGCTGTCGTGAACTTTTGATATCGTGACTTGGTGATTTGTCTCGACATTAGAGCCACCTTCTTCAAATATTCAAAGGGAAATAATTATGTAGTTCTCATACGGAACACGATTCCTATCAATGTTACAAACAAATCGATTTTCTTGGGAATCGAAAGTGAATGTAGGTAATTTAAGAACTGTGTGTGTTCCAACTTCTAACAGTATGTGAAGGTGTAAACAAACCCTATTCAGGTTAAATTCTTACAGTATCACTGACGGGAATAAATGACACATTCATCTTAATTTATTAGGTTTCAACTTTAATATCTCACTACCTACTTTTGGCAACAATTTTTGTTTCAATCACAATCAAATTGTAATGATTGAAAACTGAAAAATCATCGACTAACATTGAAATTGTTTTATTATTGTCAAATGAATGACGTAAAATTAGAATTTCGGGTTTCAATAGGTAGGTATTCAATTAAAAATCAAAGCACTTTAAAATCTACAGGGTACCTATCCGGATCCGTATGTTTACATTTTTATCAAACACTTTTGAAATAAACCGTACCTAGACCTATTAAAAACAGTAAATTGAGGGACCAAATAGTACTTATTTACCTACTTGATTCTTGATTTAGCTCACAAGGTTATCGACATGTGGAATGTGAATTTATAATAACATTGGTGGCGTCCGAAAGAGGCCCCGTATTAAATTATTTGTGACTCGACTGCGGCAAAGTTCAAAATGATGAGGGAATTGTTTTTTTTACAAATAGGTAGCATCCTAACTCGGGAGGTTGACCTTACTAAGAGACTGCAAGAGCAAGCGAGCTAGAAAATTGGAGCATCCTAACTCAGGTAGCCTAGATTTTCTGTGAAGTTTAGATACTAAATGAATGCAAGAGATTGAGAATTTATTACGAATTGTTGCTTAGGTTTACACGTCGGAGGCCCCTCTGAGGCTTGGGGGCCCATATCATTGATACGGCTAATACGACCGTATAGCATCATTGTGTATGTGACCAGGGCCGCCTTAGGACGGCCGCCCGGGTCGCCGGTGACTGGAGGGTGCCGGAGTATACAGGGCGCTGCGCGCGCCAGCTTGACTTAACTAAGTACTTAATTTGAATACCTATCTCTGTAAAGAAAAACTGTATTCAGTGTATTTACTTTTATGAACTTATCTCGTACTAGTGATTATGAGTATTCAGTATAAATATCTACCACGTCCTGTCCCTTGTTGTATCCTTGACTAACTTATGTAGAATGACAAAGAGACATACTGAGCGACAGGCGAGAAATGGCAACTCGTATTGACTCCCTGTATATTTTCCTATTTTCGCTTTCTATTCATAAGTTCAAAAGTATAAGGGCGCCAAATGCATGACCTGCTCGGGGCGCTTAGGTGGTTCAGTCCGGCCCTGTGTATGTCCTTCTAGGGCTAGGGCGTGCCCTCCCAAAATTTCCACTAACATCCGCTTAAAAAAATCCTTAGTTTGTAATAGTTCGCGTAACATACATTCATTCATTACTGTAATTAAAGATAGTTACAAGAACGCATCAACGTCGAGAATATGAGCGCTGTTACTGAAATAGAATTCGCTTCTGAAGTCAAGGTTACAGTTTCGCGAGGTTAATATGCTTCTCGACTCTCGTTTTCATTTATTCAGTATGTCTATACTCAATTTATGGTTATATAATAATAACTTAGGGGCCAACCATAAATTACTATTGTATAGAATCAGTTCAGAGGAGCTCGTGGCTAAGTAATAACAGCCGCTCGGGTCGATCCATCAGGTTAAGTTACGCTTGCCGGGGTTGGTCCGTGGATGGGTGACCAGTTTCACATATCGAGACTCCTCCGTGCCTCGGAGAGCACGTTAAGCCGTTGGTCCCGGCTGTCATTTGTGGATCTTTGACAGTCGTTACGAGTCGTCAGAAGCCCGAAAGTCTGACAACCAGTCTAACCAAGGGGTAGTAACCAGCTAGTGGGTTGTGGAGGTCAGATAGGTAGTCGCTCCATGTAAAATACTGGTATTCAGCTGCATCCGGTTAGACTGGAAGCCGACCCTAACATAGTTACATCACCATCGAGGTCACTGGGCTAAGTAGGTAGGTACCTACCTACAGTTTTTAGGCCCCACAATTTTAAATATTATTAATTCTAACATTATGTACAAAGGGAAACTAAGAAATGATCAAGGTAGGAACTTATTATTATATATTATACTTACTACTTATTATATATTTTATTTGGCACGAGGTAATTCATATACTTACATACAAAATTCCACATTAGGTGTAGCAAGCATAGCGTTCCCTTATAAACAATTCCTGGTAATTACTTTAGCTCACAGCTGTGTGATTCACATGGGCATAACTCACACTGATTGTAATTGTTCCCTCGAATTGATAAGTCCTTGAATACTGTGACGAATTCATTTTTAGGTCATAATCATAACATATCAGGGGGTCGTGGCTAAGACCTAGGGGCTAAGGCTAGTAACAGCCGCTTGGGTCGATCAAAGGTTCGAGGGTCGATGACCATCCATTAGATATCGAGACTCCTCCGTGCCTCCCCCCCCATTTGTAGATCTTTGCCAGTCGTTACGAGTAGTCTGAAGCCCAAAAGTTTGACAACCAGTCTTACTAAGGGGTATCGTATTACCCAGTGTCATTCCATGCAAAATACTGGTAGGTATTCAGCTGAATCCGGTTACAGTGGAAGCCGACCCCAACATAGTTGGGACAAGCTAGGCAGTTAAAATACCGACCTAGAAGTTACTCTCTCATTCATATCGCCTGGATTAATTAGTGACTTGATGCCTACCTAAACAAAAACGATATGAACATGTGCCATGATAATACAATGATTCATCTACATGACATACATACATCCGTTCTTTGTGTTTAATTTATCTCCTCGGAGTAAAGGGCAACAAATGCGACCAGCAAAGAAAGACTACAATAAGGGCCACACGTGAACGGGGGCGGCGGGAAGCTGATTTGTATGAAAATGAACAGGGGGCCTAAACCGGCCACATTAGCAATTCCTTTAAAAGCAGTTAATTTCCTGAATTCCAGCTGTCATTAGTAATTCCTCTAATTTGACTTAAAAACAATTCATAATTTGTGGACCATTTTACGAATCTCCATAGAAAACTGTCAAACAGATGAATTATTTCGTAATATGAATTACACGCAGATCATATTATGAATTGTCAGCTTGTGACATTTTACGATGATTCATAATATTTTCATATTATGATTCTGCTAAAGTGACCGTTTTAAGCCCCCAGTCCTAGTCTTCACACGGACCATATTTGACCGCCAAAAATTCATAATCAACCGTATGGGCGATACTGACTATACTCCATTTGAAATAAGATTAGACATTTTATTAAGCCTTTTTTACAGTCCGTTCAACCGATTTTGACTTCTATTGCGTTGACGGCATGACAAGTGGCAGCTGCAGTAGACAATTGGTATTGTGTAATCTTTTTTGCTTTTAATGCCATCCTTATGCCTACGGCATAGAAGTCAAAATCGGTTGAACGGACTGTAAAAAGGTTTGTTTAAATGTCTAATCTTATTTCAAATGGGGTATACCTACATCAAGGCGACGCGACGTCCGTCGCAGCCACAACGCAACCACCAGCGAGACCGCGCACTAGCAGCCGGTCACTTCGCAAATACAACGCTTCTTCGACCATTTTATTTGATTTTGTAATTGCCATAATGTAACTGCAAGAAGCTGCGGCGACACTATTCACACGTAACCACTGCTTGCACACATCTTGTCGCTGTGATGTGGTATGGTTGTGGTACGTGTGATCGGGCCCTAATGGTACAGGTACAGTAATAGGGTAGTACCCCTATTACTGTACCTAGTCTTTAGAGCAGTTAAATATTAAATCTGCCTGCCTTTTCCCAAGATAGTTCGGGTCAGCTCCCAGTCTAACCGGATGCAACTGAATACCAGGATTTTACATGGAGCGACTGCCTATCTGGACTCCACAAGCCAGTAACTGGGTAATTAATGCGATACCCCTCGGTAAGACTGGTTGTCAGACTTTCGGGCTTCTCGACCCGTGAAGACTGTCAAAGGTCCACGAATGACAGCCGAGACCCTCGTGCCTTTCGAGGCATGGAGGAGTTTCGGTAAGTATGTAAAGATGCCAAAGATGTCACCCATCCGCGGATCAACCTCGGCAAGCGTAGCTTAACCTGACGGATCGACAGATCTATTATGTAATATTGTATATTACGTAATGAACTAGATAAATATATCAGAGCCAATTAATACCAATTTCCTTTAAACGTCATTCTCATTATAGATTAGTACAATCAGTTATTATGAATTACAAATTAATTGACTTTTATATCTCTTGTGTAACTACGAGCATTCATAAACAAAACACTATCTATCTACGCTGCTCGAGTAAAAAAGATTGGTTTGTTTAAACCGTTTGTTTTTAATCTCGTAGACTAATTAGACAGGTGCAAATGTCAAACTACAAATTGAAAAAAGCTTTTGTACAAAAAAAAAACAACCGACTTCCAAAAATAACACAAAAAAGTGAAAGGATCTCTTTGGGCATCAAAAAATTCGTCCGCATCGCTGTCAATGGGAAAAGTGCCCAAAAGGCTGGCAGCACTGCCTTTGGGATTCTATGCGGAATTCGGTGTCCTTGCTTTTCTATTTACGTTTTTTGCCACTGACTTCCGAAATTAAAGTTATTTTCACTTTTTAGTGTTTTTTTTTGCAAGTCAGTTTTTTTTTTGTATCAAGTTTTTTTTATTCAAATTCGAATACCACTATCTGTTATGTAAATAACAGTGACGGCGTCAAATAAAATATCTTCCACATAGACTAAGTGGGAACAATAGGTACGTAATTATTGAAGTCAACTCAAAAACTACGCAAGCAAAGTTAATATACAGTGTGTTAGGGTAGACACCTTTATCCTTGAAACTAGTGGTTTGGTGTCATCTATAAAATACCTACTTAAAAAAAAAAAACCGCTGTTCCATACATTTTGTCGATTTAAGTGAACACAACAGCTGATTTTTTTTTCGCGATTTCAAGCTTGTTCCCATAGATAAAGTTTATTATAGATGACACCAAACCACTAGTTTCAAGGATAACGGTGTCTACCCTAACACCCAGTATAAAGGAACTACCTACCTTTGAAGCATGACCTACCAAACAAAAAGAGAATCATCAAAATCGATTCATAATTGGCGGAGAAATCGCGTAACATACACAAAAAAAAAACACAGGCGAATTGAGAACCTCCTCCTTTTTGAAGAAATCGGTTAAAAAACAATCACTTGAAATAATACCTACGAGATAAAAAATAGACTTTATTTATCAACATAATTAAGCTATAATTAAATGCATGTACGTTAGTAGGTCAGTAGGTACGGCGAAGGATTACAATAGCGGCCTTCACAGTAGGTTAAATTAGAAGAATGAAAGCAATTTCCTGATAGAAAGTGTATACCATGAAACTGGCCCTATTAGCTTATTCAACTTAAAATGTCCCACAGCTAGGATGAGGAAGTATCGGACTGTAGGTATGTATATATGTATACAGGGTGTGGCGTACATATGGATAACCCTGAAACTGTCGTTTGGCCAGATTATCATCTATCATTATAAGATATAAGCGGGGTACCACTTATATCGCCATATGTCCCATATTGTATTTTCTAATTTTTTTTTTTTTCGTGAATATTTCCGATGTTTTAACAGTTGTTCTGCTATTCTGGGCGGAGACAAATCCATCAAATCAAAGATCATCAAAATCGGTCGAGCCGTTCTCGAGTTATAAGTACTTGAAACAAACCCGACTTTGCTTTATAAGACATCAAAAATATCAATAATATGATCATCCATGGGCATATGGCGATATCAGTGGGGTAAAATATAGATGATAATTTGGCCAATCGACAGTTTCAGTCAGGGTTATCCATTATTACTAGCTGTGCCCCGCGGTTTCACCCGCGTAGGTCTCGATCCCGTGGGAATATAGGGATAAAACGTATCCTATGTCCTAATCCAGGTCATGGTCTACCCGTGTGCCCATCCTCTCCTCTCTAGAATAGGGAACGACGCGGCGCGCCGGTGTCGAAAGGTTCGCGTATTGCATTTTTAAACTCGTGATATTTTCGAAATTAAATGTCCGATTCGAATGAATTAAAAAGTATTTTACTGCTACATAAATACCCTTGATGTTAAAACTATTAATTTGAATAAGAATTAATATTATGTAGATATAACTCCTTCGCAAATAATGCATTAATTTCGAACAAATTTGAATACCATAAAAAAAGGTTATAGTGAGTCAATCTTAAAAGATAGACATATGCTGTCTCGGACAGGTTTTTAGAACTTTTAAAGAGAAACAATTCCATCATACATGATATTTGCGTAACTTAAACCGTTTACGCAGCGCACGCAATGGAAGCTCTCAAAAAGGAATTATGTTTCCCGTTTTTGCAACATTTTTCATTTATGCTCCGCTCCTATTAGTTCTAGCGTGATGTTATATAACCTATAACCTTCCTCGGTAAATGGACTATCCAACACAAAAAGAATTTTTCAAATCCAACCAGTAGTTCCTGAGATTAGCGCGTTCAAACAAACAAACAAACAAACTCTTCAGCTTAGATTTACGCCACAACCTGTATAATCCTCCACGCTACAATACGGACGTACACAGAGGACGCTGTAAAATTAGAAGACATAGGTAATGACATCTGACCCGCACTGGGTCCGCGTGTTGGATTACGGCCCAATCCCCCCTCACAGAGGAGGCCCGGCTGGCTGAGACACAGTCCCAGCTGTGGGAACGTCACGTTTTTATAGTTATATTGCGTAAGCAATATGGCTCTCACTGACTCCACTGAAAGTCTGTTTCTCTCTTTGGTCCACTGAGACCTCACTTGCGGTGTGCTTGCGTTCCAGGACTTCCGGGCTCAGTGCGTGCGGCACTCGTCGCTTGAGCGGGCGGGAGGACATGCCAGTATGACAAAAATCCGGTCTGACGTAAAATCCGGGCGGAGTCCGGTCTAACACGTAAAAATCCGGTCTAGACCGGCTTTATCCGGTCAGATGGTAACCCTAGGTGGGGCTGCCCCGCTTCTGTAGTGCGTCAGGGATGTTCGCGGATGCGCATGTAGAATTGTAGATTGTTTCTACGCAACCATGCGCAAAAGGTGCGCTTCCATGGTGCGCAGGGTGTGGAGCAGCTCCAACAGTATCCTAAGCATGATTTCAAGTCGCCTAGACTGTGTTTTCGTGGGTCGCTATTGTGCCATCTCACATGGGTAGCCACAGCAGTGATCCTATTTGTTTGTTTTTGTTTTGTGAATTGTGAGTTCACTAACATAGTTATAAGTCTTACTAACCATTTTTGAATCATGATACTCGAATAAAGAAAATTCTATTCTATTCTATTCTATAGCGCCATTCCTTTGAAATACCAAAAAAGGCTAAAACGACTTGCTTTAATGCGGTTCTATGTGTTCGCGTGATAGTTTTATGACCTCTTGAATAAGTAGACCGTATGAAACAGGCGTTTGAATAATTCTCTACCTCTTTCCTCTATATGAGATGAGGCCTTTGGCCTGCACGGGGACAGTTTACGTTATCAGTATTGCTAAAGTAAATATATATATTTCTTATCTTATCAGCAGAAAATAAAACATTTCAGATCTCCTTATCTAGTCGCGCCATTTATAATTTCATTCAACTGAGAAAAGCGATTTTATAGACCATTTTATTTTGATACGTGGTAGAAACTGGAACTAAAATTGTGAAATGTGAACCCGTGTGCCTCCCCCCGCTACCCGCGCGGCGCCCCACCGTAGCCGTGCGGGGTAGCGAGGGGAGGTACAAACGTCATTTGAGCCAGGTGCCATGTTAATACGCACGGGTTGTAAGTAGGTACGTATTGAATTTGACATTAATCCTGACAGTGTGTTTTTAATGTTCAAGCTTGGAAGTTGAAACACTCTAGGACCATGCCGAGGAGTTTTTCGAGAGATCCCCAAGCGGTTTGTAATTTTTTTGGCCAAAGAATAAGTATTGACAATAGAACGTGGTAATGCTGCCAGCCTTTTGGACACTTTTGCTGTTGACAGCGATGCCGACGAATTTTTTAATGCCCGTATGATTCCTTTCCCTCCTATTTTATATACCTACTTATTGATTATTATTATTTTTTAAGACTCGGCTTAAATAGTGCTCAAATAACATGTTAGAAAAAAAAATACAAAAAATAAACCGACTTCCAAAAAAAACACTCAAAACTGAAAAATAACTTTAATTTCGGAAGTCGGTGTCTTTGCTTTTCAATTTTCGTTTATTGCCACCGACTTCCGAAATTAAAGTTATTTTTCAGTTTTGAGTGTTTTTTTTGGAAGTCGGTTTTTTTTTGTATTTTTTTTTATTTTTCACTTTTTAGTTGTGGTACCTACCCTACACAAATTCGAATACCACTAGCTGATGTAAATAACAGTGAAGGAGTAAATGAAAACATCGTCTTGATAAATTAAGTGGGAAAAATTCGTAATATTGAAGCTAACACAAAAACTTCGCAAGCAAATTTAATAAAATTTATATGGGACCACCTCGGAAGCATGACCTACCATACAAAAAATAATCATCAAAATCGATTCATAATTGGCGGAGTAATCGGGTAACAAACATACAAAAAAAAAAAAAACATACAGATGAATTGAGAACCTCCTCCTTTTTGAAGAATTCCGTTAAAAATAAAGCATAGATTATTAAATTGATAATTATTATTTTGACCATTATTTCAGTTCTGACAGTTGTCTTTGACAGTTGTCTTCGCCAGCAGCGCCACCACGAAGTGTCATGATAAATTGGACATTCTGTATTTCACTGTATTTTATGCCATTCACCTTTGTGACTCATTCTTTGAACTATAATTTGCGTGTCGGAAAATAAGGCGTAGAAATTGTGCTTCACGTTTAACATTAAATTAGGTAAATAATAGTCGGTATTTACTATAACAAGTTTTTATTACGATGGCCCCGATCTACGCATTTTTAACCGACTTCAAAAAAAGGAGAGGAAGGGAATTCGCAAAGTGAAAAATAACTTTAATTTTGGAACTCGGTGGCAAAAACAGAAAATTGAAAAGCAAAGACACCGACTTCCGAAATTAAAAATATATTTCACTTTTTTTTGTTTTTTTTTTTGGAAGTCGTTTGTTTTTTTTTTGTAAAAAGTTTTATTATGTTGCATAAACGTAGAAAAGCACCACCCAAACCCTACCTAGGTACCCGATACTTAGTTTTTTTTATGTTACTGGATAACTAACAAGTTAATTAATATGGTCACTGACTGCCTATGGCTACATCTGCAATACCAAATAACATTGGCACCCCAGGCCCTTCAAACCAGAAGGAACACAGCAATGCTGGTGGAATTAGTAAATCACTAAGGGGATAAAGTAGTGTCTTGACCTGAAGGGCGCTATTTTGAATCCCGAATGTAACGGAGGATTCAAAGGCTCCGAATTAAGACTAGAATCCTGAGTGCAGCGAGGGATTCAAGCTCGACCAAGATGACGCCACCTTTATCCCCGAGGAGAATAACTCTACTTTTCGCACCTGCTGCGATGTCGAATTAGTGGTTTATGAAACTGTAAAATAACCGGGGAATACCTAGAACTATGTGTAGTTTCATACACTATTTAATCTAAACTCATGCAATTTCATCAAAAAGACGATAAATAATATCGTAATATAAGACAATCAATTCCAACATTCTAACGCGCGGGGGTACGCGCCTCAGCAACCGATCGTCAGAACCTATGAAGTGAGAACCTCTTTGGTCAAAGTCCAAAATCATTGAAAAAGCGCGGTGACTGGCTGGCTGCATGGTTACTATACTCCATTTGAAATAAGATTAGACGTATGGATAAGCCTTTTTTACATTCCGTTCAACCGATTTTGAATTCTATTGCGTTGGTGGCATGACAAATAGCAATCGCAGTAGATAGTTGGTATTGTGTAACTTTTTTTGCTTTTAATGCTATCCTTATGCCTACGGTATAGAAGTCAAAATCGGTTGAACGGACTGTAAAAGTTTTTATGTCTAATCTTATTTCAAATGGGGTATAGTTAGCTAATAATGCAGGAAGCTGTGAAACCAACTCAGCTGTGATTCCGTTACAAATATAGATTTTATTTGGAATTAGCATGAAGTCCTGGGTTCGATTCCCAGGACGGACAGTGATAATGGCTTTTTAACCGATTTCTTCGAAAAGGAGAAGGTTCTCAATTCGTCTGTATGTTTTTTTTTGTGTGTCTGTTACGCGATTACTCCGCTAATTATGAATTGATTTTGATGATTCTTTTTTTGTTTGGTAGGTCATGCTTCAGAGGTGGTCCCATATAAATGTTATTAACTTTGCTTGCGCAGTATTTAGTTTAGCTTCAATATTACGTATTTTTCCCCACTTAGTGTATGTAGATGATATATTATTTGACTCCGTCACTGTTATCTGCATAGCAGGTAGTGGTATTCGAATTTGTGTGGGGTAGGTCTAGTTACTACAATTAAAAAGCGAAAAATAAAAAGTTATTTTTTAATTTTTTTTTGGAAGTTGGTTGTTTTTTTTTTTGTAAAAAGCTTTTATTTCGTTTTATTTCTATGTTTTTATGGGTTTTCAAGTAAGTACTTAAATAATTTAAAAGTCTCATTCATCAAATTTTCATCGAATGAAAATTCTTGGGTAAGTATAACGCTTTTTTTATCCACCTGGAGTTCATCGTAGGCTAACGGTATTTAACCTCATAACAACAGTTTCGTCCGAGAGTCAACAATATGTCAACCACCTCATGTCGTTAGTGACGACCATAATACAAGGTGTTCCTAATCGACATAACTGAAAGCCTCATTATTCTCGGCGGTGGGTATTTTACATGGAGCGACTGTCTATCTGACCTCCACAACCCAGTAGGTAATTGCGTAAGACTGGTTGTCAGAACTCATACTTTCGGGCTGCTGACGACCGATAACGACTGTCAAAGATCTACGAATGACAGCAGGGACCAGCGGCTTACGTGCTTTTCGAGGCATGGAGGAGTCTCGAACTCTCGATATGTGAAGATGGTCTTCCATCCGCAGTTCTCCCAAGCGTAGCTTAACCTTGTGGCGAACCAACTTATTATCTGTGGTTCCCACCGTAGATAACCTGACAACACTGGTTGGTCTAGGAGGTTGTCTATGGCTCAATCAGTTTAGGATTTCGAATCTACAAAACCTGCTATCGATTTCGATATATCGAAAAAAAAAATCGATATGTCGCTGGAATTTTCAAAAAAAAATTTTTTGCTTTAGTGCTCGTGCAAACAGACGCGAAATCGCGGGCGCGACAGACAGCGGTACCTTTGTCGTTCAAGGTTTATAATCTTAAAAATACCAAACTAGGAAAAAATAGTATACTTTTTACGGCTCGCAATTCCACCGGTCTTGGTCTTTGGCGACAACGGTGTTGCTATTGGAAATATATCGTTTTTGATACATTTTCGATACTTGATATTTTATATCGATACATCTCTATATCGAAATAATAAATATCTCCTAAAAATATCGATATATCGAGCAAAAAATATCGATAGGTATATCAATATTTTTTCTGCAAGCCTACGGTAAACGTGTAACTAACAATATTATCCTGTGTTAGTTTATTTAATTTACGTTACGTTTATTATTAATTACGTTAAATTACGTTTGTTTCGCTGTCGTTTGGATACTGTGCTTGGCGTTATTAAATACACGTATATTACAACTGGATCGAGTTTCATTCAAAGGGCGCTATAACGCTCCTAGAACCTGATGGATCGACCCGTGCGGCTGTTATTACTTAGCCACGAGCTCCTCATATACTTAATTATATAAATTATACATGTACTTATCTCTTTTGTTCGTCTGTGCCCGCGACCTATAATCTACATGTACATTTCTTGATTGAGGAAATCGTTGATAGCTAGCTAGTAGCTTCCTCGTTGGCAGTCGAGCAGTCCAGGCAACGTAACTGTCATTCTATACTCGCAGATGAGCACTGATGACAACCGCGACAATTCGAGCTCATTGAGTCGCATTGTCAATTTATGCGGTTATCTCCGTTTTCAATTTAAGAACGGTCAATCAAGTCTTGTGATCGCCTTTATTGTTAGGGTCTTAGGGTCAGTAGACACCGAGACGTGACAAGCACTTTTTAACCGACTTCTTAAAAAAGGAGGAGGTTCTCAATTCGTCTGTATTTTTTATTTTTTGTGTGTATTTTACGCGATTACTCCGCCAATTATGAATCGATTTTGATGATTCTTTTTTTGGTTGGCAGGTCATGCTTCCGAGGTGGTCCCATATAAATTTTATTAACTTTGCTTGCGTAGTTTTTGAGTTAGCTTTAATAATTACGTATTTTTCCCACTTAGTGTATGACTAAAAAGTGGAAAATATAAATATTTAATAATATATTTATAATTTCGTAAGTCGGTAACTTCCGAAATTAAAGTTATTTTTCACTTTTTTAGTGTTTTTTTGGAAGTCGGTTGTTTTTTTTTTTATAATCCGATACACAAATTTATTTACCACACAATATGGTACACGGGCTGCGCAGCACCGCGCAGCCTCCGCGCACCTCATCGTACTTTGACACGTGTCAACGCTCGCACTGAAATTATACCTTTTCATGAAGAAAATAAGTTCGTTAATTGTTAAACAGTGCGCGCAGCTTCGCGTTGACTCACGTCGCGGTCTGAATTGACCTTTATGTACCTTCTGTAACGTAGATTGATACACGACTGCCTACAGCTGAGAGTAAAGTGGCTATGTTTATTTCTACCCACGTTCTGCAATATACAAGACTTGCAGAACGTACCCAACGATACCGAAACGGGTACAAAGTATTGAACCCGCAACCTAGTGTTCGAGAAACAGAGGCCCCAGACAAAGTGACATTCTATCAGCGATAACGACGATGGAAAGGCAAAAATTTATAGTACTGACATAAGCTATCGAAAAGCTTATGTCAATCCTGTTGAAAGTCGTTGTAGAAATACGGAACGCTTTGGAAACGATTGTCACTTGTCTAGGCCCTCAGATATTTTAACCTCCGAGTTATCTCGCCATTCCGATAATAATATTGTTACCTAAACAAAAATGTAGGTAGTAACATAACGTAGGTATGTTATTTATATCAAAATATTGAATCGCGCGATGTTCTTATCACGAACACTTGTTTTTTGGCACATTCACTTCTTGTTATCAGTCAACTTCGCTCAAATAGTTTGTGGTTGATGTTTGTAAAGAATAATTCGTGTAAATTCGTGTTTTTCTGTAATTTGTAGGGTGTAGACTTGTAGCTTATGGTGGATCAGCAAGGGTAGACCGCGAAATTGTTATATTTTTTTGCAATTTGTATTTCAGTGGCAGGTTGTAGGAATCTTGATCAAAATATGATTCGCGACCATATTAAATTAATATAGAAAGGATAGAAAGAAACATCATTATCATCAATACTCTCTAAGTTAGATTTGTTTTCAAATGTCATGATTTCATGGAAAAGTCATTCAATGTAACTTAGGCTCAACTCACACCAAAATAGCGTCGAAGCGCAGCGAAGCGGAGCGCAGTTTCAGTGTCATATGAATTTTAACTTTATTTTCATTACTATAATACTTATTATCGCATGAGAAACTCGAACGAGTCGCGCGGATGCCCGCGGCGCCGCGGGAATTCAATCCGCGCGCCTTCTCTACCGAGCGGGTCGCGGCGGCGGCGCTTCGCTGCCCTTCGCCGCTCTTTCTGTGTGAGTTGACCCTTATAGTAGTGCGCAAGTCGCTCAGGCTTTGCAGTGCCATGTGAGGCCATATTATTATGTCCCTCACGAATTCACGATTTTCAGTTGTCCAGGGGCTTAAAACGGACAATTTAGCAAAATCATATTATGAAAATACCATGAATCATCGTAAAATGTCACCAACTGACAATTCATAATATGATCTGCGTGTAATTCATATTACGAAGTAATTCATCTGTTTGACAATTTTCTATGGAGATTCGTAAAATGGTCCACAAATTATGAATTGCTTTTATGTCAAATTAGAGGACAATTTAGCAAAATCATATTATGAAAATAACATGAATCATCGTAAAATGTCACCAACTGACAATTCATAATATGATCTGCGTGTAATTCATATTACGAAGTAATTCATCTGTTTGACAATTTTCTATGGAGATTCGTAAAATGGTCCACAAATTATGAATTGCTTTTATGTCAAATTAGAGGAATTGTTAATGACAGCCGGGATTCAGGAAATGAACTGCTTTTAGAGGCCGGTTTAGGCCCCCTGCACGTACTTACATAGTAAAGTAAGCAATGACAAATGATAAAATTGCATAATTAACGATTAACGAAAAACTAGTACAGCTAGCAACTATTAAAGAATTGGCGAGTGCCCGACGACGGCAAACGATTACTCGCTGGTATGCATGCCTAGCAGCATATTTACCAAGAGTCTCTCAGCGAGTGTTCTGCCCGCCAAGCTAGTGCGGCTGAGTCGCTTAGGCCTGAATTCCTCTTACGCAGATGTCGGTCGCGTACGTCGCGTTCGATCGCGCGTGCGTGCGTACATACATTGTGTTCTTTATAGCACCATATTGCTACGCTGACGTCCGCGGAGCGTAGAATAGAATAGGATAGCATTTATTTGCAAATATGGGTACATAAGTAGGTAGTAGTAGGTTTTCATCAGAGTTCTGCCATATTTCACCATTCGGCATGCAAACATTTTCATTATATAAAATTGTTAAAATTTAAACTCTTGTTGGAACATTAAATTAGTTACTACGATAATACCCGTACGCGACCGACATCAGCAAGCGCGGTCGCAGCCCAAGATTTTGGGGGGTCACCATTGGTGCCGAGGAATATTTTTAGGGAAATTATTACCTAATTGAGTACCTACCTACTCTAAAAACTTTTTTTTTGTATATTCCCATCGGGGTCACTGTGGCTCAAGTACCTACAGTTTTTAGTTAGTAAAGCACGTAAATCATTCTGTCGACAGCTTGAATGATTTTGGGGGGGTCATGACCCCCAGGACCCCCCCCGCGGACCGCGGCTGACGTCAGCGTAAGAGGAATTCAGGCCTTACTCGTCGTGGCGGGCGGTGGGATAGGTGCACAGTAAATACTTACATGTATCTGCGAAGGCGAAAACGGAACGCGATATAATTAGATAAAAAGTTTAACGACCTCGATAGCGATTGAATCATAGGTATGTAATAAAACAAAAATACTTCTTTTATGAATTACATAAGTATTATTATTTATGTTGCGTAGTCTAGAACGAAGATTTTTAACCGACTTCTTCAAAAAGGAGGAGGTTCTTAATTCGTCTGTTTTTATTTGTCTGTTTGTTACCTACGCGATTACTCCGCCAATTATGAATCGATTTTGATGATTCTTTTTTGTTTGGTAGGTCATGCTTCCGTGGTATAAATTTTATTTACTTTGCTTGCGTAGTTTTTGAGTTAGCTTCAATATTACGTAAGTATTTTTTTCCCACTTAGTTTATACGATGTTCTATTTGACTCCGTCACTATTATCTACATAGCAGGTAGTGGTATTCGAATTTGTGTGGGGTACGTACCACAACTTAAAAGTGAAAAATAAAAACAATTTACAAAAAAAAAAAAACAACAGACTTCCAAAAAAAAATGTAAAATAACTTTTTTTTGGAAGTCGGTTGTTTTTTTTTGTAATTTTTAAAATTTCACTGTATAAAATACTTACCTATCTATAACTAGATTCAGCCCGGGGCTTCGTAAGCGTGTGGCGGTGTGGCTTCCGACCGACCGCGTCGCATCGCATCGTCCGGCCACGCTATTACTTCGGTTTCGCTTTACGAACGGATTTGGATGACTTTTGGCACATGGGTAGACCTTGACTTGGAGGAGATAGGACACCTTTTATCCCGATATTTCCACAGGATCGAGACTTATGCGGATGAAACCGCGGGGCGCAGCTAGTAAGTCATATTTCCGCAAAGTGATAAGTGACGTAGATCATTAAACTCTTATCCTCTTATCATGGAGTTAACTATCAGTAGATAAAAATTGGCAATATAGACTGCTGACTCAGTATTTTAGGAAGAATTTGTGATGATTTGAATGATTCATGGAATGTTTTAAATTTGAATTTCGATTTTTGAGAGATTTGTAGGTTTAAAAAGAAAAAATGTTAGTACCAAGTTCAATATGGTATATATTGAACTTGGTACTAACATTTTTTTTTTTTGTACTTATTTAATTTCTAAGTTATAGACATCAATGACTGACATAGAACTTGGAAAACGCCCAGCCTATTCCAAATATGTGAGGGCGGCTTCCAGTCCAGCCCAATCGGATCGGATGCAGCTAAATACCAGTATTTTACAAGGAGTCTATCTATCTGACTGAAGTGGAAACTTCATCGGCGTCCTCAAAATAAAGGCTCCCACAGACAGGCGCGACGCGATTTGAGTAGATCAATTTCCAAGAAGTTTTCATAGAAATTGTTCAACTAGAGCCGCGTTGCGTCTGTTTGCAGGAGCCTTAACTTAAGGTACTAGAAAATTAAAATCCTTGACAATGTTACTAGTTGAAATACAATTGAAAGATTATTATCGTAAAATAAGTTTCACGGCTTTTGCCAAGATAAATGAGCTGAACGATGGAACTATAGAAAAGGAAAACATTTGAGCTCATCAACAGCTACACTTTGCCGTCTGGAGGAAATCCATACTAATATTATTATAAATTCGAAAGTTACTCTGTCTTACCTTTTCACGCCTAAAGCACTGAACGGATTTCGAAAAAATCTAGCAAGGAGACAAATGGCATCCTGGAGCACATAGGCTACTTTTTATCGACATACCACGCGGGCGAAGCCGCGGGCAGAAGCTTAAGGTTTATAAGGCAAACAAGAGTTTGCATTAACTTAGTTTAGAAAAAAACGCAAAAAAATATATGATGAGGGGAAAAGCGGAGCTTTCGAAATCAGAGAAAGTACCTACCTAATTAAGCTTTTTATAAAATAAAAAAACATCTGGCAAAATAATAAATATCATAGAATAAAGCAAGGTCTAAATGGTGAAGGAAAACATCGTGAGGAAACTGGCATGTCCTAGAATCAAAAATTCGAAACGTGTGTCATCCACCCAATATCAACTCGCACAGGCCCGGGTGGTGGATTATGGCCCATTCCCTCACAGAGTGGAGGCCTGTGTCCCAGCAGTGTGAACGTTACAGGTCGATTAGGCCTCCATTGGCTAGCCAGAGGCCCTAGACAAAGTGACATTCTATCAGCGATAACGATGATGACATAATTATGCTATCGAAAACCAATCCTGTTGAAAGTCGTTGTAGAAATACGAAACACTTTCGAAGCGATTGTCACTTGTCTAGGCCCTCAGAACAGGTTAAATTTTATTAGAACCAATTCTATTTAAAAATAACTAGTTTCGACATATCCGTGGTTTCGACAAACAATTTAAAACCGTTGTCAAATCTTATTGAGGTTGGGATTTGCTTAGTAACAGAAACACATATTTATTTTATTGTTTTTTATTCAATTTACCTTTGTTTACACACTTAATTGTCGTCTTGAACATCCATTTTTATCGAGTACATTTACAATAACTATATTTTTTTCGCAATACATGGCCAATGGAAGGGCAAATCACTATGATTATAAAATGATTAAAACAGTTTTGCACCACATATGACAAAATAAAACTCTGAATCGTCACATAACAATAATCCATAATAACTTTTACAGTGTGTTCATATAGGTACTTGACCCGTAACGTGATTGGTAGAACTGAATTTTTAACGGACTTCTTCAAAAAGGAGGAGGTTCTCAATTCGTCTGTGTGTTTCTTACGCGATTACTCCGCCAATTATGACGTAACGAAACGTTTTCGAAGCGATTGTCACTTGTCTATGCCCTCTGGTTTTCAGTTATTCCAATTCTACCTTGTAAAAGTGGTGCAAAATTGTTTTTCCCAGATAAAAAATATCGTGACTTAGATTTCTGCATGAATTAAAAGACAATAATTAGTCTGTCAAATAAATGTATTGTTATCGTTACGCCAATAAAGAGGCACTTTAAAAAGTCTTTTAAATTAATTAAATACGACACTTAGTGACCCTTGCCAAACCTACCAGCGCGTTGGAGATTTTTTATGCTCAATTAATTATGGACGATATATAACCACATTTATTCCACAGTCATTCATTATACACAAGGACACTGTCGTTTGTAACATTATTTGATTATAATCAGTGCCGTAACTAGGGCGGTACCAGCGGTGCCCAGGCACAGGGCGCAGACCCTGGAGGGGTGCAGAAATGACCATAGCACGGCTCCTGTCGTATGACAATGTAATCAAGGACTTCGCAATGAAGAAAGCGCGTAAACTTTAAGTAATGTTTACGGTTTGCCTTGAATCTTTACTTTTTTTGTATGTTTGTTACTCGATTTCTCCGCCAATTATGAATCGATTTTGATGATTCTTTTTTTGTATGGTAGGGCATGCTTCCGAGGTGGTCTCATATAAATTTTATTAACTTTACTTGTGTAGTTTTTGAGTTAGCTTCAATATTACATATTTTTCCCACTTAGTTTATCTAGACGATGTTTTCATTTACTCCTTCACTGTTATTTACATCAGCTAGTGGTATTAGAATTTGTGTGGGGTAGGTACCACAACTAAAAAGTGAAAAATAATCACTTTTTAACAAAAAAAAAACCGACTTAAAAAAAAAACACTCAAAACGGTCGGTGGCAAAAACGATAACTGAAAAGTAAAGACACCGACTTCCGAAATTAAAGTTATTTTTCAGTTTTGAGTGTTTTTTTTTGAAGTCGGTTTTTTTTTGTAAAAAGTTTTTATGTATTGTCTAATTGTGAATTTTGACAAATATTTTAGAATACTTAAACATTTTTTCATCTAATTTATAACCGCAATTTATTTGAACTTCGGTAATCAAAACTTTACCAAGTAGGTAGGTACTTAAAATTAAGTTTACAAAAACGTAGTTTTTGGATGATAGATTTATTTTTATAGATAATCCATTTTATTGTCAGAACCGGTTATGATTAGAAAATATTTCAAGGGCGCGGTTATAGCAGCTCGTACCGGGCGCATAAAAGGCTAATTACGGCACTGATTATAATTATACTTACTCCCAATCACCAGCTTTTCAGCCGTATAATTATATGGCCTGCCTGCAACCCGATGGGTTATTACGAGACAAAAATATAAATCGTTAGATTCGCTCGACCGTCTTTCGTTGACAATGACATTTGAGTACGAGGAGCACAAATAACGGTTCAAATATTAGTTACATACGAGACAAATAACGCTAAAGCTAAGCCTTGCGTAAAATCATCACAAGCGAGGTGTTGTGAGCGTCTTTCTTTGTATAAATATTTCGTTTAAGAGTCTAGCCAACGAAAGTTGATCCAGAAAAAAGGCGCGAAAATTAAAAAAAAACAAGACTGTCTCTAAACATAGTGCGATAATTCGTGTTGATAATCGAAATTTAATTTCATTAAAATAAAATAAAATTTCAAGTATCAACACGTGTAAACAGGTCTAAACAGTCTTGTTTTTTTTTTTAATTTCAAGCGTGTTTTCAGGATCTACTTTTGTTGGCTAGACTCTATGCGGCCTGGCAAGCTCTATGAGGTGGGGCCTGCCGAGCTATATGAGATGCGGCCTTAAATTTGGATTTGAATTGCGAATTACAGCCAAAATTGCCTTCATAATGGCAAAATATAAAAAATACTTAACATAACATTTTATATTTTAACCTCCATTTAAATACTTTGTAAATATTACCCAAAAATTGCACTTCAATTTTTTTTCGACAACTCAGTCGATTTTCACATTTTACACAGACATGATAACAAAAACTACTTTGTTCGCATAAAAATCTATTTATAAATCTATACAAATCAACTAAACACTAGTGTTACATCTACAGCAAAAACTATCGAAGGCGTATTTAGTTAGCTACCTGACTTCAAAAATGGAATTGGCGACTTCAAAATACCCTATTTTCTTAATCATTAAGTATCCCACTTCAAAAGGCAATACCCGCATTTAAATAGAATTTATTAAGTACGGCCGGTATTAAAGCTCAGAGTTTTAGAATGAGATTGTCACATAGATGTGATTGGCAGTGGCGTCTAACCGTAACGGTAAATATACCCTGAGTCACTGTTGTTGTTTTTTGTTCTGGGCTATTCCTGGGAACCATCTGGTTACGGAGATACTGAAGGTCAAAGTTCCAAAATTTTTGACGTTTTTTTTTTTATGTAAACATAATATTATAACTATAAATACTCCTATGATCCCAGTACCGTTGCTTGCACCCATAAGCATAATGTTTACTTACATTGCGCACTACCGTAAACAGCGAATTTTCACACCAAAAATAATAGTCGTTTCCCAGAAATTATTTTTGCACAAAAACTACAAAACACACAGAATTCTCTAAGCCCTTGTATTCGAAATTATTCTAAAACTCGTTTTGTCATATTATTTACGGCCATGTATCTTACCATAGAGTATACATTTACTTAATACTTGTCTTCGAGAAGTGTGGGGTATTTAATTATAAAATAGTGAAGTAGCATTAAGTGGGTATTATGTACCCTTCTTAAAAAAAGGGGTGTACCCAATAGTTTGTCAGATAGTTAACCTAATTAGCTTGTCGATAAAATAGGTCGAGATCGATAAAGGACATCTCTATTTGCAATATTCATTTCGCAAGTCGATTAAATTAAAATATATTACAATAGCGTTACAAGCTCCTTAGTTGTAAAATATTTACTTACAAAACAATTATTTTGCTTCATTTTTCAATAAATGAAAAACATCTTAAGAAACAATTTTAAACTTTTCACCACCATTTTTTTAAAGATTCGAGTCTTGCAAAATCGCAATAAATAGCTATTACACAAACACATCATCATCAGCTTTTTTCCAGCTATATTGGGGTCGGCTTCCAGTCTAACTGGATGCACCTGAATACCAGTATTTTACATGGAACAACTGCACCGACCTCCACTACCCAGTTATTGGGTAACTTACTAGAATACCCCAATAAGATCTAGGTATCAAAGCGATAAAGGAATTGTATTCTTGTGAATGGAAAGGCCAGCAAAAGGAGTATGTAAGGATCGTAGCAGATGGCGTTCTGTAGTTTCTGCCTACCCCCATTGGAAGAAGGCGTGAGATTATGTATGCATGTATGGAAAGACAATATAAAACTATTAACAATTTACCTTCTAATTTTTGTAAATTGTTTTAATGTTAACACTATGCTATTGCTACTCCTGGACAACAAAAATGTATACATAATGTAATATTTTAGTATTTATTTCTGTACAAGTGATTTGTAATCTTTAGAAATAAATGAATTCAAACCGTAAAGGCCAAGTGAATATAAAGATGAACTAGACAGTTTGGAAGATTCGACGAAAATTTAACAGCTACCTGAGGCCCTAGACAAAGTGACATTCTATCAGCGATAACGATGATGGAAAAGGCACAAATGTATAGGACTGACATAAGCTATTGAAAAGCTTATGTCAATCCTGTTGAAACTCGTTGTAGAATTATGAAACGCTTTGGAAGCGATTGTCACTTGTCTAGGGCCTCAGCACGCGTAGCATGACAACCATAGAAACAGATATCTGTCATTTTGAATTGACTGCATCACACGGACAGACATGTCATTTTGACAGATGCAGTCATCTTGTCTATTCTTCCGTCGACAATACCGACAAAACCCGATTAAGCAGTGGTCATGCTACGAGTGCTGGTAGCTGTTGTCGTCCAATCGTCTAGTTCATCTTTAGAAATGGAACCAGAAATATATCTTTCTCTAATTTATATACCAACTCACTGGATTTTAGTCATATTTATTATAAATCAAATAGACTACTGCCAAATTTGGCAAATAATCTGGTAGGCCGAGATGATTGATGATTGATTGACATGATTTTCACATATTGCGTTTCGACTATCGATACGAAGGACGAATTCTCATTGTTTGATGCAAACAAATTAATTGAATTCATTCTAATTGAAGTTCCTTACAAAGTCATTGTCAAATATCTTATTTTGCAATCAAAACAAAACGAATAGATCACCGCTATTGACCCTCTGATCTTGGCCCAGTTTTATAAGTGAGGCCACAAATTTGCACATTTCTTTGGCTACTTTATTAAATAAATCTTCATATCTGCCTAGCCCTTTTACCCAACTATTTTCGGGTCGGCTTCCAGTCTAACCGGATGCAGCTGAATACCAGTATTTTACATGGAGCGACTGCCTATCTGACCTCCACAACCCAGTAAGTAGGAAACACGATACCCTTGGTAAGACTGGTTGCCAGTCTTTTGGGCTTCTGACTATCCGTAAAGAATGTCAAAGATCTACGAATAACAGCCGGGACCAACGGCTTAACGTTTTTTCTGAGGCACGGAGGGGTTTCGATATGACGTAATGGATGGTCCACGAATCGACCACGGCAAGCGTAGCTTAACCTCCAATCGATCCGTGCGGCTGCTATCATTTAGCAACGAGCCCCTCCTAGAGAGATGAAGACTACTAAAAAGTAGAGATGATAAAATATGAGAACAGAAGATGAATTTAGAAGCCTCTAAACCATCTTCCTTGGCAAAGAGAATTACGAAAATGGAAGAAGCTGGTACCGAAAGAACTTAAATACTATTGGTCAGGTCAGGTGCGTAGTACTCGCAAAGTCGCAACCGGCGTGCGTGTATGACCAGAGGGCCTAGACAAGTGACAATCGCTTCGAAAGCGTTTCGTATTTCTACAACGACTTTCAACAGGATTGACATAAGCTTTTCGATAGCTTATGTCAGTCCCATTTTTTGCCTTTTCCATCATCGTTATCGCTGATAGAATGTCACTTTGTCTAGAGCCTCTAATGTATGGTAGGAACGTAAACGATACAAAAGGAGTATGTATGGATCGTAGCAGGTGGTGTTCTGTAGGTGCGACCTACCTCCATGGCATAGGAAGACGGCGCCAGTTAATTTATGCATGTACAGTACTGTACATACTTTCAATTCTGCAAGCCTGATTGGCAGGACAAGTAAGAGACGGATCAAGACACAGAGCCTTCTCTTTTTCTACACATAAGAAAAAAAAAAGGTTGTCTCGCTCGATATGCGACCCGCCAGGTTATTTTATGTGCTTGCGGCGCGATAAGCCATCCTTTCGGCCTGGTGAGCAAAAAACGCAGGCCGTTTTCGATAAACTGAGTAAAAAAATTGTTAAAGATACCAAATTCATGGAAGAACTACTTTTGAATGTTTTGTTGATTGAACAAACTTAAATTATATGTACATGTTACTAAAATTAATAAAATGCAGAGCAGAATCTTCCTCAAAAAAGGTTAGGTTAAAAAAAGTTAACATTTATATTGGTAATGAAAACACGTTTCACAATTTGGTTTTTAAAAAAACGGCTAGCATATCACCCATTTCATAGCATAGATGGTTCCAAGTTCAGATATAATAGTTACACTACGGGGATCCGGTAAGGAATCCCGCGAAATTCAAATTTTCTTACGTTTTTTGCAATTTGCAGAAATGTGCCAGATTGTATGTTGATTAAAATATGATTCGCTACTGTAATAAATACAGAATTATAATCTTTAGAATCAGCAATACAACTCCTTCGTTTAGAATTGGCCTCAGATGTCATGATTTCATGAAATAGTCCATTCAATAGGGTAATAAGAACTTAGAGAGTTTTATTGATAATTTGTATGATTATCTAACTAATATTATAAACGCGAAAGTTTGTAAGTATGGATGGATGGATGGATGGATGTTTGTTACTCTTTCACGTAAAAACTACTGAATGGATTTGGATGAAATTTGGCAAACAGATAGTTTATACTTTATATCCCGATATTCCTACGGGATCGAGACTTACGCGGATGAAACCGCGGGGCGCAGCTAGTAATTCTATAATTAAATATTTGATAAGGTTTCGAATCATATAGGTATAACCTGATGCTGACCAGCAAATTGCAAAAAAACGTATGAAAATTTGAATTTCGCTGGCTCCCTAGTCTTGGTTTTCAACCTTAGACATTTTGGTAGGGTTTGGTAGGGTTCCGTACCCAAAGGGTAAAACGGGACCCTATTACTAAGACTCCACTGTCCGTCGGTCTGTCTGTCCATCTGTCACCAGGCTGTATCTCATGAACCGTGATAGTTAGACAGTTGAAATTGACACAGATGATGTATTTCTGTTGCCGCTATAACAACAAATACTAAAAAACAGAATAAAATTAATATTTATGGGGGCTCCGTGATTTTTTTGCCGTTTTTATAGATAATGGTACGGAACCCTTCGTGCGCGAGTCCAACTCGCACTTGGCCGGTTTTTTACTCAATTAAATACAGTATGAGAATATTTTTTTATAGCCAATCTAAATTACTAATGAATGGATTTCAACAAATAAATTTTCAATATATGATTCGACAATGGAGCCCTAATCATGGTAAATTGATAAGACTGGTAACCCAGGTACCACTCTACCCTCCTTGAGATTGTCAGTACCGCCAAGCCGTTCCTGGCGTTCCTTGAGGAGCTGGGGTGGATCAAAAGATCTGTTTTCCCACCAATACGCAAAATACACGCTTAGACATGGAGGACACCACCCTGTCTTACTAATTACCAAACCTGATTTTGAAATAGTGATCTACAAAAATCTCCTCAGAAGACTACCATAAAACACTGGAATAACAATGGTGGTGGTTAAAAGTTTAAAAATCCTAACAAATTCACAGCATTACAGACAACATATAGAAAAACATGGCCACTTGGGCTATTTCAACTAAATCCCTGTAAACAGGTCACCTGGCGTGTTCCTTCGCTGCTGGGCACAGCGCTTGGCCAACAAGGACCTTGTCTCCGGAAGCCATATCGAACTTGAACTCCTTAGGAGCCTCAAATAACAAGATAATTGTGCTTCCCATATTAAACTGACCAAATAACTCTCCCTTCTTTAACGGAACCTGGCCCAATTCCACCTCACTGATACGGTTCCGTCTTCCTTTTGTGTTTGTTCGTAACTCTGGGTCGTTATAGATTTCTATGGAGCCAACATTAGTTGCTCCTACGGCAGTCATGCTGAAGAAACCATGTTTCCACTCGCCAACATACACAGCTCGTTCATTTATCGTGAATAAGCCTGGTATAAGTCTTGCTAACCATGGATTTACTGACAACAGCTTTCCAGAAAAATGTCTTCTGAATGTCGCAGTCCAGTCACACGGAGAATGGAAGCGGTGATAATCTCCAGGAGCCAAATAAATAATACACTGATGTAGAATATTGTCTTTGTTAGTCAGCAAAGAGTCATAATAATTATCATCTTTCTTTTTCACCCATTTATTTTCTCCTAGGAACTCCTCTAGGCTGTATGTGACTCCTTTGACTTGCTCTATCTTGTCTGTGTCTGCTGGTCCACAATTAAGGACAACACCATCACACGGAGACACACACGGTGAGGGCGCTATATACCTCGCGCCGTCTTTCAAAGGTCTTGTGAAAAATGCTGACAAGCTTTTGTAGTGCTTGAGGTCAGTAAACTCAGCTTCTTGTAGATTCACATTAAACATTTTAATGTACGTACCGTAAACGAAACTCCGTAAAGACGTCGGTAATTCACAAGCGGCCAACTTTCCCCAAATTCGGCTGGTAACACGAAAAGGGAACATTTCGTAGAATAGAATTTCAACTTTAGACACTTCATAGTTTATTGAAGCCCGGATATAACACCAACCTACGTAAATAGCACTGCCTAACGGCACCCATCTAGTAATAATAGATCGAAAACTCATCCATTTATTTCTCTGTATCGTCTTTGTTTGATTGTGAATCGTAGACGTTTGGCGAAAAGGTCTGTGAGGACGTAACTTTTGTCTAAACATAGGATTTATAACAGGAAGACAGCTCCTTATACGAGTCGGCGGGAACATTTCGACTGGTAAACGCACACGGCGGCGGCTTAAAAATAAATTGTTTACGTAAAATCACGCGAATTGATTATTTTGCGTACTGAATGAAGTACTATAAGTAGGTACCTACAACGGATAAGAAAAATCAAATTAGATAAACAGTCGTGCTAACATTATGTAATGCTGTTTTTTCTATGACGCGATTTAAGCCTTTATTTGAAGGGCTCGAATGCTTATAATGGGGTAAAGTTATTTTGATAAAACATAATAATATGTAGAGCTATTGTACGAATGCGTTCAAAAATATAACCTCTTAAAATCAAAATATTCAATAAATATAAAATAAAAACTATGGAATTTAACTATTTTTAGTGCTCAAATACCATGAAAAGTAAATATACGTAAAAATTAAATGAAATATCTTATTTTAGCCCAAAAAAATATCCAGTGGTATTTTTACTGTGTCAAAAAGTATAGTAAGCCAGTGAAATAGTTTTGTAGTTGAGTTTTTGAACGCATCCTCCACAGATAAACTTTAGCAAAAAAAGAACAGGAATTACGGTTTTTCAGTCAGTGAAATTGTTCATGTACTTATTATTTTAGGTACAATCTATCGCCTTAGTGCCTATTTTTCAGTGGTATTTCCATACAGTTTTAGATTTATTGCTTCTTTTGTTAAATAATTCATAAATTATTGAAGAAATAAAAAAATCGGTTAGTACCGGTTTAATGCAACATTGAAATATGATGGCGATTGGCCACCTCTGCAATCCTATCCATCTTCTAGCATGACATTTATCGTTGTTGACGTTTTTAGCGATAACTTAGGATTTTTCTTTTTATTATTTTATTTTCCCGCGTCGATAGTATCTTCTGATGTCCACAAGCAATGGAGTTAAGCAAGAAACCAACAGCAATATCAGTGTTGTTGATAAAGTGGGTGTTCGACGCTCATCTTCTGACGAATATAAAAATATCCCGCCTGAAATCGCCTTTCGTGGATTCCAGAAGGTGCCAGTGGTTCTCGTGCCTCGTTATGACATAAGCCCTTACTTGCGGCAGTTCAAAACTCCAGTCACTGGTAAGAAGCCTCGAATAAAACCGACAGGTCCTAAAGTACAGCAAAAAAACCGGTTTTCTAGAAAATGCTTCATCAGTCTGGTGAAACAGGACTTAGGTAAGCTGAAGGAGGAGCTTCAGAGGAACCAGGTGCCTGGCAGTCCCTCTGACTCAGGTTCAGACAGCGAAAAAGACCCAACAATGGCAACCATAAAGTGTAAAATATGTGAAAAAGGGTATTCAAGTGAGAAAAAGTTGCTAAAACATCAGGAAAATAAGCATATGATTGTTTACAAACCTAATGGCAAGCCACAGAAGCGTGTGTCATTCTCTGATCAAGTAATCATCCATGAAGTTAGAGAATACCATAAATGCAGAAAATGCCCGAAAATCTTTGAAGCATACCAGCTTTTACGATCCCACACAAAGCAACATCATAAAAAACGTAAGTGCTACATATGCAATTATTGCAATAAGAACTTCATCGACCGAACTTTTTTTAAAGTTCATATTAAGCTGCATTGTGATGTATGCGGACTATTCTTACCGAATAAAGTAAAATTTACCGATCACAGACGGAATGTGTGTAGAGTGCTAAAACGGCTCCCTTGCAAGACTTGTGACGAAATATACTTCAAATTCATGGACTTAAAAGATCATAGTTACGAACACGCTGATGCGTGCTTCGTCTGTGATGTGTGTAAGGATCAGTTTACCAGTAAATGCGCAATAGCTCATCATATTGCGTTTCTACATTCAAATGAACGCCCAAAATGCTTATATGGTATGCGTAATCTGGGTAATGAGAGACTCTACCTATGTAATTTTTGCGAAGAAAGTTCAGTAGAACGTGATGCCTTAGAACATCATGTGCAATTACTACCAGATCTATCAAATAAAGCCATGACGGGTTATAAAGACTACTATTTCTGTGATCAATGCTTCAAAAAGTTTGATACAGAAACCGATATGCTACAGCATAAGTGGACCCATTTTCTGATCACCAGTGACAATTCACAAGAACGGGAAAAAGTTGGGAAGAAAACGATGAAAATGACGTATAAGATTGATGAGCCAATACCGGAGTATATGCAACCGCAACTGGTTTTGGAAAAGATTAAAATTGGGGGGAAAGTTGTGACGGGTTCCGTTGAATTCATAGATGCTAAGAGCTTTGATATTAATAACGGAGAGATCAAGAAGGCTATTGTTCACCCTAAGAGTAAAAAGACTATTATTTCTAAGCATCAATGCCAGGTCAGTATTATGCTAAGGTTTTTCTGCTTTTAAAAGTGCATAAATTTTCTTGTTTTTTTTATTTTCTAGAAATTAATAAATAAAATATCTTTTTAAAATTACTTATTTATTTATTTTTTGAGGATAGTGATAAATTGGTTTGTTTCAAACATTTCATTTACTACACTTATAATTTCTGATAGAAAAAATATACACCTAAAAATATGCGTAAATTAGGATTAAATTGAGGAGCATTGACGGTTCCCTATCCATTTGCATAAAATTTTGTTGGCATACTTTTGTTTATCCTAACTATATTTACGCATAATTATTAAGCATGATTTCTGTAATCATAATAATGTAGCTTATCTTTCAACAGCATAAATATAGTTACGCATAATGACATTAATAATGGACACCAGCGCGGTGTTTACGGAAACCCTTCCAGTATTCAGAGCCCCAACTAAGGGTTAGTTAGTTGGGGCTCTAACTAAAGTTTTTTTTTTCTATAAATTCAATTTTTTTTCTATATATCAATTAAAAAAACTTTCGTCGTTTTTGGCACTCGCTAGCTCGGTTTCGTGTGTAGGGTCATAGTTCTAATCTAACCTAACCTTTTTTTTTGCAAGTAAAAATATTTCACCTTATTTAACTATACTCCATTTGAAATAAGATTAGACGTATAGATAAGCCTTTTTTACATTCCGTTCAACAGATTTTGAATTCTATTGCGTTGGTGGCATGACAAATGGCAGCCGCAGTAGATAGTTGGTATTGTGTAACTTTTTTTGCTTTTAATGCTATCTTTATACCTACTGTGTAGAAGTCAAAATCGGTTGAACGGACTGTAAAAGGGTTTGTTTTAATGTCTAATCTGATTTCAAATGGGGTATAGTTGGGTTCCAGATATTACGAATAGTTACAATATGCGAATTAAAATAATGCCAAAACAAATTATTTATTTATTTAAACTTTTCGCATACAAAAAATAAAAAGGTACAAAGGCGGACTTAATGCCTTAGGCATTCTCTACCAGTCAACCAAGGGTGGTGAAGAGATTAGATGGCGGGTGCTCTGATTGAGAGGAACAAAGAGAAAAAAAAAATATATATATATCATAATGCATTATAGATAAAGCAGTTTTTACAGTACATAAATACACAATCAACTTATGATACATAATTACTTACATTACTCTAATATATATATATATATATATACTTAATATACAAATTCAAGGCAGAGAGGTGTATATGACTTTACTCTATTTATTATTCAACAAGATAATTATGTCAACATATAGCAAAAATGCAAAAACAATTATAGCAAAGATTTATAATACCAAAATAGTTATAAAAAATAAATAAAAAAACTTTATTTCAGACCTAAGCAGTCCATACGTAGTTACTGGTTAGTAACAAACTGTGCTATGTTAGTGTTGTTAGTTCTAAATTCTATTTAACATAAACCTATACCTAATTCTACCCACCACCTTTGGATGGGGCAGTCAAAGCTTTCGCTATGCCAACGAATATGAGGATAAAAATCATTATGCGAAAAGAAGGGCCACTGCCATTTTTGTAACTTAAGTTCCTCTAAAAATGTTTAAAAAAAAGTAATCTAAAAGTTAATTATTAAAAAATAATTATTTTGAATAATAATAATGAAATATAAAAGCAGAACATCTAATACAAATAACATAAATGATTACAAAAATGGCTGTGGTTTTGATACGACAAATTATTTTTTCAAAAATTATTTCCATACTTGTTTAAAAAAAAAACTTATCGGATTACAAATCAATAATATTTTTACTGACATTACCAAGTTTTATCGGCTCGCCTGTTAAGGTGTGCACGTAATGTGATAACATTCTAGTGTGAATGGCTCTGTTAAACTACATAAGCTAAACCAAATATCAAATCTGGATTTCTCAGCCCGAAGTCTGGGTTTTTGCACGGTTTATCGCAATAGGCTCGCCCCATATTACATGGAACTTAAATATAACTGGCGAAATGTGGCGTACTATATTGGTATACCTCGACTTAATCCTTCGGGGAATACAGACGTGATGTTATGTGTGTATTCTAAACCGGGCTGTGAATATACCACTGCCGGGCGAAGACCACTTCAAACTCAAACTCAAAGCATTTATTTCAAATAAACCAATTACAGGCACTTTTGAATTGTCAAGGGGTTGGTCAGTCAGAAAGATGAAGCTATACTCCATAGGTTTAGGTAGTTAAAAAAGGGTAAACAAAAAAAACCACGTGACTCATAGATGCTAAACCTTTTATTTCAAATGTTAAAATCATATTCTATAGAGTCACATATTAATAGGCTCTTTTCTGAATCTGAAGCTGATGAACTATGTCACATTAATAATAAAGCGTTCACTGGTATCATCAATTATTTTGTCTAATTTAAACATTTTCTGTTCTTCTTTTAGTGCTGTCAACAAAGGCGTCTGGTTAACCGACTAAACGTCATACCTGCCACTTCAGTTGCCAAACTACGTCACAGTTGTACTCTTCAATTTAGCAACGTTATCTTATTCCTTGTATTTTCTAAAATGTTTGGGGAACTTGTCTTTATGGGCTCTTTATAATAGACAGATTACAAAATTTTATATCATTCTAGTAAATCTAACAAAAAAATTGTGCTCAAGCAATTACATCTACGAAGAGTAGTTTAAGAGTAAATGATAAAGTTAACATATACTATAATAAAAGAGGAAACTATCCTGTGATCGAAAATAAATTTAATTTTGTTATAACACATTTTTAAACAGGAAAGTGTCAACTATAAAAAAACCCTTTTTACGATTTGTATACCTTTTTTAACTACCTAAACCTTTAGAGTATAGTTGCCCATTCCAAAGCGTAGTAGGTTCCTATTACTTCCTCACATATACAAGGTGTAAGGGAAATCGACGCGCAAACTGTTACCATGAATTCAGTACACGATTCTAGTACCCAGAGAGGATCGTTGCTAAATGATAACAGCCGCATGAGTCGATCGAAGGTCAAGCTACACTTGCCGCGGTCGGATCGTGTGTGGGTGACCATCCATTACGTATCGAAACTCCTCCGTGACTCACAAAGCACTTTAAGCCGTCCCCACTCTTAAATCGAGCGCTCAAGGTTCCTTTGGCGCGTGGCTCAAATCTGTGGCCAGAACTATGCCAATCTTGTTTTATCAATACAATTTCTGTGACAAAAAATACCAGGAACTAACCTGAGAAAAAATATTAAAAAAACCAAAATAATAGCACGGAGAGTGCTATTTTTTTTTGACACAGAAATTGTCTCATGAAATTCTTGCACCTTCAATGTCCAAGATTGTATACTTTTACATCATTATTATAACAGACACTAATCTACATTTCAAGATTTTCTCTGGACCTTAAAAGAGACTGTAACCTCCGACTTTGTTTCGGTTTTTTTCTCAGAGATAAGACCATGTCGTTTTAGTAAAAAATAATCGTGACTTGACGTGCAAAAGTGTTATTTTTAACCAATTTATAAAATATGTATACTAATAACTACCTAGTCCACGACCAGTGTTTTGTTTAGCTAATACCACCCTCAATAAACGACATCTTTCCTTTACAGACATGCGGAAAGTACTACTCTTCGAGTTTTTGTCTAAGCCGGCACATTGATACCCAACACTCTGACTATGACAGCCTCCAATGCAAGGTATGTGAAGAGACCTTTGTCTGGCCATCTCTTCTACGTTCCCACAAATGCATTCGCCTCAAACATCCTGAAATGCCATTTGAAGATGCCAGACCAGAGATACACTTCGATAATCTACATGAAATTACCCCAAACGGGTTTGATGACCTCAATATTGTGGAGAATGATGATTATTTGAATACCATAGACTTTGAAATACCAGCCCCTATAGTGCAGTTGACGGAATATAACGGTTGTGGTTTTGACCAACCCCAGGACAAATTTGCGCCGTTGCAGAATTTGGGATATAAGTTGGTGATGCAGGAAGTTCCGATTGAGTTTTAAAGTGCATAATAGTGGTTTTTGACGGATGGTTCAGTGTTTGTAGAGCTATTGAGACTTCCAATGGAAACTGTTGTTGAAGTAAGTCTTCTCTGTCATATTTTCAGCAGTTACTGATGTTTCTTATTTGAGGAAGGAAAAGAAATATTGAAAACAAACTAACTCCTTTTTTTCATTTGTCGTTCTTTTTGTGTAATTGACACAAAATACAGGTCTTTTTCTGAATGTGGGTAGTTGTAAAATTATATTTTCTCTTGCTTTTTCTTTTTACCGTTTTCTGGACTACTTATTGTGACAGTATTGTTTAAGTAAGATAGTTTACATAGCATTACTTTTCGAGTTGCGTAACTACTCGATTAGTAGTTTGATAATTGTGTAACACTTGGAATTGGAAGCCCTGCAAGCGGGATTTGGTTAAACGCCTTAACGAAGTCTTGCAAAACATAAACTCGAACTCGTCTAATCGAACAGCAAAAAGGACTCACTGCCACATCAGTTTGGTAACTCCTCAATAAAAAAACTATTTCAGTGACTCCAGCCGGTTTATTCTGTAAAAGTTTCATAGTGAAAACTTTGATGAAGTGAACTGTCATTTCACCTAATGCTAGAGATTGACCGCACACTTTAAGCTTACCTACTACACATTTGCAATTTGTAGGTCTGTGTCAGGTTGTATGTTGAATAAAATATTGTTCGCGACCGTAACAAATATGGCTTAACAGAATTATAATCATTAGAATCAGCAATACAACTCCTTAAGTTAGAATTGGCCTGAAATGTCATGATTTCATGTAAAGTCATTCAATAGGGTAATATGAACTTAGTAATAAGTTGTATTGATGATTTTTAAGTTGTTTTCACGTTGAGATTGATACAGAATAGACTGGAACATCATATCCAGATTTATCGAGTACCTATTATATCTATCAAATGAACTTGCTCCAAAACTCGCTGATCCAATCATACTGTCTTCCAGTATCTTCGTTTTGGTGCCTTAAATCCATCCATTTTTCCCCTATTTGTCTGAATCCTCAGCACGATTTTTTTAGGAGGGCTTCCGAATCCCTGGTCCTTAAGAGTAAACGCGATCACGTGGTCGTTGGCGTTGGCGTTTATTCCATACTAACTAACGTATTCCCCTGTTTTCTTCCTACCACATGACCGCGTTTCTTCAGCAATTTTCTAGCTGTCCCAAGCAACAATTCATGTATTTTTAATTTTCTTCAACTCATTATATTTTTATAAGCACGTGTATCTGTATTAGACTTCACATAATTATGAATGTATTGTATACCCTTAAACTTATACTCCATTTGAAATAAGATTAGACATTTAAACAAACCTTTTTACAGTCCGTTCAACCGATTTTGACTTCTATATCGTAGGCATAAGGATGGCATTAAAAGCAAAAAAGGTTACATAATACCAACTGTCTACTGCAACTGCCATTTGTAATGCCACCAACGCAATAGAAGTTAAAATAGGTTGAACGGACTGTAAAAAAGTTTATTTAAATGTCTAATCTTATTTCAAATGGAGTTTAGGTAACTGTAATATATCAATGTATATTATATCTAGCCCTTAAATTAAAGGCTAGTATGTTATTTAATAGGTTCTATAAGAGTCGTACAGTGGTTATAGTTGACACGTTAAAACAATTACGATTAGTTTCAGAAAAAAAATATAGGCATATAATTTTTTGGTTGATTTTTCGGTTTTTCTGTAGCAAAATTGCAATATTTTTTAGGGTTTAGTATTAAAAAGAGGCCCCTACACTGTATTTTAAATACAAAAATGGAAAGGGATTTTTTAACCCCGAAGACCAAGTTTGCATGCTTGATTTTTCTAGCGTACTGCTGAGAGCCGAGAGTTGAAAATCAAAGGGTGTTTTTTTGACGCGCTGGGATGCACTCTGTTGGATTCTCAATGTACGGTTCAACACCGAGAGTTGAAAATCCAGTGCGTGATAAAATCCCATTGCGATATTTCTACGCCCGTTGGAGAACGGGGGTTAAACCTCGCGTGAACTTGCGTTCGTTTTTTTGTTTTAATTAAAGGTCAACAGAATGTTTGATTATGTTGTTAATAATAAGATATCACAGATTTTTTGTAAGGTTATCGAAGTACATAAATATCTAGTTGTAATCTCATTATAATAACATGCTTGAGTAAAACTTTTTTGGCTGAAATGTTTGTTAAAATTACATTATAATGTAATTAGAATAATGTTTAATGTAAATACTTTTATTTAAATGGGTCCTTTTTTTAAACCTGTGCACCTGATTTTTGGCTTGTTTTTAAATTGCCTTGTGAACCAATTTAGATTTTAAGGCCAGGTTGCACAGTAAATAAAACCATCATCTTTTGGGCCCCAAATTGCTTTTCGGAGAACTGGTAAGGACTTGGGAAAAATATTAAAGGCACTTACTGCATAGTAGATAGTAATAGACAAGTAAACATTTTTTTTGTTACTGAAATATTTTCTGAAAAGGTTGGGCTATGATATGATGATTTAAACATTAAATAATCATCTGCCTACCCTTTTCCCAACTATATTGGGACTGGCTTCCAGTCTAACCGGATGCAACTGAATACCAAAATTTTACATGGAGCGACTGTCTATGTCCCACAACCCAGGTAACACGAAACTCCTTGGTAGCGAAATTGGTTTTTAGAATTTGGGGATCTTCCCAAAATTCTGAATTTTTGGACTGTAGCGAGAATGAAAGGTCAACAAATAATGCAAGTATAAAACATGAGTGTTGTATATTAAAGGAATGTAGATTTTTCTTTTACATAAGTACATTTTTAATATAATAGTTACTATTTTTTAAGTACATACTGACTATGTTTATGTTTATATTTAAGAAGACTTTTTGTGTTGAGTTAGGTTATTAGAGATTTTGACCTGTTTTTTTTTAAATTTATTCATTTATTAAGTTGTGCAGACTAAAATTTGCATTACCTACTTATACATATATATTATGTATAAATACTCTATTACAGACGCCTGCATTTAATGAGGCGAGGGATACCCAATAGATGTAAGCGTCTTCCATACTTATTTAAAATTTTATTTACTATCCATATCACCGCCATAAAAATTGCCTTCAAAACACACAATGATCATGGCAGAAAGGCAAAGACTGACTTGTTAAGGTCAGCGCAGACAGCAAATTTCTCGAGCTTTGCTAGTTTGCTGTCAGTTTTGAGTGACAATACGCACGACATTGCTCGAACACACGCCATAGAATCATCTTTTGCAATATTTTTTGAACTCTATATTAGTTGTGTTATGATTTAGTTTTACTTAATTATCAATGAAAAACTACTCGAGCATTTTGCAGCTGTTGCGTATACCACAAGAAATAATAATTTGGTTTGTCTTCTATAAATGTTCTATTTGTGACTGTAGTGGTCTAAAGGCTATGAATGACTATAGGTAAGTTATAATTCTTGTTGTTTTTATTTTATTTTTATTATTATGGCATTTATGTAAATATCACTGTTTTATATTTATAAGCTGTAACATAATATGTCGTCTGCTTCAACTGTGTTGATGTTAGATAAAAATACAATTCTAACGGTCTCGGTTTTTGTCAACTTATGTGAAACTAGACTAAAAGGGGTGATAGACGTGCGAGCAAGTACGAGTACTTATATCTCGGTGAGCTTACTCGCCCGTCTGTTATTGCCGCGAGGCGCGAGCCAATTTGACAATTAAATTTTGAGCAAGCATCACGTGCGTCACCGACGGTGAGCCGAGTAAGGTCGTGAACTTAAAGACCGCGTACTTTAAGTACGCACGTCTATCACCCACTTAACAGTTCGTTCAATTTTGGCTCTTGCTAGAAACCTTTCGGCTTCGGCCAAAACCTCGAGCCATTTTGGCCGAAGGGGGCTTTTTTGGCCAAAGTTGGTCGAAGCCGAAGTTTCGGTCGGACACTAACAATTACTATTGAGGTACCTGCTAGAGGTGGTTTGAAAATCTGTTTTGTACTTTTAAAGTAATTCATTTTGTTAATATTATTTTATCTGAAGACACAGTTGAAATAGCAAGCTTTCAATGGAAGTACATAATAAAATAATGTACATAAGTAATTGGTTTTTTATTTTATTTTTAACACTTTATCTGTAGAGATCAAATCTGCTCCTCGGAAAACATTTTTACCTGACTGCGACACAAACAATTAAAGTTATTCTCAAACTTTTTTCGTTCGTCACTCGTCAGAATAGCTCTTCATTTTTGACTTTGAGTCAATGGTGCCGATTCCCTTGTTCACAAACTAAACTAAATTTAAGTTCAGTGAATCTTTTTCTTTCTATTTCATTATGAAAAGGACAGAAGATAAATTTTAGTTTAGTCCTGTCAAATTAATCAGCGCCTGACGTAAATTGACGTAATTTTAGTAGGCAAGTTTTTAATCGCGTCTAAACTTGTTTGGAGTAGTGTCAGTTTGACAGGACTAAACTAAAATGTATCTTCGGTCCTTTTCTTAATGAAATAGAAAGAAAAAGATGCACTGAACTTAAATTTAGTTTAGTTTGTATACAACAGAATCGGCACCATTGCCTTCTTTCCTTGAGATAATTATTTGCAGGGATGGCGAATCATTGGTACATTGCAAGAATTGAGCTTAATTATTTAATTGCCGATGGGTGAAATTGTTCGACCTGCAGCAATTTCTATTTGACCCCGTGGTTTACGTAGAATTTACATTTTAGTTAAGATTATTCAATGTTTTTTATTTGCCATATACAGGAACTATCACCTTCAGCAAAAGGGGTGCATTCCGCGGATTTTTTTTAAACATAAAAAAAACCTTACTAATAATTTTTCCCATCCATCCATCCCTCCGATACGCCCCTTTTACTTACGGCGGCGGCAGGGCAGATACCGAGTTAATATAGTTCGATTCAAACTTAATGGCGGCTCGGAATATGAGGCGACTCGATGCGCAGTCAAAATTTCATGAGTCAGCGGGTGTGAGGGGTGGGGTACCGCGCAGCGAGTAGCTGACTTCCAAGCCTAGATCTGTACAAATAGGTATACTTACGCTGTTCCCCGAAATGATTGTTATGTATAGGAATACGTATTATGCACGATGCACCTGACCTTTCTTATAGTATTCTTATTAATACTTAATTGGTAAAACCATTAGGACACCTTATCAGACCAATTTAGTGATTGCAAGTACCTACATCATAAAACAGGTTTGAAACGATCGTCTCAGCCGAACGTCTCATTATTGGAAATAGAACCCTTTCACCCCAAGCACCGCCACAACAGTCGATCCTGTGGACTCTTGTGTTATCATAAATAACCAATATAGACGTAAAAAAGCTATGCAATAATACCTAATGAAAGGAAAGGTATCGAAGGTAATATTTGAGTAGTATATATTCGCTCCTTTTGTTAAAATTACCGCAATTCGTATTTTTGTTGATATGAGAACTTGGGTAAGCTAGGAAGTGTGGCCCTCTGCCTATCCTTTTAGATAATTGATTATGACGTTATCTATTAAATGCACTCCTACCTCCTCTAACTAGTAGGTGGAACGGCGCATGGCCGATACGACGCGCCCTTAAATCATAAACCGAATATTGAAAACCGGTATTATGGTTCGATTAGTTATCTGTGGTATAAGCGCATATTATCGTCTATCGAGGCAACACTACACAGTGTTTAGTTGTCAAACGCCATTATTGTGAATTTGTGAAGAGTTTTAAATACTTAATTATTTGGCTATTAAACAATAATTACTGAATTTCGCCTTTCCAAAACGATACCTAAGTTTCGTATTATCACTATAGTGACAATAAACCCAGACTTATGCGGTATTAAACCGTAATTACTCATATCCTGTGTTACACATATCCGTTCGTATTTTACGTGTTTTAAAATTGATAAAAACATGTCTGTGAGTGAAAAAGTATCCTTATCCGATGCCTTGAGCAATGTTGATGTGTTGGATGAGCTTACATTGCCCGGTAAGTAATGTTTTTGGTCTAATTATTGAATCCTATTAGCACTGATAAAAGTTAGGTGGGGCCGTATAGGGATTGCCATGGGGCTCATGGATAATACGTATTTAGGATAGATAAACTACTTTTTGAAGTATAATTATTTTGGTAGTTTATTTTGCTTCAAATATAATGTGAATCTGAAATTTGTTTAATAAATAAACATTGAGAAAGTTGGAGTAAATGTGATCTTAGGAGACTAATGAAAGTATACACCGTTCTACTGTAACAAATACAAGAATATGTATACTTTGAGTTACAAAACGTAGTGTAGAATTAGTAATCCCCGTTGTGTTGCATGCATGGTGCTATAAACTCCTTAATGGAGACAGTCCCGGAATGTGACATCTTTAATGGTACACTCAGGGTGATCATGTCAAATTTTCTCATGTTCTGCGAAAGTTATGTTGTTAGGTAAATATGTTGTATGTTGTTATCACTTTATACAAATTTATTTTATTTTATTTTCTTAAAGTTATTGTTATATTGTTTGATATCTGACTTGTTATTTGTTTTTGTATTATGTTAATTATGTATTATGTTTAGTTTTATGCTTAGTTTTACCTGTTAATTACTGTCATTGGCGCAAGCCATTGTAATTAATTATAATAAATAGAACTGTAGAGTAATTCTTTAACGTATTGGTTGCCCCCGTCGTATTTATATGACTTAGAACCTATGTTTTTTATTTTGTTGCACTTCCCAATATCATAAGTTGACAAATCAACGCTGTGAGCTGGGCGCTGGGGGCACGGCCATTGATATAAAACCAACCAGTCAATAGAATAATAATATTATGTGAATAGGCTTGCCCACTAAGACATGGTATGCTGGGATAAATGATAAATGATTTATTTCTGTAAGTAGGTTTGTACAAACACTTTTACATGTCAAACACATTTTTAAAACTAGATGAGGTTGGCGTTTCATATCTGACTACTCTGAGAAGAAAGGCCGAAACAAACTCAGAGGTCACAGTCTCTTTTAAAGTCCAGACATAATCTTGGTCAGATTATGTGAAGACCATGTAGATTGGTGTCTGAAATGGTCTTTTGAGGAAAGAACCACACAGATTGAGTGGATCTGTCCAGTCAGTGCACGCATTTGTCAGTATGGGGATATTATGCTTATAAGAATAACTTTCAAAGAGTGACTAAAAGTTTAGATTTGTGCCTGTTACATGGCGAAATTTGGGTGTAGGTACCTACTATAGTTACAAATCTGCCCAACCTTCAGGGAAACAAGGAGAAATGTTATCTGATCATATTCCTCAATATAATAACTATTCTAAATAGCTATTCCTCCTTTTACAGATGAACAACCGTGTATTGAGGCGGCTCCGTGCTCCATTCTGTACCAAGCAAACTTTGACACCAACTTTGAAGACCGCAATGGCTTTGTCACCGGTATCGCCAAGTATATTGAGGAGGCTACGGTCCATGCTAACTTGGTAATGAGATTGTAAAGTTTAAATTTTATTCATTACCTATCTTGGAACTACTTATCTTAATTAAGATTTGTTTGATAACAAACAATTAGATTAGGATTATTGTCATAGCTTAGTTAGCAATAAAATTGGCGGAGATTGTATGTTTTGAACCGTGCCACTAAGATCCGTGTCTCGAAAACCTTGTTAAGCCATTGTGGCGGTGTGTAGATCATTGACAGTTGTTTCGGGTCGTCAGAAGCCCAAAATTCTGGCAACCAGCCCTAATAAGCGGTATCGTATTACCCAGTAATTGGGTTGTGGAGGTCCGATAGGCAGTCGCTTCTTGTAAAATACTGCTGCATCCGGTTAGACTGCAAGCCAACCCCAACATAAATGGGAAAAAGCGAGGCAGAAGATGAGGTTGATGACCCGGGAAAAAAATTGACCATGTATATAAGTTTCTGAAAAGACAGGTAGTTCCACATCTCTCACCTCCTACTCTCATTACAGAACGAACTCCTAGAAGAAGGCAACGCCCACGCTGTGATGCTGTACACCTGGAGATGCTGTAGTCGAGCCATCCCGCAACCCAGGTCTAACGAGCAACCGGACCGGGTTCATATCTACGAGAGAACCGTCCAGGTGTTAGCTCCGGAGGTCGATAAGCTATTGCAGTTTATGTATTTCCAGGTAATTAAGTTTTCTAATCTATACTCTACATAGTCTAGCCTTTTCCTAACTATGTTGGGGTGGGGTGGCGTTCCATTCGATTTTTTTTTTTCGTTCGGAAGTCATCAAATGATTTCTCCCGCTCTGGGTGGAGCGGAAGGACGTGTCAGACTTTTACTGACTAAAACCCACCCGTGTTCCTTCAATTACCTGTTTGCCAAGGTCCCGGTATCCCTTTCGGACTTTTCCGCAACCCTGGCAGGGTTCCATTCGATCTAGAATCTGATAGGAAAATATGTAAAAAAAACCGGCCAATTGCGAGTCTGACTCGCGCACGAAGAGTTCCGTACCATTATCTCTAAAAACGGCAAAAAAATCATGTCTGTTGTATGGGAGCCCCCTTAAATATTTGTTTTATTCTGTTTTTTAGTATTTGTTGTTATAGCGGCAACAGAAATACATCATCTGTGAAAATTTCAACTGTCTAACTATCACGGTTCAGTTCATGACATACAGCCTGGTGACAGACAGACAGACGGACGGACAGCGGAGTCTTAGTAATAGGGTCCCTTTGGGTACGGAACCCTACAAGAGCGAATGTTTTCTTGAGAGTTAAATCCACAGCCCAATTGCAATAACAATCCAAAGGATTTTGAAGGGATTTTCATTGCTATATATGTTTAAAAATTGCATGAAATGATATTGGCCGTTTGCCCAATGGCGTTATATCCCATCGGCCAAAATGTACAATTGTATATGTATGCAGGTAATGATTTTTTACCCGACTACGGCGAAGAAAAAAGGAGGGTTATGATTTTGACCGGTATGTATGTATGTTCATCTGTTCCCTCCTATCTTCTGAACCACTCATCACAATTTGACAAATGAGGCATCGTTGGAAGCGTCTTGATCGTCCGGTGGTTATAGGCTATGTCACGTCACATTAAAATGTAAAAACGGCGCCCTCTAGAGGACATAAAGTCAGGAACTAAACAAAAAATATTGTATAATCGTCATATTGTTCAATCGGGCTTAATGAGCACATTTCAAAAATATATACATTAGAACCCCAAAAACATTAAAAAAAAATTAAGTAATAGAAACTAAAACCCAACTACCCGGAGTCACACGTAATCTGTTCGATTTATGCTCTAACCCGTGTGACTCCGGATTTTTAATTTGTCTGTCTGTGGGGTCTGGTTTATACCTTTTTAGTCGTAGTTGGGTTTTAGTTTTTATTACTTAATTTTTAATTAACAATAATGTGTGCCTCACGGCTGTGCCAAAAAGGTTCATTTAAGCATGAATGCCAGACAATTGCTACCTGACGCTGGTTTTCTAATGAACCCTTAGGCCTCGTTTACGGAGACGCGGGGCGTTGGGCGGCGCGTGCAGCGTGGCGTTTCGCGGCGCGTCGGACGTTTTTTCTGTTTACGGAGAGGCGGCGCGTGAAGCGGCACTTACCATCGCACGCGTAAACACAAACATATGGCAATGTACGATGTTGTTCATAGAGTTGCGTGGCGGGAAGAGTGGCGGTGCCCGCCGCGAAACGTCAAGCGTGTAGCGAAGAACGCAGCGGGTACCGCTGCGTGCCCGCCGCGTAATACGCCCCATTTCAAGCAAACGCGTGAAAAAACGCTTCTCCGTAAACGCATTCATACAAAGCCATATGTTTGAATTGAGTGCGGGCCGCGCCGCCCAACGCCACGCTCGACGCCCCGCGTCTCCGTAAACGAGGCCTGAGGGACAAGTGACGGGGAGTACATACAGTTTCAACATACTTAATACTTATTTATAGACAAATAATTAAAAAAAAAAAAAAACGAACGATTAAGAAATATTCTCATATTATTTTCTACAGCGCAAAGCAATAGAGCGATTCTGCGGCGAAGTCCGTCGCCTCTGCCACGCGGAGAAACGTCGCGACTTCGTTTCTGAAGCGTACTTGCTGACGCTCGGCAAGTTCGTCAACATGTTCGCTGTACTCGACGAACTCAAGAATATGAAGAGTTCCGTCAAGAATGACTATTCTACTTACAGGAGGTTAGTATTTTGTAGTCGAAGAGCTCGTGGCTAAGTAATTGCAGCCGCTTGGGTCGATCCATCAGATTAAGCTACGCTTGCCGGGGTTGGTCCGTGGATGGGTGACCATTTTCACATATCGAGACTTCTCTGTGCCTCGACAAGCACGTTAAGCCGTTGGTCCCGGCTGTTATTTCTGGATCATTGACAGCCGTTACGATTCGTCAGAAGCCCGAAAGTCTGACATCCAGTCTAACCAAGGGGTATCGTATTACCTAGTTACTGGGTTGTGGAGGTCAGATAGGCAGTCGCTCCATGTAAAATACTGGTATTCAGCTGCATCCGGTTAGACTGGAAGCCGACCCCAACATAGTTGGGAAAAGGCTAGGCAGATGATGATGAGGAGGTGAGTATTTATTAGTATCTATTAGGTCCTGAATTTTGGTCCATTGAGATTGCCATCGACATGCTAAGACGTAGATTATGTATTTGTTACTAGCTGCGACTCGCGGTTTCACCCGCTTAAGGGTCAGGTCCCACTTTTTTATGATCCGATATAATATCGAAAGTATTTACTACACAATAAGCTACACGCGCTGCGTAGCACATCTCAGCGTACTTTGACACGTGTCAACGCTCGCACTGAAATTATACCTTTTCGTGATGAAAATAAGTTCGATAATTGTTAAAAAGTGCAAGCAGCGTCGCGTCGCTTCACGTCGCGGTCTGAGCTGACCCTAAGTCTCGATCCCATGGCAATATCGGGATAAAAAGTATGTCCTATTCCAGTTCATGGTCTACCCATGTGCCGAATTTCATCCAAATCCGTTAGCAGTTTTAGCGTGAAAGCGTTACAAACAAACAAAACTTTCGCATTTAAATTATTAGTAAGGATTATACTTTTCTTTATCATCAACTTTTTAATTTCCACACCACATGTTTATTATTTTTCCTTTATTAATTTTTAAATATTTTTATAAAAAAACATTAAAACAAACATTTTAAATGTCTTTGACATATCTCGGACCTTTCGAAGGCGTACGAGGGGCCGAAGCCAACTCGCAGAGGCCCCTTAAACATTTTGAAGTGTTAAGACACCAACCGACGATTATCTCTGTATGCACTATGCAAGTGCATTCAAGGACAACCCTCGGTTGGTGTAGGACTATAGCATGATATAAAAAACAAAGATATTGGATTGGGATTGGGTGGCTAAAAGAACTGAGGCCCTAGACAAGTGATAATCGCTTCCAAATCGTTTCGTATTTCTACAACGACTTTCAACAGGATTGACATAAGCTTTTCAATAGCTTATGTCAGTCCTATACATTTGTGCCTTTTCCATCATCGTTATCGCTGTTAGAATGTCGCTTTGTCTAGGACCTCTGGTTATATAAAAAAATAAATAAACAAACATTTTTATTATAATAATAATAATCATTTTATAATTAATTACAGGGCCGCACAATTCCTGAAGGTAATGTCAGACAGTCAAAGCCTGCAGGAGTCGCAGAACCTGTCCATGTTCCTGGCAACACAGAACAAAATCAGAGATACTGTCAAAGATGCGCTGGAGAAGATAAATGGTAAGCATCGTTTAGAAAAAAAAATATCAACCTCATTATTTATTTAATACTTTAAGCACACAAATGTACAGAGGCCTACCATCACAAAAATCAAAAGTAATTTATTCAAACTAGGCTGAGATTCAGCACTTTTCGAACGTCAAAATTACATAAGATAGTCCCCCAAAACGCCCGCCCTTCACCACTTCCTAGTGCTTTAGCTGGGAAGAAGAAGTGGCGCATCAAACTGTCCAGAATCTCAACCCCCCCCCCCCCCCCCTCTTTTTCGCTCTCCTGCCTAAATGACTAAATGATAACAGAAGCACGGGTCGATCCATTAGGTTAAGCTACGCTTGTCGGTCTGTGGATGGGTGACTATCTTTACATACCGATATTCCTCCGTGTCTCGGAAACGGAAAGCACGTTAAGCCGTTGGTCCCGGCTGTCATTCGTGGATCTTTGACAGTCGTTACGGGTCGTCAGAAGCTGAAAACCAGTCTTACCAAGGGGCATCGTATTACGTTGTGGAGGTCAGATAGGCAATCGCTCCATGGAAAATACTGGTATTTAGGTGCATCAGGTTAGACTGGAAGCCGACCCCGGCAAAATGCTATTTGGATTAACACACACTTTTAATCCCGGTAGTATGTCCCCGTGGAATATTTTCCGACAAATCGCGGGCGAAGGCGCGGGCATAAGCTAGTATTTAATAAAGAAATCTCGATGTTTTGTCAAGTCGTAAGAATCGAGCGAAGCAGGGGCGCTAGTTTAGCTCCTGAGTGAAATAGAAGTTATAGCGCGGGCGGGCGATGCGATGCGACGCGATAGAACCGAAATAAAACAAACAACAAATAAATAAATATGACGGCGTCAGCGATGACTGAGCGATAGTGCCGTCATCATCTCGATTCGGTGGTACGGACTCCATAGTGCAGGTTTACAATAAAACGCGATGATGCAGCAAATCAGTTAGTATTTCACTTTCAGAATATATCACAGTAGGTACAATACTAATAATGTTCACGCACTACTTTCTACGTTCGGGCAAACCGACAGTTTCACATAGAAGTGGAGCTCTGCATCAGTTCGTTGCCCTCACAACACTGACTCGTCGCTCAGCCACTTCCCTTACCACGACTCTGTCCACGTGGCGCCCCACTCGTCGCTCAGCCACTTCCCTTACCACGACTCTGGTCCACGTGCCGCCCCACTCTAGTGAGCGCGTCACGGCGCACATACGGGTATTTGAGTGATCTAGCCGGCCAAAAGTCAAAATA